>OW121690.1:9790643-11056143 GCA_933228735.2 Amblyteles armatorius
TACGAATCTTGGAAGGCTGCCGACGGTTCTTAATACTATTCTCGTCCAGATCCGAATCGCTGTTCGAGCCTTGCTGCTCCGATAGATTGGGGCTGTCGAGCTGCCGCAAAAAATCCCGCTTCGAACGTTCGCTCCGCTCGGCACGGCTGGACAACTTACTACTATTGCTGGCAGTGTTGCTTATCACAGAATCAGAGTTTTCAATGTCGGGGCCTCCCTGCTTGTTGTTCTTCAAACGATGAAAATAACGCTCCAATTTTGTACGATCTATCACGTGAAGGTAGTAAGAGACCGGCTTACCGGTCCACGATACCGATCCCTTCAACGGGGACATCTCCGAGACGTGCATTATCGTGCCGATATCTGCAAAATCATTCATTAACGTCATTCAACGGTTGCGCCAATTAATATACAAAGACGTGTTCGATAAATTTGTTTTAAATACAAAGAATAATTCGTCGTCGACAAAATAACTCACCGCTGAGATTTCTGTCCGTGATACGAAAATTGAGAGGACAAAAGGACTTCGACGAAACTATGCGCGCACCATCGCGCAAGTCGGCGAATCGTTCCTTCAGCTGATGATCGACCGTAGGACCGAATGCGAAATTGTTAACGAACACGATTGTCGCTCCAGTTATACTTTCACGATGTTCGTCGGCTAAAAAATCTCCTTTTATCAAACGATATTCGCCGCATCGTTTACCATACCAATTCAACCATTTACGAAAGTTCGTTTCCATGCTCTGAAAAAAGTGTAAAAATGTTCCGGAAAATAAATAATTGTTTAATTTCAATGTTATTCAATATGTAGAAGTCGTTATTTGGGCGGACAAAAATCTTGAGAAGATCTTTACCTGTGCATATTTGGAGGGTACGTCGGCTCGTTCGACTCCGAGACAAATTTTGCAGAGCGTCGCCGCGGCCATCTGAAGAACGACCTGGCCAACCCCGGATCCAAGATCGACGAACACATCGTCCTCCGTAACGTCGATCTGATCGATCATTTGACAAACGAGCTCGTAGCTCGTCTCCCCGTAGACCTCCGGTGAAAAAGGCTCGTACTGGTTCAACTTGTCCGGCTCGATGACGGCCTGATTGTACGTTTGCTGAAGTATGTGGCGAAGCAATCCTCTGCTCGGACGTTTGTTCAATCTCTGCGACGGCAGACTGGTGCCCTTTTCCTATATTAATCGAGTAAAAAAATGCCCTTAATATCGTCATCTAGTGAGTGAATAAAAACGATGACGAACCTTGGTCCAGCAAACACTTTACTCTATAAAATATTTATACAGGAATCGTAAAAAAAATATTTTAGCAATGGTAATATAGTTTCAATTATATTCTCATCGATTTTCGAAATATCTTCCAATCAAGCAGGCAATTATTATTATTTTTTTTCCATAATAATTGATTATTAGAATGTTACTGGACCATTATCGTCTCGTGAAGCCTCTGCATCCGAAATTACATGTATACAGAGAGCATTTTTTTATCAGTAAATCACAATATCATCGTGTACTTCAAATAAACCAAAGATCTTAAAAAAAAAAAACGTTTTGACAAAAATCGAATGAAGATTAATGTTCAAAATAAAGATAATTTTGATAAATCGGCAAAGTCTTAACTGGACAATTCTTAGTCAACGAGTTACTAGAGTCATTCGATAATGCTTAGAAGAAACATTATGTCGTTGTTAATTTATTTAGTTACTCCACCATACGACGTAGGTTACGAAGGAGGCCACAATTCCCACCACACAGCGATTCGAGTGCTACTGAAACAGCTCGTGCTCATTAAGACAAATGGACAAATATATATGTATATATATATATGTATACTTTACTGTATTTGTATTCTTTTTAAAAATTGTTGATGAATTTATGCTGTTCAATTACCTAATTAATATATCATCCTGAAAATATTTAACTTGGATGCAGAGAGGTCGTTGGAAGATACGACTTACCAGCTGCACCAGACTGTCGATAGCCCTGTTAAATCTGTCGCACAGGCCCTTCATACTCTCGTAATCTCTCGTGTCATAGTTGCACAATATATTGTTCTCCAATGGGAGCTTCAAATCTGGCAGATCCTCGCAAACCCATCTCATAGTCTCGACCACATCCAATGCGCCGTCATGACGATCCTGCAAATAAGAAAAACACAAAAAAATATATATATTTTCTTTTTTTGTACTATTTACCATTTACGATTTATGATTTTCCATTCAATATTCACTAGAGACATATCGTAATCAAAAAAGAGTTGTTTCTTTTGCTTTTCTCAATCTCCGAAAAAACCAACACGAAGCCTCAAAAAAAAAATTATTTCGGTCCATCAGCATAAATGCATTAAATGAATAAATGTCGTTTCTCAGATTCCAATACAGACACAGAATAACCGCAAGCACTGCACCCGCGTGTACTGATTACGCGACGATTCTCAAAAACAGCTGAGGGGGACGGGAGGGGGGAGAGGAGAGCGGAAAGTGCGAGAGAAAATAAAGTTAACGCATGATAATAAACATTGCACGGAACAACATTAGCCTTGACAATCGGCGAACATCACGGCCAGCCTCGCCACTTTGTTGTCCTCGAAAAGAAAATCGAAGAAGAAAAAGAAAATAAAGTTCGAAAAAAAAAACGAAAAATGTTGTGCCATCGAGCGCCACGAGTAGTCATATATATATACATGTAGGAAAATTTAACTCACGGAACCAGATCCGGAGGTGAGCGGCCACTGATAAACGATGGGTTCTGCTCCGGCTGGCGAATGCAGTCGAAGTTCCATTTTCCTCGTTATAATCCCAACCAACGATCGGACACGACGAAATTGGGGAAGAAAAAAAGAAAAAAAAATAATGCTTTTTTTTTTCTTTTTCACTTTTCCGTTCTACCTCAGTGACGCAACGAACCCTCGGTTGATACACCGATTTGTCGTTTATTATTAGGCGTTCACTAGGATGCGAGAACCACGTAGACGACGCTCGCGGACCCCCCCCGCACCGTCGTACTTGCTTTCCCGCACATCAATACGATCCTTTGATATAATCCTCCTTTGGCTAAGGTCCGCAGCACACTTATTTTCCCCACGTTGACACGGCCAACCCCGGTGGCCCGAACCAAGTGCTAAATAACACGGAATCGGGGAGGGCACGGGAAAAAAAACGTAATTACGAAGGCACGGGATTACGAGAGAGCCGCGCGACAGAAAACACTGGCGGAATGGAGTTTACGCTTGTCGGTGGGGCGGGCGGGCGGGGGGACGGGAGGGAGGAAGGCGGAGGGGGGATGACCACATCAAAACATGGCGTCATGGCTCTCTTCCTCTCCCGTGTACACACTCGTGAGAGCCGACGAACCACGGGGGCCATTCTCGTGTCCTAACGGTGGACTGATGCGCATGCGCGGACAAGAACCATTGAACCTCGGGCCACGGGCACCCATTTCGATCAAAATAAACATAATAACAACTATCTCTTGCCGCTATATGTGCATTCATGTATTTGTACGTGAAATTTGTTCTATTAAATATATATGTCTTGCCCGCTAGGCAATTTTTAAAATATTTCAAGACGCATACCGTGAACTTGATTTTCAATCGAAAATTTAAAAGTCTCTTATTCTACTTTTCATATTGCATATCTTTTCGATCGTCAAAAGTTCGAGAGTCCGGAGGCTTTTTTTAGCCCCTGAAAATGCATTCAAATGCTATTTTGAAGAGAAAAAGTATACATATAGAATGAATGGCTCATCCCCCCACCCTGCAACCGACGTTGGGGATCATCATTGCCATGACTTTTGTCACGTAGGCATAAACGTCTACCGTTAAGCCCCCGCCATTCCGTTCGTACGAGTACCTACCTGTCGTCGTCCGTTGTACAGTTACGTACTGTAAACGTGTTCGTTTTTTTCCCCCCGCCGATCTACTCTAATCGAGAGACGCACATTTGATACTCGAAAAAGAAAACGTGGAAGTTTACAATTGAATTAATCAACGGTTTTTTATTATCCATGGGTTTTCCTTTTGTTTTTTTTCAAATTAGTTATCATTACGAAGAATATCGTCGAGGAAATATTTCCGACGAATAATATATCGGGGCTCCTCATGTGGAGAATCGAAAAGCCGACATCTGAAGGAAACAACGCGAACCATAACAGGAGAGAATTACACGAGTGTAAAATATATATAGTACACCCAGTTTTGTGCTCGAGAGGACGAGACGTGTTTTTTTTTAATCTCTCGCGAGATAAAAATTGTAAATACGTTCGAAGTAGATTTAACGTAATTTAATAAAATAATAGACAATTGTACAAGGAAAATGACGGAAGAAATCAAGATCGATCACCGTGCAAAAAAGCGTATAAAGGAGGTTAAGAGAAAAGCGAGACCGGGTGAGTGAATAACCTAATTTTTTTTTTTTTTTTTTTCTTCCTTCTAACCTTCTAGTAACGCGATACGAAACTATTTATAATCTGTCGATGGGTTCGTCCTTCGCTCGTTAATCTCCATCGATGCGTCGCCTGAAAATTTTTTATCGAAAGATTTTGCATCGTTTTTTCGAGACGAATTACTTCTTCTTAAGCGTGACGATAAAATTTACGTATTTTATCGTCAATTGATGGAGGCATCGCTTCATTTTCACGCTCCGTTTAGTACGCGATTTCGGTTGTTTCTATGACGACAACTTGTTGCTGATTCTTCGCGATATTTCATACATTTTTGATGACCTTGGAATCATTTTTTAATTTCTTTTTTTTTTACCTCCTTTTTGATTAAAAAAAATCATAAACATCATTTTCAGAACTCGCTGACAAAGTTGCGTGGAGTCAGCATGGTTACATGAAGAAATTCAAACCATTTTGGGACTTCGAGGACAACGTCGATAGGATCGAGGAGTCTAAAGTGACTTCGTCAGAATTCATAGAGCGTTATGAAAAACCTTACAAACCTGTGATAATCCAAGGTGTTCAAACTGATTGGAAAGCCCAGTATAAGTGGACTATAGAGGTTTATTTATATTATTTTTCATTGATTTTTCATCATTGAACTTGATTTTGTACTCGATAACGCACAAAAAAGAAAAAACAATTATGCGAATTCTGATTTATTGTTTGGATTTCTAATGATTCTAAATTCTATTGTCCACAGAGGCTGGCCAAAAAGTACAGGAACCAAAAATTCAAATGCGGAGAGGACAATGAAGGGTACAGCGTTAAAATGAAGATGAAGTATTATGTTCAGTACATGCTTAACAACGACGACGATTCGCCGCTGTACATCTTCGATAGTTCATTTGGGGAGCATCCCCGTAGGCAAAAATTATTAGAAGACTACGCGATTCCTCTGTACTTCCGAGACGACCTTTTCCAGCACGCCGGAGAGCACCGGAGACCGCCGTACCGCTGGTTCGTCATGGGTCCGGCGAGATCTGGTTAGTCATTGTCCACAATCGATAATTCTATCGTAAAAATTGATAATTCTATTTAACAAAAAAAAGAATCCTGAAGATCCAAGCTGGCTTGTAACAAAATGATTGTTGGACAGGTACAGGGATTCACATAGATCCACTGGGAACCAGTGCTTGGAATGCACTAATTTCCGGTCACAAACGTTGGTGCCTCTTTCCCACTAACACGCCGCGGGATCTTCTCAAGGTTTCCGGCGCCGAGGGCGGGAAGCAGCGAGACGAGGCAATAACGTGGTTCTCCGTCGTTTATCCACGCACCAAGCTACCGACGTGGCCGCAAGATTGCTTGCCGATTGAGATTTTACAAGGTCCCGGCGAAACTGTATTTGTACCTGGAGGATGGTGGCACGTTGTTCTAAATCTCGACGAGACTATTGCTGTTACTCAAAATTTTTGTTCGCGCACTAATTTTCCGGTTGTTTGGCACAAAACGGTAACTACAAATCTTTTTCAAATATATAACGGGATGACGCTTTATTGGATTTTTTTGTTAAATTTGTAATAACTTTAAACTTGTTTCAGGTACGGGGGAGACCGAAACTATCGCGCAAATGGTTAAAAGTTCTTAGAGAAAAGGAACCGGTATTGGCTAATTTGGCGGAGACTATCGACGTTAAAGAAAATACTGGGGTGGCGAGTGATTCCTCGAGTGGATCCTCGAGCAGCTCATCGAGCAGCAGCAGTAGTAGCCAATCGGAAGACAGCGGGGACGATAGCGGTCAGGAATCCCTGTCCGCGCACAAAAAGAAAAAGAGGTACGCAACGAAAATTTATATATACCGTTTACACTTTTTTTTTCTAATGAGACGCGAAGCAACCGTAAAACACGATTCGCCATTGCACAAAATTAAACAAAAAAAGTTCAGTCATCTTGGATTTGTTATATTTAACTTTACGAATTTTACCTGAAATTTCAACCGTGGAAAAATATGCCTCCTTTCTATTTGCCGTTATCAACGTCGCGAAGTACTCAGTTACAATTTCGTCTGATTTTTCAGGAGAAAACTTAACACTCAACCCTGACAATATCATGTACTTGGGACCTACAGAGACCTCAGACTGTACAGTATTAACCGACAATTATTATTTGTACTAAGAGTAAATATTGTAATAATGAAGCTCTTCCTGTTCATAATAAAATGAATGCTAGACAATGCCAAAAGTCGACGATTTTTATTTAGAATATCTTTTCTTTTTTTAAATTTTTTTTATTTCTCTCAGCTCGCTGAATAGATATCATTACAAGATTAGGCAATCACAAACAACGCACCTAAAAATTTATATATATTTTTTGTTGAAACGAGACGATTGAAATAGGAGACGATAGTACGCGTGCTAGTAAAAAAAATTAAATTAAAGACAGTTGACACCATAAAAATTGGTTCGTCAAAGTTCTAAAAAAATTAGCTAGATTCGATAGTAGAAAAAAATTATGAGCAATCTTGGTTACATCGAGAAAACTCTGCAGTACCGCACTTTATAAAGTCTTGACGACTAAAAAATATTTGATCAACTTGGTATCTCTAAAAATTAGTATACCGATTATTTATAGCCATCGAATACGGAAAAAACTATCAAGTTTTCGTTCAGTTAACAATACATTAATTAGATAGACACGAATGGACGCATTATCTATTGTCGCTTAAGTCCTAACTTAGGTCTTCCTTCTTTCGTTAATTTAGTAAATTAATAATAAATTAAATACTCGTAGTAAAAAAAAACAACAAAATTACGTTAACAATGCATTACGGGACTCAGGACTTGAGTGAGTTGCTCCTTTGAAAAGTTCTCGGGTCTCTCTTGTGGTAGCTCCATAGCCGCACTGTTCCATCGCTTCGTGTTGTAACGGTAACCATGCAAAGGAAGAAGATTGTGTGTGAATAATTTAAGTAAACAAATAATAAATCGGGATAATATCAAAACAGCACGCCGGTAAAGTTCTCAGCTATATATATACATATATATATGTCTATATATATATATATATATATATATGCACCGATAGAGAAAAGATCATTTTCAAAAATTTCAACGTCTAGTTATACTTCAAGCTTGTAATTACAATTTTACAATAACATTTTTTAGCCACGCGGTAATGTAACTGCGAACTCTAACTACCGTAATCTTTGTCAATGAAAAATAAAAGTATACAGTCGATCGACTAGTTATAATACCCGCGATAATAGTTTTCTTCATCACAAAATTCAGCCCGCCGAACGATCGCAAATCCAAAACAAAAAAATTCCACTGGCATTGTTAAATGAAAACCAAGCGAAATAATAACGAGAAGAGGCATGTAGTGAAACAAAGCGAGTTAAAGTGAAACTGTGGAAACGGACATAGACAGGAATGTATCGGGTACACGCCACAGCTTGACATCGCCAGAACTGTAATCAATATATCCCCAGACGTTATTCAATTGAGACCTACGCAACGTGGGCAAAGATAGAACTCGAATAATATTGACTCACTTGCTCGCTGTGAAAACGTGTTGTTGATTAGTCACGACAGCGTTGATGGCGGAACCGTGGGCCCGAACTTCGCCGAGCAGCGAGCACTCGCCCGATTGATCTTTCGGAACGGACCAGGCTCGAAGAATCCCGCCTCGGCATCCCGAAACCATGACCGAACCGTTGTTTATCGTGCATATACCCAATATCCAATCTTTGTGAGCATTGTTCAACGATTGCACCAGCTCCATTCTACTCAAATCCCATCGCTTTATACACATGTCCCTCGAGCCTGAAACAGTTTTTCATTGATTTTGTTATTCATTGATTTTTGAATGTAAAGCAAAGTTTTCTCTGCGTGCAAACCAAATGACAAAATATCGATTCTGCTGTCATCGGTAGAAAAAAAAGAGAATAAGCTCACCGGAAAACAAGGTCGAGCCATTCTCAGCCAGGCACTGCACACCGTCGTAGTGAGGTGGCGCGAGGCTGACTGCTTGTCCGGATGTATTAGCGTCGAGCAGTGATATAAGATGATCTTTGCTACCGGCGATGACCCGGCCGTCTTCGGCGACGGCCAGGCACATTACGGCCGCCGTGTGCGGCGTGCTGAGACGTCCGGTGTAGGTCAACTTTCTCAGATCCCACACGCGTACTTTGTCGCTCGAGGCGGTGTACAGTTCCGTGTCGTCCAAGCTCAAAGCGAGATCGTTTATCGTCGTTTCGCCGACGGGCATTTGGAGCGTTCTCGACGGCGTTGCGAGCGTTATCGGACCGCCTTGAGCCTGGCCCGATGAGAAAAGCGTCTTCACGCAGCTGTTGCCGGCCCTCGTGTCCCAAACTTTAACGTACGCCGCCGAGACGCTGAACAGCAAGCGATGAGCCAGCGAATACTTCACGGCCACGACGTTGTTCGGATGACCGCTCAGCGTGAGATTCTCGAGACCCGTACCCAAGTCCCATACTTTTACCGTTCGATCTGAAACCATTTGTCATCGCTCGGAATAAAACGAGGCCCGTTTCTCGGTAGATTTACCGATTACGGCAAAAAAAAAAAAAATACTTCCGCGAACGAAGTACATAAAGTCGACTATGTACCTTTCGATCCGCTGAAGAGTAGATCATCCGTAGCGTAAATAGCTAGAACCGCTTTGCTGTGACCTTCAGCCACGTGGCTGCACTGAAGCGGCGCTCTAGGCTGCACCTGGAAAAAGATTTATATTGCGTCAGTCTATGTCCGTTGTCGACGAGTTTCGAGAATAAAAAAATGATATTTACCTTTCCCGGATATTGGGAGATAACGCCCTTGGTGGGCTGGGGATCCGATGGGAGGGATTGTCTCCCTGCGGTCAATCTCGAAAAGACATTTTCCTCACGGCTGTTGAAGCGACGATAGATCGTCGGCGAGCCAGGTGGCGACGACACGTCCGTATGCGCTACTTGTTCCCTAGTTGAGGCGTTTGTTAGGATATAGCCATGGTTACTATGCAATTGTTAATAGGATTATGTGCCGCCGCGGGAGTTTCATTAATTCATCATGCTCGATTAGTCAAAGAACTACAATGACATGCAATTCAACGTTTTCAACGCTATTCAACGTTTTATGTGTCGAGTATTCGTCTCTCGTGAAATCCAAATATCCGCAAGCGGAATATTCGAGGATATCGCAGGAGGCGGAGAGCCCGGTACTTGCTTGTTAAATTTTAACTCGATATGCGCATGGCGTTAAAGTTTCAAAGTTAATTGAGCTTTCGATTCTTCAAGTCCAACGCACACACAGACACACACACATACAGACACGTTTTTAGAAATACGATTATCTGATATTTTAGACAACTCTGAAAACGTTTGTACTGAAATACGAAAAAAAAATAATGAAAATAAAGTTTCCTTTGCGAGGAATCGATGGAAATAGTTTCTTGGAAGCGATAGCGAAAGTACATTTAGGTGTGAATTGTTTGAATCGACAAAAAAAAAAGTTTCATGGACTTTTAGCAAAAATAGAGTCGGCGACGGAGCCTCGCTCGTGTCTGCCCGTGAAAATATGCCCTTTGTCGAGCTATACATCCCTGATGCGCTTCGATTATATATGTAGTTGGAAGTATGGTAAATGTCAGCTGCGTGAGCGCGTGCATATCGAGGCTCACTGTGTATACCGATCGATCGTATGCGGTGAGTGAAACGTATGGATGATCGTGTTGTGCATCTTCAATATAATAATGTGCATTTATTATTTATTCATTTGTATTACTGTACACTTGAAAAAAACAAAAAAAAATCGATTCGTTATACATAGATATAATTAATTTCGAAATTAATTTCTTTACACGCATACTTCGAAATGTGTTGAGAAAAAAGACAACGACATAGTGTTTTATACATATATAACATATATCAACGTTCTTTGTGAGACAGAAAAAAAAGGTCGTGATTAGAACATTTTTTTAAAGAATATTATTGACGATATTACGTTGCGCGGATGGTGATCGGGACGGAGTTCGTACACAATGATTTATTTGCGTGGAATGCTTTCGAGATTGTTGGGCGCGAATATTTTTTTTCCTTTTATAAAATAATTATTTTTTTAAAGTGTAAATAACATGCAGCGCTTCGAATCGACCCAGGCAAATCAATTACGAGAACGCCATCTCTGTCACAGCCGCGTAAGAAGATTGAATCCTCTCCATTAAGACTTTTCCCACGTGTGGACGGTGGAGGAATTGATCGAGTATTTCCGAGAATCGTTTAAATCGCCAGTAGTGCATTGTAGAAGGAATCGATACATAGACAAATAAGTATTGCAAAGACAAAGACGAGTTGGAGTATTCTCACTCACATGGAACCACCACCGGGATGAAGAGGCCGACGCAGAGGCCTCGGTGAGGTGCTGTCGCGTCGGCTCAGGGTCGGCGAGCCGACGGCACTGTTCCCGTGCGATCCCCTCGTCAGCACCAGACCCCTGAAGTCGTCATGGAATTTTTATTTAACAGAGTGCTCCAAAAAAATAATACAAAAAAAAATTATATCCTCACTTGAGGCTTCCTGGTGCGCTGGGTACCCTCGTCAGTGGATGATTGTGATTTTGATTCTGATCGTCGACTTTGAGACTGTCCGCGCCGGAATGAAGGCCGTACAACAATTCTTGGGGTTGAGTAGTTCGTCGCCTCACTTTGTTGCTTTTCTGTTTTCCCTCGGCGACCGAGAGTTGACTGTAATTTTCGCTGCTGACAGAAAACGATAATTACCATAAAATATCTCTCCGACGATATTTCGTCGCGCCCGTCGCGCGAGGCTAGCTTACTTATCCGGGGACGAGCTTCGCGAACTCGGTGGACTGTAGGCCATGGGATTGGTGTGATTGTTCGTCAGCGAGAGAAGATCACGATCCCGCAGCACGTGCTCGAGCAATTGATGCTGGACGTCGCTCTCCTGAGCGACTTGATTCAATCGAGACTCCATGTCTCTCACTTCCAGCTGTTTCTGCGCAGCGGCGCAACTTTGGTCCACCGTGAACGTCAGCATCCTCTGAAGAAGGTACTGAGCCTCGTCGACCGATTTTATCGTCGCTATTAGCTCCTCGACTCCGGGTTCGCCCTCCGGCTCGACGTCACCCACCTCCATCATGTCTCGCTGACACTCGGCTATACTGTCCTGATGTTCAAATAAATCATTAATATTTTTTTATCAAACTTTTCATCGATTTCCAGCACGAGTAAGATCGCAAAATACTTTTCTCACCTGCAGATAACTTATTTTACTCTTGACATTGTCGATGTCTTCGTCGACGTCGATGGTGTCGCCTCGCGTAACAGCGGCGAGATCTCGATGTTTCTGGAGCCTCTCCAAGTCCCTGCCGAGTTCCTCCCTTTCCTGAAGCAATCGTTCCATCTCGCGTTCGGTCTCGGCCGCGGCCTGCTTCGCCAGTGCCTGCTTCGTTATCGTTCTCTCGAATGTCTGCCATCTGTGCTTCAGTGCTTTGGGATTCACCTGCTTCGCGGGCGCTCGACCGGCAACCTGTTTGCTCAGTCCTCTGTCCCTTTTCCTCAGCGCCGTTACTTCCTCCTGCTTTCTTCTCAGCACGACTTCCTTCATTCTCTTGTCTGCCTCGAGAGTTCTTATCATGTTGGCGTTCTTCCGGCTCTCCTTTCGCAATTGCGCGATCTCCCTGTTGCGCTTCAGTTCGTTCTCCTTGTGCCGCTGAGCTTCCTCTCGCATTTTGTTGAGGAGCTTAACCTTCGCTCTCTTCATCTCGGCCAACTCGTTTCTCAAACCCCGAAGTCTATTCTCGCTTTGCGACTGATTTTTCAGCAATCTCGCGTGTTCCTTCTTCGCCGATTGCAGAAGTCTCACTTCCTTCTGCATCGAGGTCAATTTTTTCTCATACTCGTCGCGCAGTTTCTTCACCTTCTCCGTGGGCGGTGCGGGCTGCTGTTGCAACGACGACAATACCTTGTCCCGTTCCTCCTGGGTGTCGCGTATCCGAGCTTGGAGCTGCGCGAGTTTGTCCTCGTAATGCTGTTTCATCGTCTGCAACCGTCTCTGCGACATTTCCAGTTCCTGTATCAGACGCTGCTTAACGTCGATATCGGAGGTCAGAGCCTCGAGCTCCCGTCCCATAGCCGCCTCCTCCTCGTCCTCCTCCTTGCGGTCGGAGTCGTCGTCCGTATCGTCCTCGCTCATCGACTCCTGACCGTTTTCCGTGTTGTCCGCGTCGGCGTCCTCCTCGTCGTCCTTACCAACGGTAACG
Organism: Amblyteles armatorius; assembly: GCA_933228735.2. Classification (NCBI taxonomy): domain Eukaryota; kingdom Metazoa; phylum Arthropoda; class Insecta; order Hymenoptera; family Ichneumonidae; genus Amblyteles; species Amblyteles armatorius. The sequence continues at coordinate 9,803,311 of OW121690.1, forward strand.
CTGCTCTGCATAGCGTGGCCCTTCAGAGTGGCCAAAGCGTCCATTTCTTTCTGCAATTCTTTCTTTGCCTCGACCAGCACCGATGGCGAATCGCTGCTGAAGGCGTAAGACGAGTCGCCGTATGGATTCGTCTGTACCTGAATACCAAAGATTCAATTCTCGGAGTAGTTAAGGCAGAGTAAAGTTTAAGGTAGACAGAATAGTCTAAGGTAGAGTAAAGCAATAGCGACAAGGAAAGTTAAGATGCTCTATTTCTTAACCCAATGAAGCACACATTTTTATTCAGGTACGACGTTTCAAATACTTCGGTTGGTTATTAATGCATTTTTCTTTAAATTCAAAGAGGTCTATCACCTGTGATACACCGTGCTTCAAAGGTTTAAGGTCAGTTTATTCTTGCCAATTTATAGAAGGAAGAAAATAAAAATAAAACATACTTTGTTCGATCGGTTAATCACCTGCATCTGCCGCTTTTTCAATTGCTGGTACATGGCTTCGGCCTCGAGCAAGCGAGCTCTCAGCTCTTCGATCTCCTGAACGTAGCCTAGAACAAGACTGGTCACCTGATCGCCGCTACCGCCGGAAGTGGCAACCCACTGCCCGGCCGCTTTCTCTGCCAGGAGAAGAGCGTTCTTCGCCGTTAAGGCTTCCACCGTTTCCGACAAGGCTTTTACTCTGGTGCGTAAGCTTTGTAATTCGCTGTTCAACATTTGATTCTCGTGCCAAGCGTCATTGACCCCATCCTCGCCGACCACACGTTTTCCTGTAGAAAAAATAATATTCGGTGTAATCGCGGCTTAGCAAAATAAGCTGAAAAATTTATTTATTCCACGTCGGCACGAAAATCGACCTCCCGATTCGACGTAATGCAACTTTACTCGCCTTGTCTGTACTCCATTAGTTCGAGCTGGAGCTGCTGTATTTCACGCCTGAGCGACGCTATAGTTCGCGAACTCTTGTCCTGGTTGATCGTAACTTTGTTCTTTATGTTCCTCGCCCGATTAGCGTACTTCAAGGTACTCAGGGTCTCCATGAAGTCACGATCGCTCGGCGAAACGCACGCTATCATCGCTGTCTGACTGTTGCCGCCCAACGAGTCTTGAAGCAGTCTCGTGAGTTTCGAATCACGGTACGGAACGTGCAGGGCTCTCTTGGTCTTGTCACCGAGTGCCGATATTACGTTTCCCAGTGCCAGCTATTTGACGAAAATCGTCGATGATACATATTTGTTTGATTCGTCGGAAATTTTATCATGCCGGAAGAACGTTTCGTGAAATTCGGTAAGACGACCTGATACTGAGGCGATCGGTAATAAAATCGGTAATCCTCTTGTCCGAAAGATTTTTCGTGTTTCTCGTCTGAACGTAAATTTAGTTTAAGGTAAAAGTCCCAGTCTCCGAATGAACGAATGAATGAAGTAAATTATTGTACGGTAGGACCAAAAGTCCTCGGGACACATACATTCAAAAAAAGGATAATACTAATTTTTATGAAAAAGTATGATTTCTGGGATTTAAATGGAAAATATTGGGTTGGGAGTAAAATAATTGTTATATTCGTGATGAGCGGGAAAAAATCCGTGGAATATAGCCTTGAAACAAAAAAAAATTGATTGCACAACGATTTTTCACTTTTTGAGCCACTATTGAAAAAATGTCGATTTTCGTTATTTTCAAAGGTCGATATCTCAGCTCTAATGGAGCTAGGAAAAATCCGGGGTGCCCATCGTGTTCTTCGGGAGAAAATACACAAGGTAGGGTCCTGCCTGAAGTTTTGGAAGCCTTTTATCGTGCCGTTTGAGGACGTTGAAAAACGCAAAAAATGGACTTAAAAGGCCCTGCAATTTTTGGACGAATTTTTTTTCTTTTTAAAAAATAAACTGCTACGTATTCCGACGTATTTTTGCGCGCTGAACACGAATCCCCCGGCCTTTTTGCATAAAAATCGACTTTCGAACTGGGACGTTTACCTTAAACCAGAAAGGACAAATTGGCCTTTCTAAAAAAAAAAAAAAAGGTTTCGCAATCCAGATAAAGATGATTCACAGCGTTCCGTTACCGACCAAGCCCGAGGCCCGGTCGAAGGTACGTTTCACGCAGCATGAAGATGCGTGTCGTATGATCGGCTCTCGAGGGCAAAAAGGGTCGAATCATTCGCGAGTTTCACGTACCAATCCGCAATTAATGGAGATCCCTTCCTTGGCCCTGTCGCCGGTGGCGCCGGTCCGCTTGAGTCTCTCGGAGCCAGCCAGGTCGACGAAATGAAATTTGGCGGTGAGCGTCTCGAATTCGTTGGTGGGGTCGGTACTGCTCGTGTCGACGTCGGCGTCGGGATCCTCGACCTTGATGCATCTCTGCTGCTTGACGTACAAAGTAAAAATTGCGTGCGATCGGGAGGACTGGGTGTTCATCTGAGTGGATCCCGTCGTGCGCGAGAGAGCTCCCAGGCGAAGATACTCCAATGCTTGTTCGGGGCTCGTCACGTTTCTCGGTTCGACGCCGGCCAAGTGTATGTTGCCGGCCGTGTCCTCGTGGATTCGGGCGCCACCTCGCGGTCCGCCGGGCTCGAGCAAATCCTTCAGATCCTCGTTGTACAGTTCCAAAAATTGTGCCGTTACCTAGAGACAGCCCAGCGGAAGAGACTCGGTCAGCACTGATCTAGCCGATTGCGCAACGCACATTGCACTGAATCTTTCAAATATATTTCGGCTATTCTCAATAATAAAATTGATTTATATAATTTTACGAGAAGAGCAATATATAGAAGCAGATGTAAAAAAGAAAAAGCGTATTTTCTGTAAATAATAACGATAATAATAATCTACATCAGCACTGAACTAGCCGATTGCGCAACGCACATTGCAGTGAATCTTTCAAATATCTTCCGACTATTTTCAATAATAAAATTGATTTATATAACTTTACGAGAAGAGCAATAAATATTAAACAGATGTAAAAAAGAAAAAGCGTATTTTCAGTAAATAATAATAATAATGATAATAATCTTCGTGATTAAGTTTTATCCATAAAAATGGGTTCGTTGGAAATGTTATTTTTAATTTAAAAAAACGGCACTGACCTGATTTATATAATTTTACGAGAAGAGCAATATATAGAAGCAGATGTAAAAAAAAAAAAAGCGTATTTTCAGTAAATAATAATAATAATAATAGCAATCTTCGTGATTAAGTTTTATCCATAAAAATGGGTTCGTTGGAAATGTTATTTTTGATTTGAAAAAACGGCACTGACCTTGAATTCCGGTGGCATTTGTCCGCGTTCCCTGGCCCGTTCTTGCTTGTCGGCGATACCGTCGAAGAGATGCCTTATGGCTCTGGGAATAATTCCGATTATAGTGTCGTCGACCTCGACATCGAAGCCCGTTCCCATTGTGTAAGTTTTTCCGGATCCCGTCTGTCCGTAAGCCAGCACAGTCGCGTTGTAACCGTCCAGTGCACCGTCGACGAGGCGAGCAACGCACGCGTCGTATATCGGTTGCTGCCCGACACCGGTGTCGAATACATGATCGTACGTGAACGCTTTGTCCGGTCCCAAGAAAACCTGCGGCTCGCCGGGCGGCACTTGAGTGCAGACTCTGCACATGTCGATCAATTCGCGAGCTACCTGCGGCCGTATCCTGTGGAGTGAAAACATAATCCATCATCATTTGTTCACGTTCGAAGAAACCGAATGAAACAACGGCATTGCGGTGTTTTCATTTCGATGCAAAAGAAAAAGTGAACCGATCCGAATTTCCCACGCTCAATAATTGAGAAGACCTTATCAGATTTTTTAGTCCAGCAATCACTCGGGTAAAAGTCATGTTAATGCTGGATGAAAAATGTCAAGGTTTTCTGCAGTGCTGGAGAAAAAAGCGATGCCGAGCGGGGCATGAAACAACAGTATTATTGTGTTTTCGTGCCATACCAAAAAAAAATGATTTTCCGACGTTTTAGAACATTCTGAAAACGTTTTCATTAAAATCTCGATTTATTTTATTTTTCACCAAAACGAAGCTTCCTCTCTGAGGAAGCAAAAAGTAACCAATGATTGTCGCGTAATTCTCCAACTCAAATTCCCCGACTTTTCCCGGTTTTCCAGCGCAAAAATTTAATTTTTTCTGTCAATCGATCAGGGTAGGAAAGATCAATAAAAAAAAACGTAAAATGTAATACTTAATCATTATTGTATATTTATATATATATATATATATATATTCATTCCCATACGCTATGAACGCCAAAATCTCGAGAATTTAGCATATGGGAGTGAATTATGATTTATCGAAATTCACTCCCATATGCTATGAACGCCAAAATCTCGAGAATATAGCATATGGAAGTGAATTATGATTTATCGAAATTCACTCCCATATGCTATGAACGCCAAAATCCCGAGAATATAGCACATGGGAGTGATTTAGGGATATAGGGGATGTGAGAGTGATTTAATATATATAACTCAGCTCACAATATTAAAAATTCCTAACGAAATTAATGTTACAACACAGTCATATATATACTGTACATAATCGACAAGTTTGCTGAAACGAAAAATGTAGACGTCGTGCAGCACGGGATTAAACGAAAAACATTAGTTTCAAAAAATTCCCAGGGTTTAAAAAAAATGTCACGACTTTTCCCTGACTTTTCCAGGTCCCAACGAATCCCCTGACTTTTCCTGGTTTTCCAGGTTCTCCAGGTCCGTGGCAACCACGTAACCCGACCCGGATGTCCCTCGCTCAATCACTGAGAGCATTTTTTGTTAAGTTTCTAAAATCAACTTATCACTCGAGTAAAAATCAAGTTAACGCTGGACGAAAAATTCCAAAGTTTTCTGCAGAGCTGAAGAAAAAGCGACGCTGAAGAGAGGATTAAAAGTACGGGACTGCTGTGAGAGAATTCGATTAGAATTATTGGTAAACGGAGAGGCGAACAGGTAGTCGAGACGGACGAGCTACGAGGTTCTGAAGCTCCTGCCGAAGGAGGATGCAGAACGAGGCGAATAAACACGTAGGAGTGTCACACGCGGTCCACGGAACAGAGGTGGGGTTCTCTCCATTCATCCAGAGGCCAGGTACTACACGTTATACAATCAGCCATAAAGCCTACACATCTGTGGTATAAATGGGCATATTATGTGAGCAGCGCGTGACCACGAGCATACATGCAGGACTGCTGCGTAAAACTGGTCGTGACGACATAGGAACGTCGCACGCAGTAGCAATCACCTTGTGTATCAATACGGTACAATTCATGTATTTTATTTGATTTTTTAAACGTAATTCTCAAAACTACGATATTGAGATCAACGACGTGTCTTTACCATTAACAACATTTCAGCCTCTTTGTTCTCGGGCTGTTACGCTACAATGTTGGCGCGCGTTGTAATTGCCCGAGATAATGAATAATTCACGTCCGAGGAGCATCAATAAATCATGGCGTTGGAAATACCTTCGCAGCTAATTAGGTAACGAAGGAAGTAGCCGAGCGTCCGCGTGTTTCGTCATAGCGGCGAGGATCAAAAGAAATATATGTTATTCAATGACGCAGGGCCGTGTGAGTATACCGAAATCGGCTCCGCGAGTAACGGAGGGTCTTTGGGGGGGCTCGTCGTTTATCATTTTTGTTCGTGCCGTTGAATATTTGATCGCGGCCGCACAGCGATGACGACATTGCGAGGGATAAATCAATAGGGAGACCGAATATAGCCAAAATCAGTGACCCCCGCCGTTCCGCCCACTGTTTCCAAAGACAGCAGCCAGCCCTGAGATGGAGAGCTCCTCTTCGGCGCGATACAGGGTGCGAGCGTCGAGCGCTGTTCGGCGAATACCCACTAGCGAACATACTTTGCCGTTTCCGACGCAACACCGACTGCACGAAGAAGGAGAAACAAATTGCCTCCCTCTCGAGATTACGTATCTGTGAGAAGAACCAGTCGATTGCAAGTCGCAAAAAAGTTTTCGTACTCTCGAGCATCGAGTCGCCGGCGCTACCGTGCAAACATCACAGCAGAGTCGGCGAACTGATTGTATGCTGTTCGTTCGAAGATTCGCGACTAGCCAAAACATTTGGGTAGTTCGGATCAAGATTTTTTTTCTTTCTATTCGATGTAGATACGAAAATTAATTGAATTGCGAGAGGAAGGACGGCGCAATGTAGAGAATGATGTTTCAAGTTTAAAGGAAGCCGTGGGCGTCTCGCGAACGCTTGTTTATCGAATAGAATGTAGTCCGGCACGGCAAATGTGAAAATAAGAAAGTAACCGGTGCCGCCGGGATTAGCGGCGGGTTCCTAACGGCTACACACACACACAGTCTTGGTCGAACATTCTCCGAATCGACTGCACGAACAATGTTTGCGCGTTGCAACGAGAAAAAAAAAGAGAAAAAAAGAAACCCTCGCACGAGAAGCTTGCGACGAAAAACTTACCGAACGGCAACTCGCACACTGGAGTCATCAGCCATCTCGATTGTACGTCCAACTTTCGCGATCGTATTTGTTATTTAATTTTTTTTAGCTAGCCAAGCTCTCGACATCGATTGTCGTAAACGCCGCAATTGCTTGAACGATGTGTATATATATATATCTATATAAATCCAAAGTTTTATCGCATCGAAGAGACACTACGGAATTTATCTATCGAATATATCTTCTCCGAGAGTAAAGAATGAGAATGCCGACGCTTTACGCGTTAACGCACTGTTATTCACATCTTAACAATATTTGTAGGCGACGCATAGACGGCGTAAACATTGAGCGACATTCCGGTGTGGAAAAAAATCTCTGTCATATTCGCGACAGCCCGAGGACTGGAGCAGACTGGAGTGGATTGCCGATTGCAGCCGTATATGGCGGACATGTTAGGTTCCTTGCAGCTGCTCCGAGACACCGTTCGCGCCATCTCGCGACGTCCCCTGGAACCCGAAGGTGCGATCACCTCCAGTCGTTCAGGACGAAAATCCTTGTATGAAACCGGATAAATTTGCCGTTTTTGTGCATACGAATGCGTAAAGGACTATTGTGTGAAACTCCATGGTCAAATTTTACAATTTTTGTTGTTGTTCATTTTCGTTTGCAAACGTTACAAATAATAGTGGGAATTCATTTTCATATAATGATTTTCGTAGCTGAGAATTCCTTTGATTATCCGCTTCGATTGACGAGAGCCTCGAGACTGGCCGGTCCCACATTATATCATCCCGAAGAGCCACGGAATTCCTAGGGAGATTGAACACAAGATCCGCAAAGGGCGGCCATAGTGTCGCATCCAGTCGCATCTCTCGGGCTCTCCCGTGTCAAAGTATGTTTTCAAAAAATCGTTTATCCACACTCGAAACGATCGTTTGATTTTTGTATAAAATTTCCTCCCCGTATCGCGTGCGCACCAATTTCTTTCGTGCGACGGTAAAAAAAAATTGATCGTTAATTAATTTAATTTGCAGGAGTTAACACGTTTACCCACGTTCGACGTTCAACGTTCGGGAGATCCACGAATGGACACTGTTTTGTGTGTACCATGTGTAAGCCGCTATAACCTTACAATATGGAGATATCGCCGATAACGGTTTTTTCCTGACCGACGTGCATAAACACACATCCGTCGGAGGTAAACGATTATTGTCTGCATCGTCCTTCCCTTAGTCCCTTGTCTCCGTATCTCACTGCGTCGACTCATACTTATTTTCTATCGCTTGTTCGCTCTCTTTCGCTCTTCTACACATTTTTCTATCCCTGCAGCTAATTTTGTGATGTCGCGTTTAGCACACAAATGTATGGATATATCTATATTTTCTTTTTCCAGGAAGATCTTTTTCGGCATCAATTTTGTTATTACCAAGACAAAATGCGGCGCGCGAGAATCAAAGCGATGGCTACGCTGCCTGCGAGGCGGAAAGCTACTCGTGACGTTGCAGAGGAATCCACAGATTCTGTGAATCCCGTCCCGAATGAAGTTGCGGACAGTAAACCGGCTATCGAGACGACTACACCGCACACTGAGAGTGCCGATGAACCAGTGATCGAGATTGCAAAGTTGCAGACCGCAACGAAAGAGGAAGAAGCAAAGTTGCAAGAGCCACTGAGTATTCAAGAAAGAGCCGAGTCCCCTGTTCCATTACCAAATCCCAATGAGTCCCTCGAAGATCGCCCGGAAATTCTGGAAGATAGAATCGGCAAGACTACCGATGAGCCAAGAATAATGTCTGAACAGGAGAGTTGTCAATCTTCCCCACTGAATGAAACAAGAGTTTCTACTCAGGAAAATGGTAAGCATGAGCCAACTGATAAATTTAGTCTAAATCTAAACTGAATTTGGATGGATAAAAATCTGCATTTGGATGGATAAAAATCTGCATTTGGATGGATAAAAATCTGCATTTGGATGGATAAAAATCTGCATTTGGATGGATAAAAATCTGAATTTAGATGGTTAAAAATCTGGATCTTTCCAGCATCGGTGACTAAGGTATCGCAAACCCGCACGAGTTTCATGCGCCCTACACCGCGATTGGACGGCGGCGGTCGAATGCGTCGAAACAGCGTTCAAGGGAGCGGCGCCAGTGCCAGCGAGTCCGAGGATGATTGCAGAAGAACGTCGAGCGGAATTCCGAGTCGCATGAGAAACGACTCGGTAAGCTCGGTTCACAGTCCGAAAGGAGTTTCCCAAAGTTGCGCCACCACTGGCTCCGCGAACGCAGCGGAAACGAACATGAGCGGTAGCGGCGGTGGTTGCACTCCGATCGCGAAGAATTCGTCCACAGTGGGCGTGAGACAGAAGCGAAAGATTGTCGTATCGGAGTCAGCGAGAAAGTTGGCTGAGGCGAGGAGAGAATTTCAGTTGAAATACGAGCACAAACAACCGGACAGAGCGAAACTCATTATGTACGATCTGATACACTACAATCCAGTTACAAATCCTATGAAGAAATCGGACGGTTCTACGCCGGCGAACCAGCGAAGCGCGCCCTCGATGTAAGTTTTTTTTTCTTCTATTTTCACGTGACGAATTTCGTGGATCATGTTAAGGCCATGTGAAAGATGTACCCCGTGACATATGAGTGCGAGAGAGATAGATGCATTTTTCGAATCAATGCCATTTAAAACCGGTTGACTTTTCGGATAAAACGGAAGCATCGTCGGACGCGGTATTAAATTGTGCATCCGCTTATGCTTTTCTTTATCCCGAAAAGTCTACGGTCTCAGAATCGAATTCATTACAGATTTGGGTTACCGACTGAGTCGTTTCACATGTCCTTAAGTTGAGAATTAAGAATTTCGACGCTAAATCCAAAATTGCAGAGCGAGGCCAGAAACGGAAGACGACGAAGACGAGGACGGCGATGCGGGAGGCGAAGCGATGCCGGTGCCGCAGGTTAAAGTCGGTCCCGACGGCAGTCTCATGATAGACGAACAGAGTTTGGTAATCGAGCACACGGGCGCGAAGAAGAGTAGACAAGCTCTGGCCAGAACCGAAGCTCTTGTCGACGAGGAGAATAACGGTAGTGGCTTCTACAAGAAACGACCGAAGTGCAAAGACTGGCCAAAGTGGGAGACGCTGAAGTTTTACAGAGCTCTCAACACCGTTGGAACCGATTTCTTGCTCATGCAGAGCCTATTCCCGACGAGAACGCGTCAAGAGCTGAAAAAGAAGTACAAGAAGGAAGAGAAGCTTAATCAGCGACTCGTCGAGAAAGCGCTGACCTATCATCAAGAATTCGATATCGATTCGCTGAAGGAAGATCTTGGTGAGCTATGATCTGGTTATATAATCAACATAAATATGACGATGTTCGACATATTCATGATTTTTTTTCTTACACAGCAACATTCGAAGAGACTGAAAAGAAACGATCAGAGTCAGCCAAACTGGAAAAGAGACCTTTACGTCAGAGCGGCCGACCCAAGAGGAAGAAAAGCAAGTCACGACGTAAGTTATGATAACAATTCGAGTAGCAAAACAAATTCTGACCAACAAAAATGGTAAATGTGACGAAAATAGTAAATTGTACTTTTTTTTAGGAATGGCCGCAGCCAGTATTTCTGAGATTAATGACAACACCGAAGACCTGGAAGATTCATTCGAGCCGATGAACCGTGAGGGTGAACAACCGACCGAAGTCCAGGAGCCCGCTTCAAGAACGGAACAGAAAAAGACTAGCCAACGACGGCCGGCGACGAACGGAGGTTGCTCTAAAACGGAGTCCACCAGCAGCTCGGACGATTCGGCGAGCGACACTGAAATCTATCAGGTCAAGCCGACCCGTTCGGGTCGAAAGCCAAAAGTTCGAAAACTTCAAGCCCCGACGATCAACACCCTGGACAACTTGTTCTCCGATCCGGAGCAAGAAGTCGAAGAATCCCCCAGTCTCGATGACCCATCGGCGGAGCTGGAGGAAGAACGCGTTACGGCGGAAGCTTGCGAAGATCAAGAAATGGCGGACGCGGAAGCGATCGGCATCGGGGACACAGAGCTCGTGGGGAAATCCCAAAGCGTTCACTCTTTGGCCGGAATTTCTCAGGTGGAACCGGGTTCTCTGGTGATCGTTTCTCGCGAGTCCGCCGAGGATCCCGGCGAGACGGTGTTGCAGGTGTACATGGTGAGCTCCGACATCGACGAAGGCAGCGGCAATGGTCTAAAGCGAAATATGACTCCGGTCATTCTGACCCCCGAGCTGTTGAACACAGTGACTGCCGGAATCACCAAAGTTTCACCCATAGACGTTAACACGGAACAATGATGAACCATAGATCCTGTAAGCTAGCTTTTATTATTTATAACTCTGTTGTTTCTTTTTTTTTAATAAACTTTCGAAGCCATGTCTGCGTTTCCGGTCGTTGAATAGAATTCAGCGTCGACGCTGGGTCGAAACTTACGCGAGGTCACTCGACCTACGCTGCCGAAAGGTAGCGAAACAGAACGGGGCCGGCTTTCTTCAATTTCGTAATAAATCAAGAGAGTCAATCTCTCTGATAGCTGAACGTACTCAAGGCGTACTGTGCTTCTTTACGTACGAAAAAGGAAGGACTCGTGCCTTGTTACCTGCGTTACACAAGACTTTATAGCACTAAACAACAATCATTTATTTAGTTTCAGGTAGCTTGACAAGTTTGCCGAAATTTTTTAAAAAATCACGATATATTAATATAATAATCCGAATCGATAATTTACAAGTATTTTCTATGCACTATGAGCGGGCGGATTGGTGCCGATAGCCCAGAAGTTCTTGATGGTCTTGCCGATGCCGGGACCGCTGTAGATGAGGGCGAGTAAACCGACGAAAGTAAGGGCGGAGAATAGATAGAGCGCCAGGAACGCTACCTTCGGTAGGATATTTCCGATGACGCTAGGGCGGGCGTAATCCACTACTACTGCCTCGAGTCCCCTGGGGAATAAAATTAATTTAAAAAAACAAACGAATCTCGATCGACAGTTTGGTGATTCAGACTTACCAATGCGCGTGCACGACGACGAGCGTCGCGAACAGACCATCGACTATTGGATTCTGCAGGATTACAACGGCGGGTAACAGGGCAATGAATGCCGCGGAAACGACACGCTCGACTTGCCACAAGCGCACGTGATCGCCCGAACTCATCGAACGACTCTGCATCACAGAAGCAGCTGGTAACTGGGTGAGTACCTAAAGAGAGAATCAAAAAACGACGCATTTTAGTTAAAGACTGAGGCTGTATGGAAACAACTCCTTAGGGCAATGTAACACCGACTCAGTAGGTAACAACAACTGCAATCCATCTTATTCTTTGAATAAACTGCGGAGGTAAGAATTACTGAACTGACCTTGCTCGACTGCTGATGAATTGCTCTCGAATGGAGGCTTGAGGCAAACTGAAAACTGGCAGGTGACAGGGCAGCTGCGTTGATCTTTCCAAACAAGCCGCAATTATATGTCGACAAGAAACGATCATTTTTGGGGACGAATCCTGAAAATTAAAGTATAAAAATAAATCTTACTGATGGATTAAATTGTCAAATTTTTCTTCCTTTTCAGTCTGGATGAGAAAAATCTTTGTGAAAAAAAAAGTAAGCAAAAGTACCCTCGAAATCCCCGCAAGCAAACAATATCGGGGTGTAGTCCGAAATAACTCCGAAATATTCGCATAACTGACGTAAATTTGGAAGAAAAAGAATAAAATTAGATAACAGCCAATCTCGAATTTCCCAACTCACTGGATAGCCCCGAAACGCCTCGGACGAGTCGACACAGGGTCAAATTTGCCATTCTTCCGAAGATATTGTCCTTTCGTAAATTTTCCTGAAAACGATAAATCACAGATGTAGGGATAGGCGGAAGATGTTTCGATCTCTACTTACTAGGCCTTTTGCAGGTTATGTGACTGAGCAGACGACGTCTACAGCGAGTATCCAAGAAGCGACCAATCCCAAAGTTCTTGGCTTCGCGCATCGACCAATTAAATAGCAGGACTCATATTGGCAAGCGCGCACGTCGAACGCGATTGGCCGTCACTCATTTAACCAGTTTGTAGAAAATTCCAAAGAAAACTTATCCTAACCTAACATTAAACAAAAAGTTGGGTGTTCAAGAAAAGGGATAAAAATAATATTTACCGGGTATGGCGGAACTGCATTACCACTGTTTTCTTCTCTCTCGACGTACAATTGTTATCGTTTGTGACTCAATATTCCAAATTACGATGACATGACAATTTATTATTATCGCGAACACAATGTCAAAGAAACAAGTGATATTATGTAAAGGTATAGTCGAGAGCAACGATACTCACAACGAGTACATAGATATTTTTCAAGCTAACGGATTTACGTGCGAACATTTGCCGACCTTGCGCTTCAAATTTGTTAATCTTCAACGTCTGAAGGATCGCCTTTTCTTGCCAAAATTGTACAGTGGTAAGTGGTCTGTTTCATACTTAAGCCATTTCTTTTGCTGGCTACATTCGAGATGAATTCCAAAAATATTCGATACACTTCCGGTTTGAAAATCTGATTTTTCGACCGGAAGTGACGTCACGCCGGGAATATGTCACTTCCGCTTCGAAAATTTATTTTTTGGACCGGAAGTGATGTCACACCGGAAAAACGTCCCGGTTAGATTTAAAAATCTCATTTTTCGACCGGAAGTGGCATCGCGAGATGTTTAAAAAATTTCGGTATGACGTCGCTTCCGGTACGAAGGTAATCTTTTCGAACCGTAAGTTACATTGTAGGAAATGTTTTTAAATATTTTTCGGGCATTATCTCAAATGCAGCAAGTGTAAGATGAAGATAACTTCAGGCGATCCGACAGAATTTATTTTGCTGACCGAGCAGCCACGAGCGCGAGAAAGGCAAATACAATTTTCGAAATAATCCCATTATTATTATCATTGTAGGTATAGTCTTGACGAGTCGAAGAGCAGTAGAAGCTATCAGTCTGGCGCTTGCGGAAACAGAAAATTGTTTACCCGAGGATTGGAACAATTTACCGGTGTACTGTGTGGGACCGTCGACCGCGTCTCTGGTTGAGAGTACGCTAAAATTGAAAGGCTGTTTGGGCTCAGAGTGCGGCAATGCCACAGAATTGTCGAATTACATAGTAAACAAAAAATCCGAAGATACGAGACCGCTGTTGTATCCTTGCAGCTCGATAGCGCGAGACACGATAGAAAGAATTTTGGGAATCAATGGGATTGGTATAGAAAAAATTGAAGTTTACGACACATTGCCAATCGAGACACTGGGAAGCGATTTGGATCGCGTCATAGGCGGGACCGCAAAGATATTTGTCTTCTTCAGTCCATCGGCAGTTGAGTATACACTGAACGCTTTGCGGCAGAGGGACGATCTTTTGGAGAAGATTGAGGCTGTGGCTATCGGACCCGCGACTGCCGAAGCTATAGCTAAAGCTGGATTAACTGTTCGCGCCGTTTCGAGTAAACCAGAGCCAAAGTCGCTGTTCGAAGCAATTAAGACTGCAGAATTGTAAAAAATTTACGTAGTAAAAAGAAAATTCCGAGTTACTGTTTTAAATGTTTCATTTAATTTCTTTTCACGAGTCCTGGGACGGAAGCGGAAAGCTGCGATTGCATTGAATCGCATACTCGGTATTCCGAATATGGATGATATTTTTTTCTACGATGCAATACACAACAATTATAGAGCTCAACGTCGGCGACAATAAACTTGCCTTACGATAATAATATTAATATTCTTAATGTTTGGGCATTCTTTGATGTCTCTGAGACATCCAAAAACACCTTTGATAACAAAACTAATTGTATCTTTTTCGTATGCTTCGATTTGATCATGCGACTTATATTATCTAATCTAACAAGAGACACTTTTTGATCAGGCATTTTTCGGTGAATGCTTCGCCATAGCTGTAATAAAGCAGAGCTGGACAAATCCCCTAAGTTCTTAAAGTACGTATCGAAGTAGCAAGTATTTGAAGTACCGACCACTTCAGTATTGACGTATTGAGTACTGACGGAATTTATTACTGGGCACAAACTGAGTACTCGATACTTCATTCAATGCATACTTCAAGTACTTGCTGTATTCGCCCAGTTCCGTAATAAACATTCCTCTTTCTTTTCTTCTTCTTCCTCAATCAGTCACGAGTATTCGAAGAATCAGTGTAGAGTATAGTGTGCTGAGACGCGACGTAATATCGTTACAAGCTTAATGTTAAATCTACAGCGATCTTAATATCTATTGCGATTGACGACGTTACCCATCAGGCAAGACATGTCAGCGCCGACGATTGTTGATTGATTTGCGTAATAGGGCTGAGGAACAGTACCGCCGTTGCTGTACTTCATTTGTATCGCCGTTTCGTAATCCGGCGCGGGCCTGTAGGACGGAAGAAGTGCCCGAAGATTGTTTACTTCCGTCGAAGAAACCGAGGGAACCGGTGGATACGGTGACGTTGAGAGATCGTTGTAGCTTGTCCAACGCATGTGATCCTCGGCTATGCGATTGTCCAAACTGACCGAGGCCGTCTGCTCGCTTGAGTCAGCCGTGTCGTCGTTCTGAAATTTTTGTTTTAATTTTATTAATACCGGACAAGTTACTCTGGACTCTTAACGTTCGAGAAACCCTTTGCTTCCCGTCAGCAACAACAATATAATTGATTTTCTGTAGTATTAAAGAAATTGATTCTCAGGCACAACTGTGTTTTTTCAATTCGAACGGCTTGAAGGTCGATTTTATGTAATCTTGTACATGAAGCATTGATAACACGAAGACTTACGAAATAACTCGTCAAACGTTCGGATGGTCGAGCCTCTTGATGCTGCATGTAAAATGTATGCTGGGCTATGCACAAACGCCACATGTACTTGGCGCTTCGTGAATCGGTGAACAAAAATTGCTTCGCATCCTCGAGCTCCGACTGGCATTCTATTTTGAAAGCTTTTTTATGATTTATCACGTTGCTGATGTCCTTCCATCTACGAACAAGAGGAAACATTGTGCGTTCAGTAAATTTTCTCCGAAAATTAAGATTCGCGGCACTTCTGCGGTTCATTATTACGCGTCCCAGTGCGTTTGAAATATCAAGTTGAAAACGATTACCTGTAGAACTGTGTCGCTTGAGTCGTCGTGTGTTCGACCATTATTCCGTTTATCGACACACCCAGAACAACTTCGTTATTGCTGTTATCCTGAAATGGCAAGAAAATAAGAGGTGTTTTACATTTTTTGTTACCGACCGAGTCTGCTTGATATCGTCTCAATCGACAGCGCACCTTCGCGGTTAGCGTTTCGTGTCCGTAACCGTCCAATTGAACGGCAATGGAAATGTACAATTCCTCGGCCATAGCTTGAGTGACGCCGGTCAAAGTTTTGTACTGACACAGCGTGGAGGTCAGAAGGGCCGCGCTACCGCCAGGCTCAGCTTGCACAACGTTCTGTCGAATTGAAAAAAACAAAAATTATTTTCGCTAAGTCGATAAGTTTTTTCAGAAGATAACGAAGTTAATTTCAAGGTATCTCAAACAATTATATACTTTTGGAAAAAACGTGTATTGATGGAGGCACTCGGGGGCATGCCTCTCTACGTCATAGTTACCAAATTCAGCCTGCATCCAATAGCTAGCTAAAAGTATAGCTTGCCGAGCGTCGCAATGCGTTCTTCCCTCTAGTACATCACTCTTCAATTGAAGATAATAGTGATACCTGTGAAGCAATAAGCGCCGATGAGAATTTAAAAGTAATCGAGCTGCCTCAACGCTGTACGACGATACATGTTTCATTCAAAATGTCGAATTTCCATTTTTTTTTCTTCTAATTGTCTAGTAGCGATAACGAGCATACCTAGTCATTTCATCGTGCACGAGCTGCACGTCGGTAATGTAGAACATTACTCTGAAGTAGAGATTGAAGTTTTTGGCTGACTTCTCCAACTGTCTCTTCAGCGGTTTGTCCATATCGATCCATCGAAAAGTGGGCTCGCCATGACGACAGATGTATCTCAGTCCGAAGAACTCCGGCTGTCCCAAGCCGAGTCTCTGAGTGACGTTTGTCAAACATTCTTGGCCGAAGCTGTCGATGTCCAAGGTACACTCTATCGAAGTTTGATCCAACAGCTCCACGCAGATGACGTACTGGTTCTTAGATACGACATTGTATTGACGGCTCTTCTTCAGATGAAACTTGAACGGCATGCTTGCGCTGACGACGAGCTTGAAGATAATCGTAACGAATTAAATTATTATTTTTTTTTTTTACATTATCTTGCACAGTCCTCGTCAACAAACAATTCAGAGGTCTTCAGGGAACTTTAATTTTAATGAAAAAAAAAAATTGTGATTTTGGAGTAAATATACTTACCGAACCTGAGATGACACATGTACTATTATTGACGGAACATTTTTCCGACGCTAAAACTGTTAACCTCACTTGATCACCGAAAAATCTACACTGGCATAGGATTTAGACAAATTTCAGTGTTGCGGCACACCGACGCGCGTACAGTGCACTGTAAACATGAATCTCGATGTTCGCGTCTAGCTACGCGACGTTTTTATTGGCGGAAATAACGCATCGTATAAAACTTGTCCGGTGTCGGACGACGTCTTCGTGGTCGAAGACTGTAGTCTTCCCGTTATTGGCTAAGACCCCTTAAGGCCGCCGTGATCCAAACATGTTGACAGAGATTAAGGATTTTCACTGGTGACACTGCGTGCGCAGAGTCCACTTTTTTTTCCGTCAATAGCCTCACGAGAAAACTGTACGATCCGTGTGCAGTGTCGTATGTTAAAACTCGCAATCGGTTACGAAATCTTATCACACGAAAACTGTAATATCTTCAAAACGATAATGCAACAATATTGGGGGGCGCTGTTACTAGTTTTTGACAGATAAATACCCTAGAGAACAGTTTCTCTCGAGATGCCGCTGCACGCGAGCCCGCCACTGCCGCCAACCGAAAAACCCACCGCTGCGTCCACGGTCGTAGCCGAGTTGGAGGCGACACACAATCAGAGTGAAGCTGTACGTTGAACTGTGAACAGGAACGAAGATAACACATTTCCAATCTTGTTATTGCATTCTCAACAACAACAACAAAAAAAACAAAAGAATTTCATCACACCGAACTCCATCCTTCTACGATACGTTCTTCGAACTGGATCGACAAAAGAAAAATAAGACTTCCAATTTTGAGCTCCAAAAGATATCCCGTATCTTCGTGTCCCGTCCGTCCCGAAAAAAAAAATCCCTCCGAGCGCTGTGTAACACTGTCTAATTGTAAATAGAGTGTTCGTCCGTGATACGTGTTAGTGTTCGAAAAATCGTCTGTAAAATCGAAATACCGTGAATTTTATAAAAGTACAAGGGCTTTCGATAAGAGTCGAGTGAAAGCAGCAGCAAGTGGTCAACGAGTCTCGTCCCGTTCGCTGCGAGGCGACGCAGGCTCGAGAGCCCGATAGCCCTAGCGACATGGCAAGCGGTTCGTGTCAGTGCAAAGATTTCGACGTTCCTAACGTCTTTAGAGCTCTTGAACAATGATCAATCATCGTAAATACGGCGGAGGGTCGACTTAAGAAAAGTTCACGACGAAAGTTTTTGAGGGACATATTTTGTGATTTTTTTTTCGAGTAATATATATATATACATATATATACATATACCTATATATATTAACAACGGACTATACGAGTGAAAACAAAGCGTGGGTGTAACACCGATGCGAAGTTCTACAGTGTGAAGGCGCGCGCGGGTGTGCTCTCTACCATCTTTGTCTCGCACGCGCACACTCCTCTCTCACTGCGTTCTTATCCGTACTCTATAGTTTTCCCGTGTTCTTCGGTGGTTCGTTTTTTTTTTCTTTTTTTTTTCTTTTCTTCGCTCCTAGCGTGTCAACGCTTTCGACTAGCGGGGAGCATCAGCGCGCGTAAGCTTTTGCATAACAAGACAAATTCGATTAATACAACGTACCGCGAAGCTTTACGAGAGACGGGACGAGTGTCTGTGAAACAAAAAATTTCGCCGAACCACAAAATTGTTTACTTTTTGGTGAATTATTTTTTTGGCGACAGGGGGGGAGGGGATTTTCGTGTATGTGGCTCGGCCACGAGGTTCCTGAGACGAAAGTGTTTTTGTTTTTTTACTTTGTTTCTACATTTTCGGGTGAGTGAGCTTTCGCGAATCGAAAGTGGGTCCTGCTTCGTGTCTTCACTGTCTCAGCAAAATTGGGTCTAACGGCGACCCCACGATGGTGATACGGTAATGTGGATATCTTTTACCTTTTTTCGTTGTTGTTTCTTACGTATATTTAATTTGTGTTTTATTCGATTTAACATTGTTTGTGACGAGTTTTGTACATAAAAACCTTAAAATTTTCTTTTTTACATCGTTGAGAACAAAACTTCTTTGCACTGTTACTACCTTATCGACTTTTTTTCTTTGGGCTCATTATATGGCTTAGCCCCGATATATTATGTTACACGTAGGCTGCTTACGCTGATGCGAGAGAACGAGCAACTCGACGCGGGTGCGAGAAAGACGGACACAATTGTCAGGAGCATTTCGTTCTTTTTTTCGCGTCACCTCTCGCGAACTTCCTTCAGAACTGTGTCCTATGTATGCCGTGTAGAGTCGCTTCTTATTTAAGTGTACTATTTCTATGTGTACTTATGTATTTATTTGTATCCATATTATTATTGTATATCGTATTTTGTTTATTGAGTTTATAAATTGTGTATCAGCTGTAATTGAGTGCCTCATTGATAATTGATCGAACCCTGTCCCAATCATTGACCTCTCATCCCGTGTCTCTATTTCTGACCCGTTTGTCTGTATCATTGATCCACTTAATCACGACTCAGGAGAAGACAGAACGACAAATAAATGCACTTTGAATAATCCGGGTCGGTAAGGTGTCGCCGGAGATTCGACGATATCAGAGCCTTAAGGCGA
Organism: Amblyteles armatorius; assembly: GCA_933228735.2. Classification (NCBI taxonomy): domain Eukaryota; kingdom Metazoa; phylum Arthropoda; class Insecta; order Hymenoptera; family Ichneumonidae; genus Amblyteles; species Amblyteles armatorius. The sequence continues at coordinate 9,822,708 of OW121690.1, forward strand.
TACGAATTAGACTCAATCGGTAACGAAAACTGTAATCAATTTTTCTCAAGGGTCTTCGATAATTTCGACTAAAGACGAGTTATCAGTGTCTTTATCTTAGTGTTTAATGGCGACGATTAATTTATTTTTCCTCGCGATAGTTATGAAACCTTGAAAAAATGGATTACAGCTTTCGTTAACGACCGAGTTTACGGCGGGTGAGGGAAACGAGGTTTCACGTCGGCTTAATTTATTCGCTGCTACAAAGTTAACATTCGTCACTGATTCTTCACTACCTTTAAGGGGATGGTCTCATCGATCGATGTCATATTTCATCAATCTTTTTTTTTAGATCCGACGGTGGCAGCAACGACAGCCCTCTACTAGTAGCAGAGGGTGGGACAGTGGGTCAGCCTCACAGTCCGCATACAAAACAGACCCACAATCACTCTCATGCAAATCCCCACGGAGCTCACAGTCACAATCACGAGAAACCCAAGCAGCTTACCAAGTACGGAGAATTGGTGATTCTCGGGTAAGAAAATACAAAAATTCCGTTCCTCCAACGCCAAATTTATCTGTGGCAAAGTAATTTTGCGATAAGAATTCCGCTGACGATTACCGCTTTTCCACGCCGTCGGGATAATTGCTGTTTGCTGAGTGGTAGTCATTTTTCGTTTGTTTGTTTTTCGCATATTTCAGTTACAATGGATTTCTACCACCGGGGGATCGCGGGAGACGTCGAAGTAAATTTGTACTCGTGAAAAGGCCAGCGCCTAACGGAGTTAAACGAAGTAAACATTACGTTGTTAAGACTCCCCACAGCTCACAGGCTATATTGAATACACAGCAGCACTCGATCTCTTACACGCTATCGCGCACTCAGGCGGTTATCGTTGAATACACAGAAGACGAAGATACTGACATGTTTCAAGTAAGTTTGCAGTTCATTAAAAATTAATAAATACGAGAATAAGTTTATACTCGAAAATAATGGATATCTTCAATTTTTGATGTCGATATCGATATTTTCGATATTTAGGGAGACGTAGAGATTCGCGTAAGGTCGTTAAACCCGTAAAAAAAGTAGAACTTCAAGAGAAAGCAGAATTCTGTTTTATCGACTATGTATCAGACTCCTATCGTAAAACAGGGATCTGTTGGTGAAAATGAGCTTTTTATATGATTCCACGGTGCGGCCGGTGAAAAAAAAAACACTGACCTACAGAATATAAAAACAAAGCCCGCTTACTTTATTTTGAGGCAATGTCGTAAAGGCGCCCATTAGGTTGCGAGAACTGTAATCCTAATGACTCTAACGTGTTTAATTTGTCGAATAAAATACAAGTTTTTTCCCCCAGATTGGTCGGTCGTCGGAATCTCCGATTGATTTCGTAGTCATGGACACGTGCCCGGGTGGCAGCGATGCCGGTCCAGCGAGCGAGAGCCGCGTTGCGCAAAGCACCATCAGCAGGTTCGCTTGCAGAATTTTGACCGACCGATCGGATCCGAGAATCGCAAGAATATACGCCGCCGGATTCGACAGCTCGAGAAATATTTTTTTAGGGGTAAGTATCTTTAATCTAAAGATCCGACGAACATAATTATTTCAACTGGAAGCTCCCCATTCGATCGTTTATACACGATCAACTAAAGTTCATTAAGTTTTTCAATATCAAACGCATAATCCGATTCAACGACTCTTTTCTCGAATTGAGAATAACTGGTCTTGTTGCCGAAAAAAAAAATGACACTAATCGTATAAATTTTCCGTCAGGAGAAAGCGACGAAATGGCAAGAGAACCACGAGATAGACGGACTGACAACGAACGGTGTTTTGATAATGCATCCCCGCGGTCAATTCTGCGGTGGCGAGGCTCAATGCGGCTTCTGGCGCGAGGTCAGCGTCGGCGGCGGCGTTTTTTCACTGAGAGAAAGTCGAAGTGCTCAACAGAAGGGAAACGTCGTCGACGACGAGGATAACATTCTGCAAGACGGAACTCTCATCGATCTTTGCGGAGCGACGTTGCTCTGGAGATCGGCGGAAGGTCTATCCAAATCTCCGGTAAATCTCGATTTCGTTGTAAAAAAAAAAAACAAGTTTTTCGCCTTATTCAATCTTTTTATTTATTTTTTTCAGACAAAACACGATTTGGAGGAATTGGTGGACGCGATAAACGCCGGACGACCGCAGTGCCCGGTTGGCTTGAACACGTTAGTCATACCTCGCAAAGCGGCGGCGGATTCGGCCCAGCAGCAGCCGTACGTATATCTGAGATGTGGCCACGTGCAAGGACATCACGATTGGGGACAAGAGAAGGACAAAGCAACGAGGCGATGTCCCATGTGCCTCAATGCGGGACCGATCGTAAAACTCTGCATGGGTATCGAACCGGCGTTCTACGTCGACAGCGGCCCGCCGACTTATGCCTTCAGCCCTTGCGGCCACATGGCGACTGAGAAAACTGTGAAGTAGGAACAAGATCATTTTTATCGATAAAAAATCTCTTCGCACACGAGGAGTCCTCTGACTGTAACATTTTTTTATTTTTCATCTCAGATACTGGGAAAAAGTGGCCATACCTCATGGAACCAATGGATACATTGCTATATGTCCGTTCTGTGCAGTACCCCTGGAAGGTTCTCCCGGATACGTAAAACTTATCTTCCAAGATAACGTAGACTAAAAAAAAGTCACCGAAGACATTGTTTAACACCGAAGCGAAACAGTGTGTGTGTGTGTGTGTGTGTATCCAAGCAAATTTAGTAAAATTATTCTCGTCGAACGTAATAACATTGAAAAAAAGTATATAGTTATAACGCAGAACGAAAAATCGAGGCTTGAGAATAGTTTGGAAAAAAAATTATCGAAACCGATAAAAAAAAGAAATTTAATTATCCGATCGATGAATCTTCCTCTCTATTTTGCAGGCGCAGCTAAGGCCGGGCCGTGCGTATATCTACGAATGGGGTGCGTCAAGCACTTGAGTGAATTGTACCAAAAAAAAACCACATACAAACAAAAAAAAGAATACAAAAATTTAATATTATTATTATGTGAAAACGAATTCGGAGGGGTGGGGAGAGGCGTACCGATTATCGCCTTTTTACCGTTCCCACGTAACAGATGATATAATTCAAGTAAAAGACTGCTTAAAGTATTGTGCGTGGAGGACAAGAAAAACTTGATGTCAGTCAACAGTGACGTCATTTTTTTAAGGACAATTTTATCACCTACAGCACTGCATTCTATAAAAGGAAATATTAATAATAATAATAATAACGAGATCGTTCAGTACCGCGAATTTTGTGAAAAAAAAGGATCAAAAGGAAAAAAAAAAAATTTTTTAACAGATAGATTATATTTAGTGAAAAAAAAAATCTCGGTACTCTCTATAAACAAACGATATGGAATAAATGCGTATAGTGATTATACATCATGTTTTATGTAACGATATGTAAAAGAATAAATCTTTCATTGAAACTGGCGCGACAAACTTTCAACTCTCGATATTAGCTGCAAGCTCTTGCAATCGTTCTACAGCTTTGAGATTCTCAAGATGAGATTGCACGAATTACAGCCCTCAAAATCTCTGAAATGTTCAAAATAAATTTGGTGCTGAACTATTTTTTTTTTTTTTTTTTTTAATACTTTCTCATCAGATGAAGAGGTCATGAGAGCTGACTTCCGATTGGCTCCCGCACGATATCTATGTAGTCTTCGCAACACTCATTGGTCGATTTATCGAAGAACAGACTGTGATTGGTTATGGACCTCGCCACCTTTCCGTGCAATCGGAATAACGATAAATAACTAGATTTTTCCCCTAGACTGCCGTATTTGCGCAGTGCAGAAGTGATATTATCTGCCGGTGTATATCGTTCATTTTTTGGTTAGCTACAAAGCCCTGTAAATAAATTTATCGCAGTTTCGATTACCAAAAACTTGGTTGAATTCGTCGGCACAGCAATTTATACATCATGTCCGCTCAAAACACTGCCGACTTCACATACCCCGCAAATCAGTCTAATGTAAGTTTTATTTTTCCCTGAGATTCGGATTGCCTGCCGATTACTATTTGTGAAATTTTAATAATCGAGTGATCGATCATATTTGCGTAACACCAGCGAAAATAGATTATTTATTTTATTTTCAATGGTCATGGTCCCTTGATTAGTTTTTTTTCTTTTAGGTAATAAGTTTGACTGCCGAGGAGCTGAAAGTTCTCAAGGAATGCAACTCGGAAGGTTTTACGAAGCGAGGTATACCCAGCAGCATAGCCCTTGCTGGCTGTACCTTCTATGCGCTGAAGAAAGGATTTATAAAGCAGCATCCAAAATATGGCGTGCTGCCAGCTGTAGCAGTTGCGGGTGTCGTGGGATGTATTGGAGGATCGCTTTCGTACAAATCAATCTGCATTGAGCGAGTCCTGGCGCTTCCCAACGGCACTTTGAGACAGCAGCTTGAAGCTAAGCAGGGAATTAAACGGGACAGGTATTATATGCAAAATATTATTGGAAAGAAAAAAAAAAAATAAGAGTCCAAAAAATATCTGAAAAAAACATTTTTGTTTCAAGTTCCAGGCCATTGGATTTGGTGCCAGAAACATTCGAATTGGATGTTCAACGTCCGATGGTGTCAGGCTCGCAAATGGACTATTATCAGTCCAGCAACAACTTTGATGGATTCACCGGAGTCAATACCGACGGTTATTAATTTGTCTTAAAAAAAAAAAAAAAATTCTTCTCATTTTTACTTTTGGAAATCAAATTATCATTATTATTGCTTTTCAGGCGACCAACCTTCGAATTACGATACTGTGAAGCCTCTTCCCACATACAGCCCTGGCATCCATACTTACGACGAACTTAGGCAAAAAAATCGCGACGACTACACGCGAACCCAGTCGTCCAGGTGAATTGCTAAATGAATGAGCAGATAAAGATTGCCATGTAGTTTACCGCCTCTCGGTCACTGATTGATACTCGCTATTTTTGTTTTCAGACAATACGTCCCACCGCCAAGGTCAGCTCCACCGCAGGAACAAGGCTACGCGCCGACCACTGGGCTCTCGGGCCCGGTATTCGAAGATACTCGTCCTTTTGACAGAGACAGAGTGCCACAGTATCACCTAGATTAGAATTGAAAGGCTCAATGTAATTATTTTGTATTTAATTGTGTATGATATTTTTTTCGTTGGCCGTATATACATATATACATATATATTAGGAGCTTTATTTCAACAATGAAAGATCAAAAAATCATGATCTTATCGTCCAAATATTTTTTTTATCACCTCGCGCTTCCAATCAACGTGCGATAAGTCTGCTCGGCAGTGAGCGTCGATAATTCACTAAGCCCGCGGAGGGACGCTTTACAATGTACTAAAATATCACACATACGAATTTTATACATTTGGTTGATTGATAAATTCGACGATGATATCCAAAAATTCCGCCGGTTTGTCAGACTGGACCCAGTGTCCCGCTCCGGCGATGTAGCGAAATTCCGCACGGGGAAACAAGGTCTTTATCGTAGGGTGATCTTCTTTTCTTATGTAATCGCTTTTTTCGCCGCCGATGAACAGTGTAGGACCGTTGAAAGTTTTCGTCTCGGATTTTGGAAACTTTGCAATTTGATGCGCAAAATTTTCCGCGAGAACCGGAAGGTTCACTCGCCACTTACATTTACCTGGTTCGTATTCCACAAGGTTCATCAACAAGAACTGGAAGATCGATAATCAAAGTTAGCAATTTTTCCCCCTCCTCTCCTCCCCAAGTCGCAAGCTACTTGAAGTACTGGCACACTTCAATTCCTGGGAAGTAATGGAAGTATTTGCCCAGCTCAACTCTGCACAAACTGAAGCTACATGTGGGACAACAGTCGTACCTGCCGAAGGCTATCTGAGTGAATTTTCGTCGCTAATTGTTGATCGACGAGCTTGCGGCTTACGGACAGGGGTTCTCCAGTCGTTATGTCAACTGAGAGCATCGCGTCGAATATGTGGCCCATTGCCGACAGACTGTCGCTAGTTCGCACCGGCGACATATCGACGACCACCAATTTTTCAACCAGATGAGGATAATACAAAGCTAAACACATCATTGCCGCACCGCCCATGCTGTGTCCGACCGCTATCGTTTTGTCTAGGTCATGACTTTCCATGAGACTAACAACATCGCTCGCCATGTCGGCGTAAGTCATCTCAACCGAATGAGGTGAATCTCCGTGATTTCTCGCATCTACAGCTATTATCTGAAATGAATGATCTTCAAAATTGTAGACCAAACTAGAGCTGTAACTGTACGTCCATATGCAAGCTATGCTCGTGATAGGATAATAGGAATAATAACATAGCAGCGAAGACGAAGTGACGAGAAAATACATAACCTTGCGTTTCGTTCTCTGCTGCATCGATTTAGCGAGACTATTCCAGTTTGTCTTGGATCCAAACAAACCGTGCATAATAACCACCGGAGCTGCGTCACTAGCTCCGGGAGACGATGCTTCTGTCGACTCGTACGAGGCATAAGCCAAATTTACCGGAGATCTACTGAAATTAATGCTGCGATAACCTCCAAAAATGCATAGGTTAATCCCACACAAAAAAACGATTTCCAGAATATAATTCACCAAACTTTCATCGTTATCAAATTTCGTGGAAACTTGTAGTGCACAAAAAAAAATTCGGTTTACCGGATCTTTCGCAACTTACCAAGAGCAAGTATAGCTCACTCTTCTCTGAATAATTCGATTGATCCCAACGAGAGTCTTCGCGGGCAATTCGGCTATTCTTAACCTGCATAAACTATTTACAAAAGCCATAGTGGTCTCGAAGAAGAAGTGACGATTAACGAAGACTTGATTTTTGGCGTAAAAAGAAAGATATATGTATTAACAATGTTCTGGATTCGCGTGTACCATGTACTTTTGGTTCGTCGAAATAGCCCGCCATCTACCTATTTGTTCTGTCGGACTTGGCAACTATTTGATTCGGTAGTTTTTTGCGCTCCTGTGAAGTACTTTCTCCGCAAGTAAACGGTTCAGATTTATCATTAATTTGATAATCATTGGGCAGAGAACCTTGCGAATGCAGATTTAAAGAATATTTCTTTTCATATGATATTCTGCCTAACATTGCTTCGTAAACGTGGTAAACATTGCATGGAGGAAGAAAATGGATCAAGGCATAATCCTATGTATGAAAAGAGACATTTGGTTTTCTTGGTCCTTCCCTGAAACTCTCATGCTTGGTGGCCGCTACCGACGCTTTTTCGTCTTACGACGGGATATCCTTCGAGGCCTGCCAGCTTCCTTCTTTCCTTTGTCTCTCGTTTACGGCATTGTAAATTGTTATGGAAAAAACTTTCGAAAGGTGAGATTATGACGATGGTTGTACACTTGCAACGAGGCATATTTCTACGTTCGATATATCTCTAATTATCTTTTGCAAAACTGTTCCTACGTCTGACGATTCGTATCGAGATGAACTCGTCTCGATACGTCACAGATGTATATTCCGTAGCTCTCTTTCCTCTCGGACTTCCTTTTTTTCGAATGAATACCCTTCGGGACTCTTACTGGTTTCCTTCATTTCTTTATCAGTCGCTTTCTGCATTGAGACACTAAGATCCGTTGTCGTTAGAATAAAAAAAAAAATTTGGAGAGATCTGCTCTGGACGGTGATTTGGGCGTCATTGAAGCGACCGCACTGACGACCCCCTTTTATAACCAGAAGCGACCCAACCGCCGAACCAATCACACGCGAGGAAGCCGCGGAGTGCATGCTGCCTCGTGATTGGCGCGCCGGTGGCATCTAACTGCTTGAGCGTGAATGCTTCATCGAGCATCTCTATGGATTAATGATCTCGTCACATCAAGTGTTATTTATCCGATGTACATTATGTATTTAATTAAAACCATGCCTCCTCGCAAGTACGACGAAGCATGTATCTTATTTGCTTTGTCGGACTTGCACGAATATAACAAGTATTTTACTCCCAACCCAATATTTTCCATTTTAATCCCAAAAATACAATTTTTCGTACATAAAAACGAGATTTTCAATGGCTCCCGGTACTTTAGGCCCAAAAAGACCAGCGGATCCGTATTCAGCGGGGAAAAATACGTCGAAATACGTGGCAGACCATTTAAAAAAAAGGAAAAAAAATTCGTCAAAAAATTCCAAGGAAAAAATTCCTATCCTTGCGAGTCCATTTGTTGCGTTTTTCAACGCCCACAAACAGCACGATAAAACGCCTCCAAAACTTCGGGCAGGACCCAATCTTGTGTATTTTTTCCGTACAACGCGATGGACACCTCAACATTTGTCTAGTTCCTTTCGGAGCCGAGATATCGACCGTTGAAAATCACGAAAATTGACGTTCGTCCATAAGTGGCTCAAAAATTGAAACATTATTGTTTCATCGATTTCTTTTGTTTCAAGGCTACATTCGACGTATTTTTTCCTGCTGATAACGAATATAACAAGTATTTTACTCCCAACTCAATATTTTCCGTTTACCCTTACAATTTTTTCACCAAAATTTTGGTTTTCCAAGAAAACGTCTCAGAATTTTTTCTATAATGCAAGTTGGGAAACACGCCACGTAAAAACGATGGCGGAGTTTAAAAACGCTTAGAAATGCTCAAGTTTCGTTACCGAATAATTAACAGAACGAATAAACAATGGTATAATATTAACAATATACCAATTATTATATTAATATTATACCAGATTCACCGTTGGTATAAATATACCGACGGTGAGTAGCTGGTATGATAAGTGTAGATTCCTAGGCGCACTAGCGTTACTTTTGTAAAAATGGGAAAGTAACGCAGATTCCGCTTAACGAGGACTTATATTAAAATATCAGCATGACTTTAGGGCAAATACGATAAGTCACGTGAGCTTTGCGTCACTTTAATTTTTACGCAAAAGTAACGTCTGCGTTATTGTAGACACGGCGTTTATTTTTCTCTCAAAACCTGTTAAATCTTGTTTTCATGTACTTCTGCGGTATCCTTTCTGCTGCATCTGATTGGGTGACAAAATTTAGACTCCCGTAAGATCACTTAACGAGATGTATGCTCCGATATCGTTGAGATTTTGACTCGCAGTGAAAAGCGGCTTTGGATTGAGGTGACGATAAAAGAACGAACGTGGCGTTTCTCGTTTCGTCTGACGTTTTACGAGTCCAAAAACTCGTAGCCATACGGTGTATAGGAGGTTTGGAGTAATTCCGAGGAGCACTTATTGAGTGAAAAATAAAAAAATAGCTCGACAACATCAAAAGATCGCGAAAAAGAATAGTTGATTGTAGAAGTAGATAAATCTAGTCGGATATCGTTGAGTACATTTTTCTTCCGGTAAAAAGCGCCGTGGTTCAACGAAGCAACTTTCTAACCTAATCTTGTATTTTTCTCATTGAAAAAAAAAATGGCAAAATTCGCCCTGCCGTTATTATTGTTGTTGAGCTGTTATTATGAAGCGAACGCGTATTTCATCACGGTAGACGCACACGCCGAAGAGTGCTTCTTCGACAAAGTCGAAGCTGGAACGAAAATGGGCAAGTTTTTTCACACTTTTCCCTGCATCGTTTGACCCCCGCTGACCCCGTCGCGGCTTCCTAAAACCCGCCATCGTCATCAAATTTTTATTGACAAAAAGAAACCTTTTTGAGGGCACAAAATTCTCTCCAGAGAATTTCGCACGTGTTGCTACAATTTTTGATAAATCATAGACAATTGATTTATTTCATTTTTTCATCTAAAAATGGTAACCCAGTATTTAATTCAAACTATAATTCTAAAAAGGCAAATTTATCAAACAATCTAAATTTTCATGTATTTGATAAATAATCGAAATTTATGCACCGCAGGTCTGACCTTCGAAATAGCCGAAGGAGGTTTCTTGGACATAGATGTGAGGATAGAAGGACCGGAAGGTAAAGTGCGTCACCAAGGTGAACAAGAGGGCAACGGCAAGTACACGTTCGTTGCTGACGTGTCAGGAAAGTATACTTACTGCTTTGGCAACCAAAAGAGCACTCTGACTCCCAAAGTCGTCATGTTTAACATGGACATCGGTGAGCCTCCTAAGAAAGCGGGAGAGCACGCTTCCGAGAGCCAGGACGGCGACGCAGCCAATCACGGAAAGCTGGATGACATGATCAAAGACTTGAGCACTAGCTTGTGGAGTGTCAAAAACGAGCAGGAATACATGCAGGCAAGTCAGCCGAGTTCAGACTTTGCTTCCTTGACAAATTACACCATTTTTAGCATTTCCAAGCAAAAAGATCACTGAAAAATAACAATTTCTTTTTCGTGCTGTTTTCAGGTACGCGATCGGAATCACAGGGCGATAAACGAGAGTACGAACTTCCGCGTCGTCCTTTGGTCCATCTTCGAGGCCACAGTATTGTTTTCCATGACCGTGGGTCAGGTCTTCTATCTGAAACGTTTCTTCGAAGTTCGCAGAGTGGTGTAATTTTGATGTTGTATATATGTGGTCTGTGTGGTCAATAAATTTATTGCATTTTGCTAATCAACGTCTTTTTATTACCGTATCGCAAATTCGAAACAACGGCTTGTTCCTTGTGCGCCGATCGTACGATATGTGCGAATTTAACGAATAAACGGAAAGTCGTTAACAAAAAAAAAAAAATTCGTCAATGAAGATGATAATTTAAGATGATACACTGTTGCTCTATGAGTGTATTTTATTTATCTCGAACGAGCTCAGTGATGCAGATACTGTAAATGCGGTGCCGCATCGGGAATGTAGGGTGCGTGTGCTGTGCACAATGAAGAAAAAGGGGGGCCCACTGTACCGAGGGACACGACGAGCTCAAGGCAACCCCTGCATCACCAATCGATTACAATAGCGCACCTAACGCTGAGGGTGCCATTGAACGAGAGTCTGCACGGTGCATACAACATGTGATGAATGTGTGAGAACTGCACACAAGCTGGATGTCTTCAACCTTACACACTATGAACCTAAAGCTTAATTCTTTCGTTTCCTTTTCTCGCCCACAGAATCGTCAAATTTACTTATTCCATTTTTCCCTCGAAGTCACGATGACTAAGTAGGAGTTTAAAACATCGATAAAGGTTTACCACACAGAAATATGTCGTTTTTTTTGGATTCTTAAATGAATTCAATATTACTTTCGAGACGATATAGCTGGTATAGCCACTTTGTCGTATACACTGAAAAGTTACAAAATGTATGATGCAAGTGAAATTTGACCCGACTCTTAGTTTAGTTTGAAAATAGAGAAAATTTATGAAACAGGATGCTCATTGAATTTAGGGGGGTGGGGGAGAAGGGGGGTAGAAGCTCAAGCATCCTGTCTGTATTCGAAGCTTCCTGTTTTCGATCTTGCAGTCGACGCCGTTCCTTCGATCCAATGGCTGCGAAGGCCTGCTGCTGCCGCTGCTGCTAGACAGTTGCGAGAACACACTTGGCGTTCCATGTACAGGCGAAGCAAAAATTTTCAAACGACTGGATCGAGTTGCCAAGCGCTTGAAAAAAGAAAGAAAACGAAAATTATGATAAATAATGTCCTGAAGGACCTTTTTTGTGGTCGTCAATTTTTTTTTCAACTTTTAGGAAGGAGGTGAAGAAATCGATTGGAATCACACATTTATGAAAATAATATATTTCAACAAGAAATTGTACACAAAAAAATATTACAGGATTGAATTTATGCACTCGAAATCCTTTTCGATGCTGTTTTCTCATTTTTTTTTCTTCATTCTTATTCTCCGTTTATATACTTGGTTATTATACGGCAACAGTACCATGTGTACCCCGCGAATATATATTTGTTTTTTTTTTACCGCAATTTCTTAATTTCGAATCAGCCATCGATTAGCATTTTTGATGCACGACATTCGATTGTCGCATTGATCATAAGTTCGTTCGCGATTTCTACACATTTTTATCCGCGTTTACTATCTATTCATTTATTTTCTATTATTTAATTTTTTTTGCCATAATTCCGAAGAGTTCAAACTTCACAGGAGGCTGCGGTTGGCCCGACGCAGAGCATGAACTTTTCTGAAGTATATTTAATTTCTATTATTTCATCTACACAGATAACAAAAATTGGCAAATTAATTTTTTTATCTTGTAAAATTAACTAATGTGTTTGTCTTTAATCCGAATATAAAAAAAATTATCAATGATCAACGCGAGACCCAGATGCCGGTTACTAAACTGTTACGCCTCTCGTCTCTTACATTTTGCAATTAACACACTCTCTAACGGTTCGCTTCGCTGACGCACTCTAATTCGCAACGCTATCTAATTTATTAGATCCTAGTTATTGAAATAATCAGAAGTTCGGCTCGTTCCAGTTTCATCCGTCAACTGAATCGTACTGCTTTTTTTTAATTCGGTAACAAGCGCGAGTAGAATCGTCGGATTACAGCATTGCGTTTACTTATCGGTGTAATAAAAACGAAAATATTCTGCAAAAAAAATTGTACAAAGAATGTTTTCTTTTCAATAACTTTTTTCCAGGAATTTCCTCGATGTTTAGAAACAAATTGATCGCAGAATATTATCGATTTCTGGACTATAATTAGCGGTGTTTGGTAGATAGGTTGGTAGGGTTTGTTCGTTTTTTTTTTTTTTTTAGACGAACATGGCCGTGGGGGGTTTTCCCCAAAAGCATTGTCACGCATCACCACGGTATTATTTATTTAGTCTCTTTCGTCCGCGTTTTTGCCTCTGCCAGTCAAAAAATTAGCCACGAAAAAGTGCGCTAAAGTTCGTATTTCATTGGTAAGGCCACTTTTCCATACAATTAATTTAAAATAAAAAAACTCATCGTTCGTACGTGCGATTCAGCAACACATTTTTTTGTCATCATTTCACAATTTTTTTTTTTCGCACTTTCGCACACTAAAAGTAAAAACAATAATATCTTACATAACTACGTACCACGCATTCTCTTTCGAATGGATAATTGCAGTTGTTCCAACGATTCGACGTATCGTTTGAGGACAGATAAGCGTTCGACTTATTTAAAAAAATTATTATAAACATTTTCGACATGATGGAAAAAAATTCCTACCATTACTCGATCAACGTTATGATTTTCATCGCTCTAGAAAATTCCTTCCGACGATATTTCGACGCTCTCGTATTTTACTTACTACCAAATAATGATAACAATGAAAAGTTTGATTATTGTAAATTAATATTGAAAAAAAAATGTGTCATCAACATTTATTGAGAGTAGAATGTACATAGATTCCGATCAGTAGTCAGTTCGTGTTGTATGAAATATTGACGTTCAAATGCCAAGGTAAATTCGTTGTCCTCTACCGAACACGTTCGCAATAATTCACAATGATAATGTCAGGCCAAGGAACTCGTTTTGTTATTGGGATCGAAAGAGTTAGAATGCTGTTGCAAAGATTTTGCAGAAATGAGATACAACATCACAAATCACAAGATATCAAAATCGGCAATTAAAAAATCTGAAACATTTCGTTGTGTCGTCACTTCCGGTTTGAAAATCTAATTTTTCGACCGGCAGTGCCGAATTTTCAGTGTGACATCACTTCCGGTCGAGAAATTAGATTTTCAAACCGAAAGTGACGTCACAATGCAATTTTAAAAATTTTACTCCGTGACGTCACTTCCGGTTGAAAAGTGAGATTTTCCACCTGGGCGTCGGGTCAGAGAATTTTATTTTTCTATGGAATTATCTCAAATGCGGAAAGTGTACGAAACGTATGGATTAAGGAACAAAAGAAACTGGGTAAAAGAACGTATGTGATACGTCTCAAATATACTTGGAATTCATCTCGAATGTAGCCAGCAACAGAAACGGATGAATTAAGGAACACACGGGAGCGACACACCAGTGAAATAGCGGAAACATCGAAATTTGCTAAAATGAAACTAACTCGAAATAACAAGAAGGGCGGGGAAGGCCAAGAAGGGGTGAGCGGCAATTTTGACGAACCCATTTTATATCACAATATTTTTTTTCGTAAAAAAATATGAGCAAACAAATCCGCTCAAGACGGAGTTTATAATATTAATGATGACAATGATAATAATAATAGCAATAATAATAATAATGATAATAATCGTGATAATGATAATAATAATAATAATAACCATATCGCCATATCGTTCGCATCGTTGCATTCGCAAAAAAAATAAAGAATTAACCCCTGGTATCACAATTAACGTGAAAACTTAGTATTCGTCGGAATTCGATAATGTTTTTATTGATAAAATTATAACTTGAATACTAATGGTAATTTCAAAACGAGGTAGAATCCATGTAAATTTATAACTTTTATTATCTTTTACTATGCTGAAAAAAATACTCAAATTCCTGCACCGGTATTGAACTCTTTCGTGTCCAGACTGTGTTAGATTCTCAAACAAAAAAAATGAAGCGATCCGTCGCAATTGCATTATTTATCGCTCATTGCCAATTTTTCTATGCAACGCCATTGTCATCTGACCAAATGCAATTTCGAACATTTTTCGAAACTTTCTTTTTATGTCTATAAAGCAGGACCGACAAACTTCAAACCTCAGGTTTGGCATTGAGAGGGTTAATGGCAAAATGGTTCGAAACAACTTCAAGGCAGACATCGGAGAGCAGCTAAAACAAGCGGCGCTTTTGGTAAAGTAATAATAATAATAATGACGATAATAATAAAAAATAATATAATCATGATAATAATAATATCATAATAATAACATAATAATAATAACATGTATACACGGCGATGAATATCTTCGACCAACAGAGATTTTTTGTTGCTTTTCTCGTATGTTGTGCAAGTAACATGCTCCAGGAGGAGCTGAACAGCGTACGAGTCATGCCAAATTCTCGCGCGAAACCGCGTAAGCAACGTCCCGTTCCCATACAAACATGTCGCCTATAATCTAACTTTCTTTTCATACTACGAAAAAAAAAAAATCGAGTTTCATTCTTCACTTACATTTTTGCACCAATAGAACGACGAGACATTTTCATGTACGACGAGTGTACGAGTGGGACTCGGGGAGTGGGGTATGAGGGAGAATGGGGCGGTGTGGTCGTAAGTAGATAGTGTCAACGCTACTTATTCAAAGATTAATTATACATAATCGATCGTGAATGTATGGGCCCGCATCACCTTACATGCCACAGGCCAAGATTCAACGAACTCAGTTGAGGCAGCTTCATAATCCTTTCCAGACCGCTGGTCGTTATCCTGGTGCAGCCGTAGAGATCGATGCACTTCAGATGCTTCATACTGTCCGCGATAGTGTGCAGTCCTTTGTCGGTTATCTTGCTGCACTGACCGATATTGAGCGTCTCGAGATCGTGGAGAGTCTTGGCGATCTTGCATATACCCTCGTCGCTTACCTGGCACGCGGACAACGAGAGAGACTTCAGATTGAACAAACCCTGCGATATGTGTACCAGGGCCTGATCGCCGATTTTGTCGCAGAACGAGACGTCGAGGGAGGAAATCCGGCTGCTCCCCTCGGCGAGACAGGCCATCCCGACGTCGGAGACGTTGTCGCAGGATCGCAGATTTAGCTCCGCCAGGCTCGGCATCTTCGCCAAGTGTTTGAGACCGGAATCCGTTATCGAAACGCAGAACGATAGATTGATGGACTTGAGTTCGGTGAGCCCGACGGAAACGTGTTTTAGGGCCTCGTCGCTGAGTCTCTGGCAGTCCTGGAGTCCCAGATACTCCAGCGCGAGATTACCGTCCGCCGTCTCCCTGTTGAGCCCGGCCAGGTAAGCTATACCCTTGTCCGATATGTGCCAGCAGCTTCTCAGATCGAGTCTCTTCAGTCTCTTGAGACCCCAAGCTACGAGCAGCAGTCCCGTGTTCGTTATGTTGCAGCAACCGCCGAGCTCCAGTGACTCGAGATTCTTCAGATACTGAGCTATCCTGCTGAGCGAACCGTCGGTAACTTGTTTGCACAACGATAAGTTGAGCTCGATCAATGACGAGAACTCTTGCGACAGAGCGTTCTCGAGACCGAGATCGGTGACGTTGTAACAACCCGATAGATTCAGCGATTCTAGATTGGGTATACCTTTTACGACGTCGCCGAGTCCCCGTCTGAGGGACAATACCTGAACCCTCTTGACGCCTCTTTTCACCAGAGACGCGAAGAGGGCGGGCGCCTGCTTTCTCAGGTGTAGCCTCGCCTCGACGCCTCGCCAGACGGAACGGTGGTAAGCGGCGTCCCGCCAGGCCACGCACACCTGAGCCGCTCGCCCTTTGTCTCTCACGTCGAGGTTGCTGAATATCAAGGCGAGGATCTCGGGGTAGAGACTCGATATGTGAGTACTCGCCGATATCGGGGTACTTCTCTTGCGAAGATCCGACAAGAGTCTCGGTATACCCTGACCGTTTGACAAGAAATTCGCTAGATTCGTCGAGTCTCCGTTCGCGTAACGATTACGATTGTAAACGTTACCGCCCGGATTCTCGAAGCCGTCAGCCCCGAGGACGACCTCGCCGTCCTTCGGTATGCGACCACGTCCGTCGGAACCGGCATCGCCGCCGCCGACGGCGTGAGCCGAGTTCTTCAGCGGCAGCGTGCCGTTCTGCGGTGACGAGACGGCCAGGTGGGGCTGATGAAGATGATAGTAGTGACCCGATCTGTGCTGCAACAGCGTCGTGCAGCCTCTCGCCGTCGTCGTTCCAGTCGTTAAACCCGGTAGCTCCGTCATCAGCTGACTATCTTCCATATTTCGGACCTTCTCCCTTTATACGATCGGACCGTTCTTTCTTTTTTCTTTTTATTTTCTTATTACTTTTTGTTTAAATGTATTCGATAAAACTTTGAGAAATTCGATCTCATCGCACCTCGGTAACGTTACTTCTCCGTGCGACACGACGGCAGAGATTTCGAGTTTCGCGAATCAACGGAGTGAAAAGTATTCGCCGAGAGCGGCGGCTTCGCGAGCTTCTCGGTAGCGAGTCCAAGACGTTCGGGCGGCCCGGAATGGGTGATTCGACGAATTTTCGACGCTTTCGGGCCTCTTCGCTGAGACCGATCGGACGAAGTTTCGTTCTTCGGCGAGTTAAAATTTTTTGGATCTCCGAGCGAAATTATTTTATTTCGTTTTTGATCTTTGATATATATATTTTTTTTAAGTTTCTATCGAATATTTTCTATACACGCGATTCCCTTCACTCGGCTGTTTCACATCCTCTATGGTCGCGTACCCCTCGCACACACCGACCGCGGTCCCTCCGTCCTTCTCTTTTTTTATCTTCCTCCGCAACGTCCACAACCTCGGGGCCTCACGATGAAAAACCACCGTCAATTCGAACCCTCATGTTCCACCACTGTCTCTCCACTAGCCCTCTTTTCCCCCACAAAACAGTCACAACAGGCATGTAAAACCACGCTGGACAATCGTAGTTGAAAAAAAAAAAAAACAAAAAAAAAAAACCACACACACGCACGGCACAGTTGATGGTCTCTCTCGACACACCTCTCGGCTTCACCCGAGCGAGTCGAATGCCATAGCACCCGCGCCAACCCGTAGTCCCTCGTACACGGCCGCTCCGAATGTTTCTTCTCTCCGCTGCTCAATTTCTCGATCCTCCAAAAACGCACAAAAATTATCTATTCATACATATCCTCGTATATATGTAATCACATTCGCAGCTACGAAAAGATCACTGCCGTCGATTAACCATGAAACCAAACTCGCGTCACACGTGTCTATCAGCCATCGTATTCATGGGAGTGAAACGAAGGCGATGTATCGAGACCAAGTGTTAGCGCGTCCATCAGTGTATGCGTGTGTCTCCGTCACATGTATGAACACTGGTCGAACGCAGCGCAAAACCACCGTACGGCCGTAGGACCGTCCGAACTCTTACGATAGGCGTACAGACAGAGTCACACAGATTCGTAGCTACATTCAGTCGATTCACCAAAGCGGCTGTGGGTGAGCCTCGTTTTTTTTTTTTTTGCTTCGTTAAAATTCACGATATCGTTTGTTGAAATAAAAAATATTTCGCCAGTCTTTCACGACCTTTCGCTGTACGTGAGATCGAGAGACTCGGGAGGACTGATATACAAAAGTCGCTGAAGAAGACTCGGCCATGAGCTATGGTGGCAAACTATGCCCAAACTGAACATGCTCTTCGAGCCTCCCTGCCGGAGAGAGACAGAGGGAGAGAGGATTCGAGAGAAAGAGCGAATCGAGCGGCGGACCAATGATCAGAGCCCGGAGGGTTGCGGGCACCCCCGATTGGTCAAGCCTCGACGGCGACGTGTCACGTGATCTCTCACGGCCGGATATCGATTCTCGGGTTGCGGAGCGGCGGCATTTTTAAGTTTTCGCCTGTGGGGGCGGGGCCATTTCGTTTACAGACCGCGTTTCCGTGTGTTCGGCCGTACACCGTGCCGAGCCGTATACATAGCGGGAGACGGGGCAACAAAGCGGCTCTACGACGAACGACTGACTACCTGAAAAAACCTTACCTGCACACTTTTCTTCTCATCCCGGAATTTTTGTCGATGCGGATCGAAAATTCTGGATTTATTTTTGTCGAAGGCCAATATTTTTTTTTACGATTCGTTGGGAATACAATCATGTTGGTTTGATTATCTAACAGATTGTTTTTCGATGCACATTTTTTCGTGTCTGATATTTTTGTATATTTCTCTGAAGACCTCTAGGAAAGTTCCCCTTCATATTTTGTGGTATACACTTCAGACATATAAAACGTCGATCATTCGTTGTAAGATATTTTTTTTTCGTCCTGGAATTCGGAATAGTCGAGAGAGATTGAAAAAGGGTCGCCCCCACGGTACCTGATCGCGGGCGTAAAACGGCCGGGCGAGAGGGTACGACGCGCTGCACAGCTGCATTACAATAAAATTCACCCAAAATCAGCATATACCTGCAGCTTATAGAAGAACAGCGGTTTTCACCGTCCGTCCGAACGGGAAATCCAAGCTTGAGTAACGATAGATGAGTAATTGTATTCAGGTAAATGAATCCACTGGCTACACAACAGTGTATTTCTGCAATTGGACACTTTAGGCTCGCATTCGGTAAACAAAAATTCATGATAATTAAGTCGTAAAACAAAATCGGGAAAATTGTCCATCGCATTCGTGTCACAGCAGCATCGGCGCGGCAGACGAGGCTTTGTAAATGGGCAAAGACCGTAGAATGTTCCTCAGCTGATGCGTGGATAAAAAAAATACTTACCATCGGAGTATTACCGGCTTCACCTGAAGATAAACTTTGCCCGCATAGGTTAGAATTTTATGCAACAATTCGCAAAAAAATAATCATAACAAAGCACGAACTTTCCTGCCGGAGCGTTATCAGATGAACGAATAAAGATCTCGAATCCGTAATATTGCCAATGACGCAAATATCTGGATAGAAAAATTGATACAGTCTTATCATGTAAACAATGTCCCATTGTCATACGACATTGTCCATAGAATGAGCGTAAAAATTCGTTTCGCAGTGAATTTTTTTATTTGGCTTTAACGTAATCGAAATTTCAGGTTTAACGAGTCGTCCACAATCGAGGCAACGGAAATTTTATCACGAAATAGATGATTCACCATCACGAAAAAAATTTGACCTGTTGAAGCGAATTTGCAAGTTCCATGGTAAAGTACTAATAGCTCAACAATAATAATAATTTATATTATTATTTACTGATAATAAATATACAGATACGAATACACTCTGTATACAGATGCGTTACGCATACTTTATGTATCGCACCTAGATATATTTTTCATGAATTTCTGGTCTCAGTATTTACATGAACGCTCGACTAATTTTTTTTTTGTCCCCAGGTTGTTATGATAAAATACCTGTGTGAAAAACAATGGCAGAGAAGGAGGGAAAAATTGAGTTTGTGACAGTACCATGTCCGATAAGTCCGCGAAAGATATTGTCACAAAACATTGTTCTTCGTTTGAGGAGACGGGAGACGATCGGCTGTCCTTATCCGGGGACTCACGTTCTCAACGCGAGACAATTCTACCAGAATGTATTTCCAAACTTCACTGTAGTGAATGTGGAGAAACCTCCGTGCTTCCTGAGAAAGTTCAGTCCCGACGGCAGATACCTCATAGCCTTCAGTGCCGATCAAACTTCTATAGAAGTGTACGAGTACCAAGGTGCTTCGGCTGCATCAGATTTGCTCGCCGATCTGAAGGGAGAATATGTGGGACACAAAAATGACGATCGTACTTTTCACATAAGAAACAATATATTTAGAAGATTCTTTAAGGTACCCGTCTTCGTCACAATATCATATTTTCTCAATGTAATCGAACACTGTAACGGCAGCGCGGATCGAGCGCTATTTTTTCATTAACTTTTTTTTTTATTGCAGGTCAAATGGATCGTCAATGTTGTTCAGAGCAACGAACAACTAAACAGAGAGTGCAGCCTCTTCACCGATGACGGTCGTTACGTCATCGCCGGTTCAGCCGCGCACATACCCGACGAGCTGAGACCACACTTTTATCAGGTATCAACTTCTTTTGGTAACTTTTTTTCGAATCGTAGGGCGAGGGAGGTAACGAATAAAAATTTTAGATGCAGTGGGTCTGTCCAGTAGTTGAAATAACAAGAAATTCTGCATTTATTCCAATTCGTAATTAAGAAAAAAAAATGTAATAAATGTTGTTCACTTATCTGTTACATTTTTTTTCAATTCGAAGATTTATACCAACAACGAAGCACTGACGCCGAATCCGCGATCCCCGCTCGAGGATTACAGCCTTCACCTCGTCGATCTGCGAGGTGGCAAACTCTGTGATAGCAGACACTTTAAAGTCGACAAGATTTATCTGTCGCACAATCAAGGTAAATCGAGAAATTTCCGTATACATGGGTAAATAAATGTTATTAATTTCGTAATTATTATCATTATTTTTTTTCGTTTTTTTGAAGGCCTTTATTTGTACAAAGATATCTTGGCTGTGCTATCCGTGCAACACCAGACCATCCACATATTTCAGATACTGGATGGTATGTTCATAAATGTGAGAACTATCGGCAGGTATGTTAACAAATTTTTTTAAATAAAAAAATAAAATTGGTTGAAAAAAATGATTCGTGTATAAAAGATATTTTATTGTCAAAGGTTTTGTCTGGAAGACGATGCTTATCTGGTATCGACAGCCTGGCCTGGCGTTCATTCCCGTCCTTTCAGGGACGCAACGATAAACGGTCTGAAACACAAGCTGTTAGTCTATTTGTACAGACGAGCAAAGTACATAAGCGACACAACCGGAGATCCTTACGAGCTGCGTCGCTTTTATCAGTATTTTGATCAGGTATGAAATGGGCTGAGTAAATTAATCTGTTATACAGCCGACCTCATCCAGTCGCCAAATCAAACATCTTTTCCAATAACAGCCAAGTTGTTTTGACAGTAATGTAAGAAAAATAAAACGACTCTTGTTTTTCCAGTTGAATGCCCTGCGAATGTGGAAAATGCAACTGTTGGATACGAATCACATACTCGTGAGATACGCGAGCGAGGAAGTAGCGACGCTACAAGCCAGCGAGCCGAATGCCCAGCCGGCGCTCCTGGTAGTTTACGACATGGTGACGGCGAAGGTTCTTGCTGCGTACGACAACGCCTCTACCCAATTGTTAACGCAGTTCGAGAACTTTAGCGATTTTTTTAGAAACGCGAGAACGAGCACGGACTGCCAGTACATGTGTTCGCCGTCGAACAATATTTACGCAAGGTAAAATTACCGACATAGCAGACATGCCAGAGCAATTTTGTTCTCTCCCACACACACGCCAACTCGTCGAGGTCTTTAAAAACATTCAAATGTATTTTTTCCGTTTATCAGACTGATGCAACAGAGGTTCAAACAGACGATAGTCAACGCGAGATACGGAGGTCTGACGGAAGCGACGAAACGATTGTTGGGTCAACTGCCGATATCCGCGCAATCTTACTCGAGCTCGCCGTACTTGGATCTCTCGCTGTTCTGCTACGACGACAAGTGGGTTTCGATGATGGAACGTCCGAAAGCATGCGGCGAACTTCCCATTCGGTAAACAACGACCAGAAAACGAAATTTGACGATACAATATTCGATTGTTCCATCTAGATTTAAGGTATTATTGCGGAACGCTAATTATTATAATTTTTTTTAGATTCTACGCTCGAGACTCCGGTCTTCTGAAGTTCAGAATGTACGCGGGTATGCTCGGCCGAACGGCACCGGTGGTAGCGAGAAGATTGGTCGCTTTCACGTTTCATCCTACCGATCCATTCGCCATTTCCGTACAACGGACCAACGCCGAATACATTGTCAGCTTTCACGTTCGTCACATATGAAGGCCATAGCGATAATAAAAGTTGTTTTTTTTTCTACAAGCTTTCCTCTAACTGTACCCTTTTTCACATTGTTATTAAATCGTTAGACGTCATATGAGAAAACGTCACTTCCTTTTGAAAACCTCATTTCTGGACGGGAAGTGACGTTATTGCCGAAATACGTGACTGGAAGGTTTGAAAATCTCATTTACTTTTGCGAAAAGGAGTTTTGGCTAAAATCAAATTATGCCCTACAAAATTTTCGCAAGCTGAGCGCTCGGTACGTCGAAAAGCGGAAGCTCTCACGGATACAAACAATACCGCGCACTAACCGCTAAAAAGCCGAATTACCGAATGTGGTACAACAATAACTAAAAACATTCATTTCGGGCAATACTCGCTGTCGATTAGTTTATTCATTTATTAATCGGTGGGACTGTCGGATCCAAAGAATAAAAAAACAGAAAAACAATGTTCGAGGCTCACAGTATAAACGCCGAACACAAGGATTTGATCCACGACATCGCCTACGATTTCTATGGACAACGCATGGCAACATGTTCCAGCGATCAATTCGTCAAGGTAAATTGATTCGAAACAAACGGAAAGCCATTATCCTGCCAACTTTATTGATCATTTTATTTTCGAGCCAAACTTGAGTCCAAGCAAATGCAGGAAGTTCGCATAACCTTAAATTTTTCATGTACCGATAATTTTTTTTGTCGAATACACTTTTGTAGTCTGGTGTCATTTGAATAATTTTTTTTTCTTTACAAGGTATGGGATGAAGATGAGCACGAGAATTGGCACCAAACCGCATCCTGGAAAGCGCACAGCGGTTCTGTGTGGAAAGTCACCTGGGCGCATCCCGAATTTGGTCAAGTTCTCGCTACATGTTCCTTCGATCGAACAGCGGCGGTTTGGGAAGAAATCGGTAAAAACGAATTGCCCTCGTATTTGGTAAAAAAAATTTCATGCTGATAATTTTTCAACCATGGTCTTTTTTCCAGTCGGCGAAGGTTCCGGTCCGGGCGAGCGCGGAATGCGTCACTGGGTCAGAAGGACCAATCTGGTGGATTCCCGCACGTCCGTAACGGATGTGAAATTTGGCCCGAAGACGTTGGGGCTGCTCTTGGCTACCTGCAGCGCCGATGGTGTTATAAGAATATACGAAGCACCTGACGTCATGAATCTCAGCCAATGGACGCTGCAGCACGACATAAGCTGCAAGCTCGCTTGCAGTTGTCTCACATGGAATCCCTCCTTGTCCAGGTATATCCACATTCCTCATCTGCCTTTATCTATTTATTAGTTTTTTTTATTGCTTTCATCAATCGGATCAAAGTTTTTTTGTTTTTATTCTTCAACAAAAAAGTTTACTCAATTTCAGATTACATCCACCGATGATTGCGGTCGGCAGCGACGATTCGTCGGTCTCGGTCGGCGGCAAAGTTTTCATCTACGAATATTCCGACAACAGCAGAAGATGGGCAAAAACGGAAACGCTGTCGAACGTCGTTGATCCCGTTCACGATATCGCTTTCGCACCGAATCTTGGACGAAGCTTTCACACTCTTGCTATCGCGACGAAAGACGTCAGGATCATCACTCTCAAGCCAATGCAGTCAGTACTTGTTTTCATTTATGTTTTGTTCTTGGGAATTTTTCGGAGTGAGGTGTCTTATTTTTAATTCTTCAGGGACACCGCCCAAAATGGTCTATCACGTTTTGAAATAACAACCGCCGCCCAATTCGACGATCACTACTGCACCGTGTGGCGAGTGTGCTGGAACATAATGGGCACGATACTGGCGAGTTCGGGAGACGACGGTTGCGTTCGTCTCTGGAAGGACAATTACATAAATAATTGGAAATGCGTGGCTGTTCTGAAAGGCGACGGAACTTCGGCCCAGAGCGCCGAAGTACCGCAGATCGCTACACCGCCGAGTCACTCAGTCGGATCTCAACCGCCTCTGTCCACGACCAGGTACTACAAATTGGGCTCCATCAGCCATCCGAATCAAGTACCTTGGCACTAGAAACGTTGCTCTTTCGTCTCGGAGTATTTGATGAACGTAACAAATTATTTTTTATTCGATTATTTTCTTTATCGCTCAGCGATTCTTATCAGTGCCAAAACCACTCGCGGCTACAGAATACGTTTTTTAAAAATCGATTCAAAATAATGTACAGAAAGCAGTGATCTAAAGTTACTGGAGGCGACGTTAAAATTTGCTATCAGTATTTTAGCCGAGACAGTTGGAATCTTCGAGACAAAGAATATTAGCGTTGCACAGCGGATATTTGCTCCGCCGTGAACGTTAATTTTCCTTCAGTCAGAAACTTTCGACAGTTCTCACTGAAAAACACGATACGTTAATTTCCTCTCGATCGGACTTAAAGATACTCTAGTGTAAAAAAAAGAACAAAATCCACTTGTAATATGATTTTACAATTAATAAAATATTGTTTTCTTCGTACCGGAGTACATTTTTTTTTATGTTTCTCATTCCGTACCTCTTTTTCATCTTCCAATACCGACGAGCGGCACGAAAGAAAGAAATTACCGATTGCAAATTGCGATCGTCGCAGTAGCGGGTCTACTATCCAAGTGTCGTCATCGATCCTCGTTTTATATATCGTAAAATGTTGTGTCGAAATAATTTATTGATTCACACGCCAATCGAGCTGCTCGACATTGCCACTTTCACCCTATATGTTACAAAATGTTTTATATGTTTATTATTCATTTATTTTTTCGTAGATTTTCGATCTCGTGAAATCTTGCTTTGCTTTGTCTCCTTGCCATTTACAACGGACCATTAATCCAGTCAACTGTGTCGTTTTCCTTTTTTTCAGGACTGTAAGCATCGCGACTGTAACGGCGGAGAGGCCGACGATTAGCGTGACATCGGGTAGCAAGTGGCAAGGACCCGTTACGAAAGGTCGTTTCAGTAAAACCGTGTGGCTCGGTAATCCGAGCGAACCTTCTCCACCGCCCCCTCCGATATTGGATCGTCCTAGATCAAAAAAATGAATTTGTCACAGTAACGATCGAACTTACGGGCTATCAGTTATGAACTGATATTCACCGATTGTTCGTCTAAGATTTTACGTTCCCCGACGGGGGAACGTCTTATACGCTACTTGTTTGGCTTTTCTGGGTAACGAAATATTCGTGTGATACACTAAAGTACAGTGAAACCTCCGTTCGATGTCAGTTCAGGGAGAGAGAGGGCAAAACGGACCGGTGTTCTCCGTTTGGGATAAGACTTTTTTTTTCCCGCGAATGTTTTTGAAAACAACCCGTTTTGCAACGGGTTTCCGTTTTGCCCCACTCTCCCTCCACCCTACCGCTCCGGTACTACGAGCAGTATTATCAAACTTGTTATAATTATTCTTTAAATTAGTTAATTTTTTTTCTCTGCCATATTGAACAGCGATATCGGCTCTTATCGTGTTGATCTCATTTTTTTCAGTATTAAGCAAATTGACAATGTCTGCGGATATAATGACACGATGTATAAACAGTAACGTTGAACGTTTAAGGTAATAATAAATGCGGTTTGGTACTTATCGGTACTGGTTAGACTAGAAAAATAGGCAGTTTATGCTCAAAACACTTTCCCCAGGTTTCAAAAAGAGTGTTTTGCAGAACATCCTATTTTCAAAACGAAGAAAGAAAGAAGTTGAAGAACGATGGCGAGACTTCCCATATGTTCCTTAATTCATCCGCGTTTGTTGCTGGCTGCATTCAAGATACATTCCAGAGGAAAATTAACAAATGTCTCCATAACGTCACTTCTGGATTGAAAATCTCACTTAAACCGGAAGTGATTACAGAGAATTTTTTATTTGTCATCTGAAAAGTGTCTCGATTGTATTCAGTGACAGAAACGTCTGAATCAAAGAACACGTAGTTTCTTTCTTTATTTCACCCGCACAGCCCGCCAAGTGTTCAAACCCCAAAAAAGGTGACGCGACTTCGGAAATGAACGAACCGAATAGAAAAAACTACCTGGATCTCATGAAGTCTAATCTAGCCGCGGCTGATCGAGTAATCGTTTCGCTAGTCACATAGCTTCATCGTCAATGATTGAAGACCATGAGTAAACTTCCATTTACCGAGTCTGCATAGATCCGTAATTTCAGAGCCAATTCATCACGCGCTTGGTCTACTTCGGAACTTACAGTGGAACGACCGAGGAATTGCAGAAGGTACCAGAATGGCGTCATTAGTCGTCGTTAGTTTCCAAAAGCGATTTGATCTTTTTTACTTTCCAGAAATTCAAAACTATCATCTATCATCTTCGATCCGAACATCCTGACGTGTCGACGACGGGATTATTGCTCGTCTATCCTCTATATTTTGTACACATTTTGGAGGTAAGACTCATCGAGTAATTAGTTTTTATGTGACGTTTAAAAAACTTAAATCTTATCTCGATCCATAGACTTCGGAAGAAATAATCTTCCGTCATCTTAATGCTGTTTTTTATGGCAAAGAAACGAAGATAAAGCTCGGACGAGTCTTGGCCTTGCCCCCTTATCATCATGTTCACCAAGTGAGAGTGCACTTTTGGGGGAAAAAATTAACTCTCGCATTTTTTTTTTACATTTATGTTCGTTCAGCGTTTCTTTCCAAGATGGCTGACGGCTTTCACAATCGCGCCGACCTTGATGGACAAATTAGAGGCCTCCGGATCTGCGGAAGTTGAAAAACAATTATCCAACTGCTTGTCGAAAGTTTATACACTCTGCGAATACATAGCGAGCAGCGCAAACGGAAACGTAAGTTGCAGACCGGAAGTTGTTATCACCCTTAAACGAAAAAAGTTAATTACAGTTTTTGTTATCGACTGAGCTCGGGTTCGGCAGAAGGAACATTTATTATTGCTTTTACAGACAAAAGTGGTGGAAGAAATTTTAGAAAATTTGCGGGAAAAGGGTCAGCGATACCTTCCCGAAAGTACGGTACTCGAATTTCTGTTGAACGTAAATTCACCGATGTTGAAGGACATTCGGGAATACGTCGATCTCGCTGAATTGGTGCCGTTCGTAAGAATGTACAACGGTAATGATCCAAACGATAGGAATAAAAACGATTATTTATTTCAGAATATTTACAATATATATATTTAAAAAAACCTTTTCATACGTCGGGTGAGGGTACATCAAATTCGAGTAGTGCTAAGCTTAGGACACAAAGTTTTCTAATGATTTTTTTTTCCCGTAGAGTTTCACTCGACCATAAATCACGTCTTTACACTTACTCTATAATTTTTTTTTGCTGCTGTTTTCTTTTTCTCATTCTTTCGATGAATATAATTGTAGGCAGTATTGAGATGAATGGGTGCAACTCTTATCACGTGGTAAGAGTTCTTTTGATCCGACACTCATTGTTGCTTTAAAAAAAACATAACTTCAAAAACAAAGTCTTTATCGCTAATGGATTGGTGACGGTCGAAAGAAGGTCAGAATCTCAAACAGCCTGCCCAAGGTTAAAAAGTGTGCCATAAAATGTGGATTGCTCAGCTTGTTCTTGATAGCTTCGCTTCTCTTATTCTTCTATAACTATTCTATTCCAAAGAGGGGACGGGAAGACGCTTATAAAAAGGACTATCTATGGGTTCGACGAAGGCTTAGGTAAAATACATATTTTTTATATAAAATTTTATCCGAATCGTGTCAATTCCAAAAATAATTTAAAAAAAGAAAAAAGAACTAAATTACGATAAATTATCTTCACACTCCTCTTTTCCTTTTGCTCTCCTGCGGAACGCCAATTATTGTATATCACATAGCGAAGAACCGTTTCAACGATGTCATACTAAATCATTAAGATGATATGAATCAGCTAATTGACGATTAAAACAAAAATAAGCTCGCACCATTTTTCTTTTTCGGTCTATTTACGGGGTTGGTTTTTTTAATGGATGTTTTCGAAACAACCTCTATGCGATGATCCGTTGATTGCCACGGCATATATATACGTATATATATATATTGTATATTCGCTACTGTACAGAGCACGAAAAGATTTATTTATAGTGTGAAATGGAATTTTTCTTCTCGTGATAAATTTCTTCTATCTTATATCAGTTGCCGATCTGTGATTTTTTTTACAGAAAATATTTGGCCGCCGACTTGTGACTTTATGCCGCTCGATGTTTTCGGCGAACAATCATCACGCCGAGATTTGATTTTGCAACGTATGAGTATGCAGCAACAATCGCAACGCCAATCCAAGTGACGATTCCATCACACCGGATTATACCATTCTTTTTTTTATGAGCACCATTCATGATCGACATCGAATATACAAATTTGCCGAAAAGTACTTTTTCGCAACGATTCACAGTGCGCGAAATCATTCACGGAACATCGAGAATAAGTTTTTAAATTAAAATTACTCGACTCACCGCGCCGACAACACTTACATTAGAGAATATAATTATATAGTCATTATTTAACGAGTTTCTTTTCTGTGTGTGTGTGTGTGTGTGTTGTTTCTCTTTCATATTCTGCACGTTATTATGGATTCTAAACATACGATATCTCTACGGTCGCACAGAGATATCCAAAAATGAATGAAATTTTATAAAGTGATAAACAAAATTGACGAGATCGATTTTTTGTTTCAACGAAAAATAGCATCGTTTCGATTTATTGATGCAGGTTTAATAATAAAAAAAAGATTCTTGTTTTTCATTACTCGATGAGTGTATTATACAGATTCTTATGAATTATTGTAGAAATGATTTTTTCCGCATGACACGAAGGGTTCCTTCTCTCCGGTATTTATAGTACAACAGACTTGTATCAATTTTGTCAACATTTTTCGCATACACACATCAATTCCATCAACGGCAATGAGTTACTATAAATAATTTTTTAACCAAATCATTCCATAATTTTAACTGAATTAATTATCGGCAATGAAAATTTCCAACCGTTTTCTTCACCATTCTAAAGTGTTCGTTTAAGTTTCACATAGTAACCCTTTTTTGATCAATAGTTTCTTTCACACGATTCGTCGATCGGAAAAATGGGATATGGATATATCGCTATATCAGTTTCACAAGTTCTATAATTAGAAAAATTTCTCATGAAATTTGAACCGGGGATTTTTTTTTATTCGAGTGTTGAACAGTCGAATAATATCGCGATGCGCGCAGAATTTTCAGACTCGGAAGATTGAGATAAAAATATGTGGATACATGTATGTATATTTTGTTCAAAAAAACTTCCTAAACAACGTCAGTATTTTGCCGCAACAATTTTGGATACTACTTCATTATTTTCTATAATCTTTTATATACAAACGCAACTCGAGCTAAACAGAAAACCGGAGGTTGGCAAATCGACGCCTCGATCGGTGGGGGGACTTGAAATATTTTTCTTTATACAAACTCGGTTTTCGTTGTCGAAAACTGAACGATATGCTTGATTCTTATACTTCCCTTTTTGTTGGAATTTATTTTCGCAAGCGCGTCGATACGGTCGCAACTTTCAGTGACCCAGTTTGCTTTAATCTGCTAATTTAACATCGATTTTACGCTACACGCGTGTCTATAATTTATGTACAACGACATGTTACATAGATATACCCACATATTGTGTATCCTCTTTCCGCCATTATTTTACCTAATTGATATATTAATTTTTACACACAGTGCTCTGAATTTGACGGACCAAAATTGAACAATTCGCGTGCGGTCAAAATTGAGCCAGATCGAACCTCGTTGCCGTCTGTAATATTTATAACACGGTGCGGCCGTTTGTAATCAACCTTTACCGTACCATCGAGCAAAGACCCGTCATTACTTCGAGGTAACTCCATTAATTTTTCAGATCTTTTTACCCATTTCGTTGTTAATTTAAATGTCACCAATGAAAATCCGTTGCAATTTTATCCGCGACTCCCAGAGCACTCGGTATCGGTTTGACGCCAATCGAAAGGTCTTAGAGTCGATACATGATTAATGCGGTGGTAAAAGTTAATGATAGAAATCTGTATAAAATATCTCGATATTTAAGGTA
Source organism: Amblyteles armatorius (assembly GCA_933228735.2). Lineage (NCBI taxonomy): Eukaryota > Metazoa > Arthropoda > Insecta > Hymenoptera > Ichneumonidae > Amblyteles > Amblyteles armatorius. The sequence continues at coordinate 9,853,072 of OW121690.1, forward strand.
TTTACAGTACGCGTAGTATTACGATACTCATTCGTTACGCGCAGATCTTCTAACATCTAAGTATCATTCCATCGACATAATCTATTATTCGTCTCGAACGCAGCGTTAAGTTTCCTTCAATACAAAAAGGGCACTTGATTGAACATAGAGATCCAACATTGTCCCAGTCGGATTAGGATCGAAACTATAAGTACCATCCAATCAAATAAGGAGAGTTTCGTTGATCGGGCGATGAAATATGACGTCCGAAAAGTATGAAGAAAAAAAAAACCTGGTTGAATTTTTACCGGGCTTGCCGTTTTATTTCACACTCGAGTACAGCGTCAGACCGAACTCTCGCGTTTCGCCATCACCATCGGTGTGCTGGTTGTCGCGTCTTTCTGCGACTGTATGTAACACTGTCCGTGACCCCGAGCCTCGACTTCTTTTGGAAGTATTGCGCTACCGAGGCACGTGCGATTCACCGAACTCAAACCCGCGTAAAGCACCGGCGGACTAACGGTAACGGTCTTCGATTGAACGCCGTGACTGGGCCAATGTTGTCGCGGCAGAGTGCAAACACCCGTTCCATATACCATCGGATGAAACTGATACGACGTTGATTTCGCTGACTGTACAATCGATGTCACCTGTCGAAGCGTACGAAGAAAAAAGAAACGAATGCTTTACAGCTTTTGGTTATCGACCGACGGTGCACTGAGAAAAAAGTATGGTATTTCCTACTGTAACGAACAGTTCCCAGATGGGACGTCTATATAGATAGTTTGTGATAGTATAAACTCAATTGATTAAACTATAATCGTAGTTACAACTACAATTTTTTGTCACTGTCGTAACTGTAAAATATAGACGTCCCACCTGGGAACTATTTGCTATGTAAGTTTTTCTCAGTGTGTGCGCGTGTAAATTAATTTTCATTGATTTACTTACGCTTTTATGCTTGGTCGACAAGCCCGTGAATTCGTGCATCGGAATTCCACTGCTGATCTTGCAGTAGCCGACGTAGCTGCCGTGACCGCCGAGCGAGGTGGTTACCGGATGTTCCAGAAGACTCCTCGAAGGCGAAGTTACGATCGTCGAGACGAATCGTCTTTTTCGCAGGTGTTCCGACGGCTCGTCGCCACCTTCGAACAGTACAAAACTCCTAAGTAGCGTAACTCGTTAAAATGTAAGTTCTCACACGAAACGTTTACCAACCGTTAATTTGCTGTGGAATTATATCGGGATTCTTCTCGTCGGCTTCGCTGAGTTCGCCGGTGGTGTCGAGTTTCCTGAACGGACTTCCGGGATGCTTTTCCTCCGCCAGCAAGCTACTTCCCTCCCGAAATCTCAGCTCTCGCTGTATCGGTATCGACTTCGTAGTCTTGTCGAGGTCCTTCAAGTGCGGCTTGCCCTGATCGTCGTTGCTGGCGTTCTGAATTCTCAGGACAACCATCACGATGACCGCCACGATCACCAGAGCGGCCACGACTCCGATCATCACGCTCAGCATCGGAGTCAACTTTATGTGATGCCTCGGTCTATCTGAAAATTTCATACCTTCTTTGAATGGAGCGCGTCGAAAATGGGAACGCGGCTTAGACGGGTTCAACGAGGATCGTTCCGTCGACAAAAATTGACGACTCACCTGTTTCCGAGGTCAACTGTTTCTCGGGCAACCTGAGGGTGCCGGCTTGCACGACCATCGCTTCGCTCCGGCCCTTGTTGTTAAAAGCGTAAATACAAGCTTGATAGAGCGCCCCGGAGTCCAAGTGTGTCACGCTAAAGTGGGGCACCGACGACGTCATATTAGCCCGAAGTTCCTGGCTGTTGCTCTCCCGAACCTCCAAGAGGAAGGCCTGCTGAAGCCCGCCGTTGAAACCCTCCGAGCATCGAACCGTGAAAGATGTTGTCGAGGTGTTCGAAGTTGTGCAGTTGTGCACCATGTCGGGATGACCTGGCGGCAATCGATAATTAACTTTGCCGTGTAAATAGGATTCCCGAGGATTAACGCTCGTGAAACACGATAATCGTGGCGGGGCGTCGAAGTTGGAAGCTCGGAGTGCGGGAGGGAGAACGAGAAAGTAAGACGCACCGGCGGGGATGATGTGATAGACGCAGGGCACTTGTTGCTGACCGATGGTGTTGGAAGCCCAGCAAAGAAGAGTCCCGTAATCGAGCTCCGTCATCGGGGTGTAAGAAACGATCGACGTCGTCCCCGCCCTGACTATGTGGTCGGTCGTCACGACGACGTTCTCCGCCGAATTGTTGAAGGTCCAACGAAAATCAACGTTCGAAGGATTCGCGTCTACCTCGCACGAAATCTTTGCCTTCTCCTGTTTAGCGACACCGTGCACGTTCGTCTGATTCGCCTTGCAGGTCGGAGCGACTGTTGCGCACGGAGGACAAAAAGAAAACGACGAGTTTCGACTGTCAAGACACTTTTCAATTATTCACTGTAATAACTATTTTAATTGCCAATAGCATAGAACGCCGTTAAAGAAACAAGAGCGAACGGTATAAACAGAACAAACTTCCAGAGTGCGCGGCGAGTAAATTGAAGCAATTTAATTTGAATTGTTTCATTAATTGAGGTCTGAGCGATCGATGGAAGGAAGAAAAAAAAACATCGCTAATAGTTTTCGATTTTAATTGGAAAGGCTAGTAGCCGCTTCGACTGCGAAACACGACGCCCTGGTTATCGGTTGTCGGACGAAAAATGCTCGGGGGCTATTTTTTTTCTTTTATTTTTTTTTTTTTACCCCCGCTGAAGAACACACACACGGAAGCGAAGAGGAGAACAGGAAACCGTGGGGGGTGGAGAATATCTATACTCACACATGACTCTCAAATAGAAGGCTGCACTGGCACCGTCGCCCTCGGTATTGTAGCCGACGCATGTGTAATTGCCTGCACTCTTTCTGTCGACCCTTTGAAGCACGAGGCTTTGGTTGCTTATTATTATACCTTGGGTTACGTTGTGACTGAGAACCTTGCCCTGCAATAGAGTGAGAAAAAAGTGTATCGCACGGAGTCTCGAGTACACGAGATACTATCGCGACTGTAAGTTACAAGGGAGCGACGGAGCGGGAGGATGGGAATGGGGGAGGGAAGAAATAAGAAACTTTCGGTAGTTGAGCTCTATTGCCCATACACCGTCGCCTCTTTCCCGCCCACTTCGCGGGCCATAACTTTGACTTCTCGAGCGATACACTAAAGTTTCATTATTCGGAACACGAAGGCGCCTTGTCATTGCGTCCGGGCGGATGGCTTCCGAGTTTAAATTTGTTTTATGCAGTGAAATTGCCCGCGCGATGATGGAAGTTGATGGGTATTAGGTTTCAAATAAATGTCAAGGGCGGAGGTATGATCGATCCGAATCTTCGGTCGAAGCCTCGGTGCCGCCGGAAGAGGCGAGAAAATGGGAGCAAGGGTTCGACGGAGGGTCCGCAGACGTTCGAACCTGTTTTTAGTGGTTCGAACTTGCGGTTCGACGTTCTGACTCGCGGTTAGAATTTCAAACTTTTGTTTAGGTGTTCGAACTTCCATTCGGACGTTCGATATTTGTATTATGGCTGTTCGAACTTGTATTTGGACGGTGGAACATGTGTTTCGACTTTGAAACTTTTGTTCGGGACTTACAAACTTGTTCGAAGACTGTGAAACTCGAGTTTAAACGACCGAACGTCGCTTTCACACGCTAAAAAATGTCCGAGCTAGGCTTCAGACCGAAAGTTCTCGGGTAGGACTATACGTTCGATGATAAGTGCGTCGAGTAATCCGCGTTACTATGCGACGACCCCCTCGAACGGGAATTTTTCTGGTCGGGACGATGCTCGAAGTTTTCGAGTTCAAAGCTTACCTCATGACGCCACTCCACCCTGTAAACCGATGGCTCAGCGTTTATCCTGCAGTCGAAGTACACGTCGCTTCCCTCCCTTATAGCGTCCTCGTTGAGGGGCTTGCCGAGCTTTATCTGCGGCTCGGGTTTGTCTGTAACGCGATTGCGAATATCTCGTGTAACGTAAGCCGATACCGATTCGGTGGTAGATTATATTCGTGCGGCGGATCCGAACCAAAGTGGCCGTCTAAGAGAGCTTAAAGCTTACAGTGTATCTTCAACATCCACTCATCTTCGATTGGCTCGCTTCCGATTATCGGGTTCTCCGCCCTGCACGATAAATTCTTGCCCGCGTCCGACTTCGATGCTCTGAATGACAATACGCTCGTCGTCGTGTTGCCGTCGCTCGAGATCTTTAATTTCACAAAACTTGCGTAAATGAAATTGTGGATAATATATATATATTTTTTTTATTACCGCCGTTCGCTCGTTTGTTCGAGTCCACTATTGCACCTTTCTAGACTTTAGTAACTCACTCGGAAGCTATGAGAAACTCTATCCGACAATCAAAGAAATTTCTCCTGTTCTCATTTAAACCAAAGTGTTTACTCGGAAACTTCTTGAGCCAGTGAGAGCCGAAAGGGGTTGAGGTGAGTCGGTATTATTCGATGTCTTATTCCCCGCAACTTCCACCGTGCGCTCCTCGGAGTGACCCAGGGTCGCGCCAGTGAGCGCGTTCCATCAAGATGAAATTGCAATTTCGCGCTCTGATTAATGCGTCGGCGTCGACGACGGCATCAAGAAGCCAGCCGGCGACGACAAATAGCGCGCCTTGGGGTGTTTCGATAACACAGAGAGAGGAGAGCGGGAAGGAGGGGGGGGGGGGGGGGGAGAGCACAGTGGAGCGACTCTACTTGAGTACTATACTCGACGACGAGACCCCCTTTTTAACTCTCTTCACTTTTTTTTTTGCCATCTTCCAGCAACGTTCCGATCTCACTGGCTCGACTCTCGAGATAATTCAATTACCCCGCTCGAACGTACAATTTTCTTTCTCGTAAACTCTTATTAACTTCTTTTTATTTTTAATTTTTTGCGGTAGTCGTTGTTGCCCGGTCTTTAAAGCCTTGCAGTGCCTCGTTAGTGGTTCGAGAAAATGAGAGTCAAGATGTTTGTCGGTAAAATGTTTGTTAGTATTTTCATGATTACGAAAAAGAACAGCGATAAGAATTTTGAGCGAGACACTTACGGTTCTGTTGAAATCCCACGCGAGCTGTTGTCCGTCCCGCCACCAGGTGATGTTTGCCGGAGGTCTCGAGCCGTAAGTCTCGCAGACGAGGTCGTACCTTTTGCCCGCCGACAGGGGCTGATTCGAGCCGATAATCTCAACTTTAAGAGGCTTGACTGAAATCGTTTTAACTTGGATTTAGTACACTCGACGAGCAAACATAACGTCTACAGAGCTGTGTACGAGATACGGGGTCGAAGCGGCGTCTCTGTCGTTGCGCTACTTTGTCTGAGATCAATATTGGTACTTTGCTTAATTACAGAAAACGTCACTTGCAGTTTGCGCATCTCGATTTTTTACCGGAAGTGACGTCACACAGGAACCATTGGAAAAATTCGTTGTTACGTCTCTTTCGGATCGGAAATCACATTTTTCAACCGGAAGTGACGTTACAGATAAAATTTTTAATTAAAAAAAAAAAAATTAATTTTTTTTTTTACTTTTAAATTTTATATTTTAAAATTTTAAATTTTAAATTTTAAAATCTAAAATTTTTAATTTTTCTCTTGGATCTATGTCGAATGCAACCAGTGACAGAGAAGCGTAAATTAAGGTATACACAAAAGTGGATAATAAAACGTGAGCGATATGTCTCAAACGTGTTTGGAATTTATCTCGAACGTAGCCGACGATAGAAATGAATGAATCGAGGAACATACGGATCCATTTTTCCATTTGTCTGATACATATTGATTCTCGGAATCGATCGTTCCAACCCACGTCGCACCTTCGTAACGTCATTTTTACAGCATAATGTTACGCCGGAAACGATATACTACGGCACGTCGTATTATCAATAGACAAGTATCCACAGCGATAAAGCTCGAGGATCGTAAACACGCCGCTAACTCCTGCTGGTGTGTTACGTTTCGAGGGTGGAGACATCGGCCTTACCGCGGCTCCGTAAAATGTGCATGGCACCGGAAAATAGGTCTTGACGAGTACGTTCCGAGGGGTTAGCGTCCCCTGGTGGTAGTGGCGCTACCGTCCACCAGGAGGGCGAGAGGCGACAGTTTTCAGGGTAACTCGATTCGCCACTCATGCTCGAGTACGGCAGCAGACAATACATATATATATGTATATATACATACAAACACACGCGTTGCTTTTCTGCCCGCCTAGACCTACCAATCCTCTCAGCAGGAAGAAACTGAGGAGGAAAAGACGATGTATCGCTTTATAACAAAGAGAATTTATCAACGTCAATTTTTTCGCATTAAGTTGCAATGTTGTTATCGACATCTTCAACTCTATTCCTTCAATGTCTTGCAGATAATAATAATAATAATAATAATAATAATAATAAATAATAATAAATAATAATAAATAATAATAAATAATAAATAATAAATAATAAATAATAAATAATAAATAATAAATAATAATAAATAATAAATAATAAATAATAAAAAAATCATAATAATGATAAAAATAACAATAATGTACCATGAAAGCCGATTATGCCGTACGGTGGCTTTATCGGATTGGCATTTTATTACATTAATACTTTAATCCTCTTTTATCAGATATTGTGCGCAACCATTTCCCTCAGTCCGGTACATTTTATGTGTGTGCTTAAAAACTTTATGGAAACCGATAAATGGCTACGGTATACGATTTAGATAACCGATAAACTTGGATGGTGAACGAGGCATGTATCGATTTTTTTTTATTTTATTTACACCGTTGTGTGTAGTTCATTATCGTTTTCTATAAAGTTTCTAAGTTGTGTACACGGACGATAAGAATCTTCCTGCTTGTACTCTGTTAACAAAGAAATAGACCGTGCTAGCCCCGGGGAAGCATAGGCGGAGCTGGTCGATCTGGGGCATGTGCCGTTGTTTCAAATAACTATCAGCATTTTTGTTAAATCGTAAAAAAATGAAAGATAAACGGATTTTTTAGGTCGAAAAAAAATCATTTCGATCGTGATTCTTTGTAAATCGTAAAAAAAAATCTCATTAAAAATAAGCGCCGAGATTACAGAATAACAACACGGTGTTCCGAACTCACGAACGCGGATGACGAAGACGTTAGTGAATAGGGCAAGCGCCGCGTGCGTTCGCGCTATAATTCTATAATGTTCGTGCTGCTCATATCTCGTGACTAAAATCAGGGGAACGCATCTTCAACGATCGTACGGGGCAATTACGGTCCTTTCGATTTTGGTCACGCGACTTTGTTGCACGCCATCACATAATGCGATACTTACAATTCATACGAACGCGAACGGTGGACGACATGGGCATCGATCTGTTGTTGTTCGTGGCGGTGCAGGTCAATTCGAGGCTGACGTCCTTCCGTCCCAGACTCTTGACCATTATGGCGCTTCGTATCTTGTCGTTGTCGACGCTGAAAGTCTCGTTGTTGACGTACTTGTCGTTACTGTACCAGGCTACGGTGGGCGGTGGTTTTCCTGCGGCATACACAAGAAATTTGAATTTTTAATCTCCAGCCACGAATTCACCTCTCAGCAAAGAAACTATGATCAATTTTTATTTTTTCCCATAGACCGACAAATTTGCAGGAGACTGTTTGTTCAACTTACGTACACACTGAGAAAAAGGATGGTGTTTCCTACTATAACGAATAGTTCCCAGGAGGGACGTCTATACAGATAGTTTGTGATAGTAAATACTTAATTGGTTACCTATAGTTATAGTTACAACTATAATTTTTGGTCATTGTCGTAACTGTAAAATGCAAACGTCTTCCCCCTGGGAACTATTTACTATGTAAGTTTTTCTCAAAGCAAGGATGCTAACAATTTGCGTTGTGAAACAGCTCTTTGCGAGACAAGTGCGGTTGAGGGAACATTATACGCAAATTGTGAAGTGGTCACAGGAGCCGCACGAGTAGCACAGAAGCACGAGCCAAAGGCGAGCGCATCCTGTGGTACGAGTGCGGCGAGTGCAATCCACTTCACAGGCGTCGTACAAAATTCGCTACACCGCAGTAGCGTCCCTAATATTTGTTGCAACGAATGTAAAAAAATTGCTACTCGAGGCCTGCTGATTTCGTCTGGGACGCTGCACTGTGACGCGTGCGAAAAGTAACAACTCTAATGCGAGAAGTAACAACTCTCATGCGAAGAGTAAGATCGGACCGATGTGCGCATGCACCGGAAATTTATAATATACTTGTCTGCAAAGTGCCACTTTCGCCACTCTCAGCAGCCATGAAAAGCAGCACTTTTCATGCATGTCTTACAAAATAGTCATTTACGATACTAGTGCGATAAAACTTTTTGGTACGAGTGCGGCGAGTGCAATCCACTTCACAGGCGTCGTACAATATTCGCTACACCGCAGTAGCGTCGCATAATATTTGTTGCAACGAATGTACAGAAATTACTAATCGTGGCCTGCTGATTGCGTCTGGGACGCTGTTCTGTGACGCGTGCGAAAAGTAACAACTCTAATGCGAGAAGTAACAACTCTCATGCAAAGAGTGAGATCGGACCGATGTGCGCATGCACCGGAAATTTATAATATACTTGTCTACAAAGCGCCACTTTCGTCACTCTCAGCAGCCATGAAAAGCAGCACTTTTCATGCATGTCTTACAAAATAGTCATTTACGATACTAGTGCGATAAAACTTTCTGGTACGAGTGCGGCGAGTGCAATCCACTTCACAGGCGTCGTACAATATTCGCTACACCGCAGTAGCGTCCCTAATATTTGTTGCAACGAATGTACACAAATTGCTAATCGTGGCCTGCTGATTTCGTCTGGGACGCTGTACTGTGACGCGTGCGAAAAGTAACAACTCTAATGCGAAGAGTAAGATCGGACCGATGTGCGCATGCACCGGAAATTTATAATATACTTGTCTACAAAGTGCCACTTTCGCCACTCTCAGCAGCCATGAAAAGCAGCACTTTTCATGCATGTCTTACAAAATAGTCATTTACGATACTAGTGCGATAAAACTTTTTGGTACGAGTGCGGCGAGTGCAATCCACTTCACAGGCGTCGTACAATATTCGCTACACCGCAGTAGCGTCGCATAATATTTGTTGCAACGAATGTACAGAAATTGCTAATCGTGGCCTGTTGATTGCGTCTGGGACGCTGTACTGTGACGCGTGCGAAAAGTAACAACTCTAATGCGAGAAGTAACAACTCTCATGCAAAGAGTGAGATCGGACCGATGTGCGCATGCACCGGATATTTATAGCATACTTGTCTACAAAGCGCCACTTTCGCCACTCTCGGCAGCCATGAAGAGCAGCACTTTTCATGCATGTCTTACAAAATAGTCATTTACGATACTAGTGCGATAAAACTTTTTCTTACGAGTGTGAGTTTGCAGCACGAGCCGAAGGCGAATGTCGCGATCACACGAGTTAAGAAAAAGTTTTTCACACGAGTATCGTAACAAATTATGCTCCTCCGGGTGTGAAAAATGGGATTTCACGCACCCGGAGCGTGAAACTGCAATTTTTGCAGCGCGTGAAGTAAAATTGATTACAGTTTTCGTTACCGCCGAAGCCGTTTCGCATCGTCTCAGTCTCGGCGGATTCGCGATCTTGAAATTAATTTTCAGTCGGACGGCGATTCGTGGCAACGAATCCACAACGGCTCGGAACAAACATCACCGTTTCAACCTCGAGGATGAGATAGAAACAGGGAAAACAGAATAGCGAGGGAAAAAAAAAGAATTTTTTCTCTCACGATTCTATAATAGATCATTGCACGGACACTCGAGGGGGAGCTCGAGAAAGAGAGTGAAATATATAGCTCCGATGCCGCAGTGTTCGTTACCGGGCTACCGGTTAGATTTACTACCCGCCTACTAGATTCAGGTGTTCGTCCATGTGCATGCTTCGCGCACACGGACAGCGTTCGGCCGGATGGGAATCAAGTCAGCTAAAAGTACATATCGCGAATCCAACGAGACACTTTATTCTCGTGAAAACAATAGCCGTATGAAATATTGGAAAGCTCAGAAATCCCGATAGACCAGTGTCATTGTTAATTAATTATCGAACGGATGAAGCTCCGTCCGATAGTTCATCATGTATTCAAGGGATGGTCTCCGGGTGCGGAGAGAGGACTCTGTAAAACTGGGAAAAAAAATCTCTTTAGTGTACTAATTAAGTGGGAATGGGATTTTACTCACCGCCGTAAACGTCGCAGAAAAGCTTGAGGTCATCTCCCTCCCTGTAGGGGCCGACCTCGGTTTCTCTTTCCACGCCGTTCTCGTCCGAGATCTCGATCTTCTCGGGTGGTACTGAAATTTTGTTCAAAAGAAGTTTCTCTTTCATTTTTTTATCAAAGAGATTTTATATATCAATTTGAATGGTGAATATGTGAACTTTTACGGCGATGGATGCGGCAAATAAAACTTTAATCAATGTCCCTGGTAGAAATTTTAGAGCGGTAAGTCGTGACCTTGTCAGGGATATTTCAATCGTGTTGAGTATTTTTGGGTAAACGGAAGATGCTTTAATGTTCATACAGGACTAGTAGAGGAGAGTCTCAGCTCTAAGATTTGTCAGGTGACGATGTAACGCTCTAAAATTTCAATCGGGTATATTTCAATGGTGTTTAGTATTTTTGGCTAAACGGAAGTTGTTGGAATGTTCGTATATTGGTAAAGGAGAATCTAAGGAATTGACTTTTCCCAGAAAGCTGGAAGACCCTTGAAACAAAGTGATTTCAGTTTTTTTTATTACCGAACAAGCCTGCGTATGCGGGAGGGGACCAGATTTCGCATCGCCTTAAGTGACGCGGCTTAGACCCTTTTTGGTTTTTAGCAGCCGACGCGCACTTTGCTCGTCACACAGGCCCGCAATGCCACTATGGCATTGCGGGCCATATTGGCATATTTACCATCCAAATTGATATATAATATCAATTTGGATGGTAAATATGTGAACTTCTACGGCGATGGATGCGGCAAATAAAACTTTAACCAATGTCCCTAGTAGATATTTTAGAACGGTACGTCGTGACCTGACCAGGTCCTTGGGAGGCCTTATCAGGGATATTTCAATCGTGTTGAGTATTTTTGGATAAACGGAAAATGCTTGAATGTACACATGGGACTAGTAGAGGAGAATCTAAGCTCCAAGATTTGTCAGGTCACGATGTAACGCTCTAAAATTTCAACCGGGTATATTTCAATGGTGTTGAGTATGTTTATATTTCGGTAAAGGAGAATCTAAGAAATTGACTTTCCCCAGAAGGCTGGAAGACCCTTGAAACAAATGGCTTTCAGTTTTTTTTCTGTTACCGAACGAGCCTACGTATGCGGGAGCGGACCAGATTTCGGATCGCCTTAAGTGACGCGGCTTAGACCCTTTTTGGTTTTTAGCAACCGACGCGCACTTTGTTTATCACACAGCCATAGTGGCATTGCGGGCCATATTGGCATATTTACCATCCAAATTGATACAATATATCAATTTGGATGGTAAATATGTGAACTTCTACGGCGATGGATGAGGCAAATAAAACTTTAATCAATGTCCCTAGTAGAAATTTTAGAGCGGTACATCGTGACCTGACGGGGTCCTTGGGAGGCCTTTTCAGGGATATTTCAATCGTGTTGAGGATTTTTGGGTAAAGAAAAGATGCTTTAATGTTCATACAGGACTAGTAGAGGAGAGTCTAAGCTCTAAGATTTGTCAGGTCACGATGTAACGCTCTAAAATTTCAACCAGGTACATTTCAATGGTGTTGAGTATTTTTGGCTAAACGGAAGTTGTTGGAATGGTTATATATTGGTAAAGGAGAATCTAAGGAATTGACTTTCCCCAGAAAGCTGGAAGATCCTTGAAACAAATGGCTTTCAGTTTTTTTTTCTGTTACCGAACGAGCCTGCGTATGCGGGAGGGGAGCAAATTTCGGATCGCCTTAAGTGACGTGGCTTAGACCCTTTTTGGTTTTTAGCAGCCGACGCGCACTTTGCTCGTCACACAGGCCCGCAATGGCACTATGGCATTGTGCTCAACGGAGGCCTGCTGGATTCGTACGCTGCGTGCGGTAGAGGAGGCCTTTTCGGCACGCTATTGTTAATTGGATTTTGTTCCCGACTACTCATCCTTCTTCAGCCGCTCCCTTTCTCTCAATCTCCAGCATCCTCGTGGCTCCCCTATCACCCCCATTCTTCTCGGCGTTCGCATTCTCTCCACGGTTACCCGCCAACTGCGGTGCTTTCCCCTCTTCTCTATTTCACCCCCCCCCCCCCCCTCCCCAACCATTCTCTCGCCTCCTATTCCCGCGTCCTTTTCCTCCTTTTTTCCCTCCGTTCTCGTTTTTTTATTTTTCATTCTGTTTTTTTTTTTGCCTTCGTGCGCTATATATGCATGCTCTTATTCGTTCTCCGTCATTGTCTCCATTCTTCCCTTCGACTTCATAACGCCCGGCAGAGCGATGTTGTGTTTGTTTGTTTTTTTTTTCTACTCTCCTCGCCTCACCTCCTCGCTTCTCCCAACACGGCATATTCCGATTTTTCCAGGGTTTTCGCTTCCGCTGGAGCTTTTTATAAACTCACGGCAAACTATCCCCCCCCCCCCCCCCCCCCCCCCCCCTGCTGCTCGAACTCGGATGGCCAAACGTGTGCTCCCTCGCCAGCGGCTTCTCTCAATTTCTCTGCAAACCCAAAGCCACCGGCTGACGTTGCAGAGCTGTCGCGATAATTCAGCGACGACGTTTCTTCCCCTGTTCCAGGACAAACCGACGCGAGATAGTTTTTTTCCCGATGGAAATATAGAACCGGCGGTCCGCACGGACATTTTTATATTTCTCGATCCGGAGCGAACGGAGGCCGAACGTCCGCGTCGTCCTCGGAGGTTGAGAACCACTGGCGCGAGAGGATGGAGAGCTTTCTTCTACCGAGTAAACATTCGGAATCCAGCGACTCACCTATGACCGTTAAGTTGACTTTGGAGTTCCTCGTTTGACCGATCTGAAAGTCAACCCGACATCGGTAGATCCCAGCGTCCTCCTCCTTTATCCCCTCGACGCCCAACTCGGCCGGCTGCTTGTTGTGCAGAAAGGACGCGCGATTCGAGAATACGGCGACGTCCGACCATCTCTCCGCGTCCGGAAAATCTCGGTCCCTCGCGTCGACACTGGAAATCCATTGGTTCGCCGATGTTAATATGGAAAATCTCGTGCGGCTCACAGTTGATCTTACCTGTAGACGGAGGTGTCCAAGTTGTCGCGATACCAGAGCACCAGATGAACCGAGTCGCCATCGTGACTCGTCGATATGTCGCACGGAAGATACGTGGGCTCTCCAACGATCGCCACCACATGAGATATCGGAACTGTTGGCAAAAAGAAATACACAATCACCGATTATTGACCCACTTAATTACTGATTGATTATTAGAGTGATCGACGCGTCATTGATTTTCCCAGAATCGATAGAAAAGAAAAAAGGAATTCGGAGCGCCTTCATCAACATCCTCATGTTCCGCTCAGAGTTTTCCTCGAAACGTTCCATAAACTCCGACGGGCGGGCGGAAGGAACAAACGGGTAAGAATCCGGTCTGGAACTACAGTTACGAATTCTACCCGAAGGTACAGCCAAATTTCCAGATCGTGTTTCACCGTCCGCATAGCGACGGCGAGCGGTAGAGGCTGTAGTCGTCGGACCGCTGGTGGGCGAATCGTAGATTCAACAAAAAGGGATTTTACTCCGGCAGAGAGCATGCAGGACCACGCAAATTAACGGAATGAACCAGTACGTGGCGTGATTATCTCACACTCTTCCCGCCATCCCCCGAGCACCCTCCGGGCGTTGCCCTAAGCTTCGAAATTGTGGGCGAGGATGGCCCGGTTAGGATGGAGTACCTAACGAACGAGCCAGCGCCACGGCCAGCGTTTCCCCTCCCAACGAGCGTGCAACAGCAGCGGCAAGCACCGCGACGTTCGGCATGCAAATGCAAAGCACGAAATTTCCGCCGCTGGCCGTTCCACGCTGTTGCGGAATAATACAGGAACGAAGATTGTGGACGGGGGCGAGTCTACGCGTCTCTGCAATCTACATATCCGAGTCCCAGCTGGGATGAGAATATCGTCGCGGTCGTTTTATCGCTGTAATGGCTGTTTTAGAGTAGATATTTCGGTGGGCGATGCTTCTGACGGATGTTTCAGATCACGCTGAGTGTCGAGGGCCGTCAGGATTAATTGCACGAGCTGGAATTCACTCGGCAACCAGCGTTTGGATCGGATGGACGAGATAAGTCCCGTTCACGTGTCGAAGGTCCCACACGGACTTGCATGAAGGATTTAGCTCCAGAAGCCCCCCATTGTTCCGACATTCGCTCCAACGGCGCGGCTCCTCGACGAGCGTGTTGCTCGCATTCTCCCGTATCGATTTCCCTACCAGCAAGCCAAAAAATATGCATTCCTAGCAAGGTAACGCCTCGACGATGAGACGACTCCGATGGACACTTCAACCCCGACGCTCCCGGCTCTTCCCTCTCGCAACGACTTTCGGGATCTTCCGGGCGGAAATTCTGAGGTAGTTGCGCGAGAACTTGCTCGCTGTTAGCGGGTAGCCTCGCAGAAGGAAATAAGAATAACGGGAATAAAAAAATTTGCATCCAAAAGTCAACTTAGCAACTCGCGTTAAAGTACAGCGGGCGAGAGTAGCGGCGAGAGTAGCGGGCGAGAGGAAGGTCTCAGACGTTTCAGGTCCGACGATATTCCGAGGCTCATCTCCGGGTCCTCACCGACTCGTCTTCTCTCCGGTCCCGCCGCGACCTCCCTCGCCTTCCCGCAGACGCCTCCTCCTTTTATGTATTATTACGTTCGAATGAGATCTCTGAAGTAGCCATCGCGGTGTTGCCGATGTCGGGTTCTCTCGCATTCCCCTCGTTCGTTCTCGTACCCTCGACCGCCCGCGTCGTACGAGAGGGCGAACACGAATCGCACGGCTCTACGACGGTACCTTTCAGGGACATTACGGGAAATCACCCTATTCCCGAGTCCCTCTTCCCCGGCTCCCCCGGCACTTACACTGTATTAAACTGTATCTTCGCCGAGCAGGCGAGTCCGGGTCGATGGGGGGGCGGCTGCGAAAAAAATGAAAGAGACTCTCCGGGCGGAGAAAATCAACGGGCTGGACGATCGAGATAAGAACCTTCGAGGGATTCATCGCGAATTCCGTCCGCTTACTCGTTTCACTCCTCCAACGGGAGGATCGACAGTGGCTTTTCACGTTAAAAACATCTTCAGCGACATTTCCGAGCGCGAAGTTTCCTCGAAAAGCGTTGCGCTCAAAGTCTCCCCCGGGAAGACTTTGACCCGGGAGGGACTCGGCATAATTGCGACCCGGGACGGTTCTTTGGTCTGACCTCGTCGCATTTAAAATTATCCGGTCGCAAGGTCCCGGGATTCGAGCCGTGAAAGCCCCGGGATGAATGTAATTCTCCAAGGGGGTAAAAAAATAAATAAATTTTCCAAACTATTTTTCCACGCGCGAGAGTTTCTCCGGGGTCGCGGAGCGGTTCGTCGTAATAACGAATAGCCGGAACAACTCTCGGCGAGTCAAGGACGAGAATTTCCATGCGGAATAAACGCAGAGACTCGGCGGGACGGAGGGTGTCGGGTGGCAAACGTGCCGCTCCGTACATCCACCGTGGTCGGTGCGCGTGTCGCGTGTCACGGGTCGCACCGTTTGCACCGAAGATCCCCGTACCGGCGGTCGAGATCCCCGCTCGCCGTTCTCCCGCAGTGTTCGCAATTAATTCGATAGCCTTTCTTCCGAGGTTGCGTTCGGGCGCACGGCGAGAGAAATTAAAAAACGCCGCAATTTAATGCGTCGACCCTCTCGGCGGGGCGGGCAGGTCGAGGGCGACGGCAAGGACAGACTCGGAAGAACGGGAACACGGGGAGAATCGCCGCCGAGCTTGGAGGGTCGTTCTCTCGCGACGGTATCCCGGTTACGTTGAAAAGTCACGAAACGCGCCGAGCGCACAACCCCGGAGAGAAATGTGAAACGAACGGAGGGAGGCGGGAGAAGAGGCAGGGCGCGGGAACCGGCAAAAGCCGCACTCGACCGCGTTGCACTCCGGGTTCTAACCGTTCCTCTCTTAAACTTCAGGATATACGCACCCGCACTCCGAGCCCGCGCAGCGAGGATAGAATTTACACCGGCCTCCCCCCGTCCACGAACGTGGAGAACCTTTTCATTTTCCGTACCCTTTTACTATTTTTTTTTCTCCCCCCCCCTCCGCCGGTCTCTAAGCTTACCGAGATTTCTCTACCACAAGCTCGTACCGGGATTACACAGAGGCAGGATGCTGATGTATGCGACGGCGCAACGTTCGGATCCGTGGATCTCCGCGAGGATTCGGATTCTCGTTGTCCGTTTTCTCTTCGAGCTGAGCTAGATCTGTCTTTTGTTATCCATCCGCCGGTCCTCCCCGACTGCCGGGAAGCCTTTATCTTTCGGGCCATTGCCGATACATTCGGATTTTCTTTTTCTTCCTCCTTTTTTTTTTTTTTTTTTTTTTTTTTCGGATGCCCTCGAGAGGATTCGAGGTAAATCCGGGTTTAAAGCAAACGCTATCGACTGTCCGTGGGGGGGTGTTTTTTTTTCTGGCTGCCGGCTATACGGGGGAGTTTTTCCTTCGGGGAATACCCGACGTTATTGGAGACGTGTGCCGAAGATTGACGCGGCTTTGCGTTCCTCTGCCAGCGACTTATAGCTTTCCGGAGCGTCGGGTGTCCGCTGGATCAGCTGACGCAGCTGGTTATCTCGACCGACCGGCGTTCGTGGGATTCCGCGCGACGCAGAGCAGATTCGAGAGTTCGACCGGGCGGTTCGGAGTCTCGGAGATGACGAGGAAAAGTGGCGCGGGATTTATCGGGCGCTGCCCCGAACGTTACTGCCGGTTTCGCGTTGCGCCCAAGAAGCGACCCCGAGGGTCGCTGCAATATCGAACGGCGACGGGAGCCAACGAGAATGACCGGAAACCCGCTTCAACTTCGTGTCCATACGCTTGCTTTTCTTTTCATCGAAGAGACCGAAGTTTCGCCGATGGATGGTAAAACAAAGTCGTCTCGAGGTGAACAGAAGTTGGAAACTCACCAGCTTCTCGTGACGATTCCGCCGACCCCGTCCAGACTGCACTGTCCGCGGGTCGCCGGGAGAACGAGGAAGAAGGTTGGCTCGGATGAGAAAAAAAATATGGCGAGGCTGAGGAACGGTACAATGGCGCATAACGATAAGCACCGGCGAGCCTCGTCGCCACTTTCGAGTGAATCGAGCCAAGTACATTTTTTTTCTCTTAATAACCTTCATATGTATTTAATTTCTCTGCAAAAAAAAAAAAAAATGCTCGTTGACGTGACGCGAAGCTTCTCGTGGATACGTCGAGTTTTGTCTTCAACCCAGAAAAAAAAAGCGAAGAAAAAAGCGGAAATTGATGTTGCGACAAGCGTCGTGATTCAACACGTTGTCCATGAAAAAAAATTATACGGGCGTCGTCGCGTAACGGCTCGTTGCGAGGGTGAAACATTTCTTCCCGGTCGTGTTTCGTAAGCCCTTCACAAAAGTTGTTACACCGTTGTTTCGGTACACGAATGATATACGCGCCGAAACAGCGGCGAGGCACGAAGCACGTTAGGCGTTCAGCGGCTTTTGTTCGGAGTCGAGTGCAGCGAGTCCGCCGAGGGATGCGGCTTTTCCGCCGGGAGGGAGAGCGAGAGACGGCACCGAGGGATCGGGCAAAAATAGAGGAGGAGCTCGAAGTGGTACGAGAGGAGGTAGCGGAGAGGGACAGGAAGAAGGGCTCTCGCCGAATTTACAACAAAAAGTTTCGAGCCGGGACCCAGATTGCAGAGACGAAGTCGCAGAGTTGGAGGGGCGAAGATCTCTCGTGCCGTTTTTCCACCCTCCGTACAGGACGGGGATGGTGAGACCGTCGGGAGGGAGAGGGAGGTCAGCCACGGGCACAAGCCCACGCGGTCATGCGCTGCGTATCGATCGATGCGCACGAGAACCACCTCCCGATGCTGCTGCTGCCGCTGCTGCTCCTGCCGCCGTTGCTGCTCTCTCGCTCTTTGGTAAAGAGGAGGTATTGTGTTTCGCGATACGGAGCGGCGGCCTTGTACCAAACGTGCCATCGCTTCTCGTTGCTCGATGTCCAATAGTGTCGGGTAGTAGTGGCTCCCGCGAGCGTGGGAATCAGACTTGTGCAGAACCTCGCAACAGTCCCACTATCACTGTTATATGGAACAATGCCGGACAGCGTGCCCCACATTATTCGATATTTGTCCTGATACCGAACGGAAAAACATGCAGGGTCTCGAGAAATAGGTCCCATCACCGGGAAGAGGCACATGGCCCGAAAGGTGTCTTTCGACAGAGGAACGACAGCCAAGAAGTTCTATGTTCAGCCGCTAGGCGGCTAGTTCTGGTGGATTATCGCCATGAGCGTGGGAATCAGATTTATGCAGAACCTCGCAATAATTCCACTATCACTGTTATATGGAACAATGCCGGACAGTGCGCCCCACATTATTCGATATTTGTCCTGATACCGAACGGAAAAACATGCAGGGTCTCGAGAAATAGGTCCCATCACCGGGAACAGGCACATGGCCCGAAAGGTGTCTTTCGATAAAGGAACGACAGCCAAGAAGTTCGATGTTCAGGGCCAATCCTGGTGGATTATCGCCATGAGCGTGGGAATCAGACTTATGCAGAACCTCGCAACAGTTCCACTATCACTGTTGTATGGAACAATGCCGGACAGTGTGCCCCACATTATTTGATATTTGTCCTGATACCGAACGGAAAAAAAATGCAGGGTCTCGAGAAATAGGTCCCATCACCGGGAACAGGCACATGGCTCAAAAGGTGTCTTTCGACAGAGGAACGACAGCCAAGAAGTTCTATGTTCAGCCGCAAGGCGGCCAATCCTGGTGGATCATCGCCATGACTGTGGGAATCAGATTTATGCAGAACCTCGTAACAGTTCCACTATCACTGTTGTATAGAACAATGCCGGACAGTGTGCCCCACATTATTCGATATTTGTCCTGATATCGAATGGAAAAACATGCAGGGTCTCGAGAAATAGGTCCCATCACCGGCAACAGGCACATGGCCCGAAAGGTGTCTTTCGACAGAGGAACGACAGCCAAGAAGTTCTATGTTCAGCCGCAAGGCGGCCAATCCTGGTGGATCATCGCCATGACTGTGGGAATCAGATTTATGCAGAACCTCGTAACAGTTCCACTATCACTGTTGTATAGAACAATGCCGGACAGTGTGCCCCACATTATTCGATATTTGTCCTGATATCGAATGGAAAAACATGCAGGGTCTCGAGAAATAGGTCCCATCACCGGCAACAGGCACATGGCCCGAAAGGTGTCTTTCGACAGAGGAACGACAGCCAAGAAGTTGTATGTTCAGCCGCTAGGCGGCCAATCCCGGTGGATTATCGTCATGACCATGGGAATCAGACTTATGCAGAACCTCGCAACAGTTCCACGAATACTGTTATATAGAACAATGCCGGACAATGCACCCCACATTATTTGATATTTGTCCTGATACCGAATGGGAAAAACATGCAGGGTCTCGAGAAATAGGTCCCATCACCGGGAACAGGCACATGGCTCAAAAGGTGTCTTTCGACGAAGGAACGACAGCCAAGAGGTTCTATGTTCAGCCGCTAGGCGGCCAATCCTGGTGGATTATCGCCATGAGCATGGGAATCAGACTTATGCAGAACCTCGCAACAGTTCCACTATTACTGTTATATAGAACAATGCCGGCCAATGTGATCCACATTGTATGATCTTTATCCTGATACTGAACGGAAAAACATGCGTGATGTCGAGAAACAGGTCCCATCACCGTGAACAGTCGCATGGCCCAAAAGGTGTCTTTCGATAGAGGAACGACAGCTAAGAAGTTCGATGTTCAGCCGCAAGGGGGCCAATCCTGGTGGATTGTCGCCATGACCGTGGGAATCAGACTTGTGCAGAACCTCGCAACAGTTCCACGAATACTGTTATATAAAACAATGCCGGGCAATGCACCCCACATTATTTGATATTTGTCCTGATACCGAATGGAGAAACACGCATGGTGTCGAGAAATAGATTCTATCACCGGGAGAAGTCGCATGGCCCGAAAGGCGTCTTTCGATGAAAGAAGGAATAGCGCCATGACCGTGGGAATCAGACTGATGCAGAACCTCGCAACAATTCCACTATTACAGTTATATAGAACAATGCCAGACAATGTGCCCCACATTATTTGATATTTGTCCTGATACTGAACGGAAAAACATGCGCGATGTCGCGAAATAGGTCCCATCACCGGCAACAGTCGCATACCCCGAAAGGCGTCTTTCGATAAAGGAACAACAGCCAAGAAGCTCTACGTTCAGCCACCAGGCGGTCAATCCTGGTGGATCATCGCCACCATAGTGGCGATCGCGTGGTGTTTCTCTTCTCTGCCCGTTAGACGTTCGATAAGTTTCTGGCATTACCGCGAGGTAGCACACGGAAGCGTCGTTCTACCGCCTGGGCTACGAGCTCCGTTGCGCGCGCTGCCCGTGGCTCGGCAAGTACTCCAGTGGATCTCGACTCCATAGATCCTGACTCTTCAGGAAAAACGGACTTATGATTCGGCGGTAATGAGCTCATCATGCCCGTAGAGCCATTCGGCGAAACGACCGTCTGGAATGCAGCCCCGCGAGGCGTCCCATGTTTTTCGTCGTCGCATAATTGCTCGGAAAATGGCGTCCTTCGGTCCCGTCTTTAATTGAAAAGTTTTTCAGCGTGCGGGCAAAAAGTTTTACACCGCGGACTAGACGGAGCGGGCGAACCGGCGGCGAAAGCGTCGCATCCTCGGTGACGCAGCTGGGTCCACGGGGTTGCCCGAGGTAAAGAGAAACCGGGGAAAAAACAACGAAAACCGTTAGAGAAATCCCGCCCTGCCCCTTCTGTCGCACGAGCTGGTCGACGTGAAATTTCAAAAAGAACTCGCGCGAAACCGATAGCTTTTTCCACCGAAGCGCGGAAACCTGCTTTCGGATCGAATCGCCCCCGAACGTACCCGCGTTTCTCTCGTCCGCCGGTACTCCATTGCCATTTGTAAGCTTTTCGTCCGGTCCCATTTGTAACCTCGTCCATACCTACCCAAACCACTGCCCCTCGACCGCCCCCATATCGACAGTTCATTATACGCATTCCTCTTTACACGAATCTACCGTTTCGTTCTATTCGCGCGGTACGTACACGAGCTATCGCACTTGCCGTCACACTGGGTCGACGACGACGCGCGGGGGGGGCGTCGAGGGTGTAAATGGAGACGGAAAAATAGATCGTGAAGCGGGTCAGTTAGTTTCTATCCAATCACGCCGGAGCTCGTTCGAGAACTGCGGACAATGACAGTGGAAGTGGACAAACAACAATAAAGCGACTGCGGCGGTGGATTGGATGACGCGGGGCTTTAAATGCTTTCGCGTACGGGCAACTACCGTTGTGCGGGCAATACTGGAAATACCAGCTGTGCGGAAGCCTCATCTCTAACGAAATATGTACATTTATGTCCCTCATACCTTCGCTACGCATTTTTAAAAATTTTATTCCAGTCGAAAAATTAGATTTTAGAACCGGAGTTGACCTATCTTCAGTATGACGTCACTTCCGGACCGGAAATGACATCTCCAGTATGATGTTATTTTCCGTCGAAAAATGAAATTTACAAACCGAAAGTGGCGCATTTCCAGTATGACGTCGCTTCCGGTCGAAAAAATAAGATTTCCGCACCGGAAGTTGCGTACTTCCGGTTGGAAAATTATACTTTCAAACGGGAAGTGACGTATTTCCGGTAAAGTTCCGGTTTCTAAATTCCACAGTCTACGGCGAAGTGTCGGAACCGCAACAACCAGCTAGTAATATTGTAATTTGTAATATACAAATTACATTTGATTATACAAAGAGCGCCGATGACAAAATTCTTCCGACAATTCCGATGTTGCGTCAAAGTCTCATCCTCAAATAATCGGACTCTTTCCTCGGATGAGAATTCGCAAATGTCGTGACGTTTTCGTCGGACTTATTTCCGTCGACCGACAGTCGTTAGTCTATTCCGGCTAGCTTGTTGACAGACCACCTGGTCCTCCGCTGAGGACCATTGAGAGGTTTCGATGCAAGGCAACGCTACGATGCGCCCTCATGTAAAGGAATACTTAATGGACATCGCAATCGGTAATCGTTCTCTCCCGTTGGCGCACGAAGCATGATACAGGCAAAGTGGTCTGTCCTATCGGCACATGTGTCCAGAAGGCATCTTGACATCGCCGCAGTACATTCGACACAGTAGATTTATGCTAACTGCGGACGTCATGCACGGATGGAGATTGGACAAACAAAGCCCTGGGCAGGAACCATTCGGGACTCCATGTAACGTTCTAAAATGACTCCCGACCTTTCCGACCATCCCTAAGACATCTCCCCCTCTCCTCATAAAAGACTCAGTTTAGCCTGCTCGTACGTAAGAATAATAATTGGATGATTCAGAAAATTATCCTTAATTCTCATCAGCGCATGAAATTTGTCTCGTTTGCGTTCGCCCCGCAGTGTGTTTGGGCTCGTCGAGTTTGTAGGTTGCCTGGCCAATTTAATTCACAAGCGAGCTCGAGGTTGCGTTACAGTCACTGTACATACAAACGTACATACGTATATGCGTGTATACATTAAGCATGTGTACATGGTTGAGCCCATCTCCCTATGGAGATGTACATACACATTGAAGTATGGAAACTGTCGGGATATGATGAAGAGGATTAGCGTGGATGAAGGGAAAACTCTCCGGGTTTGAAACTCCTCTCATCGCTATTGCGTTACAGCTAACGACATTCGTCTATACAATGTATAGCGACCAAGTTTTGATAATACATTAGTATGCGAGATTGCAGACGCGGCGGCCATTTTGGATCGGGTTAATTGTGTAAATCGGGATTGTGTAAGTAAGACCTGATAAAAGTTCTCGCGACGTTGCATCGACGCCCCAACAGGTAGCGATGTAACGCTGTAGAATTTCTGCTCGGGTTGCTGACGGAAAATTTGGTTCTCGTTAAAAGGAAGAAAAAAAATTGGATAAGCCGGCTGGGCGTCCGCCAGGGATATCGTAACGTAGACCGATGAAATTAGCGTCGTTGTGTTACCGGAGCGTCGAGGGAATTTTCGCAATTCATTTGCCTCCGGTGGGGCTTGGAAGGCGTTCATGCTTTCTCGCCCGTTCTCTTATTTGCATACATTCTCATTAGGCGGAGAGGCACAAGGCGCGAGAGCTGAGACGTTGCTCTTCGGAACGCGATGCGCGGAAGAGGATATTTGAATTTTGAACGTTACTCGCGGTGATGAAACGCAATTCAGGCTTCCCCCGGCGAACGATTCCCGGCGTCTGTGCCTTGCCCGCTTCTATCCATTGTTGAGTGAATCCCGATTTTCAGACGAAGAATTGTCCGTGGCGACGCGAAAACCAATACTGTCGATATCAATGCGCATTGGACGAAGGGGGATGTTCAATGGACCACTAAAGAGAGACCAGTTTCGCTCGAGACTTTTTGTTGTTTCAATGCATAGTTTTTATTTTCAGAATTGTAGGAGGAACCAATTTGTCTCTTGGCACACATTGGGGGATTGCATCGACTTACTTGTATAAAAAATCGCGGTGCCTCCGGACAGCGAGAAAAAAATGAATACACGAGCAAATGTTTAATAACAACTTTCCTTCAGTTGAAACATGTGTACAAATTTTATTTGGAAACTTTTTTTTTTTATGTCTCGTACCGTTTTGACGGATACTACCTGACACAATTGCGACCGGATTAATGTTCGTACCAAATTGAGTAGTTGTCGACTGCGTTCATTTTTTTATTTATTTATTGTTTATATCAACTCACACAGACGGAGATTCAGTTATGTCGGACGGGATCGCCGAGTTCGGCGAGGCGAGTTTCGAGGCTGTAAATCGAACGACATCGACATCGTCGTTAGTATCGATGGGAGAGAGAGAGCAGCAGTGGAGTGCACATCTATGGGATCAGCGCAGCATAGTTTACCGTCAATACTTTGCAGTAGTAACATCCATTTCCGCCTCCGCACTTTACGTTTTTTCATTTTTCTCTCTCCCGATACAAAACTATTTTTTGCAAAATTTTTGTTTATCCCTTTATTTGTAGCAAAGTGTTGCGGCGTGAGAGCTTTTACTGTTTCGGTATCTGGCATGTTACCGAGCGTGCAGCATCCACAGTCGTTTTGATGGGAGAAAATATCACCCGTCCGTACGACCCTTTGCATTCGGTTTAACATCACTTGTTTATTACTTGATTTGACAACCCAAAAGCAGTTTGGCGTTTATTTTAACGGCGAAGCAAGCCACGAAGAGGGTTTAAAAAAATGGTAACATCGAGAAATCTATCGAGAAATTTATTTATTTTTTCATTTTTTTTTTCTTGGGTTTAACGACCGCTGGGTGTTACACGTCGTTCCGCGGGTTTATTACTTCACTCTGTGACCCGAACGCTGTTTTACGATTTTTTTACGGTATTGAAAAAAATGCGAAAGGAATTTTTTTGTAAGGGAAACATTGCCCTATCGAGAAACATTTTTTTCCCATTTCTTCTTTTTCTCTGAGATAACGGCTGTTGGGTGTTACATTGGCGAACGGGAAATTCCATTTCGATATTAATATCACGGTTAGTGCTGCTGCACCGAGCTTACGCCGCTGTGTTATTTTTTTTCTAACGTACACGAGTGTCTCCAGGGATAACGGGATTCCCAGCGCTAAGCGTACCTGCAAAGCCGGGCGTGTGTATTCAAGCCGGTACTATTGGGAGAGCTGGATACCGGATGAAGAGAGCTCCGTTCGGCGATGTGTGTGCTTCGCTAAAGTTACAGGCGGAAAATTGTCGCCTCGCGAACGAGAGACTTTTTTGCTGCACAACAATTTTCTTTTTTTACGTTTAGTATATGGATGCAAAAAAAAAAATCTTCCACGACCACAAAAAATATCATAAAAATAGTGATTACAGTTTTCGTTACCGACCGAGCTCGCACTCGATTTCACGAAACCTTACGTCGATGTTCGAAACCCAAACCCTCGAGATCCGAGTCGACACTGAACGAAAGTCATCCGGCAAGTGAGGGCTAAACGTTATCGAGTTTATCAAATGTGCATCGGTACGTATGCGTTAAAGCGAAATTTAACGCTCGCCAGGTTTATGCGGAAGGATTGATCAACCGGTTGATTTGATTTACAAACCGTTCGGCGAGCGGGGCCGAACGAGCGGAGTTCGTCGAATTCTCACATAGTGAATTTATAATCACTCGATTCGCA
Source organism: Amblyteles armatorius (assembly GCA_933228735.2). Lineage (NCBI taxonomy): Eukaryota > Metazoa > Arthropoda > Insecta > Hymenoptera > Ichneumonidae > Amblyteles > Amblyteles armatorius. Next base: position 9,878,522 of record OW121690.1, read on the forward strand.
AGCGTCCTCCCCCCCCCCCCCCCCCCCCCCCCCTCCGCTGTTATCTCATCCCGGTTCACCGCTGCCCCTCGTCCCTTTTGCCGATCCACGGGCACTGAGTTACGACCATTTAATCATGTGTTTCTACCGGGATTTCGTACGGAGCGCCCCGGTGTACATACCAATGCCCTGGAGTATACACACAATGGCAATCGGACATCCCGGCGACATCCGTTTCGAACTAATTTGCAAATGGTAGAGCCACTGTTGGATGGCCGCCTCCGCTGACTGAGAGAGATTGAATTTGTACCGGTCGCCAGTGCTCCGACTCCGCTCCCGCCCGGCTGTGTGCGGAGGCCGCCCGATCAGCACCACGTGCACCGGCCTCGACGACGGACGAGTCCGAACCCACAGTCTTGCAACGCGTTCGAGCAGTCCATTAAGCCTTCGCTGCGGCGGACAGCAATTTTCTTCGAGGGACGAAAGAATTCCATCGCGTCGCGTCAGTTATCGACTCGTCGATACCGCTACGTGCCGTATTTCCGGCTCCGTCGTTATCACCGACGGAGAGAAGACTCGGTTCGATTTTTCTCGTTTTTTTTCCATCTCCCCACGAACACGCTGCGAACGAAATTACACACGCTGCGCTGTCTCAACGTTTCGGTGTTAACGGGCGCTGACACACGAACGGTACGATCACGGCGGACGAGAGCATTTTATCGGATGTGAAAATAGCATCGATCGACTGCAATGTGGAATTGCTATTTTTTAATTTTATTTCTTCCACCTCCATTGTATTTCGTTCATTATCCGAGCCGCATCGGAATTATCGCCCAAACTACCCACATCGGCGAATAACGGAGATTCACAAATCATGGAATCATTTTTCAGCTCACCCAGTCGAACTTCGAGCACACAGCGTTTTTTACGGTCGAATACGCAGTCAACAAGTTAAAAATACCTGAAACAAGCTCGGAACGATATTCGAATATACATAATGCCATGGATGTACCAGACGCGCGTCAACATTTTTCTGGAAAAAAGGTAGGATTATCGGGGGGGGGGGGGGGGGAGCTTAAGCGGAGGACATACACAGTTCAGGTACTCGTAGCCTGTGTTGTTTCAAACACTTTCAGCGTGAGCGCGGAGCCGGCGGTATCGGTGGAAACGAGCCCGTACAAAAAAAAACTGTGTGCGTACATCTCGTTCTCTGAAACCGTACAGAAGCACGATAAATAACTGCAGAACTCGATACGAAAAACCGATATGTTTCGATGCAAAACTTATCGAGTTTTTCAAAACTATATAACGACTACGTCGTTCCGATGTTTTTTTTTAAATGGAGTTTTCAAGCCCATTCTCTTCTCGACGTTTCGGAACGCTTCGCGTATTCGGAGTTCCCATTGGTTGATCCCAACTACTCCGTTGACCCCGGTTCCCCGAACCCAATTTCGTCCAATATCCGACGAATCGAGACGGTTCACCCTACCAGCGTTGTTCGAGAATCAAATACGTCTATAAATATTAATATAGCAAAATATCGGTACGAATTCCAGACACGAGGGAGTTTCCGAGAACGTCGCCTGCGGGCGACTGTGGGCTGGCGGCACTCGCGACTCTAGGCGTGCTCTGATGGGTCAAGTGTGGATCATCGGAGACACGATATATAGTATATTCTTCGTTTGTGTACATGCGCGCATAAACGTGTGCGGCGGTGTGTGTCGGCGCAGTTTCCAACTGTCGTTCGAGGTCCACCGACCGGCGCGTTGCACCGAGAGAAAACTCGATATCCACGGTAGTACGTACGCTCCGTACGGCCCACGACATAATACTAAACCGAGTGTGTTGTTTCGACACGTTTACCTGCAGCCACTTTGAGGACGCGTTTAAACACATCGTTCCTGCACTGTTGCACTCGAGTACGTTGGGCTTTAACTGCACAGACACGCCGCTGGAAGTTGGGAATGATAAAAAAATAAGCATTGCCGAAACGCGTTTCAGTGCTGTTGCTGTTGTTATTAGTCGCGAGCTAGAGAGAAAATATTTTTGAAAAATATTCTGGTACTCTTGACTCCTGTGACTCTTGAATGGTACGAAGATATCCTTATAAAAAATATTATTAAAACATGTAAAAGTATATAATGAAAAAATATTTATCTTTATTATATACCATATTTTTGTTGTAAATATGGTAAAAATGGTATGGAAGAAGAATATGCACGGAAGCATCTTTGTACGTTTGAAAGATTTGTTGGCCCTGAGAAGGGCCATTTGGTAGTTTCCTTATTCTTTTGAGCTCGTGCACTTCTTAAGCGCTTCGGTGCCCTTTTCTTCTTACGACGAGATGTCCTTCGAAGCATTACCGTCTTCCTTCTTTCTGTTATTTCTCGCTTCCGGCACCGTGGACGCCGGGATCCGTCGTAAGTTTCAATCGAAAAAAAACTTTCGAAAAGTCAGATTCTGACGTCGGTTGTACATTTGCAACGAGGTATATCTCTACGTTCGATACATTTAGAATAAAAATTTGCAACATTGTTCCTACGTCTGACGGTTCGTGTTGAGACGAACTTGTCTCAACACTTCACAGATGTGTGATCCGTAGTGGCCCGTCCTCCTGCGTTTTCGTCGTTTTTGGAATAAAGTTATCCTTCGGGGCCTTGCAGAGTTCCTTCTTTCCTTGATCTCTCACTCCCGGCATTGTGACACTAAGATCTGTCGGATATTTAAATTTAAAAAAAAAACTTTCGAAAGGTCCGATTCCGACGTTGGCTGTACAATTTGCGACAAGGTATGTTCTCTACGTTAGAACGATCCGCAAGAATATCGAGAAAAATTTGTCTCGATATCTCACATTTGTATGATGTTCCGCAGCTCGCCGTCCTGCATTTTCGACTTTTTACGAAAGATGTAATCTTTCGGCGCCTTGCAACTCCCTTCGTTTCTTTCCACTCTCTTCCGGCATTGTGACACTGAGATCCGTCGGATATTTCAATAAAAAAAAAAACTTTCGAAAGGTCCGATTTCGACGGTGACTGTACAATTTGCAACAAGGTATATTCTCTACGTTAGAACGATCCGCAAGAACATCGAGACGAACTTGTCTCGATATCTCACAGAGGTATAATGTTCCGCAGCTCGCCGTCCTCCTGCATTTTCGACTTTTTACGAAGGAAGTAATCTTTCCGCGCCTTGCAACTCCCTTCGTTTCTTTCCACTCCCTTCCAGCATTGTGACACCGAGATCCGTCGAATGCTTCGATAAAAAAAAAAAAAAAAAAACTTTCGAAAGGTCCGATTTCGACGGTGACTGTACAATTTGCAACAAGGTATATTCTCTACGTTAGAACGATCCGCAAGAACATCGAGACGAACTTGTCTCGATATCTCACAGAGGTATAATGTTCCGCAGCTCGCCGTCCTCCTGCATTTTCGACTTTTTACGAAGAAAGTAATCTTTCCGCGCCTTGCAACTCCCTTCGTCTCCTTCCACTCCCTTCCGCCATTGTGATACCGAGATCCGTCGGATACTTCGATAAAAAAAAAAAAAAACTTTCGAAAGGTCCGATTTCGACGGCGACTGTACAATTTGCGACAAGGTGTGTTCTCTACGTTAGAACGATCCGCAAGAATATCGAGACGACTTTGTCTCGATATCTCACAGATGTATGATGTTCCGCAGCTCGCCGTCCTCCTGCATTTTCGACTTTTTACGAAGGAAGTAATCTTTCCGCGCCTTGCAACTCCCTTCGTTTCTTTCCACTCCCTTCCGGCATTGTGACACCGAGATCCGTCGTGTATTTTCATCCGAAAAAACTTTCGAAAGGTCCGTCCGACGTTGGCTGTACAATTTGCGACAAGGTGTGTTCTCTACGTTAGAACGATCCGCAAGAATATCGAGACGAACTTGTCTCGATATCTCACAGAGGTATAATGTTCCGCAGCTCGCCGTCCTCCTGCATTTTCGACTTTTTACGAAGAAAGTAATCTTTCCGCGCCTTGCAACTCCCTTCGTCTCCTTCCACTCCCTTCCGCCATTGTGATACCGAGATCCGTCGGATACTTCGATAAAAAAAAAAAAAAACTTTCGAAAGGTCCGATTTCGACGGCGACTGTACAATTTGCGACAAGGTGTGTTCTCTACGTTAGAACGATCCGCAAGAATATCGAGACGACTTTGTCTCGATATCTCACAGATGTATGATGTTCCGCAGCTCGCCGTCCTCCTGCATTTTCGACTTTTTACGAAGGAAGTAATCTTTCCGCGCCTTGCAACTCCCTTCGTTTCTTTCCACTCCCTTCCGGCATTGTGACACCGAGATCCGTCGTGTATTTTCATCCGAAAAAACTTTCGAAAGGTCCGTCCGACGTTGGCTGTACAATTTGCGACAAGGTGTGTTCTCTACGTTAGAACGATCCGCAAGAATATCGAGACGAACTTGTCTCGATATCTCACAGATGTACGATGTTCCGCAGCTCGCCGTTCTCCTGCATTTTCGACTTTTTACGAAGGAACTAATCTTTCGGCGCCTTGCAACTCCCTTCGTTTCTTTGCACTCCCTTCCGGCATTGTGACACTGAAATCCGTCGTATGTTTTAATCGAAAAAAAACTAACGAAAGATCCGTCCGATGGTGACTATAATTTGCAACAAGGTATGTTCTCTACGTTAGAACGGTCCGCAAGAATATCGAGACGAACTTGTCTCGATATCTCACAGATGTATGATGTTCCGTAGCTCGCCGTGCTCCTGCTCGTCTATTTTGGAATTAAGTAATCCTTCGGGGCCTTGCAGACTTCCTTTGTCTCTTTCTTTCACTTTCGGCGTCCTGACAAAGAGATACGTCGTATGTTTTTAACCCTAAAAACTTTCCTAAGGTCCACTTCCGACGGTTGTTGTACAATTTGCGAAAAGGTGTATTCTCTACGTTAGATACAGTATCGACAAGAATATCGAGATAAACTTGTCGACGCTTCACTGATGTATATTCCGTAACTCTCGTTCCTCCTGCATCGAGGCAATGATCAGTAGTGCCTTAATGGAAAACTTTTCGGAGAGATCTGACCTCAACGGTGGCTTAGCCGAAATGACAACTGGCGTTGACGACCCGGCTTTATAACCACAAGCGGCCCAACCGCCGAACCAATCACGCGCGAGGAAGCCGAGGAGTGCATGCCGCCTCCTGATTGGCGCGCCGGTTGGATCAAACTGTCCGAACGTGAATGCCTCATCGAGTGACGGTACAGATTAATTATTTCGTCATATTAGATACTATTTATTCGATATACATCACATATTTAATCATGACAATCAGACTTCGTCCGTTCGACAAGACAAATAGAATATTTACTTTGACGGTTTTGCCACTAATTAATTCGGTCGTTTTTTGCGGAATTCTGTGCTAACGGTTCCGGTTAAGCATTGATTAACTGATTATACATGCAATGAATTCGATCAAAGAGGGATAGTTCCGATTAAATATATAATTTGTATAATCGACAGTGATGGGTAGGCGGTTCGTGTGCGGCTCCGACGGTCCCCCCCAGAGTCGAGCAATATCGCTCGCGGTCAGTACTTGGATGGGTGACCGCCCAGCCGCGCGCTGTCTGGCGCATCGAAACGCGTGGAGCGGGAGGCATTTTTCTCGGAGATTAGCTTTACTCTGTAGCAACACCAATCTCTGGGGAAATAGCAATGTGTGCATGGCCACGTTTTCTCACAGTTTCGCTGTGCCCTTGAGCAAATACGAGACAGTAACGCGGTAAGTCGTATGTGGTTGTAATCCGAGTGACGAAGTGGGGCGTGTAAAAGGGGAAGTACGTACAAGATGGAACACATAATATAAGATATAATGCATAGAAAAAATTTCTCATAAATATCGACATCACTGATCTACCCAGTAAAATAGGTATTAAGGTTTCTCGTCCACAACCGTTTTTTAATTTAAAAAACTTAACAAATGTTTGTTAATTTTATGAACATTTTTTCTAAAATTAACAACAAGATAATTGTACATATAATACATTTGCGTATAAAAAAAAGTTTGTTACAGTACAAATCTTTTTTACTGTATATCGTCGCTCGATGAGGCATTCATGCTCGCGCAGTCGGGTCCGACCGGCGCGCCAATGGGGAGACAGCATGCATGCTCCTCGGTTTTCTCACGTGCAACAATAATAATGATGATTATTATTATGATTATTTCTAGCTTCTTTTGGATAGAGATTTAACCCGCGTTTATTCGGAACGTTTGAGGGACGCTCGTGTGCGTAACCTTGCGCCTTCGCGCAGAGCTGCGAACAGAGCGGCAGCAGCAGACAGAGGTGGCAACTCGTGGCATCCTTTGACGTTGTCCGGACAGAGCGGGAGAGCTTTTGTGAAATTTCCTCGCAAATCGTAATAAACGTCGGAACGTCTACAAGAGCTTTCGGACCGTTCATAATCCCACTCAGTCAATTCCATTCTGTGCCTGTTAACGCACTCTAAACGCTTTGTGCATTCGCTTTACAATCGATCGGGCTTTTCCAACGTAAGCCGTCGTTCGTTCAACGAACACACTTCGGCCCACGTCACACGCGTGTTCCCGTTCGACGCGGCAGCGTCAAGGTGACCTTCGTGCGGCTCGATTAAACACGCAGTGTTTTTTTTTTTTTTCAGCGCTCGCGCCAACTGGCTATTATTTCCATCAATGTCCTTCAGCGACGCGGTTCTCATTACAACTTCTTTCTTTCGCTTTTCAAACGGCGCGAGGCGTGGGGCGCTCGTGAGATCCAGGGCTCGATTCAACGCCACGTGCTGAAGTCACTCGAGCTTGAGATTTTTAATTACTCGACTACAAGCCCGATACTTTATCGAAATTTTCTCGTTCGATGTCTCATGCCTCGTATCCTCTCGACTTCCATAGTCGACGTTGATTCAATCGTAAAGAGGTCGACTGGTACTCGACGAACCAGTCACCCTGCTTTTTCCGCAAATCGGGCAGGGAGATATATATAGAGCGAGCGTTCTGTGTCGCAATTAAAATTCGCGACTCGCGGAAGCTTCATTTTTTTTTCTTCTTCCCGGATCTCTAACTTCCCGCAGTCGCGAAGGTTCGGGTGTGCGAGATGTCATTAACGACGAGGATGTTGCCCCGTGCACGCCGCGACCGAGCATGCGAAAAGGGACCCTCGAAAGCTCGACGGAGTGTTAAGTGTTCGCAGACTCGGAAGCGAGTCTGACTCTTCCGCGATGTATAAATTTCATCTGCAAGTTTTTATCATATTTTTTATTTTTTAACGGCGCAGCTATTTATAGACGCGAACACGTTTGCCTCGCGCGATATTTCTTTTGTGATTTCGCGAATGTGTATTTTCATCGGATTTTTTCGCGCGGCCGATACCGCTCGACGATCTTTTACATTTTCGTATGACGCTGGAGCCGGCTCGTCGGAGCTATTGACAGAACGTGTTCAACCATTTCTGAAAGGATCGAACATGCAGCCGACACTGATTGGTGTATGTTAAGTTCGCCGATTTGATTACAAGGGTTTCTCACCGATATCGCACAAAAGAAAAAACGTACGCCTGATGGCGGTGAACTTCTGCGGTCGGAGAGGCTTTCAGCTCTCGCCTCGTTGCTCGTACTGTATCGGCGTATCGGCGGAGAGCTTTCAATATCCTATTGAGTCTTAATTTATCGGAATTTGATAATTTTTTAAAATATTTATTAATATTTCACTTATTAATATTTCAACTGTTCGCGGAGACATATATGTGTATGTATGTATATATATATATATATATATACATTTTAACGATAATTTGCATCTGTGTCGTGTAATATTCTCATCGCAGATACATTGTGCTGGTCCGTTTTATTTTTGTAAGGTACTGTTTAAATAAAAGAAAAAAATTTAAAAAGAAAATCTTCGACAACTTTTTCGGAAGAAAGTGTTATCGGAATACTCGGCTACATTTTCACCGATCGACTTTAAATAACGGTGATCTTTTTCTCGTCGATGTATCAACGGGGCATCGCGTGTACCGCATGGCGAACCATCGTTACGTAGGAAAAAAAAAATGTATATATCGCCGATCCAGAGTCGGGAAAGGTTGGGTATCTCGACGGACGAAAATTAATTAAATGCCTCACGTAACATCGGCGCGAGAAACGATGCAAATTTTTCATGCACACGCTGGGTGGGTGGATTCGTGGTTCGGGGATGGCCGGACGGCCCCGAAGTACCGTCGAGATTGAATAAACGACGGGCGTTTCGGCCGACGCCGACGAGCCCAGTTTAATTTTCCCGGCCGCTCGGAGGGGGGCCTCTGGGTTGTGCTCAGACTGCTCGCATATACCGGGCTATGTCCCCGCAGTGCACCGAAGTGCGGGGGAAGGGACACGGAGTTCGCCGGTAAGCAAGGCGGACCGAGAGGAGAAACCGGCGTTGTTACGTATGGACGGGTTTGAGATGTTTCCGCGTCAATTTTCAATCCACCACCGCGACGAAACACCATTACACACTTCGTCGAACCCGCCGAGCGTTAATGCATAGCAGGGCGGGGGGGGGGGGGGGGGGGGGGGGGGGGGGGGGGGGGGGGGGGGGGGGGGTTAATCATTTCCGGAACGGAGTTCCGAACGGTTTCGCCAAATTTTCGGTGGAGCAAGAGAACAATTCGATTTCAAGCATGGACCAGTCCCAATTGGCCTTTAATCAACGTCGTCAGCCGGAGCTTTAGCCGAGCGCTTTTGAATTTCGCGCGTTCTCCGACGGGTCAGGCGCAAGACTCCCGAGACTCTCGAGAATGGAACCGGGAACGACGGCTTGTTGGGTCGTGGCGGTGCTGTTGGGACTCGGAACAATGAGGGCCCGGAGAAAGACACCTCTCTCCCGGGTCTCTGCTCGATCCTAAAAACCCACCCAAGACCTTTTCACGTGATTCCCTTCCAACGTCCACAACAACGTAATATCTTATTCTCTTCCCTCTTTCTATTCCTGTAGGTCCTCACCGTATGTTTTCTTTCCTGTTTCCGGACTCGACTTTTCCACCAAAGTCATTGAATATTTAATAACCGGCAATATATCGCATCATCTACTCCGCATGTATGGTGAGGAATATATACGAGCGATAAGCTCTCTGGGGGGGGGGGGGGGGGGGAGGGGCGGAGGGGTAGCGGGAGATACCGGAGAGCGTAGGCGTGCCTCAAGGATTTCCCTGAACGTACGTTTTCAGACAAAGCCCTTCGTTTCCTGCCTTGCTCTCTTCGTCTTTGCTATTCGCATCCGCGCTTGCTTCCCCGGCGTTACACCCGAACGTAGCATCTCACCCCCCCCCCCCTCCCCCCCGACGCGAGGTTCGCACCCCACGAGCCTCGGCTTGTGTGTACACACCCCGGAAACTCTCGAAGTCGATGAGTAATGCATGTAATTTTCAAGTTGGAATTCGGTTCGGGCGTGATCGCGCGTATCGGTTCTCGTGCGGCGGTAACCGGCGTCGGGCAATTGAAGGATGCGAAGCTGGAAGAGAAGAAGGAGGAAAAGGATGGATGGAGAACCTAGCCTTTCGCACCAGGGGTGTCGAGGCGCAGAGGGGGGGGGGGGGGGGGGGGAGCACATACACGTACGTTGGCGAAAAAAGAGAAGAGTCGGAAGAAGAGACGAAGAGGGCTGGAAACAGCTTCGCTCGAGCCGCGGTCCGGCTCCTCCTACCTATCGAGTCCGTCCTCGCCAATCTACACGACTACGTTCGCGCTTACCTATCGTTTAACGCGCTCAACCCTCCGCGATTAACCCCCGGGAGTTGCGATTCGGGTCAAAGTCGCAAAACCCTCTTCGCCGGTTTCAGCCTGGGATTTCTACCAGTTTCATCCTCTTACCTCCTCCCCATCGGCGGAATGAAACGCGAGGAGGCCAATTGAATAGATCCGACAAAGTCGAGGAAAGCGGAGTGGATAGCCGAGTTTCCTGGAGTGTTGAGTGGCGGTGGGGTTGAAAAATAAAATAAAATAAAAGACGCTCGGAAGTGGATGAAACTTTACGCCGCGAAACCAGTTGATCACGCAGCGGCGCGCGAAGCGATTTCAGTCGCCGCAACTGTTTGCCGTGAAGAATTTTTTTTCGCTGCACGGATGTTTTCGAATCGAGGATACGGAAAGTTCGGTAACTTTTATCACCGGCTATATCATCCCAATAACAGCGGGCCGGAGATCGACGGAGTCGCAACGTACGGAGCATATTGAACCGCGGGATAACAGAAACTTGGTAAGATGTTGTAGCAATAGACGAGAATCATTGGACAATACAACTATGGACCTTCAACGTTGGAAGCTCGGAGGGAGGATTCAGGATCCCGACATTATATTCAAGCTCCTCGCTCCTCCAACTCCATTCGTCGTATCTGATTTCTCCATAGAACCCATCGGGCGAACTATCCAACTGCGGCAACAGCAGCGGAAGCGATGGTTTTACTATCAGAAGGAGCGAACGCGGACGGTAGTCGGAGGATAGACTGCGAGGGATAAGGATAGAGGGAGCGGGCGGCGCATGTAGGTGAGCTGAGAGGCGAGGCAGGAGTGCGAGAGTGCCTCCTGTATTCAGAAACCGTGAAGCGGCTGTACATTAGGTTCGCTTCGTTGCTCTTGCCGTGGGGTCTTGTGCGCTTCTCTGGTCGCTGTTCCCGGCATTCCAGCGATATACTACAACGTACAATGGACCCGCGAGCCGGCGGTCCACGGTCCCGTTCCCGGATTCTCTCTTCATCCCGACATACACGGGCTAAGTTCCCACCACTGCCGGCGCTCCTGTTGATGTTGTCGATTCTTGATGCCCAAGCCATTTCGGGTGTCCTCTGAATCCCCTCTTCCGCTCGGTTTGCCTCCACCGAGTCGCTATCCTCCCCGTTTCCTCCGAGTTTCTCTAGGTGTTCCCCTTAACGTTCCTAGGTATGTCTTTCTCGTTGCGCGCTAGGACGGGCTATGTTTGTTCGTAACGGACAATCGGGAGGCGCAAGTTTCGCCATTGTTCGAAGTTTGAATATCCACAATGGGTCGCGAGGTAGAGAGGGACTGTCGCGCGAGGGTGATTCGAACGAAACCGAAACAAAGAAGTGAGAAAAGTTGAAGAAAAAAATAAAAACAAAAAATAAAGGAAAGATTCGTCGTTTCGTTGGTATTCGGTTGGGGGAGTGAAATGTTTCTAAAGAATTGTTTCATACGCGTGACAGTAGATGGGTTGAAAAGTGAAACGTTGGTTGAGTTTCTTTTTGCGGCCAGAAAGCTTGGCTTTTCAGTCGTCGTATCGAAAGTACCTCGCGCTGCCACTGGTGGCGCGGGCGGCGCTACAGAGGGATTAAACGGTCGGTTGCGGGCGCCACCAGCGGTGGCGTCGGTAACTGTTCGAGCAAAAATCGCCGACGAACATCGAGCGAGGAAAATATTTCCTCGTTGAAGAAAAAGGCGAGAAAAGAGGAGAGTTCGCGATAATGGCGTCACTCACAATCCGGCTTTTGTAGGTCGAAGCCGACATTGCCGAGATAAGTTTCCCTTCGTCGAGGAGAACGGAGGAGGGTAAAATCCCGAAGGAAAATTGTGCAATCTCCCAGCGGAGCATGGACGAGCCGAGTGAGTGCGGAGGGCAGATGGTTGGCGCGAGAGATGACGCTCGTCGCCCATTGCGAAACTATTGTCGACACGATAAATGTCACGTTCTCTCGCCCCGCCATTGCCATTCCTCATTCTCGTGTAACCGAGGTCACATACTCGTCGGGCGCTCCGTGTAATTCCTCCTGTCCCATCGCGACGGTCCGTCGCGTAGGCGCGTTACTGCGCCCCCTACTTTGACCCTACAAGAGCACGAACGTGTTTCTTCGCAAAGCTCTCACGGTTATTCCGACATCCCCTGCAACATTCCCGTTTTGTCCCGTGGTCGGTCCTGGGCGGTTAACTTCCGTATGCTAGAATAAACAGCGCTATTTATCTCGGTACCATTGGATTACTTCGTTAAACCGATAGGTTATTGTTTCGACGTTATCTTCGATCGCAGTTTGCCAAACGTAAATCCGCAATTAATCCTCCGCATGCTGTGCTCGGTGTATCGAAGTGATTCATCACCCGGCAGTATCGAGGATGGTCATATTGCGGAGATAGCGGGAAAGGGACGGTGACCGGGGTGGAAGATTGTTTGTGTATATTTACCGTCTTTGACGCAGAGTGCACCGATAATCCAGATAGTCAATAGGTGCACCACCGTGAGCGCGTAATTCAGATGTATCGGCCTCCTCCCCGGCCCGATGCACTTCGGGCTTCCGGCGTCCAGCTTACGATCGATCATCATCGCCGCACTATTGTTACTGATTCGTTCATAGTTCAAATATCTTGATCACTCGCGGTCCCCGCATCGACGCGCGACAATTGAAAAGCAAAAAATGAAAAAAAAAGGAAAAATTCTCTCAAATTTGTCCGCTATATACTTTCATCGCTCCCATGGTCGGCCATTTTTCGGAATTTAAGTTCTTCCTGCAAAGTCCTTTCGTGACGCGATTTTTGCGATCTTATCGCTAGGAAGAGGCGTCGGGCGGTACAAAAAAAATTCAAACACCCTCGGATCGAGACAGGCAGACATTTTTTTAAAATGTATATAATATATATTTGTTTTTATTTTGGCTTTATCTCGCTCGCAACGGTAGTCTCTCCGACGGGATAAAAATAAAGATCAGCAGAATGCACAATGGGAAGCGGCGAAGCCTGCAACTTCGCCGACGCACGAGAATTTTAGATGCGCCGACGGGCAAGCCGACGGTAGAAGAATGAGGGAGAGAGAAAGAGAGTCGGATAAGTTTATCTTGAAAACTTATGAATTTTTCATTCCACATGAAGCTTTTTATTCATCTTCTTTTTTTTCCTTGTCTTCAGGGAGGGCCTATTTTTCCGTCTTCTTCTACTTCTTTGTAGCTTACTCGAAGAAAGCGTATTAATCCGGGGTTTTCGTCCGCTTTTATGTCCGCTACGTATTTGACCTTTAGCTACTTCTACATTTTCCTCTTTGTTGCATGCGCGACTCGAGAAAAGTATTTTAATCCAATACAATTTTCATCGACTTCATATTGCGCTTTCCGCCGCGTCTACAACTTCTTCGTGTTTGTTATGCGCTCTTACGCGAAAGTATTTTAATCGGTTGTATTTTTCATCGGCTTCGTATTATGTTTTCCACCGCTTCTACAACTTCTTCTTCTTGTTTGTTGCACGCTCTCAGGAGAAAGTATTTTAATCCAGTGTATCTTCCGTCGACTGCCGTACCTCAGTTCCCTCATTTCCAAAGTAATCCGCAAGCCATCCCCAAGAGTCCGGTACTTTCCTATTTCTATATCTTCTGAAAACCTATCAAAAGAGCCGCTGCCCTTACTCACATCAATACCGAAGTTGCGCCATTCAGTCGCGGACTCAACTTCAAACGGCTCGAAGTTCAAAATACTTCGTCCGATGTATGATATGCGGCGAACTCTCGTTCTCCACCGGAAGACAAGAATCCTCGATATCTCGAAGGCCTTCGATCACTAATATCGGTTGTAGGCAACAATTTTTTTTTTTCGCGACTCCAGCAACGACGGCGAAAAAAGAACGAATTGCCACTCGAGAGCAACGCTCTCTTCAGCGCCGTTTCATTTTTCCTGGCTCTTGAAGAGAAAACAAAAAGCTCTCCACGAGGTTTTCCCCGCAATTGGTGGAGCACCGAACAGACGCGTTCCAGAATGCCTCATTCATCTCTCGGGCGCCTCGGCCTCTCTTTCTTCAGCTCTTTCATAGTTTCGCCCGGTGAAGAGACACGAAGCAAGGTGCTTCGGGTCGTGAAAGGAATCCTCGAGGCTTCCTCCTCCGCGAGGAGAAGAACGCCGCAGCAAAGCCCGAGGAACTTAGACGGAGTCTCGTTTCCCCGAACGGCACATGGCGAGCGCACCGGAAGTTGAAACTTCGTCTGCGGACGCCGTTTCGCTTCGGCGAATCGAATCCAAAACTTCGACTTCGAAAGTAAACCTCCCTCCGCGTGACCGACGAGTCCTCGGGAGTTCCGCCTCAGAGCATCCCGAAAGGCATGAGACTTCTTTCAATCAACCCTTCCTCCGGCTCCGCCGACCGGCGGCTTTTGATCAAGCACACACACACACGCGCGCGCGAGGCCTCCGACATTCAACGGTCGCACTGCTCACTCGACGCTCAGACAAGATCTCCCCGGTCGACGAAGACTTTATCCGGCTTCGGTCGTGCGGTTTTGCACACCCGACGAACCTGCAACACCGGTTGCTCGACGCAAAAGGCCAGTCAAATTCAATCTTCCCTTTCTCAATTTATCCCTCACGCGGATACAAATTTTTTGAGTAACTGTATTTAGGTCCAACTTTTGAGTTTCAAGAGATTCGAGTCTTTTAACTTAAAAAGCAACATCACGAGACTTTGTTTTGTACCGGTGAATATCAATTTACCGTTTACTATTTTGTGTAAAATTACTTTTAAGATTTTGTTTGTTTTTTTACTCAGTTTACTAAGTCTTTAGCCTGATCAGTGTTGTATTATTTGCCATGCCGGATGAAGGTCGCGAGTATTCTGGATGAGATAGGGGTTTCGGGTCGGTCGTGGGACGACGAAAAACGGCGCGTCGAACAGCCGCAACACTGTCCGTCGACTACCGTGTGCGAGCGGCCATCGGCGAGATTTCGCTCTCGGGCCGGCCGTCGTCGCGTCGATCGAAAAGAGCCCCCGCGGGGTGCCGTCAGTACGCGGGCGCGGTTCTCTCGCTCCGTCTCGCATGCGTATTGAACCGGGAGGGAGGACGGGGAGGGCGGAGTGGTTCGAGCTGGTGCGAGGTAGACGGGAAGTGTCCTCTCTGGCGCGCGGCTTCTACGAGAGCAAACCCCCCCCCCCCCCCCCCCCCCCCCCCCCCCTCCCCCCCGTTGCGGCCGGTGCGCGACCGCTGTCTCGGACGAAACTTGCCGGAGGTGCTGGAAGCCCCGTGTTCTCCGACGTAGACGGGATGTCGTACGAACACGTAGCAGGACGACGTTAATGATGAAGTTGCATAGGGGATGATGAAACGGCGAGAAACCCATAACAGCGCAGACTTTCGACACCGGACAAACGTTCTAATAACAGACTGAGAAAAACAAAATTGTTGACTTGACAAAAAGTCGCGGTGAGACGCGTTCATACCCAGACAACCAACCGTTGCGCTGGCAAACAAGCGGAATTGATTGCCAGCAAGCTTTTCCGCTTGCTTGCCTGCCAGATTGCAATAATAGTTTCCAGCACGAGATTGCGGCACATTGGTACACTGAGAAAAAGAAATGGTCGGATTAAGCAAATGCGCGGTGACGTACGTTCAAAGGTGTATTTTGTTGGTACAACACATGTGTTTGTTTCAATCAACAAATTTTGAGTAAATTGAAGCAAATAATCGTTTAAAACAATGCTTTGTTTGTACCAAACAAATAACAGCTTTGAACGTGTGTCACCGCGTCTTTTGGTTAATCCAACTAATTTTGTTTCTCAGTGTAGCAAAAATCCAAAAACGGTTGCTAGAAGCTGATTTCTTATTCGTAACAGCCGTGAAAGATCAAATTTCCGGATGGTCCGTTTGTGTTTCATATAAAATATAATGCACAAATGGAAAATGCCGACAATATGCTCCTAAAAATTTGCGACATCAATGCTGGCAAAAATATATGCAAACGCGGATGCACGCGCCGCAATTTCGCCGCCATCCCGTGCAGACTGCTTATTTGCTGGCGGGTTGTTGGCAAAATGCTATCCGGAAAGCTCTCATTTGTTTGACAAATAAATAATCGTTATGTCGAACGATTGGTTGGATAAAAAATTTGTCGATTCAAACAAACATTTTTGTTCCATCAAGCAAAACCGTTTAAATAAAAAATGCATACTGACTAATGGAATGTTGATTATTTCACGACGCTGAGCTCTAACTAACTCGGAAGTTACCAGGGGTGACGGGAATACAGACGGTTATGAAGTGTCCTTTGAAACCTCGTTTCAACACACGCAATGTGGTCGAACTAGTTCGAAGGGACGGATTATGTTCAATGGTGTTTAAACAAGTTTGCAACTACAAATTACGTGTTCCGATTAGTCCTAAAACACGTGTCGTGTTCGGAGTCATGCAAACGCATTGTATTTTTTTTCTCACTCGAAAACGCATAAGCGTCACGTGTACGAGAACTTACAACACTTCCGTTAAAATAATATCATTAGCGCGGTAGACATGAATGACGAGGGTCCGAAATTGAATTTGCGACGTCGATGCGCAAAGGGTCGACGGGGCGGTCTTTCATGGTTGTTGCGGTGGCCTTTTTATACGTGCTTCGTGCCGGCCAGTTGAATTTTTCCTTCGACCAGTCGCGCTCGACGCGGGGGTCAAACGATGGAGCATCGCCCTCAGCTTCCGCGCGTCGTTACCTCCGCAAACTCCTCAACCTGTTACCCCTGCTGAATCAACTTTTCGCCCGGACTGAATCGGACGCCGAGTAATACCACTTTCGCTCGCTCTCCCTCCCGCTCGATCTCCCCGCCTCTCTCCGCTCGTAGATTGCTACTTTTGTCCCAGCAGCTAGCGATTGTCGCTTCACACTTAAGGCGTGTCGAGAGAGTGGATCGAAAGACGGCCGAGAGCCAGCCGGTTGGCAAAAAAGACAAACGAAATTCGACGAACGAGACTCTCGGCAGGGAACGGTTTATACCGAGTTGTACAAGTTACGAGTAACGGGGAGAAATTTTATTCGTCGGCCAACCGGGCGCTGTCGGTGCTCTCCGAGACGCTTTGCCGTCGATGCTCCCGAGCTCTCTCGGAGAGGTTCGAGCGTCGAAAATGTTCCCAAAGAGCGAGTTTAGGGAAAGTCGTCGATTTTCGAGATGTTCAACTCGGGAGCTTGATGACGCTCAATCGTCTTCGGGCACTAGGTTAATCTTCGGAGACATTAATTCATCGACTCCGTTCAAAAGTCCGTTTACTCAGAACTAATATTTAATCGCCCCTTTTGCATGCCTTATTGGTTCTCCGCGCTTCTTCTTCTTCTCCTTCGAATTACCGACAGTCAGTAACGCTCCAACTACGACAGTGTTAATTTTTTTTTTGTCGCTTACTAATGCCGTTCACGATCCATTTGCATCCCAACGTACCGAAAAGGTCCGCAAACTCCCACCGTAAGTTAGTAACAATATTCTCGGAAAGCGTTGGCCACGAGCAACAGCTTTATGAATAACACAACCAATGCTAACCGTTGTAATCCGGCCAAGAGTGAGTCAACACCTTTTACCAGCTTTGTCGAAAGTTTGAATAATTACCGAAGTCTCGAAATGCTGTTTCGCCCGGGTTGAAAACCGACGGATATTCGACCCAATTACGTGGGTAGGGATTCGTACCTAAGCTACAGAAAAAAAAAAAACGAACCCACCGAGGTCCGAGGTGCCAAAGTGGAGGGGAGGAGCGTCGCTCCGCGGACGAGTGGGGGATTTTTCCGCGAATCTAAGGGATTAAACTCCGGAGCCGGTGGGTTTCAGGATTATCGGATTTTCCGTGGAGTACCATATGTGCATATCTCTTTATCCTTCGGCTGTTGTGCCACACAACAACGTTGTTGTTGATCATTTTATTTTGATGCCTTCGGAGTTCCGTCCGGGCCGCCGCCATATCCGGGGGACGGATTATTTTGTCGGAAGCCATCCCAGACACAAAGTCTTATGTGTTCTGACACAGCTGAGATAATATAACGGCGGGGAGGAGTGGGAGCGCGGGGAGGAGGAGGAGCAAGAGTGGGGGAAGGCGTTTTAGAAACACCGATCGATGGGGTGACTGAACTGTGTAAAGCTCGAAGCACGCTCGGTTATCCGAAGTGCCCTGTGTAACACGTACGTATGTACCGATGTAGAACCGACAACCCAGCGGGAGCTCAATATCGAGGCAGTTGGGCGAAAGCGATACTACCGTATTTTCGCATTTTCCTTCGCACGGAGAAAAGGCACCGTGCGGATTGGTGGGAAAAAGTTTTCTCACTTCCGACAACGGGGCCGACCTCGCGTGACACTGTTGCGGATCGATTTTGCCCCACGAAAGAGAGCGGAAACGACATCCGATACAGCGGGGACCGGAAGTTTTCATGCTCCGTACACTTTGTTTTTTTTGTTTCCGGGGAACAACGAAAGATTCGTCGATACGTGCTTCTTTCGTTTATTTTCGTGAGCGAGACGAACGGATCCGGATGCATAATTGAGCGGGTGAGCGAGTGTGCGATCGTATTCACCGTTGAAAACTGAGTAAACTTTCATTTTGGAAAATTTCTGCGAGTCGCGTGGTTCTCGAGTCGGAGCCGAGGAGCGTAATGGCGATGCGAGCGCCATCTAGCGACCGGTGCGCCATCCGGCGGTTCCAGGGTGGCTTGAACTCTCAATCGTTGATAACTCGAGAACGGTCGAGCGTGAATGATATTTGCAAATACTCCACTTTCGGTGGAAAAACGAAATTTTCTAACCGGAAGCGACGTACTTTCGCTGTGACGTCACTGTGCGTGTATCACACGACTCACAGGCGCGTACAGTGTAAGACCAGAATAGGGGAATAGTTATTAGGGCTTCCGAGGGAAGCCCCTAGAAAAACAAACAACTTTCAAAAATATATATAATAGATATAATATATTTTCATATGATAACGTAAACAAGATAATAGGTTTTTATACAAATAGCATTATATAAAAATCATGCTTGTTCCATCGAGTAGATTAATCGTGACGACATGACGTTACACACTATATATGGTTCGCATTACCATTCCTCTTCGATAACAGACTATCAAGATTTCCTCCATTTCATTTTTCTCCTCGTTCATTCATCTCCTCATCACTATCGCTTTTTTCCGTAATGGTCTCAGACACGCAAAATTAATAATAAAAAAAAAATATTTTTATCGAAATATTAAAGAAATCTGAAACGAATTTTCTTTGTTTTTCCTTGTCTCCAAATAGTACCCGTAGTAGCTTAATTACCGACATACTTTTTTTTTAAATCCCATACGCAATTGGTAGTGGTCATCTTAATAATTACTTTATTCGTACATATATTGCATCGAATCCTGGTTAAACAGAATTTTCACCGATGAATTCGAATCTCACCTTAGTTTTCCTGAGAAAATAATATAATCGCGCGTTTGCAGCGGATCAAAACTTTTTTTTTTCTTACGAGTCTCTCACTTTTGTGCTTTACATTAAAGAAGATCGTTTCCAAGGTCGTTCGATGCGACTGTGCCCCTTTTGCGAACTGCCCATTAAAAGGGGTTCTCGCTTTCTGACTTCCTTCCACGGATGCGGTACATCCATTTTTTTACGTTAGAGACTGTAACTATTTTTTACGACATTGTCGTCGTAATCTTTATCTTCGAATTTTCGATGCCGATACGCACCGTATCGCGTTACAAATTGTCTCGTAACGCGGAGCTCTTCTCACTACTCGACACCGGCAATCTCGTACGATCAAACGACATGAGTTTTATGTACAAGATATACAACCGATTAGTGGGACGGGACGAGCCCGGACAAGTGGTTCGAGCCGAGAGAGCACTCGAAAATTAATGCTTCAGACATAAACGTGTCGTTTAACCGCTTGGGACAAGTTTGGAACTAACTAACGTACGAAAAATAGTTTGTGCGAAGTTGACGTACTAATTGCTATATCTGGTAACCGTAGTTCGAGGACTTCGTGGTAAATACTGTGGCCTTCGGGACGATCGCCGAACGTGGAACTTTCGCTTTCTCACAGCTTCGAACAACTTCGGACTGGTTCCTCCTGGTTCTTCGCGTTTTATTAATTGCTATCTCTGGTAACCGTAGTTGGAGGATCTCGTGGTGAACACCGTGGCCTTGAGGGTGATCGACGAGCGTGGAATTTCCGCCGGCTGACTCGCTCGGATAAGTTCGGTCTGGTTTCTCGTGGATTTTCGCACTCGCCGATGCCGCCAGAGGGTGTGAAGCGCCAGGGAGGCTTTGGTGTGATACGGCTTCGAGGACGAGCCACGAGCAGGCGCGTCTTCGGGGCAGAGGTAACATTTGAAAAATTCTTTGGCTATCTTGCTCGTATCCCGGCACCCGTTGTTTCCACTTCCGTTTTTCTGACGTTTCGCGGCGGTCGATCTCTCCGTCGATTTGACGGTTGCCTGACCGCACGATGTCTCCTCGTCGAAGTCGTCGAAATCCTCGACCGTCACCTTTCGAGGTGTACTCTGCTTCCGCGATCTTCTTCCACTTCCGCTCGACGATTGACGATGGTCGGTCGGGCGACGAGGCGGCGACGGCGTCTCGCCGTTCACGCACCAGTCCTCGTAACGAAGAGGAACCTTCGACTCACCCAGGCCACATTTGCTGTCGAACGAAAATTTTTAGTTAGCATTTCGAACTATCGACAATCTTAAGATTCTAGATTCGTAATCTTAAGCGCGTTTTTTAACCCTTCGAAGATCGTTGCCAAAGAAAAAATATAATGTTCCGACAAAAAATCTGATGATCATTGGCTCGATTCGATACCTTTGACGACCAGTGTTTTCACATTACATCTGGCAATTTCTGATCCTCGATAAAATTAATTTTTTTATCGCCTTTTATTACTCTGTGGCGTTTTTTTTTCTAAAGAAAATAAAAATAAAATATAAATTGGCGCTTCAAAGGATTAAACGGGAACACGCGTCCTCACCCCACGTATCAGTACTCGATGGCTCGCCATAATCGTTGTCGTTGCTGTTCTCATTTGCAGCCGTCGCCTGTGTCTACCATCTCGTGGCTGCGACCACTGCCGCTCTGTTACAACCCATGAGTTACGTTACGCGTCATTTTTCATTTTTGAAGTGATAATTTCCCTCGGGGTTTATTGGGGATGGGATACTGTAGGTTGATGGAAGGCAGGCAGAGGTACGGAATACATGTGTCGGTTTTGCTACGGTGCACTGTTGACAGGCTAATTTATATTTTTTACTCTATGTTAACAGGCAACAAACAAACGATTGAACACGCTTTCAAATCTTAAATGATTTTTGTACAACTACAGAAAAATAAACAAAAATTAATGAATCACTAAAGAGCTAAAAAAATAACTGCAATCGAGAAAAGTAATCACGTGTGGAATGATTAACTACTAGTGCGAAAGTACTTTAATTTTTTTTTCCTCAAAATGTCTTCTGATCCAAAAAAGACATTTTTTAACGAAAGATGAACATTTAAAAAAATCTACAAATTTACAAAAATTATGGGTGCAAAAATATGAGCGATGGTTGCAAAATTAATGAAATATGTGCAACTCTGGGTGCGAGGTGGTTGGTGAATGGGCGGTTTGGAGGCTTTGTGGGTACGACTCTAACGTTGCAATTAATCAACCAAGCGTTGCAATTACACAGCCTTTTTGTGTCCAGGAGCAAAAGGGAGTTAAAAAAAAATGCCAACGACGTTTACGAAATAAAAAATGTACGCAACAAATAAGAACAACAACGAAAACAAATGAATAAACAAACAAACAACACAACGGTGAACTTTTTTTTTCAGGCTCGCCAAGCGCAGGTCGATGCCGTTGCAGAGCGCGAACTTAACGCCCTAGCGTTAATTTACGCGAAATGCGCATTCATTTCCGGTCGTATCCGGCCATTCGGAAAATCGAAATGGGGAGTTACGACCGACCCGGGCGTCAGCCCCAGGTCGCTAAAACGCGCCAGCGCGTAAAACTCCGAAAATATAAAAAAATAAATAAAAAAGATTAAAAAAAAATTTACGAGGGTGCAAGCGTTTACACAGTAGTGCGAGTGTTCTGCACGGTGCTAACGATAAAAGTAGCATAAATCGTGAAGAATGTAAATTAAAAACATGAATATTAAAATGTAAATGGCTCGCATCTAGATACATCGAAAATTGTGCAAATGGTATTTTTTTAAATTACTTACCCGAGTATCGTGGTCGGAGGTATGACGGTCGTGGTGGGGGTGATCGTTGGCGAGGAGGCTGGAAAAACTGGTGGACCTGGTGGAGGTCGCCCACCTCCGGAAGGGCTGTAAGAAAAAAAAAGTAATTAGATAAATTTCTCCTTTTTTTAAATCCTTTTCAGTCCATCGAATAATCGAGGTAATTTTTTTTGCTTGACTTACTGGACTGGTTGCTGATGTCGATTGTTGGAAGGTTGCGCCGGCTGAGCGCTCGGCGCCGGTGCGCTCGCGCTGCTGACTCGATGGACGTGCAACTGATGCACCTGAAGCTGAGCCGCGTCCTCGCCGAGGAAGGAACACCTCGAGCACTGTCTCTTGTTGTGAACTTTGAGCACGTGAGTCGCCAATCTTTCGGCCCTCGCGGCTTTGTACTCGCATAGCGCGCACGCGAAGGGCTTCAGGTGAGTGTTCAGATGACGTTTCAGACACCAATTGTCGACGCCGCTCCACGAACAGTAGCAACAGGTGTACCTGTAGAATTTTTATTAATTTAATTCACCCTATTCCTGTTTGTAATATTTTATTTCTATTCCACCCGACAAACAGTACTCAGGGGCGCTTTGGAGCATTTTTTTTTTTAGAACTTTTTTTTTAGAAAAAATTGCCGACTCCGTTGAATGCACGGAAAACCTAGCTGTCGGTTGGTTTATAATTCGCGAGTCGCAACGGTCCTCGTAACAAATTTAATTACCTGCGTTCCTGCGCCCCCTTGGATCCACCCTTAACGTGGCTCTTGCTGTTGCATCCGCCGTTCTGCATCCTCCTGTTTCCCCCCGTGCAATTAGCCTCCGGTTGCACAATACCCGGAACGGGAATGGAAGAAGTCTGATAAAGTCCACCGGCACCGCCCCCGGCAGCGCCGTTTGAACTTTGCGCCCCCTGCAGTTGGTAATTCTTGTTGTTGTTGTAACCCGTCGGATAATTGTTATGCTGAACTCCATTGTTATTCCCGCTCGTTGCGCCGTTAGTACCGTTCTGCTGAATCGTTTTCGTCGTCGTTCCGGCATTACCGCCCGATCCGGCGGTTCTTCGTATCCTCGACAGCTCGTAGCCGTGCTCGCGATGCATCCGAAGAAAATGTTTCTTGACGTGATCGGCGCGATTGAAGGGCTTGTAGCAGACGTAACAGTGAAATGGCTTTTCCTCCCGATGAATGTTCTCGTGGCGGGTGTAGAGATCTCGCCGGTCCGTCCCGTACGGGCAGTGGGGACACGTGTAACGCTTCCCGCTCGCCGGCGTCGTTCCCGAGGTCGTCATCGTCGCCGAACTCTGCTCGAATGAAGACAACAACTGATAAAAGAATTAAGGTTTTGTAACTCCACCGAGCAGTCTATTTTGCGTATTCGCTCCCGCGTTTGGTCGTTGTTTATCCATTTATAACAACAAACACAACACACGGACAGTAAATAACAAATTTAACAAATTTTGTGACGCGCGATCTAGACAAGCTCGAGCTTCGTTAACGCACTTGAAACTTACAATAGTCACACGTCAAGGGATAAACTAACTTCACCAACTCTTCATTATTTCCAGGACTTTCAACTACCCATTTCGTGAGAAATTCGGAAGAAAAAAAATGAAGAAATAATTGTTGTTTATTTTTTTTGTTAAATACTGAAAAACGAGCTCAAGCGTATTAGCCACCACCTGACGGCACCGCGAATACATAACTGCGGCTCGCCGAGAGACTTTCGACAAGTTTTACCTGATGCAAGTGCTGCTGGGTCGCCGTAGGGGCTGTCGGTAGTTCCTGAAGAAGAAAGTTCGTCGTCACAGGTAGTAGGGCCGCAGGTACGGTTTGGGTCTCCTGGGTTCTGCGCGACGGTGGCGCCGAACGCTCGGCGCGATCGCGCACCCTTTCCAGGTACGAGACTACCTCATCGATCTTGAGATCGCTCTGGAGGTAATCCTTCCGTGGCGAGTGATGACGATTTCGTGAATCATCGCCGATTATACGGGACGAATGGAGTTCGACGAAGTGCTCGGCTACCTCCCGAGGTCCACCGCCCATGCAGTCACCTGAGGACAATTGGAATTCTTCTTATTGTACGAACGGGGCCAGCGGAAGTTTCAATGTTGAAAAATGGGAATAAATAGGGTAAGTGGATCGACGAACGAAAGGGGATCAGCGGCAATGGAGTGGGAAGTTAATCCCCGTGGAGGGGATGAGCGAGAGGAAGAAGAAGAAGAAACGAAGACCGAAATTGGCCATCGCCGAATTTTATCTGCACGTTGTTATGTATTGATTTCTCATAGAGGAAGCTTTGTTATGGTGAAAAAAAAAATACAAGATTTTTAATGATGTTCAGGATGTTCGAAAACATTGAAAAATCACATTTAGAAAAAATATCCGGATGTATGTATGTGTGGGTGTGTGTGACGCAGCGCGAATAATTGAAACCGTTATAACTGGAAAATGCTTCGAGCGATCAGGCTGAAATTTCACACACAACAGGTGTGGTTGACGGTCAATGGACAAAAGGTTGTACCCAGTTGGAATATAATTGTACGATGAACCGTATTACATTTCGGGAGTATCGATCGAACCGTTTAAATTTTGAGCGTGGAAAAATACATTAAATATATCCCCGGAGCGATGACTAACGAAAAAAGTTTATCGGGCGTTTTTATAGCCAATATTGCTAAAATGGGTGACTGCGTATTTTCAAACATCGATTTATTCGCTTCCCGATGGTATCGCGGAAAACCCCAGGTGCCTATTATGTTTTATGGCAAGAAATGCCACAGGATGATGAATGTGATGGATTTAAAAAAGCTAAGTAAAGGGCTATCATTTGAATTTCCTCAGTAAAAATCGAAACTGCGAAATTTTTTTTTACGGCCCCATAACTTTATCTCGAAGGATGGATGGAAAATTTTGCGGAAAAATCCTCGCACGCATGTATGTATCTATTTGAAAAATTTCTATTCGCGGCTTTAAAGTACGATTTTATTACTCACCGCATTCGTAGCATCGCCAGGTAGTTTTTCCGGCATGATAAGCCGCTATTCTGCTACCGTCGGTTCCTTTGAGGGGCTCGTCTTCGCATGTCCAATTTCCGTCGTCGCTTCCGTCGGTCCCATTATCCGTGTCCTCTTCGGTCTTGTACGTCACCGAGGTCTCGAACTCATTTTGTACACTCGACGCTATCGGAATTCGGGAAATCGGAAATCGTTAATAAATGTTTTTTACGGTTACTTTTTTTTTCTATTGAAAAGGGTTTAATCTCGCCCGGAAATATCGAATTCTTACTGCGATGGTCGGGATCATCGCCGTACAGCTTTCTAGTGATTTCCTTGAACATATCCTCGTAGCAGTCAAGCCTGCCGATTCCGGCGCCGCTGCCTTCCATCATCAATGCTGATTTATACGGGCTGGTTTGCCAAGGACCTCGTGACGAAATAACTAAACCACCCCCTTCGGGAGGAAAGCGACCCCCCGAGATCCTCCTCGCCCCCGTCGGACCACCGACTTCCTCTACCTGAGGCACAAACTATAAATACGAAGGACCGTTAGTTCAACGCACGCTGGAAAAAAAATATTCCACGAATATGCGTGCAGCAAATGAAAATTCGACGGTGAAAATTCACAGAAATCTGTTCATTTTTTATAATTTTTTTGTTGTTCCTTTTTTTTCGGTGATCAAAAAAACATTTGCTTCCGCCAATCAGAAATCACTTGATTATTGTGAGGTTCGTTAATACAGGCGATATGTTCCATCCGCTTTGTTCCGTTAACGCAAATTGAATTTTTTTTTTTTTCGCAGGCACTGAATAAGCCCTGACGCGAAATGGCGAATAAATTTGTATGCTGAACAAACTTCAATCTCTCATGCTCACACAATGGTCCGTAGTAATTGGATATAACTGAGCGTAGCTGGAGTCTCTTTCACGATTGAATAGGGAAATTTTTCTTTTCATCCGATCACGGGCACTAACAATGACGAACAGTGGAGAATCGAAAAAAAAATTATATAGCGATGAGAGCAGTGCCAAAGATATTTGATTCATCCAATAATGGAGATTGTCCCGCGCGTCCAGCAGACCGGAGCTATTCGACACACTTCACTCTGCAAGCTCGCTGAAAATAGAGGCCGGAGGAGCGACGATTTTTTTTTATCACCACTTAAGGATGCTTCACACGTACATTCTCAGCAAAAGCGAGATTCCGTGCAAATTCTAACACTTCCTACTTCTATAAAAATTCGAAAAAAATCAAGTGTATTAAAGGTCCCAAGTACATTGATTTTTCATAATAATATTCTTAATAAGTCCTCAACAAATTGCTGAAAAAAAAATTGTTTAACAAATAATCAGTAAATCTTTTTTTCTCTTTCATACATAATTAATCCGGTTTTATACATAATTAGTACGGCTGTTGTTTTTCAGACTTTTGGCATATTACGAAGTACTGTAATTTTCATCGAATCGAACTCTTCGTTGGCAACGTAAGTGTGACGCATCCCTAAAGCTGCAACTCTCGGTGTGCCGAACGGAAAATTAATGCGTCCGACGATTACCGGAATAAAAAATGTTTTGTGTATTTTCGAAAATGATTGCCGCGAGCCCGGTGGTCTTTTCGCCTGAGCGATCATCGTTCGAGGGATCTGATTGATGAGTCTGCATCGATTTATGTACGCGTCGAATATTCCCCTGGAGCGTCGGCATCATCGGCGTACCGAAACTATCGTCATCAGTAGCGTCATTAACATCACCCGCGTCGTTGCGGTGACATCGAAGTTAACGCTATTTTCATAATCGAGCGTACGTGCTTCCGCGGGCCTCTGTTCGCCGGTTCGCAATGCCTCGGTATCGGAGCGTGAACTCTGTCCGAGCCAGAGGCAACAATAATACACAAGAACTACTGGACTAGCCGGGTTAGAGTACGTCGAGCAGACCGATTTGCTCGATGAATTCTATTTTGCTGTGTATTCGATTTCCACCGTATATATTCAACCGGGAGGAAGGAAGGGGCGGTGGGGGGGGGGGGGGGGGAGGAGGGTTTAGAGTCGATGCGCATCGTGCTAAGTCACGTGCAACGATAACGAGGCTGAATTCTGTCGGGACTCACATCGATAACCGTTCACTGGACTGTGGCCGACTGTTGAATCTATTTTCGATTCCATCGACTTTCAGCCGGACCTTCGGCCGCTTCGAATATCCCCGTACAGTTCCTCGCAAAATCTGAGCTTCGAAAACCGGAAATAGAAAAAAATGAGGGGGGGAAAAAAAAAACTTAAAAACGACATTTCCGGACCGTTATCGCACCGTTTGACCCGAGACAAACGGCGGGGCTCGTAAATTGCCGACGAAAATATATGTGTATAAAACGCGAAAAAGAGCAGAAGGGCTCGGGACCGGTTTGCGTTGTAACTCGGCCGGGCTGTCGATCTCCCTGACGAATGGACTCCGTTGTGCGAGCACCCGTTTCTCGCAAAACGTGTAAATCGAATGGGCTTGCAAATGCAAGCGGTCTGCCCTCGGGCAAACTATTTGCCAAATCGAGCTTTGAATATATCGGCTATATTGGCCGTACGTACGGTTCGTGTGTGAGCGCTGTGATTTATGGACGGATTCGACATCCGAGCGACGGAAAAGTTCTCTTTTGTAAGTGACACAATTCCGTCGGAAATATTTACTTCCGGTCCGGTAGACATCCGATGCCGACGGAGAAAATTGTTTTCGACGAAGGAGAAAAATTTAAAGGAGAAAGAGGGTGGGAAGAAAAAAGATGAAACTTGTCGAAGAAATCGTAGAGTGCAGCGAGATCGTTTATTTCAATGGCGCAAACTTTTCATCCCTCCGCCGTTCCACACTCCGGCGACTTCCAGCTACGAGCGCCCTGCTTATTGTACCCGGTAAATCATTTCAAGTATCCTCTCGTCCGCAATTCGCGTGTACCGCGGAAAGCTCGGGACTTCGAATACTCACGTTTCTGTGTCATCCCTCTCTACTCGTAAAAGAAATCTCACAGCTACTATATAAATATATATATATATATATATACGGGACGAAAAATGCTTTAACGTTTCTCCGGCTCTCGTCTCCACAGCGTGGCATTGGCACTGTCTGCCAAATACGGAACGTAGTAAAAATTTTATTTTTCAAAATTCGAAATCTCATCTCATTTTACACCGCAACGCCGATTTTCATAAAATCCAATCAATTATGATTAACTTCGTCGTAAAAGATCCGATATTGACAATCGAAGAAAATAAAAAATCACACCCAAACAGGGTAATTTTGTTTTCTAAGTGTAATAACTTCGTCACTTATTTGACCATTCTCAGCCGTCCGTCATCGAAGTTTCGAAGAGATGAGAAAAAGAACAGCGCTTCCTCGAGACGTAGACGAAAGTGGATTTTCATAGAGCGCTGCTAGCTTAGGGCTCTTCCCCTGAACTCCAAAGTGGTATTGTTCGCTCAATCGAGCTGTCACTCGGAGCTTTCATAACAATACAATATTTCATAGTTTTCGTTACGTCAACATAGTATCATCCCCTACTGACACGCGATATAAATGGATATCGACCCCCTATTTTCCATTTTGCATCAACTCTCTCTCTCTCTCCTTGGCTCTTTCTCTCTTCTTCGCTCTCCGGCTCGGCTCGACTAAGTTTCTTCGTTCGCCGCTGGAATCCCCCAGATGCTGTTGCACACGATCGAGAATAAGAAAAGAGATGGGCAGCCTTGGTATTGATCCGTGTAGGGGCGCTCGTTCTGCAAACGTGCTCGCCAACCAACCACCCCGTGTCTCCTCGCGCATGCACACACAAGCGCCGAAGAGTCGGGAAAGGAGGGGGGGGGGGGGGGCGAGAGGGGAGATGGAACACGACCCCTTGTTCCTCAATCTCCCCTACACGCAGCCTGAGACTCATACACGTGTATACACAAAAGTTCCGGAACGATATTTATGTATAGTCGGGAAGAGAAGCAACATGTAGGGAGGAAAGCACTTCGCGAGGCGCGAGGGCACGAAGCCTCTCGCACGTAACTTGGAGGAGGTTCGATAACTGAGCGGAGAGGGAGCAGCGTCGGCCCCGCGGGAGGGGAGGCAAGCGAGAGAGAGAGGAAAATTATTGGGGTTGCTCGGGTTAAGTTGCCGAGTTTCTTTCGCCTGGAAATTTAGAAACTGCGGCTGGCCTGAGGGGCCTAAAAGCCGGTGAGGAAGTGCGAAAAAGGATGTTTGAGGAATTTCCCCTTACATAGAATTTCTTACGATGAATTAATTTCATTCCCAAAAAATTTTATCGTCATTTCTTCAAAACTTTATGGTCTCATTGAAAAAAATAGATATGGGACTGGAACGAATATAAATAATAATGCCAGCAAATAAAAATAAATTTAATGAAAGTTACCAGAAATGAAGATTGTATGTCCTTAATCTTGGGTTAAACTTTCTTTCTCATTGCGCTTGCGTAAGAGCCGCGTATACGGAGTGAAAGAGATATGAATGCGCTTGTACAAGTTGTACAGCAGGGGAAGGCTCGGTCACGACGTGGAGGGGCACAAAACGTTTCGTTCGCGTTCGAGATGCCGAAAGTAGGGGTAGAGCAGGCCAGTGGATAAATCAATATCTCTCTTCGGCCAGAGAGAAATGGGGAGAGTGTGAGGGTACAGACGGAGAGAGAAGTTTTTTCTTTCTGCGTTCTCGTTTTCTCCACCCCTAAATGCTCCGGGACAGATGTGACTTCGGAGATTTCGACGGGGCCGGAGCCTTTCCTTCTTTCATCCGTTTATCTTCAATTTCTCGTCACTTTGTTTCGCCTCTGTCACGGTTCATCTTCCTTTTCCATAATTTTCATCCGTATCGCATAATTTTGAACGTACCCGTATAACTCCATCTATAATGGATTCCTTGTGTCACTCATAATTTTCTTTCGTCCCTGAGAATTCACGAAGATTGAGAACCTCTGGGGAGGCGTTTAGGCGCCATTAAAATTCGTCGGAAAATAATATAACGGATGAGAGGGTGGGCCCGAGAACCAAGGACAGAGCGGCCGCGCAGGTATATCCGTACGCTCAGTCGGCAGTCCCGGCGAGAGCCTCGTGGGCCTCTCCCGTCCCTCTCCGCCGCCGCCGATCGTCAACATGCGACGCTTTCTTCCTGCGCTTCCTACGCCATCGCTTTCTTTGACTTTCGTTTCTTTTATTATTTTTTCCCGTGCCTCATTTCCTTCTTTTTCTTCGTCCGTTCGCCTCATCTGTGCCAGAGAGTCTTTCGTCTCGGGAGACGACGTCAGGCAGCGGCGGTAACGTCGGCGAGGATAAATTCGTTGCCGTGCGAGCGACGGAGACGAGAGCGGGGAAGCGAGAGCGCGCGGAAGGTTCTCGCCGGAGCGGGCCGCGCATGCGCCCGAGTCACCACGCGTACAGCGCCGAGGCGGACGCGGCCGGGAAGTTCGGCGACGCACACAACGAACGAACTCCCGAGCGGCGACGCGAGCGATAATGCGACGATGGGAGAGGGGCCTGCGGGGAAAAACCAACACCGAACGAGCCGACACGAGGCACATCGAGGGATCCCGAGAGTCCGACGAGCGTCGCAACCATCGAGAGCCCGAGAGAGAGAGAAGAGAGATTCGCAGACCGCGTCGTCGGACAGCCTGCTGCCACCCCGAGCCCGAAACTACCGGCCCGGCACAGAACGAAGCGCTCACCGCACTGCGTGTATTCCGCACGACGATGTAGTACCGAAGACCTTGTAACACCGCACGGGCGGCCCACGTTAACGAAAAAAAAAAAAAAAAACACATACAGACGAAAACAACCGCGTGTTCGATCGTCGAAGGTAAGGCACGAGCGTCGCGGAGGCTTCCGTGTGTAGACACCAGGTGACACGATGGATCGCGGAGGCAAGTGGAGATGAGTCGGCCCAGTCGAAGTCGCCCTAGATACACCGGCAGTAACGCGAAGTGCCGAACGAGCCATGGAGATAAACCGAAGCGATTGTCGTACGGGAGAAGATCGTTCGTGAAGTGAGAGAAACGCGGGAACGAGCCTGTCGGACGCGACGTTCCGGCGCTGCACGGGGCAAGACCGAGTTCCATGACTCACGGGAGACGGACGGAGAGAGCACAGCTGCCTGGATATTGTTGTTGTGCCGGTCGAAAAAAATAAATAAATAAAACACAAGATTGCGTTACTCACCCCGATCCGTTTGTTGCAATCGCGTCGGCGACGATTCTCCTCGAAACTCGATTTTCCGTCGCACCGTCCATCCACCCACTTTCCCACGGAGAGTCACCCGCGTTCCGTTCGACCGTTGGCACGACGTCGCAGAGGCGGCAGGCGGAAGCACGGGGTTGTCGACGATGCGATGTTGCGTTCGAGAGAACGGAAAAAAAAAAAAAAAAACAGTCCCCACGAGGATTTTCGTTGTAAAAATGTTTGGACGCGACGCGGGCTGGTTGTACGGGTCGCAGGTTGTTTCCTCGACGGCAGCCGGGTGGCGAGTGGGTGGGCAGGCGGGGTGGCTCGGTGGGTGGATTGGGTGGTACTGTGTGGGTGGAGTGGGGTGAGGAGACCCAATACCACCCTCTCGCCCATTCAATCCTCCGGCATTAGGGGAGACGAGAGAGCGTTTACTCCGGCTCCGGCCTCCTCGTCGTCGTCGTCCCTTTCCCTCTGTCTCTCCTCTACGGCCTCGGCCGTCTTTGTGTGAGAGTCTGGGAATGTGTATGGCGGTGAGGGGGAGGGGGGGGGGGGGCGCTTTGGACGGGGTTCTGTACGGCTACGGCCAAGGGTTTCCTGGCTCTGTGTGTAGCTCTGCGAGCTGCCCGGCTGCCGCTGGGTGCGTTTCGCACCGCGCGCTCTCTCGTCCCTTCGGTGCGTGCGACGAGCAGCCAGCGCGCACATACACACACGCACGGACGGACGGACAGGACGGAGACGGCTCAGGACTATGTTGTACATGGCCCGCACGTGTTTCACGGAATCCCTTCTTTGAGACGAGCGACGCCGAGGGGAAGGAGACGTACCGTGGGAGTGGGAGGGTCCGAGGACCCACTCGTGGGGGAGGGAAGGAGGATGCGTTTACGTAGGAGGAGAACATAGTTCTGGCGATGGTTTATGGGGAAAACCGGAGCCGAGCGAGCCATCGCGGAGTCGGATGAGTAAGGCCGAGGAGAAATGTATCGAGGGTTGGAGTATCGAGAGGGGTTTTAGGGAAAGGATTGGAAGAATGAGAAATAAAATCGACGAAAAAAAACGTTTGCTAGATACTTTAGGGACAGAGCTCGAGAAACGGCAGAGGGCGTTCGTCAGAGCCCTCTGGAAGATTCATGGTCGTAGGAAGGCTAATGGATGCTCCGACTATCGGGAATCCTCGAGGGGGTGGTTAGCAACTGCCGCTCGCTTGCCTTCACCGTGTTTCGACGCTGGGAGGATTTGTTGCTGGCGGGTAGTCGGGAGTTCGGGAGCCCTTCGCTGCCGTCGAACCTCGAAGGGCTTCCGTGACGTGGAAAATGAAATTGTACTATTGGAAAGTTGGAAAAAAAAAATGTAGATGAAACGTACGAACGTAAGTGTCGCTAAAAGAGTGTCGAGTCTTTCGAAATTCATAAAAGCTCAGCCTTGCACAACCGCCTCATTGATCGACCGAGTTGTTTCGCTGGCAACGTGGTCGAGCAAAGGAGGGCTTGATAATAATAATGATGACAATAATGAAGAGTGTTTTGGAAGGGCGAGCGATGAAAGGTTCGCCCTCGGACTCGTGGTTTCGCCGCCGCCCAACGGCTCGAGCAACTTTTACTTTTACCAACTATACCGAAAGATTTCTACCTTACCGTCTCGCCGGACAAGTAGGAATGCTGCGAGTGTGAAGGTCAGTGCGACATCGACGGAGCACGCGAGGCGAGCGAGCGGTCTCTTCAGAATCGGGACTAAGCTTGGGTTTTCCTGCAACGTCACCAGATGCCAGCATCGCCAAGCGTACACCTACGCAATCGTTGTTATGACTGTCAGCTGTACGTCTTTGGAACGTTAATTGGGATACGAATGACTCGATTGCTTATCGAATAATTGCAATATTTAAAAATCGATGACGGAATAAACATTTTGTATATATATACATACATATATATATATATATATATATGTGTGTGTGTATTGGCTCGGCGAGTTTTATTTTTCATTCGCAAAGGAGATTCGCATCCATGCTGTTGCCTCAAGAAGCTCCGCAACGAAGAGTACAAGAAAAACTTTATGGATCCGATGTTACGCAAGTAGGGGGGGGGGGGGGGGCTGAAAGGATCGAAGAGACAGCGGTTCGTAACTTCGCGAACGATCTATTTATAATTCAACGCGTTCCATGTCTACACGCTCGTGTGTATCTCCTCGCGCGAGGAGTCGTTGCGGAATCGAATACCGAAGAGAGATCAACGTCTTCCGGTATGTTCGAAGAAAACTCTCGGCAAGATTTCATCCGCACTAGAAATATATAGAAATAAGTTAGGTACGATGAAATAGTTATTGGGAAGCGATCGATGGATCGTTGTCAGTGACGATCATGAATTTTATTTTTCCAGCTCGCACCGCTTGCAAATACCATTTCAGGTCCATCTAGCTTTAGTTCGGGGATTCCCACAATTCCAGCACGTTCGTAATCCGGCACGCAACTGGTGCATTCGCCAGAACATCCACGAAAAAAAAAAAAAAAAAAAAAAAAAACAAGTGGAGGCGTCCGGACGCCGGGCGTCCGCCGCACGATCGTCTTCCTCACCCTCCCATGCAAATGCGTCTCGTACGTGTTCGTCCAGACGCTTCCACACATCCACCCCGTACGCGAAGGGAAATACCGTCGTCTCATCTCCGTTGTTCCACCCCCGTGCTCGGTTACGCGACACTCTGCGGATCGCCGTAAAGTCGCTCGCTCCGGAGTGCATGAAACAGGATGAACCGAGGGCGACGGAGGCGTCGAAGGCGTCGGCGTCGGCCGGGGCATAGCCGACGCCTCGCCGTCGAGTGCCCGCCGGCGGCGTTGTTGCGGCGAGTCCGCGAGTGGCGGCGCAGTGGAGGAGCGGCGTGCCGTCAGCGCTCGACGCCATATTGACATGATATACAGCTGGAAGGCCGTCGAAAGCTTCATCGCGCGCCGCGTTACTCCATTCCGCTAAAGAAAATACCGGGAACGTGGAGGGAGGAAGGGGCGAAAAAAAAAAAAAAAGAAGAAAAAGTAATATCGCTGAAGTTGACAAAGCGGCAGTGGTCGCTCCGCCCCGAGGAAAAACAGCGGCCGGTGGCCGTTGCTGGAGGAAGCCTCGGCGAGGTTGAGAAGCGAGTTACTCACAAGATAATTGAAGGGGACGAGGTACGTTCTCCACCGGATCGGAAGAGAAGCTGTAAGAAAGGAACTCTTCGCTGCCGAATCACCGAAATTCCTGCGGAGGAATCCGACATTTATCCTGAAAAATCCGGCGAAGGAAAACTTCCCGACGACTGGATTTCGAGCTGTTGGGCGAGAAGACGACGGAGACGACGGCAACGAAAGGGGGGACTGGGGAGCCGATGGACGAGACGAGAGGAAGCGGGCAGTGATCGACTCGATCGATTTCGCCGCGAGTCGTCGTCTTCGCCGCTGGCAAGGAATCTTCCGAGCGGCGCCGCGGAAGCGTGCATCGCGGCTCGCCGACGAAGCGGTGTTTACGTTGGAACGTCGGCTCGGGAACGATTCGCCGGAGGAGCCTCCTTGTGGTCGTTGACTCGTCGACCCCCGCCCGCGGATTTTCCACGGCAGGGGAGTGTGCGCCGCGCTCACCCGCGACTCCCGTCGTCGTCGTAGCGGTCGTCGTCGTCGTCGTCGTCGTCGACGACGCTCCGGGTCTCGGCCGGCACACCGCACGCTCGGAGCGGCAAACGCGAGAACGGTCGGGCCGAGAGCGGAGCGGACGCGATCGGGCGAGTGAAGCGATTCGTCGACGCCAGTGCGCCGAGGGTGGTCGAACCCTCAGACCCGGGTCCGCGACCTCGCGGAGACGAGCCGCTCGGTCTGTAGTGTTTCCGGATCTGCGACGGGACGCTCGCCGATAAAAACCTGTGACAAAGTCCCGAGGACGAAAGTAACATCCGACAAAATGGCGGACGACGATTCGATCGGTGCTGCTCGATAATTCACGAAGCGGAGCGATTAATAATTCCGTTCGAAGGAGCTGCTCCCCGGATTCCCCCGGACCGTCGGTCCGACGATGAACGAGGCGACCCAACGATTCCTCCGAACGGAGCGTCCGAAAGTGCCATAAGGAGACGCCTGCCGGCTCGCTTCACGCGGATTCCTCCGTCCGAGGACAGAAGAAGAAGAAGAAGGAGCGAAAAAAAAAAGAAAGAAAAACGGTAAAAATAATAATCCATAGAGAAGTGTTTTTCCTCGTGGACAGGGGAAAGTCGAGCCCAAACGAGCGATTCGACTCGCGAGGTCGGCCGTCCGCCAATCAATACGGCACGGCCCGCGACGCTCCGTTCGCGCTCCAAAGCTCCGTACACTCCCGCAAGCTCCCCCCCCCCCCACCATCGTCGCCGTCGTCGCCATCTCCGTCGGCCAACGCAACCACCGCGCGCCCCCTTCGCACGAAAGAGCATCAGCGGCCGCGGCGGCGACCAGCGGGTATAGGGCAGCACCGGCGCGCTTTTCGCGTCGTCGCGCCATCGTTTCTCCCCCGAGAACCCCCGCACGCTCGAACTTCCACCGCCCGAAAACTTCTATTTTTACTTATCCCTCGCCGTCCGACGCTACACTCGCTGTTGCTGCTGCTGCTGCTGCTGCCGTTGCCGCTGCGTGCTGCCGTTGCCGCCGTCGTTACCGCCGCTGCCCGTCCGACTGCCAAAGACTCGCGGGGCACCGGGCGATCGACGACGCGAACGTCTCCGCGACCCGACTCGGCGACCCGTCGACGACGACGACGGCCGGCTGGACCGCCGACGCAAACAAAAAAAATAAAACCGACGACCGCGAAGGACGCCGTCGCGACGAACCCTCGACCGAGATCGGGAGCATCGCCCGCCGACGGGACGACGAACGACCCGGACATCCCCCTGGCGGCGAGGAGCCGATGGCAGAGCTCCGGACGGAAGCTCGTTGAGTGCCCGAAGTTCGTGTTCCCCGTCGAAACGCCGCGTCCCACCGAACGGCGGCGAACGATAAGAGAATAAAGAGAATAACCGACGCACACAAAACACACCCTCATGTATCGCGGCGGAGAATCGTTGTTCGGTCGTCAGAGAAGGTGGGACGTGCACATGAGATGGTTGGAGTCGTTGCGACGATCGTGAACAAATAGTATCCCCTCGTATCGACAGCGCGAAACTCGTCAGCGCTAGGGACTTCCTCTCCGGCGTGAAGAAAGAAACCGGGAGATACGCGGGTGGGGGCGGGGGTGGGGGGGGCTCCGGGGGAGGGTGGGAGGGGGGGGGGGAGGGTGGGCGAACGGCTGCATCGGTATTGTTGTTGCATCGAGGGGGGAGAATTCTGATATCGCTGAAGAGGATAAGCGGCTCGGGGTCAATCGAGGCCGTCGTCGCTGCTCGGTTGTACGGGAAGCGTTCGGGCAACGCGGGTTCGAGGCCTCGAGTGGTCGCGATAGAGCGTCCGTGGCCCTCTTCTCGTTCACGTGTGCGTCGAAAAATCCACGCGTGTGCGGGGGTTCGCAGCGCGCGTGTGCGTGTGTGTGTGTGACGAGCTGCGACGCGTGTTTCGCGGTGCACCGCGGTGATAAAAGAAGGAGGAATAAGAGGTGGAGGAGGAGTGCGGTGAAAGTTGGATATCCGTGAGCGCAGAGGTGTACGGAGGAAGGCGGGAAATAAAAGAGGCATGCGCGAGTCCGGACGTTTAACGGGAACGTCCGGCGGTGTGTGAGTAGGAAGAGCGTGGAACGTCGCGAAGGGAGAGCGGAAGGTTGAGAGGGTGCACGCGGACGGGAGGGGAGCGGGGGTTGGAGGAGGCGGAGGAGAGCGAGAAGAACGAGGCGGCGCGAGGGTGGGGTGGAACGTGCGGGTAACCTGAGGGGGTGCAGGGAGCATGAGGGGTTCGGGCGAGGCCCGGCGAGGTGGCCCCGGAGGACCAGGCTAAGGATCGCGATCGGTCTCACCGACTCCCACCTGAACCACCTGCGACACCTTGCGCGAGACCCTCTTGGACTTACGGCCGAACGGAAAGCGAGCGAGACTCGCTTTCAATCGCATGGATCATGATAGAGGTGAGAAAATCCATTGCTACCTTACCGAGTTCGAATCGAAGACGCGTTCCTCGTTTCGGAGAAATGTCGAGGAAATCGATCCCCCCCCCCTCCACTCCCGGAATCCCATGGAAGTTACATGCGTTTCGTGTGTTTCGTTGATACTCGTCGAGCAGAGCTTCGAGCTCCATTCTCAGGAGTGTCCGAAACCCTTTTTTTACCTACGGTAGGCTGACGACGATGGAGGCGACGACTGTTCGAGATTGAAATTAGAGCAACTGTTGCATTTCATTGGCTCCGCGAGATGCAACATCCGCGAGCCTACCAAGCGGAAATACCTTGGACCCGCGGAGCGAGAAGCTATCGCTCCGTCTTTATCGACTTTATCTCAACGCCGTTGAGCGCTTATCCCACGCCGCCCTTCCGTCAATTATTTCCGGCTCTCCGCGACTCCGGAATCCATAATCCGAGAGGATCGAATCCCGGCGCCGCCGGCGGCGAGACGAGATCTGCTTTGATTCCAATTGAGTTGCGACGATATATAGTCGGACCCGGTAAATTCGTTAATCGAAAAGTCGATTCAATCCGGCGAACGAAATATTCCATCGACCTGCCGTTCGGCGAATGGTCGGCCGGAGAACCGGGAAAACCGATAGCCTCGCGGAGGCAAAGTACTCGGTTTACCGTTCGCGAGTATCTAGAAAAATGTCCTGCAAAATTTTGATTTTTATTGCACGAAAGAAAATGCCCCATCCTTTAGGATTTTTTACTTTTGGCTTCTGAGAACGAGGTACGGGGTAGAGATCGATAAGAAAAAATTACGTGCTGTTTCAGATGTCGAGCGGAATCGGTGCAACTGCAATGGGAATCGGCGTTAGTCACGGGACCGACAGCAGCGAGGGTGGCGGTTGTCGTTTGAGGCAGAGTACGACGCAGGCATCTGGCACGTCTCAGCAGCAGCACAGCGGGAATCCTCAACAATCGTCTACGCAACAGACCTCCCAGCAGTTGCAACAGGCCTCCCAACAGCAGCAGGAACAGCAGCAACAGCAACGACAACAGGGAATGGGTCTGGCCGGTCGGTCCAAGAAGGACAACTGTTGCCTGTGCTGGTGCTGTTGCTGCAGTTGCTCGTGGTATTGGCGTTTCTTTATCAATAATATAATTCAATCTTCCTTTCTTATCGACGCAAATCGTGTCGGGTGACAGTCCGATTAAAATCAAAATCGTTGAAGTGTTGGATCGTCACGTGATCGATACACTAAAGCGGACGATCAATCGCAAGTTTATCCTCATTATCATTCGGCAAAGCGTCCTCGAGAGGTCCAGAAAAATCATATTTCGCGAACAGGAAAGAGGCTTTGAACTCAAATGGTACATTTTTATCGTCGTTTTTCCGTGAGAGTACGAGGTTAGCGTGAGAGGCCGCGATTGTAGTCGTTACGGGTCGAGGGATGTATACATATATACATCGTCCACCTACACGTACACGATAATAACGAAAATTCCAGGGTGTATTATGTGCAGAGATATAGGGGTGCGGACGCACCGACGACGACCCATTTACGGCAGGAAACGCGGACAGACGCATGCGCTTAGTTATGTAATACATAACTGTATTGTACACCACATACGACGCATAGTGGATTTTGAAGTACATAGTAACGTACACGTAAACGATGATGAAGCAAAGCGCGTACCGTATAACGACGAACGCCTCGCGTGTTCGTTACTCACCTCACATACTCGTGTATAGTACGTTTAATCGTTATCCTCGTTTTTTTTTTCTTTTTCCGCTATGTTTCACGCTGCAAAAGCAGGAATAAATGGTGAGGAACGCAGACATATTTTCCGCCCGCTTACGCCTCCTTTGCTTCCTCGGCTTACTGGATTCTCGTGCATGCTTGTTTATTATCACGCGCTCCTCTCGTACCATCGTGCTTGTATCCCAATGCCTATATAACCCGTTCCACCGTACGTCCGAGTTCCCACTGAAAAACGGGGTTACCAATATAACACGTGTTTCGACTCCTACATATCCCTCTCACGCCTGCTCTCCTGTACCGATTTCCTCTCGTTGTCTCGGGTCCCGTCTCTGTTCTACTTTCCAAGTTCAGTGTACGTCACTTCCGGTTTGAAAATCTCATTTTTAGACCGGAAGTGACGTCACCCCTGAAATACGTCACTTTCGGTCGAAAAATGAGATCTTCAAACCGTAAGTGACGTTTTTCCGGTATGACGTCACTTCCGGTCGAACAACGACACATTCAAACCGGAAGTGACGTATTTTCGGTCAATCTCCGGAAATCTAAATTTTTCGTTCCTAAGTTCCGTAGTCCACGGAGCGGACCCGAAACATCCGAGTCACAACAACCTTCCGGTGATAATATATTTATGAAATGCTGGACCTTGTATTCATATGCTCCTCCGGGGTCCCTTTAGGGTCATATTGCCTAGAGAAGGAAATAAACGGACCTCCGTGTATCCCTCCGTCTATGCACGATGTAACTTGGCAAATTTGAAATTGCATTTTCTCCCTGAATTTTTACGAAAACAGAAGTGAGAATTCGGGGGTAGGAGTTGCGCTCTCGACGTGCGTAAAGGAACGGCGAGAGCGTGTTCGATGCGTGACCGCGCCCCGAACGAAATTTCTCTGCGAATCCAGCTTTTGTTCGTCGAATTTTTTCTCGTCTCTTCGGCACACAGTACTTCCATTAGTTTCGCAATATTTTTTTTACAGCACACGATATCGTCGAATTTTGTTTCCTTTTGGGTTTTTTTTTTTAACGATTCTCGTTGCATTTTCACAGTTTGGCGGCAGTGGGAACCGGAAACGGTACTGGAGCCGGTGCCGGAAGCGACCAGGGCAGTCGACGGGGTGGAGATCCCGGAGGGGTCGGTTTGGCCGGTGACCTGTTGGGCGGTACGGCGGGTAACGGCCTCGACGGTCTCGACGGCCTCGACGGCGCGATAGAGTGCTGCAGCCTCGAGGAGGTCAGGGCCTGGGGCACGTCCTTCGATCAACTGATGAGGTCCCCGGCGGGTAGAAAGCTTTTTCGCGAATTTCTCGTCCGCGAATGGAGCGCCGAGAACATTGCGTTCTGGCTGGCCTGCGAGCAGCTGAAGCGCGAGAGCGATCCTGAGAAAATCGAGGAGAAGGCGCGATACATCTACGAGAACTACATATCGATACTCTCGCCGAAGGAAGTGAGTATGAGGAGTGAATTGTCGGTTTTTTTTTTTTTTGTGAAACGTACGCGACGTATCGGCGAGATTCGATCAACGCATCAGACTCGCCGACGCGATCCTCGGATCATCCGACAAACATTTTCGAGCTCGTGAATCGTTCGAATTACACTTGTAAAATTTACTGTGTCAGCCTCGAGGGCCGATCGATCGACGGGCGAGAGAATTGTAAAATAAACGCTTCGCATCATCGGTCCACGGGCCGTCGAACGAGAACTCGTGAACCGCGTGGAAAATAGCTTAACAGCCGTTCGCGTGGCTCGCGAAACTCGCTCGCTCGCTCGTTTAACCATTTTGCAAACATTATCGTCCCCGTAATCGTTAAATTGTAGAATTTTGTACAACGGATCGGCGGGCACCCGGCGACCTTGCAAAATTGACGCGTCTGCCTTGAGG
Organism: Amblyteles armatorius; assembly: GCA_933228735.2. Classification (NCBI taxonomy): domain Eukaryota; kingdom Metazoa; phylum Arthropoda; class Insecta; order Hymenoptera; family Ichneumonidae; genus Amblyteles; species Amblyteles armatorius. The sequence goes on from OW121690.1 coordinate 9,919,293, forward strand.
GCCGATCGGCGGACGAGCGATCGATTGTTCAACGGCAAATTTCAAATAATTAATTCCTCTTAGCTCGAGGTCGACCGTCCGAATAAAGATCGCTTTCACCCTCTCTCTCACTTATTCTACCGCAAAAAAAAAAAGCAGCGAAATTTGCGTTACAATTTTTGTTAGCCTCGATCTCGCGGTTCGCGAACGTTCGTGCGGATAATTCCGGATTGATCGTTGACGAAATAAAAAACAAAGCCTTGATAAAAATCAGTCGACTGCATTAACGGGATGGGGGTTGCGGAAGAGGTGTCGACTAGATTTAATCGGGACACGCGACTGAAAAATTGCAGGTGGCCTGGAAACGAGGCACCGCGATCGAGCCGTGTACAGTCTGCTCGTACCATATGTACACGTTGAGCTCGCGATCCGTGAGATACGTACGGACTTTTCTCGTTGTCAATATACCGCACACACTATAGTGTAAATCCGTCCGGGCAAACCGTAGTGGCATCGTGAGCTCGAACGCTCACCGGACCAATCACTTTCCCGAAGTAGGGCGCACGGACGGAAGGAGCAAAGTTTTTTTTTTTTAACTGTTTTTTTCATTTTTTTCTCAACCCCCCAGGAGTATCGCGCGCACCCCGTCAATATTCCAATACTCCGATGTCCGATGGTTATATTTCCGATTCTATTTCGAGTTTCAACCCGGTTCAGCCGTCTTTCTGCCTCTTCCTCCCCGTCTCGATTCAGGCATTCACGCTTGCATTGGATCCGCATTGTATCTCTCTACCCCGGCTCTTCCGTTCTATTTCTCAATCCGGAGTCACGGTACGGCCCGAAGCCTTCGCGCGACGATCCAAGGCCTTCCGGCCAAGTTCATCCCCGATAATTGCGGAGGATGAAATTTGACGCTCGGGCGACGCCCGACGTCTCGACGGGGACTTCCGGAACGGATCTTGAAATCTTTGTTGCCCCCATCAGGTATCGCTGGACTCGCGGGTTCGCGAGATCGTCAACAGGAACATGGTGGAGCCGACGCCGCACACCTTCGACGAGGCTCAGCTGCAGATCTACACGCTGATGCACCGAGACTCCTATCCGCGCTTCGTCAACAGCGAGTTGTATCGAAAGGTCGCGAGACTCAGCAGCGATCCACCGAGTCCGACGAACAACGGGGAACAACCGACGGAACCGCAACATCCCGGCATTACCGGTAAAACCAAATCCAGAAAATCGACCACGTAATCGTCGTTTCGGCCATCCGATGAAGATCAGTGAGGGATCGATTATTACTAGGGGGGATATTGAGCGACGTTATGTTAACTTGCACTTCATAAATTACGGGGCTCGACGGAGCAGCCAGGACCTCGTTGGTCTTTAAGCCTCGAGGAAGGTTTACGATCGACTTAAGATCCCTGAAATAATGAACGACGATGCGGCTCCGGAGCGAGCGGCGAATCCGGTCGGATCCGATGGTGTTCGTGTCTGCGCAGGCGGAAGACGATGACACCTAAACGATCCTCCGTGACGATCACGGACGTGTCCGCTCCGCACATAGATCGACCCCGTGGAGGAATCGCGAATTCTTGCACGCAGCGAAAAAAACCCTAAGAGCGGGAAAGAACACGGCGTTATCTAGGAAAATATAATAAAACACGAGCAGGGAACTTCTTGATCCGCAGTTCATTCTAGACGGTCCCCCGAGTAGAAACGACATCAGCCAACCGATTAAGTTGAAACGGGATCCGAAACAAAAAAACCGTACAGGAACACAAAATGTACACGCACAAAAATTACACGTACACTCGTACATGGCAAACATGGTAAACAAAAAAAAAGTCGCCGAAGCTCCAAGTGCTTCTGAGGCGATGTGGAACCGACTCGGTGGGTAACAAAAAACTGTAGTCAATTTCTTTCAAGGTTCTTCGATGTTTCGGGCTGAGCGCAGACTATCGGCATCGTCTTTCGACAGTTTGGCATAGTTTGATCTTCTTACGAAAAGTCGAGCGACTCTGAGGACAATTGATGACAGATTTTGTTACCGACCGAGTTCCGGTAAGACGACGGAGAGGAGGTTCGACCTCGTCCCAGAGCACTCGGACGCGTTCGCACATTGGGGTTTCCCTGGATGGAAACCTGTCGGAGGGAAGATTTTACGATTACGAATCGGCTTGATGCAGGGTAAATTCGGGAAAGACGATCGATGAGCTATGAGGCAAGGGGGATAGTTCGTGACGCACGGTCGTTATCCCGGGTATGGTCAGCGCCGATGGTCGGTGGCGCTCGCCAATGTGCAGACAACGACAGGCTTCTCTGTGGGTCTCTCCCTCTCGTGGCGAACAAACGATTATACGTTTCATCGCTTTTTTGTCCGTCGACGTATTCGTTTTGATCCAACGCCATCGACGTGTCCGGGAATAACGGTTCGGGCCAGGTGTTCCGGCGGCGTTGCAACAACAATAACAAAAGTAGGCGAAGCCAACGAGAGCGGAACGAGAACAACAGTGTTGGGTGAATTGAGACGGTAGCGCTATTCTCGCACGTTTCCCCAATTTTTTTTTTTTTTTTCTTTGACATATATATTTCTTGTACCGCGGACTCGGACAATCGATGGCACTGGATTCAGCAATTTGGTAACCCTTTTTGGGAACAGCTTGGAGCACGGAAAAACAAAAATTGGTATTCAATGGTTTTTGGGATCGTTTACTTTGCGTATGAAAAATAGTAAGGCCTAAGAGTCTCAAAAGAATTTAATTGGGACGCTGGATATTCGTGAAACTCGAATTTATCTTGGTGATCTGTTTAATCGTTGTACTAATTAACGAGGCTAATCCGAATTCGCTCCAAGTCGAATATGGTTGCAAGCGGGAAAGTAAGATAAAAGAAACGTGAGAAGCTAGGGAAAAGGTGTCGAATAACCCGGAGAGAACTCGCACAGCAAGTCACCGAAGTTTGACTATTGCCCTGTAGATATAGTAGGTACGATAACGTGCAGTTCATCGACACTAAAAAAAGACGAGAAAAAAAATGAAAATAATATATCAGACGTTTACACGTATATGTGTATGAAGCAGAGATGGGCAAAATTTCATTTCATTTTTTCATTCGAATAGCATATTTAAAAAAAAGATATAGAAAAATCTATCAATAACTGCGATAATTTATCCTTCAACCCATATTTATCGCAAATTTAATCTATCAATAATTAATTTATGATGTTGCGTCGTGTAATTTATTTAATATTAATTAAATAGCAATGTTATTCAAACAAATGCCCATCTGTGATATGAATTAGGTACGCGATACACGGTACACTAAAGAAGAAAAAAAATGCACACACATTCACGCGAGATTGCACACACACCGACGTGGGGGATGCGCTGACGAGGACGCAAGTTAAAACTAAAAACGAACTACAAAAAAAGAATGACTCAAATGATGACATTTAACTAAAAAGTTGACAAGTGACGGCAGGGTGCGAATCGCCGGAGGATTTTACGATATTAGAACTCTCCGATTCTTCTGCTATTTATAGAAAAAAATAAAATAAATAAATGATCTCGATGTTTTGCGACGAAATATATTATTATTAGTTCGTGGGTTTGACGAGAGGAAGCAAAGATAGCGTATACGTGCGATAAGACTATGTGTGTTATAATAATGGATCGAACGAAATTTAACTCGATATCGGTAACTTTCGTTGTAGACTAATTCACAAAATATTCGAGTGTGCTAGACTTTTTGTTTTCGAACTTCCAAGAAAAATTTCAATTTCGCGAGTAAAAATACGCGCGAAGAAACCCGCGGAGCAAGTCCGCGTATAGCAAGTCGAGAGTCTCGAATCGAAGTTAACCCAGGTTCGTGAAAAAGATCCGAGTTGGCAAAAATTCAATAACAAAAAAATAAGAGAAAAAAAAGTACCAGTCCTACGTCTTCGTTGAATAAACGCACAATTTTTCTCAACCTTCAATCCCCCGCTTCTTTCATTATTTATTTACCCTATTCGTACACGTGTTTTTGTATCGTTCGGCACTCCGTTAATTACAAAAAGAAGGTTTCAGAAAGTGTCGGCACTAATGTATAACGATCGCGCACTCTTGTTATTAAGGTAAGTGTCTATCTAGTTTGATTTCTGATTTTTTTTTCGTTCTAGTCTGCTTGTGTTTATCGTGTTGGATATTTTTTCTCATTATTTTCATCGTACGGCTGAACTTCTCACGCGTCTCTCGACTGCTGGGCTCGTGATCTACTTCTCCAGTCACGAGTGTTGCAATAAGATATTCAGAACCGGAGAGAAGCTATTCGCACCCCGCACGATAAAAAAATTCGACATGTTGAAGATGTCCATAATCTATGTTTTTATTTCTTATAAAAAAATATTTACGAAAAAAGGCGACGATTCATTTGGAAAGTACTGTATGCGTAACGAAGGTGTATTGCAATGCCACACTTTCATCTCTCATTCGAAACAAGGCTGATAACAATTCCTCCATTGATCTCGAAAGATTCGAAAGACATCAAAATTCGATCTTCGAGAAGCCTATAGGATACAAAATCATTTTTCATAATCTTTAAGCAGTCGAAAACCGCACCAAACCAATCCCCGGGTTGTAATGGAGAGTAAAACAAAAACAAAACAAAAAACACTAATTAATTATAGTCGCGTGAGACAATGCTCGGTCGGGCATTCAAATTAACAAGTGAATAATGAAGGAGATATAAATTTAACACAAATCGTTCCGTCGGTCCCCCGAATCGACACTAACGTTATCTATCGCATTATAAATATAAATATATACATAAATCTATAAATATGAATATAAAATTATAAATAACGAGGATAAGGATCTGTATGTATATAAATACAATTTTCTATGTATGCACGTGTACATCTCTGTACACGAGTGTGTGTATGCGTGTATACATACTTGTACGTGTACGTGGCGAACCAAAATTAAAAAATATTGTACGATCACATGCTGCATTAAAAATTGAACAAACTTTCTCAGTTACGAGCAGTTCTCGCCCAATCACCGGTGAACTCTCTAGGAAATTATCGGAAAGACCAAGTTTGTTCAGATTTAAAAATGAAGAATGGGATCTTTCACCTGTTTTTAATTTTTTAATTTTGGGATACGCCGTAATTATAGCATAATGCGTACCCTGTATCGATGATATAGGTGGTATACGGGTATGTGGGCCATCAAAAGCGCCTACACTTTTTTCAGTGAGAATAGCGTAAAGAACTAACAAAAACAAACACATACATAACGTGTCATATGGTGTACTCTGATGAAAGAGACCCCGATGCACCGTTAATGATTATTAACGACTAGTACAGAGTTATCATTGTGTCTTGTGTGTATACTGAAAATAATTTGAAGAAAAAAAAGAATTAAGGGAGAATAAGTAGTGCAGAGCTTTTCTTTCGTTCTACTTTTTGTTTTAACGGACTCTCGTTCGTTCGGCGTACCGTCGGCAATGCTTTCGATGAATCTCAAATCATATAGTAAATATAAAATCTTATAAAAAAAAGTTTAAAAAATAAAAAAAATTGTATCTATATAGAATATGAACCAAGAGAATGATTGCGTGTAATAAGTGGATAATCAATCTCAATTGAGAGAATATATTGGGGCACAAGTAAGAAAAAAAAAACTCGTAAATATACTCATCGAGATTTACTTTAATCACGATGATCGAAGTTGACGGCTATAACTGTTGCGTTTCTATTATAGTTGTATTGGGTAATTGACTAATTGACTTTAGCCCCTTCGCTACAAAATGTATCGCCGCTTGTTATTAAGATCATTAGAACAACAAAAAATAAAAATAAATACCGGTAAGCGATTTTTGTTTGTTAAAAAAAAAACCTTGAATGCACTGTTCTGTTGAAAAAACTGTTTAAGCCGTGCAGCGGAGGGGTTAAATGGCGCAGCACGTACAATCGCAAGTTGCAATGTTGAATCGATCTGCGATCGGTAGGCCGGCAACGAACGTATGGTACGTTATTTGCGAAAATAAAAAATACAAATAAAAGAAAGAACAATGGCCGAAAAAAGAGCTTCGTTCATTCGGAAAGGCCGAAGATACGTAGAGAAAATGAGATAAGAATTTATGAAGACTAATGCCGTCCCGTCTGGTCGATGTTGGAACATATGGGACGGTAGCCGACCATCTCTCGATGATTAATTATTAATAAAAAAATTAATTAATTAATTAAGTTTAAATTAAATTAAAAGTTAACGGTGCGTACGCTGCAGGAATTGATACAATCGAGTTAAATAGAAGACGTATATAGAATGGCCGATCGATCATAAGCATAAATAACATTGTTCAAACGTAAAAAAAAAACAACAAAAAAAAACCACCGCACAGATCGAACGTATGAACATATATCCTATGTAATTGTAATGTGGGATAAGATTAATAACGTGGCTCGAATTAACCGCCCGCTGTGCATAGATCAATTTAAATATACTCTTGAACTGATGAAATAATAATTATTACATGTGAAAACACAAGCTCGTAATGTCGAAGAAAAAAATCTCGTATTTCGAGTTTCACGAAAGTTCAGTACCAATGGAAATCGGACGAATCACACCACCATCACATAGCTCATGAATCATTATTGCAATTCCGTTGTGTCGTTAGGAAGGATAGACGTGAATCGACGAGAACAAAAAAAAAAATCGCGTCGATCAATACTCGAGAAATCGTCACGATAATACACGAAATAACGACGGGAACACCTAACTCTAATTCTAGTAATATGAAAAAAAAGATAAACAAATAAAAAAAATAACTGAATTTAATTAAGAATTAAGTACCACGCAGTTCATAAATAAATTAAACGATATTTGTAAGTAGTAATTGTGACACGGTACGCGAAAGATTCGGACTAACGAATGAAGATGAAGAGGAAAAAAAAAATACACACATGAATTAATTTAAGAAAAGTGCACATTCGCGCGAGGATGAAGTAAATAAATAATTTATGAATATTAAATTAAGCGTAATAAGAAAGCTCCATCTACGTTTGTATTTGTTTATAACTTTTTCCACGCAAACTCTCGTCATTTGGCACCAAAAATCGTAGCCATTGCAGCCGATAGTTGGTGCCCAATCACGAGGGAAAGATCTACGTAAAAGGGTATACATATGAATGTATAAAAAAAAAGAAAATTGAAAAAAAAAATGGACAAGAATTATATCTCCCATACGTAAAGAAAAACATTGTAAACTTAAGCGTTAAAATCGATACGTATTAGTTGAGGTGTGTCACTTCTTTAAGATAATTACGAAACCAACAAAACGATGTATTTCGAAGAGTAAAGTTGAACTACGACAAGAGACTCTCTTTTGACGTCATTTTACCCCATCCGTCAACACATAATTTTTGCATTTCACATTTTTTAAATTTATTTTCATTTTATTATATTATTTTATTTATTATATTATTTTTATTTATTTTTTTCTTTTTTTTTACCATTGTAAAATTTCCTTAAACAGAAAGGAACAAAAGTCTCTGCATTACCACCGAATCTTGAGCCGCGAGCACGATTCGGCTTTGAACCTTCAGAGGCTTCTGAAAGCCGGCGGGCCAAGCATCTTCTACCCGAATGTAGATAAATACATCGACGGTCGGTGAGGCAGGAATCGAAACACGACTAACAATTTTAGCTCTCACAGCTGCCGCTGTAAGGAAGCAGGGGTATTCGGACACACGCAATCCCACGATAAACACCAGCAACCCACAAAATATCGAACAAACGTACAATTTTAATTCTTACTGCGGATAAAAAAAAAAACTTGCCGATTTTTTATAATTTTCATATTATATTTCAAAATTTACTATAGCAATTCTTTATCGTATCAGATATCCGTCTTCGCCGGGAGGGGCGAGGATAATTTTTTTTTAAATCTCCGTGTTCGGATCGTGCTCATCCCCGGCGACGGTGCACGACGAAGAGTGAAAGAGAGATGATCGTAACCGTAACCATAAGCCATAACCGTGTATCCATTCCCAGGCAAACCACAGCGAACCACGGTGTGAAATTCGATGCGATGTATCGGTGCTTGCGGCCCCGAAGCCGCGATGAAGAATCCCGCGTGTGTGTGTTTCGCGTGGACCTTGTGCCATGGCTCTGCTCTCTTCGTCGGCTTCTTCTTGTTCTTCCTCTTAGTCGAGCGGGGCTGCCGCGGCACACGGGTAGAAAGCGAGAACCCGGGAACAATCCGTCCCGCAAGCTACAGCCTACGCGTATCCATATCACATAGGGGAGAGCGGGGCAAAACGGACCAGTTTCCAGTGTCCTCCGTTCGGGACGATCATTTTTTTCATGTAACCAAAAAAAAAAAAAAAAAAAATGGTCAAAAACGGGTCGTCTTGCCCCGCTCTCGTCCCCCACCCCGGCATCGGCGCTCGAGAAGTTATTCTCTCACCGAGGCAACGCGGCTCACGCCGTAAGAGAATACTCGAGTTGCACTTACACCCTGTACACTATTTCGCAACGCGTACGTACAAAGTATGTACACGATGAAAACACGACCTCGACGCGAAACATTATGTATACATCTCAACTCGGGAGTCTGGTAATAACAGAACACCTGCGCGTTCGTCTGCGAAATAATGAGAAGATAGTGTACGTTTTTTTTACCACCGGCTACTTATGCAACCGGTCGTGAGAAGACACGGTGAGAATATTTCACCGAAAAACTCCGAGCGAGCTGATTTTTCTTCGGGATTTCGACCCGTTGGATTTTGGCTGGCTCGGTCATCGTCGAGTATCGCTGCGACGATAACGGTCGCTCGAACCGCGAGGACTGCGCACACGGACACCTGTGTCGTGCCTCGCGACGAACGTCGACAATTTTTTTCCTCGTCCTCCTATCGCCACGTTTCCGATCGCACCGTTTAGAATGCGAGCTCCGTACGTAAGTGCGCGCGGCGAGAGGACCTTCCGCACACGAGCAGCGAGCGCAGTGGTAACTTCGGAGGAGACGAGACCAGCAGCAGCGAAGTCTGTGTAGTCGCCAGCACGCGTGTCGAAGAGCGGCCCATCGGAAGGCGAGTCACGCGTCTCGTTTCGCTCGCCGCGATTCGAGAGAAGAGAACGGAAGCGGCAAAAAAGAGCCCTTCTGTTTCTATCTCGTTCTATCTCGGTACTCGCGAACGGAGCAAAGTTCTCCGCATCGTCCCTCGAGCAAAAGGCACGAAGAGCGCCTCCCTACCCGCTGAGCATGTGCACATGCGGCACCCCGGACTCCGTCCTGAGCCCCGCGGGAGAACGCTCGGGAATACCGAAGCCCCGCGAGCTCACGGGCGTATATACATATACCTTCCTTATCTTTTTCACCTTTATTTCGCCTTATTCCTCCCGTCACTTCGGCGTCCCTCGACGCAATCGGCTAGCGAGACTTTTTTTTACTGCTACTTTTCGGACCCGATATATCGTGTCATACTGGAAATACGACACTTCCGGTTCGAAAATCTCATTTTTCGTTCGATAGTGACGTCATAGCGGGAAAATCTCACTTCCACTTTGAAAATCTCATTTTTTCAACCCGAAATGACGTCACACCGGAAATACGTGACTTCCGGTTTGAAAATCTCTTTTTTCGAATGGAAGCGACGTAATACGGGAAATACGTAATTTCCAGTTTGAAAATCTCATTTTTCGACCGAGAGTGGTGACGTCATACCGGAAATACGTTACTTTGTGTTTGAACATTTAATTTTTCGACCGGAAGTGATTTTATACCGGAAATAAGTAATCGAGACAACCACCGCGCCGATTACGTGCGAGGCAGCTCAGGAGCACGCGTGTTGCCTCGTGAAACCTTCACCGAGCGATGGAGGAAAGAGGGATTGTTGTAATTAAATATATAATGTATATCAAATATATATATCATGAGATGAGATCGCTCATCCATACCGTCATTCGATGAAGCATTCACGAGGCAGTTTGCATGCTCCTCGACTGCCGCGCGCGTGATTGGTTCGGCGGTTGTTCCCGAACAACCGCCGCACCAATCACGTGCGAGGCGACTCGGGAGGATGCACGCTGCATCGTGCATGCTTCACTGAGTGCCGGAGGAAAGAGGGATTGTTGTAATTAAATATATGATGTATGTCAAATGTACAATATTTCATACGACGGGGTCACTAATCTACACCGTCTCTCGACGAAGCATTCGCGAGGCAGCTTGCATGCTCCTCAGTTGCCTCGCGCGTGATTGGTTCGACGGTTGGAATACGTCCCAACCACCGCACCAATCACGCGCGAGGAAACCGAGGAGCGAGCATGCTGCCTCGCGAATGCTTCATCGACTGACGGTACAGATTAGTGATCTCGTCATGTGAGATATTATTTAGTTCTCATTATACTGTACTCACCTGGTAATAATCCTTTTTTACATTTATAGATGTTAATTTAGATAGATAGATAGATAGAATTTATTGAGTCCTGAGATATCTCCCCTAAGGACCGATGCAATACAAGCTGAACAGGCACGACAGTACAGAGTATAACAGGCAGAATATTATAAGCAGAACATGGCAGTAGCAAAACGAGCGACTAAAGCAAATACAAGCAGTATAATGTGTAGAAATGCAATACGTTTATGAACTGTTAAAAACCATAGCTAAAAAATATGTAAATAAGCTAATCGATTTACTGTAATAAACTTCACGCCCGGTCCGGAAACCTCATTTTTTTCGACCGGAAATGACGTCACATGAAATACCTCACAGAGATGAGGTAGGGAGAGTATTTTTTATATTTTTTCTGGAATTTATCTCTAACAGTGTAATGCAAGGAATACAGTAAAGCGGATGAAAGAATATGCGTTGCACGTCTGAAATGTATCTGGAATTCATCTTGAATGTAGCCAGCGACAGAAACGAATGAACTCCCCTCTGGATACCTCGTAGCGATTCCTCGTAGCATCGCTTCGGCGAGAGGGGCCGTTTGGCTCTTCACTTCGGGGCTCATCGATAAACCGTCTCGTAAAGATATGCACACTCTTACAGAGGGGAGGCGCGGCTGTTAATCCCGGCTCGCTTCTACATCTCTTGCGAGCCCCGAGGAGAGAGCTCAGCGTCTATCTTCGCCTCTCCCCTATTCAATTCGTCGTTCTCTCGTTCTTTCTCCTTTTCTCTTCGGGGCCTCAGCTTATTGCAAAATATACAATCATTACTTTGCCAAGTAACGACCACCGAACTGCCTTCGAATATATCGACCTGTCATAAATATCGGCTCGTCTCGAAAAAAAAAACAACAAAAAAAAATCGCGGTAAAATCTTCTGCACAGGGTGGCGGATGCATCGAAGACCAGCGTTGACGCGTATCGGATTCGAATTAGAAATTTTTTGTTCGCCTTGCCGTGAGAATAATCAGTTTGGCCTTTGACACGAATCGAGAGATCGTCTTTATCTGGTGACAAAAAAAAAAAAATCCCAGCACTTCTGGTCAGCAGTATTTGCTTGCCATAAGCCAGCACGATTGCAGACGATTGCCTCGCATACCGGTTCAATTCTGCTGCCTTCAGTTCTTTTTTTAAATAATAAAATCTTCATTTCCGGTCGTTGGACTTTACCTGCTCATAATTTCGAAATAAACTCTTGGCCAATGAGAAATCGTTCGACAATCGTCCGAGCCGTTCGTGACGAGATCCCCGATGCACGATAATGATACACACGCATGAGTCCGAACCTCCGCCGGCATCGTTCGAGAGTTAAACTAACGCTTATGTACGAATGTACGTACTGTCATTGTCTCGTTATCATTCCGTGCGAGCCACCTAGTCATCTCGTTACGCAAGGTAACGATTAAGCCGAGAGAGGCTCCCTCGCGAAGAGACCGCGACGACCACGACGACGACCGCGCGACGAGCTTGCCAGAGGTAATTGCTTCTCGCATGCCCGTCGAAGAAATAAGGCGTTATTATCGTCGTTATGTATAAGTGCGCTAAACGCGAGGTACACTATGCTTACAGACGTTTTCTACTTCACCTATGGACTTTTCTCGCTTCGGAGGCTGAGTTTTCGTTCGATCGCCTCCTGACCGGTCTTCGATAGATTTTTCGATTTTTTACATAATTTTTTTTTGTCATTTTTTTTATTGCCAGTGCCGTTGCGGCCAAGCGCTTGACAACCGACCGAATAATTATGCAACATACAGTATGACAGCCAACACGCTTACACGCAGCGATACAGTCGAACGACTTCTCCCGGACCTCGTGTATACCGATATCGTACAATCGGTATCTAGCTGACCGAGCAAGTCCTCCATTAGTTTTTCACTTATCAGATAATTCGAGGCAAGAGCCGATACGCCGGTTTCGCTTCCTCGTGGATTAATTATAAATTGCAAATGTACCGTGTCCACCGAATATCGAGCTCGCGAGCTGGAAGTCTAGAACGTGCTTTTTTTTGTACGCTAACCCACTGAATCGGCGGACAATGTTGATGTAATAGAAAATACAGCACTGATGCAATACAAAATAGAGCACAAGCCACGCAATATTTCCACCCCTCGTAAAACTTGATCTCGAAGCTCGTCGTGGATTGATTACAAATTATAAATAGCCTGTGTACACCGAATATAGAACTTACAAGTTGGAAATCTGGAACATGCTTTTTTTGTTGTCCGCCATCGCACGGATTTACCGAAAAATATTGAGTGCAATATAATATACAACACAAACCATACAACAAAATACAGCACAAACCATACAACATTTCCACCTCTCATAAAATTGATCTCGAGGCTCGTCGTGGATTAATTACAAATTGTAAATAGCCCGTGTCCACCGAATATAAAACTTACAAGCTGGAAGTCTAAAACATGCTTTTTTTTGTTGACCGCCATCTCACGGATTTACCGAAAAATATTGAGTGCAATATAAAACACAGCACAAACCATACAATATTTCCACCTCTCATAAAACTTGATCTCGAGGCTCGTCGTGGATTAATTATAAATTACAAATAGCCCATGTCCACCGAATATAGAACTTACAAGCTCTAAGTCTAGAACATGCTTTTTTTGTTGTCCGCCATCTCACGGATTTACCGAAAAATATTGAATGCAATATAAAAAACATTTCCACCTCCCATAAAACTTGATCTCGCGGCTCATCCTGGATTAATTATAAATTATAAATAGCCCGTATCCACCGAATATTAAACTTACAAGCTGCAAAACTAAAACATGCTTTTTTTGTTGTCCGCCATCTCACGGATTAACCGAAAAATATTGAGTGCTCGTGGTTTAATTATAAATTGTGAACGCACCGTATCCACCAAATATCAAGCCCACAAGCCGCAAAGCCAAGAACGTCCTTTATTTTCTCTGCCGTCTCAATGAATCACCGGACAGTATTCCAATTCATTGATATTTTTATTAATATCGAATGCGATACAAAATACAGCACGAACGATATAATATTTCCACCCCTCGCAAGGCTCGATCTCGAAGCTCGTCACGTAAGCAACATAGATCTTATCGAAGTTCCATGCGACCCGAAGTGCGGTGTAACTCCGCAGGAGGGCTCGCCGTCGCGTTCTCTGTCGTTCTCCCCGCGGACGGTAACAGAGTTTAACAACCGATTAGACGTCGATCGTCGTTCAGGGCGGGTCTGCCGGTCGCGCGTACGCGCCGATACGCCCGGCGTTTCTGCGCAGGCTCGTCTCGCTCGTGCTGAGCACCAACACCGTGAGGCATCTCCGGACCGCGAAGCGGAGCAACACCGGGCGGCCGAGGGGGTTGTTGACTCCGCGTCGCGAGTCGGAGGAAAAACCGGGCATCTCGGAGCCGAAGGAGAGCCGGAGATAAGGAGCGTCCCGCCCTACGCCGGCGAAGACGCACCGAGTCGCGCGGAGACGCCGCGACTTGCCGGTTCGGCGAATCCGTTCTTCCCTTTTCCGCACTCGTGCGAGAACTTCGTTCCACGCCGCTACGTCGCCCCGCGAGTGTTCGTCCGGGTCTGCAGCCCGACGTTTCCCCACCTACTATGGGCGCAAAAGTTCCTCGCAGTCTCGTCACCGTCGACGGCGAGGACGCCCGAGGAACGCGGGGGAATTCGATGAATCCTACGCGGCGCGGTGTCCGATGGCTTCTGCGGTCCGCGGGGCCGAGCATCGACGACAATTAAAAAGAAATTTACACGAGGACGGAGGGACTGAGGAGGGTTCGGCGAGGGAACGGCGAGGATCGACGGCGTGGAAGCGGGAGGGGCGAGGTTATATAGGGAAGAAAAAACGACACGCGTACGGCAATTAGCTCTCGATGGTGAGCGAGCTCGGCGAGATACGCGATCGCCATTCTCGACGAGATACCCACTCGCGAGAGCCCTGCTGCGTCGCTGTCCTCGGAGGATATCGAGAAAACGAAGAATGAGAAGAAGAAGTGGAGAACGAAGAGCTGGAAGATGCGCGCGAATCGCGGGGAGTTTAAGAGGGAGAGGTAGAGATATGTCGATGAGTATGAGCGGCGAATCTAGCAGTTACGATTTTTCTTCTTTTTGACTATCCGTGCCTACTCGGCTCGGACGTCCTCGAGTCAGCGGCGTCGCTCGGGCAAAAATTGAATTTAACGGTGGCGGAGTTTCGTTCACAGATCTATAGATATCATCGCGCTGTTAACGAAAAAAATGATAAAAAATTGAAAAAAAATCGATCATCCTCAATCTTCGCAGGACTCGCGAACCCCGCGCGACCAGAGAAGTTCCCAGCGGTCCAGTCCAGTATCGAGAAAACGAAGAATAAGAAGAAGAAGAAGTGGAGAGCGAAGAGCTGGAAGATGCGCGCGAATCGCGGGGAGTTTAAGAGGGAGAGGTAGAGAGATGTCGAAGAGTATGAGCGGCGAATCTAGCAGTTACGATTTTTCTTCTTTTTGACTATCCATGCCTACTCGGCTCCGACGCCCTCGAGTCAGCGGCGTCGCTCGGGCAAAAATTGAATTGAACGGAGGTGGCGGAGTTTCTTTCACAGACCTACAGATATCATCGTGCTATTAATGAAAAAAAAAAATAAAGAATAAAGAAAAAAGATCATCCGTAATCTTTGCAGGACTCGCGAACCCCGCGCGACCAGAGAACTTCCAGCGGTCCAGTTTGCCGTGGAGAAAGGGAGAGAGAGAAGCCGAGTCGCGGGTGCCTTCTTCGTGATCGCGGATCAGCTACGCACTGCCACGCGCAAGTTGCCCCCACCAAGAAGCGCAGCATCCCGGCTCGCGGAGGGAGACGCTCGGAAGAGCAAAAGAGCCACGAAGAGTCGCTCTCGCTGCGAGAGCGGTAGCCGCTCGCGATCTAGCCAGCCGATGATCCTCGCTCGCCCCTGCGTTCGAGAGATCCGCTCGTCGGTGTGTGCGTGTCCGAGCGTGTGCGGGTTCGTTAAAAGGCACGCGATGCCGTCGTCGTCGTTAGCCGCGGTGCTCGCCGGTGCACCTAGCCAGCAGCAACGAGCCCGAGAGTGAGCTCACGCCGCGAAAGAATGTCAAATGATGATTGGTCATCGCGGTGGCCAATGGGTCTCTTCGACAACCGCGGCACGGTAGGCAGGGACCGGATAAGAGACGGCGCCGCCTCCCGGAGATCCGAAGAGTCAGCGTGTAGCTTCGCGCTCGCGACTTCGCGGACTTTTCGTTACAGTTGAAGAAGCCGAACGAGACGCTCTTTCCTACCGCCGCACGCATCGAACGCCTCGACTTTGCCCCTGGCCGAGCCCTCCGGCGTCTTCGCTTGTGTCGGTGCTTTTCTTTTTTTTTCGTCCACTTCCCCGGACTTCGTCCTGCCGTGTTGGCTTCGACTTCAACTTCGTCCGCGACGATGGGCGGACACTCTCGTCCGACGTTCCCTTATCCGCTTCGTCTATGCCTCATTACATTCCCTCTTCGTTTTATCAATTACCGCCTCGATCCAAGCGAGCTTCGATATCGCTGTCGAACGCTGCCCGCTCGATGTTCGGGCAGCGCGAGCGCGTCGTTAATTCTTAGATACGATGCGAAGGTTTATTTTTTGTAAATTTTCTTATTCATCGATACGCTATAAATAATGCCGGAGCGTGTCTGCAAAAACTCGAGCGAATTCGCCGGTCATTTACGCCGAACGAACGGAAGCCGGAGTGGAAACGGAGACTTCTCGCAGTCGCTTCCCTCCGAGAAGTTCTCCGCTCGCGCCTTCGTCTCGGTCCGTTGGACTTTGTTGCCCCGTGCATCTTTGCGCCGTCCCTTTATGGCTTTACAGCTTTACTCGCGCTTCGTTTCTTTTGCTCCTTCGGCGTATCCCCCAGCCACGTCGTTCTCCGTCATCTTTCCATCTCGGTCGATCACTCTTCCGGCCGTCCTGGTTCGGACTTATCTCCGGCTTCGATCGTCGAGGAATAGGCCGGCTTGCGCGGACAAGGCGTAATAACCGTGCGCGCGCATGCTGATCCCGATAACCGGGACTTGTCACAGCAGACGTTAATCCGAAGTAGTCATCGGTCCTCCGATGCTCGGATGATCCATGCCTCGCCTCGTCCCCCGCCTCTCCGCTTCCTCCGAAACCGTCGCCGTGGCTCTGGAGCGGAGAGCTTCATGCGACCGTGCACCGCGAGAGATCATCGTGTCGGGCATAGATTAAATTCCTCCGAGGCACCGCGCACGCCATGCCCGCCGGTCACCGACAGCAGTCCCGCAATGGGAAAAAAAAATTACATAGTAAAAGACACAATACCGACTTCCTACCGTAAAAAATAGTTGCCGAGGAAACGCCTACATTTTATAGTTATGACAATGACTAAAAATCGCGGTTGCAAGCGTAATTGTAGCTTAACCGATTGAATGTATGGGGAAGAGCGGGGCAAAATGGGACAGTGGGGCAGAACGAGACCGTGATTCGAAACGCAATTTTCCAATAATTGTAGCGTAACCAATTGAATATATGGGGAAGAGCGGGGCAAAATGGGACGGTGGGGCAAAAGGAGACAGTGATTCAAAACGCAATTTTCCAGTAATCTTAAGCTTAATAACTTCCGGAGCCAGCACCAAGGATATTAATAATATTGATAATTAATAGTAATTTTATAATGAAACGGTGGAGCAAGAGGCGACAGAAAATCCGGAAGTATCGATGGGGCAAAATGGGGCATCCAAAAGTCATTGGAAAATTTGTCCCGTTTTGCCCCACGGTCCTATGCTGTCCCACGCTCCTTTACCATCAGAAACTATCTCTCTAGACGTTCTCCCTGGAAAATATTCGGTAAAGTACACTGAGAGAAGGATCCAGTAAAAATTACCGATCATCTAAGAAAAATTACCATAGCACATAGTAGTGGGGCGCCAGAGCGCCATCTATGGCAGAAAGTTCCAGATTATCCAAGAATTTTTACCATAATATCTGAGATTTTTTTTTATAAATCCGGTACTTCCTACCATAGGTGGCGCCCTAGCGCCCTACTACTATGTGCTATGGTAATATCTCTCAAGCGATATAGTCATTTTTACTAGATCCTTCTCTCAGTGTAGGAAATACTGTTCTTTTTCACATTGTGCATTCCACAGAAGTAAAAAATCGATGTAGGACTCCTCTGTGGGAGGCACATTGTTGGGCAGGGTGTTTTCGATTCCCGCTGCCCTTGCCGAGCGTCCGCGCGCAATCGGTGCAACTGCAGCGAAACGCATCGGCGGGTATTTTACCGGGACGGACGCCCCGGCCGCGATGCCTCGAACGCGCGCCGCGATTCCGATACCAGGCCGATCTTCGCGTTCGGCCTCTCCTTCGCTCTCCCCCCACATCGTTCGGCCGGGTGTACGTGACGGTCATTCGGGATCGAACGATAAATAATTACCGATGGCTACCCCTCTTACCCCGAGCGTTCCCGACCGAGGCGGCTTCTCTCTTCTGCAGCCGCCGCCGATGACGACGACGATGCCGCCGGTGGCCGCCGAGCCGAAGACGCGCGCGTCCTTCGTTGCCCGGCTCGGACGATAGTCTCGGGAGCCATTACACGTACGCTCGGCTTCGGCATATAATAACATTATACGACGCTTCGTCGCTCGGGCAGGACGGACGCTCGGGAGGAGAATGGCGGATACAGCATCGGCCTTTTTCAGAGGCGACGCCGCGAGCGGCCATGACGATGTCGCGGACGATGGGAAAGATCGAAAGGAAATGGAAATTGGTATATAAAGTTTAGCGGGGTAATGGCAAATACGGAATCCGTGCGGTACAGCCGGATCTCGCGTACGCAGACACGCGTTCGGCATTTTTCGTCGGGTAAAATAAAAGTTTGTTTTTTCGTCGTTACGAGCGACTGTAATTACCGACGTTTATCGCGTATCCTCGATAGTCGGGAAGGCCCTCGCGGCGACCGAGCACACGGGTCACGTTCCGCCCGGTGGCTTCGAAGCGATAAGCCGGCGGCTACGAAACGCGGCGATAGCCTCTGGGTACACAAAGCTAATTCCTTAAAAAAAAAAAAGATGACAAGAAACTTAAGTAAGACAAACAAATGTAATAATGTATAATTTAAAAAAATTAATACGTGCACAAAATGTTGGGAATGAAGTTCGTAAAGTCTTCAGTCGTAACGTTCGGAGTCACCTTTGACTCCGTAACTGCCGAGCTTCCTCGCGCTCCTGGGCAGACTCGATCCAGTTATCGTCCAGCGCAACTGTCGTCAACGACTTCGGGATCGCCCGTTGAGGAAACCGCCGGACAACCGCCGAAAACGACGGCCCGTTGACGCGGGCGCGTGTTCGGCTTTATCATCGAACAGCCGAGAAGTTCCGTTCGCACCGGTGTGTCCGGTAAATCTGGTTCTTCCCACGGAGAACGACGTGTGCCTCGCGAAACTGAGCCGGCCAACGCGTGTCCCAACGTTCAGAATCGCGCGTAACGTTCGCCGCACGCGCATCGTCCCCGTAACGTCCCGAGTCCGCGACGTCCGGGCGCAGTCCCGGCCCTCTCCTCCTCCGGCTCCGGAGACGCCATCGGCACACCAAACTGGAAACTGTCCGACGGTTTCTCGGCGGCGCATGCAAACGACCGAATCGCTTTTGTCAAAAAGAGGCGCAGACAAAACGGCCGCCGTGACCGACGATCGTCGCTCGCCGAGGAACAACGAGCGACCGACAACGCCGCGGATGATCTTCGTTGGACACAATCGCTGCAAAGGAACCAGGGAGGGAAGATACCAACGGCGAAATCGGACGTCGGCAATGATCCGGACGAAGACCGGACAGTCTCTCGCTGGGTGCGAATTCGCCCCCGATCAGGTTTTCGTTCCCACAGTTCCGACTGCGAACCAGCAACATTACGAAACCTCGAGTGCGCCCCCCTCAAAAAGCACGGTAGGGGATGTTAAAAAATACAACTCGCACAACCCCACTGCCGCTGGACATCGCGATGGTCATCGGTCTTTCCCGTCGTTCTTGGGGATAATACTTCGCCATGCCAGTAAACCACCGGATTACACTCGACGGAACCCCTGAAAACCTGTTTTCCCCGTGTAGCTTTCTCATTGCGTTCCGCTCGCATGTTCTCATCGTGAATAAAAAAAAAAAAGATTCACCGATAGATTGGCCACTTGTGTGAAGTCCGAGGTCCTCCGCGACAGGCCAGCTTCGATCCGGCGAAGCTCAGGTGTAGCTCGTAGGGCCCGCGGCTCTCACGCGGACACCTACCCGAACTGGCAATGGGCTCCTTCGGCCACGTTCATTGACAAACATAGGTCTCTTCGCACGACTCCGCTCGAAAGCGCCTCGCGCCTCGGGTCATCGGTGTTATTCGGACAAACCGGATTTCGTGAATTGTTGGAACGAGCGATAATTTATGCGGAGAGTGACCATCCCGGCTCGTCCATCGGGCGGGAGGGGCGACAGGGCGTACGGACGACGGTCGTTCGGATGGCCCATGGGAAGGAAGGAGACGGATGTGGAATGGCGAAAGGGGAGTCCGGGGATTCGATCGCGGGTACCGGGCGCGCGGGGTCCGGCGGCAGGTCGCAACCGGGTGACCGGGCTCCGCGGCGAGCCAAAGGGTGGAAGCGAAGAAGAGGAAGAAGCGGGCATCGCGGGACAGCCGGGAGCAAAGGGCGCGCACACGGAGGCGAGGAGGGGCCCAGAAACTAAGGATGACCCACGGAATCCGGAAACTCGCTAAACCGGATCTGTTGGTCAGTTTCACGCGGCGGACTCGCGGGGAACGTCAGTACCGTTTTACACCCTTGCGCTTCGCTTCTTCATTGTAAGAAAGACGGGCACAGGTACGACGCCGATGTCTGTGTGAGTGCGCGTGTCGTGTACAGGCCGGCGGGACGAGGGAGTGTGCGTCTTGTATCTTTGGACGGCAATGGCAATGGTCAACCCCCTCAATGCCTCGGTGAGAACTGGACAGTAACTGCACTCTCAGCGCTGCTTCTGCCGCTAGGTCGAAGAACAGAGGAAAAGAATGGAGAGAAAAGGGACGCGGATGAAAGTGGATAGGAAGAGATGCGGAACATCTGCAAGTGGCAGGGCAGGGAAGAGAGCGAATGGATACGATTTCGTCAGTGCGTTCTTTATCTTCAACGGTAGTTTACTGCATGTACTGTGTAAAATAGTAAAACCGTCAATCTTATGTATATTTTGGAAAATTGGGAATTTGTTTGTTGGTTCGGATATTTGTGCATTTTCTCCTTACTTGAGCCTCTTTTCAGAGAAGCTAACACCCTCCGCCGGTTCTCATAGCTTATAGAATGGATTCCAAAATTCCATTCGATATGAAATGGAATTTCCACTTTAAGTATACTTGAAGTAATAGTTTGACAATATGTTTATATTCTTAGGACAACTTGGGACACTATGTAATGATATGTATAAAAAATTGTTCCATCTGGAATATTGTCAATAAATCCACTACTACTACTACTAGTTAACTTTAAGTGTACGGCATTGGAATCGTGTTAGCAACGTTTTTCGCTCAGCTTCCCCATTTTGCCCCGGTCTCCTCTACATTACATATTAAAATCATAAATGGTAACCGCAACTACTGCATACGTAGTAAATAAAATAATAAAAAGTTGGACATTTTTGTGAATCTAATAATTCCGTTAGTCGAAGCTCTTGCGCTCCCGAAGGCCTGGAGTCGTGCACTAAATTTACCTACGAATTGCGTAAACTTTTGTTGATTTTATTAAATGTCCGGCGAACATACATTATACTTATGCGCCGCGAAGATCTTTAACTATAATCATCTGGGAGTGAGGATTAAGCGCTTCCGCGACAGGATTGCAATATTTGCGAGTATGAGATAGCTGTTTAGCTTCTTCTGCTTCGCTCTTCGATATAGTATCGCGGATGATATAGCTCTGCGCGAAAGATCAGCGAAGCGACGAGATCGCTAATTAAAACCGTTCTCCCGCGGCTATGCGTTGCCGCTGTTGCGTCGCGCTGCAACGTCATATGTATGTATACATATATTTATGGTGGTATACACACGATGGAGAATAATTTTCGCGACGATGTGTATAAGTTGCGCAATTTATAGTCGCCAAGATTTATCGCATCGACGCCGGGATGAATCCTCGAACTTTAAGGTGACTCGAGATTCTGACGCTTTCGTAAGGATTCGATACTCACGTTATTCCCGATAACCGCAGTTTCGCGTACATTTTTGACTGACCCATTCCACGAAACATTGCACGTCAAATTGTAAAAAAAAACATCAACAAAATCTATATTATTTATTGCCAGAAATTACAGATTTGTAAAAAAAATTTTGAAACGAAAAATTAATAAAACTTAACTTCCCGCAAAAGAATTCCAACGATGAACTACGATACATTTAGGCTTGTTTGTCTCTCGAATTCTGCGTCGCAGCCGGCGAATAACACGGAAAAAAAGTGGAGAGCATAATAAACGAATTCAAGGATATTTCTCGGAAAAAAGGAGAATCTCCGGACTGCAAAATAATAATAATAATAACAATAATAATAACAAGAGTAAAATGAAGAAAAAAAAAAACAAAAATAAGAAAAAATGTTTAACGCATCCACAGAAGAAGGAGAAGAGGACTCTGCCTCGAGAAGTCATCGCGTTAAGTCAGGTCATGTTATGGGCTTATCTCGGAGGAGCCGAAGCCAACACGCGATCCCGGGAGGGAGGCTCTCACCTCGAAGACGCGCTCGTACCGAAACGTTTTCGAAGAGACGCTGTCCCCTCCCTCCCCATCCCCGCTCGCTTCGCTGTCCCATTCTCGAATCTTCATCCTATTTCTTCCTTCATTTTTTTTTCCTCTCATTCCCGATCTTCTCATCTTCCCGTCTCGCTCGCGTCCCAGCTTCGACTCCTCCGGTGCTTCGCTTCGTCGTCGTTTGCCGCGAGCCTGCGCGAGAAGGATTTAATTTATGGAACGATTTTAATGCCTAAAAATACAGCGCGACTCGCCTTAGCGACGACGACGACGAGGACGATTCTCGATGCCGGAATTCCAAAGTCGAGAGAGGCTACGTGGTCGTGCGTGGCCACGCACGACTCACCGCGACAACGTGATATAAAAAATCCATTTAATCGAGGTCCCCGGGATGTCCGAGCGCCAGCAGCGACTGTTGCGCTCAGCGCCGTATTTCGCCCTGTGTACGTCGAATCTCTTCATTATAATGTAGCCCAGCGCGATGCACACCGGACGATCGCCGACTCGCTCGATCGCGCGACCGCCGCTAATAATCTTGCCTCGAGGCCGAAAAATCTTTGCCGCGAAGACTTTTCTCGTTTCGCTATGGTAGACACAGGACGCGAGGCGTTCATTCCGCGAATCGAATATCCAACGGCGTGCTCCGCGGCGTGGGATTATAATTATCACCCGGAGGGACAATTTCGTATAATCTACTTAGACATTTTTTTGCCCGAAACTTTTTTATTTTTTTA
Source organism: Amblyteles armatorius (assembly GCA_933228735.2). Lineage (NCBI taxonomy): Eukaryota > Metazoa > Arthropoda > Insecta > Hymenoptera > Ichneumonidae > Amblyteles > Amblyteles armatorius. The sequence continues at coordinate 9,942,170 of OW121690.1, forward strand.
ATACGGATCTCACGAGTTCGAGAGATTCGATGATCTAAGATTATTCGACGCGAGCATATAAAAAAGAAGGAAACGAAAAAGAGGTGAGTAAAAATCGTGATAACCATAGTGGAGGAAACGCACAAGGGGCTCGACGGTCGTCCCCGGCCCATCGTAAAGCTGTCGACGACTACATCGAATCGACGAGGAGGACGAGCAATCCGATAAATAATCGATTTCGAGTTGCGAGAGAGCGTGAAAAGAGGACTCGTGTAAATGGAGCTTCGCGGTACGCTATCTTGTTTCTTCGTTCTATTACTTCTTCGGTCCCTCTCGGGTCTGTTGTGGACGGCTCTCTTTCTCTCCGGCCCGAGCGTTGTCCGTGGATTATACGGAGTCTCCCGGGTGGAAGATATGTGCGCAAGGCGCGACCGGACGTCGCCGAGTGTTCGTTCGCTCTCTCGGGCCGGGCTTGTGTTGCACGTACTCTGGGGCACCGCGCACTTCGGTGTAGGTGATAATAGTAACGGAGGCCAGAAGCGCGCTCGCGCGCGGTGTATCGGAAAGGTGGAGCCGGGAGAGTCTCGGCCGCGGAACGGTTATGCATTATGATTTACGCTCTTACGCTCGCGGATTGGCCACGGTGCGTCCCACCTGCATATATATTCGCGGAGGCGATCGTCGTCCTGTCCGGCGATGCCAATTTGCACCGCATATTCGTACATCGATGTACGCATGTACATGGTAATGATACCACGGATTCATAATAATCTATAGTAGCCGCGGCCGCGGGAAATACCTTATTCGCGCCTAAGATCACCATCTTTCCGACTGTCGATCAGCGTATTTCTTTTTTAGTTACGGCACATCGAAATTTGCCGTTCCCGATTTAATGGGCAGTTAGCCCCGTTGTAAATTACCGGAGTGTACGATCCGTTTCCTTTCGCTGAGGGGACACGGACCATGGGACCCGATGAGCTGTGAGAGACTGGGAGAACAAGTGAAGGCGAATTATGTGGGATTTTTTTTTCGATTTTTGACGGCGTCCATTATGATTAACTGGTAAATAGATTATAAATATAAACATGCTAGTAAAGTTGGTTATAGAATAGGTACAGCACAAATCATATGATGAGAAAAATTCCTAACAAAATTATCATTTGTACCTGTATGTATTTTCGATTTTTGACCCCGACCATTACGACTAACTGGTAAATAGATTATAAATATAAACATGCTAGTAAAGTTGGTCATAGAATAGGTACAGCACAAATCATATGATGAGAAAAATTCCTAACAAAATTATCATTTGTACCTGTATATATTTTCGATGTTTGACCCCGACCATTACGACTAACTGGTAAATAGATTATAAATATAAACATGCTGGTAAAGTTGGTTATAGAATAGGTACAGCACAAATCATATGATGAGAAAAATTCTTAACAAAATTATCATTTGTACCTGTATATATGTTCGATTTTTGACCCCGACCATTACGACTAACTGGTAAATAGATTGTAAGTATAAACATGCTAGTAAAGTTGGTCATAGAATAGGTACAGCATAAATCATACAATGAGAAAAATTCTTAACAAAATTATCATTTGTACCTGTATATATGATACCTATACGATATCTATATGATAGCTATATGATACCTATATGATACCTATTTGATACCTATCTGATACCCATACGTGAAGAACAAATATCTTTAGAAACCGAAGTAAGAGCGTAATGAAAATATGTTCCCGGACTCGGTGAATAATGGTCGAGCCGATCCGTACTCTCTTGATTTCCGAGACTCATCGATCCTAATCTTCTCCACCGATGATCTTCGACATGGACTTCTATATCGGGTTTCATCGCGGACAAGACTTTCCGCGTGCTCCCGCATCGCCCCCGGGTCCGCGACTGCGAGAGTAGAGTTTAGTAACATCCACGCGATCGCGGTAAGTTGTCACCGAACTCGGCTACCATGCACGAGAATCGAGGAGCGAGCCATAGGCGAAGAAAGATACACTCCCGTGGTGTACCTACGTCTACCTGACCGGTCTACGTAATACACGGGTAGCGGACACACGAGGGACCGTGTATAGGATACTATACGGCCGGGCGGTGTCTCGGGCCATTAAATCCCCTTACTATCTCACTTGTCCTTAATCCCGCCGCGCTCCGAACCGATCCCGCTGCCGCGCCGAGCGCCCCACCGATCCTACCGATGTACAGCGCTCGACGGTATACGAGGTACTTCGCAGCCTCGCCTGGACGGAGAAATCCTCGGGTCGAATGAATTTTCTAATTTACCACCCTCGGTACCACACGGACCGAACACCGCGGGGCCGATCTCGACCGCGGCGGACAGATAAGAATCGAGGAAATACACGGGCACGACCGACGAAACGCGGTGCTTGCGTCGGTGAAGATTTTTCTCCTTTTTACCTCGCTAACTTCGAACGCGGAGCGGAGCAAAAGTCGAACGAGCAATCGTTGATCTTTGTGGTAAGAGAGATATCCTTGGGACGAAAGAGACGGCGGGAGAGGGAGAGAGAAAGTGTGCGTTCTTCGGTGAGAAAGAAGAAAAGTCGACGGAGGAAGAGGAAGAAGGAGTAGGGAAGAATATTCGAGCGTGTCGGACTGTGTGTCCACCTGTATCGCGTCACGCATCGAGAATTCACTTTGCTGCGAATGTAATACGATCGGATGAGATTCGCGGGAAGTGATGTGCACGCCCGGATCTGATCTTAGCGAGACGGATTCTCTTCGATCTTCTCGCTGTGCGGGGCTCGCCCGACCGTCCTTACACGCAAACGATTCTGCAAACGCTCAACTCTGGGCGATACATTCTGAACGCTACGATTCTGTACGATGTAGCTTGCGCGAATAACCGCGGCTCTGCGTCGCCGCACGCGCGTGTCATGCACGATACTTCGTATTCCATGGAGAATGAACGGAGAAACGAATGGAAAAGTACACTGAGAGAAGGATCTAGTAAAAATTACCGATCATCTAAGACCGACAGCGGTGGATGCGCGGTTGGCGCACGGCTCTGGTGGTCCCCCAAGTCAAGCTGATTCGTTCGCGGTCGGTACTTGGATGGGTGACCGCTCAGCCGTGCGCTAGCTGGCGCATCGACCGTTGAGCGGAAGGCGCTTTCTTCTGAGACTTTGGTGTTTCTGCACTTTACTCAAGTGCAAAAATACCAGCGGATCGGTAGAATATGGCCGTCTGTACCGGCACGGGTTTTCCGTAGTTTCCCCGTGTCTCCGGCAAATGCGGTACAGTGTAGCTAAGTCGGCTACGGACGCGCTGGAAGTTAGGTAGCTTAGCTGAGTGCGGGTAGGGAGTGCTAGGGGGGAATCGGGATGGGGTTCCGTAAAAACCCGACAAGGGTATACGGTGGAATTGGAACAACAAATAAAAAAATACCGATCATCTAAGAAAAATTACCACAGCACATAGTAGTAGGGCGCCAGGGCGCCATCTATGACAGAAAGTCCCAGATTGTCCAAGAATTTTTATCATAATATCTGGGAAAAATTCCTATAAATCCGGTACTTCCCACCATAGGTGGCGCCCCAGCGCCCTGCTACTATGTGCTATGGTAATATCTCTCAAGCGATACGGTCATTTTTAATAGATCCTTCTCTCAGTATATCGATCAGTTTTCACTCGAAACCGCTGTCGAGAAATCGTGCGAGTTTGCCGAGCGCGACGATTCTCCGGGGTTCCATCGGGTCGAATTGCCCGGGGAGAGCGGCAGAGAGAGGTGGACGTCGTTGCTCGGACTGAAGCTCGCTCGAACGCACGGAGCGCGTACGGGCGACAGCTTTGTGGGCGCCCTGTGCGTTATTAATTATGATCAGGCATGCGAGACGATTCCGTGCGGGGCGACTCTCGCGGGTACCATCGCGTTTCCGAGAAACGTCCACAGGGCTACCGATCATAACTTCTGCACTCGGATATATCGGCAGGCAGGGGAAGGAGAGTCCAAGGTGTACCGGTGCACAGCGAGAAGGAAAGCAGAGCAAATCGTATACCCGAGTTTGCACATGCGAGGGACTCATCCCCCTGGACTTCCGAGGCGATTTATCGGTCTCTGGGCGGTAGGCTTGTAAACAAGAGCGGCGCTAGATTAATGAGGATACTGTTCGGTAATAAAGAAGAGCGGAAGACTGTCCGTGTGCGTTTGTATGTGTGGGCGTGTGTGCCGCGGATGCCGAGTCGTGTTACATTGGGGAATCGGTAAAGTCTGCTAAGGAACCGATCGAAGAACGGCTTGACGGTGACGCATTTGTTTTTTGCATCGAGTTTCGATGAAAATGTCTAGCCTGATTCCGCGTATGTTGGAATTCTACACCCGACTTTTATCCATGATGTCGTTCCACACGATTTGGAAGTAGTGGACATGAATCGATTATTTTATTTGTTATTCAGTTTTTTTTTTAACGAGAGTCGATAAACCGACGCAGCTACCTGGCGCAATGGTTACGCGTTGAGGCCAGCGATAGAGAATATGTCAATAATGTTATAGACATGCCCGAGAATTCACCGTGGGTGATTAGTTCAGGATAATTAAGTCTGTAAAGGATCCGATCGAGAAACTGCTTGACAGTGACGAGTTAAAACCTTCGCCATTGTTTTCAAGTGGCATATTTCCCGATGGATTTCATTAACGAAAAAATTATAAAAAAATTTTTAGAATTTTTTCCCTTAAAATTTTTTCGACAAAAAAAGTTGTTTAAAAAAAAAATTTGGAATTGTTCCGTTGTCGAAATTCCATTGGAAATATGCCGCTTGAAAACAATGGCGGAGGTTTTAACTCGATATCTCGAAATCATTTTTTTTCGAAACCATTCTATATGCTAACGAACCGAAATTCCAAAAGTATTAGCATATAGAATGGTTTCGAAAAAACAAAAAAAAATCGAGATATCGAATTGAAACCACCGCCATTGTTTTCAAGTGGCATATTTTCCAACGTATTTCATTTGTTTTTTGCATCAAGTTTCGATGAAACTGCACATTCAACGGAAATTTCCAGCCTGATTCCATCTACGTTGAAATTCTACACCCGAATTTTTTCCATGACGTAGTTAGAGTTTCACATGATTTGGAAGTGGTAGATATATATTGATGATTATTTTTTTTCGATTACATTTCTTTTAACGACAGTCGATGAACCGTCAATGCTACCTAGTGCAACCATTACGCGTTCAGCCCAGTGATAGAGAATATGTATCTGATCAATATTATCGATATGCTCATAGATTCGCCGTGGCTGGTCAGCACAGGATAATATAAGTCTGCAAAAGAACCGATAGAGGAACGGTTCGATAGTGATGCATTTACTTTTTGCATCGAGTTTCGATAAAACTTCACATTCAATACAAAATTCCAGCCCGATTCCACCGATAATGGAATTCTACACCCAACTTTTCTCGACCGATTTGGAAATGGTGCAGGTATATCGATGATTATTTTTTCGATTCAATTTTTTTTAACGACAGTCGATAAACCGGCGCAGCTACCTGGCGCAACGGTTACGCGTCCCGCCCAGCGATAGAGAATATGTCTCTGAATAATATTATAGATATGCCCGTGGATTCACGGTGGCTGGTTAGTACAGGATAATATTTCCTCTTAATCGAAGTTGAGATTTATCACGGAAGGCACGCACAAACCACCTACCGCGACACAGTAGAAAGTCCATTTCCGTGCGCACACCCCGTCTCTCGCTCTGTGTGCTCGTGTGCATGTGCTATCGGTTGCATTAAATTTTATGGTATGCGATAATTGACGAACGAAATCGAGCGAATCGTAGTAAAAGAAAAAGTTCGATCAACCTCGGTGCGCGATAACCGGGTGCGCGCGCGAATGGGTAATTTTCATTTTTTTTTTACAAATAAACGTACATATCGGTTCGACGATTAATCGCTTCGTTGGAATTTATCGGATTTGGCTGGAATTCATGCTGTTTCCTGATAATCCAGTCGAATGAATTGACAGATGAAAAGCGTGTAAAAAACTTCACCAGGTAATTATACTTAAAATAGACGTTACATAATGAGTCGGAACTGAACCCGATTAGTCGGACAAATGGATGCGGTCTACCTTTTATTAATAATTAATTAATCGAGGCAGCAGTCTGGCGGTTTCGTTGGGCCTACCGCTGCGAGCGATCGGACGAGCATCAGTCGCAGAAGCTGAGCGTGCGAAACCATTAATGTCGAGATAATTGGTATAGCTTGGCCTTAACTTTTATTTATAACGGGGCGATGATAATAAATCGACGATTATTTTTTGTTTGTTTGTTATCAAGCTATCGGGTTTTGTACTCCGCTCTTTCATCCTTATTCCATTCCATCGGCTAAATTTTCGAATCGTCGAGTTTTAGCTCACGCAATTGAAATACGTCAGACACACAGTAAAAAATAATTTCGTAAAATCGGAGTACGAATTTCCGTAAAAAAAAATTGGTTAAACAAGCGACAAAATCGTTTGTTGAGGCTTGAGTATGCAAACCTCTTCTTTTATTCACCGTGTCATAAACAATTGTACTTTTGGTTGTAAAACTAAAACCGGATAGTTGCGATTCGAAAATTTAACGAGTAAAAAATTATCGACCTTCGTGGACATTAAGTTGTTATAAAAAGTACAAACTTTTTTACTCTGCACAGTGAGTTCCCTGGCTTTTTAACTCCGATGGATCGACCGCTGAGCCCCGTGTCGTCACGCACACACGCATGAGAAAAATAGAAAAAAAACCGTTCATCTTCTCACACGAACGTAACGATGAAAGAAAACACGGGGGTGTATTTTCTCTCCGACAGGTGCGCGTCTCTCGATCGGCTTAGCGATGCTCCGGCGCTTTGCCGCTTCTCATCTCGCTACCCACATTAACGCGCATTCCCCACACGCATTTCTCGTACCGGCCAGTAGTCCTCCCAGGGCCGCCGATACAGAATCGACCGTGGACGCGGGACTTCTCGTACCTTTTCCGCCGATCCCCCGGTCGGTCCTTCGTGGGTCTGTGCGTGTAACCCAACCCAGCATCCCTTCGCTGGGGCGACGGTGGAGCAGGTATATCCAGAGTTCGTCCGTAATAACGGGGCGATAGTGCCGCGCATACCTCCGAAGATAGACAAGAGAGGAAGGCTGACCCGCGTTCCCCCCGCCCCCCCCCCCCTCCTCTTCGGATCGGGAGCCTCGATCGATCCGAAGTCACTCGAGAAAGGGACTAACCGATTCAGCCGAGTGTGGAAGTTGCGCACATAGAGATTGAAGAACATCTCGAAAGGTTGAGACAGAGCGGGGCAAGATGGATCTTCATTTACGGTTAGACTTCCTTTCACGATCGGCAAAAGATTGGTCGGAGTGACCCGTTTTGCCCCGCTCTTCCTCACAGCTAACCCAAAGATGCTGAACTGCGGTCGGAGCTCTGCGGGAATTTTAGGGTCGGGATCGAGTTTGAATGGAGGAAGGTGTCTCGAGGGCTTACAAAGGTAACTTCCTTTAGTGATCTTCCACAGAGATTAGGACGGGGTCAAAAAGATTTTTTTTTATTTATGGTGGGAGGTCATTTTCGGGATATGGTGAACTTTTGGTCGAGGAATCGCTAATTGTGGGTGCGGGACGTTCTCCCACAAAAACTATTTGTTTGAAGCGCACCCGCGAATAAATGTTTATTTGGTTTAAATAAATATTTGATTTAAATTCAATACAAATTTATTTCAACCAAATAAATGTTTATTTGGTTTAAATAAATATTTGATTAAAATTCAATACAAATTTATTTCAATCAAATAAATGTTTATTTGGTTTAAATAAATATTTGATTAAAATTCAATACAAATTTATTTCAACCAAATAAATGTTTATTTGGTTTAAATAAATATTTGATTAAAATTCAATACAAATTTATTTCAACCAAATAAATGTTTATTTGTGGGCGCTTGTCAAGCAAATTACTTTTCGGGGTGTTCGCTCATGTGTTGACAATTTTCGAAAACAAAACCGTGTCCTTGATGTGAGAAATAAAAATAACGCAGTTTGGACGACGCTGAGGCTCCTCAGAGATTCGTCCTCTCGTTTACCGAGCCTCTCTCGCTGTACCGCATTCAATTTTTCTTATATTCATCCCACATGGAAGACTGTAACGTATGAACGATCAATCCTCGCGTGCACGAAGGGTCCTTGTAAACTGCATGCAGTCGCATGCGCGCTCTCCTTTTACTCGCTCGACTCATACACACGCGATCGACGTACCGATTTTTTTTTTCCTTTTTTTTTTCAAACTACGCCGAGCGCGGATACTCTCTCGCACCGTAAGGATTTTATTTAATCACTTGGCCGCTGCCCGAGTAAAAAAAAAACGAACGAGAACGAAACGGGAGAGAAAGAGAGTGAGCGAGGGTTGAAGAGGGACGGCGCTGAGTCTCTGAAATGCGCTCGGGACCCTCTTTGCTTTGCTGGCAACTTCGATGGGCTCTTCGCTCGCAACGGGCTCCCCTTTTCCTCGAGACATTGAGTTTCGTTACCAAAAGAAAAACAAAGACTCAACTTTAACTTCCAACTTCAACTCTATCGACAGCACGAAAGTTTTTTTTTCGAGAAACATTATGCAGTTAATAAGAATTTAAAAAAATAAATAATAATAATTTAGTTCTCAGTTGCCACGTAAGCTGCAATTTCGGAGTTGAAAAAAAAGGCGCACGAGACGATAAGAAAGTGGCATGCACTCAGCTGTGCGCGGTTGAGCCGCTCGACCATTTCCCGTTCGTTAACGAGACGACGTTTTCAGTCCGATAAGAATTAATTTCTCGCTCATGGTTCGTCAAACACGATAAAATTTCGTAATTTCCGCCCACGGGCAAGGAATCGCTCGATAAATCAACGGCCCGACAAAACAGTCGGTCCATCCAGCTGAGATAGTAGCGTACACTCTCGTTTGTTGTGATTTTTTAATGCGCGTGTTTATACTCGAGTGTTTTTCATCCTTTTTTTTGTTGTTGTTGTTGTTTTCTTTCGCCTCTCTTTCTCTCCCTTTCTTAATGACCCGCGAGTCACCGGGATATCTGCACCCGTTTCTCCGGCGTTACGTAGTATTCCGGTTTCTTAGCGGTAAGCGCGCGAACGCGCGGGGGTTGATCGGCTCGGTGTGTACACCGGCGCGCTGCGGAGAGAGAAAGATGAAGCGTTCGCGGATAGAGAAAGAAAGTCGCGAAGCCGATAGAGGAGGACGACGGAGAAGAGGCGAACAGCGGCAGAGCGTGAGGTTGTTCCGACGAAGCAGAAGCAGCCGAAAGTCGATCTCTTCGACCCGTAACCCCCCTCGACTTGTTGGAGGAGCGCGCGAGCGAGCGCTGAGTGAATGAAAACGTTGTCGAACAAACCGGTTGAGCACCGTCGGCCGAGCGCGCATTTACGGCTAGCGCTTACTGGACGTAGGTAAGAGAGGTGTATACTATAGAAACATACTCTTGTCTTTTTTCCGTCGGAGTCTCGGTGCTGCGCGTACGGAAACTTCGACGCCTCGAGACTCCCGCGCAAGCGATACCATCGCTGGCTAAGCCGCGTTGTGCGCAACATTGTTGGGAGGGAGAGCGAAACGGTGACTCCGAGAGCTCGACGAATGTGGCGCTAGTGTGGCGCTCTCGACCGGATTTAGCTTTGATCGAATAATCGAGTTTATCGAATGTCGAGCTGTGATCGATGTGAGTTTTGGATGGAATAAATTTAGTGTTCGTTTGAAGAAGTTCTTTATTTTCATATATGCGGGTACAGAAAATGTTATGTTTATACTATTTTTTCGCTCTGTTTTATCAATTTTGCGTTAATGATGCCCTACGACGTTCACGCAGTTTGGTACAACCGGCGCGCCAATCACGTGCGAGCAAGCCGAGAAGCTGCAGGCTGCCTCGTGATTGGCGCGTCGGTGATATCAACTGCGTGAGCGTGAATGCTTCATCGATACACTTTATATACACTGTGTATTCAATCACAGCAACACGTCTGGTCGTATTCATTGTATGATAAATCGGTTAATCAATGTTAAATCGGAACCGTTAGCACGCCGAGAAAGTATCTCACTGTTGATTCGATAGTTTTTCCCGCAATTGTGAGATAATCTCTCCGCGTTAGCCGTTCCGATTTGATACTGATTAACCAATTTAACATACAATGAATACGATCACAAAAGGATTGTTGTGTATTAAATATTGTTGTAAAGGGGTTGTTGTATATTAAATATGGTGTAAAGGGATTGTTGTGATTAAATATATAAACCATTTCAATTATATCGATGAAGCATTTTCGCTCAGACAGTTTAATACAACCGGCGCGCCAATCAAATGCGATGAAGCAGAGGATCATGCAAGCTGCCTCGTGATTGGCGCACCGGTGATATCAACTGCGTGAGCGTAAATGCTTCATCGATACATTTTCTATACATCGTATATTCGATCTCAACTACACGTCTGTTCGTATTCAATGTATAACAAATCGGTTAATCAATGTTAAGTCGGAACCGTCAGCACGCGGTGAAAGGATTTCACAGTTGATTCGATAGTTTTTCCCGCAATTGTGAAATACTCTATCCGCGTGTCAGTCGTTCTGATTTAACATTGATTAATCAATTTAATATACAGTGAATACCATCAAAGAGGGATCCTTACACATGTAAGGGTTTAATTACACATGTAATTAAATATATAATGTATATTAATTGTATCGATAATTTTCGCTCGCGAAGTTAGATCCCACCGCCGCGCCAATCACGAGCCAGCGTGCATGCTCTCGTCGACTTACTCGCGCGTGATTGGTTCGGCGGTTGGATCAACTGCGTGCGCATGTCACTGTTGTCCGGAGAAGTTACTTTACTGTCACGCGTGAGAATGAGGCATTTTTGTGTGCCGCACAATCGATGAAAAAACCCGCTTGTGTCCTGTAATTCGCAAACATGACATGGTCGTTCCATCGATAATCTTTCCGATCGGAGGGCTAAGAGCATCCGCCGGCTGGAACGAACCCTCCGAGAGCACCGTAGGAAGCGAGGGAGCAACTTTGCGACGTGCCGGCCGTTCGTTAAACGGCGAGAGGCGAGCGGGAGACACTCTCGCAGGGACGTGGCGTCTCCGACTAATTAGTCGAGAAGGTGTGGGTATCACTTACGGGGCTCATGGGCGACCCTGCCTCGGCTCATTCTTCGTCTCTACGTGAGTTTCGTACAGTAGAACCTCGCATACACTAACTCGGTTTCACCAACCTTCGTTCGCAATCCAAAGAATTACCGAATTTCATTAATTTTCTTCATTCAACTTGGCGCAATGTGGCGACTCATCCAAAGTTCGATAAATGTTGTTCCACGAACTGAAACGTTGGGACGCATATTTCTTTCGATATAAGAACTACGATTTGCTCATCCAGCTGTAGTCTCGACCATACGTTATTCCTTAAAAAAAAAAAAAAAAACATATAAGCGCAACAGGCTCAAGCGAATAGCCGATAATAAAATATTCATAAAACTTTCTCGACTATCGAAATATCGTCGAGGGAGAGCGAGAGATACCGGAATATCACCGCCTCGCGTGTACCCGGTCGAAAAGTCCCGACGCGCACACTTGCTCCGGCTAGCCACGACGGCGGGCTGTGTTACGCAGCCTCGCCCACGCATCGGGCACTACTTATTATACAGCAGGAAATAAATCTCGTTGCGATTGCGACTATTAAGAAAAAAAACTGAAAACGAAGTCGAACCAGCGTGCGCAACGTCGGTAACGTTATGGTCCAAGAGCGACCGAGCTGGCTTAAGGTTATTATATAGATATAACGAATAGAGGATAAGGCGTTGCGAATATGTATTATCGATCGGACAGTCGGGTCGTACCTGGGCGAACGGTGTAAATTGCAAAAGGTTATAATATTAACGGTATCGAGGGTGTATAATATAAAGAGTCCGCGGGCGCGCGTGTGTAGTTATTGATACCGGAATGGCCGATAATCGTCGGTGTGAGGTTTTCGTTGCGTCACACAAACGCGCTCGTGCACCCAGGCGGTGCGCGCCATTGGCTCGTTTCAGCGAGAGCACCAGCGGCAGCAAACGCCGCACGGCTTGCGCGATCTATAATTTCAGTCTCGCTCTGGCACGAGTTATATGCGTTTCGTTTCTTTTCCGTCCCTCTTCCCGAGCTTCCTTCCTCCCTTCGTCTTGCCGACCGCGTTGCTCTCCTCGGATCGGGCTGTCCGATCCTCCTTTACTCGTATCTTCTCGCTGACCGGACGGAGACTCGCAACCCCAAAATCACGAGAAGATACATACCGACGGCGGGAGAATAAAGTAAGACGGAACGAAGTCAAACCTCCTTCGTTTCCATCTCGAGTGGCGGCGACGGAGGGGAGGGGGAAACGCGAGCCTCTGAACTCGCTAATCTCATTACGATATTTCTCGGTTATATCTCGATCGTATCTGACACTGAATTCCACAATGCTCCGTACACGGTAATCGACGTTTCGTAATTACCGATCGCGTCGCCATATTTGATCCCGACTAAAAAATTAACGAAAGAAAAAGATATCTTATTTTCGATAGAATCCGAACCAACGAAAAACATTAAACGAAAGACGAGCCAAAGACGTTCCCGTGATTATCACCTTCCGTTCGATTGAAAATTTTCCACGCGATGCGTGCGTGGCACATCGACGCTGCGCGCCTTGCTGTGCGTGTGCGCCCGGATGCGAGAAGCGCCTCACACACACACAACCATCTATATACATGCATACAAGCGAGGAGCGAAGAGACCACGCGTGGTCGGGTTATATCGTTCCAATGCTTTTCTGAGCAGGGTCGCATTAGGCCGGCGTAGCTCGAGGCTGTCCTTCTCTCGCTGGATGCCCATTTTTCACGAGTCTCCCTCGCGCCCTTCCCCCCTCGCACTCTCATTCTCCTCCTCCTCCTCCCCGGCTTCTCCCCTTTTTTCGTCCTCCTTTAATTCCATCTCCTCCGCATCGTTTTCCTTTTTTTTATTTTCGACTCGTTCCTTTTTTTTTTTGTATCTCCGAAGCCGGGGCTTCACGCACCGTCCGAGCGCGGACTCCCACTCTCGGTCCCTCGGAGAGTCTCTACCTTCGGCTCTGCCTCGATATCTCCGCCCCCCCCGTTCCCTCGTCTTTCGGCTTCGGCGCCGTTCTCGCTCGCCGCTCGGCGGATACCCTCGAGAGCGAAAGACGGTGAGATGACGAGGAGAAAGACAGCCGGATTGTACGGGCAGGCGAGGAGCCGCGCGGGAGCGCCGGCCAGCAGGTAGAACGATCCACGCGAGCGACGGAGATGGCCGCGACGCGTTTGGCGAGCGGAGGGAGCGAGACGGGCCGAACGATAATACCGGGTGGCCGAGTCCTGCCTCGTCGATGACTCGATGCTCCGTTTGTGTCCGTGCGCTCACCGGACCCGATCTTCCCCCGCGCACTTCACCGACTCCACCGTCCAGCTCTCTCTCCCTCACCAGCGCGTCCGCTTCTTTCTCCCGACCCTAACGATTCTTCTTTATCTTTATCGTTCCCGTCTCCTCTCCGCGCCGAGCGCCTCTCGCTTCGTTGCGCGCGGCGGCCGCGCGGCGTCCTCGTCGCCTTCCGAGCGTGTACGCCGAGGCGCTTCGGCTACCTGCGCGTCCCTTCCCGATGGAAGCCGGCAGCAGCGACGCGACGGCAGCCGCGCAGCAGCAGCACCGGCAGCGGCATCATCGGTAAGAGCACGGCCAGAGAAGAGAGCCCCGGGGCTCCTCTCTCCGTCCGCGCTGGCGCGCGTTACTTACGGCCGGCCACACGAGAGCGCTGCCCGGAGTGGGAGTCTCCGAGGGAACGAAGTCGCGCTCTCCGGGTGCGATGAAGGAAGAAAGTAGCCGAGAAAGAGAGGGGCGAAGCGTCAAGGTCCGGAGATGGTAAGAATCGTCTCGTTGGCGCGAGATAGAACGCGAGACGCGAGCGAGAAGGAGCCGAACTCACGGATCGGTGGGTCGAAGCGGGACGAGAGAGCAGCCGCGATAGCGCAGCGGCGAAGACGGAGAGAAGAGCGCGACGGGAGATGCTCCTCGGTCGTGAGAGAATGGAGAAGGCGAGATTGAGGTAAGATGATCGAGGGAAGCTGCGAGCTGGAAGAGGACCGGCGACTCGGTCGGTCGAGAGCGGAGGTTAGAATGAGCTGGCGGGAAAGGAAGAGAGAAGTCGGGCGAGAGAGACCGAGAGCGACACCGAGATCCGTTGATCGCGCGGGTCCGAGCGGGACCGAGGATGGCCGAGCGGCGCGCCGAAGGCAGAGCGAGAAGGATCGGCGCGGGAGGGGAGGGGGAGTGCGCGCAGGGGGGCGTAGGAGACCGGCGAGGCGCGCAGGTAGTCGAGCGAAAGGACGCGACGGAGACGGAATTATCGGGCACGCACGCGGATGAAGGGAGAGGCGCGCGGGGCGGCGAGAGACGGCTGCAGGTGAGACGGAGATCGGGTAGAGAGCGTTGGTGCGAACGGGGGACCCCGCGCTCGGTCCTGCGCGACTCCCCGAGAGCCGATGAAGCCGCGGCGCGGGGCGAGACGGGAGGAGAATCGAAGAGAGCTAGGCGGCGGGCGAGAGAACGGGCGAGACGAGAGGCGAATCGAAGGAACGGCGGGCGAGGGGGAAGCGGCGAGGAGGCGAGAGAGGGGGAGGCGGATCGGTGCTGGATGCTGGGAGGCGGCCATGTTGCCTCTATACCGAGGAGAAGAGAACTCCGTGGTCCGTGAGACGAGGTTTCGCTTGTTCCTTGGTGGAGCGGCTTAAAGCGCACGAAAATCGTATTTGGCGGAGGACGGTGCGTCGGGCGGCACACGTAGATAGACGCATTGTTGGACGAAAGAGGGAGGGAGGAAAATAATTTTCGTAAAGAGACCACGGAAAAACGCGAACGGGTCGTCCGCGTGTGTGCGGTGCGTGCGCGCGTGTGTGTGCGCGAGAGTGTGTGCGACAGCCGTGGACGGAGGGGCAGCTAATCGCGACGCTCGCGGGACGAATGTGACCGTGCGGAGGCGGAGGGTGTGCGGCGAAAAAAAGCGCGTTCGCGAAAAACCGGTCGGTGGAAACTGGCGACGGAGGCGCGAGGTCCGACTCGAGGAAACGGAACGGGACGCGAGGGAGGCGAGAGGAGGAAAAAAAACAACGAAACAACAACAACAAAAAAGAGGACAATTCTTTTCGTTTTTCGATCGGTAAACACCCGCGGAGAGCACGGCGAGGATACGCGGACGAATATTCGGCGATCCGGCGAGGCGAGACGCGGCGACTGACGCATCTTCGGCTCAGTCGGTCGGGACGCCCCCGAAGACACGGAGGAAGAGGTACACGGACCGGGAGGTACGGGAACGCGCGCGCGTATACCGGATTTCGCACGACAGTGTCCCCCCGTCGTCGTTTCGAGGCGAGTGCGACGTTTGCGCCGATCGGAAGGAGCGCCGGCAGTGAATTCGGCCCAGTGACCCGGAGGCTCGGGCAAACCGGCCAGGAAGATCGACTCTCGACAGGTTGGAGGGATCTCCGTTCGATTCTTCCGTAACCTGCGCCTGCGTCGAGACTCGCCGGTCAGGCAGGACCCGACGAGTGGATCCTACGGAGAAGCGCGACCCTACGCGTCAGGTGCCCGACTCTCCCGCAGGTGACACCGGTCCGCCCTGCGCACTCGATCGGGCACGTCGCCGTGACACGTCGGACGACGTACAATGCGATCGGTCGCTGTTTTCGTTCGTTTGTTTTGTGCGAAACTCGTTCAGTGAACATCGCTACTGACTCGTCGGCGGAAGCCCGCGAAGCGTTTTACGGCACTGCGACTGGACAGACTCGCGAGTTTTGTTTTTTTTTTTTTGTTTTTTTTTTTTTTTTTGGGTGAACTTTGCACGAAGCCCGATAGCGAGCGATCGCCGGGGTGTGGCCGATAAGAGCGCGAAGGTGGATCAGTGTCGAGGCCTCGGAGGTGGCCCGATGGCGACACCAGCCTCGGAGATGTGATTCGAAAGTCGTGTCCCTCGGTAGTAGTTTGTAGTTGGCCCTCCCCCCCCCCCCCCTCCCCCCTACCCCCCTTTCGGCGTTCGGTAGCGGATCGCGAAAAACGCCGTCCCATCCGAGCCAATCTTATCCCTCGGATAAGCTCTCCGATGGTTCGCGCATCGACCGGCTAACGCTCCGCTCGCATGCACGCTGCTTTCGTCACGTCCCTCTAGCCAGGACCAACGATCGTCGTGATAATCGTCGTCGTAATTCACGATCGCCCGACACGCCGAGCTCTCTCCCACCGACGCGAGCCGGGACTGAGACGTCGCCTCGAGATCCTCGATCCTTCCTTCTCGCTCTGATGCACCCGTCTCGATACACCTCTCCCCTGATGCAACCGCAAGTGAGTACGACGCCTTGTTTTTTTTTTTCTTCGTACTTTTATGCCCTCGCACACTGGAACCACCTGCCTTTGATTTTGTTGTTTTCGCACGCGTTTTTTTCACGCTTCCTTGCGATTTCTCGACACTTCTTGCGTTCGACTGTTGGTTGTAGACTCGTCATAAAAAAAAGACTTGACATTCTCTTTCGTGGAAAAATAAAAATACGAACGTCGAGTCATTCGGCCGGTTGTCTCCCGCGGATAGGGAAAAAAAAAAAAACGCTCGACTAATACCTCGCTGCCATTTCCACGTAGACTTATCGAGCGGGAGGATTAAGAGACCGCAAAATTCGCTCACGACGACCGCGTCGAGTTTGTTGTTATTTGCCCGGCCGGGTGTTATGCGCAAGGTGGTTTATTTTCTTAGTATGTCTAGCGCAATAATATGCATTTTTTCGCAACCTTCACGCTTCTCAAGAGCTGGACCTGGTACGTTAGGATTGCGATGTTTTTTTTTTTTTTTTTTTAATTCTTTCTTTTATCCCATATAGTAGCGTAGATCCGAGGATACCTGCCGGGAACGTCCCGCGCGCGGCAGGTGGCGGCAGGTAGACAGACCGTTCTCGTCGCGACGATATTCCTGCGTGTCGAGATCTCATCCTGATATATGTAGTTTTTTTTTTTTTTTTCATTCTCTCTCCCCCAAACTCCTTCCCCATCTAACCCTCGACTCTTTCGTCGAAGCTGAGAATCTTCCGATCGCAATGGGAACCTTTGACTCCGACGCTCGACCGCTGGAGTTATTTCTATCGGAGTTGTCTCCCAATCGGAAAAATAAGATTCAGCATTGGAGAGTCTTGAACCTCTTTTCTTAATTTTTTTTTGTTATTTTTTTTATTTCGTGTTCCTCTGATTCTCAAGATCGACTTGCGATTTACTGTTCACTTAATACCCGATGACGGACGCGACGAACGTGTCTGGGTGAAATTATGCAGCTACTTTAATGAATTTTTTTATCACAATTCGAAAACCGCTGCGATCGATCCAATCGCATGAGTTTTTTGATGCGATCTTTTATTGATTAAAAAAAATCCCCACCTTAAAACTGGGTTTGAACGATTGGTCTATCCTGCCCATTTATCGATCCCATCACCCTTGACCTTCCGAAATAAAAATGAGATTCAGCATCGGAGATTCTCGAACCTCTTTTCGTTATTTTTTTTCTTCTTCCTCCGATTTTAAAGATCAGCTTGCGATTTATTGTTCACTCAATACCCGATGACGACCGACACGAACGTGTCTGGCTGAAATTATGCAGCTACTTCAATGATTTTTTTCAACACGATTGGAAACCCCTACGATCGATCCAATCGCATGAGTATTTTGATGCCATCTTTTTTCGATAAAAAAATCCGCACCTTAAAACTGGATTCAAACGATTGGTCCATCTTGCCCCTCATCGATCCCACACCTCCAACTTTCCGAATCAAAAAAATCCCCACCTCAAAACTGGCTCTAAACGATTGGCCCATTTATCGATCACCCTCAACGATGCAAAAAAAAAAAGCAATGCAGATCTCTTTTCCGATCAAGAGTCGTCGCTCCGCCCTCTTCTTATCGCCGCTGTCCCCTTTCTCCTCGGCCCCCACCGCGAGTCTCTCTCACTCTCACTATCGTCCCGTACAATTTTCCCATCTCGCTCCGTCTCGTTCCATCGGCGACCTTTTCTCGCGCTCACCACCGCGTGAAAGCCGCGCGGTGCTAATTGGCTGCCGCTGATAGCGTGTCCTCGCTCGGTTCCTTCATCTTCTTCTTCTTCTTCTGCCTCCTCCTCATCCTCCTTTTTCCCCTTTCGACTGTAACATTATATACGGTATACCTATACATTCGGGCGTACACTGCGAAGTACACACACCAGCGCGCGGTCCCTTCGCGCTGTACCGAGCGAATGCGGAGCTTCCCTCGACGACACTTTGCAAACTCGCTCACTCGCCCGAAGATACGCCGAACGAAACTCTTCCCGTCGCGCGAGTCTGCACGGCGCTTGTCGGGCATCGAGACCATTTTGCCCCGCAGTCTCCCCAACGAGATCCTCGAACGGCTTCCAGCCGAGTCCTCGGGAATCGGCGAGGAATCTCATCGCGGTACAACACCGAATCCGGAGTCTTCGAGTCTGACGGTCACGCGACTGGACACTGAGAACGAACGTTGTCCCCGGATCCGACCCGAGGCTCCGGAGGGAAGCGGTGAAATTCACGGAGACCGGTAACGAGTCGTGCGGAAACGCGTCTCCGGAGCGTCCGCGACCGTTCTACTCGCGGCCCGATCGACGCGAGAAGAGCGCGGCGAGGGCGTTCGGCAGCGGAGCTGAGGAACGGCAGCGGCAACGGCGGCAGCCGGATCAACGGGTACTTGAAATACAAACGGAGGTGGGTCCAATCTGATGGCTGGGTTCCTTTGAGAATCAGGTTAGACCGGCCGAACCTGCTTCGCCGCTATGCGCTCCTCCGTTGTGTGCACACAGCGGACGGAGGAGGCTCGGGCGGGCTCGGTCGGTCCGGTGCCGGGCCGACGTCGCGCGCCGGCGGTAGCCAGGGCAATCTCTCTTCTCCTTCCTCGCGAGCTACCGATCTTCTTCCTCCTGTTCTCCCGTCGCCTACTCTTCGGGATCTTCTTCCGCGTATTGTAGTTCGAAGGCTCCGGCTCGCCTCTCTCCGGTCAGCTGTTCTTTTCGCTCGTCTCCCGGCCGATCGAGGTGCCCGCTCGCGGGCTCCGCCGATCGTCGGGCGAGCGTCGGCGCGAGTGATCCCCGATCGGCCGGCCTCCGGCCGAGGCCCGGCCGAACGTTGACCCGCCGATTCTCGTCGGGAGCCTCGAATCCTCCCTCATCCCCGACTAGGCCGCTGTCGGCTCTCCGGTAAGGAAGCGACGCTTCCGCGTCCTCCTCCGATACCGAACCTCGCCCACACGCTTCACCCTCGCTCCGGTCTTTCTTGCTTTCTTTCTTTCGTTCCCGTTCTTTGGATTCCTCGTCTCCCCCCCGCCCTTCACCGGCCGACGTCCTCGATTTCCTCCTCCGGTTTCAGGTTCTCCGGACTCGTCCTCTTTCCCTGCGGCTGCCCGCTCCGCGCGCGCGCCGCGTTGCGCCCTCTCGCTCCGCCTCGTCCGACCGGACTCCTCGAAGGCGCCGCCTCGAGAGACGGACGAACGTCCGACATCGCGCTCCGCGAAGATCCGCACGAACGAGCCGATCGGCGAGAGGAAGACGGCGTACGATACCCGCTCGACTCGTCGTCGCTCCGGACCAGTCGGTACTTCACTCTCGATCGGCTCCGGCGGCTTCCTCGTTACACGTCTATTATTACACCTGTCCGTTCGTTACTCGCCGTTTCCACCGGGCGGCCTCCCCACGCGGCCCGGCCGGTCGGCCGACTCCGCCGGCTCCGTACTCATCGAATCCAGTTACACCGGCCGACAGGAATGACGAGAACATCGCGAACCAGTCCGACGCCGATATCATCCGACGTTCCTCAATTTTCCGCCGTCCGACCCCCCCTCCCCCCCCCCCCCCCCTGGCCCGCGGCCGTCGGCGGAATCCGAGACTGGTTATTACCAAAGAACACTGTAACCGCGACCTTCGACAACCCAATGAGCGGCCTTGGGAATCCGTGACGCGACAGGATCTACTAGTTTGCGGGATGATCGATTCCCGACTGTCCCTCGTAACGCGTTACGGATCCGTCGTCGCTGGCGCACGTGTAGATGATTCTTTTTTTTTTTTTTTTTTCGTCATGCTTTGGTTGAGCAATCGATGGGTTCTCGAACTTATCGGTTCGATCGGTTTGGATTCGAAGTGACGATTATTCTTTCGGAGCTGGCAAAAGTTCGTGTACGAAGATTTGTGCGGAGTGCGCGACATGACCTTTCCTCTCTTTTTTGTTGTTGCAGGCGACCTTCGAAGATTCAACTTATGTGCCATACGATCATCAGCCTGTGATAAACGGTCCGGTAGTGGCTGTAGTCGCGATTTTCCGCCCAGCGGGTAGACGCAGTAGGCGACATCCCGGACGAAACGCGTGTGCGAGCTGCGGATAAGAGACCGAGGACATTTCCGGACGATTCGAATCTGAGCAGAGTCGAGAGAAAATAAAAGTGATTTTTCGCAAGAGGGAGAACGGAGAGGACTCGCGGCAGTCAGCGGAGATTAAAATGTCGAGCTGCACGGACGAAGCCGACAACGCGGGACTGCACATGCAGGAGGCCCTCTCGCCGGTACGTTTGCAATTTTACATGCTAAATTATTATTATTATTATTATTATTATTATTGTTATTATTATTTTCTTCGTATTCTTTGCTTCCGAAAAATCCATCAATCAGCTCTCCATTGCGCGTCGTTAATCGCGTATTCATCGATCGTACTTGATTGTCCCGATTTAACGCGTGATTATCGAGAGATAATGGGCTTGGCAAGGAAAAATGCATGATACGGCGACGTGAAGGCTTGATGTTGATAATTATTAATCCAAGCGCGGCGGAGTCGCGGACGTGACTGGTCTTCGCAACGTCGGTTTATCAATCATTCGCGGATTGAACGAACATGGGAAGATTTTAATTTTCAATGTCTCTAACGGATCTTATCTCTCGTTGGGTATCTCGCCATTCCTTCCGTCGTAATAGACTCGTCGTTTCGACGGGAACCGTGGAAACAGGATAAATTACATTGTCAAATTATACACGTGGAACTTCGAAGCGTCAATTTTTTTCCCCGTTTGCCAAGGACTTTCTCGAAAAACGCCCCGCGCATTCCGTCAGTAAGGCAAAGGTACTGATGTTCTGACGGTTAAGGGCATTCTCAGATTCCGGCAGTTATTAATCGGAGAACAACAAATTTTTTGGCCGAATTGTATATATTTAAAAAAAAATGTTTCCTGCAATGTATTCCAAAGTATTTTCGCTCGCTGAACACGAATCCGCTGGCCTTTTTGGATTAAAGTACGATGCGACATTAAGGGGCTCGATTTTATGCACGAAATTATGGACGATTTTAGCACTTGGCCGGTTAAAACAGCTTGGCCGGCTAAAATAGTTTAACTGGCTAAGACGGCTCAGCCGGCCAAACTATAAAATCCATTAGGCTGATAAGATATTTCATGTAACTCATGTATGAAAAGTGCTACTTTATGTGGCTGCCGGCCCTGACATAAAGTGGCGCTTTTCAATAAGCCGTATCATAAATACTGAAACCGTATCGTAAATACTGAAACCGTATCGTAAATACAGAAACTGTATCGTAAATACTCGAAACCGTATCGAAAATAATGTGCGCAGGCGCAGACGAGTAATTTTTTACGCGACTCGAGTGGTCTAGCGTCACGTCTCGCGTGGTCTCGCGTCACGTCTCGCGTGAATATACCAGGTTATCTCGAACGACTCCTTTCAATCTAGCTCCAGTATTAGCATCTTGTTTCGTGTTTCTCGTGCAATAAAAATCAGTGGAAATAAAAGAAAAATCGAAGGGCTCGATCGAGACGAGACGTCGGTTTGTGAAGATTTTTTTACGACGTGCAAATGAATGAAAATTCTTAATAAAGTTGTATCGTTTCATCTCGGCGGGCTTCGCCCCCCCCCCCCCCCCGGGCCTGCGCCCCTGGACCTCGTTTTGTCACTGTATCGCTTGACACACATTCGTTACATAAAATAGTATGCGATACCCGTGCGGTGCAGCGGAATTTATGAGAAGGCTGCGAAGTGAGTCGCACTCGTCGCACTCACTTCGCAGCCTTCTCATAAACTCCGCTTTACCGCACTCGTGTCGCAAAGTACTATTGGCCCGCTAGACCGGCCCATCTGCACAGCCCTACTCCAAATCAACTCTGCATAGAAGTGTCCGGAGACTGGGAGGTGTCCGAGCATTGGCACCGTAACCTTACGATTCGATCGGTCACGATTTCTGGAAGCCGCGCAGCGATTCGTCGACGCGTCTCCCAGTTCGCGCGGTCCCTCGCCGGCTTACCGAAAAATCTCGGGATAAATCGTGCCGTCGCCGACGACGGATACCCGCAGACAGGTCTGGACCACAGAGATATCCCCCGGCAAAGTGCACGGCGAAGTCGGTACACTCTCACGGCCGCGGGCAACCACGGCAAACGGACAATTAACTGTTATTACGAAAGACTTCTTGCCGATATAACGAACCGACCGTCTGCCGCGTCCGATCGCCGCTCTCGGCGGAGTTCTTCTCTATCTTTCCCTCGGATCTCGCGCTACACCGGAGTCTCGTCGGATTATCACGCGCACGGTAACACACGCACACAACGGCGGCGACGCTCGAGGAAGGAAGACGAGCCACCGCGATTTCAACGCGATCACGGGAGCTCGCTAATTTTCCCAGGTTGACGGATAAACCGCGCGAGATCTCGGCGACGAGCCCGACTCGCAGGCTCGTTAAATCCTCGGGAATTTAATGCGCAGACTGGAAGAAAAAAAAAAAATTGTATCAGCAAATTTAGATTTTATAACACGGTTTGATCGAAGTTTCCGCCGTCGGACTGATCGTCCTAGCGATTCGCACACTCGTCCAGCGAAATTCCGAGAGTAGCCGAAGCGATTCACAAACTGTAACGACGGTCTCGAAGAACTCGACGATGTCGGGGAAAGAGACGCCAAAGGATACACGTGATGGGTCGCGCGCGAGGAGCGTCCGCGGTGATTAATGCGGGAAAGGGCACCAGACGTGATCCTCGCCAGCAGAATCGACTCGGGTATGCGAACTCCCGCGCAACGTGTCAAGGATTTTTTTTTCGATTTTTTTTTCCTGAAAAAAAAATATGTCCGTTATCCAAGGAATTTCTATTATTTTTCTTTTCCTCTGCTCTCATGAGAATTTTTAACGTTTGAAAATTAACATGCGAAGCGACTCGCGATACGCCCTTACGCTTCTCAGCATTCGATGTTCATATACATGCATATAATTTGTTTACATATTTGTCATTCCCGGCGATAAATTGATTGAATAACATCTCTGACTATCCTCCGTTTAATTCATTCCTCAATTAACATGTTTGAGAAAGTGCCGGTTGCAGAATGAAATGACGGGTAGCTACGGATAGTTAATTTTTTTTTTAAATTTTTTTCCCGCGGTTTCGATCTGGACTGCGAGTCATGCGCGCGGGTTCAATGTGGTTTTCCCGAACGCTGGAAAATTCCGAGAACGCCCCGAGCGTCAATGCACACTCTGTAACGAAGTATAAATTCATGCGGTATGAACTATCGATTAAACTTTCAATCGCCGTGGCTCGTGATCGATGAGTCAAGCTCCCGCCGTCGAGAGGACGCTGACAAAAACGATGCGATGATAAAATGTATTATCGATGTTAGTTGCGTTCTCATTGATCGATGCATAATCATGTGGATTTTTCTGCAATTTTTTTTTTTTTTTTTACATATGTCTTCAACGCCTACGAAACGCATGATGAACTTCACATCGACGAGTGTCGTCGACCAAGGCTGCACCTGCTGGCTGTTTGCTTCTGCCTCCGCGTGATATAACGGGAGTAGATCTCGGAGGACGGGCTTTGAAAATAACATCTAACATCGCAGTTTATCGATGATCAAACGGAAAAAAAAAATCGAAAACATTTACTTGAGTTTATCGCGTAGAGCGGACGATAGTTACGTGGAGGCGCTGGTGGGCTCTTGCCGGTAAGACCCCGCGCGTGCAGGGCCTATAATTATTCGTCGCACGGTAATTACGTAGTTAGGAACCGCGCATTAATCGCGAGGCCTGAGTCTAGCCATCTGCGCGGGACGAGAATGCGGGTCAGCGTATTAATTCGACGGTAGGGCGGCGGAGAATATCGCCGTAATACCGTCGAGTCTCGTCGACGTTTCGTCGGGGTGCCGTTTATTTTGAATGACTCGATGCATTTTTGGCAAAATTGCACGATATCTTTGGAGCGTCCACTGAAAAAACTAAAACAGCTTGCGGACAGCCGAGGAAAGTTTTTTCATTTCAATTACACTTTCGATTCTAACAATTCCAGATGATTTTAAAACAACGACGGAAAGACCTGTCAAGGTGACATGTCATCGTTTCTGTCCCGTATGGAATTGTAAGAATTGAAAGTAGAATTGAAACAACTTTTATTTTTCTTCGGCAGCCCACAAGCGAATTTTACTCGAGTCATTGATATTTATTTTCGGCGTTGATTCGACCCTGCGAATTTTTTCAAATATTTCCCACCCTTGTTTCCAATTACCCTGAAGATATCTGCATGACATCAAGTTTCATCTTTGGCAAGTTTCTATCAGTGCACGGCTTTAGGAAGAATACACAATTGTTCACTTATAGAATTTTATTCTCCAAGTGAACTTCCTTGAGAAAAGTTTGTGTGATGCAAAAGAAAGCCTTTATAACTCGATGAAATTTGGTCTCATGCAGATATCTTCAGGGTCATTGTTTCCAAGGTAATTTACCATGATTGAGTTGCGAAATGCGTACTGTCTCGAAAATGATTGTCGTGTGATTTAAAAAAAAATCGCATCTCGCTCCGGGTGAAAAATGGTTACAAGTAGCTAGCGACACACGCGAGTCCTTCCGCGCTGGGATCGAGATTCGAGGGCTGTTCACAATGTCGCAACGTGTAACATTTTCGAATGCTAATGGGGAACGCTTATGAGATGGGTAGACCGACGGCAAGTGATATTCGACTCGGACAGACTGGGACAGGTACCGGCTGCTGAAAATGACGATGCACTCGAGCGAGCAAGATAACCGCAGCGTTACGTCCACTCGCGTCAAGCCACTTCTTCATAATAATTAATCGCCGTTTCGATCATCGGCCCTCTCGCTCTCTCACCCTCTCCGTCTTTCCCTCCGTTGCGATGCAATTTCTTTAATACTCAAAGATCAAGCGAATCGTTAAGAGCGTTAAGCACTTTATTCCATTTGACTTTCTATCGTCCCTAAGCGGGGCGCTCGCTCTATCCGATGTGTAGAAGTCCAAGAAATCGTATCTCGACGGCCGTACTGTAATTCAACCGATATTGACAATATTTATGAAGAATCGTATAAGACTTATCTTTTTGCATTTATAAATGGTTTTTTTTTTCCTTTTTTTAATTTTATTTAATGACTCAGTTCGAGAAGCAACACTCGCGCTTGTTTCGTAATGCGGTCGTAAATTTGTGAGATCCGTAAACTCAGGGATTGACGTGTATTCCGTTTCCTCGGACGGACTGTAAAAATTTAATTTCATGCCATTCGTATGGATATTAGATGTTAGATATTGGAAAGAGTGGGGCAAGACGGACTATTTTTACCAATTTTTCTAGTCGAGAATGGAGGAGGGAACCGTCTTACCCCAGGGTTCCGTTTTGCCCCGCTCTCCTGTGCGTACATTTCTTGAAGCGACGTGCCTATCGAGGCTACCGCTGGATGCGACCTTATCGGGTTGACTTAGTGCTTACAATTATCCATCGCGATGGAAAATAAGAACCGAGCACTCGTTACACCCACGCAAAGACGAGCGTACTAGATCGGCCGATTAATCTAGGGAGCCAGGATTGTGCAGCTTCGATGATGCCATTTACGAATTTGCATTGAAAATTATTTAACAATTTCAGAACACAATAGTGTTCGTGCAATCAAATTTGCTAAAAAAAAAAAAAAAAACACAAAATACAGTGCCTCTTAAATAACAACCTATTATTGTGGAAAAAATAATGGTTATCAGTATGGCAATGCGTCCGAGAAAATTGACCTCCTGTCAGTAGGCAGCACGTGGAGCGCGTCTTGTTCGCCAGCCGAGCCGAGATTAAACGATAACAATTATAATTGCAAAAACTTCATTAGCATCGCAATCATTGCGGGGTCCTACATAACTAATATCCCTCTCTCTATCTGGCACCCGATCGGAATAAGTTCTGTGTTTATACGATACAACCTATTAGCGAAACGCTATATAGGATTGAGAGGGGCTCACGGTGTTTCTCGATCATTACCAGAGATAAGGCCTCAAGCAAAAATCCGTTTCATCTAATACGACCGTCGGAATCTCGACGGTCTGCGTGACGAAGATAATAAATATTGATGACGGTTTCGCGATTGCGCGCCTCGGTGACAGAACGTCCCAACCCGTTCGAGTTTCCTCCAACTGGTTTCAACGTTTCTGCCGCCCGTATGTCTCGTCCAAGAGTTCAAACTCGAGTTCAAACCAGAGTGCGAACCTAAGTCCCAACCCACGACTCTCCACTCTACCTGTAAAAAAGAAAATCTACCGATTGTTGCAGGTCCAGGAGGATCCCATATCGCCGGCTTCCTCGTCACTGAGCAACCAAAATCAAAACGACAACGAGCAGGTCCTGCTCGCGACGATGCAACCCGTGAACGTTCTCGATCTTCACGAGTCGTCGAGTCACACGCTACATCACAAGTATCATCACCATCATCACCGTCACCATCATCATCATCATCACCACAACAATCACCACAACAATCATCATCATCAGCAACAGCACATGCAGGGCGGCGATCCGGACGATCAGAGAGTCCAGGACGATCAGAACGGTCGCGTATCGCCCGAAAGTGGTTCCGGTAATCCGACCCTCGGTGTCGCCGGTCACAAGATGATCGACCTGATATACAACGACGGTCAGAAGACCGTTATGTACTCCCACGACAAGGAGATCATCTACGAGAGCGAAGCCGACAGGGTCCAAGTCGTCGAGTATCCGCCTCCACCGCCGTCCCCCTCACCGCCGCCGCAATCCAACAACGGACGTGGCGGCATGCTCCAAGGAAACTGCGTCACCGGAAGAGCAACGGCATCGGTTCTTCATCTTCATCACTATCAGCAACTCCAGCTCCAGCACGACGACGACCTGCCCCGTGGCGTTGTGACGACAGCGGGCAATCCCGTCTCCGCCAATACCACGGGGCCGATAATCGTACTCTCCGAATTGGTGCCAGTCGATCCCGATGCTAACGGCGTTACCGCCGAACAACTCACCCTCTCCGCCGCTACCGCCGCTTCGCTTCGTGCTGGGTGAGTCCTCATTTTTTAAAAATTTTCTTAATATATTGTCGTACAATCGGTAATGGTGTCGTCGTTCTTTCGTGGATAACTTCCGAAAAACGACTACCCGGTCATTACAAACTTTCTGTTCCACGCATCTCGTGGAAAAATCTCCAATCATCGTTACACACTCTTGATTGAAGCGCGCATTATATAAATCTGACAATGCTCGTGAGAGGAGTGTGGGAGACGGAGTACCATTAATGATAACCGTACGAGCGCAGAGTTAACGTACCTGCATAGTTATACGCGCTCGGAGCGCCCACGTGATAAGTCAAGGGTGTGCTCGGTCTAAGGTCGTTCCCGGCGAGTGAAACGAAAGAGTGAAATGTCAGGCTCAATGGCAGCGGCTCATATGAATGAAGATTTATTCGGTACGCAGAGAGGCCGGCGTATACCGACGCGGCGCTCTCTCGGCGATACACGAAGCGTGCGCGAGTCATACCGCAGGTATAGGTTTAGTGTACACACACGGCGCAGACTGCGGGCGTCGAGGGTACAGACTCTCTTCACGCCAGCGCAACGTCTGCTCACAGCTCGGATCGTAATAACTTAGTAAAACAGTTTCTCGTCACTTTTACGGGATGGCCTGCAGTTTTCTCTCGTGAGTCACGAGAGCCGACGGTTGGCTATACTCTATTCGATATAAATCATCATAAACGCCCCAAGTTTAGATACAAGTGTCGGCGATAGCTTAAAAAAATAAATAAAAAGCTTTGAATTTTGGAAAACCGAGTATTCCATCACGTCACTTCGGTCTACGACGGCAAAAGGTATGCTTTAGTGCCTTACACTGGATGAGCAGGATTCAGTACTGTTCCTGCCACAAGCAAGTGGCGAGGCGGTTAGGTAAGTCGGTATAAATGTCACCAAGTTCGATACAAGTCGCTGCAATATTTAAAAAAAATAATAATAAACAAAAGTCTTAGAACTTTGTAAAATCGAGTATTCCATCACGTCACTTCGGTCTACGACGGCAAAAAATCTGCTTTAGTGCCTTATACTGGATGAGCAGTATTCAGTACTGTTTCCTGCCACAAACAAGTGGTTAGGCGGTTAGGTAAGTCGATATAAATGTCACCAACTTCGATACAAGTCGCTGCAATATTAAAAAAAAAAAAAAAAAAAAAAAAAAAGTCTTAGAACTTTGTAAAATCGAGTATTCCAGTCACGTGACTTTTGTCTACGGCGGCAAAACGCATGCTTTAGTGCTCTACACTGGACGAGCACGGTTCAGCACTGTTCCTGCCACAAATAACCGGTGAGGCGGTTAGATAAATCGACTCGGACTCGTCTCTAATATGCCAGACGGCGAAGCAAGAAAGTCACGAAAGATCTCACGGGCAATATAGCTCCGGACGTCTGGAAGGTTGTCTGCTCTTCGGAAAGCCGTGTGAAATCGAATAGCTAGAAGAGAGCACCGAGTCGAAGATCGGTAGCAGCATAAACCAGAGGCGGACCTCGCCCTCGTTACTAACGGTACCCCATCGAGGGGCCCCCGCTTGCTCGCGCGCGGCCGCGCCGAGAGACTTTAACGGTCCATCTCACTCTCGTGTTCTCCTCTCCGGAGCCGCTGGCGAGTTCGCAGAAAACCGGGTGATCTCCCGCCTGCCGACTGTACACACCTATCTACCCCGGACTATCTTCTCTCTCTTCCCGCCGGGAAATGGTAACAGTTATCGATTCATGAGACTGATCTATGGATCAATTATCCGCTCCAGCCGCGATCCCATCCAAGATCTCTCTCATCTACGTTATACACTCGTAGTTTATATTTTTTTATAAAAAAAAAAACAAAAGAAAAAACAAACAAGAAAATAACGAAATACTCGATCGTCGAAGGAAATAGATCGTGATATGAAAAACCAACAGCTCATTAAAATGGACCGTGAATCTTCTTCCTTTATTTTTTGTTTTAATAATCATGGTTAGCCATTAATAACTCAACGTATTTAACTTCTTATCTTATTTTCATCTTATTTATTACTCAATCTTGCGGATCGAAATAATGTTGAAACTGATAAATATCGATTACAAAAAATCAAAAAGATTGAAAAATATGTCTATATAAATTACGAGTGTATTTCTGAAGAGAGTCTCGAAGGCTGCGATTGACAATTATTTAACGCGGGCAGCGTTCGTTAAGCACCCGCAACTTTGATATCGGATCGTCGCGTTGTTCGATAGAATTCATTAATACCTGAATGAATATCCCGCTCGCGCACGCACACCTGGATCTCTCGATATTTAACGAGTGTGCGAGCGCGAGAAGAAAGGATACCTGTGTAGGTTTCGACGCGATGACGACCGTTATACCGGCTCGCCTATATAAATATTGCAAGCCAATAACCATTAACTACACGGGGCTCCGCCACCTTGCTCTTTAGACGATAAATAAAAATCAATGCGCAATTAATCGAGCCCAAGAGGTGGGGACCTTGAAGCCTCGAAAAGAACCGCATTTTATTATTCGAACAGACGCACAATGACGCATCTGACTCCAGACGTCGAATATATATATTTTTGATACAATCAATATTACCATTTTTTTATATTAATTAATCAATGCAGAACAAATCTGCCGATTTCTCGGAAGTTCACAAAAAAAAATCTAAATGTTCTTTATTCGAAGCGAATCGAGCGACCGAGTTTATCCACGACTCTTCGACACGACGGTCGTAAATATTCCCTTTAAATACAATTCATTTCAATATACTTTTTTATCGTAGCTATCGAAGGATTTGAGAAGTAACAAAAGTTGGGAGATGAAAAAAAAAATGTATTCGAGTGCTAATGCGCGCAATATAAAATACAAAATTAACGATTTGGGGAAAAATAAGTTTGCGGGGCGTACAGTCGCTCGCCGGGAGCTTTTTTCACGATGCGGACTGGCAGCAGTGGCGAGGAAAAAAGAAAGATAAGAGGAAGAAAGAGGTTGGGCCACGGCTGGAGCCGTGGAAGGTCGCGATTCTGTTGCTTTTATTTCGCCCGAGCAGGATTGGGGCCCAGGGGCCTCCGGTATCGTGGTGTATAAAGTATACTCGCGGGAACCCGAGAGAGTTCCCGATTCGCCGACAGTACCGGCGCAAAGCTCGACGAGGAGAAAGGAACTCGGAGATTCGAGGCGGAGAGGCTCTCCCGGGCATCCACTGACCGATTCTGCGGTTTCGATAGCTCTCTGCCCGGCGTTGCGTATCTTCGAAAATTCACGTTCCCTTTCACTTCGCTTCTCGCGGATGCGATAAGAGCGCCGCGCCAGTCCGGACCACTCGCGTGGGCGATTCATCGGACTTCGGAGGAAACGAGAACGGAGGAAAATTTCGCTAAAATAATTCCGAGAAAAATTCGAGTATAAGAAGTTTGCGGAAAATTCCGAGTTCGATCGTGTTTCGATAGCTCTCTGCCCGGCGTTGCGTATCTTCGAAAATTCACGTTCCCTTTCACTTCGCTTCTCGCGGATGCGATAAGAGCGCCGCGCCAGTCTGGACCACTCGCGTGGGCGATTCATCGGACTTCGGAGGAAACGAGAACGGAGGAAAATTTCGATAAAATAATTCCGAGAAAAATTCGAGTATAACAAGTTTGGTATTTCGAAAAAATTCGAAACTCGAAAAAATTCGAGTATAACAAGGTTTCGAACTCGGAAAATTCCGTGTTCGATCGTGTCCTCGTCGATCCGGCTGGGATCGTTATTGTCACGACGATCGGCGGCCACGCAGAAGCGCGTCTCGTAACTCCGCGGTTAGCTCGTTCCGTCTCAGGCTCGGCGTCTCGCGGAGCTCCTTTTCTTGCGAGATTGTCCGCTCGGACCTCGCTCACTCTCTCTCTATCGCTCGTCCATTAAAACGATTACCATCGCCGATTTCTTGCGACACGAGGGAGCGCGTCGCGGTTATGCCGACGAAATCGCTCGGAGTTTGTAATATATAATAAATCGGGCGGCCTATTTGCCGCGGAGACTGATCTGCTGCGGTGGACGCTTCTGTTACTTGGAAGAAAAAAAAAAAAGATGAAAAGAGATCGGTCTGGGTGACGAAGAAAAGGGGCCAGCGGCTGTCTATATGCATTCAAATAAGCTACTTATTCCACCTCGGAGGACACGAGGATTTACGATTTACGAGTGTCGAACCCGACCCGCGAAAGCCTACCGTGTGCCGTTTGACAAACGAGTCTCAAGTTCGGTCCGAGGTTTCGTAAATTGATAGATCGCGGGATTATTTAATCGGGCGGCTCATCATTTCAGACGCGACCATCCAACTTCATTGAATTAAGAACAACGCGATATAGAAAAATACGCATACAAAAAAAATCCAACTCTGGTGTCGCTCAGTTTCACCGCTTCTAACGAAAATCTAATTTTCGACCGAGCATCCAATTTTTCTAAATTAAAAACAACAAAATATAGAAAAATAAACATACAAAAAGCAACCCAACGAGCGATTCGAATCAGGCGCTGCTCAATCCACGGATTCCACCGAAAAAAAAACATGCGTGTTGAATTGCACGTCGTCTCCGAGCGGATGATCATTCATAACTCCGAGAAAAAGAATTTTAAAAAAATCTTAAACTTTTTCTACAATTTATATCTGCATAAAATTCTATCTATCTGCATAAATAACATTCTCGTTCCAGCCTCTCTCGTGTACTCGGGAGCCGCGAAACCTTTTCGCTTATTATTCATACGGATTCTTTCTATAATTCATCTCGTTTATATCATTATCGATATTTTTATTTTTTTTTACTTTTTTTCAAAATCTTCTTTGCCTTCGTCTTTTTGCACGGCATCGCTTTCGTGCCGAGCCTTCGCGAGAGGCAATCGGCAGTTGGAAAGATGCGACGTGTTTGCCGTGATAACGCCGAGTGTAGCTTCGAGCTACGATTATTAGCGCTCGACTATCCCCTCGAATCGTAAAGTACCCGCACGCAATATGTATGTTCGAACGGAGATGGAGAGAGAGAGAGGAAATATTATTTTCCCTTCATGGCTGCTCGCGAGAAGCAGAGAGCGAGAGACTCTCCGGAGCTCGTCGTCGCCTACGCGCCCCCTCGCGTAATACGCCCCGCTCTAGGCGCACGCACACGTGTGTTGGACTCGCGTTATTTACGCGATGATTTCGACTCCCGAGCCGAGAATCCACGAATGCGACGACGCTCATGCTCGCGAACACTCCGGGAGATAAACTTTCGGATTCGAGAGCCCCGATAACGCGTCGCTCCGACGAAATCTTCGGTAATAAGTGTATATTATTATAACGAAGCTGTAAAGAGGGTTTCCTACGGGCCCCCGAAGAGCTCGCGGGGATTATTCCCTCGGCGACTTTTCGTTGCTTCTTTTCCATCGGTTTTTTTTTTTTTTTTTTTTTTTTAAATCATCACTGTTTATTCTTCCGTCGTCGAGCTCGCCCTTGACGAGAAATCGGCGGTTCCAGCTTATCGGAGTCGATTCTCCTCGCGTACTTCGATCTCGTGCCCAGGCCCTCGAAGTCCCGTCCCAATTAGCGAAAATCGAATACCATCGGATCATCGAAATGTTCGACACTCGCAGAACCTCTGAATTCTGAATCCCCGCGATCGAGCGCCCTCGTCAGCATATATTTCCGCGCTCCCTCGGTTATCGCGCGCTGCGAGGAAACTCGAGAGTTCGAGGACAAAAAAAGTCGCGTAGGTGAAGAGACCTCGGGAGACACGCTGTTTATATCTGTATGTGCCGGGAGGCAGCTGGCGATGTTAAGAAAGACGATACGCGCATATACACCTACACGTTACGGTGAGCCGGACAGAGGTGCCGGCTCCGGACCGATCCGGCGCTCGTTCTCCGTTCGGACTCACTCTCGAGACAAGATGGCCGCGCGATCCTTCTTCTCGGTTCTCCGGGACGTCGGACGCCCGGGTCCAGCGCTCGCACACACACACACACACACACACACACTCCTGCGTGGAAAATGCCCGGAGACCCTCTTGCTCTTTCGCTCCTTATTTTTCGTTTTGTTGTTTCTTTTTTTTTTCTCATCTCACTCTTTCCCAGGCGAAGCCGACCGCCATCTCCTTCGAATTCCCACCCCGCCTCCTCCGTCCATCTTTCCTCCTCTCCTCCGCCTCCCTCCGCTCCCGATCTCTCTCTCTTCTCTCCTCTTCGTCTCGGTCTTCTCATCTCCCTCCGCCTCCCCCTCCTCCGGCCGAGGGGGACCTTTCCCTCCGTCCTCCTCCGATTCCCGCGTCGACCCATGCGTCACCTTTCTCTCGCATGCGTACCTCGGCGTGCGCGCGCGGAGGGGGACTCCTCATCTTCTTTTTCTTCCACCCGCTCTCCGCCGATAGCTCCCACCTCCTCCCTCCGCTTCCTCTTCTTCTTCGTCTTCTTCTTCTTCGGCTCCTCATCCTTCCGCCGTTCTCGCTCCTCGCTCCAATCGCCATCCTCGCACTGTTCCTTCATCCCGCTTCCTTCCCCTCCCGTTATTCGTGTCTGCCTTTTTGCCTCCGCGCGTTCTTTCTCTTCGTCGCGCCGATCTCTCCCTCGCCTCTCGCTCTGCCTCTCGCTCGAGAGTCTCCTCCGCGGACGTCGTGTCGCGTGTATGGAGTTTTACAGCTTTTCGGAGGTCAGTTTCACGGACGAAACCTTTGCCCAACGACGCCTATATGGGATTCCCATTTTGGCCGCTCGCTGTATTCGACCATTTTGGCGTGTGTACACTTCTTCATAGTTTCTTCTTCTTCGCCTCACCGTTCCGGAGGGAACGATCGCCATCGCCGGCTCTCACCGAGGACGAATGAGCGAACCGCGGCGAGGCGCTGCCAACGGCCGAGGCGCTCGGGCTCGACCGATGTGTTTTATATACACCCATGGGTATCGGTACAAAGCGGACGGGGAAGATGTGTGTACGGGACGGTTTACCCAGAAAACCGTCGCAAAACTCTCTCGACGATCCGTACGTTTATCGAATTACGATGTGGCCTCGCGAGGAGCCCCCGTGGCTCCGCGAGGCACTCCGAGAGAAAAACGCTCGGTGACCCGATGGCAAGACGACGGTCGGCCGACGGCATGATCGTCGCCGAGCCTTCCTGTACCAAGACTATTCCAGCCAAGAGTATTCCACCCAAGACTATTTCACCCAAGACTATTGCACCCAAGACTATTTGAGCCAAGATTATTTGAGCCAAGACTATTTGAGCCAAGACTATTCCAGCCAAGACTATTCCAGCCAAGACTATTCCAGCCAAGACTATTCCAGCCAAGACTATTCCAGCCAAGACTATTCCAGCCAAGACTATTCCAGCCAAGACTATTCCAGCCAAGACTATTCCAGCCAAGACTATTCCAGCCAAGACTATTCCAGCCAAAACTGTTCTACCCAAGATTTTTCCACCCAAGACTATTCCACCCAAGACTATACAAAAGACTCGATTTTATGCACGAAAAATCGCATTTTTGGGATTTAAATGGAAAATATTGGGTTGGGAGTAAAATAATTGTCATATTCGTGATCAGCGGGAAAAAATACGTGGAATATAGCCTAGAAACAAAAAAAATCCATTGAACAACGATTTTTACATTTTGAGCCACTTTTGGAAAAAAGTAGATTTTCGGGATTTTCAAAGGTCGATATCTCGGCTCCCAATGGAGCTAGGAAAAATCCGGGGTGCCCATCGTGTTCTACGGGAAAAAATACACAACTAGGGTCCTGCCCGAAGTTTCGGAGGCGTTTTATCGTGCCGTTTGAGGACGTTGAAAAACGCAAAAAATTGACTTGAAATGACCTTGCAATTTTCTGACGATTTTTTTTTTTCTTTAATTAACTGCCACGAATTCCGACGTATTTTTGCGCGCTGAACACGAATCTGCTGGCCTTTTTGTGCGTAAGTGCAGTGGGCATTTGTATCTTCGATTTTATGCACTGAAAACAGTTTGCTCTCGGTTATCGAAAGCGGTTATCGAACTAGATGTTATTTAGTACGTCGCGCGCGATATGCATATTTTCATTTTTTTAATAAATGTCCCAACACAACCTGGATATGTCCTGGAAATTGTCTTCGAATGTCTTCAAATTTCGTACAGACTTGTTACTGGACGCCATGCTATTCCACTCAAAACTATTCCACCCAAGATCTTCCGACAGTTTTTGTCGGGTTGAAATCAGAGGACGATATGAAACGGTCCAAGATATTTACCAAGGCTGAAGAGCAGCCGAAAGAGCGCACCACCGGTCCTTCAGCGTCCGATATACAGGGACGGACGAGGATAAGTAAGAGAATTTTTTTCCGCGTACGGCAGCAGGGCGCAGGGAGCAGTGAAGAGCTCGAGGGGATCGGGAAAGGGATTGATCAGCCCGAGCGCGAAAGACCCCAATTCCCTCGCCACGACGAAAGAAAATTACAAGGCTCGGACGGAATCGAGAGAGCAGACTCTCGAATGAAGAAACCTTCGGCGAATGTGTTTACGCCGTATGTGCACGGGAGACAGAGGGGCGGGAAGTTTTACGCGAGGGCAACGGTTGAAGAAAAAGAGGCGAAGGTGAGAGGGAAATTAAATGAAAAAAGAGGAGGGAAACATATGGGGATAAAAAATTATTACGGCATAGAACGAAATCTTTAATTCACGGCTTGCCGACAATTTTCTCCGAGGAATGTTTATTCGGTGTTGTCTTTGCGAAACGGAGAGGCAAGACGACGCACCGGCTGTGTCATTAACTCCCCCGGGACCACCCAATTTTTTTTCCGACGGCGATTCGTCCTACGGACGAATAATCGCTATTTTTAAATGGTAGACAACTGTTTTACCCTCCGAGGACTTTCACCTCCTCGCGAAGTTTCGTGCGCTTTTAGCGCGCAATATTCCTTCTGCGGTGCTTCCCGTCGCCTCCCGTCTGCGCTTCACGGGTGTTAAGTCCTCGAGCGCCGAGAAGAAATTATGTATATGCATACATATATATATATATATATATATATATATATATTATTTTTTCTTTCTCTTCATCATTCGCGAAAAACCCATAGGTGGATAATGGCCGCGCATTAATTTGTATATGCATCGATTCGCACGACCTTAAGGGATATAATTATATACTCGACTGCCTCGGCCGTTTATCTACAGACTCGATCGGCTCTCTCAGCCACCGCCGGGACGGTTATATATGCCTCTCTATACGTGCCTTCTCCATCGCGCCAACCAATCTCCCGGTCTCTCGCTCTGTCCACCGTCGACTATCCGTGCGGCAACACCGGAGTCCGGCATTATTGCCGATCACGGTGGAAAATTCGCTCGCCCGGCTCTCGCTATCTCGCGCCGCGGAGCTACTACCGCGTGTCTCGGGGACGCGTAACGCACGTAATAACACCTTTTAATGTGAAAAGGTACGAGTCGTTGTGGGTTGCGACACAGCCTTACGCCGAGCGCCCGATCGGCATCGGCGCTCGAGCGCGCGCGCCACGCGGCGCGATCCAGCGCCAATGTTAGCGAACCGTTGCCGCACGATACCGATAACGCCAAGTTCGCTGTCCGGCTCGTTGAGCGGTCCAGCCACCGTTGAACCATGATAAATACATCACAGTCGCTAAACGTAACAGGGGCAAAAATAATCCGGCTTACCGCGCGCAACATTGAATAATTAGCGCTATCGCGAAACCGCACGATCGAGAGTCAGATCTCGGTTGTTGGCTATCGAGGAGAAATCGCGTTAAATGTTACCGAGGTGAGTCGAGGGGCATTAAAAATAATAAATAATACATGAGCGACGGTGGAATATTGAATCGAATGTGCAGCTTGATTACCACCGAGATAAGACCGGTAAAATAGGAAAATATATAATTTGTCGTGTTGGACAGTTTGTCATAGCACATGTGACTCGGGTTGTGTTGCTCGTTGCCTGTACTCGAAGATGTTTGCGTATCGCGAAGGTTATTACTATTACGAATTGTTTATAAATCTTACACGTGATAGTTGAGAAATTGAAAGAGGAAGAAAAAAAAAAAGCGCGATGGAATTTTAATACCAGCTACGCGCAATAAATAATCAGGAACTACACGCGTCCATCACGCGAGTTTTATAACACGCGCAGATGAGAGACTCGTAGAGATAAGTGTGTGTGTGTAATTGTGTGTGTGTGGAGGACTACTCGACGAAGATCGGCGTCGAGAGTTGCGAATGATGGAAAAAAAATAAAATAAACGAATAAGAAACAAAAAATCAGATCCGGCCAGAAAAACGAGTGATAATATTTCGTTGGGTGCGAGAGACGAGCGAGCGAAGCAGTGAGTCGTACAAAGCGTGACTCATGCTGCCCCGTTAAAATAAAAATAACAGTAGGTCTTAATGGCCGCTTGAAATTTGGGCGCTAAATCTCGAGGGATTTTACTCCTTAATTGCCGTGGCAATGAAAGCGCGAGTTCGCCGAGCGGGACAGCCGAGGAACGAGAGGAAAAAAGAATGTGAAAAACATCATTCAGGTATTTTCTCAAAAACTGGCCGCAGCCTTTCGGAAACGTGGTTCGGTGAAACTGCGCGATCGAAGACTCAGCGAGTCTCCCAGACGTCGTCTTTCCCAGATCTCAGCGTCGAGGCTTCCAACTTTGGCCCCTCTCGACTCTGGTCAGTAACCATGCAAACAGACACGAGTGAGGACTCGAGGAGACGTACCATCTAGCCTCGAGAGCTGAACCTACCGCAATGAGCGATAAAAAGTACCCGAGCGAGTATAATTTACGCGCGGGGTCGGCGCTGCCTCGTCGTCTTAACCTGCGGAGAGAGCTATAGCCCATTCGCCACCAGCAACACGCCTCCTTATTACCGACTAATCAATTAGTTCGAATCGCCACATAGAAAGCGTCATGGGTACACTGTACTGCGGGCGCGCGCTCGCGACACTGCTTGATTTATTTATTAAGCATTAAATACGCGACGTACGCGCTGAAAGCTCTTCCAGAGACAAGCTCCTACTGCTTTTGTCGCTCGTTGTCAGTCCGAGAGACTTCATCTAGGAATGTCATGCGAGCCGCGAGATATCCGAAGGATTGACTCGGTCCACTGCGTCGGAGTCGCTATCGCGCCCGATAGAATAAAATAGTGTTGTTCTATTCGTGTCCTGAGGCAAGATTTCTAAGGACAGTGTGCCTAAAATGTACAACGATCACTGACAAAAGGAGATCTCAACAGAAAATTTAAGAACGGAAAGAACAACTCATAAACCTAAAATTAAACTATATTACAACCAAAAATTACACTGGAGTAACAAAAATATGAAGAGAATGAAAATAAGAAAAACACTGGCTGAAGGACTTTGGTCGATTGCCAATTGGCAATATCGACGCTATGTCATGGTATGTACCAAAAATTGTTCCATCTGGCATGTTGTCAATAAATCCGCTAGAGCTACTACCAAGAAGAACATTAATTAAGGCATTGACTAATACTTCGATCTCCTCTCATTGACAACTGATTTTCCGAATTTCTTTTTCTGACGCCATTTCTCGTTGCTAAGGGAACGATTTCAAAATTATCCCGAGCCGACGAACTCGGGCGGGCAAGTGTTGCACCGAGAGGACTCCCAATGTTCCCGAGGCTCCGCGGCCGTGTGTCAAGCCACAATGAAAACCCCCGCACGACCGGGTTGTGAATGGCGGTTCACGTTCGAGGTATCCTTGACGGCGATTCCTGTCTCTGTTCTCCCTCGCGCTGCGAGGTTCCGACTGCTCGACGACCCTGATTGCCTTCGCAATGACCGTCGAGGTCGCGTCGATTGTCGGCGGTAACGACAACCCGCTACCGGCAAGGACTAACGGTAGACCTCTCACGATGCGAACGTCGGTCCTGCGGTTGGGGGCTGAACTAGTCAGCATCCTCAGGTCGGAGCTATCGGAGTTCGTTCATCACGCGGTTGGAAAACGGACGCCTCTTTCATTGATCCGAAAACTATTCGGAAGGTGAACCAGGTTGATAATCGAATGCAGCGATCGCGGCCGGAGGAGGAAATCCCGTCGGACGAACTCGTCTAGTAAGCCACGACATAGAGGGCGGGAAGACCCGACCTACCGCAATCTGGCATGTCGGATAAAATCTTGCCAACCAGCAATCCATATTCCCGCAATAATCTTCCCAGTTAGCATATAAAGCGGGAATCAAGTCGTGCGGAACTTCGAAGTCTGCCATTTCGGATAAAGTCTTGCCAACCAGCAATCCATCTTCCCGCAATGATCTTCCCAGTCAGCATAAAACGCGGGAATCAAACCGTGCGGAACTTTGAAGTCTGCCATCTCGGATAAAGTCTTGCCAACCAGCAATCCATCTTCCCGCAATGATCTTGACAGTCAGCGTGTAACGCGCCTTTCAAGTCCTGCGGAACTTCGAGTCTGGCATGTCCGATAAAGTCTTGCCAACCAGCAATCCATCTTCCCGCAATGATCTTCCCAGTCAGCATATAACGCGGGAATCAAGTCGTGCGGAACTTCGAAGTCTGCCATCTCCGATAAAGTCTTGCCAACCAGCGATCCATTTTCCCGCAATGATCTTGACAGTCAGCGTGTAACGCGCCGTTCAAGTCCTGCGGAACTTCGAGTCTGGCACGTCCGATAAAGTCTTGCCAGCCAGCGATCCATTTCCCCGCAATGATCTTGGCAGTCGGCGTGCAACGCGGGAATCAAGTCCTGCGGAACTTCGAGTCTGGCATTGAGAAACCTAGCCGACGCAAACGCGACTGGCCGTGGGCCACGGAGTCACGAAGAGCGCATCACCCGAAGGGACCACCGCGGGCATCGGTTACATTGTAGCTTTACCGCGTTACCGCAACGCCGAAGCCCGGCAACCGAACTCGTTCGCGGCAGTCGTCGGGCGAAGTCTCGCGACCGAGAGATAAAGCAAAATAAGGAGCACATCGCGGACACTCGGTCCGGTCGGGGAGCGAGAGCAAATGAAGACAGATATACCCTCGCTGGTGGAAGCGGAGAGTGATCCGGAGTCTGCGAAGGAGTCGCGAGTGCGCGAGAGTCAAGGAGCAAAGGAGAAGAGGAAGAGGGATGGGGGAGGAACGGGTGTGTGAGAGAGAGCAGGGAGGAACGAGCCGGCGGTGACTGTCGGCTGGTCTCTCCTACGGTCTTGGGAGTCGCGCGCGAGCCGGCAGCGGCAACAGGCTGGGCAGACAGGTTGTCCAGATTCCATGGAAGGTCGTTTGCTTTGCTTACCGCCGGGTCGTGCCTCGCGCTAGACTCGGCTAACACCGCTCGCGGGCCACTTCTCCAGTCAGCC
Source organism: Amblyteles armatorius (assembly GCA_933228735.2). Lineage (NCBI taxonomy): Eukaryota > Metazoa > Arthropoda > Insecta > Hymenoptera > Ichneumonidae > Amblyteles > Amblyteles armatorius. The sequence continues at coordinate 9,982,847 of OW121690.1, forward strand.
ACCGGCCAGCATCCAACTACGTGAGATACCCTCGTGTATATGTACCGGAGATACTCGCGGAAACATAGCGTGTACTCTACTAATGCAGTCTGCACTCGCTTGCTCGGGCACGCGAACTCTCCCGCTCGGAGTCTTCGTCGCTGTTTTGTTCACCTCCGGTCAGGCTACACTTCGAGTACATGCGTTCAGCGGCTGCAATAACGTTACTGGGAAACACGTCGGTTTGTCATACGACTTGTCATCGTCATATGACGAACACGGACAGTTTTACACTGTTCCTAGTAACACATCTTCAATAATTTTTTTTTTTAAACTAGAACGACTGTCGTCCCAGTTGTGGTAGGTTTAAAAGTTCTCCTCACCCCAATGAGGAAGAGTATCGGACAGAGTGTAAGAAAAGAAACACTCGTCGAGAACTTTACGGCTCCCGCATTTGCTTTCTCCCGACCGTTTTCCAGATTCTTTTCCTGACGGTCTCACCGCGGGTAATTAACAGTCTAATAACACTCCGTGGCTAACAGGCTGACGATTAAATTGTGCGCGATGGCTATTAGGTAATTCAACGTCAGAGAGATCGGAGACGCCGAGGGAGTTATATCAATACGTTTAACGTAGGAATACATGGCAGGGGGAGAAATGGTAACCGAACTATTATTAACTTTGGAGATGATAAATGCAGTGAACGGTGTATATGTACTGACGCCGACGGTAAGTGCAATTAAAATCGCGTACGGCGTATGGAAAGAGCACACGAGCCGCACCGATCGTGCACCGTGAGGTTGGAGCGGTGGACTATCGGGCGGTCGGTTAATCTTCGCGTTACGATGGAACGACGATCCGTTATACTCGTTACGAACTTAAAACTCCGAGGAAGGTGCGCGAAGGTGCTCGGAGTCAATCCGCGGAGTCAGATGAGAGCTTTCTCCGGTCGCTCGGGCTGCTCCTGTTGCCGCCGAAGCGGCCGCAGTCGAACGACGGGGAGTCGCGGTAGAAAACCTGGGTATCCGGTGTCTCTCCTTAAACCTTCTTTCCCGCGTCGCCCTTCTGTGTATCAACCACGCCCCGATATCTCCCGCCCGAGATTCACACGGCTCTCTCTCTACTCTCTCGTAATCCTTTGGCGACAGAAACGCGGCGGATTAAAAAAAAAAAATTAAAGAAAACGCCGTCCCGTCGCTGGAGGCGAATCCGATCGGGCGGAGGAAAGAGACTTTTCCAATCGCAATTTCACTTCGGTTTTTGACCATCCGAAGAAATGAAAATAGAACGTCCGTCGATTTGCAAGAAGCCCAAAGAGCGAAAACCAAGACGCAGAAGTAACTCGCCGATCGTCGCGAGGCCCTCCTCAAAGTCTCTTTGGATTCGCTTTTATCTTCTTTTGTGGCGCGAGCGGAGGGTCCTCGTCGTCGTCTTCGCGACACAAGAGTAAAAAAATAAGATATAAAAAGAAAAAAAATACGAAAGGAAAGAAAAGCAAGCACAAGGGAGTACAATCGTCCGAATTAGCGAGCGAGTTCCTCTCAGTCCCCGCATTGTTCGCCACTTCACATCGCCTCGACCACCGTCACGCGTTGAACTCACTCGCTCGTCTTCTTGCCCGTCGCGCATACCCGCCCAAACTGCGTTCTACAATGAGTCTCCATCTCCCTTTCTCGCTCTCCCTCGAGTCAGAAAAAAGGGATACATGTACGCGTCGTGCACGAGAACTCATCCCAGCGGTAATATGTAAACCCGAAGAGTATACATATCTCCGACATTGCATCGAAGATACTCAAGCGTGCATTTCGAGGTTCCTTTTCACGTTTTTGAGAAAAGTAACTTTTTTGACAATAATATTCGGGGTTCATCTTCGGTGGCCCATATTACCCCATTCTCCTCTGCAAAACTGCGTTCTACAATGAGTCTCCATCTCCCTTTCTCGCTCTCCCTCGAGTCAGAAAAAAGGGATACATGTACACTGAGAGAAGGATCTAGTAAAAATTACTATTTCGCTTGGGAGATATCACCATAGCACATAGTAGTAGGGCGCTAGCGCGCAACCTATGGTAGGAAGTACCGGATTTATAAGAATTTTTCTTAGATATTATGGTAAAAATTCTTGGATAATCTGAGACTTTCTGCGCTAGGTGGCGCTCTGGCGCTCTATTACTATATGCTATGGCAATTTTTCTTAGACGATCGGTAATTTTCACGAGATCCTTCTCTCAGTGTACGCGTCGTGCACGAGCACTCATCCCAGCGGTAATATGTAAACCCGAAGAGTATATATACGTCTGAGATTGCATCGAAGTAACTCTAGCGTGCATTTCGAGGTTCCTTTGAAGGTTTCTGAGAAAAGTAACTTTTTTGACAATAATATTCGGGATTCATCTTCGGTGACCCACATTACCCCATTCTCCTCTGCAAGACGAAGATCTCCGCTTCTCCGGCCAGAGTTCCGTCGACCAGGAGGCAGCTGTCTTTCTTACGTCAGTGGGTGGAACGCCTCTGATTTACGGCGCGTAAACGCTACTCGAGTCAATTGCACCTTTGCACTTATCTCTCGAGCTGTTCCGTTGCTCGGCGCGCGCGCGCGCGCCACCTCGCGACAACTAACTGCAACTCGTGTGTATACGCGAAGATCTACGTGCACACACGGGCGAACGTGTGATAAATATGTATCCGAGAACTCCCGGCTCGATTTGCGTAGTCGGTAATATTCCGATTCGACATGCACAGCCGTGCGTTCGTGCGTGTGTCTGCACGTGTGCGCGTTATCTTCCGCGCTTTTATCCTATTTTTATTGACCACCCTCGCGAAAGATCTATCGATCGGAGAGCCTCGATCTCTCACGATAAATATATAGGTATCGGGTGTTATATATTCCGCGGCCGGACGATTATACAGTTCCGAGCACTTTTGCGGTGTCGGTGAATGAGTTATGGAACGATATTATCTCCGCGCAACTATGATCTCGAGAGGGGGCTTCGATCACTTTTACACGCGCCTGAGAGGCGAATGAAATTATATGAATTAAAAAAAAAAAAAAAAAATGTACAGTTGCTTCGAATTAAGGGCAAGAGTTCAAAGTTCCTTTTTCGAGCAGCAACTCCAAAGTTACTTCGGAGTAACTTTTCACTGTGAAGCAACTGGAGCGCATCCTCGAAAACTCGGCGCAAACTTATCTTCAACGTCACGTTATTCTCGACCGATTGCTCGAAGTAGAAAAGGTGAGACGTTAAAAAAAATGAAATGTTACGGAGCGTATCGCGGATAGCAGTACCTTAGAGAACCGATTACAGAATCGATCCAAACGATAATTGATACCTCAGGTTAGTCTAATTTGTACGTCTGATTTATTTATTTTTTTCGTATTTTTTTTCCCTGTTATATTAATTATCGATCGTTATTGATCGACGTCGGCCAGCACGATTCGCAAGGCCGTTGCTACATCGCGCGAAGCTGATTTCGCTCGCGACGCACGAACACACGCGCGCTCGCCGGTGGCCGGCGTGTGTGTTCGCCCCGCATGCGTGGAAACTCTCGGGAGACATCGGCACGCCAGCGGCAAGACGCGATACAATTCCGTACACGCGTGAGCGTGAACTGGATCGGCGCGGTGCGGCTGTCCGAGTGCGCATGCGTACTGCAGTGTGTGGGTCCGATACGGCGTCGATGCAACCGCAACTGGCGAGCAGAGGCAATCCGGAGTGCCGATACGCGCGTGTAGCTCGTAGGAAGGTATGCGTGAACCGATCTCGTCTAGGAGAAAAGGAAGTATGCCTACAACCCAACCCAAGCCATCTATCTCGGCGTGCAACTCCGGGACACACGAGGGAGAAGCTAGCTGAGAGGTCCATGAACGGCTGAGCCACCGCACCGAGAGATACCCGGCGAGAGTGGGGTTCAGCGTGTGTGCGCTCGTGTATGTGTGTGTTTACGGTTTAAACATTGCATACAGGGTGTACTAAATTCTTCGTTAATTTTTCGATACACGCTCTTCGCGCGTAACACTTTCTTGAGGGGTGAAGATTATTTGGAAGGGGGAACGGGCAAATTTTCGAAAAATTCTCACATAATTGTGTCGACCTTGAGAAGGTGTGGCGCAAATTTTGCAGAGATTCTTCGAGCCATTTTCAAATCGTCCATAAATCAAAATAATGATTTTTTCCAATTGTAGCAAAATTTGGGTACTCCATCGGATATTCGATCCGATCTATAGATCTATGAACGACTGAGCCACCGCACCGAGAGATACCCGACGAGAGCAGGGTTTGCCGTGTGTGTGCGTGTGTTTACGGTTTAAACATTGTATACAGGGTGTACGATAATTTCTTCGTTAACGTTTCGAGTCAAGCTATTTGCACGTGACAATTTCTTGGGGGGCGAAAATCATACGGAAAGGGGGATGGGCAAATTTTGGAAAAATTCTTAAATAATCCTCTGGATCTTGAGAAGGTGTAGCACAAATTTTGCAACGATTCGTCGAGCCATTTTCAAATCGTCAATAAATCAAAATACATTTTTTTTCGAGTGTAGGTAAAATTTGTTTACTTCCCCGGACATTCGATTCAATCTTGATACCGGGTGTTCCGCGACACCCTGTATCTTGCCGAGAGACAGTGACAGAGTCGAGAGCGCGAGGAAAGAGAAATACGCACATCGACGATTCTCGAGTAACACACACTCTCCGCGAGATCAAGCGAGAGAGGGAATAGAGCGGAGACAGGGCGTGGTCCAGCCTTGCTCTTACTTATAATTATATTTATTCGCGCTCCCTTCTACTACATACCTACAATATATATGTATATATATATATTGGTCATACACATATATGTATTCTCTCATGCGTGTATTCTGCGACTATACAGTTACATAGAGTTTGCTACACGAACTTATACGGATGCTGCTTCCATATATATATTATACATATATATATATATACATATATATATATATATATATATCCGTATGCGTTGATATACGATCGCTTGGAGAGACCTCGGCATACCGACAAGCAATGAGTATAAAGAGAGACCCACACGGCATTAAGTGCGCTTATTTCGGAACACACACGGTATTATAGGGTGCTCCCGTTTTTTTTTTTCCTTCGCAACTCTCATCTTATTTTCTTGTTTTCTTTCGTCCCGATGTGTATGCGCATTTCTTTTTTTTTTCATCTCGGGGGATTACTTTTTCTTCTCGCTCGCGGAGCCCGTGGCCATTGGGCGAAACTCGAGACGATTCCCGGGACCATTATCCCCGAGCGTGGACGCGGGAGAAATTCGGTCGCTACATCTCGCGAACCCGACGACGAGATACGCGTCATAAATAAATCATAAATTTTCTCTCTGCCTTTGGTCGATTGGACGTCGATCTGGAATCCGTTTTATACGCGGGACGAAAGCCGTGATGATAGGACTCTATACTGCTCCAGGATGGGGAGAATTTTTATTTTATTTTTTTCAAGGAATTCCGTTCGATGAATTCTATTGGTCATTGGCTCGATTCCTCTCGAGGCTTTCAGTCGGAAGCTGGAATTGGTACAACGTTCGTCCTGTATCTTTATCGAAAATCGATTTTGGGGAGACTTGAAGCGTTTTAAAAATGTTGATGTGTTGATCCATCCTAGTGTCTTTATCGCCGTACAATTGCGCCTGGGATTAGTGATTTTCGCGTCTTCATAGTAAAATCGATTCCAAAGATTTTTTTTACTTTTATTTTTACTTAATCTGCCTAATTTATTTCATTACCATCTGTATTAGTCAATAGTGCGTGTTGTTTGAACGCTTACACGTGTAAACAATTTCGTACTTACAGGGTGTAACACCCTAGCTATAATAAACAAAACAAAAATAATAATAACAACTGGATGTCACCGACAGGTGTGTTGCGATTCAATACCCATTTTATAAGCGGTGCGGCAATTGCAGGCTCGTCAATGCCTTACCAATTCCCACCAACCTCATTCCATCCACCGCAAATCTTCAGAACTTTTACATTGGAAATAACATTTTCAAAATACCTAATTCAATTGACAATCTCCATCTTCGGGTAACCGCAACACAATACCAATAAAAAATAAACGAAACTCTCCGTGTCCCTCGCGTTGAAGAAAATCACCGACTGGAACTCCGCGACTCTGCGATCAATGGCCATCGTTTGCACTTCGTAACGCAAGTGCGTTTTCTCTTCGCTCGAAAACTCACTTGAGCAAGCGCGTTTGTCTCGAACCGACGGAAAATCGTCTTCGGCGTGTAAAAGTCGAAAAATATATATATATATATACACATATATATATAATCTCAAAGGAAGGCAAAGAGAGTCGGGAAAATTCCTACCGACCAAACCATTTTATGTAAGATCGTCGTTCGCCCCGCCGCGAACATTCTGAAAAAAAAAAGAAGGAAAAAAAGGCGAAACGCGTGAAAGAGGTCTCTCTCGGTGCGTAATCCGCGGCTCCGCGGGCGCGAGAAATCTCGCGTAGGCATTCGCGATATTACTCAACAAGAGGGATGGAAGGGGGCGAGGGGAGGGTTCGACCACGTCGAGACTACCGTGAGCAAATCCAACGAGATTACGCCTTTGAGATCCCGGAACGATCGAGCTCTGTCTACCTCCCTCTCTCCCCATGCTGCATGCAGCTAAATCGCCGTGAGCCGAGCTCCGCGTCGCCGATTATTAGCGTATCAATCCATAATTTATATTCGCCAACTTTATCCCTCCGCATTATACGCAGCTAAACGCATGCATTTTTTTTCTCTCAAGAGTGTGAGTGTCGATAAATACGTTTTTACGACGAAGATAAGGCCGCGGCTGCGCCGGTGTGAGTGCACGCATATTATTAGCTACCAATCTTTCGAGCTGTCGATTATCGTTGCTTTTCTCTGCAACAATAATGTAAGGCGTAAAATACCTTTCCATTTTTTTTTTCGCCAAGAGATAAAAAAAATTCTATAAAATTTCGGATCGAATCAACCTCGTAAACAATGAATGTCTTTCCTCTCTATTCCATTTCCCAGTTTATTCCATTGTATCCCAAATTTTTTTTTTCTAACTATTCGATCCTCTATTTAAAAAAGGTCCAGACACGCCTATAAAGATCCTCTTTGGAATAGCGAAGTCACGTTCGCGTAGCGTGAAGGAACAATGAGAGAAAAAGGAGGAAAAAAAAGGTCCGTAGTGACCCAAGTGCATCTCAGGAGGGTCAAGGGATCCCTCGGTTAAAGGGTCATCGCCTCGCAACACTGTCCGAGCGTCCTAACACGCATCGATCCCTCCGTCTCTCCCTCTCCGACCCTCTCCGCCTGAGGGCTCTTCTCCCGTTACGCTGCAGCTTCTATTTTCTTATTCCTCTTCTATCTCTCCATCCTCAATTTTTTTTATTTTTTCATTTTTATTATTCTCGAGTCTCCGTCTATTCTTCGGTCTCGGTTACCGCTCTAATCGAATGGGCGAGAAAGCACGACGCACCCCGCTGCTGTTGATGGCGTTTCACTGTGGCACAGACAACGTGTAAGAATCGTGCAGAGGAAGGTATTCAAGGGTGGAAATATCGCGGCGCGGAGAGGGGCGCATGTGTTTATACTGTGCATTGGAATTCACCCTCCGAAAAAAGGGTCGAACATTGACCATGGGGTACAGACCCGCGTCGGCACTCCAGGTGGGACACACTGATACGCGAATTATGCTAATCGTTAGATCGATTCGCCCCTCCACACCGACTTTCAACCCTTCCGCTTTTGCCGTATTTCGTTATTTAAAAAATTGGCTGGAGGTTTTTTCGAGGAACATTTTTTCTTAACGATTCGAGCCAAAATATTATAACTTTTTATTTTTCATGTCATTTCCACATATGTCTCTAAGCCGAATCAGGCACCTCAAGGTGGGACACACTGATACGCGAGTTATGCTAATCGTTAGATCGATTCGCCCCTCCACTCCAACATTCAACCCTTCCGCTTTTGCCGTATTTCGTTATTAAAAAAATTGGCTGGAGGTTTTTCCGGGGAACATTTTTTCTTAACAATTCGAGCCAAAACATAACTTTTTATTTTTCATGTCATTTCCACATCTGCATTCGAGCCGAATCAGGCATCCTAAGGTGGGACACACTGATAGGCGAATTATGCTAATCGTTAGATCGATTCGCCCCTCCACTCCAACATTCAACTCTTCCGCTTTTGCCGTATTTCGTTATTTAAAAAATTGGCTGGATGTTTTGTTTCGTGGAACATTTCCTTCTTGACAATTTGAGTCAAAATATTATAAATTTTGTATTTTTCATGTCATTTCCACAACTGTATTTTTTCGTTTCTCGAAGAGTCAGTTTGAGCCGAGTCACGATGAATATCTTTCCTCCTATCTTTCGACCCCATCTACAATTCTTTTCGACAGTCTCATCTCATTTTTTTTACTCCTATTTCGCTCCTGTTATAATTTAATTTTTTTTTTTTGTAATTTTTTGTTGTCGTCGATTCCCGGAAATTTTCTAGTTTCCACGGGTCGCGCAGATCGCCTTTGATATTGTAATCGGTGCTCGCGTCCGGAACGTGACGCGCGTGCTCGACGTCTGTTACACATTCACGTACGTTTCACTCGCTCGTTCGAGCGGTATTCATACCCTCTCCCGAGTATATATCTGCCTAATGCAAACGTTTCTGATATACACTCGCCTCGAGCCCCGAGAGATTCCTTGCGGCACGTGCTCGCGAGAGCCGTCTCCGATATAAATGCCTGTTTACAACGGGCACGTATCTGTGTCAATGCTCGTTTTACATTAGAGAACTAATGTCATAAACCGTACGCCGAATATGAACTACTAAATTTAGCCAGAAAAGGAAAGAAAAAAAATTATACCAAGAAATACGTCCAGTTATGCCTCGAGTAACGGACGAACGCTTGACTTCCGGCTTCGTTCGATCCGGTGAGAATATTCGCGAAACGGAAATTTTATAAATAAGAAACGCGCCTCCGGATTCCTCGGAGCGCTCTTCGAAAATTCATTACAGACGGAAAAAATACATTTTAATTCTTCGGAAAAAAATTTCATACAAAATCCGGGCTAACGAGCCGAATTAAGAAAAAAATTAACTGAGTTCTGGCAGTCGATCGTTATAATTGCCAGGAGGAGGGGGGGCCGCGCGGAGCCGAATACCGCTTGTGATATCCCGCAACCGACGAGCGTCGCCAAGATTTTTAATGAATACAAATATCGTCTTATTACCGAACGACGCTGCTGGGCGTCCCAGGGACTTCTCTTCTCTCATACTTACTTCCCTTGTGTAACGAACGCGAGATCGCTGCAGCGCGAACGTACCATGAGTTATTTTTCATTCCATTTGTATATCATATATATATATATATATACGTATATGTATGTATATACATGCACGATCATTTATTACGTATGCTTACTGCATCGCTCATGGGAGTCTCATTAGCCTCGGTGTTGTATAGGCTTCGTCCGAAGGTTACGCGTCAGGCATTTAAATAAATTTTCTATCTCTGTGCATTATGCTCCTTTCCGTGTATCTACAAAGGTGTGCGTTTATCTTATCTCTTTCTCACTGCTCAGCGCTAGCTTCGGCCAGTCCGATCGGATCCTTCCCCCTCGGGCCGTCGCGCGTGATTATGTAATTAGCCAATCAATCGAGAGGGCGTCATTTCAAGAATTACTGATAAATTTCTTTTTTTCAATACTTCATTTTAAAAAAAAAAAATCTATAATTCGTGAAGAAAATTTGTTTCTCAAAGGACTTTCATGAAAGCGCGAATTGAAGTATCTTCGCCGAAGTCGTTGAATAAAAATTTAACGAGCCTTTCCTCACGATCAACTGAAGTGTATCCTCGAATCTTCCCGCCGATTTAAATCGGGACTAAGTGAGGCAGCCTTGGGGGCGAAAGAATCTCTCTTTTAGCAAGAGAGAGTTTCTCGCGTCTAAATTTTTACAAAACGATCGCTTTATTTTCTTTGTATAAAAAAAAAAAAAAAAATTAAAAGAAAAATAATGTGATCGACAAAGATCCGCACGATCCCCGGTATAAAAGAAACTCTCTCGTCTAACGCCGAGGTGGAGAGAGAGTCGGCAGATGGGTGTATCGACCCGGAGCTCTCGATCGCCGTATACGCTGCGTCTTCCACCGGTCTCCGGTATCATCGATCGTATCGATTTCGAGTTGCGCGCGCGTCTCTTCTCGATCGGTCTCTCGATGAGTGGTCTTCCTCGGGCGTGGAAAACGGGCGAGGACGATCCCGTTCCCGGTCTCTCTCTCTCCGCCGCCGATCTCGATCGTCTCTCCGCGTCGACCGTGAATCCACACATCTCGTTTTTCCCCATTAAACACCCGTACCGGTTCGATATCGGGAGAGTTTCACTCCGCGCAGACGACGACGACGCTCCGAGGTTCGATCGCTCGAAGGTTCGTCGCTGCGATCGCCCCTAACGAAGTCGTTCGATAGCGAGCGCGCGCGCGCTCCGATGCGCTACCGCGGCGACCACCGATCGCGCTGCCGATCGCTCGCCACGCCCGGTAGACTCGTTCGACCGGCGATCGGCGAATCTCCGTGGAATTTCTTACCGCGACCGGATAGAGCCGCACACTCCCAGAGGCGCGCCTCGTCAATGTGTTTTTCCCCGGAGAGAAGAGGCGCTGCAAAAATGTTACCGATACTTAGAGATCGGTCAAAAGCTGAAAGTCTCGGGGATCGAGATCAGAGATTTTCCTACTTTGTGCAATCCGAGCACGTACGTACACCCATCGGGAGGTTTCTAAGAGTGTCGATGGGACGCGCGAGTTATCGCGGAAAAGTTGGGAGAGTCAGCCAGTGTCGATCGGTGTTTCTAGAGGGACAATAAAAAAAGGGACACCGCGATTTAACGAGGAGTGCTCGGGTGTAACGCAGAGAGAGAGAGCCGGCGGCGAGCGGTTCATTTCCCGCGAGATGGAGAGCCGGTGATTAATTATCTTAGTCGCACCGCTCGGCGGGCGAGATTTGTTCGAAAAAAAAAAATCATCATCGAGTATTTTGTTTTTAGGAAATACGGAAAGAATTATATATAGAATAATAAATAATAATTAATAATAATATATCTATGAATATAATAGTATACAATAATCTACAATAACAATGAATAATAAATAGACAGAATAATAAAGGCGGCTGGTTCGGAAAAATATTCCCTTCATTCATCAATCCCAGACAATTTCAACGACAAATCTGCTCGGAATAAAAAAGTTTCGTCACCAGATCCAAGCTCGACCGAGGCGAATATTATCGTCCCCTCGTCAACGCCGAGGGTTCCGCGAGCTGTAGCATCGTCTCTCGCGCCCTCGCGACTAACCCGCCGGCTCTGCCAGGGCGAAGTGTCCGAGCCGCGGGTTCCTCGCGAGCGCCACGGGGACTTAGCGCGACCTATCGCTAGCTCGTATGGCTGCCGTCGGCGTTCGAGTCGCCGAACGGACCCGGAGTGGGGAGACGGAGGCCTAGTCGGCCACTGGCGAGGGGCGGGACTGCGCGCGCGCTTTATCCCCCCGTACGCCCCCCTCCCCCCCCCCCCCCCCCCCCCCCCCCCTCCAGGGGTCTCACGCACTCACGCACGACGCGCACGCACAGTACGCAACCGACTACTCCACGCGCATCTCGCACGTGTGTGTGCTTCACCACGCCGATAGCTCGGCGTTCGGGAGACACACAGGCAAAACGATGAACGAACGAACCCCTGTCGAGTGCGCGAGGAGAGGCGAGGAGAGGAGACTATCGAAGCGAAATGCGCGCGTGGCGGGAACGGTGGCGGCGCGGCGACACGACTATACGAAGCTCCGAAACACTTACCTGACAAGATTGTAAGTTCAGAAAGTGGAAGGTGCCACTTCTGCACAGTCCAATACAAGACACCGAACCGGAAAGTTCGTACCAGAAAATATTTTCTATTAGACAGCAGGAAAATATATAATTACAATAATAATAACGATAACAGTGAACGTGTATAAGAAACGAGCAGCAGAGCGCGCGCGCAGCTTCGAGTCACGCGGCGCGATGTAGCCGGCTTTCGACTGTTTGGGACAACTTTGTTTACCATCGTCGATGACCTCGAATTCTCGATCATCGATGGTTTTTAATTTTTTTTTATTTTTTATTTTTTGGTTCGGTGAGAATAGGGAGGACACTTTGGGGAGAATTTGAGACTGTTTCGGAAAGGCGCGATATATCGGATAAACGTCGGAAGGACTGAAAGCACAAGCGTAAAAGAAAAAAATTAAGCCAAGAAAATTGCATCGAATATTATGTAAAAGTGAGGCGGTATAATGTTAAGTGTCGGTGACAAAATTGGAAGATAAAAGTATTTGGAGAGAAAAATAAATAAACAAGTGGAGGGGGAAGAAGTGCGCGAAAGAAGGAGAAAGAAGGAGGCGACGACGCGACGAGGAAGGCAGCGAGGAAGAGGGACGAAGAAGCGGAAAAACTAAGTGAACGGAGCTCGGGCAGAGCGGCGGCAGGATTCGCCAAGTGTTTGTCTCCGTCGAAAATCGCCGCTAACTCGCGCGAAGACAATTTGTCGACACACTTCCGGTGGATAGTTCGTGAAAACTTTGAGAAAAAAAAAATTGTGTTTTCCAAGTTCGAGCTTCCCGAAATATCGGCGACTTAAAAAAAAAATCACCAAAAGTGTCGCGAATTTGTACAGTGTATTTAAAAAAAAAAGGTTTCAGCAAACATTTCTCTTGTGCCTCGCGAGTGACTTTTGATTATTCTTTGCGTTCCTCGATCGTGAGCAACTTTTGATATTTGTAGCTCGATCGCTGGTGCAAAAAAGAGATATCCATCTATCGAGAGGAAAAAAAATTGATCGAAAAAAGCGAGTCACGTTCCTAGTTAAAAAAATCTTCGTTACGTAGGGCAGCGCTTGAGACGCTACCGCGCGCGCGCCGGACGTTAGATTTACGACGGTGTTTCGCCGGTGAGACTCGACGGGATACAGCCGTGATAGGAGCGCGGTATACGTATATATCGGATGATTATCATATTAATGAGTGCGAGTTAAGCGCGATCAAAATTGCTCGTGCGAGCCTCGCGAGTGGCCGACTTGCCGAGTTCGGACTCCCCGGAAGCCTCGCGTGTGTTATACGGAACGTCCAAGAAAGAAGAAAAAGAAAAAACCAAAAAAAAAAACTCAAAAACGTTAGTCAATCAAAAAAAAATTATTATCGCGAAAGTGTAAAATCAAAAAGAGTCGTAGAACCGATTAAAATGTTTTTCTCGTAGCGTCCGGTCGTCCAATCGTGCAGTAGATAATTATCGAGAAGTGTTCGAAGCTCGGAAAGCCTCGAGAAATGATCCGGCTTGAAGATCGCGCCGACTCTGCCGTGATCGTCGTGGAGAAATTTTTTAATTTTTCGGAAACGAGAAGCTGCCGGTCCTCGATGTTCGTAATACTGAAATAAGAAGAGCCACGACCTAGGAATCGAGAGAAATTCGTGAGTTGATACTTTGTTTTTTGATATTTTTTTAGAGATCAAACTTTCGACGTAAGATTTAACGACCTTGAGGGAGGTCTCGCCAGACCGCTAAGATCTTTGATCTTTCGAGATTTTTTTTTTTTTGAGAATTGCAACTTCATGACGGTTGAACAAGCGTCAATCATCCCACTTACGCGTCGAAGGAAGTTTCGCAAAAAACACAATGTAAGATCGATGAGTGACCTCTGAGAAGGTTTTATTCGAAATCCTTATCCGGTCATTGCGCTCCCTCACAGAGGGAGCTTTGTTTTGGTGAAGAAAAAAAAAACGAAATTTGATGAAAACGCGTTAAGAATGTTCCAAAACATTGAAAAATCGCATTTCGAGAAAAATGTTCGAATGTGTGTGTGAGTGTGTGAATCAGATGCAAAAAATTAAAACCGTCATAACTCGAGAATGCCTCGGCCGATCAAGCTGAAATTTCAGACGCAATATGTGTGGTTAATAGTCAATGTTTCGTCTCAATTTTATTCAAAAAATGTCAGTTGTTTTTTTTGTACGTCATTTTTAAGTTCTTTGAAAATATCTGTGCGCCCTCTAGCTCTAACAATTTTTTAGCAATCGGGGCAAAAAGTTGTACACGGATGGAGTGTGATCACTCAATGATCGGTATTAAATTTGAAGAGAATCGATCGAACCGTTGAAACGTTATGTCATTGTGAATTTTTTCGATTTCATTAAAAATGAGTTCCTTATTTTAGACGCAATTTTCCGTATTAAATATTCATCTATGAATAAAATAAGCGGTAGATTAGTGATGAGCGTCGAAAAATACACTAATTACAATCCCGGAGTGACGTCTAACGAAAAAAGTTTATGGGGAATTCTTATAATCAAAATTGAATAAATGAGTGATTTTTGCATATTTTTAATTAGTGATTTCTTTGCCTTTTACAGATTTAACGATAATTTGATAATTCCCTTGCCCACGAGATTTCTAACGTGAAAAAACAATTTAGAGGATGATTTCGAGCTGCTCGCTACGAAACAACTGTGGAAGATGATTTCGTGCTCCTCGCTAGATTCTTCGAGCGTCGTCTAGAAAACGGAGCGGTCCTAGATCCGCCGGTCAGGCTCGCGTAGTCCGACGAACTTCGGTCGAACGAAAGGGGGGCCGAAAAATTCCCATGGCCAGTTCTCGAGGCCGGCGCATATACCTAATTATGACCATGGGACAGAGACCACGTTCGCATAATGGCCAATGCATGTCCATTCAACATTTCGCTAGTTACCCCTTTTATGCTAAGTGAGAGAATAACGGGGTGAAAAAAAAAAAAATAACACGAGGATGACCCTTCGAGGATCGTGGCTCGGTGACCGCGCGCGGCACCTACGGTCGAAACTGCCTCGCCCCGACCGGACATTTCCCGTGACCATCCCCTGAGTTCCGTGTGTCTCCGAAGATCCAAGACCCACGGACCACGCTCGGCTATACTGGGTGACTCGAGGTTTACCCTTCGAGCCCGTTGCCTCAATCCCGTTCGAAAAATAATTTCTCAAAACCGCCGTTCGTTACTGACCTTTCGCTTTCAATCATTAAATAATAAATGTTTTCCTAGTCACGGCGATTTCGACGATTTACCACCGACGAACTTATCCGCTATAAATTATACGGACGTCGTAAACATTTCTTCGGAATCGTGTCTTTTTCTTATCGTGTATATTCACATAGGGACACCGTGTATAATTTTTCAAATGTGTGCAAGAATCGAGGATTGGAAAGTACGCTGATGCGTTTACGAGGTGATAGATGGTTTTTTTTTAAAAATCTTTTCGATTCGTTATTTAATTATTTTTTTATATATAATTGTTAATAGGGTCGTTTGTATCGGCTATCTGCTATTAGATCGGAACGAAAAAGGTTATCGACATAATTAGGGTCTGAAGTACGGAGTTACATTTGCCCTAGAATTAAGGCGGAGTGAGAATTCCCACTCGTGTCCAAGCATCGCCGCGGGATAGAATTTCATCGAAACAAAATCCCGACGCGTTCTCGAGTGGATCCGGGGCGTGAAGTTTGTGGGAAATTGGGCGTCGGAGTCGGCGATTCGATTGTCGAGGCAATAGCAGGATCGTTTCTGGTGGAGCATTGTCGAGCGAATAAAGAAAATATTAGAGGGACGAATAATTTTCAACCCCTGAAATTTTCAAGGCGTTGAGAATTCGGTACAATCGGCGAGTGACTGCGGGGCACACGCCGCAGTGGGGCGAAACGGGTCACAATACGATAATTACTACTTACCGGAGCGCCGACAGCGGTCATTATCTCGTTCAGGACTGCGCCCCGCGGTGTCGCTGAGTCGTGAGACAAAATTGCCAATTTCGTTCCGGCGAGGCAAAATTTTTAAAAATTGTCAATGGAGAAAGTGTCGAAGAATCAAAAGTCGAAGATCGCCTGGGTTGGCGCGTCGATTTCACCGGCAATAAAATGAAAAACATCGGTCGTAGGACAAGTTGCGCAATGTCGACGATCGCGTCCCAAGTTTCCCGAGTCGACGATGCGGCTGGCGCGTCCGCGCGGTCCGGCGATTCTCCGAGGCTCCTCCGACGCTCTATGCTCTCGTTAACCGACAATGGCGATGTAACGCTTTGTGACTGTTTCAAAGTTGAATGGGCGAGAAGAGGGTTTTGCGCTGAAAAGAGCTGAAGAATCGTGTGGAAGAAATAAAGGCTGTTCTCCTGCCGCGACATTGTTGAAGGTTCTCGTTCCTCACAGCCACTGCGTGCCCTCGCCGTCTCGCCGCCCGAGACAGATCGTTACGGCGGAATAATCATATTTCGTCTTCGACGAAAGCTCTTCCCTAAATTATAAAAAAAAAACATAACCGTTACTCGAACTCACCGCTGATAATCGATAATAAAAATTTTCAAACATTCCTATCGATCCTCCGAAGATATCCTAAAAACGTCCTAAAAATTTATCGACTAGTTCGATAACTCGGGGCATAAATCGCAAGTCGAATGGCTTCAATTCCAAACCACTTAATTCCTCGTTAATTCAACGCGAAGTATCGTGTTCGCCGTCTATCGTCCCATTAGCCCTATCCAAAGTACATCTATGAAATTTTCTTTCTTATCTTCTCGTCTCTCGCCTTCGCAATTTAATGGTTCAACTCTCCGTAGAATCTTCTCTATCGATTTGAAAAAAAAAAAAAAACCAAGTAACGTACTGAGAGAAATAAAAACGTCAGAAGTATGGACAATCTTCTCCAACGTGAGAAGATCTCGGGAGTCCGGTTGCGAGCGAGTGACATCGACAAATCGTCGAAATATCCGGGGCAGTTTAAACGCTCGTTCTAGCTCGCATTATAAAGATCCGACGACAAAAACGAGATTTGCAAATGGTCTTCGGGTACGAACTTGAGAACTGGTCGGGGAGAGACTGCGGGAGAGAGGGAGAGAGAGATTTCTCTCGAACTCGTTCGTCTCGTCGAATAGGGCAGCGGGCATGCGTTATCAGGCGCCGGCAATAGACTCCGCGCGCGGCGAGCGCTATCTATCGATATGTCCTCGAATTATAAGGCGCGCATTTCCGCGTTGAGAATGTACAGACACGCATGTATGATCCGGCGACGAGTTTGCCGAGTCGAAAATAAAAAATAAAATATAAAGAGGGGAGACTCGGAACAATTTACATTTCTCTACGCACGTTACACACATCCTGGTGTGGGAACGAGTAACGAGAGAGACGGAGGTGTATGCATGTGTATATACGGTTGAAATACATTTTACGCTTGAGATTTGTGTAGGCGTTGTGTATAGTAAATGTACTTGGCCGATGGTCGAGAGTCATGAAAGTCGAGAAACGATGTTCGCGAGGACGGCGTATTGGACGTACCTGCAGGGGAATATCATTGTGATTGCGCTAAGAGTATAGAACATGCGGCGCGTGTATTATGCAAATTTTGGTCGGGATGCTCGATGTTTAACTACCGGGAGGAGTTTCGAGATTCCAATAAGTTTTGTTAATGATGTTTTTGGATCGAAACTTTTCTTTTTTTCTTCCGATGTAAGTCGATGCTGTAGAAAATTATTTATGATTTTTCATTGCAAAAAAAAAAAAAAATTGTCTCACGTGAATGTTGATCGTACGAAGATTTTATCTTTTTTAATTCGGGAATAATTCATCGATCAGTTTGCAGCATGCGGTACGTTGAGCAGGCAGTAGTGACGTAGCTGTATTTCGAAGAGCAACCCCTCAGGTACGGGAATCTTGTTTAACGAGGACCTAGAATTCGCCAAGACGCAAACTTCGAACGATTCGAATAACAAGTTGATGTGCCAAACAAAATGTGTAAAAATTCACAGACGTACCTTGCAGTGTTTTTTTTTTTTTTTTAACGCAGAAGAACATTTATTATGAACATCCCTATCGTTTCTGTGCTTCGAAGAAGTCCTGGTCGTTTGTTCTCGGCGAAAAGTCCGACGCAGTTGAAGGGTTAAAAACGCGGCGTTAAAAAGTCTTTCGCGCCTTCTCGGGTCCGAACCGCTCGGTGGCTTAATCGAACGGCGTTGGCTGCAGCGCCGCGGAACCGTTACTTCGCAGACGGGGGAGATGGATAAACCAGGAACCGGGTAGAAATTGATATTTCATGCAATTGGCAAAAATCCACGGCAAAACGTCCCTCGTCGTCGTCGTCGTCTTGTTCGTGTCTCCTGCATTGGCGCATAGCTCGGTAGGGACTTAACGAGGAATGATTTGTTGCCGCGGCTTGGATAGAGGTACGAATGACGGAAAAAAAAGAACGAAAGAAAATTCCCTACGCATCTCACGCGCAGCTATCGGGATATAAAGTGTTGGAAGGGAAGAAACGCTTTCGCCGTTTTTCTTCGTCTCGCGTGTAGGTATCGGACAGGCACGTTTTGCTTTTAATATACCGTGTTGGAGACAGCTATTACTTACAACCCAACTGTCCGCGAGAACTATCGAGGATTAATGGCTGCGAGATGTACGAATAGTCATTACACCCACCCTCGATTTTTTATCACTCGTTCGAAAATATACCATCAATTATTAATCCCTAATTGCAATAAATTTAAATCGAACTTCCTTTTTTCAGAATTCTTTTCGTTCATACTTTTATTCATGTTTCGCCTTCGGGATAAATATTTTAAGCCGCGCCGGTATATTTTATAATATTCCCTTCGATTATTATCATTATTCTTATAATTATCTAATTTTTCTATTCACAATAGTTTCGAGGTTAAAATCGAGGTTGAAAATAAGTGTCGGAAATAATTTTTTTTTTTTTAACACCAATTTCGTAATAATCTCACCTACATCGAAGGCACATGAATTATTGGATTAAAAACAATTTCTCGAGGAAATAATTGAAGCGTGTCGTGACAACGAGACGGGATGTCGAAGGCCGAAGGCAAAGACGTCGCAGGAGCGAGAGACCTCGGGGGAGCCCTCGATCTCTCGGATATCGCGAGAAAAGTGAACGGAGTTTGGATCGGTGTGTGTGTGTGTGTGTATAATAATATAGGAGCAGCGGCATCCGAGCGCTGGTAGAGAGGATATAGCTGCGGTTTCGAGCAGCTGAGTTTGTGTGCTCGTTGGCCCAGGCGCCAAAACCAGTTTGAACTCGGCGAGCCATTATGAACCCGATCCGAATCGCTTCTTAACTAATCTGTTGTATGGCGACCTTCCATTAGCCCGATTCCACGCATAATTCATCGTCCCGCTTCGTCCAACCGCCTAGGTAGTTCTCCGCGAGACACGAATGCATCTCAACGAGACTTTCGTTGTATCTCACTATTAATTCTAGACTCTACAATCGGCTAGTTGAATTCATCGAACTGCTGCGACTGCGGATGACCTTGAAGTTAAAAATTAAAGTGACCTTCAGGCTGCGGAAAGACCGAGATTTTTTCTCTTTCCCTAAAAACTCGAACCGTTTTCGTTCGAACGTAGAATGTTCGATCGAAAGGTTTAAGCTCGACGCGCCGGATAATTGTAGCCGTAAAGAACGATACAAAATACCTCGGCCCTTCTTTTTTAACCTGCGAGAATTTCAATTTTTAAAATGTTTATCCTGAAGGCGAAACATGAATAAAAGTATGA
This sequence comes from Amblyteles armatorius, assembly GCA_933228735.2. Classification (NCBI taxonomy): domain Eukaryota; kingdom Metazoa; phylum Arthropoda; class Insecta; order Hymenoptera; family Ichneumonidae; genus Amblyteles; species Amblyteles armatorius. The sequence continues at coordinate 10,002,414 of OW121690.1, forward strand.
ACAAAAAGAATTATGAAAAAAGAAGTTCGATTTAAATTTATTGCAATTAGGGATTAATAATTGATAGTATATTTTCGGACGAGTGATAAAAAATTGAGGGTGGGTGTAACGACTATTCGTACACCTCGCAGCCATCGATCCTCGATAGTTCTCGCGGCTAGATCGGCTAGTTGAATTCATCGAACGGCTGCGACTGCGGATGACCTTGAAGTTACAAATTAAAGTGACCGTCAGGCTGCGAAAAGACCGAGTTTTTTTTTCTTTCCCTAAAAACTCGAACCGTTTTCGTTCGAACGTAGAATGTTCGATCGGAAGGTTTAAGCTCGACGCGCCGGATAATTGTAGCCGTAAAGAACGATACAAAATACCTCGGCCCTTCCTTTTTAACCTGCGAGAATTTCAATTTTTCCATCCCATTATATTTAACACCGGGGGAAAAAGGTAGCGTGAGTTCGTGGCTCGTTTACCGAACGTCCGAGGAACCCCCCGGTGTTCGAGAGATTGGAGCCGGGAGAAAGAATTTTCTCCCGCAGCATCTCGCCGGAGGAGAGAATCCCTCCGGTGTCGGCAATGCCGTCTCGGCGACTCTATATATAGCATTACAGAATGAACAGAGCGCGCCGTCTACGATACCCCGATGCGGAAGCGTAGGGAGAACCTCTATCACGATTTTTTTCTTCTGCGTGCACCGGTATAGGCGTTCACGCACGCCACGACAAATCATTACTCGTTAAGCTCCCTGAGATACCACCGCGAGACGTTTAGCCCAGAGCGTTGAATATCAATTCCTTCGTATCTGTGTGATACGCGGGATTCGTTTTCAAGCTCTGCATTTTTAGATTCGCTGCTGATTTAGAAGCTGCAAATACTAAATTTTTAAGTTTTTACTAAAAAAAATTATCTAAAATTTAAAAAAACAGCGCCATGTCAAATTCTTCATATCTATGTAATACACGGGTTCCGTTTTATGATAGATGCAGGCTTAAAAGTCGCAAATTCTGAATTTTTAGATTTGCTGCTGATTTAGAAGCTGCAAATTCAAAATTTTTAAGTTTTTACTAAAAAAATTATCTTAAAAAAAAAAACAGTGCCATATCAAATTCTTCATATCTATGTAATACACGGGTTCCGTTTTATGATGGCTGCAGGCTTAAAAGTCGCTAAAGCTGCAATTCTGAATTTTTTGACTTTTGCTAAAAATAAATAACCTAAAAAAAGATAGCGTCATATCAATTCGTTCACATCTATGTAATATACGGCATGCGTTTTGGGGTAGCTTCGGGCCCAACGATCCTGAATTTGTAGACTTTTGCTAAAAAAAAATCATGTAAAAAAAAGATAGTGCCGCATAATCTCGACAACGATTGGCGGAACCATTTCGAACATAAGTAACATTGACAAAGTAATACCTGAGTCTGGAACTACACGTTTCTCCTCACCTTCTGTGGACAGCGCTCCGATCTTCTCTTCCCCCAACTCGACGGAATAACGACCGGAGATTTCTCTAGTGAACCCCACCCGAAGTGAATTAACGACTGACAATTGACCTTAACTCCGCAATCTGCCGGCAATGCAGCTCGGAACTAATTTTCCAACTGGACCGGCAACTTTCTTGTCTCGTATCGCCGACTACAAATTCATCGAAACTATTTCTATCATTAACCCTATAAATAGTTCCTAATTGGATATTATAATTGGAATTGTTGAGACTCAGATAAACGTAGGTTAATTTATCGGCTAAACGAGCTATACATCTATTATTGTAATTTAATTCGCGCTACATATATATATATATATATATATATATATATATATATATATATACATATATTCGAACTCGAGACCTCACCCCGCCCCATCTCGCTCGGTCTCGCCGAGCGCGAAAGGTAAAGAGACCGCGGGATTGAATGGAAAAAAAAAAAACCTCTCAAGGATATCACCGAAAGGCTCTCACGAGCGAAGCTGCGATTTAAACGAGCGTGATCTTTCGTCATTGCATCGGCCGCTTGCGAAATACCTAAAAGAAAGATGAGTCTGTATCGCATCGCAGCTTCTCTCGTCTACGATTAGGCGATTTTGCTTCGTATCTTGACGAAATTAATTGACTTGTTTAACGCACAGTTGTGCAACAATCGGATGTGCTTTTCAGCCGTGCGTTACGGCAGAAAACACATGTCGAGTTTCGAGTCCTGAATGAAACAACGAAAGGGGGAAACTCATCTCCTCGTCGACGCGACTCGCTTACGTAATACGAGTTTCGGTCAATGGAGGAGCGGAGAGAGGTGCACGGAGTGTGCACGCGTGCGGCCAACGTGCCGCCCTTAGCTCGATTCACTTGGCATTTTAATCAGGTGCCGCATGCAGTTCAACCGGGCAAAATGCACCACGGATAGAGTCATATTCCTCACGGGGATCACGCACCGTGACGCAGGTGTTTACGCGGCTCGTTGACTTTTCACGAATCTCCCCCTTCCGATCTACAAAGTATTTACGATTCTCCGCGCATTACATCACTATCTTGATTTCACAAAATGTTTGTGCCTCGCATACGTAGCTTTTCGCGTCGAGAGCAATTTTGTTATTTCCACATTAAAAAAAAAAATTATGTTTCTTTCTATAGGTCATAATTTTAGAAGTCGATGCGAGTCTAATCTTCAGAGTATTCACGATTCTTTACGCATTACGTCACTATCTTGATTTGACAAAACGTTCGCGCCTCGCATGCGTAGTTTTTCGCGTCGAGAGCGTTTTTGTCATTTCCATGATTAAAAAAAATTACTTTTAATTCTATAGTTCATAATTTTAGAAGTCGATGCCAGTCCGATCTACAGAGTATTCACGATTCTCCACTCATTTCATCTCTGACTTGACTTTACTAAATGTTTGTGCCTCGCATACGTAGTTTTTCGCGTCGAGAGCGTTTTTGTTATTTCTATGATTAAAAAAAAATTACTTTTAATTCTATAGTTAATAACTTTCGAAGTCGATGCGAGTCCGATCTACAGAGTATTCACGATTCTCCACGCGTTTCATCTCTAACTTGATTTTACTAAATGTTTGTGCCTCGCATCCGTAGTTTTTCGCGTCGAGAGCGTTTTTATTATTTCCATGATTTAATAAAAAAATTACTTTTAATTCTATAGTTAATAATTTTAGAAGTCGATGCCAGTCCGATCTACAGAGTATTCACGATTCTCCACTCATTTCATCTCTAACTTGACTTTACTAAATGTTTGTGCCTCGCATACGTAGTTTTTCGCGTCGAGAGCGTTTTTGTTATTTCCATGATTAAAAAAAATTACTTTTAATTCTATAGTTAATAATTTTAGAAGTCGATGCCAGTCCGATCTACAGAGTATTCACGATTCTCCACTCATTTCATCTCTAACTTGACTTTACTAAATGTTTGTGCCTCGCATCCGTAGTTTTTCGCGTCGAGAGCATTTTTGTTATTTCCATATTTAAAAAAAAATCACATTTCATCCAATAGTTAATAATTTTAGAAGTCGATGCGAGTCCGATCTACAGAGTATTCACGATTTTCCACGCGTTTCATCTCTAACTTGATTTTACTAAATGTTCGTGCCTCGCACACTTAGCTTTTCGCTTCGAGAGCAATTTTGTTATTTCCACATGTTAAAAAAAATTACACTTCTTTCTACGGTCAATAATTTTAGAAGTTGGTGCGAGTCCAATCTACCGGGTATTCACGATTCTCCAAGCATTCCATCACTATCTTGATTTCACAAAATGGTTGTGCCTCGCATACACGAGTTTTTCTCGTCAAGAGCAATTTCGTTATTTCCACATTTTTTTTAAATTAAATTTCTTTCCATAGTTAATAATTTTCGAATTTGATGTAAGTAACGTGCGCCGATGAATTTCGAGGAGGCAATTTGCCCGGCGGATTCGTCTCTTCGTCGACCGGCACGCGTAGATCCGAAGAACCGGAGTTACCTTTCCGCGGAACGTGGAAGGCCCGCGATATACGTAAATACCGGAGAGACACTGGCCCGATCCCCGTCCGCGTATGTACGTACACGGAGGCAATCGTGTGCGTGTAACTCGTCCGCGGCCGATGTATCCGTGTACATAAATACATACCGCAGACGATCGCTGTTATACGCTGGGTTCCTGTAATGGGTATGCAAGCGGCGAAGCAGGTTCCATTCATTCATGTTCGGAACACCGGCGGTGGCCTATACCACTTACAATTTTCCATTTACCCATTTATACCCCCGTCCTTGTTTCTCTTTCTTGCTCGACAGTTTCTTCGTAGCCGCGCGCCGGTTCTTTGGCCTGCGATGATAATCGAGACGCTTTAGCTGCTCGATCCTACGCGCCGATTCCACCGCGTCGATCTCCTGTCGTTGCGGAGCGGCTCTTGTTCTCCGCTCGACATTTCGTTCTACGCAGCAAACGCTCAGCTCTCACAAGGCGGTCCTCGACCAGTTTTCGGAACAATTTCCATCGCGAATAAATACGAGTCGTTTTATTGTTTAATGAAAAAACATTTGAAAGATCGTTCGATCGGTAATCGCCGAAAGATGTCGCTTCAAGCAGGGTGAACAAAAAAAAATCATAAATTCCCAGACGCACTCTCGTAGATGAAGGAGAGGAAAAAACATGATTCCAAGTTAAGTCGACTTATCGGAGCCACCTCAAACAGGTATACCGCTGAGATACGCGCGCACGTCTGCTTCGAGGATTATCGGACGATTAAAATTTCTCGTTTGATATTGATTGAAAAAATACGTAAAAACGAGAGAAATGTATGTGTGTGTAAGTCGATACCGAGTTAGCTTCGTAACGCATCGGGCGCGGTATTTACTAAGGTAGTTAAGAGAATAATTCAAGCGTCACGCGACGGGGGCGAGTGCACGGGAATCGGCGCGCACCTCGAGCATTCGCTCGTCGTCGTCGTCGTCGTTCCGATAACGTTCAACGACCAGCTGCAAATACACGTTACAACCGAGTCATTAGATCGATCCGGACTAACGTCTCAATTTTCTCATCCGAATCCCCCCCCTCTCTCTGAATCCCGCCCGACGCTAACTCGCTCGCAATAACGTACCTACCTTTACCTACCCTTTCTGCTTCGATCTCTTATCTCCGTCCGGACTCGTTGCGGCGAACAGAGTTGTTCCGAGGCGACAGATCGATCCTCTAAATTTCCATACGAAATCTCAACGATCCTCGCAGCTCGTACCGCAACTCCGGTCTCCTTACACGGTAATTTTCTTTTATTTTTTTATCGTCACCACCCTCTTCAGATTTATTTTATTTTTTTGCACCTTCAAAACTTGTACGCGTCGAAAGAAAAATATGTATATATCTCGTTTAGTTATAATATGAGCACGAAACTTGGGTGTCGCCGCGGTGCAATACCGCGCGCAATCTTAACGCGAGGACTACTTCGCGACGGTGCTAAATCGTCTTATCGTCGGCCGGGACGAGCTCGAACGGTCGTCGATCCTCCCCCTCCACCCGCCGAGCTTTGAGCATGCACGGGTACTTCGACGATTTTTTTTTTTTTTTTTACCAGATCGTATTTCGTACGATTAAGTCGCGAGGACGCTGCTCCGAGCTCGAATACGATTTCGTACGATCTAGCGCCTCATATACAGATCGAGTCGATAAGCTTGCGTGTCGAGACATTTTTTTCCTTTCATTCAACAATTTATGGATACTGGGTCGATTTTTCAGTCGCTGGTCGATTCTAATTTGAGTCCGAGCTTTATTTCCAGTTTTCGTCAAATCTTAAATTTGAAGTTGACTTCGACAATCCACTTTACTAAAAATTATAGATCGATATTGGGCCGAAGGACTCCGGTCGATGGCCCATTGGCAATTTTATTAAAAGCGACTTATCAACAAATAGAGAGATGTATCGGAGATTGTATCGACCAACTGTTATTGTCAATAAATACCTTTTTACTACTGCTAGATCGATAATTGAGCGCATTTTTTTTTAGAATCGAGAATGCATCTTGAGATGTTGTCGGGAAACTCTGCCCAACCAGTGAAGGTATATAAAACGTGTCGGTGCGGAGCAACACGGTTCTTAAACGAGCAATGTCACGCTCCGTATCGAGACATTTTTTTCCTTTCATTCAACAATTTATGGATATTGGGTCGATTTTTCAGTCGCTGGTTGATTCTAATTTGAGTCCGAGCTTTATTTCGAGTTTTCGTCAGATCTTAAATTTGAAGTTAACTTCGACAATCCACTCTACTAAAAATTATAGATTGATTTATTGATAGATTGATTGATTCATTGGGCCGAAGGACTCCGGTCGATGGCCCATTGGCAATTTTATTAAAGGCGACTTATCAACAAATAGAGAGATGCATCGGAGATTGTATGGACCAACTATTATTGTCAATAAATACCTTTTTACTACTGCTAGATCGATAATTGAACGCATTTTTTTTAAGAATCGAAAATGCATCTTGAGAGAGATGTTGTCGGGAAACTCTGCCCAGCCAGTGAAGGTATATAAAACGTGTCGGTGCGGAGCAACACGGGTCTTAAACGAGCAATGTCACGCTCCGTATCACCTCCGGGCGTGCGTAACCGTTGTCCAAGCTTTTTTATTGCAGCTCGTGGATTTACTTAGCCGGCTGGGCAGGTATAGTTACTCCCCTCGCCGTCCGTATCTGCTTTGAGTCGGTATCCAGAGCTACAGCATGGGAACGTAACGAGCCGGTTCATTGAATTATCTAATGCGATCGCGCGCGCCGCGCAAAACCATAAAGCGACGGGAGATAAATCCCGACGAATATATACGTATATATATATACGTGTGTCTGGTGTATGAAGAAAAGTCTCGAGTTCTATCCGTAATTTTTTTTATTCGGTTGTTGCGGTGACGATACGCTCGATCGAGCTGAATCGAGCGTGACATCGCGATGAAACGTTTCATGGGGTTTCCACGGGCTATCGGTCAAGTTCTTAAGCGCAGGCGATCGTTGAAACTGCCCCGGCACAATGCGGACTCTCGTAGCGTTACGCGAGGAGGATAATAATTTATCTATTCGTCAGTTTGACTGGAGATGAAAGGAGATTACATTTTTGAGACTGCGCATGAGCCCGACTGACCGGACTCGTTCAGCGGTGCGTAACTTTGTCGGGATTTGATATTTTTTCCCGATCCTTAATTATTGCAACCCCCGAAGCTAATTGCACTGTTATAAAAAAACAAAAAGAAATAATAATAATCATCACCCAAACAAAAAAAAAAAAAAACTCCCAGATCATCTCGAACAGGCTGTTAGACAAAAGCCTCTTCTTCGTTCGACCTTTTCAACGCCGCCTCGCCGTCTCGCCGACGAAATATAGAGCGGATAGCGGAGAGCTCCTCATAGAGGTGCACGGAGGTGTGAAAAAGGATAATAATATAGAGTTACGTTTCACGAGCCTACAGCCGAGACACGCGCGGAATTATTTTCCATCGGTCTCTATGTGTCCATACATGCGTTCCGCGTTGCTGTTATTGTTGTTGTTGTGTAGCGTTATTGTCGCAAAGAACCCGAAATGGTTACACACTCGAGAGGCGAACCTTTTTCTCGCCTCTCTTCCGCGTCTCGTTCGGTTGTTCGGAATCATCCGCGCAGCATCCATCGCACGGTCCACCGCCTGCGGATCCGCTCCGCGGTGGAGTTCATCTCGCGCCACGGGGGGTTGCCTCTCGCATTGGCCGGCTACCCCGCCGAATATTATACAGTGCAGACTGTGCCCTCTCCGCGGGCTGTTCTTTGGCCGGAGGGAAAAATCTCGACTCATTATTGCTCACCGCCGCGTGTGTGCCGCTGGTCGTGCGAAAAGTCACTTCGCGCATGGTATGGATTCATATGCATATTGCCCGATGATCGAGGGGGTCGGCCCTAGAGCCTTTCGCGGGGCGAAGTAACTCGAGAATCAAACCCCGTCAACGCTTCTTTCATTATTTCCTATTAAGAACAATGGGCACGGGCGATATTCGATATTTTTCGGAGCGGGGTGAGTTCGCGTCGAGGTGCTGAAGAGTGCGTGATGTTCAACGAAATAATTAGCAACGGGGTTAAAGAGTGTTGAAGAGTGCGTGATGTTCAACGAAATAATTAGCAATGGGGTTACTGATGTTTAGAATCTAATTTATATACTTACGATTTTTATATAATTTTATGAATTTGAATTATACAATTATAATATTTATTTAATTTTTCCAATTGGTCCGGATGCAACAGAGTTACAATCCATTTTTTTCCTCGGCAGTAAAAGTACACTGTGAGGTACTTTTGTGAATTAAAAAAAAATGTTTTCCCCTACATTTCATTGATTGACGAACCGTTACAATTTTTTTTATAGAATTTCAATCAAAACATTCAAATGTCAGTTCATAAAATCGTTCCGACCAGTCGCTAGTTTATCTACCTCGTCCCTGAAAAAAAAGAAATACACACCCTTCTGTCTGGCAAATTTCTTCGTCAGCCTTATCTTATCATCCTACCCGGGACCTGTCGCAAAATCGACTCGCCTCAAACCATTAACGCTTACCGTTAATTGTCACCGTTAGCTAAACGCCGCGAGTTTCATACCCGTTCGTAGCTTTACACTTTTACCTATGCGTAGTGTATGAGTGTGCACACATGTATACGATATATGTAAACCGGTGCGATTTCGAAGCGGCGATGTAGGAAGTGCACATAGTCGGCAAAACGTTCGATGTGTCTCTCGCTCGGCTTATCCTATCGCTGTCATGGGCCGGCAGTCACGTCGTTCCGTTCATTCGTCCTGCCAGCACGGATAAAGGCCGTGTAACGCCTTACCTTACAACGCCGCGACGTTCAACGGCGGCGCGTTACGTCGGAAGCTTACAGATAAGACCACTCGATGTTACTCGGGCCTCTACCGCTCGCTCGATTTCCGGCAGTATCAGTCAACTCCCGAGCACTCCTCGACCGTTGCGAGACTAATGTTCCCTTCTGAAAAAAGTGTAAAAAATAAAAAAATATATATATCAATTAAAAACGACATGTCACTGGAATGATCGAGATAAACATATCAAAATAACCGAGATAAATATATCGAAACGATCGAAATCGTGAAGCCAGTTTTTGTAGCCAATCGGGATTGCTTCGATTCATTAGCAAGATCGACACACCTTAATCTAAAACAACTGAAATAAGCGAGCGCGTTGTTGCTAGTAACTTAAGAAATGCGCGATGGAGTCACGCGAGGGAAGCTGAAGCGTGAAATCAAAAATGTAGAATTTACGGAGGCAGGTAGGCTTGATTTGTTGCCGAAGGGAACTTGACAATCGTACGAAAAATATAATACTGGTTATAAGCTAGTGGCGAAAGAAAAGTATGTATATGAATTAGAAACCGGAGACTTAGTGTGCTTTCGGAATTAATTAAGGTAATTCGACAATTAGCGAAAGAGCGACGCACAAAGCGGAGAAAAAAATATAAATTAAAAATCATTTTTTTAAATGCGTGACGTTGAAAATCTAGAATTTCTAGAGTCACCCGAGGGAAGCTGAAGCGTGAAGTAAACAATTTAGTATTTACGGAGACAAGTGGGCTGGATTTGTCGCCGAACGGAAAGTGACAACTGTCCGAAAAAAATGACACTGGTTATAAACTAGTGGTGAAAAAAATGTATATATATGAATCAGAAACCGGAGACTGTGTATCGTTCCGTAATTAATTGAGATAATTCGACAAGTAGTGATAGGTTGAGGCGCGATGTTGAAAAACCAGAAATTCGTGAAGACAGAATTGGGAAAGTTGAAATTGAATTACGTGATCTAAAGCCGCTTGGGCTGATTTTTGAGAGAAAAAAATATTGAAGGAGGAAACCTGAAAACTGGACTCTACCGAGACCGGTAGAACCGTTTGTCGCCGAGCGCGACGTGTCACACGGGTGCAGAAAATATAAAATACTGCTATTAATAAGTGATTAAAATATTTTTTTATGCAAACCGGAAGCCATTTTCGCAATTCATTAAGATCGCAACGCTGAGATTCGATAAATTTCGAATCTGTACAAACGTAAAAGTAAGTTTTTCACAGTTGTTTCTTCACCAGAATCTCACGACCCCTTGAAAACTTTTACAAATAAGGACTCAAAATTGGACACACGGTTGACGAAGATCGAGCGACAAAGTTGAAAACCGATCGGACGAGTCTTCGTTACTAATTGCGCCAAGATTTTCAAAATTGATAATATTGCTGCGAGGAGAAGACGTTAACCATAGTTATAGTTCGATCTGTGTTTGCTCGTCCGGAAGGGTCGACGTCTTCTTCATTCGGGCCACCACCGAGCGTGAGAGAGTAACCTGTCGGATACGGAATTACCTGTAGAAAAATAAAACAAATATATAATACGGTACGAGTGAGGTGAAGCAGAGCGTCGGGGCCCTCGCGGGAAAGGGTCAGAGGGGTTGACTGGCTCTTCGATCCATCAAAGTCACCGGGTAGCCCCCCCCCCCCCCTTCTCTACTCTGCCCTTCTTTTTTTTCCTTTTTTTTTCTCCATCCCTTCCAGCCAGTGGGCCGATTATATTTTTACAAGCGTGTCCAATGTCCTCGAAGAATATGTTAGTTCTGCCAACGGTGAAGCTCCAGATCACCTACGGTGTCGTATGCTCGACACTCGTCACCGGGATGCACGTGGAATATTTACAACAGCTTCAGAAAAAAAATAATGTTGAATTGTAATAAATGTAGTGGGAAAAAAAACTTGAAAAAAAATTACGGAGCTAGTTCCGAGTACAAATCAATTACGAACATGGGAATGGTTGTTGCATCCGAAGGAGCTTGCGCTGAAATCTCCACGAAGCGGCGTCCGCTTCGCAGGATTCATCAGCATTCTAGAAAAAAATAAAAATAAAAATAAAGTGCATAGAAAGTCGAGATAAGGTATAGCGCGCAAAAATACGCTCGACACTCGTCACTGGGATGCACGTTGAATATTCACAATAGCTTCAGGAAAAAAAATGTCGAATTGTAAAAAATGTGGGAGAAAAAGCTTGAAATAAATTACGGATCTGTTTCCAAGTACAAATTAATTACGAACATGGAAATGGTTGTTGCATCCGAAAGAGCTTGCGCTGAAATCTCCACGAGCGACGTCCGCTTCGCAGGATTCATCAGCATTCTAGAAAAAAATAAAGATAAAAATAAAGTAGCATACAACGTCGAGATAAGGTATAGCGCGCAAAAATACGCTCGACACTCGTCACTGGGATGCACGTTGAATATTCACAATAGCTTCAGGAAAAAAAATGTCGAATTGTAAGAAATAATGGAGAAGAAGCTTGAAAAAAATTACGGATCTGTTTCCAAGTACAAATTAATTACGAACATGGAAATGGCTGTTGCATCCGAAGGAGCTTGCGCTGAAATCTCCACGAGCGACGTCCGCTTCGCAGGATCCATCAGCGCCCCAGAAAAAAAAAGAAAAAAAAACTAAAGTAGCATAGAACGTGGAGATAAGGGATAGCGCGCAAAGCGAAGCTGGTAGGGTACGTAGGTTGATTTTCCGTCGGGGACTGCAGCCGCGACGGCGAACGGAGCCCACGTACACGCCCTTGCCAGACCAGCTACCTCGTCCGTTACTACACTTTTTTTTTCGCCTAGCATCGCTCGCAACGCCTGTCGCCGGAAGTGAAGGATTATTTATGCACACACGAGGAGAGCAGTAGTTGCCGAGACGAGAGAAGCACGGCGACGTCGGGAGGACTCTCGTGGCTCTCTCCTGCATGCATCGCTGGAAGATTAATTAGCCCGCATTATTACACACTCACGCTCCCGTGTGACTTAAGGGATTAAGTCTCCATCCAGTCTTTGAATCTCTTATCGGTCATACTTATCCTTCGATTTTTTAATTCGATTCTCAAAGTAACTCAAACATAGAATAATATTAATCGCGATCTTAGAAAAATCTGAAAAAAAAATGAGAGACACCTTCGCTCAAATTCCAAGCGGTTAATTAAATTTAATGGTTATTTATCGCTGATAACTTCATTCTTCTTTCGTGAAACTTACGACAGTACATCGCAAATTTATTACACCCGTTGCACGGATGAAGCATGAAGTTTGAAACGAGAGAAGTTTGAACCTGACAAGGGTAGGGCGTTTGGTAAATGATCGTGCTCGCGCGATCGGGATGCTCTTCAGGGAGAAGAAGAAGCAGCGGAAGAAGAAGGAAGAAGACGAAAAAAAGGATGAGGCGCGCACGCAGAGGCGGCTTTATTCAAATCTGTACAGTATAACTTGAGGGGGGAAAACCTTCGGGTAGCCGACGTTGGGCGAGGTTCCCTCGGCGGTCGCGTGGACGACACTTGCATGGAATATTAAACGACGACTTTTGCATATACGGATGTACTTACATGCCGCACGAAAAGCGCGGGAAGGTGAGATTTCGAAGAAAATAAAAAATTTGTCGATGCGTTTAATTTTTTTTTAATTCGTTAAAAAACGACCGACGATCCTGCGACCGATGAACCCGAGCTTGCGAAGTCCGTTGATACAATATTGGAGGTATCTCATAGTCCCGATTGGTATACCTGAAAGCGCTTCACCGAGCGGTGTCAGGACGGATGATAGATCGGCGGACAGAAGAGCGAAATGGTCCCGCATACGATTACTGGATTACACTGGAGAATTTATTTACAGAAAAAAAAAAAATTATATATATAAAGAATATAATATAATAAAATCGAAAAAAAAGGTCAGGCAAGGATCGACCCGCTGAGCGAGATATTCCGTTAGGTGTGGAATGGCACGAATAAATTTCGCCGAAAAACCGGGGAGGATCGGTTTGCCCGGCCATTGAGATTCTCGCTTGTACAGTTATCCTCAGGACATTCATTAATTACGATCATTGTGATACCGAAAATCCCGGATGTTTATTTTTTCGCTCTCGAACTGCGGCTTTCGACAAATCCCCGAAAAGTCACCTGGCCAGAAACATTTTTTATCCGGTATTATCAGCTTTACAAACTGCATATACGAAAATATGTTATTTTCAAGGCACAAAGATCGAACAAGTCTTCAAAGCTCGCGGGCGAGCGGAGGGTGAAAAAATTCTGAAAAAAAATCCCAGTCACCTCAAAGTGGACTTCGATCCGCAAAAAAAAAATGCATTAATTACCATTATCCTGAAGATATCTGCATGACATCAACTTTCATCTTTCGCAAGTCTCTATGCACGTCTTTAGGAAGAATAACCAATTACTCACTTATAGAATTTTGATCTCCAAGTGAACTTCCTCGAGCAAAGTTTGTCCGATGTAAAATATAGCCGTCATAACTCGATGAAATTTGGCCACATGCAGATATCTTCAGGGTCATCAATTACCAACGGCTCTCCTCTTTCCGAAGTCGCGATTTTCCATCTCGACCCCGAAAAACCGTTCCTCGCTGCAATCCGTGAGAAATTGCGATCGACGAAACAATTTCACACCGCCGGAATATGCAAAACTCGAGGGAGAGCGCACCGCTTCATTGACACTCGGTACTCAAACTCCGGAGCGTCGACGGCTCCATATCCCGAGCTCTCGAAACGATGGAACCATCGCGCATACGCAAAACCGGATGCGCAGGTGAAACTCTCTTATTTCTCGCACTCGCTCCTACCGCCGAGCTAGAAAATCCGGGGGGGTTGAAAACGTGTTGAAATTTACATATGTATCCGTCGTCGGGCTTTCTTGCGTGTTCTCTCGTCTCTCGTTGCGGGCCGAGCGCGAGGAGATCGTGCAGGAGCCGAGAGGCGCAGCCTCCGGCGGAGGTCGTGCGCCGATAGGAACACCGGCGAGCGGGGAAAGGCAGAAAAAGGGCCGGGATAGCAGACGAGCCACGAAAAAAAAAAAAAAAAAAAAAAATAGAACTAGAAAAAAAAGTTTACACGTGTGCGTGTATTGTGCGTTCCTCGGTACACCGGTCACGTATGATCGTCCGAGCCCCGGGTAATGTATACGTGCTCGCATTATTCCAAAATTCATACGCATCGAGACAGCGGCTTTGCGGCGGCGGCGGCGTAATCGAATCGTTCGACTTCTCCGACGATCGTTCCGCGGAGTCCTCGGAGACGACGACGGCGAGGTACGCGGACGGTTTTTTGCGCCCTCGCCGCGCTTCCATACACGCTCGTACGGCAGCCCGACTTTTTCCCCGGGACTTTGAGTCGAGGGACTTCTCGCTACAATCGAAAATCTATGTGCAGGAGGAGGGACGACCGGCTCGCCGATTGGCGAGGTTCCGTCGCGAGGACGGGGCGGAGAGTGTATCCGCTCTCATCGGCAAAAACTTCTCGCACATAATGCCGGGAGCACTGCGGGTTCGTAAATCGAGTCGAGCGAACGAGACGCCGGAGGGAAGCTGAACTCGCGAGTTATTTGGTAGTATAAATATAAATTGCGCACGGCGTATCCGTACGCCGTGGCAAAGAATTTATGGGATAAAATAACGGATAGAAAGGCTTAGATAAGGCCGAAGTATAGCATCGCTACGGTGTCACCGAAATTCGGCGAAAGTATGACGAAAGTATGACCACAATTGTGACGATATTGTGGCAAAAAATAACCACAACGATAAGTTTTATTTTAAGGCAAGCTACACCACTGTGGTTTTGCACGAATAGCAATTTATTTGGCACATTTAGATCTCTATCCGAAAACATCTAACCAGACAACTCTACCAGAAAACATCTCTCACCAAACGAGGCTACAGTCTAGCCTTGTATTCCGGTAGAGCTTTATTGTAATTCTGGTAGAGTTTTATTTCAAGTCCGGTGGAGTTTTATTTAGATTCTGGTAGAGTTTTTTTTACTTTCTGGTAGAGATTTTTGTAGAGTTCTAATACGGTAGAGTTGCAATATGGTAGATATGTTTTCTGGTAGAGTTGTTATGGACTAGAGTTGTTACACTGAGAAAAAGAATTGTTGGATCAACCAAGGGGCGTTCACCTGCATTCAAAGCCGTTATTTAATTGGTACAGTAAAATTTTTTGTTTAAATGGAAATATTTCGAATCGACTGAAGCGAATAATCGTTCAACAAAAGAATGATTTAGTTGTACCAACCAAATAACAGCTTTGAACGTGGGTGAACGCGAATTTAGTTATTCCAACAATTTTTTTTTTCTCAGTGTAGAGCTGTCTGTTTTGGTAGAGTTATTATCCGATAGACTTGTTTTCTGATAGAGATGTAAATGTGCCATTTATTGAGTGGCGATATTTACGTAACGGGATAAAATACCGGACAGAAAGCCTTAGATAAGGCCAATGTATCCCAAATATAGCAAAAGTATCATCACGATTATGACGAATATATAAAAAAAAAACCACAAGTTTTATTTTTACGTCAACCGCGCTCCTATTCCTTGGCACGAATACCAATTTATTTAACGGCAATTTCCCATCGCAATTTATGATTCGGCGAATCGGTCCCACACGCACACATCGACGGGCAATAATGGATATATTTGCGAAGAGTCAACATAATCGTACAGTCGGCGAGGCCACGAATGGCTGATCACGAATGATCGGTTCGCCAGTTGGGTCGAATGGGCGAAGGGAGGCTGACGAACACGTTTCTGCCGGGCACGGATTCCCTCGCTCCTTCCCCCGTTCACATGTGCGCTGCGTGTCCCGCGACGATGGACCTCCGACGAACGGCGATGATAATAAACGCGAGAATCGGCGCGGCTCCTCGTCGGGGCTACGAAAAAAAAAAACCTATGCAAACATTATAGGAGAAAAATATTTGCACAGGATAAACTCGAGCCCTCATTATCAGGGTGGACGACTGCTTCTGCTGCCGCTGCGCCGGGCTCTCTTCGCTCAGTCAACGGTTATCCAGGTGCGGATATTGCGAGCCGAGAAGCGCAGGGAGCCGGAGAGAGACAGAGTGAGCGAGCCGGAGTTCACCGGGAGGGAGATTGATTCGACATGCATAAATTAGAGAGGATAAGCCCTTATTCCACGAGCGTGGTGGGGATTGCGATTGAAATTGGTATCCGTGTACACACGCGAGGAGCGTACCCGACTCCGGCAAGGAGGGGGGAAAGCGGTGGAAGAGGTGGAGATATAAATTGATGACTGTAGGCAAGAGGCAGGGGGGGTCTATAATAATTAATCTCAGCTCGATGCAGATTCGAAGCCACCGCAAGAGCGGCACATCGGGACATCGCGCATCGGATGTATCGCATACCTGACCCCGGCACGGTGTTCCGGCATCTGCCTCAACAATTTTTTTTTTTTTTACTCCCAAAAGCGGCATCGCATTCGCCGTGACTTTTTTGTTGTCGCGCGATGGATCTGTTGGCGATGCGGAGGGGTGGACGAAGTGCCATGAATGTCATAGGAGTCGTCTTAAAAAATTGTATCGACGATACGCACATGAGCTCTTGATAACTAGGAACCTTATATTGAGGGTCGTTTTGGCCTGAAATTCAGATTTGCAACTGCTGGAGCAATTTTTTCTGAACAATTTTGTTTTCTTGTCTCTTGCAGAAGACGAAGTCGAGGCGAAAACGAAGTGCCACGAATGTCATAGGAGCTGTCTTAAAAAATTGTATCGACGATACGCACATGAGCTCTTGATAACTAGGAACCTTATATTGAGGGTCCTTTTGGCCTGAAATTCAGATTTGCAATTGCTGGTGCAATTTTTTCTCAACAATTTTGTTTCCTTGTCTCTTGCACAAGACGAAGTCGAGGCGAGGACGAAGTGCTATGAATGTCAAAGGAGTTGTTTTAAAAAATTGTATCGACGATACGCACATGAGCTTTTAATAACTTAATATTCTTAATAATAGGAGGAGAATATTCTTAATAACTAAGAACCTTATATTGAGGGTTGTTTTGGCCTGAAATTCAGATTTGCAATTGCTGGAGTACTTTTTCTCAACAATTTTGTTTTCTTGTCTCTTTCAGAAGACGAAGTCGAGGCGAGGAGGAGCCGGCTGGCGTGGCCGAGGAGGGCCAACAGCAGGCGTACGGTGGAGTGGCCGGTGGACGGGAGGCCGTCGAGGAGGACGAGGATCTTGGATCCGAAGAGGCCCAGCAGCAGCAACAGCAGCAATCGCTGCAGAATTCCGTTAGCGTTGTCCAGGGATCGGCGAACGACGGTTCGGCAACGGGCGGCGAGGATTCGGAGGAAGTCCACAAGAGGGTTGCAGCCGTGCAGGTGCAGGTACAGGGTATGGAGGGCGATTGGCGAGCGTACTGCGAGCATCCACTGTCGGTAGCGACCGCTGCGATGCTCAATCTTCAGCAGCAGCACCAGGTCTCGGCCGTGACGTCACACGCCGACGATCCTGCGGCGTCTTACGTCTACGAGTACTACAAGCTGCCGGACAAGGCGTCGGACGTGAAGCTGCCACCGCCTCACGAGCTCTGGTCCGCGTGAGTACTCGCCATTATTGTACTTGCCTTCGCGATGTCCCGACGTTCCAGCGAGTTCCTCGGCTACTCAATCGGCTCCGGTTTGGGATCGCTGTGACGGTCCCGTATTTTGAGTTAGTATATTTGGCGCAGGAAACTCAAGTCAATATTCTTATCTGGATTCTTGCTGATCTTTGTGCAGTCGGCACCTTCCGTGCGAACGCTCACGCTCTCACAGCAGCGGTCCAGCCGCTGCACCCGCGACGCGCGAGCAGCGGCCGTCTTATCGCGCGGAGGAATGCTATGACGCGCGCAGCAATACACCCAGAAAGATAATTTATTTGACGGCCACCGTTTATTTGGTTTAGGTAAAATATTTATTTGTTTTAAATAAATATTTATTTCATTCAAGTATCTATTTACTCAATTCAAATGAATATTTATTTGAATCAAATGGATATTTTACTTAAACCAAATAAACGGTGGCCGTCAAATAAATTATTTTTCTGGGTGTAGGCGAGGGCCCTACTTCCGTCAGGCCCTTGCATCAGTTCATCTCCACGTCCCGAACCGTTGTGACGTACACTCTCCTTCGCTCGTTAAATAAATCTCTTTTTCGGCGTCAATAGAAATCATTCATTTCGACCATACCCGACTACCATTGCATCGCTAAAATTAACACCTGATTGCTGCAGGTACGAACTTTCAATCGCGATACGCATTGGATCTCGCGGAATATCGTGCCGTTTGTCCGGTTGGCAACGGGTCCGCGCCCGGTGTGTTCCGGCTTCTAAACAAACGAAGCACGAGAGCACCCACGCAGGTGCCGAAGTGGCTGAGCCAGCCCGCTCGTTCCGAGACTCGCGTTATTACTCACGGGTCAGGTTCTATGCAGGATACCTACGCCCGCTGCGAATAATGCGGCGTTCGTAGTTGCAAGCCTACGAGGGTGCAGGTATTACTGTATACTCGATACAGGACGGCGGTGAAGGAGCAGAGAAGCCGGACACAATATCCGTGGGTGCTCTCGGCCCAGATGAGCGAAAAATTCGAGCTTCCGCGTGACCGGCGCACGTGGGGAATTGTTGTCCGTTGAACCCGGTGCGGACGTTGAACGATCCGCTCGCCGTAAAGTGAGACTGTAAACTGCACGCACGCACCTCCAGGCCGGGCGGCTCATGAATGGATCAATGATTCATGAGAACATTATTTCACGGTGGTCCGAGTGGTAAAATCGTTCGAATGCTGAGGAGGCAATTTGGCTGTTATTAAAATTACCTCCGAGCACCGAGCCTCTTTCGATTTTCCATCACAAATTATCCTAAGCAAGGTAAATCGGGGTCTGGCGCAAAATTTTGGAGCACCTACGACACGCGCATGCGTCTCTTCGGTCGCCGCATCGGGAATCAGAGAAATTTCCTTTCCGGCCCATTTGCTCGGTTTGCAAACTCCACGATCGTGCAGCTACGGAACGCACACTCCTCGCATCTTTCACATCTCTCATGTGCACTTGTATGACCTACCATTGTGAAAAACGGTCTCACCCCAGTGGAGCGAGAGGGGTCGCTTCTGTATTTTGGGCCCGATGCGTGCCAAACCCCCTTCCCACCACATCCATTCCGACTCTATCTCCTCGGCGACCCCCTCCCCTCCATTCGCCGTTCTCAGGGGTGGCCCGGCGACCCTCTGTACGGGTAACGCGCCGGGCACAATTTCTCGGTCCCACTTTTTGATTTATATCGGACGCTTAGCATATTTTGTAATTTACTGTTGAGAAAAGCCTCAACGTACGAATTTAACAAAGATCCGTTTCGTTTCCTTTCGCCTCTCGCTGGCTTGCGTGCTCTCTCGTTGCCGTACCTCGCACTCAGTTTTGCACCACGCCTTCCTGCACAGTTTTTCCGTTCGAACTGCAGTCGTGGACCGACGCGCGCGCGTGCGAATCCGACAAAATTTATACGCAATCTGTTTTTTTTTTTTTTTTTCTTTTATCTTTCTGGTATCGCGATGGGGTCTTGGCAAGTGGTGGGGGGATGGCGGAAAAAAAAGAGGAAGATGCCTCCGTCTAATCTTCCCTCGCATCTCTCACTCACGGGATCGCCGGGCGAGATAAGATCTCGACAATTTGTACGCGACCGGGTCGTTAAAAATCCTGTACGGGAATTTCTTTTGATGCATCTGGGAGAGCAGCCGGGGATGAATGCGCGGTGTCTATGGGATGTGCGTTCGGGCGAGAACAAGGTTTTTAATCCAATTTCATTGTTGCACCTTCGAATCGCATTGTGAGCGTAATGAGATGATTTTTTTTTTTTCTTCATTCTTTGATCCCGAGTAGCTTCGACTTGGCTCGGAGTGGATTTGATACCGAACAAAGTATAACGTAATATATTCTCGGAAGTTATTTTCTTTTTTTTTTGTTTTCTTCGAATGTCGTGTAAATTTTTCAACGCGAGTTTCATTACGTTATTCTTTGATCCCAAGTATCTTCAACTTGGCTCGAAGTGGATTTGATCCCGAACAAAGTATAACGTAATATATTCTCGGAAGTTATTTTCTTTTTTTGTTTGCTTCGAATGTCGCGTAAATTTTTTAACGCCAGTTTTTTTGGGAGAAAGATTGGGCGATGATGTGCGCCGGCGCGTCATTCATGATTCCTCGACTCGTCGATGTATAAACGAAGAGGAAGAAAATGAAAGTCCGTCCGAGAGTCGTCGCGCGAATCCGGGAGAGGAAGAATTTCGCTATTTCGTCCGTCGTTAACCTTCGCTCTCCGTCGGGCCGTATAATCAATTATCGCGGAGAATTCCACTCCGCGTTGACAGAAACTCGATACCCGAGGACTTTGGACAGAAAATTAATTAATCGCGGAAGGATTAATCGAATCTTTCGCGAGTTGCTTGCAACGAGCAGAGCCTTGTGTTTCCTATCTCGAGATCGTCGAGGTCGTTATATGCTAATGAGCCGAAAAAACATTCTTTTTTACAGTCATTCCGATAGTTTGTACATGTTGACATGCGAACATTGCGATGCAAAAAAATTAACTACAGTATCCATGAGAGCCCGGATGACTCGGAGCGACCTGCCGAGTCCTTCTTAAAATCACGAAGAAAAATTTATGTATACAGACACTTTGAATCGGAAAACACGTTTTTTCAATCTTTCCGATAGTTTGTAAATATTGACAAGCGAACACTGCGGCACCAAAAATTAACTATAACATCCATGAGCCCGGATGACCAAGCTCGGTTTCCCGCGTTCTTCCGAAAATCATGAAGAAAAATGTATGTATAAAAACATTTTTAAACCGAGAAACTTTTTTTTTCTATTCAAATCTTTCCTACAGAGTTTGTACATGTTTAAATCCGAACATTGCAGTACCAAAAATTAACTACAAAATCCATGAGTTCGGATGACTAAAAGCGACCTCCTTCGTCCTTCCGAAAATCAGGAAGAAAAATTCATGTATAAAGACATTTTTAAACCGAGAAACAATTTAAAAAAAATCTTTCCTACAGTTTGTACGTGTTTAAATCCGAACATTGCGGTACCAAAAATTAACTACAACATCCATGAGTCCGGATGACTAAAAGCGACCTCCTTCGTCCTTCCGAAAATCACGAAGAAAATTCTATGTGTAGACATTTTTGAACCGAAAAACAATTCTTTCAATCTTTTCGATAGTTTGTTACATGCTGACGTGTGAACATTGAGGTACCAAAAACTAACTACAATATCCATTAGCCTGGATGTCGGAAAACGACCTCCTTCGGCCTTCCGAAAATCACGAAGAAAAATGTATGTAAAACGACATTTTGGAAACCGAGAAAACATGAGTGTCGCGAACTCCCGTTTAGGGAACGAAACGAAGAAACGCGAAACCGCTCGGACTGAGATAAAAGAGGACTCGAGAAGAAGCTGTTAGGATAGCGGTCTCGAACTTTGCGCCGTGTAGGCTGTTCTGTTTTACAGCGTCAGCCGCGCGGATAGTTGAGGGCCTCGGCTTATAACTCCGCGTAATGGCGATGATGACGACGATTGCGCTCGACGCTTACGCTCGTTCGAGCGCTGTGCTGAGAGCAATAGAATTTTCTTCCCCGGTTCCACGGCTTCTCTAACGAAGCTTCTTGCTCGTTCCCGGCGGAATTGGCCGACCCTGGTGTTCTCCAGGGGCCACGGGCGACTAATAAAGCAAATAACCCACGGACCGGACGGGGGCGCGAGAAACTTCGCCGGCAACAAAGTTTATCTCGTTACCGCACCGCGCGAACATTCCCTTATCGTCGCCGTGGGAGCGCCGGTACGAAACCATTCTCGCTCTTTATCGCCGTTGAACTTTGTTGGCCACGTGAACATTACAAGCGCTCATTTGTCTAAAACAATTTTTAAAAAAATACTTATCTCCACGCTACCGTGAAGAAAAAAAAAAAAAAAAGGTAGCGAATGCCCGTTGTGCGTCACTTTTGAATAAACGCTCCTCCCTCCGGTCTCTCGGCGTCTGCACGCGAGCCGCGTCCCGATCTCCGGAATCAGCAATAAATTTAAGGCCTCGCCGCTGCCGAGAGTGAGAAATATAAATCGGTCTCGCCTGCACTCCTTTCGCGGTTGACAGTTTCCACCGGAGAACCGGAGCGTGAATACGTACACGTACCTTGGACGATCTCCCTTCGGTCTTGCGAAGCTGAGGAGGAAAAACACGTGTGGGTATTTAGTCCTGCCCACTCGTCCTGCCGATGCCGCGAGCGTCGATGCCCGATTAACCGGGCGATGCAGCGCCGAATAGGATGTCATAAAACGTAAAAGATTCATTAGCCTCACTCGTTAAGTTAAGAAAATATAACTATTTTTATTCATTTCTTAACTTTATTTTACGAAGGAAATAAACGTGCCACAGCATCGATCTTCAAGATCTCAGTGGATCGAAATATATCGAATAAGTTAAAACATATAGAATATATCAAAATATATAGAATATATCGAATATATTGAAACATATAGAACATATCAAAATATATCGAATATATCAAATAAATTGAAACATATAGAATATATCAAAATATATTGAATACATCGAATATATTGAAACATATAGAATATATCAAAATATATCGAAGGTATAGAAAATATCTAACATCAAAAATTCGGAGGATGCAGAGACTGCCCCGCACGTTCGTTTCCGCGATGGCATACCGATCTCAGCGGCGATTTTTTTCCTCCGCGTACCGTATTTCACGGTAGAGTATAAAAAAAAAGAGAGCTCGACGCTCGGTGGACGCGAGCTCGTACGTTACACAGGTCTCGTTTCCCGGTTTTATCGTTACGCGGAGATCTGCTCGGGCCCGCTTCTCGGTCGGACGAATGCCGAGCGGCTGCTCCTGTAGCCTCTGACCCAGCTGTGACCACCGCCACGTCGTAAAGCCGAAGAGACGTCCTCACATTATCATTATTATCATCACATCCGAAGAAAAAGCGAGAAGCCAAGCGAACTCCATTGGCCTTTCGAAACAATTTTTTTTTTCGTTTCCGAAATTCAACCGGAGCTTCTAAATTTCATCGCGGATATCTTATTGTTTTTTTGTGACGGTCCGTCTTGCCCCGGAGCGAGCGTCGTCGGGCCACACCGAGTCAGCCTGCTCGACTTATGCTCGACACGTAGGGGGCATCAGGACGAGCTCACGTTCTCCGCTTATTCAAATTTACGATCATAATTTTATTGCTCGCCGGCAGGAGCGTTGACAATGCCGCGTCTCACCGGCCGTATCCAAGTACGGTGCCGTTGCGACGTTGTCGTACAGTCGGCGAGACACCGCTGCGGGGTGAGGTCACACCCAGGAAAGCATCACGCACGGGGTCTCGTCCCCGTTCGCTCGTTACGCACTCACCACGCGCGATCCAACCTTAAGGTCGCCGTGCCTCTTATTATCGCCGACCTCTCTCGGTCAGGCTCGTCGGGGCAAAATATGTCGCTACCGAGAAGTTGAAACCAAGCTAGTTACCCGGAATGCTCCGAACTCCTCGTGCCCGGCTTCGTGCGAGACTCGGCTTCGACGACAGCTTTCCGAGATGGAACGAACGAGTATCTCACGTCGTGTCGTTAAAGTCTGACGAACCCTCGAGCGGTTATCGTACGCGATCGTTACGACGCGAGAGGCTTCATCGCCATAAAAACCTTACCTACCCCGGCGGTTCGGCCACTACTGTTGCCGCGACGGTGACGATGATGGAGGGACGGACGGGCGATGGAACTGAAAAAGATTAAACGGAGTTGGGTAAAAAAAATAAAGACGACGCGGAACGGAGAGTCGAGCATCGGGTCTCGTTTCCGAGGGAACTCGAGAGAGGGAACGAGCTTCCTCGGAAACGTTTCCGCCGAGGGACGAGCGTGGAATCGGAGCGTTCAACGGGAGGTCACAAGCGGAGCGTGCCCTCCTCGTGGGTCACGTTGCCTCGTTACGCACGCCACGCGCAATCCACACTCGTGGCAAACTTAATTCCGAGACCGAGGAACTCCGCTCTTCTTCCCGTTTCGCTTCTCCACCGCTTCGTACGACGGTTGTCGGAGGTTACTCGAAGCCTTGGGACGTTTTTTCAAAATTCTGCTCTTACGCCTTGCCGGCTGCGAGCGATCTTGGACGCGAGTTCGGTTTAGGTCTTTTTCGGATGAATGACAGCTGATTAGGCGTATTTGAATCATTTTTCATTCCCGGTGTCGATCGCCGTTAAAATGTCACTTAGCTAAAATATTGCGACCTCTTGATCACGAATATGACGTTCATTTTGCTCCAAACCCAATTTTTTAGATTTTAATCCCAAAAATGCGATTTCTCATTGAAGCAAATTGTTTTTTGTGCATAAAATCGAAGATACGAATGTCCCACTACACTCACACACTAAAAGGCCAGCAGATTCATGTTCAACGCACAAAAATCCGTCGGCATACGTCGCAGTTAATTTTATAAACGGAAAAAACATTTCATGCCGACAAAAATTATTTCAAAAATTCAAAAATTCCCATCCATTTTTCACGTTTTTCAACGTTCTCGAACGGTACGATAAAACGATTGTAAAACTTTGCACGAGGCCCTATTTTGTGTATTTTCTCCCGTAGAACACGACGGGCACCCCGGATTTTTCCTAGCTCCATTGGGAGCCGAGATATCGACCTATGAAAATCACGAAAATTGACGTTCTCCAGAAGTTCCCAAAAAATGGAAAAATCGTTGTTCAATCAATTTTTTTTCATTTCAAGGCTACATTCCACGTATTTTTTCCCGCTGATCACGAATATAACAACTATTTTACTACCAACCGAATATTTTCCATTTAAATCCCAAAAATACGATTTTTCGTGCATAAAATCGAGACTTTCAATGTCTCACTGTACTTTAGTCCCAAAAAGGGGCTATGCCACCCTATCTATCATCTATCTATTCATTTTTCATTTCCGGCGTTGATCGCCGTCAAAACATTGCGGATCGAAATGCCCACCACCTGTCGGTGGAAAAGCACGGAAGGAAGTCAAGAACAAGAACACGCACAATAAAGAAGTCATCAGACGAAGTGACCCGGGCAAATAAGCGGTACTACAGCTCGCGGGCACACCAGACTCGTTTCGGACCTGTATTTCGAGTTTCGTTATTGCCTTCCGCCTCCATCTTTATCATATATCTATACATGTATCCGTATACGCACTCGAGTGGCCCGTACATACAATCGAGTACGCGGTCTTCCATCCCGTGGAATGTACGCGTATTATGTACCATTCTACATGTCTTCATTTTTTATTTATTTATTTTTATTCATCCTCATGAACGATTCGTCCACGTCGCGAAGAGACGCCGGCGCGAGCCACCGGCCGACGATTTCCGGTTTGCTAAACGGCGATTCCGGCTTGCCCAGAACGAGTCCTGCGAGTCTCTTTCCTCTCTCTCTCCCCATATCTCCCGACTCCTCTCTTTCGTATATAGCTTTTTTTATTTTCGCCATGCGGTGATTCCCTCGAAGCGTCACGCCAAGTTTCGTACGAGCAGCAGGTTGAACGCGCAAGTGACCTCGGGCGACCCGTTGCGGACCCCATCGCTCTCATCTTCGATTTTCTCCACTTCACCGCGCTCTTCGCACGTCTGCCGCTTCCCGCTTGGGAAAATGTGCATGCATCGAACCACCTCGAACGTATCCGATGTAAATAACGCTGGCCACTCGATTATCGTAATGTTCAGCGAGTCTTACAACCGGAGACGATCCCGAAGACGGTCCATCTTCTTGCGCCGCGGGCTTCGCGCGATTGCGGCGTAAGCTTCCGCCGTTTTAAGGAATTTTCTCTCCGTAAAAAAAAAAAAAAAAAAAATGAGCCTCATTGTGTCAGCTCGAAGATCGAACCTCGATTTTTCTCTCGCGCAGCCCCGCAGTCAATTTAAATATCGTCGCTCACACGACCGTCGAACCATAATTATTCACCGTTCATTCCATCCGATATAACATTTCATTCCCTCTTTATGCCCGGCAAAAGCGGCACAACACGGAATTTTTCTCTCGAGAGTGTTCGCGGACGCCGATGCGGATTAGCATCGCATTACTCGATAGACCGTGAAACGCGCACCGTCACCCCGTCCTCCGCTCGGATCTTCCACTTCTCTCCGTCCTCCTCGCATCCCGCGGATCCATTTCATTTAAGCCGAATTCATAGGCCAACCCCATAGCCCCGGGTTATGACGGTGTCTACTCGAACCGTTCGCAATATCTTCCCTTCGTTTTCTCTTCTTCCCTCTCCTCGACTCCCCTCGAACACTTTGTATACACTTACTTCGAGTCCAAATTCCCCCCCCCCCCCCCCTCCTGCGCCAAAATCTAAATATATGCCTGGAAAAGGGAACGAGGGGAAGAGGAGCCGAGAGACTCGTCGGCGTCGAGAGGAAGAAAAAAAGATGGAAAGATCGGATCAGGTATCGAGCCGAAGCTATGGAAAGAGGAAGAAAAAAAAAACACTTTTATTGTCTCGATGCATCTGACCGTAGGCAGGCAAAGGCGCCTCGAGTTCGAGCTCCGGAGATCGGTGGGAGAGACGGAGAGGGAAAATAAGGATGGACTGAGAAAGGGTAAATTTCATCGGCGTAGTCGCCTTTCCGAGGGAGAGCGGGAGAGGAGGAGAGTTAGGGAATGAGATAAAAGATCGCATACACCCGAAAGCGTTGGCAGTTTATAAGGGTAGAGAACGACGTGTCTTTGTGGATACGCATTATCATGCTAAATATAACATGTTAACTACTTCACATAATGCCGAGAGACGCGCGTTGCTTTTTATGCCGTTCGTACGCTGTTTTCTTCTTCATTTTTTTTTTTTAATTCTTTTTATTTCTTCCTCGTCCGCGGCGAGGAGGAGAGAGGAGTTTATTGCCAGCGGCGCTGATATTGTGTCGCTCGCGTACCCTTGGGCGACGGGAGAGTCGCCGCTGTAACGCGAGATGAAGAAGGAACGCTCGGATTGGTTGTTGGGCGGATGTGATAAAATTTTAGATAGTTATACGCGAGAGAAAGATCCCAGATGCGAGACGAGGAGGAGACGGCGGCGAACCGTTACGGCGGGAGTTCGCTCAGGATTTTCCATTTAACCTGTGGGAATGTCCGCGAGTTGGAAATTTCTTGTAGGGTTTATATTCGTATTTATTCGGATGCTCAACTGTGACGAAGATCCAAGAGTCGGAGAGGAATCGAGATGATCGGAGTCAGTTTGACGTCATCAATTCTCCCATTTTTTTCATTTCCCCTCAACAGAAAGACCGAGAAAAATAATTTATTTGACGAGCGCCTCGCAAATAAATATTTACTTAAATCGAATAAAAATTAATTTTCGGAGCGCCCGTCAAAGAACTTATTTTTCTGGGTGAATTCGTCTCCTCTCTCTCCCAATCCCCAAAGGTTCGCTCGACGCATCGAGCACCGCGAAGGGTCCAGAGGCTCTCTCGTGGCCGGATGGCGTTGAGGCGACGAATTCGTCGCGCCTCTTTAGACCGGGATCGATCCACTTCCATTGTCCGTTTTTCGATCGTAAAGTAATTTTTTTTTCTTCCTTTGCCGTCACAGGGGTGTGATGGGCCAGAAGCTGTTGGTACAAGAGGCCGCCTCGGGCGGATCGAATCGGATGGAGAGCGGCGAGGGTAACGGAAGCGGTGAGCTTCATCATTTCCTTCATCAGTACAATCAGCACAGTCCGGGACAGAGTCTCCAGGGTGGTCTTCCGCTTCCGTTGAGTCCGCAATCGTTGAGACACGACGGCTCTTCGGGAGGAGGAGGTGGCGGCGCGGCAGGGGGAGGAGGGGGAGGCGGAGGAGGAGGAATAACAGGGGTCAAGAGGGAGCCGGAAGACCTCAGCTCGTCCCGCGGAGGTCAGCAGTCCAGCAAACGGCACAAACAGGAACAACCGGATAGCCCAACGCCGGCAGGAATGTACCATCATCATCAGCACCAACTGCAGGTAACGGAATCCGCACACATCCTCTTTCACTCCGATGAATCTAACCGATCTCTCCTATGCGATAATAATAATACAATTTGTCACGAATTTCTGCAACTCCTCATTCGTGACTTTGAATATACTACGTGTACGTATGGTCGGTTCGACTGAAAATCGACAGCCGATGCCCGCCGATTTAGTCATCTTTTTGTGATATGATTTTGTTACCGACCCGTAAGGGTCGAGGGATTTTTTACAGATTTTTTTAGAGCACCAGTGACTTTTTTTAACCGTCGAAAAACCGACTCCGAAAAATTTAAAAATGTGATTTGATATCAATTGTATTTGAGCCTTCCTGTATTTTTATAAAGTTCAGAAAAATTGAAATCCTATGATATTGAGAAAGTTATGAGCAGTTAAAAAAATAAAAATTCCAATTGCGACACGAAAGCAACTAAAAACTTTCGAAAAAAATACTAAATATTGAGATCCCATTAAATCATAAAATCAGTACGAATTTTTTCCAAATTTTTTAAACGACGTTTTCCTAATTGATTTTTTGAGGATTTAAAAATTTCACTGGTGGTACGAAAATCCGAAAAAGATTCCTCTTATGGGTCGGTAACAACATCGTGCTAAAAAAAAATGAACAAAATCGAGGATGGACATGGGCTGCCCATTTGACGTGGAATGCCCCATATGTATGTATGTGGATTCAAGTACCCAACTTATTCTCAAACTATATTTTGCAGGTGCAGCAGTACGGCAGTCCATACGACCCTTACTCGTCGTGCAGTCCGAGATTACAGTCGGCGGCTTACACGTCTACGTCGGCGAACTCCGGCTCGAATGCAACGAATCAGACGGGCCTGCATCAGGAAACAACGGCGGTGTACGTAACCGGTGACACGCTACCGCCATTAGCATCCTCGAGCGGTTCATCGCTACCGACAACGACGGCATCGTACACGAGGTACGAGGTTGTGCCGAGCTCGTACTCAACGACGCACGCGATACGCTCCTCGTCGAGCAACAGCAAAGTACTGACAGTCGATCTACCGAGTCCCGACTCCGGCATCGGTGCCGACGCTGTCACGCCGAGACAGGATCATCATCCTCCGACGGCGCTCCATCAGGTCAGTCGCGCAGGTCACGCCGACCTATCTACGATCTCTTCGATTCCCGAGGCTTTTCTCCGCTGCACCGCACTCAAATTTCGACCATTTTAGCCGGACCATTTTGGTACCATTTTTTCTTCCATTCTCAAGAGAAGCTGTGAATTGAATAAAATTTGTCTCTCGCCGTGTCGAGTTTACCGATCATTAATTTTACGATGCGGTAAATGCAAATAAATAAACCAGTTGACAACCATAAAACTCTTCGCCACTGTTGCGACGACGTTGATGAATAATAACGAAGAAATTTACTTACGATTTGTCACGAGACAAGTACCCAGTCGCGGTCCACGTGCAGGATATTTGTTTACACGAAAGTGGCCGCCTCCAGAGACCGCACAGTGACTTCGGAGAAGTAGGAAGTACGCTCGGGTACCGCGACGGCAGCCGGATGCTTATTAACAATAGCGGTTTTCCCTGATGTCTGGCACGAGTCAACGGAAGAGTGGCACATGCGGTCTTGCAAACTCGACCGCAAGGACCTCATTGCCATTCGGAACGTTTCTTTGCGCATTCACGCCACATTCTACATTTGATTTTTTTTTGTTTATCATCATCATTATCATCACGCTCATTCAAAGAGTCGACGAAGATTTATTTCTTGACAGAAATAAAACATCCACCTCGGGGTAACGAAGAGATCGAAAGAGGGCTCAACCTTGTCCTATCCAAGAAAATATATATTTATTTCCCATGAAGAGTTCGAATAATTTAAAAAAATGTACAATGTCTTAAATTTGTTCTGCAGTCGTCGTTCGACTACACGGAACTGTGTCCGGGTGGAACGACAACGGGGACAGCGGTGGTCCTCGAGAGTGGCGCAGTTATTCATCACCAGCCCTTGCAGCTGCAGTTGCAGCAGGGCCACGCTCAGCCTCAAGTTCAACGGGGTGGTCTGGTGTCCGGTGGCGCGACGAATGCGAGCGCGAGCCCGAATCCACCGCGATCCCGGCCGTGGCACGATTTCGGTCGGCAAAACGACGCCGACAAGATACAGATACCAAAAATGTTAGTATCGAAAGTTATGCTCTTCTCGTTTCACAATATCTACGATGTAATTATGTTAAATTTGTTCCCTTGGACGATCCCAGATGCTCGAACGGATACTCATGGATACCGATAAAAATACTCACACAGATACTCATAGAGGAATTCTAATTGATACGCATGGATATCTATAAACACCCAGACAGTCCCACAGTGTCACGGATTGAAACCGATAATAACTGTCAGCGTAATATAATCGGGATGGATGAGACGTATGAAATGAAAAAAATTCCCCCCCCCCCCCCCCCCTCCTAACTTGCGGAGTATCATAAATCCATCGTGAGGCGAGCCGAAAAGATATCGGGATTAAACTCTCGAGTCTGTGAAATCGAAATGTCCGAGATAAATATACTCACCAAGGTTTGGAAAGGGATTCGGCTTGCATACAAACGCACACACATAAATTACACATATATATATATATATATATATATATATGTACGCCATATAAGTTATTATAATAAAAAAAAAGTCGAGGTAGGCGTCGGGCGATGGCCAGGGCGTTAACCTGCCTCGCGAGTCTGCGAACGCTCGTACTCGCGTTCGCGGACTCGCATCGGCCGTTATCAACCGTCGAGTTTTCAGTGGCGACCCCATTAAAAAATATATACACACATATATACATATATATTTTAAATACGAAATGCTCGCACCCGCGAGTACGAGCGATACACGTACACGCGGCCGCGAGGATACTGTTTAAAAGTTTGTGCAAAAGGCGATTGCGATAGGCTAAATAGGTAGGCAATACCTCCTTCTCCGAGCGGTGCGAATATAAACGCTGGCTCTCAAGTGGATAAGCCACGTGTGCGCTCAGACACACGCACACGCCGACTGGCGCATAGATACGCCACTTCCTTCGGATAGCGTGCCACCGTCGAAGTTTCTGCAAACGCTTTTTGTCACGCACCTTTTAACTCGTCGCATTGCCTGGCCTTACACTTACCGTACTTATGTATCGCTCGAAGATAGTAACGATCTATCGAAAACAGGCGACTTTTAGCTCTTTCGCAATTTGCGCGCTCACCACGATCACCGATAGACTAATTACAAGAAAAGCAATATTGTATCGAACGACAGGTCCGCTCGCGTATCGACTTTATTTTTTTATTGTTATCGCTTGACTGGCAATTCTAGAGTCGCTAAACGAACATCAAATGCACGTCATTTATCTTTCCATTTCGTTTAGTTAAGTTAGTCGAACGAAAGTGGGGAGAGCTGCACAAAAGGGATCGCCTTTGTCAATTTTTTTCTTGCGGAATGTAAAACAAGTCTCATCTCAAATGAAGGCTTTTTATTTAACCACGCTCTCCCCTGTGTTTGTGTACGGACGATACGCATAGATAAGATACATTATAGATAAGATACATTTGATGAATTCTACTTTCATTATTTTTTTTCAGCTATTCGGCATACGGTTTTAAGTACCATTTGGAATCGCCGATAAGCACGTCGCAACGACGGGAGGACGACAGAATAACTTACATAAATAAGGGACAATTTTACGGTATAACGTTGGACTACGTGCCGGACCCGGACAAGCCTCTCCTCAAGGCCGGTCAGACTGTCAAGGTAATAATTTAACACCTTCCGTCGCGAGCGGTACCGCGCGAATGGTCTTCTCGACGTTCATCGAGGAAATACGATACGCCGAAGCGATGAAGAAAATTGGGTCATGTTTTCCTTTTTTTTTACCATGGCCTCGCCTCTCATTCAAAGATACAAGTACCGTTACAGTATCGTAACTCGGCACCGCTACATTTGCCGCATTAATTTTCCGATATAAAGATCGCGCTCGGATTATTTTCACCGAGAATCAACTCACGACTTGGGTTGATAATTACGGAGCTTCGAAGCTACTCCTCGAATTAACGCTCGCGAGGCAAACACGTGCTGGAAACGGTAATTTTCTTCGCAATCAGCCGCAGATAACGGCGCTTGTTAATTTCAAAAGCATGCATTTTTTTTCTGTACAATTTTTGTAAACATTTTGCCAAAAAAATATCCGAGAGTATATTTTGTCACTGACGATCCGTTATAATTTAGGTAACTAAACTGTTTCGAGCATTCGACGAGCCTGCGCAACAATTCTATCTCGCCCGCACGTGCTCGAAGTTCTATATATAAATCCGACGTCCATTCACCCGAATCACGAAAAATTCGTTTCTCTATTGCGTTCCCGCTCTACGATACAGTGCAATCGCCGTTCGCGCGACAGTAACGGAGATCATACTATAAAGCGTTCGATACACTCGGCTGCAAACTTGTATTCGATCGCAGGGGGTGTCTGACTCGCGCCGAGACGCGATATTACTCACGTCAGTGCCCAGCAAGTACGAGCACCCGTTATAGATGTTATAATTGCCGCGCTCCGGCTCGCCAATCGTTTCTTTTTAATATTTATTAATTCTCTTTTTTTTGTCGTCTCTTATCTCACTTACTTTCGAAAGTGTTACGAGGCGCGACGTTCAACGCAATATTTTATATAAACTAAATTTATCGTAAAATTGTGTATGTCTCCGGCTGGCTGCTGGACTTTGAAAGCGTACGGTGAAAGTTTCGGTGCTATCGAGCCCGATAATTTGATTAATCGATAATGATGCCAACGACGCCGGGCAAAGAGCTAGCTAAAAATATTTTTTTCCTCGTTTTCTAATACAGCGTTTCTTTGTGCAGAGTGTCGTTATGCTGATGTTCCGAGAGGAGAAGAGCCCCGAGGACGAGATTAAGGCGTGGCAATTTTGGCACGGTCGGCAACACTCGGTCAAGCAGCGAATACTCGACGCTGGTGAGTCAAACGCGCGACACCCAATAATATGTATGTGTATTATACGTATATTGTATTGTAATCGTTAATAGATGCTAATTGCATTCGACGAAACTTTCTCGTCTTACGCTAGTTGTACTGCACATTCATTCAAGAAACGGAGCTGATTCAGAACTCCGAGGACTTTCCTGTTAGCATATTACTCGGGGAATTCCCCAATTTTTTTAGTAGTTTTTCTTACGACGAGCTTTCGATGAATCGAACGAAAAGAACGGTGAAAAAAAACCTACAATTATCATACGGTCGTATTAACATTTGATGACACTTCTATCGTAACTTTTCAATTTAATTTTCTGCGCAAGCTCTCAAAGCGATTATGGATATTCGGTAAGACTTAGTAATTTAATCCGTGCGAAACATAATTTATTATGTATTTTACCTATGTAGGATATAAATTAAAAAATATTAATGTTAATAATTTTTCTTCTCGAAAATGCAGATACGAAGAACAGCGTGGGTCTGGTGGGCTGCATCGAGGAGGTTGCTCACAACGCTATTGCGGTTTACTGGAATCCTCTCGAGTCCTCTGCAAAAGTAATTATCTCTTTGACTCTAAGTCAGAAGAATATTGACTACCGGATGATTTATAAATATTTTTTTCTACTAACTGCTTTTCTACCATTCACAGATTAACGTGGCAGTGCAATGTCTGAGTACAGACTTCTCGAGCCAAAAGGGCGTGAAGGGTTTGCCGCTGCACATTCAAGTGGACACGTACGAGGAACCACCGCCACACACTCACTCTTACACACCTCCGTCGCATCGTGGTTATTGCCAGATCAAAGTTTTCTGCGATAAGGTAAAAACAATCCTCGAATTGAATTTTTTTTATTGAGTTTTATTCGATGGAAGATTTGTGTATATTTATATCAAAAACATTTTTTTTTGTTATTCCAGGGTGCCGAGCGAAAAACTCGGGACGAGGAGCGACGAGCGGCGAAGAGAAAAATGACGGCAACGGGAAGGAAAAAGCTCGACGAGCTGTATCACTCGGTTACGGAGAGAAGCGAATTTTACTCGATGGCGGATCTTCACAAGCCACCGGTACTGTTCTCACCACCTGCCGAGCATGCGATCGACAAGGTGAGCGAATTTTTACGAGACTTCACGCAATGACGAAGCACCGTCTATGAAAAAATTCGTTAGTCAATTTTGGCATCCTCATTGAGGAAGATTTTTTTTTCAATGAAAATGTATTTTTCTCTATATGAGAAAACAGAACAAAACAAAAATCTCAAATTCACTCAGAAAACCGTTTGCATTTCAGTTCTCGACGATGGAATTATCAGGGTTCTACGGCGGTGGAGGCGGAGGAGGTAGCGGGGATACCGACACATCGTCACTGAGCAACGGCGAGGGTGGTGGAATAAAAACCGGCGCAAGCAGTCCTTATCCGGCGTGCGGGAGACCGAGTCTCCCGGCTCTGAAGTTTCACAATCATTTTCCACCGGACAATCTGAGCTCGCTTCATGACAAGAAGGACTCGCTACTTATGCAGGTCCAAGAACTTCAGGGTTCGGTACTCCAGAACGTACAGCAGAATAATTTGAACACCGGAACGGTAGTTTCCAGTGTCGGTAACAGACTTCACCTGCAACAGCAGCAACACCTTCGCGGCAACGACTCCGAGGATCGTGTAATGCTCTACGTCAGACAGGAGTCCGAGGACGTTTATACACCTCTTCACGTCACCCCGCCGACCGTTCAAGGATTGCTCAATGCGGTAAGTCTTAAAGAATATATACCGATCAACCGTCGGTAAAATCAAACTTGCTGTTTCGAGCACAGATCGAAGTGGATTTTGATCATCTTTCCGGATACATTTTTTTAACGTACCTTCGTCTGTAACCAAAATCTGCGAACCGTTCTATGACAGATTTAGTTACCGGCCGCGGTATTTCGAATCACCTTAAGGCGATGCGGGAGAGGGAGAAACTTTCACATCATCTTGAGGATTTTTATATACACTTTTTTTGGAATGTTGTCTGAGGAAAAATGTATAGTTGTCAATGATAGTTAGAGCCCTTTATTGTAAACAAATCTGAAGAAAAATATTACTAAAGAACGCTTCGTTCGAAATTATCGCAAAAAGTTACGCGGTTCTCGTAAGCTTCAAAACAAAAAAGAACAAAAAAACTTCAGGCTCTAGCCGAGTGTCATCAACACCTCAAGTTCTTCACACGGTATTGTATACTCTGCTGGCCATTTCATTTAGGTATGCCTCGGGCAACTTCAAACTGAACTTGTCTCTGTACGACACGGTAAGTCGTCGAGTCGCCTCTTGGTCTCGCACAAGCAATTTTTTGCAGTTAAAAAGAACAAAGTAAAGAAACCAAACATCATACCTGTACCATACACATGGGTTAATAACAAAAAAATCATCATTGTACATTAATTGGGTGCGCGGCATAATTCACAAGTTCCAAGATGAAATTAAATTGAACTAAATTAAATCATAATATTTTAATATAAATTAATTATCATAATTAAATTATGTGCATATATATGTGTGTGTGTGTGTATATATATATACATATCCATGCATGCATTGGCATAACGTTTTACCATGATTAATATACGTGCACTATATTTCATTGGCTAATTAATATTTAACGCGCATGTCCGTCTCACCACAATCCAAACCCCCCACCCCCCATCGCCCACCTTCGACCATAATCGTTATTATAAATATCACATGGACTGGCAATGCGATCGATTAATTCAATGTCGCATATCGAACAAATTCAAATTAGCCTCGATAGACACACAGAACGCGCCGATAGAACAAAGTATTTTTGACTCGAGTTTTATTTATGCATTTTTTTCAAATCAAGTAACTTTGTCCTCAAC
This sequence comes from Amblyteles armatorius, assembly GCA_933228735.2. Lineage (NCBI taxonomy): Eukaryota > Metazoa > Arthropoda > Insecta > Hymenoptera > Ichneumonidae > Amblyteles > Amblyteles armatorius. The sequence continues at coordinate 10,038,135 of OW121690.1, forward strand.
ATTTCAAAATGTACTATCGTTGTTTGCAAATTTACAAGAAAACAGAAATTATCAGCGGAGTCTTCGGGGGAAGATTAAAAAAAATGAAGAAATTAAGAAACGCGCAAAAAAAAACCACTGTTCAAAAAAATTCTAATGGTCAATTTTTTTTCTTATTTTACAGATTGAGTCAAAGTACAAAATTGCATCCTCGAGTATTAATAACCTCTATCGCAAAAACACAAAGGGGTAAGTTTAGTAGAGTGTCATCTTTACTCGCATGCACGCCCGTGGTAGTGCATGACAATAACGGTGACAATATATTGGCCGGACTCTATTACTTGCTGGATGGTATACTTACTACATTTGCCTCTTAACCGCGATATTTCAATTTATTGTATTTTTTATTATTTTCATTAAACATTTTTTTACATACATACGTACGAAGAAACGTTATTGACTTTAGTGCTTGAAAATAGTTAGGGATTACAAACACTGACGCCTTACGATTCAATCATCTAACAAAATCGTTTTTTTTTTGTTCGTTTCTAATCTTAACCATTCGTATTCCTTCATTCATACTCTTCACGCTTACCTGCTTTACTATAACTGCTTTTTCGCTAAACTCTCCCACTGTATAAATCAAAGAAAAATAAGCTAATTAAAAAACCATGAATGATTCAATCTCTGTGCACCTGTTTATTTTCCGATGATGATCGGGAATTTTTATATTTTTCGAAAAAAAAGACTAATAATAATGTTAATTTTTTTTTCAACTTTGTTTCAGAATTACAGCGAAAATTGACGACGACATGATACGTTATTACGTGGACGAGGATCTGTTTCTACTGGAGGTCAGCCACTCGAGATCGAGTCCCGAACAGCAGCAGAGCATCGACAGAAATTCGAGTAATCCAGGCTCACCGGGCGATAACGACGATCATCTAGAATCCGGCACGTTGGGTTACGACGTTACGCTCATAGAATTGCCATCGGCCCCACCGCAATTGCCACCTTCGCCGATTGCTGTGACGCATTCTCATTCGCACTCCCACTCCCACGTACACGGGCACTCGCAACACATTCATGAGGTCGCGAACACGTGAGTCCAGGAAGAACGTCCGTCGTCATCGACGAATGTCGGTTTTGTACATAGTTTAAGCTAAGCGATTGAACGAACGCGAATTTCTTCGAAGTCAGCTTCAATAAGATTTTTTAAATCTCAGTATTTTGATTCTGAAGCGTCGGCTTCAAAATCGTTTTATCGATCGAGCCTAGACAGTAAAAAAAGAATTGACGACTCTGTCGGAGAAATGCGGGATCAAATTTTATTATTATTGATAGCCCCGATTGCAGTGAAACTCACTTTTTATACAAAAAAAATGAATACATACATGCCTTTCTTGATTTAAATAAAATGAACATGTACTTATTCAATCAAATGATCGCTAATTGAAGCTATAAAGGTTATTGAGGCAAAGAGTGTTCGTTCGTCGCCCTCGTAGTCTCTAGATTGTTCAGAAAGTAGATAGATAGAACTTCGAGGTTTGCGAGAGAAACAAAAAGAAGCCGAGGGTAAATAAGAGGGTAATTACGATTACCATTTAGAGCAGTTTTATCGTTCAACCGAGAAAAATGAATTCATAAATTCCATTGGTCAATTGATAGTATAAAGAGCCTTTGGATTAATCGATGTCCAAGGCGAACTGGTACTTGTAATTATTATCCAGATTAGCATTAAAAAAAAATAGTCGCGATATTTCGCGCGCTCAGCGTCGATCGTTTAGAACGATCATTAAGATCACACATTTTTTTATATATAGATATAGGTAAATCAATCAAAATTGATTTAAGCTCATCGTTATATATCTACAAAAAACAAAAACGAAAACACATAAGTTACATTTATACATACTAGATGCATATATACGATACGTCTTTTGCTCCCATTATTTAGAGCTTAGATTTTGTTTAAATCGAGACGTGACGAAAAGAGGATATTATTTAAGGAGTGAATAGAAGAAGAGGAAGAAGAAGAAAAAGCAACGTGTCACAAAACGCGATATTATATAAATATTATTATTTCTTTTTAATTCACGACTTGTCACGAAAAAAAAGGAAGAAGCTTCGAGAGAGAGACAGAGAAAAGATCCTTTCTTGAGGCGCATAAAAAAACATCATTAAAAAGCATTTAAGATTTTTGTTTCTTTCTCCGAGATTGCCATAACTAAATGTAATCATTGTAATATTCGTCACTCGCAACGTGCTCTTTTGTCTATAAGATAGAAAGCGAAATTTTTTTTTATATCCCATTGTAACGATCGGCATATATGCTATATTACTTGCCTTGTCTGCGAAAAACAAAATCAACCTACGTGACGTACGTATTTAGATACCGTTAGCCGTTAGTTCATAGTTCTTAGAGAGAAGAAAGGAAGAAACAGATAGCGACGAAAAATCAACAAACCCTCGTTGAGGTGTTTTTTTAATATAAAATAAGCAACGTCGTACCGATATCAAAGCAACGATCAAAATACGCTTGTAAAATGCATATTAATTATTGATTTATAACTATATTTTGTTACATTTATTGCAGAAAACACAGCATATAGATATTATTATAATATTATTTTATTCTATTGACTAGAGTAGCCCCCCTCCTTACGTAATACGTAATATTGTTATTTTTATATACGCGAAAGTACATGCGAGGATTGAAAGATTGACGAGTGCGAAAAAAATTGATAGAAGTAAAGAGAGAGCGAGAGAGAGTTTTTTAAAAACAAATAGCCAAGACACTATTCGAAGGGTCAAACTTACAGTCGCGAGTACTGATGTTTGGACCTTTATTAAAATTTGATATCGAAATTCGCACAGACATCATGCTCACGACTATAAATTTGAGTCTAAGCTTAGTATATACATGACATTGAGAGTCGGCCACTATCCCACGCGTTGTACCGCCACTGTGACCGCAAGCAGCCAGGAAGCAATGAAAGACCGCGCGGATTCTTCGAAGTCCGCAAACGAAATTTATTGTACGTTTTTCTTTTTTTTTATACATATATATACACTTGTAAAATACGCTCACGGACTCGCCACTCGTAAACGGCAAGGAATCCAAATCGTTCCCGCTACGTATAGCTTTATGTCACACGCGATGTGTTTTCCCGAGATTGTTCTCAATCGTTTTTTTTTTTTTTTCACCGAGCATGTAAAAATTGCATGAAATTTTTTTAATGTGTCGAAGTGGCGATTTCGCGGAGCAGTTAAGTTTCCTCTACCGTTAGTGCATGGCCCGCACCGTCCAAGAACGGTAGTTGCCGGATCGCAGCGTTCAACCACACACCCACACAGACACATACACACACACGTAGGCTTAGACATTCTCTTTAGATCCTTATACTCATTTTTCCATCTCGCAAACATACAATATTTTTTTGTTTGTTTTTTTTCTTCTTTTTGTTGTTTTTTTTTTCCTTCGACGAAGCGCGAATGGAAAAGAAAGGAAGTACGGTGAGCGTATATTATTTGAGTGACGATGTGAAACGATGAGAAAAAAAAGTGTTTCGAATGTTCTTTTTTTTTTGTCGCGACGTCTTGCCATCGTGAGATTGTGCCCAGAGGTGATATTATATTATTACGATGTTTATTACTACAATAAATATTATATTAGTACGTTTTATAAATTATAATTATTTTTTCGTCTAATCATCGATTAGTTAATAAGGATTTCGATTGAAATTTTTTTTTCCCCTCTGACTCAGAGCGCAGTTAGGAGGCAGTTTTTACACCGAAGCAGCGTGACCCGAGATCTAGGAAGCATTCCTAGGCAGTCACGGAGAATAAATTACCCATAGGATGTACACACCAGCGTATTATATACCTTGACGATTTTATGCAGCTATCGGCCTCTCGCGTACGCGCGTGAACTGCGAATACCCGGCTATGCCGCCGATTTAACCGCGAGTATAATGCAAACAAGAGAAGAAAATCGTCAGCGCGTACGGCTGGAAGTGGCCGGAGAGCCATTGACCGGTAAAATACAACGATGCAGTAAAAAAAGAAAATACAACAGAATATTACTTAAGACCAAGCCGAGGAAAGCTTTGAGATGTTTTTTTCTGAAAAAAGTGCCTGAAATAATTGTCTCATAATTTCTAAAATCCGACCTTGGAAGATAGAAAATGTAACCTTTGGGTGAAATTAATTTTTTTAACGTTGATTAAATTGTTATATTAAATTTTTTTTTTTTAATTGGACTGGAATTTTAACAACATCGGAGCTGAACCACCGCTCCAATTACGAACAGAACGAATGCCAAGATTACCGCGGTCCGGTATGCAGATTTTTTTCTTCGAGTCAACGATCCCGTCCAAGCTCTCGAACACCCTCGTTCGTATTCGCCAAGTTCAGCGAACTCTTTGGGTTCGACGCGATCGTTTTTTCGGAGGTTGGCTCCGTACGAAGGTTGGCTCCAAGTACCATCGGCCCGATGAAAAATATCGATCGAACATTGTCGAGTGCCGCTGACGAGACGAAACTGAACACGAGTGTATAATCAACGTTAAAAATTCCCCTATCATAACAAAGTCGTCGGACCAGTTTGATCGCGTGATGGAGTTCTCGTCGACGTCATTGATAGCAATTTTCTCTTCGCCGCAAAAGGCTGAAGAACCGACGGTCATTGCCGACACTCGAAAGACGATTTAACAAAAATAACAAAAATCCTTGGAGCTTTTATAGGCAGTGGTATTCTAAGAGTACAAATTCGAATCCAGAAGATGATGAAGAAGAAGAAGAAGATGATGAAGAAGAAGAAGAAGAGCGATCTTTCGGGTGTTTTCGGTACGAATTCAGTCCGGTTAAACCGGTAACTTGTATTTTCTTTTCTCCATCGATAAATCGACTGCCGAGTAACGGAAGGGCGTAACTTTCTCAAATGTAAATATCGGATTGACGCGCACGAGGCCTGTCTGTTATTGTGAAGACGATCGGTGCGCAGATTGGGCTGTATCTTTTATGTCCCGTAAAAAAGAGCGCAAAAAAAGGACGTGCAACTTATTTTTTCTTCCCAGCATCGCCGAAGCGTTCATTAAGGTCATCTCGGAGAACGCTGAAGACGCGTACAGTCCGTTGAGGCAGCGAATCGGGAATCCATATTACAAACCGGAATTGATAAACACAACGAAACCTTGAGAGGGAAACCAACGAAGTTCATTTTTATTGTTCATATTTTCACATTTCAATATTTTTTGGCACTAAAAAGTTAGTGTGCAATAAATTCAATCGGCTTCGATAAATTCGACAGCGGTTTTCGTAAAATAATACACCGTTGGTGATTTTTTAAAATTTTTATTGAAAATGAGGATGAAAATGCCGGTATTTTCATGTATCGCGAGTCGATGTTTTTGCAGGGATTCGAGAAGCACGCGTAGTCGGTCCGTAGCGAGTAACCGGCTTCCCCGGGGCGGTCTCAACGCCATGCGGAGCAAGTTCACGGCCGTCCTTGCGCGTTCGCAACCTACCCGGGTATTGCCAAGGCCAGCGGCCGGCAGCGGCCGCGATCTGTGAGCAAAAACAGTGCCGCGAAGTGATGCGGCGAACGATCCCTCCACAATTCTATGCTAATGCCGACCGCAACGCCGGTTCATTAACTTCGACCTCATGAACCGATCGTATTTGTCGGTAAGTCTAACGCGTTGAAGTTCGTAGAAGTTACATAACGCCAACGGGCGTGGTTCAAAATGTTGGACGAACGAAATGTAGGACGGCCAATATTTCGAAGTTTCATCGTTGCGAGTATTATAGTATAGAAAAATGAGTACTTCGAAAATGGTACTTTTAGTAGATGGCTAAGTCGAATGATCGTTTCACCAAAAGGTTATTTTTTCGGTAGGTTTAAACGCTGGACTTGTCGGTCTTTTGTTATCATGAAATCGAAATTATGAACCCTCCTAATATCCGCCATTTCATTAGATTTACAGGACTCGAACTTTGTAGTGTTCAAATTTTCGTAAATTTCTAAGGTTCACTTGCAATATCGCAATTCATATATTTGTTCTCGATATACGTTCATTACGATATATTTATGTTCTCAGTTTCGATTTACTAGGTAGATAAATAGATTCGTTTATTTCGTGTTCTGGGACTTAAGCCCCCTAAAAACATCATGCACCAAGGTGCAAAACTGTTCCACAGCCACAAAACCAGTGCATGAATTTCGTGCAAAAAGTTACAAATAAAAATAACAATATGAATAGAACATGTAATAACATAAGCATATAAAAAAATAGCAATATAAGAATACAAGATAATGAGCAGATATTAGAATTGATTGAATTGATAGATAGAATTGATAGATAGATTGATAGAATTGATATTAGATTAGAATACTGACCGTCGTACATTTGAACCTTCGTTATTTTTCTATATTGAAATATCGGCTGTTCTAAATTTCGATCGTTCAAAATTTCGTGCTCCACCCCCCGCTGTCAATCTTCCAAAGTAAATGTTCGTAAGCGATCAACATTGCCTCAGCGGCGCGACGACCAATTTCTTCGCGATTCTATGCTAATGCCGCAACGCCAGTCCATTAAACTCGATTCGCTGAACCGACGAGATTAATGGGGATCTCTGCCGAGTCATACGTCTCGCGCCATGTGCTTTGCGCTCCATCCACCACAACGAATGTCCGAACGAATCGATTTGCATATTGAACGACAAACGGCAACTCTCCGATAGCACGTATTCCGGGGTGTTTGCCCTCGTTCGAATACAGGATTCACTCGGGGGATTATCTTTCGAGCCCGACAGATCTTACGTCGCAGCCTGTCACGGATGTTCAATTTTTTTTTCAACGTCAACCGGCATCATCGGCGCGCTCCGCTCGCCCAAGAATAATTCGAGGCTCCCTAATGAGAAATCTTCTGGACCACATGATGCGATGTTTTTTTTTTCTCGCCGAACGCAAATCCTTGATCTCGAGGTGGCAAATCGTTCCGCGAAATTTTCGAACCAAGTCTCACCGATCCTCGCACCTCGGATCGCAATTCTGGTCTTGTCACTCGGTAATTTTTTTTTTAATGTTCATTATCGCCAGATATAAAATTCGTACTCATATTTATTTTGATTTTTTTTTTGATCCCTTAAAACTGTTACTTCCTTCGATAAAACTTGGAGAATTGTAGAAGAAAACAAACAACAACGAACAGAGATTTATTGCCAGTGCTTAATATTTTTATACAAGTGTCTCCTTATATTAATTTTATTCATATGTTTATTATACACTTGGGCAAAGGGCCATCGACCTGAGTCCTTCAGCCCGAAGAAAACAATTTTCCTGGAACATTGAAATAAAGAAATAGGCAAAAAGATGCGGAAGTTCTTCTTTTTATCACTAAACTCGGATCCGAGATCGCGATGTGCCAGATCGATCCGCAAACTTTCATACCAAATCTTACAGATCCTCATAGCTCAGATCACAATTCTGGTCGTGTTGCTTGATAATTTTTAATTTCTATTGTCGCCGGATATAAAATTCGCTCTCATATTTATTTAGATTTTGTCGGTCCTTCGAAACCGTCGCGCTCTTCGATTAAATTTGGATGATCGCAAAAGAAGACAATTTCCCTGGAGCATAGAGACGAAGGAATAGGCAAAAAGAAGAAGTTCTTATCTTCTTCTCGCCGCTTCTTCTTCGCGTCCCGGACGAACCTGCCGGGGACGCGTTGCGAGGAGTAGGGGCGAGCCCGTTATAAGATCGTGCCTCGGCAGTTCGACGGCTTAGTCGAGGTCTTCCCGGGTACCATCGGGGCATTACCGGAAGCGGTCGGCTTTCCGATAAGTTCTGCAAACGTTCCCAAATTTTCTTCTTCCCATTATCATTCACATTCTTCCTCTGCGCAGTTGTTGGCGAACAAATTCGGACACGGTCATGACCGTGAGAATCTACGATCAGTTTACTTTCGTGGTGACCTTCGCGACGTTTCTTCTCGTTCTCGGCTGCTTCGTGAGGCCGTTCGCCGCTGCACTCGACGAAGAAGATGACTCTGTCGTGATTGAGGGTGAGTTTTAAAAATTATAATCCCACAAATATATTATATATTTTTTGCAGATAAAAAAAAATAAGATGAAATAAAATCGGCGAAAATCGCTCGTCGAACGTCGAGCCGAAGACGTTTATGAAATTTTTTTCAACGAACCGCGCTCCTTTGTCGATGTCGTTAAGTGCCTTAAAAAGTTCAGTGTATGTTTGGCTGTTACCAAGTTCGAAAGGAATGTCCAGCGGTGAATTGGCGCAAATATCGAGCGCGCGAGCGGCGTACCATTGTCAGGAAGAGGACGGTAAGAGTCGAGGTCGAGGTAATAATGCCAACCGATCGTTTGCGATTCTCAGCACGAGTCTCTGACGCTTCGTGATTCGACACCGGTAAACACACTGGCGTTTACGTCGTTCGGGCTCTGAAATCTTTTAGAAAGCTCGCGTTAAATAAAGGAGATGATTTTTGTTATCTCCGAACGTCGATAAGCTGCGTCCAGGTCTGAATATCACGTTGACTTCTCGCGATAGATTTCAAGGGACGAAAAAAAAATCAAACGCTATAAGTTCAAAGTAAAAAATTGAATAATATAAATTCGAAAATCGGGACAACTTAAATTATTGAGAGTCTTGTTAATCAATTTTTTGTTTTTAGATTCACGAAACATCAACAAAATTTTCCCCCCAATTCACAGCCGTCGTTAAATTTTATGTAAGGTTCGAATCTCGTTCGCAGCTGCGGAGGGTCTGAATTTGGAACTCCGATCGAGGGAAAGTCGAGGGCTCGTATGGAGCGAGAAAGCCGGGACGGGCGCTTGCCTGACGTCGAAGGGTGAGCTCGGACACTGCACGACCTTCAAGGAGTGTTATCCGTACTTCAAGATACCGGACCTCGGAGACCTCGAGGGTTGGGTTCTCGGTGTATACGACACGTGCAGTTACATACGCGATGATGGCCGCATGGCGTTCGGAGTTTGTTGTGCCGGAAGTCATCTTCCGACTCTCCCACCGTTCTCCACCGGCGACGGACCCACCGTCGACGACCCTCTGGTAAAGTGCTAAGATCGACGACTCTCCTAATTTAAACAACTAATTCTCCCTAAGAAAGCACATAAAAAAATTACATTGTAAAAGCAACAATACTCACTTTTTACCGTATGAAATTATTCCCAAGCGGAACGTCTACGTTTTGTAGTTAGGACAACGAGAAAGAATCGTCGTTGTAATTATCGTTTAACCAATTTAATATATACTGTCAGAAAACTATTTATATAGACGTTCCCCTTGGAAACTATACGTCAGAGCTGGGCTAATATAACAACACAGAAAAAAAAATCAATTGAGTCAACAAAATGTGCGCTTACGGATGGCGAAACAAGTGTTTGATTGATCGAAAGGAATGCCTCGTTGATCGAACTAACAGGCCGTCGAATCAAATATTTCTTTACTTAATACTATTATTTCGTTCGATCAACCAAAAGATTGTTTCGCCACCCGTAAGCGCTCATTTTGTTGACTCAATAGATTTTTTTTTCTCAGTGAAGTACTTGGAGTACGTATTGAAGTATCAAATACTGAGTCAGTGCCCAGCACTCAGAACTTCAGCAACTTCATTTCTGCCAGTACTGAATACGTCAGTACTCAAGAACTACCCAGTGCTCGGTACTTCGAGTACTACAATACGGACTCCAAGTACTTACGGTATTTGCCCAGCTCTGCTATTCGTTATAGTAGGAAATACTATATATATCCCTTCTCTCGGTGCAACTATTTTGCTCGCTTCCTTCTCGCCCACTTCCGTGCGACCTTCGACTATAAAAATCTTCGTGAAGTACTGAATCCACACGCCGATACCTCCGTTATCTTCCGAAAAACGATGACGAAGCTAACGATCAATATATGCAACGTAACGATCGTGTTACAAGAAATAAATTGGAAAAGTATTCCTTAAGTGCTGTGTCACTGATGAGCGGATTATCCAGTCTCTTCGCGACCTTCATTTCGGTATATCTGATTGCGGTAAACGAGTCTCTAATGAAGACTAATGGGGTTCGGCCGCCGAGGCTCGCCGTCCCGATCGCCCAATACCCAAAATTACTTGAAGCAATTCTCTCGTCGAATCAGTCGGGGCAGATTGAATGAAAAAAAAGCTGCACATTGAAATTTTCATGTGGCTTCAGTATTTTCTGTATTGTTGGCTCCCTGAGGAAGCCATATGAAAATTTCAATTTTCCACTTTTATGAGGAAGCCATATGAAAATTTCAATTTTCAACTTTTATGAGGAAGTGTCGGTCAAAAAAATACAACTTTGTCAAAAAAACAAAAAAATTCAAAATCTCATAAAACTTAAACGATTAGAACAATTTTCGCCAAATTTAATACCAAACATTGTACAGTATTCCCGTTTCAAATTTAAGATCGATACCTCCAAGTTTACTCAAATTAGACCATTTTTAGTCATTGTTCAAAAAACTCAAAAAACTCAAAATCCTATATAATCTTACCACTTCGATGGATTTTGACAAAATTCAATACCAAAGGTCTTTGATCAAAATAGTATATTTATGTGTAGTTTTAGGACGATTGTTCCAAATTTACGCAAGTTAGAGTTACCACAGAGAATTTCATACAAATTGAAAATCGCATAAAATCTCCATTTGGGCCTCAATGTTCACGAAAATGGCACTGAACGAAGCGACGCGATCGCTCTACTAGTGTACTAAATTTCAACTCGCTGTCTCAAGCCATTTCCGAGTTATAGTTATTTTAAACGATGCAACTCTGTCCCATACACACACATATACTCACACACACATACATCCAGACGCCAGCTAAAAATCATATTTCTCGACGTTTTAGACTATTTTAAGTATTCTGACATTATTACGAAAAAAAAAATGGTGCCAGAAATTGATAAATGGTCTTCGTTTATACAGATGGACGATCAAGGCATTGTGAAGGACGATCCTCCGAACATGGAGAGTTCCAAGCCTAAGCCACCGCAAGGCTCTTGGCCGCCTCCACTGCCGACTCATCCTCCCGATCACACGATTCCTCCCTTACCGACCCATCCAAGGCCCGGTCGGCCGTCGTCGGGGGCTTCCGCTCCATCGTCGACCACGAAGAAACCCAGCGCGACGACCTGGCCGACGAAGAAACCCGGCTGGTGGCCCGGACCGACGACCGCTAAACCCACGACGACCACCACACAGGCCCACTTCAGCAACAGTGACTGCGGCGCGAAGAACGGCGTACAAGAGGACAAGCGCATAGTCGGCGGCCAAAGCGCTGCCCTCGGCGAATGGCCTTGGATAGCCGCGCTCTTCAATACCGGAAGACAAGTCTGCGGAGGCTCGCTGATCGACAACATACACATATTGACTGCGGCTCACTGCGTCGCAAAGTTAGTTCAACTTTTTTTAAAATTATTTTCATAGCCGTCGATTTCCGGTCGAGAGTTGTCAGCGTATGCGGAAGCGTTCGACGAAGAGGCTGATAATTCACTGCCGACCGGAAGTGATCGGCGTCCTTGCAAATGTCCCCGAAGATGTGTGCACGACCTCAAATTTCACCTTTGGCAAGTGCTGGCTTTAGTAAGAAAAAAAGATTGTTCGCTTGTAGAATTTTGTTCTCCAAGTAAACTTCAACGAGCGAAGTTTGGGCGATGAAAAAGACTTTACCACTTGATGAAATTTAGTCTCGTGCAGATTTCTTCGGGGTCTTCCTTGCAAACAGTTTATTGTAGTTTTCGACGACTGAATGTTCGAAATTATTACTTAATAATGATTTTTTTTCTTTCGTAGCATGAACTCGTGGGACGTCGCGAGGCTTACGGTGCGACTCGGTGATTACGATATAAAAACGAACAACGAGGTTCGTCACGTCGAGAGAAGAGTGAAACGGGTCGTTCGACATCGTGGCTTCGACAGAAGGACTCTTTACAACGACGTCGCTATATTGACGATGAACGAACCCGTCGAGTTTACGGAAGCCATAAGACCTATATGTCTGCCGACTGGATCGAAATTGTACGCTGGAAAGTACGCTACCGTTATCGGCTGGGGTTCGTTGAGAGAAAGTAAGCAGTAATCGACCTCGAGATCAATTCATAAGAATAACAATTAATATGCATATTGATCGATCAAATAATTTTGTGGGAACTAAAATCATGATGCTTTTTTGCTGTTCTAGGCGGTCCACAGCCTCCTATTCTTCAGGAGGTTTCCATTCCCGTGTGGACCAACGGCGAATGCAAATCTAAATACGGATCCGCGGCTCCGGGCGGCATAATCGATAGCTTCCTGTGCGCGGGACTCGCCGCGAAAGACTCTTGCTCGGTAAGAATTTAATTTCCGACAACACCTAAAAGAGTAACTGCACAATAGTTATTTGTACGCCTTAGGCTCGTACGGCATTTTCACACTCGTCAAGAACTCCCTTCTACGCCCCAGCCATTCACATAATTTTTCCTAAAAAATTCACGAAAATTACGCATTTCGTTTTTGGGAAGGGTACGCAGAAAGGAACTTTGGCGCACTGTTGCGAGAAAGAAGACCATGTTGCGTTTGTACGCATGCGCAGAATTTTTCTCGCACGCGATGCGAAAAAGTGTCGATCTGCTTTTTGGATTTTACGTGCATGCGTCAGGAAAATATATTTCCCCTTTATCTCAATTGTCCACTGTTAACGTATATGTAATAAGTTAATCAACGAACATTCATTCGAACAGGGCGACAGCGGTGGACCATTGATGGTGAACGACGGCCGATGGACCCAAGTTGGAATCGTTAGCTGGGGAATCGGCTGCGGCAAGGGCCAGTATCCGGGCGTTTACACGAGAGTCACGCACTTCCTCCCATGGATAATGAAAAATCTCAAGTAGCGATCTCCGCATCGAACGAGACTCGCGCGAGTTAGAATTACGTAACGCATTATTTTGCCGTCTGCATCCGGCACGTATTTTTTTTGTTCGATTCGACGTTGAAAATTTAACGCAACGGTATTAAACGATCGAACTCTGCAATAAGAGGAGCAATCTGAAACGAAGTGTTCGAAGCTTCGCGAGCGATTCGACGACGATTTTCATTCGAGTTTCCATTGACTCGTCGATAAACTCATCGTGATTTGTAACTGTAACAAAAGTATGTAAAATTCCTGAAGTACGAATCGTAAGAAATTATATTATATTACTATACATACGGACGTATATAAAAGACGTTATACGTCATGAATAATTCGGGGTTTCGACAATTTCATTTGCATGCGTATAGTCTTCTGCGTAGATGTCACGTTTGACGCGATTCGACCAATTTCTTAATTTCCTTGTTTTCTCCGTTATTTCATTAGGATCGCATTGAGACTAGGTATCACAGTTGCTGACATTGAGATGCTGCAGGATATTCCTCGCTGAAACATAAATTATGAGTTTAGCTAATTTTGTCCTCGCCATGTAAAAAAAAAGCAGACAATTCGTCGCCCGAAGCTTACCCTGAAAGTAGCAAGTGTCGTATTTATCATCAGGCTGCGGTATGAAAGGTGGCGTAGCCTTCTGCGGCTCGTCCCACGGAAAATCATCGAAGAAATTCATTTTCCTAACTTCTTTTGCGGTGGGCCTCAAGCTCTGGTCGAGGGTGAGAAGAGAATCGATCGTGTGAGTCGCAGCGACCGATATTACCTCCTCGCCCTCCGGCCAGGGTACGTCTCTGGCCAAGATATTCGTGAACACCGCCTGCGGTGTGTCGTCGTTGAAGGGCGGAACACCGGTGCAAAATTCGAAGAGGCAAACCCCAAGAGCCCACCAGTCGACCGCCGGACCGTGACCCTGTCGAAGCAACAATTCCGGAGCGAGATAATCCGGCGTGCCCAATATGCGATCGTCCGAACGAGTCGATATCGCTTGAGCTCCTCGTCGAACAGATTTTGGTGTTCTGCGCATGGATAGATAAAAAATAGACGCACATGAAAATCGATGACGAAAATAAGTAGAACCTACGTAGTGTTGTAAAAAAATATGATCTAAGGATCACCTGTAAGGCGTATAACTGTTCGTCGATGTGGCTGGTGTCTTGATCGGCGAAATGCCCTGCGGCGAACGATGCTCCTCCTCGTTGACACTGTCCATGTGCAAATCCGGCGCCGACTGCGAAGTCGACGATGGCGGTGGAAGATCGAATCTCGTCGATTTTACGACTACAGGCTTTTCTTCCTTGAGCTTATTCTTTTCCTCGCGATTTCGCTGCTTCAGAGACGATACCGGCGTGCTGAAAGCGACTCGACCACCAGAGCCCGAATCTTCGCTACCGTTCCTCAACTCCTCGACGGATCTTTCCACGGATCTTTTTTCGTTTCTTCCTGTCGGAGCCTTGTAGGGCGCCGGGCTTCGGCACGCGAAAATCGTACCTGGATATGCAAAACGAACATCGGTTATTTAAATCACTACCAAATTTCCGCAATATGATCGAAATACTACTTATATGTGTAAGAGGGCATTGTCCGTTAATCAAATAAATAAATGAATACCGATCGTACCACGATTCTTTCGCTTCGGCGTGGAATCGCCCTCCAGATCCATGAGACAAATCTCCCTCGTCAAGCCCGTCGCCCCGGACATCGCTGCGCGCTTTCGCTTGGTGCCTCTCGAGAGGGTGTTGGTGCAGGTGCTCAGTGGACTCGTGTGAGACAGCTGCTGATTGGAGTGATCAGCTTCGAGAGTAGACTCGTCCTCCTCGTTGGTCTTCTCGGCGGCGCTTGTTTGCTTCAGTGACGAAGCTTCGCAGGTGTGAAAGCTCTCCGAGCTGCTGCAATTGTCGTTCTCCTCGGTGACCTCGGCGATGTCGTCGTCGGAAAAGGCAGCCAGACGAATGTCCTCGGCGGATTGAAAAGGCGTGACACCCGAGACTCTGGAATAGTCGGCGGAAGCCGCGCCCGACGAGGTCAACGAGTTCGACGAGAAGTGGCATCGACGATTCGAATTCATTCTCAGGGCGGGCAGTAAATTCACCGCCGGATTGCTCTGCTCGCTCGAGTCGAGAAGATTCGATTCGCTCGACGATTTCTGACCCGAACCGAAGGACAGATGCGAGGTCAGCGACAACAGCTGACCCGGCGTTCTCGCGCAAAGACTCGGCGTGCAATTCACCAGATCGGAGATCTCGAGGTCTCGGTGAAGGGTCGAGATCTTGCTGAGACCGAAGTCGGTCAGTTTGACGTGGCCCTCACGCGAGAGAAGCATATTGTCGGGTTTGAGATCCCGATGGACTATCCCGTGCGAGTGAAGATACTCCAGGGCGAGACAAACCTCGGCGGTGTAAAACGCCGCCATCGACTCCTCCATGTAGCCGTAGACGCCGAGAAGACTCTTGAGATCCCCTCCGACCATGTATTCCATTACCAGGTACACGCAGCTAACCGATTGCAGAGAGTAAAAAAGCTGTACGCAGTACGGACTTCGAGTTATCGCCAACGCGTTGCGCTCTATTACTACTTGCGAAGCCATATTCTTGTGTATCATCTCGTTCTTCTTCATCACCTTTATGGCGTATACCTGCTCGGGGTTCGTCTTCTTATAGCCGAGGAACACCTTGCCGAAGGCGCCTCTGCTTATGGGTTTGACGATTTTGAAATCTTGAATCTCCGGTACCTGGAATAAGAGAAATATGCTTAGTGGCGTTATATTCAAAGTCTAAGGAACCAGTGTATCCGTCTAGTAATTAGCATTCTCTCCTCTAAACCAGCACACCAGCAGGTAAAGGGTTTCATTCTCAGTTTCATCGTTTTGTCGTGAATGAAAATATGGGTAAGACACGGCTATAGACGTTTACTTGAGGCATACTCATACATATACGTATGAGCGACAAGTAACAGTAGTCCCTGTTTACATTCTCTGCGGAACTCGATGTAGCTCCGGCGCTATGAAGCAAACCTGAGACCGACTGTATCGACTTAGGTTTTCTGCAGATTTTCTAAAGTCGGCTGTAGCCGCAAAAATTATGGAACTGGCTCGATGCGTGAGGAGATGCAACAGAAATGAACAATTAATAAATGAGGACTAGTAATTACGCATCAACCGAGCGGATCCGCTATAAGGCAGTAACTTAGCGAAGGGGCAGACAATTCGGAAAAATACTTGAAAGTCTAACAAGATACGCGTCGATGATGTTTATGTGCAGTGATTGAATACCAGAAATGATATTCCTTTTGCTTTTGGCAAATTTGAAATGCTTGCGTTTCCTAGTTTTCGTGATGTTGTGAGTTAGGTCGTTGAAGCGTTAAATTCGGGCATCGAGTGCCGAGTGTAAACAATTGTCGCTACGTACCTTAGTCGTGGGGTTAACAATCTTCGATATCGTATTGAAAATTGAGTTGTCGATCGGTCTGTGCTCCGAGGAATGTTGCGGCGTGCACTCGCCATTGGGAATTCTCGGTTCGCCGCTGTTGTCGTTAACACTGTTCGTGCACAAAATTGCCAAATCGCTTTGGCCACCGCTCTCCGTATGAGAAATCGACAACTCGCCGGCCACTTCTTCCATTTATCGAGTTAACCTCAACGATCTCCTTCGTAAAATAAAACAAATTTCTGTCGAGCCTCGTCGCGCGGGACATTACCATGACTCGAAAATTTAACGACTCGATGCCGATGTGGCAATTTATATTAAGTTTGAAACGTTTTTCGTGTTTGATGTGTGCTGGATCGAAATATAAAATCGAAATTGATAGAGTGTCGTTTACGCCAGGTTCGTTTCAGCCAAAACGCATTTCCACCTAAAAGTAACTAGGTTGGAAAATCACCATATATACATCATGTAACGCCGTGCACAAGTGACCCGGCTTGCCGTCACTTGTCCTGAATCTCATAATCGGAAACGCTCCAAACGCCCGAAATTCCGATGTAACGTTTACCCGAAATTGTAATCCATCGAAGGACTAGAAGACCGAATGTTCAGTCCAGTTCATTCGTCCGAATGTTCAAGGTGACGAAATATTATTTTGCCGACTTGCCATAATCCCGACGATTTAATATACCGAAACATCGATTGCCCGAAATCTGTTTTACCATCGTAGAACCCGTGACTCAATCATAACTCCGATAATCGATGAGTTAAAGTTCTTGTTTGAGAAGATTGTTTGCTTGTTTGAGATGATTGTTTGCTTGTTTGCTTGTTTGAGAAGATCCCGAACGTATGGTAATGCTATCTTAACGTAAGTTATGTCAAATGTGAATTGTTTCAACAATTTAAATTTGACATATCGTACGTTAAGATAGCATTAGCATACATTTGGTATTCGACCCCTGAAGAAGTTATCTAATCTTGTAAATAGATGGATGCATTGTTTTCTTCAACTGAGCCATAAGCGTGCAATTGTCTTGAAAGCAATTGTCTTGGGAATCAAAATCCAAAGCGGCACCGATGAGGGGGCACTCCATCACGAATATACAGTTTAATTTGCTCCAGACCCGATATTTTTAATTTTAATCCTCAAAAAGACTAACAGATTTGTGTGTAGCACGCACAAGAACGACGGAAAACGTGGCAAATTATTTTATAAGCAGAAACCAACATTTTATAAAAATTAAAAAAACTTGTCAAAAAATTGCAAGTCTACCCTTTTCGAGTCCATTTTTCGCGTTTTTCAACGTCCTCAAACGGCATGATGAAACGCTTCCAAAACTTCGGACAAGGCCCTATATTGTATATTTTTTCTCGTAGAACACGGGAAAAAATATGGGCACGCCGGATTTTTCCTAGCTCCATTTGGAGCTGAGATATCGACCTTCAAAAATCACGAAAATCCACGTTCGCTTCCGGTCAAAAAGTGTGATTTTCAAACGAGAAACGATGTATTTTCATAATGGAGTCACTTCCGGTCGAAAAATTAGATTTTCCGGACCGGAAGTGATGTATTTCTGCTATGACGTTGTCGACTCTTGTGGCCCTATGCGCCCTCAGTTGCTGCAAGCGCGCGTGCGCTCAACCCGTAACGCACCCCTCGGGAACCGATACCGTGTGCGCAGGGCTGAATTGTCCGTCTCGCTCCTCTCGTGAACCGCACATTGATCGAGTCTTACGCGCAGGGATCCTCGATGCTGGTCCATTGCTGATCCCAACCCCCAAACACCGCCTCCGGTCAATGGTCGCCGAATTAAATTTTCTTTATCGAAGGGACTCGTTAGACTCGCGGTAGATGGTAGTGAGCCATGCGGTTCCGTAGTTCGCTTAGAAATTAGAATCTCGTAAAAGAAAAAATACAACAAACAAAATTACAACAATTTTACGAAGATAAAAAAAAACCGCACAAGTGCCTGAGAAACGTTTAGATAGAAAAAGAAGTTATCACAGTCGGGAGACGACGACGTCCCGCGAGGTTCGAGGAGGAGTCAATTTTTTCATTTGTTCACCAACCCAGTGTTTCGTCAGCGTTACGAGCCCTTCGCACACACGGTAAGATCGCGGCAATAAATACGATACTTGTAGTTATTTTTTGAATGAATTTTTTCACATAATTACCGACAATCAAATCACGTAACAATTCTACAATTATTGAACAAAATCAAACACAACTAAGCGGAAAGAAAAAATGCCACTAAGTGAAGTAACAAGACACATCGAAACACAATCCATAATAGTTTGATTCGACGTTCATACGAATCCTGATATGTAACTTTCTAACGCTAACTTGAGATAGAGAAATTGAATGCGAAATTGCAATAATTTCGTGTGCACATCGATCGGTTTTTGAATACGCCAAATCGAATGGAAATGGAACGCGCGTGGTACGGAAAAATATTATCGATTTCACGTTCGTCGCGGTCGAACTTATAATCGGGACGTGCTGCGTAAACGGATCTTTGAGTTTTTTTTCTTCTTTTCGACGACCAGAGATGGCGAACTTTCGGGGATTCAATCTTCCGTCGTTCGGTGCATCGATGAGCGTCGCCTGGGAAACTGTGAAGGCCAAATGGCCTGAGAACAGTCCGTGCATGGAATTGATTCGGGGACCGGGTACGACGGGCTACGGTCAGCAGCCACCGGCACAACAAGCCGAGGCTGGCTTTCAGGCCTTCGGCGAGGGTGGCGAAAACACGGAAATGACGACTATTAACGGAGAGCAGGCGTTTGGGGGTCAGACCAACGGCGCGATTGCCGAGGATTCTTTCAGCTATCAAAGGAACGGGTAAGAGTAAAGCAATTAACTCTTTAATCTTTAGCCACCGAGGTATAGAATGTTTGCTACGTTGGCGAACCATCACCATAGCAAGTCAAGCGACCGTCATTAACGACTGTCAAAAGACCCAAAAGACGACGGTCGTTCTGTGACATTTTTCGTCCAGAAGAACGACCAAAAAAAGACCAATTGTGAGGTTGAGCATGGGTGGTTTTTCCATCAATGACCGCAAAAATGACCACAAAAACGACCGATGCAACAATCGGTCGTTTTTGCGGTCATTGATAAAAAGACGACCCATACTTAATTCAACAATTGGTCTTTATTTCGGTCGTTATTCCGGTCGAACATTGTCACAAAACGACCATTCGTTTTTTGGGTCTTTCGATGGTCGCTTCAGTTGCTAGGGAATTTCTTTTAAGTGACCTCTTTCACATATTTTTCTACATACGCTACTTTGACCTCACTTGGGAAGTCTCGTCGACGAATGGGGTGACCCATATTGCCTCACCGTGCACAAGCATACGCGATACGCCCTTCAGGTTTTAGTCACGCGACCTGTTTTACCGACGGTGTAACAGTTTATTCGGCGAAATATCTTTGCAAATTTTTTTTTTAACCGCACCAATCCAAATTACGGACACCGATCGAACCGTTTGAATGGCAATTGCAGAGACAAAGTGAGGACAGGAAGCATGAGCAGCGGTGGATTCAGCGAGTACGACGAGGGTGGTGGCGAATTCGGCGGTCCGGGTGTGAAGATCAACGAGTGGCAGGCTGCATGGAACGTCACCAATGCGATCCAGGTACGAAGTTTTCAAAATGATCAATTAAACTTTTCTTTGCCGACCGCGAGTATTTCGCTATTGACACCCTACGGTACATCTTCTTTTCAAAGGGAATGTTCATCGTCTCGCTGCCGTTCGCGGTGCTCCGGGGTGGTTACTGGGCGATAGCGGCGATGATCGGTGTCGCCCACATATGCTGCTACACCGGTAAAATATTGGTCGAGTGCCTCTACGAGCTGGACACCGTCACCGGACAGAGGGTAAGAGTGCGCGACTCTTACGTGGCCGTGGCGAAGGAATGCTTCGGTCCGACATGGGGCGCCAGGGCGGTCAACATCGCCCAGATAATAGAGTTGCTGATGACGTGCATCCTCTACGTCGTCGTCTGCGGCGATCTCATGATCGGTAGCTTCCCCGAGGGCGCCATTGACACCCGTAGCTGGATGATGCTGATCGGCATATTTCTCATACCGCTGGGTTTCCTCAAATCCCTTCACCACGTCTCGGTCCTCAGTTTCTGGTGCACGATGGCTCATCTCTTCATAAACGCCGTTATCCTGGGCTACTGTATTCTCGAGATAAGCGACTGGGGCTGGTCCAAGGTCAAATGGACGATCGACATGGAAACATTTCCCATATCTCTCGGTGTGATAGTCTTCAGTTACACCTCCCAGATATTTCTTCCTACCCTCGAGGGCAATCTGATCGATCGTTCGAAATTCGATTGGATGCTCAATTGGAGTCACATAGCGGCCGCGGCTTTCAAATCGATGTTCGGCTGGATGTGCTTCCTGACGTTCCAGAGCGACACCCAGCAGGTCATCACGAACAATCTTCACTCGCCGGGTTTCAAGGGTATGGTCAATTTCTGCCTCGTTGTCAAAGCCATGCTGTCGTATCCTTTGCCGTACTACGCGGCTTGCGAACTCCTGGAGAGGGCCTTCTTCAGGGGACGTCCGAAGACCGTCTTTCCGACGATCTGGACCGTCGATCGGGAGCTCAAAGTGTGGGGCCTCGCGTGGCGGGTCGGTGTCATAACCTTCACTATATTGATGGCCATTTTCATACCTCACTTCAGTATTCTGATGGGCTTCATCGGCTCGTTCACCGGCACTATGCTGTCCTTCATATGGCCTTGCTATTTTCATTTGAAACTGAAGAGAAACTCGATGGACACCGGTGAAGTCGCTTACGACTGCTTCATCATATTCTTGGGTGTTCTCTTCGGCGTCATTGGGGTCTACGACTCGGGAAGCGCTCTCATTACGGCTTTTCAAATTGGATTGCCGTTTTAAGGGCCCACGCGCTTCTTGGAGACTCGCTGAAGATTGACGAGACTCTCGACGAGTCCGTGTTACGTTTTCGGTTAGTTGACTGTAGTTGAGTTAATCGAGGCTAGAAGAAGAGTGTCAGGTGCGACGGATTGCGGTGCTAGATTTAACCATCGCGAACGTTGAAATGTTTTTATCATTGGGAATTATAATGTACGATAACTTATCAGTCGCGAAAAATCACATTGACCGCGTCAGCTTCGCGACGCTCGATACTTGCTGTGTAGCCAGCGACCTGCGCTAACTGAAAACTAAAAATTATTACGGTCAGTTGTTCACGGCGTGATGCGATGCAAAAAAGTACGACGGTCTATTAACTCGTGAGAGTAATGATGAAATCCGGTCTGTAATTAATCATTAGAATTTTCGTAGGTTTTTTGGTGAAATGCCTATTTTTTTTTTTAATCACAGACACTTCTGGCCACTCTTCTAATTTAGAAATCTCAAATGTGCTCACTGCTCGTGACAATAATTCGTCAGATCTCCGTGAGAATCAATGTCTTCCAAAATACTCGTTAGCGACGGGTAACGAAAAAAAAAAGAAAAGATTACAAATAATACTGTAAGGTATGAGGAATAATGTACAAGATACGATTATTATACTGTTGCCTAGGTCTCTGGATTTTATAAGTGTATTACGAAAATGAAAACGAAACTGATTTTTGTGTGCGCCGGGACGTACTGCAATATATATATATACATATATATGTACATATATATGCCTACCATACTTCCTGAAGTAATCACGATGACGATGAGAAAAAAGAACGATAATAATTAAAATAATAATAGTTGCACGTATTACATTTTTTCGCTGCGAGGTCGACGATTTTTTCGCCAATCTTTCGTGGGTCTGTTATGAATATCGAAATAGCAACTCGTCGTTATAATCAGAAGGACTTGTCTTCGGTGCTCGATCATACGAGATACTCCTTGGTGATCTTTGTCACCGGCGAATATACAGGAGCCAGACGGTTGTGTCGCAATGATGTAATTTTTAGAAAAATAATCCAATGTCTTCCAAAGATCCTCGATACGAGGATCTATAGATCTCATGCGATGCAATGAGATTAACGACTAAGCGAGTGGTTGTTATCATTATACGCGCTCAGACAGCAGTTACTTATACGGTACTAGGCTTCGTAGCGCACAATTTTGTTCTGTCGTGGTGACAAAATGCGAATCGATTGATATGTGTGAACGCGTATGCGTATATCGCGTGTGCCAGCGTGCCGTTCGGAGAGAAGTCTTAGATGAATAATTAGACTGAGCGGAAGTAGTGTGTAACATCACAAAAAAAAAAAAATTCCGATAAGCTTGTTCAAAGCTTCTTCAGCTCCCGAGATACGCAATATCGTGCTGATAAGTTCGACAAAGTGGTACGTCGAGACTTTGGTGTCTGTTACTGAGAAAAGCGCGATACTAAAACAAACTTCGTCCGCCAGCATATCTACTTCCGGTGAACGTTAATGTCTTCCAAATGGAGTCGAGTCGATAATATACATTCGGCGTTTAAGTTGATTTTATTACTGGAATGATGATATCGCAAGGCAATTTGAATAGTCGTCGTTCGTTACGATTTTAGATTGCAAAAAAAAAAACAAATTTAGACGCCGAGTGTACATAGAGTATTTAAAAAAAATCGTTGAGACCCGCCGGATCGAACGTTGAAATATAGTCTTCCAAAAAATGTCTTCCAGAATGACGAGTAATGATTATTATAAATATATAAATACATAAATATATATACACACAAAAACTATACACATCAGACACTATACATTTACAAAGCGCGTATCGGACAAAATTCATGTCGATTGTGTCACAAAACGTTACAGATATTGATTGTTAAGACAGAAAGGTAATGCATATAAATTTTAACGAAAAACCAAAAAAAAAAACATTGTAATTATTTTAAGAGCGTACGAGAGACGAGAAATTGTTTGCAGAAGCGTCACATTGAGATTGACTAAATATAATCGTTCCAAGAAGGTCGCGATAGACCACGCCGCTGGGAATGGGTGACATTGATGAAAGGGTCCAGCGAGATAATTCTACGGCACCATTGGCCTATTTTCGAGTTGAAAAAACGAATGATATTACCGTACGGTAATTGAATGTGTTAGGATTATTTTTTTTCTCGATCGTACATTTATCGTGTACAAAAATTGTCGAGTGAATATTAAATTACGGTACGAAATTATAACAACGTTGTATGAATCGAAAAATACGAATCGAAGTGACTTTTATGCAAATAATCCCTCGGAACGTATATACATATATATATAAATATTATATATATTGTGTAATCAAATTCGTGTAATATACAAAAATAATTGATCTATAAGAAATGGACGTGCAGTGAAATAGAAAGAACATCGACACGAGTTCGGTATTAAGACGGAGTGAATTGATAGCAGATATTTTTATTTATGTATCTCTTTATTTAATATATTTATGATTGTGATCGGAATACGGATGGCGAATGACAGATCGATGGAGGGAAAGAGCGATCGGTTGAATTTTTCGACAAATGTAAAATAATTATTTGGCTGCTATTAATAAGGACACGAGTCTCATGATCTCTTGAAACCAATCTCGTCGAATGTTAATACAGTTGACACAGTATAGATACGGTAGATGTTAATAAAAATAAATTAAATTTAAAAAAATGTAAGGGCTTCCGTTGTAATGAGAAATGAAGAAATACATTCG
The DNA here is from genome assembly GCA_933228735.2 of Amblyteles armatorius. Taxonomy (NCBI): domain Eukaryota; kingdom Metazoa; phylum Arthropoda; class Insecta; order Hymenoptera; family Ichneumonidae; genus Amblyteles; species Amblyteles armatorius. Next base: position 10,062,153 of record OW121690.1, read on the forward strand.
GGAAATTTGTCATAGCGCAGTCATTTCACCATTTTCCTGTTTTTTTTTTTCAAACAAATCTTTACGTTTGTCGGTAATTCCAGCGTTCGATAGAAATGAAATTTTTGTGAGAATATAAGTTGTGCATTTTTTCGGGTTTTGCGCTTGACGAGACCTAGTAGGACGAAAATACCGATGGAAAAATAATTTTAAATGGACAAATACAATAAAAAAAATATACATATATATGACTCGACGGAGAGAACACACTTTCACCAGGAACAACGCGATTTCCCTCCGTAGCATGACGATGAGAAAACCATTGTGACGCCAATGGTCATGCTCCAGATATTGCTGATCGACGAATAAAAGGTGAGCTTCATGACGAAAAATCGTTCAGTCTTCTCCGTTGCAACGATGAAATTATTCGTGAGTCTCGAAAAATTCGGACAATTCTGAGTGAGGTAAACATTCCTTGTCTCACGCATTTTTACTCTCTTCTTAGGCTGCGATAGTTTTATGCTTGGCGTGTTTGTTCTCCATGACGGCGCCCATCAATGCCAAGAGGCAAAGTGTTGCGAAAGACTATCGAAACCGTCACGACGACGTATCCGGTAAGGCTATTTAAAACTCGATTAACAATTTGTCCATTAATAAAATATTTAATAACGTAACATTTTCCTTCCAAAGAAATTCTCGAAGTATTACAAAAAAATAAAAACGCGTTTTTTATTCCCTATAAATCCTCGTTGTTTCAGGTGAAGTGTCACGAGTGAGCATAAAGGCTTTTCGCGGAGCCGATCGAGAGGTAAACGGCAAAAAGTACGCTCCGTGGGGATTCTGGACGAGGCAGCCGAGCAATCGGTAGTTGCACAGACGGGATGACAAAAGGTGGCGGTCAGGAAGACACGGCACATTTTATATATCGTCAAATTAATATTGAGTCTCGTAATATTTGACGTGGAAGTTTTCTTTGGTATTTGTCGTTCTTGTGAAATATAAAACGACTTTAAGACGTAAAGGAAGTAATACTTTTTTTTTGCTGACATTTTCATTTTGAGAAATGATGCCATTGCAACGGCCCCAGCCTCTTTGAAATCGCAAGGGCTATTATTTTCCGCCGCGTCTTAATACGCGGAAGCCCTGCACGTTATCTGCATCCGGTACCGCGGCTTAGAGCCGTGAGACGAGCCTTATCACCGCGTCGCGACACTCTGTCGCGACTTTGTCCCTTTGTGAAGCGCGCTTCATGCCCTCGGCTGCACGCCCGCTTCACATCAGTCCAGCTCGGACCTCGGTACGGTACACTCTCCCGAATAATACGCTACGACTAATAAAAAAATCATCTATTCAATCCGACTTGGACTTCATTCGAACATCCTAAGACCCAAGCGGCCATCCGTCTCACCGTGCTGATAATCAGCCATTGGACTTCGCCACTGTATCATACCTGAAATACGTTACTTCCGGTTTGAAAATCTAATTTTTCGAACGGAAGTGACGTCATACCGAAATATGTCACTGTCGTTTCGAAAATATCATTTTTCGACCGGACGTAACTTTCGATCGAAAAATGAAATTTTCAAACCGGAAGTGACGTATTCCCGGTACGACGTCACTTCCGGTTGAAAAATTAGTTTTGCCGACCGGAAATGAAGTCACGAATTGAGAAGAAATATTTCCGTAATTTATTTCGAATGCAGACTTTCTATATTAAATTGAACCCTGCATATTCATCGGTGTCACCGATAAATTTTATCTGTACGACCCTAGCGCACCGATTTGACCCGTTTTTACGGACAACGTACCGTCTACATACTTGACCGACTGAAATCGGTCAAGTATCAATCAACTTTGTCATTTTTCCATAAAGATCATCAATCGGCTCGTTTTTGGCCAACTTTTATTGACTTGTCCAAATATTGATCAATTCCCGAAGGCGCTGTTCGGTTCGTTTTTGTTCGACTTATGATTAGCCGACTAATATTGGACTCAACTCAATATTATATATCAATATATCAACTCAATTTGGTAAACTTTGTTCGATCAATTTATCATTATAATACGACGAAGAAGTAAACAGTATGTTAAATGTCAGTCGACTGATTGGAAGTCGACTATAAACGGACTCACACCGCTCCACTTAAACAAGTCAAATTTCGGTCAACAAGCTAAAAATCCCGCCCACAAAACTCTGCAGAATCGAATCAGATTTCAGTGGACTCACAAAAAATCGACCATAAATCGACTCAATTGCTAAACTAGATTCAGTTGATTTTTGGTAAATCCAGCGAATGTTATACATTTTTCGGTCACGTTGAGTCAAGCACGTTTGTTAAATATCGGTGCATTTACTCAATATCCCGAGTAGAAATTTTCGAGCGTTACATCGGGCCCTGATAGGGTCCTGATAAGGCCTTATCAGGCCCGTGTCAGGCCCTTGTCAGGCCTTCTCACGACCTTATCAGGGCCCGACGTGACGCGTGAAAATTTCTACTCGGGATTGACCAAACGTTGCCCCATGAATGTCCATTACACTAGGTCGTGATCTAGTCAACCATCTCGAAGTCGACCACATATCGACCAAGAACATACCTATTGAAATGGATCAACTACACTCGAATCGAGGTCAAGTTTTTGCAGAAACGGACCGTCGAATTTCGGTCGATTTTCGGTCGGACAGATCCGCTAGGGGAGGACTTAACTTTGAACGAGCTCGTCAACTGCACTGTACATCAATTTATAATGTTTTCATTCAAATGAACCTAAAATGGTCAGGTACGACAGGGATGTCCGAACAAACTGTAATTGTGATAAAAATTGACTTTATGAAACTTGTCTTCTAGCGTCGATTACGAGACTATCTTGTAAAAAAGTATTTATTCTTACAACGCTGAATGTCGAATTGCGGTCAATTTTCGGTCGGACAGGTCCGCTAGGGGAGGACTTAACTTTGAACGAGGTCGTCAACAGCACTGTACATCAATTCATAATGTTTTCATTCAAATGAACCTAAAATGGTCAGGTACGACAGGGATGTCCGAACAAACTGTAATTGTGACAAAAATTGACGTTATGAAACTTCTCTTCTAGCGTCGACTACGAGACTATCTTGTAAAAAACGTATTTATTCTTACAACGCTGAATGTCACAACAGACAACGAGACAATTTTTCCGGCTTTCAATTCCCAGGGTACCGCGCTTCTCGTCAGCATAAATTGTAGCAGCGTTCTCGTTCTTTTTGAGCATAAGTACCATTTTGACTGGATTCTGCAAATTTACTGATAACACTTTTTGACCGTTGAATTTGTCATTTTCTTGGAGCAAGGACTTGCATAGAGTCATGAACAACGAGGCTATGATCCGTGAGTCTCTGGGAAAATAAGTTAATGAAGAGAAGGTGTAACAATTGGGAACTGCCAAAGACAGCTTGACGGAAGGCCTCATCAGCTGAATCTGTGCTGGCTCCCCAGACCACCTGTCGATCATGTAAAGTATGGTTTTTGAAAATTCCGCTGTTTATTTGTTGTCTTGCTACTGATTACCGTATATATATATTTAAAATATGTATATGTATGTGTATTGTGAAGACCTGAAGTCCTGTAAAACTCAGGGACAGCACGTTCATCAACACCAAGAAAAAAAATGACCAGTGGAAAGCAGCTTCGAGGTGATCGGCGTATCTTGTTAAGTTTTTGTAACAAATTAATAATATCATGTAATATTCATAAATAATAAGTAACTAGATCCCTATGATGATCATTGATATGTAAATTAGAAATAAAATGACCATCATATATGGAGGATCTCACGCCAGAAGAGCATGTAGGCTATGATTATACTCAGCCTGTACGCCTTTATGGAATAAAGCCATCGATATTTAATTACTCGATGGCTTCGGTGTGTTTTTTTATACAATCGGTTACAGTCCAATATACGTGATCTGTTACCCGAGGAGGGTCCATGTCAAATTTTAGGTCTTCGAGATCTACCAAATGTTCCAATCGATAACTGTAATTGAATGTGGAAAATAAAAATATCTTCCGCACTTCAGTAGTAGAATATTTTCGACATTCTAACAGACTGACTAGAGTTTTTTTTTTATTACCTAACTGCCGCGTAAAGGCCGCAACCGTGCTGAATGTACACGACGAACATACTGTCTACGGCAATGCTTATAGAGAGTACGATGACGATAGAAATTAATATGTAAGTTTCAACAACGGCATAGTATTCCTCATCGTATGGGGTGAAATAGATTGGAATAACAAATACGGTTGATGTCGTTATATTTGCCCACCCGTGAACTAACAGAAATCGTGGTAATGTTGATACAATGAGGAAGGTCGTCATCGAAGTATAAATAACCCCTGGAAAATGTTCGATAATTTACCAAGTTACAATATTGACCTAAAGATGGTGAAAATAAAATTTACCTGCGTAAATCATGGTGAATAATCGGCCATCTTCGGCAAAGTGTTTCAAAACCTTTCTTTCCGGCCCCATCGGTGCATGCCAATCGTCGTAGATGCGTTCCATTATTTTGCGGATCTAACATTTCAGATTAAGTGCATAATGCGAAAATGTGATATTTTTGTTTTGCCGAAGATAAAGCACCTTTTGGTCGTGATAAATGGAATTACACATTTTTATCGCACAGCCCATGTGCACAAACAATGGGCCCAGAGTCGGAAGTACCTTTAACCAATCGTCCCGATGAACGACGATCATTTGTATCTGCAACGAAATGTTATCGACGTTTTCTTTTCGTTGATGCGATCAGGTTTACTTTTCGACGGAGCTGGGCAAATACTCTAAGTCCTCGAACTACGTATTGAAGTATCGAGTACTTGAAGTACTGAGCGCTGGGTAGTTCTGGAGTTCCGATGTATTAAGTTCTGGCAGAAATGAACTACTGAAGTTCTGAGTACTAAACACTGATTTAGTACTTGATCCTTCAATACGTATTTCGAGTACTCAGTGTATTTGCCCGGCTCTGCTTTTCGATCACCCACTTGCTGTCTGAGTACTTCTTTCGCAGTACATACCTGGCCCGGCATACCGGTGAAAAAGACCGCCAAAGTCAGAATCATAAAAAAGTACCTCTTACGCTTCTCCGCATACGGCCATTGTCCGTTTAAATTAAGAAGGAATACATTGATACGGTAATGTTGATGCTGAAAAAATTCTGTTAATTTTCTACACATCTTCTTTCCGTAAGCGTCGACACGGAAATAATCTCTCTCCCTCTAACCATTATTCCTTCTTCTTCTATCCATTCTTTCTGTAGTAAGCCTTAATTCTTGCCATCGGTCTGCAAACGCTCGACTCTAGCAACTAACTAATAAATAATGCACGTTTCAATTGCTTGTAAAAAAGGAAGTTACCTACGTAATATACGTAGGTATAACGAGCTACCTTGCTGAATATCTTTTTCTCATCGATCCACCACCTGACGGAAATACTCGAGAACGACGGCAGATAATTGACCCTTCGCCTGCGGAAGCCTCGCGCCTCGGCGCGAAGCTCCCGCTCCGCCACGTAATTACGCTCGTGCAATTCCATGGACGGAACTTCGCCAGGTCGACCCTCCTATTTTCAAACTCACGTTTGTTATAAGCATAAGACTCGAAAAAAATATTTAACAAACTTATTTGTAACGATTATTACCGGCATTTTGATTTGTGAGCTCATCGATATTGTCTGAGCTATACTAGCAATTTACATAGCACACGATTAAGATACTTCCATCATCGTGGTGAGTTGAATTAATAAGTGGCTGTTAACTGGCAATCTTACAATAAATCCTCCTTGCTATATGACTGTGACGCTTTGGTGCATGCCAGACTATGCTGTATCATTTGGCTTAAGGGAAAGTGAAACAGCTGTGCGTGCGAGAGAGATAGTTGCATTTTTCAAATTAACTTTATTCAATGGTGCTAATTTTTTTTTTTTTCCTCAGAACAATTAGCACCCTTGAGAAAAGTTCATTACAGTTTTCATTACCGACCGCGATATTTCACTTCCCATTAACGTTAATACGGCAATTGGCCAATGGTACGTAGAAGGAACTTACGGTAAAAGTGGTGAATACGGCCCGGTTCATATATCATTGATTTACGTGCTAGTTGGGGTGGCCATACTTATCGCTTGTACACTAGTCATTTTTATAGAAATGTTGCAAAAATTCAATCCCATAATTACTATCCTTATACAGAAGGGTGAACGTGGCCGAGTGGATCGGAGCGTGACTCACACGCAGGTCCGGGTTCGATTCCCGGCAAGCACCAAGAATTCTCCGTGGTGTTTTTTCTGCGAAAAAGTGGTTCGGAAACCCACTGCAATAAGTAGGTCTAGAGGAATCCAGTGTCTCGGTATGGGAATCCGAAAGGCTGGAAAGTGTCGCGGATCGATTTCCGAGACTGAAGTCCCGTGGGTTAAAGGAAAACAGACGAGCACATAGTTCCGGAGATAGGGCGTACGACCTACGCCGTGTGTCCGAGACTACTGACACCTGACGAGGCGCGACGAAGCTCCGGACCCAAGAATCGGACCGGTGACAACGGATAAGGAAGGAGGAAGGAGGAAGAGAGAAGTGATAATAGGAGCCTTGTAACCCTTAGGGGATCGGTGCAACCACACAATACCCAATACTATCCTAATACAGGGTGCAAATTCATGTTGACTCGAGTATAAAAATTCGAAACACTTCTTCGAAACTTTACTGAGTTATAAATCTCAAAATAACTGTTAAGGTAGCTTTTTTTAACATTGAGGAAGGTTTTACTATCGTAAGCGAAAAGTTTCGTCAACGACGATCGTCATTTTTCAATCGGAAGTTACGTTTCCGCTGGGTGACGTCCCTTCCAGTTTAAAAATTGTACTCTTCGACCGGAAGTGCCGTCATTTAGGGGAAAAAGCATTTGGTGATACGGCTTAGAAACGATGGCGATACGAAAAAAAAAAAAATTACATAAACTCGGACGCGAACTCGTGATGTTTCGATTATCAATCAGAGGCTTTAGTCCGCGTAGCCATGAAGAAACTAAATTTCAAAATACGTGTGTGCGTCTTGCGTACATCGGATCGCTTACATAAATTATTCGTTAAAAGCTAAATTGGGACTGAAGTAGTCTTCCAGCACCATGTATTATAGTATATAAGACGCGGATATATTGTTTCTCCAACCTAGTTACTTTTTCGAGGAAATGAGTCTTGACTGTAATGAATTTAGCATAAATGATACCTTATCGCGAGCACAACTTGACAAATAATGTATAGTGTTGTAGTTCGAGTCTATCAATCGCGCATCAATTTCAGTTTTCCCTTGGACAATATAACATTAGACCATATACTGCTGGTCCGTCGGTAACTTTTGGTCATTTGACCGTGAGTATAAATTACGTGCATTTTTCATCATAAATGTCCGAATGATCTCTCCGCTAGAATCATGGCGGTTTCCGACTTCGAGCAAGGTTGTTGGAGATAAATGCCCTATGTTCATACACGATCCACAAGGTTTCTCCGTTCGTTGCATCTCTCGCGGAGAGTTACCTATACGAAAGACAGTAGTAATCTCATACGTCAAAATAACATATACGCAAGACTATTTTTTTCTTCGAAATTTGTTATTTATGGAACTCGTAGAATGTCAAATTGCGATCCGAACACTTTACTAGCGCCTAGTGATGATAATTTCGATTATTTGTTCAAAATCGTATTGATCGGTGACTGCAGCACGGGAAAGACATGTGTCGTTCAGAGGTTCAGATCAGGTACATTTATCGAACGGCACGGCACGACTATCGGGGTCGATTTTTCAATGAAAACCGTTTTGGTAGACGGAAAGAGAGTTAAGGTCAGTATAACAGCTGTAAATCTTCATTCTCTAACCGTAAATGTTTTTCATTCTCTAACAAAAATTTGTTATAACCACCTTTTCGTGTAACAATTAACGCAATAAAACTATCGGCCTGGAACGCTCTGAAAATTACTGACGCACCATTTATTTCACACAACACTCCTGCAACGTATAATACTTAAGGCGCATACAGATAAGGTTAATGTGAAGTTACTGAATTTCGGATTTTCGGATTCTTGAACTTGCTAGAAAAAAACGGCGAAAACAAGATGGTTTCCCGAAATAAAATTAGTAGGTGTCATTTTATGACTATGACGGTGTGGTGTGTATAAAATGATCTCTTGCGAGACAGCGCGACGACAAGTGGGCTTGTTGAATCGCCGGTACGTGCTTCCACCCGCGGCGACCTCGGGCATCTGCATGTGGGAATACTAAATTACAGTAATTTTTTTTTTGGAGTATCAAATTACTATCTAAGTGGCTTTTATATTACGTTTTTTTCTGAGGTTTGCGTTTCTATCAAATGTCAATTTGTAAAAAATAAATAAAAGAAATAATCCACACCATGGAATTCACCCACATAGCACGCAAATTTTTTTTTTAATATTGAAAATATTTTACCAATATCAAAAAACATTTCTGAAATATTTTTAAGCATATTGAAAATATTGTTCGTCGGCTCAGATGTATTGAAAGGTAAAGTATATTTCTGAAATATTTCGTTGGAACATTTTGGTACAATAATTCAAAATATTATTTCCGTATATTTCAGAAATATTTCCCAATATTTGAAAGATTGAAAACACTTCAAAAATATTTTTTAATTATTTCGTGCAATAATGAATAATTCGATGCACTGCCGGTTCCATAATTTTCCTCCCCATCATCTTCACTCGAGAAAGGGGAAAGAGAAACTGTGAAGTCGTTTTTGCCTGGCCGGGGAGTCCTCGTTTCGGTGCATCGTTACTGCGAATTTCTTATCTGGTGTGATAAGGTGCTATCCGATGCAGCTCAACGGTGCTGCATCGGAATCTCAATCTGGGAGCACTGGTGAACGATACCGGTTATTTTTCGTACATTATACGTAACTGCCACTTGCTGTTTGTTCACAGCTGCAAATCTGGGATACCGCTGGCCACGAAAAGTTTCGTACCATAACGCAAAGTTATTACAGATCTGCTCATGGAATAATCGTCGGTAAATATAACACAATTGTGGTTAGTGTCTTGCACAGATTTTTTTCGATGATTTTGAAGAAAAAAACGATGCATGTTTTTTTTCTAATTTTTATTGCAGTCTACGACATAACGAAACGTTCTAGTTTCTTGAGTCTTCAGAAATGGATCGAGGAGGTACGACGATACACGTCGTCCAACGTAGTGTTGATTTTAGTCGGTAAGCTTCGGCGTTGAATTTTGTCTTGATTTTTATCTCGAGTGTTAGATGAAAGATAATCGATCTTAGGACCAAGCAAAGCCTTTCCTCCCAGCCCATGCGTGCTCGGTCGTTAACAAAAACTTCAATGCCTTTGTTTTTCATGGATGCTAATAATTTCCGGTTAAAGTAAGCTTCGTGTAATAATTTGCCCCTGAACTCGAGTCCTTGGCAGCGTTAAAAAAATGTTTACCGTTTTCAATATCCACCGGGGTATTCACTATACCTGTTTGCCTTATTTGTTGAAGGAAATAAATGCGACCTGGAAAGCTTGCGGGAAGTCGAGAAAGACGAAGCCCAAGCGGTATGCCAATGTCTTCCGGAAATACTGCATGTAGTTGAAACATCAGCCAAAGAAAACACGAATATAGATACTATTTTTTATTGCATGGCATCGGAGCTCAAGGTAAAGATAAAAGTGTTATCTATACTTTTTTCACTCACTGTCAGAATGATAATTAATGTCTTTGTATTTTTTTTTTTTTTTTTTTTCAGAAGCGTCACGAAAATCGACAGCTCAAGACAAACACCGACGACATTGTGAAACTCGGCAGTGGTCGAGAATTGACCTCGTGTTCGGGATGTTCTTACAGGATGACGTGAATATTTTCACAAACTGAAGTAGAAGCGTATAGTATTCGGGTTGCATTCATATTAAAGTGACTTGTCCAGTAATGCAGTCGTATTACATATTTAGCACAATAAAAGAAGTCGGTAAGTAAAACGGCAATCAATTTTTTTTAAACGGTGCTGAACATCTCGAGGGAAACGCAAATTTTTTGCATCTGCGTGATTGATTAATGAAGGTGCTTACAATTTCCGATTGCCTTTAAATATTCAACAACCATGAAAAAATGGATTATAATTTTTTTTACCGACTGTGTCTGTTCGCACATCGCCGCAACGGGTTTCATAGTTTAAACTTCCACGTTTATTCCCGGTTCCTGTGCTGCATACGAAAATCGCATATTATTAGAGATAAAAAAGAGTCGTCGGTTCATTACTAGTTGTACACCACACAGCCTTGTCAGTCCTGTTTGAACTTATCTTGACACTGAATAGAAACTCAGTCGTTTTCAGAAAATCCTGATACGCGTTCAGTTTCATATGCGAAAAATTCGAATTTTTCGTCCGTGCGCCGACATTTGTTGAATATAGCGATCTAACCCGCTGAATAATTCATTTGAACCTCACGACGAAGTTGAGATAAAAAATCGAGATAGCCCAGTATTCATGACAGCCAAGGCGGGCGATGTCTGGACTTCGATACTCATTCGAGAATCCACTAATCGCTTACCGTTGATAAAGATAGTGTAAATTATTACAGTCGACAACGGCGTCATCTTTTCATCGATAATTCATAAGGTGTAACATTTTCTTACTTTTTGAACAACGAAACTAAGTGCCTCGGAGCTAAACATGACACTGTATACAGTAAGCATTCTACTTAATAAATTATTTTATATTTATACTACGAAACCGTCAATTACAAAATCATATATATATATGTATATATATGTGTTATTTTTGTAACACTAAAATTCTGTGAAATGCATGAATTGTTGCCAATTTGGGCAGTTGCACCAAACTACATATTCAACGCACATGTTAGGATAATGGCTTGTTATTGTTAATTAGTTTGTAAAAAAAAATGTATTTATAAAACTGCATACCTGCTTTACGTAATATCGCATTTGTTCTGCGTAATAATAACATGTTGACATTATATTTGAGAAATTACAGTTTTTATTACCGACCGCTATATGGACTATGTGACCTACATATTTAGTCGTTCCACGCGCTCTTCTTCTATGCGCGTAAGCGTGCCAAGCTCGGAAAGCGTGCGTTACCGCTGAGACTTCGTACTATGATGTAGGACTGACACGTAGTTCGCCTTCTTCCTTTCTGGCATTCTTAATATGTACTCACCGACCGGTTTCTCTCCGGCAACGATTTAGCCCGCTACCGAAATCACTAAGCCAAAACTTTAATGATAAATATAAATTAGAAAATTGATCCCAAGATTCTTATCGAAATATAAACGAAGAGCGATACAATCGCGTCTGTGCAGTAATTACACACAAGTTTGTGACGACATTAGATTAATGTGCGTATTAAAAAAAAAAAAATTCCAACTTCGGAATCGAAAATTATTATATTTTTGGACGAGACAAGTAATATAGAAACGTAATACCGGACCGATTAATTCCCATGGTCATTGGATTTGAACTTTCCACTTACGTTGAATCGGTTCCCTCGGTCTTAGGAATGTTGATGAATCCTATTGGACATTCCTCACTCCAGCCGAAGTAGGTGTTGCAATGCAGTGGCGTAGAGTCTAACCGATTATTCCGTTTCTAACCCGTTTCAAAATTAACATCATTATGAATTCTTCAATATTTTTTTCACTATGGTAACGATAATGAAGAATTTTCGAGTTTTGAACACGCGTTTTTATCGGTGTGGAATAATGTATTATAGTTTATTTTAAAAAATGATTGCAAGCGCTTCACTCAATTCACTGACAGAATCGCAGGAATAAAACATGCTGAAAAAATATATTAGTCAAATTGCCGAATGACATTGACCGTCATTGTCGACCGTTACTGCGACATTTCAGTATCGAAATAACAGTCGTCTCTTTAGATTCAATAGACGAGGTCACATCAACCGTATTGTTGTCGGGCCGCCCAGGTTGCGACCAAGAATATTGAGTATGAGAATATTGAGTATTGAATATTGAGTATATATTATACAATTCGATAATGTGCACCTTTCAAAGTGACTTTTGTTGCTGTTTTTCAGACATCGAGACATCCAGAAAGAGAAGGTGACTCTTGCATCTCTTCGACACCTTGACGACAAAGCGGTTTACCGAGAATGACCCTGCTTTGTGTTATAATATTAGCTCGCGATAACGGGGTTCGTGAACTCACTCGCTTATCGAGCTTCGAGATGAAATAATCTCTCTTGTTCGGTGACAAATTGTTGTACCGTTCGTTAATTCTTATCAATGCTGTCGTAACGATTATAATAATAAAAAAATGGTTATCACAAGCTCTATTGTTGGATTATCGTCGGTGGACGAGATCGTGACATTTTTTATAACCAATGTTTAGAATACGTTCATCGAACGGACAATCGTGAAATAGGACATAGCTGTCCTAGTCGTCTGTTATCACCAGAATGGCTTATTAATTAAATTTCGATCGACCTCGAATGCCACACAAATTTTACGCGGTGCAAATAAAAGAACGACCGTTCTCACCAGCCCAAAAGTTCTCACGGACATGATCAACATTCCCCCAGCTGTTAGCTGACAAGGTGCACCGCAACGCAAGGTCATCCCCGGCAAGTTCTGCGACTCGAAAAACCACCACCGAACTACCTTCAAAGCGACCGAGTAAACGACCGGTCGTTTTCGGACAAAAATACGTCCTCGAAAACGACTGTCAAAACGACTTTATCCTTGTCCGTACCAGCCGCATACGAGCAGATTCCAGGGAGGGCTTTCGCTCAGGTGGTTTTACAATTGACAAACGAATGAACTACCGCGAAAACGACTGTTCAAAACACCTTTCAGTCCGATCGTTTTTTATTTTCAACCGAAGAAACGACCGCACAACGACAACCGGACCGAAAGGTCTTTTGAACGGTCGTTTCGGCGGTTGTTCATCCAGTCTTGAAATGTAAAACGACCTGACTGAAAGCTCTCTGACGCGGATGAAGTCGTTTTAATAGTCGTTTTACCGGACGTATCTTTATCCGAAAACGACCGGTCGTTTTCTCGGCGATTTCGTTGGTCGCAGGGTCTGCCAGGGATTAGTTGCAAGACTTTCTGAGTCTTGGCTGTTGTGTCTGCGTGGAGTGAGAACTATGTTTTATGAGGCCTCGCCATCGGCCCTTGATCGCTTACTCACACATAAACGCTGATACTGATACTGTGATCCATCAGAACTTGGGAAATGTGGCACCACATGTAGAACACAATTAGAAGAAACAATGCGACGACTACGAATCTTGCGGTTGCTTCGGGATCGTTTGTTCTCATGAGAATCAAGAGACGCGGTAGCGTCTCGACGCCAAGTACTTAAAAAAAAAATTTTAAGCGAGCGAAGGACGCTACCAAGTATCAAGAGACGCGGTAGCGTCTCGACGCCGAGTACTTAAAAAAAAATTTTTAAGCGAGCGAAGGACGCTACCAAGTAGTTATACTCCAAAATGCCGGAAGTATATTTTTGCACTACGATACCTCTTAAATAAATCATCGGATCGAAATAATATTAAAATTTTACTATAGAATGTCTATCCAAGCTTTCCAGTTCACTTAATTCCGAACACATTCGCTCGGTGGATTCTTGTGTACGATGATCGCGATCAGCAATCGATCCAAAAATTTTCGATTGTGCGTGAGTTCACGCGATAATTTTCGGTCGGCTCGATCTCGGCAACGAAGCATCAGATCGAATTTTCAAGGACACTTCTAGTATATAATTCGGACCTAATCTTTCCAATGGGCCTAATTACGATCATATTCGTCCAGCGGTTCCCGAGATATGATGAATTGAACGTGAAATACGGGTGTGAGGAGATCGATTGTGCGTGAGTTTACGCGATAATTTTCGGACGGCTCGATCTCGGCAACGAACCATAGCATCGAAAACTCAAGGACACTTTTACCATATGATACGGACCCAAGCTTTCCAATGGGCCTAATTACGAAACTAATCGTCCAGCGGTTTGCGAGATATGATGAGGCGAACCTGAAATACGGGTGTGAGGTGAGATCGCACGAAATTTCCGCATCTTTACGTGCTACGGAAAATCTTCGGGAATTTTCACGAGACGTGAAAATTCCGTGTTGAATTGATTATTATGCAAAATCAGTCTTTTCAGTACCTTTAACAGTTGTAAATTGAAATTTTGATATCGCTCGTATTTACAGGATTTCAAAAATAGGTGAAATCAAACACAAAATACTTTTTTTCAAAAAAGTAAAAATGGTACGCCGGGTACTTAAAACGTTCAGAAAATATGTTTATGAAAAAAAACCTCTTAAAAATTAAAAAATCTACCAAAACAGATGTTTATCCGAACAATAAAAAAAATATATGTGTATCAAAATGTAAAAAAGTTGAAGATTGAAATTTTGACGTCGCTTTCTCATAAAGTTCCTTTATTCGCGAAGCTTCTTTGATGAGGAAGCATTGTCTGTATTTTTGCCAGGAAAGGTTGGAACGTTCTGATTGGTATTTAAAACTTTGTTTTGGATATAAAATATACTCGAAATTTCAGCGTTCATAGCGTATAGGAGTGAATTTCGAAAAATCCAAATCCCATGGCACAGGGGAGAAGATTTCGAAAATCATAAAGAATTCCTGTATGCTATATGCCCGAGATTTTAGCGTTCATAGCGGATGGGAGTGAAATCCGAAAATAATAAATCAGTCCCATATACTATATTCTCGAGATTTCGGCGTTCATAGCGCATGGGAGTGAAATAAGAAAAATCCTGATCCAAATTCACTCATGGGAGTGCATTTCGAAAAACCCGAATCTCATATAGCACACGGGAGTAAAGATCTAGGGGCTCTAGGAGACCCGGACACATGTACCTGTTTCCCCTACATAAGTATACGCCTGGTTCCCGTGGGTTATGCCTTCGGTACTTATCTAGGGGAAACGGGGACACATGTCCCTGTTTCCCCTAGATCGAAATACTCGAGATACATCGTCGGTCCTCGCGAGTATACCTTCGGTACATATCTAGGGGAAACGTGGACACATGTCCCCGTTTCCCCTAGATCGAAATACTCGAGGTACACCTTCGGTCCTCGCGAGTATACCTTCGGTGCATATCTAGGGGGAACGGGGACACATGTCCCCGTTTCCCCTAGATCGAAATACTCGAGGTACACCTTCGGTGCATATCTAGGGGAAACGGGGACACATGTCCCCGTTTTCCCTAGATCGAAATACTCAAGGTACACCTTCGGTGCATATCTAGGGAAAACGGGGACACATGTCCCCGTTTCCCCTAGATCGAAATACTCGAAGTACACCTTCGGTGCATATCTAGGGGAAACGGGGACACATGTCCCTGTTTCCCCTAGATCGAAATACTCGAGATACATCGTCGGTCCTCGCGAGTATACCTTCGGTACATATCTAGGGGAAACGGGGACACATGTCCCCGTTTACCCTAGATCGAAATACTCGAGGTACACCTTCGGTGCATATCTAGGGGAAACGGGGACACATGTCCCCGTTTCCCCTAGATCGAAATACTCTAGGTACACCTTCGGTCCTCGCGAGTATACCTTCGGTGCATATCTAGGGGAAACGGGGACACATCTCCCCGTTTCCCCTAGATCGAAATACTCGAGGTACACCTTCGGTCCTCGCGAGTATACCTTCAGTGCATATATAGGGGAAACGGGGACACATGTCCCCGTTTCCCCTAGATCGAAATACTCGAGGTACACCTTCGGTGCATATCTAGGGGAAACGGGGACACATGTCCCCGTTTCCCCTAGATCGAAATACTCGAAGTACATCTTCGGTCCTCGCGAGTATACCTTCGGTGCATATCTAGGGGAAACGGGGACACATGTCCCCGTTTCCCCTAGATCGAAATACTCGAGGTACACCTTCGGTGCATATCTAGGGGAAACGGGGACACATGTCCCCTTTTCCCCTAGATATGCACCGAAGGTATACTCGCGAGGAACGAAGGTGTACCTAGATATGCACCGAAGGTGTACCTCGAGTATTTCGATCTAGGGGAAACGGGGACATGTGTCCCCGTTTCCCCTAGATATGCACCGATGGTATACTCGCGAGGACCGAAGGTGTACCTCGAGTATTTCGATCTAGGGGAAACGGGGACATGTGTCCCCGTTTCCCCTAGATATGCACCGAAGGTATACTCGCGAGGACCGAAGGTGTACCTCGAGTATTTCGATCTAGGGGAAACGGGGACATGTGTCCCCGTTTCCCCTAGATATGCACCGAAGGTGTACCTCGAGTATTTCGATCTAGGGGAAACGGGGACATGTGTCCCCGTTTCCCCTAGATATGCACCGAAGGTGTACCTCGAGTATTTCGATCTAGGGTAAACGGGGACATGTGTCCCCGTTTCCCCTAGATATGTACCGAAGGTATACTCGCGAGGACCGACGATGTATCTCGAGTATTTCGATCTAGGGGAAACAGGGACATGTGTCCCCGTTTCCCCTAGATAAGTACCGAAGGCATAACCCACGGGAACCAGGCGTATACTTATGTAGGGGAAACAGGTACATGTGTCCGGGTCTCCTAGAGCCCCTAGATCTTTAGTCCCGTGTGCTACATGAGATTCGGGTTTTTCGAAATGCACTCCCATGAGTGAATTTGGATCAGGATTTTTCTTATTTCACTCCCATGCGCTATGAACGCCGAAATCTCGAGAATATAGTATATGGGACTGATTTATTATTTTCGGATTTCACTCCCATCCGCTATGAACGCTAAAATTTCGGGCATCTAGCATATAGGAATTATTTATGATTTTCGAAATCTTCTCCCCTGTGCCATGGGATTCGGATTTTTCGAAATTCACTCCTATACGCTATGAACGCTGAAATTTCGAGTATATTTTATATCCAAAACAAAGTTTTAAATACCAATCAGAACGTTCTAACCTTTCCTGGCAAAAATACAGACAATGCTTCCTCATGAAAGAAGTTTCGCGAATAAAGGAACTTTATGAGAAAGCGACGTGAAAATTTCAATCTACAACTTTTTTACATTTTGATACACATATATTTTTTTTATTGTTCGGATAAACATCTGTTTTGGTAGATTTTTTAATTTTTAAGAGGTTTTTTTTCATAAACATATTTTCTGAACGTTTTAAGTACCTGGCGTACCATTTTTACTTTTTTGAAAAAAGTATTTTGTGTTTGATCTGAATTTACAGGCGGTTTATCCGTCGATTCGGAAGATTATTCGTCATTGGTCGTAAGCGTGCCTGAATACCTATCACGTTAATCAGAATCATTCCAAGGCCGACGACAAACAAGAAAATCCACGTGTAAGTCGCATCGATGAGATCGGCGTAACTGAGAACGGTGGAGATATCAAGTACGTTGATCAGCTTTGCAAAATACATTATGTAAACACAATCAAGCGACCCGTTTTATGTTAAACTCTGCGAGTTCAACATAAAACTCATAAACTTCGTAAAGCCAACTGCTTAGAAGGGCATTGGCATACCGCACTCCAGGACGATTCTCCAGTCGTCACGGTATTTCACAAGTGCCCTAGCAACT
This sequence comes from Amblyteles armatorius, assembly GCA_933228735.2. Lineage (NCBI taxonomy): Eukaryota > Metazoa > Arthropoda > Insecta > Hymenoptera > Ichneumonidae > Amblyteles > Amblyteles armatorius. The sequence goes on from OW121690.1 coordinate 10,079,739, forward strand.
CAAGCGACCATCGAAAGACCCAAAAAACGACCGGTCGTTTTGTGACATTTTTCGACCGGAATAACGACCGAAATAAAGACCAAATGTTGAATTAAGTATGGGTCGTCTTTTTATCAATGACCGCAAAAACGACCGATTCTTGCATCGGTCGTTTTTGTGGTCATTATTGCGGTCATTGATGGAAAAACCACCCATGCTCAACCTCACAATTGGTATTTTTTTGGTCGTTATTCTGGACAAAAAATGTCACAGAACGACCGTCGTTTTTTCGGGTCTTTTGACAGTCGTTAATGACGGTCGCTTGACTTGCTAGGGCCAGCATCGGAGGTACGGTCTGAGTTATCATGAGAAAAATCAGAACAGCAAGAAAGCTGCGTCTGACACGGGCACTTTGATACGGCCATTGTCCTATGAGCGTCATCGTAGTTTTATTTAATCTGTAGCTACGGTGATCTGTCAAGTCCATCGTGTCTTGAACCACCATCGATGGTGGCGGTGGGGCGACTACTGCTATTTCCTACGGAGTACAACACGCTACGGGTTTCCCTTTCCATGCGTTTCACTGTTCTCTCTTGAGCGCGGATTTTTATAGAATTATAACAAAATACCGCGCGTCGATGGACGTTTCAATTGCCCCACGTCAACACTCAGCGACAGCTACGCAAGGGTGCATAGTCTCCACCCTCCATTAAATCATTACGTGTTCAACGGCTTTTCGCGAGCCTCTCAGAGAACTGTCATACCGTTGTGAATGTTATGACAGTTCTCTGGAACTGTCATAACATTCATACCTCGAGCTGAGGTGAACATTTCCTGGAAAATACTTTCTACTACAGTCAATCGAAACACGAGAGAGTAGCAGGTGTTGTGACTAGAGTGTTTGGCGTCCTCGCGATGGACTATAGAATTCAGAAAACCGGAAACTTAGTTTTCCGAAGATTTGCCGGAATCGCGTCACTTCCGGTTTGAAAGTCTAATTTTTCGACCGGAATTGACGTCACACCGGAACGTCACTCCTGATTCGGAAATCTCATTTTTCGACGGTACGTGACGCCATGCCGGAACGTCACTTCCTGTTTGAAAATTTCATTTTTTTTACCGGATGTGACATCATGCCGGAAATATTTTCGGATACTGTAAATTTACTTAATCTTCGTAAAAGTGACGCGGCTGACAAAGATTCTATGAGGAAAGAAAAATTATTCGTGTCGTATTTTCTACTGTGGGTATCCTACAAATGTTCAACTACCGAATAATTGGGCCATTCACCTTAGCCGTAAGAGGCACATCCATCCTCTACTCTGCGTCACGCCGTTACCCCCACCGCCCCGGACGACTCGCTTTCCGTGTTACAAACGGTTTATAGTCCAAGTCCAAGGGGAGAGAGTAGCCGAGAGTAGCGCGGAGCCTTCGAGCAGCGTGTTACGTTCGTTCGGACGTTAGTATGTAATTTCGTTTCCCCGCGCGAAGATCCCCGGACATTGTCAAGTCGTGCGAATCGTAAAGTCCGTCGAACACTCCGCCGACCCGTCCGAAATCTCGCCGCGCGACACATTCATCCGGTGACCGGAATTTTCGCTCGTGAAAGTTTCACTTCTAACCTAAATTCACATCGCCACCGGGGACAACCGTCGTCGCGCCTGTACCGAAAATTACAAACGTGAAACTCGAGAGAAGAAAAGAGAAATGAAACCCGCATTGAATTAGAGAATATCAAACAGGAAAACGCCGAAAAATCCTTTGCACACTTCGCACGAGAATTTATTTTATTTACGTATACACGCCGACGAATCATTACATAAACACGACCGGCTATTTTCGTGCTCGACGGAGAATTTTGGATAAAAAGGATAAGAAACGTCGATTTCGAATATCAATTTTCCCCGATTCGCGGGCTGTGCAGCCCTAAGAAAAAAAATTTAAGCACGACAAAAAATCTCAAAATTTTTAACATTTGACAAATTTTTGAAAAAAAAACTAATCTTTTCAAATTTTACTTTACCGAAATGTGGCCCAAGGACGTTGGTATAAGGGCGATAGAGTTGTACTTTCCAGCTCAGTACGTCGACCAGGCGGATCTGGAGAGGTACGACGGAGTTTCTCAGGGCAAGTACACGGTCGGTCTGGGTCAGGCGAGGATGGGTTTCTGCGACGACAGAGAGGACATAAATTCCCTTTGCCTGACGGTGGTTCATCGTCTGCTGGATCGTTACGGGATAAAACCGCAGGAGATAGGAAGACTGGAAGTTGGCACGGAGACGATAATCGACAAGAGTAAATCCGTCAAGTCTGTGCTGATGCAACTCTTCGAGCCATCGGGATGCACGGACATCGAAGGGGTGGATTCGACGAATGCATGTTACGGAGGAACGGCTGCAGTCTTCAACGCCATATCCTGGGTGGAGAGCAGCGCCTGGGACGGTCGAATGGCTCTCGTCGTCGCGGCGGACAATGCGGTTTATGCCCCAGGAACGGCGAGACCGACCGGCGGTGCTGGCGCCATAGCGATGATAATCGGCCCCGACGCACCTCTGATCTTCGACCGTCGACAGCGAGCTTCCTGCATGAGGCACGCCTACGACTTCTACAAGCCCGATCTTCGTTCTGAGTATCCGGTAGTGGACGGCAGACTCTCGATCCGCTGCTACCTCGGGGCTCTCGACGACTGTTACGAGAAATATCTTGAAAAGGTGAAACAAAAATTTCCAGAGAAAAATTTTTCTCTCGCTAATTTCGATGCCGTTCTCTTTCACTCGCCCTACTGCAAGTTGGTGCAAAAGTCGTTCGCTCGACTGGCATTCGTTGATTTTTTGAGAACCAGCGAGGGTGAGAAAAGATACGAGGGCGTCGAGAAGTTTCGTCGGGTCGACCGCGAGGATACTTACTTCGATAGGGATATCGAGAAAGCGTTCTTGAAACTCAGCGAGGAAGATTTCGGGTCGAAGACTCGGCCGAGTTTGATGATAGCCAATCAGGTTGGCAATATGTACACACCGTCGGTTTATTCGGGACTCGTCTCCTTGCTGATTGGCAAGCCTCTCGAGGAATTGGCCAATAGCAAGGTCGGAGTTTTCTCTTATGGATCGGGATTGGCCTCAAGCATGTACTCCATAACGATTACCGGCGATATCGGCGAGGGATCCGCGTTGAGGAAACTGGTGAATAATCTTCGGTACGTAAAGACTCAGTTGGATTCGCGAAAATGCGTATCGCCCGAGGATTACACGAAGATACTGTCGAGGAGGGAAGAAAATTGTCACGTCGTTCCATTAGTGCCGAAGAGCTCGACTGAAACGATGTTTCCCGGTACATATTATCTGAAGGAGATCGACGAGAAGCATCGAAGAACTTACGAGAGATTAGCCTTTGCCGAATGATCGGTAAATTCGATTGCTAGAACAATTTTCTTATTCAGTGATTCGAGCGAAATTGCGGAGAAATCGTGGAGGAAGGTCAAATTGAAATTACAATATTCGGGGTCATTTTTTTACTGAACTCTCGTGCAAGTGGATATCCATGATACATTAGTTATTACCATGTTTGTAGACCGAACAAAGGCTTTCACGAGACTTGTCGTAAATAAATTTTCTATACGGAGAATTTTTTTTGTAAGGTGATTTATGGATATCGACTTCTTTGTGTTCATGTTTCACGGCGATTTTGTACCGTTTGTATATTTTTGTTAGTTATCGAATTGAAAAACTACGTAAACTCGAGGTGATCGGAGCTCTGGCTAATCTGAACATTGTAAGGTAAATTTTACTCTAGCTGTAAGTGTGCGAGAACTCGTAACGATTCACCGTTCAATTGTCGAAATACTATCAAGGCACCCAGTAACACTTTTTTTTTTTTGCAGGAATTGCAAAATTCATGACTCATTTCGACAAAAATTACGAACATCCAAATTTGTTCGTAAATTCTGCAGAGTACGATGTAATTTTTTGCATGACATTTTTACCAATCTTCTCGACAGTTCAAAGAAAGATTATAAAAAAAGAACATGTAATATATAGCAAAGTTCTTTGGAGAATGTTATTAATTTTCTATGTTTCTGTTGATGCATTTTTTACGTGTTGTTATCCATTAATTCCTACATCACATTGCGAGATTGACGAGTATGAAAGAAGACAAAAAAATAAACATGAAAAATTTGGATCCGAAGGGATCCGAATCCCAACCTTAGCTTCCCAAAGAGCGACTAATGTTAGGGTTAAGAGAAACAAATAAAACAAGCTATAATTACTCGACTGGATGAGAGCGCTTGTTGTCGGCTCGACGAGTATATCTACAAATGCGATTTATCAAATCTGTGCCTTATAGGAATCGCGGACGTATTAACTGGTAAAAAAACATTTATTGCAGATTTTCACTTTCGAAATAATTTTTTGTAACTTTCGTCGGCCAATGTAACATAAAGAACAATAGATGTTTCCCATTCATTAGGAAAAAAAATTACATACGACGATTCTTTCAGATACGAAAAACGTATTACCTTGAAGGCTGCTATAAAAGAAAAAGTTTCTATTGTAAAGAGAATCTGCGAATCGGAGTGAAGAAATGAATAATAAACCTAAGAACTCAGGAATCTTTTTTTTATCCGATAAGAATCATGACACGCAACGACACAGTTAATTCTTTGTCACTTGCAAAATTTAGAATGGAAATGCGGAAGCAATCGTGAAAGTTGAGATTGCGAACTTTCCGCGGTAACATTGGTGATAGAATACATTTTTATTACGTGTCATTTGCGAATGCTTATAGGAAATATGCAAAGCACGTGGTGGCGGTTGTATAAAACTGTTAACTGTTTTATTTATAATTTATGTTGAATTCGACTGCCGTTGAATAAATATTGTCTATTACAATGTTTTAAAAAAACCCTTATTACTTTTACCAATAATTTGGCGTTCCTGAAAAAAAGAGATATCTCAAGGTGATGTGAATCTCGGTTGGTAAAACAGGGACCGTGTCGGCGATTCCGAAGGTTTCTCGACGGTATTGAAATAATACATTAGCAATAAAACAACAATGAAACGAGACTAGTCACATCGATGCAATATTTATTGGCAGTGCTTCTCAACCTAAGGATTCAAGTAAGTTAATTTTGTTTTTGACAATGAGTTTCAAGCAGTTTACAGCGATATCGGGGATAGGGAACTTGCATGATTTTTTTTGTTCATAATATATATTTATATATTATTTTTACGGAAATCTATACTTATAACATGAGAAATATAACTTCCGATCGGAGAAAAGAAATCGGAACATAATAAAATACGAATTCTCAAGATTGATCATATATGACATTATACTACTACGGAGCTTTAATAATTTAGCGGAAGTCAAACACAAACGAACGGCAGATATGTACGAAGTATTGTTCACACACGAAAATATATTTAAAGCCTACAGATTGTATTTAGTACAGATTCCGAGTGATCCAATATCATTGACGGTATAACATAAGAGAGAATGAATTTCATGCAAGTTTCCTATTGAAGTACTGAGTTCGGTGGCCAAAAGTCGAAACCCGATTGATCAAAGACAAAGTCACGAACATTCTGTTTCTTAGTCTCCTGCATAAAGCGAGACTTCAATATTTATCAAAATACGCTGTTATTTCGACGATAATACAAATAGACGATTACAGGTACCTGTTTTATCTGCAATCGAATCGAGTGAAACCGATTTCTAAATTAAAAAAACATACATCCTTAAAATCATGTATCTTTAATCGTCTTAATTTTCTTTGTGTCCATTTCGATACACCGTTACATTCGAAGTAGAGCAATTTAGCCATTGAGAAACTTCGTTCGATCGATTTTCTTTCAACGCAGCAGCCATTTTAGGTGCCGGTAGCGAAGTTGAAAAAAAAAACAGAATTAAAAATGGCACGACGAAGCAATCTACGGAAAAAAATTGATTACAATTCTCATTTTTTTTGTTCTTTCACGTTTCACGAATAAATACATCTACAAACGAGCCTTCCATACGTTTTGCATTCGCTTTCGCAGATCTCGTGTGTCATACGATCTTTCGTTTTTTGTATTATTTTTTTTCTTTTTCATACGAGATATGTACGATAAATGTAACACGCTTCAAAATCCCATCATATAAAGGAGGCCGAATTTTTTTTCTTTCACATACGCAAAAATGTATTTATAATTTGATTCTGCGTTGCAGCAACCGACGCACTTACGAAACCATTATAAAATTACGTACGCGTAATTATTATTATTATTATTATTATTCACTATAATCTATATATTTATACAATTAACATAAATAAAAAATAGTAGTCAACTTTTTTCGGCCTTTAATTGCGGCAGGTCGGTGAGAAAGTTCACGTTCTTGGATACTGTGGAAGGACACAAGCGAAAGAAAGGCTATCTTTCGATTTTTTTTTTCATCTTTTTTTTTTGTCTTGTAAAAGCGTTGCACCCGGACAACATATCTAGGCTTTCGCGGTCGCTACAACGATTAATATGGCTGTGATGCTTCTATCGTCGTTCTATCCACGGCAAAAAAATGTATCTCGAATATTATTTTTCCTTTGCGATTTGTTCTTTATCGTCAAGAGATTTTTTTTTCTTTATACCTCATAGGACTGTGTCACGAATACTACTTTCCTTAACATAATTGTTTATCATGTACAAAAACTGTAGGTGTTATCAAAGTGTTTTTACAATGAAATTGGGTTTTTGTTTGCTTTTTTTCGTTTTTTTTTTCTTCACTGTGCAATCGGGATGGAAAGTAACGATGGCAAAGACCGCTTTGCGACGGCGGAAATTGTAAAAAAAAATAATAAATAAGATTTTAAAAAACGAGAAATTAAAGTCAGATGGATCTCCACGGCTTTGGCAGTCGAACATAGCCTGGAATGAAACTCGCAAGGTTTTTTGTTTTTGTATTTGGCATGTTGGAAGGTGATTAGAAGAGTCCTTTCTTCTTGCTCTTTTTGTCCTTGCCGTCAACAGCCCTGAAAGGAAAAACGGCATAAAACTCATCGCCAAAATCCTTGGCGTTTCTGGCAGGCTTCCCATCATAACGTTGATAATATGGTACAAATGAAGTGAAATTATTCGCGATAAATCGATCGCGTTAATTTTTTTTTTTGTGAGTAAAACAAAAATTAGTTTCCAATGAATTATTCGAATTTCATGTGAGATGCGATCGATCGAAATTATCCACGGTAATATTGTAAATCTGAGAGCATGCCCACATGATGCACTGGTATGGTCACATTTCGGATGAAGAATTTGTCATTGCACAAAAAACAATTAATAATTTATAAGATAAACAACAAAAAAACAGCTTCAAAGGGTTAATAGTGTCATTCTAATCGATTCTAACAATCGCTATTATTTATTATTTTGAATCTTATATTGCACTCCATTTCGTCCTTCTTTGTGAAACAGTAAAAACCTCGGGTATTTTGTAAGTGTCAACGATGCCATCTCATGAACAAGCATAACATTATTATGAACAGCAATGAACAATTGTACAATGAACGAAAAAAAAAATGAACGAGCAGCCGAAAGTATTCGCACAATTATTGGAAGTTTAGAGCACAACATTCGTGAGCAAAATTCTTCAGTGCGATCTTCAGCATTGCCATGGGATAAAACTTAAGCCGTAATTCGCCTAACAAGACCAAAGTTGGTTAGTAAATTCATTTTTTTTTTTAAGAAAGCATTACGTTTATTTGCAAAAAAAATTGTCCAATAATGAAAAATTGACAATATTCTATAATCGATTCGTGAGTAATTAGTATTATTAAGAGATGATCCTCTGTCAAGCTGTCGGTATTGGTTAATACCGAGATTCATTTTTTTCCGATTTTTCTCATACGTGGTTAAAAAAATAATACAATGAAAATAAAAGTAAAAAAAAAAAATTCGATAATCGAGAGATTACGAGAAAGAAAAAGAAATATGATATCATGCTCGAAATCAGATGTCGACAGCTTGTACAGAGTTTACAATGAGTGCTGTTATTTTCTACAAAAGTCTCGCAAAGTATACTACTGACGAATTCACTTTATTATGATGTACAAGACAAGGTTTGTTCTTTTCTCATTTCCTTTCCGTCGTTATGCAATGCGCAAGCGAATTACGATTTAAAAAAAAAAGATAAAATAAAAAATGGGCGGTTTGTGGTGTTCTTAAACGCTGGTATACTAATGTTTTCATCGAATATAAAAACTGCCAAAAATATGGCCCATTCATAAAAAAATGGCCATTTCTATTCGGGGACGGGGGTATCTAAACAATTTTTTTCTACAGTGTGATTGTTTTCTTCTTTTTTTTTTTGATCGTCTAAAAATATTAATTCTGGTCGATACAGGGCCGCCTCGATTGCTGTGGCAGTGGCGAATATTGAACGAAGAGAAAAATGAAAAGAAAGTTTGAAATCAGCACGTCGGATTAAATATAAATTTTGTTGCAAAAATTTATATAGATAATAGATTTATAGATCCATGAATAATAGATCTATAAATCATGGAACCATGAATCATACATCCACAGATCATAGATCCAAGGATAACGAGAGTTGAGAGTCGGAAAATGAATAGAAGAACATATCTACGAGGACGAAGAAAAAAAAACCACGGTCACAGCAATATAAATCTTATAGCGTAGAGGCCTGTTTCCATAAACCTGATAAATATATATAAACGTATTAGGGATGCTCGGGATGTTGAATAACAAGCTGTATCTGTGAGGGGTTGTCTTGAGGTGATTTGAAACTGGTGTGACGGCGTAGAAGACTTCCTAATCCTCGGGACCCCCTCAATGTACCCCCTCCACCGGCGGAACCCTCGGACGACACAGAGCCCGTCCTAAATAATGGACACCGCGGTTTTCGTATACACAGCAACATATAAGCAACAAGCGTCACATAGCAATAGCTTCTAATTTAATCAATGTCGAAAAAACACACACACGCGCACACACTTTGAGGCCATGATATTTTGCAGCAGCACTTGTATTACAAGAGTATATCGAGTTTCTGTTGGTTTAACGAACATTTTGGAAATTATAAAGAAATTCATAATTTTGGAAATACTATTAAGGGGAGAGCCGATTTTATAAGTAAAAAAAACTATGCTAGCTGTTTTTTCACAAAAAGTAATGTCTCCAAGATATTTTTACTGCAATAAACTCGAACAAATAAAAAAAGAAACGATGACAACGAAAGTTAAAGAGATGATACACCAAGATCCGGATTACTCTAAAGTCGATGGTTGTTTGAAAAAATAAGCATTCACGGTAATCGTGTGAGAAATATTTACGACTTATCTATTCTGTCAAAACACTTGCCTTTTATACAATCTGAAAAAACTGCTGCATGCATTAAAAATCAAACAGTAGAAATTAAATATCGAATTCCAAATGGGAATTTCTTATAAATAAATTGAAAAAAAAAACAATTCTATTCTCTCAAATGTCTTGCGATTTCGTCTACAAGTTCATTATATAACTCTCTCGGTTGGTAGGTTATCGATATGGCTATGAAGGAACCCTTAAGCGGCCGCGAACTACTCTGTGCAACAGCTTGTTGCTGAATTATAGCTAATTATTAGTAATTTCCGTCAATTTATCTGAAAGCGCGCTGAGATTTGTTCGTCAAGGCAATAATTGACCCTTTGAAGCTTTTGTTATCACTGATTGAGCTATGCATTTTTTTTATTCGGATGAGTACGGGCCTGTGCTGAGAACGAAATAAGGAGGTCGTCTAAAGATTTCAGGGCGAACAACGTGTTCTATTATTTGCATAAAACTTCTTGGCCTGAAAGCGTCAAATACCCCCCTCAGGTTATTATTGTGATTATGATAATTATTATTATTTCAAAATGGTATATTATTTTATAGTCCGAAAGCACCGTAACCGATCTTAAGATCTACCATATCCATCAAAAGGTGGTTAATGAAGAAGCAGGTTCGAAATGTAAAAGAATAAGCTCTTACGACAGAAAGAAACAATGTGATGACTAGGCAACCATGAGAGGCACATAATAAGGCTGACGATTAAACGGTATTGGTACATATTTTCTATATAAGCAACAAGGATACTTACTCTTTTGAGTTTGCTTCCAAACTTCGTCTGCGCAACTCTTCAATACTGTGACCGGTTTGTTGCTCCCAGACGGACTTTTCCGCCTCGAAGGCTCGTCTCTTTTCCTCCAGTTCACGCACGTGTTGCTCCAACGAACGGCGCATTTGTTCGTGCCTTCGCTGTAACTGAATTTCGGCGATACGCAGTTCAGTTCGAGCCCGAAGTTTGCGGACAATTTTTTTTCTCAATAATTCATATCTCATATTTAAAAATCAAATGAAAATAAATTTGGAAAATAATCGGGCATAATCCCGAATAGCATTTCGCTCCTGTTTGCTTCAAAGAATATGTATTCAATAATAATAATGTTTGTTTTGTGATTTTTGCAATTTTTCTGTTACAATAAAAAAAAAAGTAATACTCACATCGGCTTCCGAGTCCTTGAGCTTTTGTTTCTTCTCCCGAACTTTCATCTCGAACACCTGTTCCATTTCAGTCTCCATCTTCTTCATCTTGTTATCGTGCTCTCGTTTCTCCTCCTCCAACTGTGCCAAAGGATTCCTGAAAGAAAACCCCGTATACGGAAAGCATTTAGTCACACATCGTAACGGTGAATTGTTCAAGACACTACGAAACGACTACTAGCACTGAAAAAATAATAAACAAATAAAAAGAAAATTATACAAGTATCCAAAACGACCCTGAAGAGTGTCCCAGCAATCAAATTTTGTTTTGTTTTTGCGTGGTCGAATTTTACTACTTCGAAAAGTCGGCGGTCGGACAGAGCAGCAAGCTACAGGCAAAAGTTGCAGCGTATCTATGCGGCCGGAAAGAAAAATAAAAAAATAAGTAAATAAAAAAAATAGCTTTGGTCTGTTGCGGACTGGTTTGATAGTGCCGTTGCGGTCTGTCGTAGTTGTGTAAGGGGCTTTGTCGCTTACAAATTCCGCCCAGCCCTTTGTTAAGTTTTGTCATTCCTAGACCGTTCCGGCAGTTTTTGCATTTTTTGGTTAGCGCGTAAATTGTAATTTTTTAGCAATCAGCCCCTTACGCGTCTATATCGCAAAAAATAAAAAATAAATAACTAACGAAATGCAGATAGAAAAATTGATAAGACTTGTGCACACAAAACGGTAGTAATACAACAAGATCGCACCCTCATTTAATCGGACTTACCACACTGTCATGAAACTGTTCATCACTCCTGGAGGGCACAAACTAGCCAATAAGAAATTATGATTAAAATTCGATTACGAACGAAAGAACAACGATTCTAAGGAACTTATTATTTTGTCCTCGTGTAAATTTCCTACTCGGAGTCTATGATCATTACGAGAGAATTTCTATATTTCACAGGATCGTCGCTATTTTGACTACGCAATTACTTTCTAATCTTCTTCTTTTCTTGTTATCTCTTTATGAATTAGTTTGCATGCACAAGCTTTTTCTCTGCACATGTTTTTTCCTTCCTTTTTTTGCGGTAAATGAAAAACATAATAAAAGAGGCTTTCTACAACGCTCTTATCTACCTCTAAATTCTACATATTTGAAGGAAGACGGCATAGAAAAATTAACAGCTTTCGACTGTATTAACGATACTATCTGTCTACCTATCTATTGTTTCTAACATTCAATCATTTGATTGTTTGCTGTATTCCATAATTTACTGTTTCGTAAAAAAAATATTTCATCTCTGTGCCGTCTTCCTCCCATGGTACATCCGTTGTCGGACCGCAGTAAAAATCTTATCGTGTACCCGAAGACGATCCTCTCACTCACTTGTTCGAAATTCTTGTCGGTTTGCCGTCAACCCCGAGACCGGCCAATGTGCGACACCGGAAGTTCTCGTAGTGAACGTTGTTTGTAACGTCCTTGAGATCTTGAAGATGGGTTCGTATAACCATATTCCGCAATGCTATGAAATCGCAGTGTTCCAGATTTTCGACTGTGGACAAAAAAAATGTCGCTCGTTAGAAAAAAATCATTTATTCGTTACTATCGAATGAATAAAAATCTTAAACAAAATCAGCCATACGGGAGCTATCAAGAAAATCTACTTCAGATAAAAACAGCGCCGAAAAGTGATCAAAACATTGGTAAAAAAAAGGAACAGAATTTCACCTTCGGCGATTCCCCAAGGATACTTCCTGCCGCGAACCTTCCTGCCGTCGTGTTCGACGACGGTGTTGGCACCGACGACGGCGAACGGCACTCTGTCCCTGAGAACCTTGTGCAGTTTGCTCTCCTCTTCCTCCTCGACTTCCGGAAATTCGTAAATTTTTATCTTGTGCTGCGCTATCTCGTTCAATATCTGCGAGGCAAACATGAAGCGACATCAGTTGGAAGTACATTTTTTTTAGAGCTTCACAACACAGCCCTCCCTTTCGCTCGGCAAAACTTCAAGCCTTTTTCGCCGCGCCGCCCCAGTGTAGAATCTCGTATCGATATTCTGTCGGTATTGTTCTTTAGAAATTCGAGCTGAATCGAATGCCGGGCAGGGTGAAGTGTACTTTGTACTCACTTGCTTCTTGAAGTGGGAACACTCGTCGGGCGTCATGGTGTCGGCTTTCGCGATCACCGGTATGATGTTTACTTTGTCGTGAAGACGCTGCATGAACTCAACGTCGAGAGGCTTGAGACCGTGTCCGGATGGTGCGACGAAGTATAGACAGCAGTGTACCCGACTGTCAGGAATTTGCCGTCTCATCACCCGGGACTCAGCGTTGAGAAACTCCTCGTATTTCGATTCTATGTACTCGATAACCGGAACCCAACTGGAATTTTTCAAAATATATATAAATCACATGAAACTTCGTTACAGCATTATGATGTAAAAAAATTGTTTTCTTCAAAAATTGTGCTTAAGTTTGAAGTAAAATTTTATATCAATAAATCTTATTAAAAATTATTGACTCACCAATTGCTGTTGTCGACAGCGTCGCCGAATCCAGGCGTATCGACTACCGTCAGTGTAAGATTAACGCCATTCTCCTTAAGTAAAACTTTGCTCGTTTCTACGGCAACGGTCTTTTTCACCCGTAGACTAGGACCGGGATGCTCGGCGCTGTATATGTCCGCGAGGAACATCGAGTTTATTAGCGTGGATTTTCCAAGGCCCGATTCACCTGCGAAATCGTTAAATCCGATTGTTATTCAGTCAAAAAACAACAATAATAATAAGAATAATGATAATATTGATAATATTAATAATATTAATAATATTAATAATATTAATAATATTAATAATATTAATACTATTAATAATATTAGTAATATTAATAATAATAATAGAAATAATAAAGTATGAAATGGTGCAGGCTACGCCCGATAATTGATCAATGAGAACCCCGGCTGGTGAGGACGGGCGAAAGAAGCCTGGCGGGGCCACAGCCGGTAAAGCTAAAGCTTGCACGTGGTCGGCACATGAGGGTAAACTCCCAAAGTCAATATCCTTGAAAGTATCGAAACGGCAAGGGGCACACGGAACAATTTGTTTCCCTTGCAATAATTCGCCAACTGTACGAGAACGTTTGAGCAGTTACAGCCGGCTGTTCCGTAGAATAACCCACCACGTGCCTGATCATTTGAGACCAATGATGAAGACGTTTTTTTAAGTTTCGAACAGAAAAGAGACGTAGAGCTAGCAAAAGGATAGCGATTCGTCGACTTCGGCACACAGTGAAAAAGGTTTGTACATTTAACACATTTCTCTTGTCCACAAACGTCCACAATTATTTTGTTGTAAAGTTGTAAACTTAACAACAAAATAATTGTGGACATTTGCCGACAAAAAAATATTGTTAAATGTACAAATATTTTTTACTGTGTACCATTGTACAAAATTCCGATTCTAAAAAATAAAATAAAATACGATAGAAAAATATTTGTGGACTGACCGACGACCATGAGAGTGAAATCGAAGCCCTTCTTGACCGCCTTTCGATAGACCTGATTTGGCAAGTTTGCGAAACCAACGTAGCCATCGAGCTCCTTCGGTTTTGTCGGTGGTGCGGGACGCGGATGTATGTGAAGACTGGACTCCTTGTTGTTGCTGCTTATGTTGCCGCCGCCGCTGTTTTCGTTTCGCGACGATTCCCGCTTGTTGCTGTCCTCGGATGCGTCGGTTTGGTTCAAGGTCACGGTTGTCGGAGGTAGACGTGGTTTAACGGGTGCGGCTGGAGGCGCCGTTGACGGGGGTACAGACGTTGTCGTCATCGCGCTGGTCGGCGGCTGGGGAGGCGGGACGGACGGCACAGACGGCGACGCGTTCGTTAAACCACCGCTTTCGCCTTTAAAAAATAGCTCGCGCTTCGATTGTATCTGCAAAAAAAAATTACAAATTTATCAATAATTAAACGCACACACACATTTTAAATATCTATATTGTTGCAATTGTGTTATTGTCACAATTAGAGGACGATTTGGACATCGAGTCATCCAGAGTTTGAATAAAGGGCAAGCCAGGCAGTTCTTGGCACATTGGGCCGGATAATTGCTGGTCGTGGCCTGAGCAAAGTTGCTTAGAATTTTTTTTTTTTTTTTTTACAAATTCCCACCAGCTACGTAACCCTTCAAGTACGGAGGACTTTTTACAGACGCAAAAGACTATGCATTCTTCTAAGCACAAAAACCATAGGGACGTTAATGATAAATGTTCTTCTGCTTTATAAAAAAAAAACAACACTTCAAAGTACGCCTGGGAATTTTTAGATTTTTTTTTAGGACGTCAACCTGTTATTTGAATCGTTCAAAGGTTGCGTCTTGGTAAATTCTAGGTTCTCGTTAAACAAGGATCTCGTACGTGAAGGTTTAACTGGGTGTAGAAGGGAGCTGGAATAAGATGGATTTCCGGGGGCAAAACGGAACAGTTTTTACCAATTTTTTTGCGAGGCACGAAAGAAAGTTTCATCGCAAACGGAGAAGTCTATTTCGCCCCAGGGACCCGTTTCGCCTGAACATGTTTTGGGTATGTTTGTAAAGATGAATTACGTCCTCAAGAGTGTATATTTCACGTCAACAGCCCAGGACAAGGTCACTAACCGGGAGTCTTGTTTTGCAACGTGCTCGCGCCGTGATCTCTTTTATTCTCGACGGACTCGGGGAATTGTGCTGAGGTATCCGGAGACTGAAGAGGGAGAGTCTTCGGAGACCGAAAAACCGGTCCCCGTCGTTCAGTGTGCGGTCGGGGGGCAAGACGGGGATGCTAAGAAATAGAGGCCGTTCGGTTCAGTCCGGAGCTATGAATTGACTGTTTGCCAAGTAAAAAAAAATTATAAAAATCGCGGTGTGGGGCAAAATGGGATACTTCTCAACCTCACCACGAGACCGACGGCAGATTGTTTATGAAAAAATGTTTTCTCTATTTTCGCTCTCACGCTGGTATCGTCGTAATGGCAGACAATAATGCGATAATGTTGGATAATCTCGGCATCGATCGAGATAAATTATCCTGATCTGCCGTCTCGGGTTCAAACGGTCCGGAAGAGCTGATCGCTGATCAAACGCTCTCGACGAGCTTATTGTTACGATGATCGCTCACGTCCGCGCGAGCGGAGAGAGCCTAGAAGTGCAAGGAGAGTACGTAGATGGAGAGCGGGGCAAAATGGACCGGCCAAGTGATGCAGAGAGACATCGAGTTCCATCAAGTTCTCTTTCAATGAAGAATCTTCGATAATTCTGGAATCATATTCGACCGTCAAGAATATTTTTTCCGAAGATTCGTAAGGGGCGAGTGGAATTATGAAATAATTTTTGCAATATTTTCAATCCTTTAAATCTTACGAAATATTTCTGAAACGTAGTGATGAAATATTTTTAAACATTTATAATTTCACGTTTCACCGAAATATTTCTACGAATGTTTCCGTGTTTATCCGGATGTGTATATGCAATTTGAATCGGTGATGCAATCTTTCACATTTCGCTGAAATGTGAAGAACAAAAACATTTCAGCGAAACATTTCAATGTCAGATTTATGAGCGGGCAAAAAATATTTCCAAAATGTTTTAAAAATATTTTGCAATAATTTTAAATTGTTGATAAAATATTTTCAATACTTCAAAAAAATATTATTGATACTCTTCAAAAATATTTCCGTACTGTGTGGGTAGTCGAAGAGTTTCATTGTACTTTCGAACGAATCCATTTTGCCCCACTCTGCCCCGTACACGTACGCGTTATGCCTCCGGGAGCAAGTTCGCGAACGAAGAATAAACCCAACGTAGAGAGTGCCGAGTGACTCCTGTGTGGAGGATACTCGAGAGAGAGAATGGAAGAGACAAAAGGACCACTTCGGGTGGGCGGGAAATAAAAACGTCGGCACTTTCCGCAACAAAATCGATTTTATCGAACCTTTCGGCAGTGAAACTTCGCAGTGCGGAAAGCACTTGCCATAGGAGCCTTTCGGAGTGATGCAAGCGTTCCCTCTCAATTTATCTCTCGCAGTGCCCTCGGGTGCCGAGTTAAAAAAAAACCGTTCTCTCGCCTATGGAATCAACGATTTTCCGAAAATTACCATTACACTCTAAAAAACATTTTTTTTATTATTTCCCTCCGGCCTTATAATTTATACCTCTCGACCTGAAGCCACGAAAATGAACTCGTGTCGCCGCAATAATTGTCCGTCAGCCTTGCGATTATTGGACAGCCGAAATAGTCGGGTCAACTCTGTCTTTTTTGTCGCTCACATTTGCTTCCGAGCAATTCGTATGACTCGATGAAAATTTTCCGATCGTCGGCTATTAAAAGCATTTCACCGTCATAAATCTCTCGCGATAACGTGGATCGGTAATAATTCACGAGATCTCGACGATTTCGTGCTCTCCCGTTCGCACCAGCGATTTCGGAGAATGCAAGCGAGCGAGGAATGGGACGCGGAGAGAGAGGAGAGCCAGCGCCGATCCGACGAATTCTCGGATCGCATTGATCAACGCGAAAGCGCCCCAAGTGCCGAGCAGCAGCACGATCCTCCGGCCAGCAGGCCAATGCATTCGGTTTGACCTCGCATTTTTCATAAGATGGCTATGTACTGCGCGATACGTATATCTATACCGTCGCGTACCTATATTCGTACGTCCTCAGAGCGTATGCGTGCATATACAGGGTGTTTCGGAGTTGTACGGCGAAATTGCCGTTACCGGACGTTGGTCGTTTCCTGAGTAAAACTACCCGTTCGTTTTATTAACGCCGCACGTCCAGGATCGTTGTTTAACGAGGACCTGGAATTTACCGAGACGTAACCTTCGAACGATTAGAATAACAAACTGAAGCGCTGAAAAAAATCTGTAAAAATTCACAGACGTACCTCCAAGTGTTGTTTTTTTTTATAACGCAGAAGAAAATTTCTTACGAACGTACGAATTGTTTTTGTGCTTAAACTTTCACGAACTTGTTCAACGAGGATGTTGAATTTGCCAAGATGCAACCTTCGAACGATTCGAATAACGAGTTGAAGTGGCAAAAACAAATCTGTGAAAATTCACAGACGTACCTCGAAGTGTTGTTTTTTTTTATAACGCAGAAGAAAATTTATTACGAACGTACGAATTGTTTTTGTGCTTAGGCTTTCACGTACTTGTTCAAGGAGGATGTATAATTTGCCAGGATGCAACCTTCGAACGACTCGAATAACGAATTAAAGTGGTAAAAAAAAATCTGTAAAAATCCACAGACGTACCTCGAAGTGTTTTTTTTTATTTTGATAACGCATTAAAAGACGGCATGGCCATTTAGGCGAAAAGTTGCCGGTTTTTGAAGGGTTAAAGCTTGTAACTACGGATTAGTGAGGAGAAATTGTAAACAAGTATTGAAGGACTGATTAGACGTGAAAGATTTTACCATGTCCAGATGAGGCGATCAAGGACACGGTCAAAGAATCACACCCGGTATGTGGGTGTCCATATTGTACGCCAATACGTGCTCTCCCATCCATCCTCCGCGCACCCAACGGCGAAATATTGGTCGATACCAAGAAATTATGTACCATCAGCATCGCCTTTCAAGAGGACCCGCTGTGTATTCTCTTTTGCTGCTCCAACGAGTCTCACTCGAGTGTAGCGAGTAATCGATCGTTTCGGTGAACGGCGTGTCAAGCGAATGCTTGAAGGGAGACTAAAATATATAAGCCTCCCGCTGCTGAACCTCAAAATATTAACGGTCATCGCAATTTTCTCGGAAAGTGGCCTCATGCAATCAAGTGCGACGCGCCAACTGTCGTCTCTTGGAGCAGAAAAATAAAATTAATATCGAGAGCCCTTTGAATGAAACTCACAAGAGGAATAACGAGAAAAATTCTCCAGCGACCAATTTTTTTTTACGACGAAATTCGACGAAATTTAATTCTCGTAAAAAAGTGACTTCGCAAAAGGGCGAAGGGATGCGAGAGCGAAGTTATTTTAGGCGGATATGTGAGATTTAATAAAAAGTTTTTTTGACGAAAAATGTTTCATATTCTGTGTCGGGAGACGAACGGAGCGCGGCGGGGCGATGATTTCCCGCGAGTGCGACGATGGAACGACGCACACGAGCTTTTTCTCGCCTCATCAGTCCCGTGTCTTTCGCAAAAAGCCAAAATAGCGACGGGCATAAAAGTACACTTTTGTGTAGCTCTCGCGGGGACGACGACCCCGTCACCGATAGACTTTTTCTCCGAGAGATGACGAGACCGTCGAGATATATAAAACCGGTGGTGTCTACGGAGGCAAAAATAGGTTACACAATTAATGTGAGCGCGCGAGGTGAGTCATGCCAGGCGTCAACCTCGGTGAGCTAGAATTTCAAAGAAAGTCACGGTGCCGGTGCAGCGGCAGTCTGAACACCACGATCCATTACACCTTGCGAATTTTAACGAATGGGAGCCAACGTTGAACGAGATATCTGCTCATCAACGGGAAGCAAAACCTTACCCCTCGGCTCTGCCGGCGAAGAAATTTTTGAAAAATCAATTTTCAGTGTTTTGGACAGTTTGAAGCAGAGCTGGTAATCCGTTTTGGCCGGCCAAGCTATTTTAGCAGGCCAAGTACATAAAATCGTGCATAAAATCGAGCCACTTAATGTCGCATTGTACTTTAGGCGAAAAAGGCCGGCGGATTCGTGTTCAGCACGCACAAATACGTCGGAATAGATGGCAGTTAATTTTTAAAAAAGAAAAAAATTCGTCCAAAAATTGCAAGGGAATTTGCAAAAATTACCCCTTTTAAGTCCATTTTTTTGCATTTTTTAACGTCCTCAAACGGCACGATAAAACGCCTCTAAGACTTCACGCAGAAGCCTTTCTTATGTATTTTCTCCCGTAGAACACGATGGGCATCCCGGATTTTTCCTAGCTCTATTGGGAGCTGAGATATCGATTTTCGAAAATCACGAAAATCGACATTTTTTCAAAAGTGGCTCATAAAGTGAAAAATCGTTGTTCAATAATTTTTCTTTGTTTCAAGGCTATATTTCACGTATTTTTTCCCGCTGGTCACGAATATAACAATTATTTTACTCCCAACCCAATACTTTCCATTTAAATCCCAAAAATACGATTTTTCGTGCATAAAATCGAGCCCCTCAATATAGCATTGTACTTTAGCCCAAAAAGACTAGTGGATTCGTGTTCAGCAGGTTAAAATACTTCAGAATATGTCGCAGAAAACATTAGAAAAAATAAAATAAAAATTCTGCAAAAATGTATTCCAGTATATTTATTATTTAAAATGCATATAGTATTTTGTATTTTCGTTATTTTCCAGTATTTTCCTCAACTCCGGTTTGAAGCGAGTCATAAAAAAAAATCTCCCATTAACGCGTAGATATTGGGATTATCTGTGGAGTAATGTGTGACGCGCAAACTCTGTGGACACTTACAACAGCTCGGACTATGTACGCGCGCACCGTCGTGCTTCGACCCAGTGTTGAACAGGCGCGTGACACTTTTACCAACAGCGGAATAAGTACTCGTAGGAAATAACGTCGCGAATCGATAGTGGCTCGCAGCCCGAGTGCACGCATACATGCATACGGAAAAAAATGCCGCGGCGACTTCTCGGGACCAGGCCGACTCTCGTTGTAGCCGCATACCCCACCGGTACGTATTATACACCCCTGAATGCATTGTATCTTTCGCGCTTCGCAACGATATGCGACATCGTCACTCTCGTTCCCGTGCAACGCTCGATTCGCCGGGCACGCAACGATATCTCGTTGAAATAATGGAAATTGGAACAACGATGTATTCATGCAGTGCGACGAGCTTCCATGCATTTCGAACGAGACCATTGAAACTCCGAGCCTCAGACATGCTATTCGGTAGTTCGATTTTTTTGTTTTTTCAACATTTCGATCGTCAAAGAGACAGCGACTCTACGCTCGAAACTCTCGAATCTTCGGAAATCAATATTGGATTTTTCTATACTTTTTTATACTCTGTTTTTTTTTATATTGTTGTACGTGGAAGTGTTAATTTTATACGAAGACCTCTAAAATACGTTCCTTATAATGAATGAGATACTACCTATATAATATGCAATGCCTGTTAATTAATTAAATAAATAAATTACCGCAATGCCTGTTAATTAGTGAAATAAATAAATTACCGCAACTTCGCAGAGGCATCGCGAATTTTGTGTTATTCTGTCTGACCTCGGGCTTATTATTACTATTATTCCCCCGAAATCGTTTCACCTCCGCCTTATAATTTGTACCGTCGGAAGCGGCCGAGATTCAGCTGTCCCGCAACGTTTTAATCGTGAAGGATCGTCGACAAAGTCGATGAGTCAGCACGCGATCTCGCATGCATGCACTTCCACCCAGCGGCAGTACTGACGATCTAGTTACATAAATTACCATCCCGATGGGGCCACCTTGCTCCACGGTTCAGCCGGTCATCAATCCCGTCGTAATTTTCTTTCATCGATGAATCCTAAGACGCGGTCGGGTCGATTTTTTTTTGTACCTACACTGAGAAAAAAAATGGTTGAATTAACCAAATACGCGGTCACCTACGTTCAAAGCTGTTATGTGGTTGGTGCAACCAAACCATTATTTTATTGAACGATTATTCGCTCTAGTCGATTCAAAATATTTCGATGCAAACAAAAAAATTTATTGTACCAACTAAATAACGCCTTTGAACGCGGGGGAACGCAGCTTGGTTCGTCTAACAATTTTTTTTTCCTCGATGTAAGGTCTTATAATTATTCGGGTTACGGTGCAAATGTATCGATCGATATCCCGTAAGAATTGCCGTAGGAAACTGTGCGATGCGGTGTTGAGTCACCGACCGTTGGAATTGTCTTCACGGTCGATACTCCCGCGACATTGTGGAAGGTAAATTGTGATTCACCCTTGGGCGAGGAGCATCGGCCTCACCCGTTGTAACGAGGGGGCTCGGTGAGCCCCATTCAAGAGCGGGGGACCCTGTAACCTTATTCGCCGAGTACCACCGAAGGGTTGACAATGGCCCTTGCACCCTCGCTAAAATACTGGGTGCGAGGGGGAATCAGCACATCGCTTCCGTTTAGCCCCGCGGGCGCTAATGCCGGCTCGGCCCGACACTGCGCTGGAGCACGTGCCTTTATGAAAAAAAAAAAAAAAAAAAATCTCGGTAAGATCCTTCGAATTACGCCGCCGAGGAGAGGAAGCAAATTTCGCTGCGATCCAAAGCCTCTTCTCCCAAGCTTATCGCGTTGTATCCGATGGAACAAACATACACTGAGAAAGAAAAATTGTTAGATGAACCAAGCCGCGTTCCCCCGCATTCGAAGTCGTTATTTAGTTGGTACAATAAATTTTTTTGTTTGTATCGAAATATTTTGAATCGACTAAAGCGAATAATCGTTCAATGAAAGAATGGTTTAGTTGCACCGACCGAATAACAGCTTTGAACGTAGGTGACCGCGTTCAAAGCAAAGAAAATTTTACCTCTGTATCTCTCGCACTCGTGCGTGTTTAGACTTTCCTTACATCCGACACGGCTTTTACATCGAATATCGCTACGAGTAAACTCAGTTGTAGATTTTTAATAAGCGGTAAAGAATACATTATAAATGGTCTCTGAACGACTAGTTACGAAAATTTGACTAGCCATTTATTTACGGTGAATTTGGCAGTAAATCTTGACAGTTGAAATGTTATATTATAGGGACGGGCTTCCTCCACGACCGAAGCCGAAATCGGTCAACGAACTTCCTCATACGAGGAGCATCGTGCAAATTACCTTGAACCTTTTTTTCTGCGTATTTAAAGATGAATGAGCGTATATATTTACGAAATCCTGTAACAACTCTTTGTCGGAAATTCTTTTATAGCAACGGTGCACGAGTGCAATGAAAATCGCTTTCGTTTCGGCTAGTTAATTTGGTTGATTCAACAATTTTTTTTTCTCAGTGTACCCGCGTCCGGGCAGAAACGGGACAAAAGGCCCGAAATGGAGAAACGAAAATAACACGTTTACGGCGCCATCCCCGAAGCACATTCGCACTTTGGTTAACGAAGACTAATCGCTTCGCGCGATCGCTGGAGTTATAACGAGAGGGAGACAATTACGATACCGTAAATCGTTGCCCAGCGGGAAATGGCTCTGTGCGCCGCACGAAGACCTATTGTGATCCCGGCGGACGGTTTCTTTCTCTCCATTAGGTCGATGAATAATCCGGGAGTGGAATAACGGGGAAACGAAAGAAGAACCGGAGGGAAGAGCGATGATGTCGACGAAAAATGAAGGCAGGCGAACGTATGGAGTAATCCGCGAAAGATTGTACGACGCGGAGCATTGTGGCAGTCCGGTGGGAGGGAAAAGTCGGGCGGTAGCAATCTAGGGTGCCAAAATATGTGAATACGTGCTCCACATATAGCACGACCCGGGAGGGAATGAAGTGCGGTTAAATCGAGAGTCCTGGCTTCTGGGGCGGTCGGTGCCGGAGTGAAAAAAAGGAATACTAGGACACAGACCCAGTTTCCATGAAAGGGGGCGCTTTGTTGAAGTCGGCTTGAGCCCACACACCCTTTATTCCCGAGCTTTCGTTCATTCTCTCTGTCTATCCCTGGACCCCGAGATCGTGCTCGGCAAGTATTTATTTGTCTCGCTTCTCCGGCCCCGAAAACGTTTGCTATGCGGTTGTTAGGCAGTTTTTGGGTTTTTCCAATGACTAATGGATGTGTGTGCTCTTTCGTTTGTTTTTTCTCTTCTGTTTAATGTTAGAAAAAAGAGATTGATTGAAGGTACAGTGGAGGAGCAGATGAGTTGAAGCTCGACCCAACTCATCTGATGAAGACGACCCAATTAGGCACAATCGGAAAAAATGAAGTCCCTCACTACTGCACTGTGAGAGTAAAAATGACTACAGCGCTTGAGAGATATTACTATAGCACCTATGGAATAATATTCTTGCTTCATTCTCCGCACCTTTCACTGGGTAAATGATGTAATAAAAAAGTATTGGTCATCTAAGAAAAATTACAATAGCTCATGGCAGTATGGAACTAATTCGCATTCTACGGCGGAAAGTCCCAGATTTTCCAAGAATTTTTACCATAATACGTACGAAAAATTCTTATAAGCGCAGTACTTCCTATCATCGGCGGCGCTCTAGTTCCCTCCTACTATTAGTAGGGGAAGTTTTATACTACATTTATAAGAATTTTACATTACAAAATTACAAATTTTACAGTTATACTACATTTATAAGAATTTTTCGTAGATACTATGATAAAAATTCTTGGAAAAATCTAGGACTCTCTGCCATAAGTCTCATCCCAATTGCATACTGCCACGAGCCATGGTAATTTTTCTTAAATCACCGGTAGTTTTTATTAGATCCTTTTCTCAGTACAGTTACGGATAGAGATGTGAGGTGTGAAAAATGAAGGACCAACTGAAATCTGACCAAGCTCAACGACTAAGCTCTACCCGATCTGCATCATCCGTCGAAGTTCCTGCCATATCTCAATGTAGAGCGACCTGTCGTAAAACTGGGTGCTCTCCCGCTTGTGTATATTGCCTCAGTTTCCGTGAGTCACGTATCCCAATAGACATTTCTTCGTTGGTCCCTCTGGTTGCGAAGCAGGCGGCGCAAGGGCGCTGAGCCCTTTTAAACGCTCACTCCCCTTCTCGCCCGGTCGCATCCTCTTCCCGGAGCGAGAAAGAACCATTTTTACACACACACACACACACACACACACACACACACGCACACAGACGCACACCAGACCCCACCCTATCTGCGCTGTGTTCTCTGGCCGCACGGCCGGGACGGCGTTTGCTGTACAAGGGTGCAGTCGGCCATGTGGTTATGTCTCAGGGATTCTCAACCCAGCATCTCTGTTTAGCTTTTCCCATATTTTCAATTTCGATCGTGCCTGCAGCACGAATTTCGGAACTCATCGATCGCCACCAAACCTTACTGATTCCAAGAAAGAAAAATTCATTGTCAGTCAGTTCGTACCACTTCAAGAAGGAAGCTTTGTTTTAAGATTTTTAGGTAAAGGTTTCATTCAGCAAGTGCATAGTTTTTGGCGGAAAATAATCATAAGGACGTACGCGATCCGTGTAATAAGCAAGCACGATACGTCCTTATGGCTTGGGAGTCCGATGTATATCTATATCGTTCTTCGGTGATAATTTCTCGTTATCGCTAGAGTCTGCTCCCCGGTGGCTCTTTTCACGGTGGGTCGTGTTCATGGGTCTCCGAGGGCCGAGTGCATAGACCAGAATATCCAAAGAAGCCAGAAGGACTCTACCGAAGCTCTCGCAACTTCCTCGCTTCCCACTCAAACTCTTATCATAATCGCGAAGGATCTACCCCGAGACTCGAGGGATCCCCGGTAGCTTCTTTCGGTTAACGTTTCGCCGTTGGGACGGCTCGTCCTTGGTTAATCCGGGCCACTTCTGCCTGCGACGAAATTATTTTTACGGCTGAAAGGTCGACGGGCACGTGTTACTAACTTCTCATTTTAAAACCCTCATTCCCGTCTCTCGCTCCCGTCGTGTGAGACACTTCGTCCTCGTACAAAATTATAATCGCATAAAGAATACTGAAACGAATATAGAGATTGGGATTTACTGAGACACACGAGACATTACATGGATGACCGGAATAGCTCGGCATGGGAAACGACAAGCGTACGGATTGTCGATCGACCAGATGACCGGAGTCTCGATCGGACTTTCAAAGGGAACAGACGTCTGACGATTCGTGATCGAGATATTTAGCTGCGATTCTACTTAAGGGCATGTGATACATACCTATCGATGCTCCGATGGTAACAAATCGCTTTCCCGGTTTTCTTCGTGATGGTTCATGCTTCGACCAAAATCAAATTAGGTTTTCGTAGGCAATAGATATAAGTATGAAAACCTAATTTGCTTTTGCTCGTCGTATCAATCGTTTCGGAGAAAATAGGGAAGGCGATTTGTTACCGACTGAGTCTGTACCACATGCCCTCAAGGACATGAGAAACGACTCAGTCGGTAACCAAAATCTGTAATGAATGCGATTCCGAGACCGTAGACTTTTCGGGATAAATAAAAGCATTAGCGGATGTACAATTTGATACCGCGTCCGATGATGCTTCCGTTTTATCCGAAAAGTAAACCGGTTTTAAATCGCACTGATTCGAAAAATGCATCTATCTCTCTCGCACTCATACGTCACGTGGTACATCTTTCACATGGCCTCAATAATATCCGCCCCAAAACCGAATACGCGCCTTGTTTTATAAAATATACTTTCAATACGATCACACTGTAAAACACCATCGGAAAAATATACTCTCGACGCAAGTGTACTTTTTTTTCGCTCCTCCCTAAATTAAGCATTAGTACAATCTTACCGAGTTCGGATCTCCGCCGTTGGCTTTTTCCCCGTCGAGTATCCTCTGTCTGAGGGCGAGTCTGTCGAGGCTGGCGAGCCTGTAGCTGCCGCCGCTCTCCCGTTCCCTGCTGAGCCTCTCGGCCGTGCCATTGGAGCCGGCATTGAAGCTCGACGTGTATTTCGGCAACGTGGGCGGTGGCGCTTGTCTCGGTTTCTCACGGTTTACGCTCGGGTTTGTCGCGCTGTAGAGGAAGGACGAGTTCGTCGGGACCGTGGCGATGCCGCGAATCCCAACGGGGCCGGTCGATGCGGCCATAGTCGCCGCGACCGCCGCCGCGGCCGACGACGACGTCGTCGTCGAGGAAACCGACGTACCGCCGACCGTTCCGCTCGATTTTATCCCGTTCGCGTGGGGCGCGGCGCCGTTGTGATTTTCCGTCGACGACATTCTTTCCCTTCCCGAACGATCTCCCGTGTCTTATTTAGGTCTTTCCGATCGCAAGATTGCTCGGCGATTGCGTTTCGTCCCGTCGAGTCTCGTCGGCCGACAAGTTTCCCGTCTCTCGCGCCTACTTTCACGATGATTCACCTTGCTCGCAGAGGAAGACTGCGGGTACTCGCGGACACGCGACTCGAAGTCCTCCGCGTCCTCTCGTCCTTCCTCTCTCCGGCGCGTGGGTCGGCGAAGACGACGACGATTTCTTCTTCCTCTCGGTCGCTTCGCTTCTCGGCGGCACTGCGATATCCAGCTGGCGCGGACGGAGCTTCCTTAGCTGCGATTCAAAGAGCAAACATCATGGACTGACAAAGAGTCGTCGTACGGACAACGGACGAGATTCATGGAGGAAACCTCCGGCGAGCCTGGCGCCGGTTATCGCGATTGCTGTGGCAACGATGGTGGGATACTGCATTTATATATATATATATATATATAATATATATGTGTTATGTATAGGAGTTTTGTTATGCTGCGGCACGGGAGTGCAACAAGTGCCTGGAGTGTTACGACTTCCGTACCCTAATTCTATATGTTATTCATATCTTAGGAATATGTTTTTTCGAAAATTGCAATTTGGACTCCATTCTACTAACACTTAATTTTTATTTTTTTATTTTTTATTTTTTCAGTTGCACGAAATTGAATATCTGGTAAGTGTCGGTGGTAGAGTTTTGGCAGGGATTGTCAAATCCACACGCGGCGAGGTCGGGAGCCGCTCGGGTATTATCGAAACGGGGGTTTAACGACCCCGGGCGATAAATAACTTTTCGAATGCAAGTTTTGGCAACGGTGAACACGGTGGAAGACGACGACGGAGAGTCGGCGACGCTCTCGCGTAGCCCGCGGACGGCCTGCCGGCCAGCAAACCGCCAGCGCGCCTCGGCCAAGTTCCGATTATACTCTTGAACTTCGTGGTGCGAATGCACGCGGTGCAGCCAGCGCCGAGGCAATAACCCGAGTGTACGCGGACGAACGGCAGGCCTGCCTGGGAAGGTGGGGAGAGCAGAACCGGGCGAGCGTCATCGGGATACGTGGAATTCGACGGAAGTAATTGCCGATCGAAGACCGAAGGCTTCGGCTGCCCCATTGTTATCTCAAGTTTTCATTCACGGTCTGTCTGTACTATATCTTACTATTGTGTTGGGTCGGAAGGGTCCTTCGCAATTAATCGAGGAGGCAAACATTTCGTTCAATAATCCATTAACAGTATTTTTACGGGTTTTTTACACAAACCGTTTTTGAAATTTCAAACACATGGGTTGCACTTTTACAGTAATTTTTTTTTTTGAAAACGAGTAAATTTTTGTAAATTTTAACCAAAAGATTTGTAACTCCAATAGCTAGTCTTTTTTTATTTTACAAATAAGTACTATAATGTTCAATTAATGTAAGTAATGCAAGCAAATGACAAATTCCAGTAAATTGTGTGTACAATTTATTTGGACAGTGTATAGTTTTGATTTTATACGGGTCAGATATTCCGGATCGAAGAAGTCGCGAGAAAATTTAAGATCCCCGATGAAAGTTGATTGCAGTTTTTGTTACCGACCGAGACCGTCTCCGCATCGACGCAACGGCGCCACCGATAATGTTCGGCGATCAAAGATTAACGAGAGAAACAAAAAGGTCTTTTATCTTTGTGGGTCGACTGCTGAACTACTCTCCCGTAACTCGGCGCCGTACAAGGCTACGAGTCATCGAATCACGCGATATTGTTACGGAACAGCCGATCGAAGCCTAAAACCGTCCGTCCATTGTTCTCGCAAGTTTCCACTCGACACTTTACACTCCCATTCATCGCGAAACTGCGATCCCACTATCGCTCGTGAATTCGGACCATTCCCAATCGTTCGAAGAATTTTTCAGAGTGACGGAATTTAGTTAATAACAAATTGAATCTCGAAAATTGCATTTGGAACAAAGAGTTCGATGAAGTTGATCGATAAAGTACAATGGGGGATTTTGCCATCGCGCAGCGACGAAATTCAGTTTGAAGGGGTCTCTCTGGTTTCGGCCAGAACCACCAGAACCGAGCAGAGTGTTCCCACCAATGTTGCCATCGTCCTGGAAACGCCTCCCACCCAAAATCGGATCACGTTTCTCCAGACCGCACTCGCCCCGGAGCGCCTACTCGATACCCGTATATATACACGCAGTTACCGTACAACAGAGTTCGAAAATTTATTCGCAATCGCGAATATGTCGTTACGTGATGAAACGAAGTATAAATAAAATTTCTATGCACTTACGACACAGCGCCGAAGATAATCGTCATACAAATTTCGCAATCTGTGTAATTTTTTTAAGAACTTTGTTTTCGATCGTCGAAGTTGAGGAAAATGACAATATTTTACGGAGGAACATAAATTTCACGCTGCTCATGAGCGAGATTTCAGAGTGGGCTGTGTGCAATTCGTTGAAGCTTGTTTTTTTGGCTATACCTGTTTAAAATTTGGTCACATTGGTATTTACAAAAGTACAAATAATGATAGCAAGAATATCCATGCTAGCAATAATTTAACCAACCACCTGTACCATGTTTTCTACTACAGGTACAAAAAAAAATTGTATTACATAATAAGTTCGCAAAATGCCGAAAGCAGTTGTCTCAAAAATCTCCAATCGTATCCGTTCGTAAAATAAATTTTTAACAAACCCTTATCTCATTTTTCCTTGCAACTTCTTCGATCCGACAATCATCAATTTCAATGATAAAAAGTATTCCAAGAATAACGATTGATAAGAAAAAAAATTTCGAACAATGACAAGCGCGATCATACAATGTATAAAACAAGTAAATAGCAGTAAACAATTACCATAACGTGAAGCGAGGCAAGCTCGGACTATGTGTGTAACTATATAGAAAATATATATGTATATATATATATATATATATATAATCTATACAGAAAGACGTAGGTATATATTCCAAATCGTTAGGTCCTTTCGTATCGAAAGCGTCCTTCAAATTCGCCTAAAACCCCGATTGCCAAATCCGCGTAATACTTATTTATGTATTTATTTATTTTACGTTTCTAGATCTCTCTTTCCCACTCGAAAGTCCTGCAACACTCGGAACACTGTAGCACGTTTGTTCCAGGTTTTTTGTTTCCTCTTTATCTTCGCGAATGTGTTTGCGTAACGAGAGTCCGGGTTCAAGAACGCCGCTGCTGATGATTCACGCCGCCGAAACGGCCCGACTTTACTGCCACTCTCACTTTTCCGCACATCTTGTATATCGAACACACTGTTATCACTTCGACTCTGGTATCTTACTGCATATTTATCATCGGCAAAAAATAAAAAATAACGTATTTTCATGAAACGATATTTGTCACTTTCACACACACTTATAGCGTAACGAAGTCTGTAATCTGTTTATCACCTCCCGGCGAGACGAGACCGAGATGAAAGAAACGCCGCTCTCAAGTCTACAACGCGATGTGCCTCGTCGCCTCTGCCCTGCGTTGTGTTTTTATTACTATCTCGTCTTCACTTGGCCCTTTTACGAATCGATATATATGTATATATATTTTCTTTTCTTTGAGAGATCGAGTCTCGTATATCGCGCAGACCGGTGTGTTCGCTCGGTCTACGACGCCGAGATGAGACTCGAGCGAAATAGCGGCAGTGAACGCGAAGCGGCCGACCGAACGACGAGGAGTATAGGGGACTATAAGCGAGGCGCGCAATGACGACCACGCCTGACGCAGCTGTCGGCCGTGGTGGGGGGGGGAATCGGAGCTGTACAGCCGCGGTGTTGCGCGCTGGTAGAACGCGGACTCACCGACGCCGAGCCACTCGGATTGCGTCGGGCGCGCACAGTCGTCTCGCCTCTCGTGTACGAATAGGCTACGGCACGTCGGGGCCTGCACGTAGTTGGGTACGTTGCAGCGGATACTGCGAGAGACGCCGGTATCCCGGAGCCGGAGAAACGCTCGACGCTCACCCTTCGGCGAAACTCCGCAACCCCTCGGGCTTTCTCGGGCAAAAACCGACTCACCCAATCGGTACGCGACTTCTCTGGCACTCGCAGCGGACCAATGATGACTCGATATTCCATCTGCGATCGTTGCTGAATTTCGCCGACAGTGTATTATACAGGGTGTCTGCTTAATAACGTCGTGTTTATTTTTTCGCACGTATACTGTTCTCACCGATCAGTCGGAACTATAAAACCATTTTTAGTCGATCGTGTGCCGGGGCTACTTTAATACTAGTAGAATAATACGGAAATAATTTCTTGCGTTCGGACTACCTCTGTACCAGGCTCGGAAACTTTTTTTACCGAGCCAATATTTACGAGCCAATGCCCGAATGATTAAGCGCGAGACTTACGAAGGCGTTCAGAAATCGTACGGGTTTGGAGCGAATCAGAGCTGTGAGGATGGCCTGTATACAGTCTCGAGCTTTTCCCCTTGAGGGCTACGTGCCCAGGGACTAATTTAAATGGCTGTTGACGGACATTTGAGAGCTCTCGAGACCGTTGAAGGCGCCCACAGTTCCAGCTTTGGAACGCGGAATGGGAATCGTTACTGTACACAAACGAGGGGGCGCGTTTGCTTGTTTACTTTGTGAGCAACACATCCAGACCATTCGTATAGACCTTTGTCAAATGCTTGATAAACAACGACGTCGAAACGGCGCCAATTCCAATACAATCGCTATCATGCTCGCACGCGACGGTGACGACTCATTCGGTATTGTCGCATCGGCGATCGTGCGTCGGTAAAGCAGGTACCCATCAGGGTAATAATTGTGTTATCGACAAAAGCATCCAATTTTCTGTTGAAAATAAAATTCCTACCTAATGGAGGGGATGGAAATACACTCTGTCCATAGCTTATCTCTAAATCGTTATCGCCTTGAAAAAAGATATCGTTACGTTGCTAAAAAAAAATAATCAATCTACCTATAGCTATATAAGTAGAAATAATGTTCGATTCGACAACTTCGGCGCCTCAGCCTATTCTTCGAGATTCGTCTAATGATCAAAACAAAACCATCGTATTTCCTGTTGAAAATAACGTTCTTACCCGTCAGAGGAGATGGAAATGCACTCTGTCCATAGCTTATCTTTAAATCTTTATCGCCTTGAAAAAAGATAGCGTAACTTCGATAAGTAAACGAAATTAATCTACCTATAACTCTGTAAATAAAAATAGCTCTGTAAATAAAAAAAAAATCTTTGATTGGACAACTTTGATGCATCAGCCCGATTCGCACGAGATTCGTCTAGTGACCCGTTCGATCCGTGACCCATCGGCGTTCTATCCCGATGGCGCATCATGGCGTGAAAGCGCCGCTATGTACACAACAGCGGACGAACCGATTTCAATTAGAGCCAGCGTCGGGAATGCTCGTGGAAAATCTGATTTTCGCGTGCAGGTAGCGTACGTAAATAGTGTAACGGTACCTGCATCGATTGCTATAGATACCGTGTACATCGACGGCTCGGAATGAGAGGGGCGGCGACCGCGATGCTTTGGCATGGGAGTCACGCCCTTCGCAGAGTTTGTAGTATGGAGGTTAACGAGCATTCAAGGGCTCGTGGCTCCTAACTCATATTGTAAGCTCGTCCCTCTCTCATATCGACTCCAAGTCCAATTAAGGCCACATCGACACTACGGGAGGAACTATTGTCTCGCTGCTGCTGTATGTGCTCGCTGAGCCCCGCCCGCCCCTCCCCGTCGCACTTCCTCGTATCTCGGCGGAATACAAAGTGATCTACGCACGCATAGGTATTGTACGGTAGTGGCGATACAGCACCGAGTGCGAAGCTACAGTACAGAAGTAATGCGAAGGATAACTGTCCATGTGCCAGTTGTCAGCCGTGAAATGTCGCTCTTCCGTCCTGGAAGCCAAATACTAGCCTGCTCAATGAGGGGGAAGCGAAAAATTAGCTTCCTCAGTGAGGAAGCGAAAAGCGCGCGACCGATGTTTTTCGTCCCAGATTTGTCCTTTACCTTCTGATAATATTAGCATAGACGTAATGTGAAGAATAACGAAATGTTGCTCGTCCGTCCTCGAAGCCAAAAACTAGCTTGCTCTATGAGAAAGCGAAAAATTAGCTTCCTCAGTGAGGAAGCAGAAAGCGCGCAACCGATGTTTTTCGTCCCAGATTTGTCCTTTACCTTTTGATAATATTAGCGTAGAAGTAATGTGAAGAATAACGAAATGTCGCTCTTCCGTCCTGGAAGCCAAAAACTAGCTTGCTCAATGAGGGGGAAGCGAAAAATTAGCTTCCTCAGTGAGGAAGCGAAGAGCGCGCAACCGATATTTTTCGTCCCAGATTTGTCCTTTACCTTCTGATAATATTAGCATAGAAGTAATGTGAAGAATAACGAAATGTTGCTCTTCCGTCCTGGAAGCCAAAACTAGCTTGCTCAATGAGGGGGAAGCGAGAAATTAGCTTCCTCGGTGAGGAAGCGAAAAGCGCGCAACCGATGTTTTTCGTCCCAGATTTGTCCTTTACCTTCTGATAATATTAGCATGGAAGTAATGTGAAGAATAACGAAATGTCGCTCGTTCGTCCTCGAAGCCAAAAACTAGCTTGCTCCATGAGAAAGCGAAAAATTAGCTTCCTCAGTGAGGAAGCAAAAAGCGCGCAACCGATGTTTTTCCTTCCAGATTTGTCTTTCACCTTCTGATAATATTAGCATAGAAGTAATGTGCAGAATAACGAAATGTTGCTCGTCCGTCCTCGAAGCCAAAAACTAGCTTGCTCTATGAGAAAGCGAAAAATTAGCTTCCTCAGTGAGGAAGCAAAAAGCGCGCAACCGATGTTTTTCGTTTCCGTTTCGCCCTTTGACTTTCGATAATAATGGCTGAGCCGATGGCGTTTTTTAAGTCAGTTTTATTTTTATCAATCTCTTTCGTTTACGTTATCGAACCGAGGCGTCACACTGTGTGATTTTGCCTGACTCATCGATATGAGACACCGAGCGACGCATCGAGATTCCTCGAAGGCGTCGAGTCGAATGCGCCGTTTTACGGGATCGCTTACTTACGAGATTTTTCGGAAACTCGAGAGATCTTCGAACCGGAAGTGACGTATTTCTTGTAAACGTCCGGTTTCTAAATTTCATAGTCCACAGCTGGGGCGCGACACGCCCGAGCCGCAACGATCTGCCAGTAACTTATAGTACAGAAATATAGTATAAAGATGAATTTGAATGATCTACCTGCTCGGACGAAGAGTCATTACTGAGAAGTCTGTCGTGGAATCTAGCTAGTACCGATGGATTAAGTCGCCGTCGGGATGAGGTTGGCGTTGACATTTCTTTTTTTTTTACAGGTTTCCTTTTTTGTTCTCCTCCTTTTTCGTCGCTCACGCCTGAATGGAACACGCGCACAAACCAAGGTAGTAATTCGATTTGAGAGTCGAGTGCGCGGTTAATTGACGATTGTCAATCATCGTTCGGGGCGCGCGTGGAGATAGGGAGATCGAGAACAAAAACCGTCGCGAATGGAACGAGGTTCGTTGTCCGGCGAACGTTACGTTGACCGCTTTATATTAACTCAAGTACTATTCCTATCACGTTCGGAGTACCAGTCGGCACACCGAGGGTTAGAGATCAATCGCTGTGCGTGCACACACCGGTAGTGTACGCTTACGCACCGATCTCTGTCATTAATCGGGTTTTACTCGACCGCAAATTAGTCGATTCGACGGACTCGTCAATCAAATATAAATACCGGTAATTCGCGTTTCTCTATTTGAACTATCGAGCGCTGCGCAAATATTCCGAAGTGGCTTTTGAAAAATGCAAAAAAAAAAAACGAAACTTTTGTACCGACAATACAGGAACGATCGTACAGGCGAGCGGATTACCGGCGGGGAATCTAAAGAACCGAAAAACCGACCACTGACGCTTTTTTTTCTTGAACCAAACACGCTAGCCGCGACCGGAAATGGGGGTAATCGACTCGCCTGGGTCTTCCGATAGTCACGAACTACCGGCTCGTCGAATCAAAAATTTATACCTGAATTTTTGTGAAAAAAGCTTAACCGCTGTTTTACGTTAGCTTCGTAGTTTTTACACCCGTTTGTTCAAACTTGTCGAGTAAAAAATAAATAATTCAGAACGCTTCGGTTTTTATTTCCGCACTTGCGTGTGTCGCGACGAACACTCGAGAGGCGACTGCCTCGCAGGCGTGTAGAGCTAAGCATGCAACTTTTTTTTTTTTATCGTGGTAATGACTTACCGCTAACGTGGTGACCGTGGTGGCAACGACGACGGACAGTGGTATCGGTGACGTGTTGTTTCGCGATCGTGGTTGTCGTTGTCGTCGTCGTACAGTCGAAACGCGTTGTCGCGTGCGGTCATTGTCGTACGTGCGTGTGAATGTGTGGTCGTGCAGCATCCGTGCGGGGACCGGAAACAAAATAACAATGGGCGTGGATGGCGGCCGGGATTGAGCGATAAGAAAGAGGAAAGGAGGAGAAATGAGAATGAGATTCGAGAGTGGAAGTGGAGGGGGGGGGGGGGCAGAGGGGGGGAGGACAGAATAATATCTTTAGACAAAATTCTTATCAGTTCGATACCGTTCGTAAAACAATTTGTTCGGAGATAATTCAAACCTTATCGCTCGAGTATTTTTTTTTTTTTATCATTACACAAAACCTTCGCTAATGAAATGTGACATTATTATGTATTGTCACTGTTATTAGTACCATGAAATATTTTTAAATGATGAAAATAAAGATCAATGACCTTTAAAAATCGGGTCCCTTAAGGGGACAAGGAAAATTCAGTCACTTTAGATTCTGAAGGCTACTACAAAATGTAAACAGTTTTCCTTGTGGTGAGCATGTATGTCAACATGATTAAGTAGGAAAATGCATTAACCATTTTTTATAACAATCTTGTTATTGCCGTTTCTACTAAACAAGCCCTTTTCCCTTATTACCACCTTTTCGGTAAAACAACCGATGATAGTTTTGGGAAGTACAAAACAAAAGTTTTTCCCAATACCCTCCTTTATCGATTCAGTCTAAAAAAATGTGTTCAAACAAAAAGAAAACGTGAACATTTTTGTTTTCAACAAGCGAGTTTATTGGGAACAATTTTTGTCTTTCAATTATAAAGCTATTTTTGGTTGTTTTCCCGAAATAGTTGTAAGTGGTAAAAAGTGCATGTTTAGTATAAACGGCAATAACGAGATTGTCATAAATAACATCAGACTTTTTATGTAATTCCCTATTTAATAATGTTGACATACGTGCTCACTGTAGGGAAAACTGTTTATATTTAAAGGGACCCTTAAGGGGACCAAACGTCCCTGGTACCCTTAAGGGTTAAATCGAGCACGTATTACGTTCTACCGAAGTCTCTACATAGGTATACCGACTGCTAGTTACGAATTATTACACAAAGGGGCTTTGAAGGGCTCGGACAGTTCGAAGCATTCTCATCGGATTAAACGATCCGGAAACTTCGTTAAGGTGGTATGAAAGTCTCTACCTACTGTCGGTAACGAACCGTCCTCCCGACTTCCGTTTGAGACTGTTGACATTTCCGACAAAAGCAAATTAGGCTTAGCAAATTAGGTTTTCGTAATCAACATATCTGAAGCATCGACAGTCTCGACCGCGGTAATTCAAATGTCTTCAAATGCCAAGATTTTTATCCGATAGCGAAAATCTTTGAACTTATAGACGATGAAATGGAATTTCAAAAAAAAAAGAAAAAAAAATTCTTAAATTTTTCATGATTCATGGGGAGGGGGGGCGAAATGGTATGTCAAGAGATATACAGAAACGGTGGTTGGCAAAGTGAGTTGATGACATCAGTGGCAAGAAATTCTACGAGAAAACAGGGGAGTCCATGGCGCTGGCTGCCGTCGCAGCCGCGGTCCAACTATATACATGTGTGTACCGCGAATTCTTCGACGAGGGAACGCAACTCGCGAATATTTAGCAATCAAACGAATCAGCGGATCAATTAAGGTCGTATTATATTTTGTGTGCGCTGTAACCGGAGTTATTCAACTTTATGAATATGCGAGTCGAGTCAAGATGAGAGATTTTTTTCTACGTTCCAACATATACAATAAAAAAATAAAGAAATTGTAGTTTGATGACAAATCCGACCGAGGACAAATAAAATTTTATTTGAGTCAACGATAAAAATTCAGTTTTATTAGTTAGGAGAAAAAATCTAAACCATGGCTTGACTTGATGGCAAGTTAGTGATGACAAAAAAGCGATAGTTAGATAGACAGTCGAAAAGATAAATGGAGATAACATTTTATAATCTTTTGTGTACGCTATAACTGAAGTTATCAAACTTCATGAATATGCAAGTTGAGTCAAGGTGAGAGATTTTTTCTACGTTCCAACATGTACAACGAAAAAATTGAGAAATTGTAGTTTGATGACAAATCCGACCGATAACAAATCAGAGTTTATTTGAGTCAACGAAAAAAATCCAGTTTTCTTAGTTACGAGAAAAAAATCTAGCCCATGGCTTGACTTGATGGCAAGTTAGTGATGACAAAAAAGCGATAGTTAGATGGACAGTGGAAAAGATAAATGGAGATAACATTTTATAATCTTTTGTGTACGCTATAACTGAAGTTATCAAACTTCGTGAATATGCAAATTGAGAGATTTTATCTACGTCCCAATATGTACAACGAAAAAATTCAAATTTTTTAGTTACTAGACAAAAAAAAACTCGCCCAAAGACTTGACTTGATAGCAAGTTATTGATGACAAAAGAGCGATAATTAGATACACAGTCGAAAAGACAAATGGAGATAAAATTTTATTATATTTTGTTTCTTACGTGGACTTTTGGGCACGAACAGCACAGAGGACGTTTCCATTCTGATCATCAAATCCACCGAACCTCCCAGACTGTTTCCACTGTAATACACTTTCCCCCACCACCTCTCGTTCTTTAACGTTTTTCGGGTTTGTCTCTATTTTTTGGAATTCACTCTAGCCAACACACCGTAGAATGTATGTAGGAGTGGATGCACACGCAGGACAAACTTCAACACCCGCTTACTGCACACACCCCGACTGGAAATAGATTCCCCACCCCAAGAAGCAAAAAAAAAACACTATGCGAAAACCACGCGGGGCGGTGAATTCCAGCTCAGCCTTAAGGGGTTAAATATAAATGAACTTTAATCAAAAATTTTGCAATACCTTTAATAATAAAAAATGTAATTATTTTTTAAATAAAAAATTCAATATTCATTTTTTTTTTAAGTGCCGGCATAAATTGACATAAAATTCAATGCCGTCCGGGCAATCCGATCGGCCGATTATCTCGAAATTATTCCTCGATTATGTCAACGCGATTTCGAGGCGATAAATTCGAAGCGATGGACGCGAATGTCGCGGTGCGCACGACAAAGTGAGCGGACTATAAATCGGTAAGGAAATCTTACACTGTGCGCTTCACGCTGGCGTGGCAAAAGACAGGCGGCAGCTTCGCGGTGGATACACAGACACACTCGCTATAGGGTTTCAGGGAGAGATAAATATGGCGCAGAAAACGGGTAACATTTAAATTGGATCAGGTATAACGTGCTGCGTAAGGTGCGCAGTGTGGCCGAGAGCGTGACGAGAGCTCGCCGTAATAATATCTGCGTCTGCGAAACGGAGGGTCGCATCTCCGACGTTGGATGACGAAAGTTGCGCCCTTCCGTTTCTCAGCGGTCGACGCGGGTACTCGTAGCACAGAGACACAGTCCGAGGAAACCACAGAAGTGGCCGAGAAGGAAAAAAAAAACGAGAAATACGAAAAGACGACTCGATTCGATTAGGCGGACCAAAAAAAAAAAAAATTAATCGAACGCGCATTGAGATTGAAAAAATACAATTGCGGTGCGGTGTAATTCTTCACCCGAACAAGGTAAGCGCGTGGACGCGATAAATACCCTTGGAACAGCCGCGAGGTCTCGGAGTGTTTTTTCGTTGCGACGGTGCCGATTCGAGATTGGGCGATTTTGGCGGGAAACTCGTTACGCCGTAAGGTCGCGCACAGTCGATAAGATTTTGTGCGCCCGTTCGATGGAAGACATTAAACTCGCGTAGTTGCACTCAACGTACGGAGTGTACGCGATGCTCGCTCGCGCTGCTTTGTACTCGCACTACCGGCTACCCGAGATTACACCAGAGCTCGTGCGAAAGCACCGACCGGCGAGGAAGGCTTCGGGTAGCGCTTTGCATCGCGTTGATTCACGCGCCCGCGCGTAGACACTCGACTGCACGTAATTTCCATAAACGCATGAATAACGACGGTGAACCCGATGATGCGTCGGTTCCCTTGATCTCCGCCCGTCGACTGTGCAATTACGAAACTACCAGCCACCGCTGTTGTTTCCATTGACGATAAAAACAAAATGGGAATGTGGCAAATCGAGCGATTAAAGAACGCTACAGCGAGACGAGGTATTTAGATCGATGCACAGTAGAACCTCGGTCGTACGAATCGGTCGGGACCGGGTCTGGTTCGGATAATCGAAACGCTATTTTTTTTACGGCGTTATAACAGACACATAAATAAGACATTTGTAAATTAAATAACCGTATATATTAATACCAAATATATGGTTAAATATGTGTTTAAATATGCGTTTAGATAAATGTTTATATATATGTTACATATATGTTAAAATGTATGGTTAACACCGAATATATGGTTAACTTGCAAACATATTGTTAGCAATATTCCAACATCGAAGTATTATTTCAAGGGTTCTGTGAAATAAAGTCATCCATTTTTTTAATTACTGATTGTTAGCAACGCGCTTTTGAGCAACGAAGTCGCGAAGCCACTTCAGGGTCTAAGCACGTAAGGCAATTCAAGCGATTTGGTATTAAAATTAAGCTCCGCTGCGAGCTGTCCGACTCTGCTCGGGTGGGTGAAACTGCTCGGGAAAGCCAATAATGCAAGTGGATTGACGTTGAAAAGGAAAACCGCGCTTCAACACTGGCGCGGATCCCGTCGCGGCGGGCAACAACGTACAATAATTCGCGCTAAGGTTCGGATAAACGGCGTCATCGTTCGGATAATCGAGGTTCTACTGTAATTAAAGTTTCACCACTTCCTGTTTACAATAAAAATAATTGCACGCCTTTTGAAAAACAGAAGCTACGAAGCTGTTAGAAGAAGATCGTCCTAACAAAAATAATACTTTTGTGATCACGATTACGGCCCAATGAGAGAAACTGGGTATTTTCTCCCTCACTGATTAGCGTCGTTTCGCGGAGCTAATTTTTTTCAACGATGTCTCAAACGGTTATGTCAACTGTACGGATCTCTTAAGGGAATTTATTCAGCGCGTCAGACGAGGTACCGGGAGCAATTCAGAATACAACACATAGCACAAACTACGGGCACTATAGTTTAATCCCTTGAGTCATTCGCTTAGCTAATGGATTCGGCAGCATAAAACAACCGTTTGAGATCCCGCGTTTCGCATTTAGGAATACGCTATTGCTGCGTCCGCGACTGTAGCCCACTTATAATTATAGTTTTTCTTTAATCAGGTTGTAGTTCTAAGTTGTATGTTGTGAACCACACTGTACTCACATGAGCACGTAATCTCTGGATATGTAAAGAGGGATTTTTTCCCGTTTATACAAATAAATGAATAAATGAATAAATAAATAAATAAATAAATAAGTAAGTAAGTAAATAAATAAATAAATAAATAAATAAATAAATAAATAAATAAATAAATAAATAAATAAATAAATAAATAAATAAATAAATAAATAAATAAATAAATAAATAAATAAGTAAATAAATAAGTAAATAAATAAATAAGTAAATAAATAAATAAATAAATAAATAAATAAATAAATAAATAAATAATGAAAATTCCTTCCTCTCTGATTTATGGTAAAATTGATTTGGCAAACACCGTCCGACCATTGGTAAAGAGCAATTGTGATCGGCCGGTTCACGCAACAAGAGCGAAGGAGTTGGCTCGTGTCCGCGAGACCTGTTCGCACGTTGAATACTGAAAAATCCGCGAAGCCATAGAGAAAGAGAGAGAAAGAGATTTCGTCGTTCTCTCAGCTTCGGAGTTTGGAGTCGCGTCAAGTGCCATTGTGTTGTCCTTGCGCGTTCGTGTATTCAATGCTCCCGCAGTGAAGTGGCGCGTGGAGAATCGCGAGAGCGGAAAAGAAACGAGGAGTGCGATGCAGGCGCCTCTCCGTACCTATCCCGAGTGCCGTACAATTAAAATGTTCAAGCGCCCACGGGCCACTGTAACAACGTCGCGGTGACCTTTGCACCCTTCCTCTTTTAGCCCTATTATACACTACACGGGTCTCTCGGTCTCGCGGGCCTCGTACAACAACCGTGGTGTGTTTGCGGAGATTAAAAAATATCTTGGGCTTTCCACGTAGAAAAACATAGGAAGGCTAACATTTTTTTTTTGTAAGTGGATTATATTTTTCGCTACCGACCGCAGTACTTCGCGTCACCTTAAGGTTGTACTTTGTAGCGAGTCCGACCTGACGTGAGCTCAGAGATAAT
This sequence comes from Amblyteles armatorius, assembly GCA_933228735.2. Lineage (NCBI taxonomy): Eukaryota > Metazoa > Arthropoda > Insecta > Hymenoptera > Ichneumonidae > Amblyteles > Amblyteles armatorius. The sequence goes on from OW121690.1 coordinate 10,120,602, forward strand.
TTAAAAAGGGAATTGCGAACACTTCTCGATGGGATAAAAATCTAAAAAATCGAGCATGTGTAAGGTGCTGAAAGGACTGATTTTGCATAATAATGATTCCAAAATGTTATTAAGAAATTAATGAGAAAAAATTGTTCAACGAATCCGCCGACAACCTAACTGTTTGTTCATATGAAAACGATTTGTTAATGTCATTTTGAACGCGAATGAACTTATTCAGAATTTGGTGTGCTTTTTGAAAATTGCGTTTTTTTATTGAATGCAAAAAGGCAATTTTAAAAAATTGCGCAAAATTCTGAAAAAATTCGGACGTATTCAAATTAACAAATCGCTTTCATTGACTAAAAAGTCAGGTTGCCGAGTGATACGTTGAGAAATTTTTTTCATTCATTTGTTTATGACATTTTGGAAATAGTCCGCAAGTATTACCTTAATACTTGCGAACTGCTATGCTCTTCTCGCCACGAATGTGAGGTCAAGCCCCCCGGCCCCTTAAGTGTGAACGTTGCGACGAATAATTGCTTTATGTGTCCCCCCAGCCGCATCGCCGTCATGCACGATTAATAGCTATTCCGGTCGATTACGTTAATTGCCTTCGATAATATTCATTCGCGAAACAGACGCGATACTATTGGATCGGTTTGCACGAAAGCCAACTTGGAAGCGTCACTATAAACGAAGATCGCCCGGGTATGAATTTTATCTCGCTGTTAACGAGGGTTTACGGTAATACAGTAACGAACGATTCCCGACCAACCTGTTTCCGATAAGCCCGTAACGAATCGACAGGCGATACGCACTCGTGGGACTCCTCAAGGTGAATCGAAAGTAACGAAATGTGCAAAAATATCGGAAATCTTTAGAGAGCTAATGAATCCAATTTACCACCTTCCGATTCGCGAATTGGGTCAATTTTTTATTCCGGCGAATTTATATTTATCGACGACTCGCCGATCAATTTTCATGCATTACTTTTGTCTCGGGAGAAATATGATTGAGGGGAAAAAACTAATTTTGTGTATTTATATGTAGTTTTTGGTTCCATAACGAAGGATATTCGAGCGGTTATACTGTAGCGGTATTTTCCTCCGTGGAAAAAAAACATTCGGCTGATCGTCGTTTCGCTGCACTAGGAGCGCAAACCGTGACTCATTTATCTCACGGTCGTGTGTTTCGTAGAAATCAACATGAGACAGCAAACAATCTTGGTCAATGCCATTCATTCGTCAGTCAAGAGATGAGGAAAAAGAACCATTTTTCATGCACCTGGTTCAAGCATCGAATAAAAAAAAACAATGTTAAGAAAATAATAAGTCTCGTGTTCCGCAACACCTTGGATTATTCGAACTGCAATAAGGACTACCGAAGTCCTAATTAATAAAAACAATGCGTCCGAACAATTACCTTAAAACAAAATGCCACGATAAAAAAAATTCTCATTCGAATGTTTCGTCTGCAAAAAAAAAATCATCCTGACTGTCTCGGAGTGAGGCTCGCGTTCGCCGACGTGAATAATCTGTCGCGAATATTATGACTTAAAAGTATGTCTTCGACCGTCGAGAGCTAATCGGTTTGCCTCGAAAAATGCTCGCGTCATAACCGTAGTCGGCGTTACCGGCGCTTGTATCGTTCTCTCGCTCGAATTTCTCCGTAAAAGTAAAAAATATTCCAGTTGAATGGACAAAAAAAAAGCGATAGGTTAGGTAGCTATACCAAGGTTTACCGCCGTATTGACCGCGAGAGGCCCGGCGCACGTATATCGACGCGGAAATTTGGCGCTCTCAAAATGGTCGTCGACTCCGGTATAAGAATTGTTCCCTCAGCCCGGTGCAAGGTGCTCCAATCTACATTTCCATCTATAAACCCTACGATACACCCTATACGCACATAAACTTGTAAACACATAAAATATAAATACATAAATACAAAGATATTCGTCGAAATATATGTTTGTATATGTATATATTGGCTTACCACTTCTCTGCATCGTTGTTTTCAACCTTCCGGTTCATCAACGTTTATCAAACATAACTTCACTGGTGGCCACACGCGATTGAATTTGTTTTTATGTGTATATATGTATATGTATATATAAAAACTTCACGATACGCCACTCCCGCGGTCAATTCGACGCTCTGGACGACGGTGTATATCGCGTTTTGAACCGGAGGTTAATGTCACACAGCAAGTAGGAAAAAACACGCGTGACAGTTCGAGCAATGACAAGCGGAGCTCGAGTGGGGGAGCAGGAGCAGGAGCAGCAGCAGCGTGCGGTACGCTAGGTGAATTTTCAAATTCTCACGCAGTGGCTCTCGAACGGCTCTTCGAGATGTGCGTGCGCAACCGAAAGTTTTGTACGAGAGCCGAGACAGTGGTAGTTCTCGGTGTGTGTGTGTATGTTTTTGATGGTATTGCCGATTTTCCATGAAGCTACTGGAAGAACAAACGTTGTGCAGCGTAAGAATTCGCCCGGTGCTGTTCCTCACGAGTTGAGAATTATACTGCTCGAGCGATCAATGTCGTGTTTCTTGTTACCACCTTTTCTCGACACTGGCGGCGCCACCTTACAGTCCCTTTTCATTATTTTTCTACTACTGCGCGGATCACGCGACGTCTGCTTAGTAAATTGATGTAATGTTTATCCACAAGTTGCAATAATTTATGTCAATGATTTATGTTTTCTGCGAAAGATTAAACTGTCGAAGAAAAAAAATACATTACAGATTTTGTTACCGACCCGGCTCCGTTCGGGTCGGGCGGATGGGTCGTCACCGTCGCCTCAACCTTGGATGGATCGATGAACAAATTAGCCAACATTCCGTCAAAACACAAACTCCCTGCAAAGTTACCATATATTTCCCTTCCCGAATCGGTTCATCGCCTGATAGATTTTTTTTTCGGGCGCTATCTGCCGTTATGATAAAAATCAAGTTAACAGCTGTTCGACAATTCTGCATTTGTCGATCCGGTGTATTGATATAATTAATGGGTGCTCGTTCGTGTATGATAAATACATACAATTTTTTTTAATGTATAAAAAATTATAAAATTACCTTTGGCTAAACTTTATAATACCGGCACCTGTAAAACCAAAGAATCACCACTGAATAAAGTTCTAGTTATTGACAGTCATCAATCTCGATTTTTTTTTCGTCGTCTTGATAGAAAAAAAATATCAACGCACTATAGATATTTTCGTTTAAATATAAATACCCATAGTAAATCATGTCGTCGGTGATTTCGGCGTCGAGAACAATTATCGTCAACCCGACGAATAAACACACTGCCACGTTATTTTTTTTTCACGGATCTGGTAAAAAGAAAACTTCAACAATGCATTAATTACAACCGTCAAATATTTATAAACAATTATAACAATATTCAGAATTCCTAAACAATTTATATTTCAGGAAGTTCAGGCAGCGACGTTGAGACTTGGTTGTCCAGTCTGACTTCTCGAAAGCTGACGTTTCCTCACATTAAGATTGTGTATCCGAGCGCTCCGTCTCAACCGTACACACCTTTAGGTGGACTGGTAATTTCCATTGCAAATTCTACTATCCTAGTCGCATAATAAATTCGAGATAGAAATGATTATAACTTTCGTACAGGAGCTTAGAATAAACCGGACTTTTGATGAATTTTTTGAGAGCCAAACAAATGCGCGTCGCAGTAAAATTTCCGATATATAATGTAATTAACAATAATATAACTTAATCTGTACCGTACACGTAAAGCAGAAACATGTCCTCTACAGCCGAGCAATGTGTGGTTCGACCGCAGTGCGGTAGCAATCAGTGCCCCGGAGAAGAAGACTTCGTTGGATTCGATGTGTACAGCTGTATCCGATCTGATTGATAAAGAAGTAGCAAGCGGAATACCACTTTTCAGAATAGTTATAGGTGGATTTTCCATGGGTGGTGCATTAGCTCTTCACGTGGCTTATAGATACAAAAAATCCTTGGCCGGTTGCGTGACAATGTCTTCTTTTCTCAACAATAACTCCTTGGTGTATGAGGTACCAAATTCAATAAAACGTATTTTTCGTCATTTTTTTTTTTTATGCGACGACCAGGGATCTAAGAATTATGACTTCTAGGCTCTAAAACTGGAAGGTGGACAGAACACACCGCCGCTGCTGCAATTTCACGGCTCGAGCGACAGCCTCGTGCCGTTAAAATGGGGCGTAACGACCCATAACACTCTGAAGAGTTTCGGCGTGAGGAGTGAACTTGTGACCCTCGAAGGTGTCGAACACGAGTTGGTCGACACGGAAGTCGAACACCTCAAGGAATGGCTACTGAACGTCATACCGGAAACGTCATAAAAAAAAATAAAAAAATACCGCGATGAAATACTCGAATGAAGTTGATTTGTACATTTTGTTATATACTCGGATTAATATCTGTAAGAAATAATACGAGGGTTTCTTAAATCTTAACGATGGCATTTATCATTATTTCTTCCTCTGTGGGAAAAAATGAACATTCGCGACGGTCTGAGTGCCTGAATGTACATAACAACTGTAACGAACGTAGAAACTAATACGATAAGAAGATGAACAAGTGGAAAGATTTCGGTGAGGGTAGCCAAAACGTCATAAAAAAATAAAAATAAATACCGCGATGAATTACTCAAATGAAGTTGATCTGTACATTTTGTTATATACTCGGATTAATATCTGTAAGAAATAATACGAGAGTTTCTTAAAAGTGTAAAGATACCATTTATCATTATTTCTTCCTGTCTCCGAATAAAAATGAACATTCACGATAGTCCGAGTGTCTGTATGTACATAATAACTGTAACGAACGTGGAAACGGATAGGATAAGAAGATGAGAAAGAAGTGGGAAGATGTCGGTGAGCGTAGCCCGAGACTCCAGTCCAAGTGAGGACTTCCGGGCCAACCAACTCGTGATCGACACAGAAGTCCACCTCTAGGAATAGCTACTAAACGTCACACCGGATGCATCATAAAAAAAACATCGCGATAATATACTGAAATGAAGTGGATTTCTACGTTTTGTAATATACTCGGATTAATATCTCTAAGAAATAATACGATAGTTTCTTGAAAATGTAAAGATAGCATTTATCATTATTTCTTCCTGTCTCCGAATAAAAATGAACATTCACGATAGTCTGAGTGTCTGTATGTACATTATAACTGTAACGAACGTGGAAACGGATAGGATAAGAAGATGAGAAAGAAGTGGGAAGATGTCGGTGAGCGTAGCCCGAGACTCCAGTCCAAGTGAGGACTTCCGGGCCAACCAACTCGTGATCGACACAGAAGTCCACCTCTAGGAATTGCTACTGAACGTCATACCGGATACATCGTAAAAAAAACATCACGATAATGTACTGAAATGAAGTGGATTTCTACCTTTTGTAATATACTCGGATTAATATCTCTGAGAAATAATACGAGAGTTTCTTAAAAGTGTAAAGATAGCATTTATCATTATTTCTTCCCGTCTCCGAATAAAAATGAACATTCACGATAGTCCGAGTGTCTGTATGTACATAATAACTGTAACGAACGTGGAAACGGATAGGGTAAGAAGATGAGAAAGAAGTGGAAAGATGTCGGTGAGCGTAGCACGGGTCTCCAGTCCAAGTGAGGACAAAGGCCTCGTTGATGATGAGTGCCCTGGGGGACCGTCCTGTGGATTCAGTAAGGCTGACTACTATATACATATACAAATCGCGGTACCTCGAGTACGTACTCAAGTGGCGTACACACTCGAATGGTTAACGTTTCCCCGAGTCCTTCGGTGACGAAGAGGTGTGGGAACGATGGCGACGACTGTGCTGCATGTACACTCAAATGAGAAACGTCGTAGAGGTGCGGTTCAATTTTTCTTCTGGCCCAATTTTTCGATGCCTCCCCCGCTATCACCCGTTCGCACACCCGCCGAGGTTAACCATCGCTGACCTGCGAAGAAAACAAGCAGCGATGCATATAAAGTGGGTCAATCTCGGTCGTTATGAAGAAGGGATTGAGGCCTGCGGGTTTAACTTTGCAATACCTATTACACGATTATCTACAGGTATTTGCCCAACCCCTCGTGCTAACGTACGAACAAACTCGCGTGTCAAAATACACCTCGTGGATCTATTAATATACGGTCGAAAGTAGCGTTTAAGTTCATACGAAACTTCCCTCTCCCCGATCCGAGCTCGGTCGGTAACAACATTTTCAACTGGCCGTCCACCCTCGGATTGTGCAGGTTCGTTCGATATATTTCTACGGAAGACTAGCATGTATTGTTGTGTTTTTAAAAAATAGCAAAGTAAGAAATCAATTTTTTGTTAAAGTTCATCCCGCCGCATGCTCCGTCCAAGCGCCCCGTGATTTATCGAAGTTCCGGCAAAAGGCATGTGCTGAAGAGGAAGCGAGAGGCTCCCGTTCCTCCCTCTCACACGCCAAGGTCAGAGGCTACAGCGCAGAATCTACTGGACGTGGTGAAACCCGCAATATCGTAGTGCACCGTCGCTCCGATCGAGTGGACGACACGAATATACTTATTGTACCGGTGAATAAAACATATTGGGTTTTTTGTTCGTTCCAACACCAGCGAAGCTGATGTTGAACCACCACCGATCGCAGACCTACTTTTCGGTAATTAGCTTGCGACACTGCCGGGCGGCTATCCGAGCATCGATGCTATGCCGAAAACTGTAACTAGATAGATGGATTGAAAGCGTCATTTATTCGTGTCCTGGGGCAAGCCACCTAAGGTCACCGTGCCGCGAAAGATACAACAAGTACATAGCAAAGCGCAGCAAAAATAATTACACAATGAAAATAACCAAATGTAATATTAACAAATTAAGAAAAAAAAACCATGATGAAAGATACAAATTTACAGAAGTAGAGTTAGTTGAAAAAAAGAGTACCCGTGCATTCGCCAACTTTCTCGTGGAAATTCTAGCGAATTTAAGGAGATATAACAGATGAGACAATATAGGCCCAGTGCCTATGCATTTCCTTTATTGGATACCCAGGAATATTTTTAAAAATCAGTGGTACTGTAGCGATCAGCATCGCTACAATTTTAAGCTTCAGAATCGATCAGCTCGTGAAAATTCTAGTGAATCTAAGGCTACATAGCATACGAGACCTTTATAGACCCAGTCAGAGCCGATGCATTTCCTTCATTGAAAAAAGCGCCTCGAACGAAAGACGAAAGAGCTATAGACCGACTATGGACTACAGATTGCAGATTTTACACCATGTAGACTGAAGGATTCGCCCCTCGGCTATGATACGTAATACTTTATGGTGCGATGGTCCGCATCTCTGTAGCGCCTAAGTTCGCCGTGCCGCTCGAGTCACGCCACATTCCGCTATAGAACAGCATCGGGGGGTGGGTCCGCAGAAGTTTCGCAACCCGTTTCGAGCGAGGGAGGGGAAGGGAGAGGGAGGGAGGGGGGGGGGGGGGGGGGGGGTAAACACGCTTTCGTGACTAGAGGCTCTATCATTCCCGTGCTGCTGTGTCGGTGGTTGTTTCCGGTACTCATTCGGCTGGTCTACGTCTAGCCGGGCGTAGGTTCGGTATAATACCGCCGCCCGTGGACTTTTCACTACGCGAATAAGCACAGAAGCGGCGCACACCAACGAAATCGATGCTATCGGCGTGACCCCCTTTTCGTTCGAGGCAAGGCTCGCTCTTTCTCCCTCGCTCTCGAAGGCGCACCGGTCGTTCGTTAGTGGATATATCCACCGTATACATAAGTACATCAGCACGAAGGTACAAGCAGCTCGGGAGTTGCACGATTCGCCGCGAACACGGAAGCTTCGGAGCTTCGAGCCGGGCCGTTTCGAGGCTTGGCCGAAGCGCCGAGGAAACTAACAACATTTTCCCAATCCCGGCAAACAATGACACGAGCGATTTTGGGTTACGTTGTTATGACATTTCCTCCAGATTGGGACACGTTGTTTTGACATCGTCGTCAACATCGGCTTCGATTATTTTCTACATAATCCTTTGTTTCTCTCGCGACCTTCGCAGCAACCGTTGGAAAAATTCTTTGTAAAAAACCTTCTCTCCGATTGTTTACCTCCTTCCCACCGTCCCGACATCCCCGGGCCGCGAGTGGGACGAACCTACGTCAATACCAAAGACAATGACGCGGTGTCGCCCGGAATCTGTGCAACGACGCAATAAATAGTATTTCGGTGTGTACGAAAATCGTGTTATTTCTTGTTGTGATCCGCGTTCCCTCGAATCGTCTGGCAAGCTTCGGCAATGCCGCAGACAGATGGACGCCACGGGGGTCGCTGTCGACGCCGGGAGAATAGGAAGCTACCCCGACGAGCGTCGTCGCTCCGCCCGCTCGTGGGTTGTGCCGGTGCGAGTGCCGTTGGTGGTGGTTTCGCGAGAGAAGGACCGACCCGACAGAGGAAAACCGACGAACGTTCGAGCGGACTGAAACGACGAACGTCGCGCGGTGCGCAGTGGCACGTCGGGCTCACTGCCCTGCAGACGCTGCTGCCGGAGCGCTCGCTTCTCCCTTCCGTTCCCCCCGCCCGCAATATTTTTTATCCTCGTCCTCCGTCTCGTTCCACCTGATCGTCACGATCGGCGACGACGCTCCGGTGACAGACGTCCGATATCCCTTATCGGGGCTCCCGAGTCGCGAAAAAGTGCAATCGTGTCTCGCTTCGTATTAATTTGCGACACATTTCGGTGAAATTGTCAATCGCGCGGGAGGGCGCGCGCGAGAGGATTTCTCGCCCGAGAATAAACAGCGATCCGACGGATCGACGAATGTTTGAGAAATAAATAGACGGTGGAATTTTGTGGAACGTGACTCGAACTCGTCCGAATCGGTGCTCGGGTTTTTGTCGATAGGGCTGCGTGCAGCCAGTTCGCCTGATCGATCGGGGATGTTAAATTTAATTTAATTCGCGGAAGAGTGGGACTCTCTTGCGTACGATGCCTATCGGAAGAGCGAAAAAATTGACGGCGGAGTTAACGAGCGATTGAGAATTCTGCGCGGTAACGATCGGTTTATACGCTTCCGTGGAATCGATCGACCAGTCCGACCAGCGACGACTCTCTCGCTCGGCGGGGCTCGACAGTGCCGATGAGAAATATTTATTGTGTCACCGAGAATTGTTTATGCAAAGATGCGATTCTTCGAGGTGGGTTCGCGACGCTCGCCTCTTTCGAGCTGCGGTTTCTCGTCTGTCGGGCCGGATGTCTGTGTGCGTTTACATGGAAACTAATGCCGTGTCCGTCCGCATTGCACGCATGGCGGCTCGCGTTTGTCAGTCGGTTTTTGTCGTTCAATTGACGTTCCCCGTACGAATCGGTCACGTGACACAAGGAGAACAACGAAGCTCGAAGGTTGCCGAGCTTCTTGACTCTCAGACAGACGAGACGAGTTTATGCGAAATTTTGTCATCCGAATTCGCGTGGATTTTGTTGTCGTTTGTAGCGCCTATCGAGACGATTGCGGACGTACGATGTGGATTTCGCAAACCACGGTTAAACGATTCCTATACTTCAGTAAAATATTGAGTATCAGTGATTGGTCCGGTTATTAAAATATCCGGTTGTAAAATTATCTCGAGCTCACTATATCTATATAGAGGCTAGCTTCTTTTTTATATGCTTTATAATTTGGTTTCTACATTTATTCAATTCAGGTGATTTTTAGTGATTCTTGAATATTTAATTCCGAAGACCCAGAACCATTCATATTTTTTTAATTTCTGAAACGTTTTTTTTTCAATTAAAAAATGCGATACCTAATTTTTAAATATATAAAAATTATCCCGTAAAGCGAAGGTTCCATGATGACGAAGACGATCCCGACCTTCCTTAACGTTCAAAAATATTGAATATTACTGATTGGTCCAGTTACCTAGATATCCGGTTCTAAAATCATCTCGAGTTCACTACATCTATATAGAGATGGAAAACGTCGGTAATACGCAGTATAAGCTTTATGAACTGTAATCTACTATCTACCCGATTCTATGCAGCTTTCGGTTCATACGGCCTAAAGTCCACAGTCTGATCGGCTTCCGTGTGAATTATATGTACGAGACCGAGTCTATCTACGGACTCGAGTCTACACGGACCGTAGACTTAAGATAGTACGTCCAATAGCGTCCCCGTAGGCGCACTTTCGACACCCGCACGTAACACATACACATCGAGTCTATCGCGGACCACTTTTTCTCATACGGAATTTTTGGAAGGGGATAAAACGGATCCCCAGTCCTCCGTTGCCACAGCTGACGCTTCGAATCGCTTCGAGTCTACTCCGGCTTAATCCGCGCTTAGCATTTCGCATCGCGATACGCGTTCCACGCGAAATCGTCACGGCGCTCCGATTCGCAATTCAAACAGCATATTTTTGTTTTGTTTCACTTTCATATCCGCGACGGACGCTATTTTATCGTCCGCAGCTGTGAACCAACGTTTCTCTCACCGAGATGAATCGCCGAGGCGACGAGACAATTCCTGGTCGTGCGACGAAGATATGCGAAAAAAGAAAAAATTCACAGTAATCAATCGATGAATTGAAGCAAATGAAATTTTGTGAATTTCGAGTGACAAGATACGATAATGAAAATTCTGTGAGATAAAAACAATCGATCATCATTTTGGCTGTGTGTGCTTTATCGTCGAAAACAATCGTTTCTCGTTGGTTTGCATTTTTTTATTTTTTCTTCCGAGTGTCACGTATCGTGAAATCGAAGCGTGCTCGGGAAGTTCAGCCGAGTATGCGAAAGGGATATGCGGCTGGTGTATGCACCGCAGCGGAAAAGTGCTCTCGGCTTATCGCGCGGTCTCACAGCGATCCGGTGCGGTTGCCACTTCGCGAAGAGGCCGCAGGCCATGCTATCAGGGGCTAGCCGGTGGATAAACGTCCTCCAAGTTATCGGACTCGACGAGTCACCGGACCGCTGCGGGGTTCGAGATTTCTTGACGATCACGGGCTGTGTATAAATCTCGTCGATGCACGCGAAGTGGTAGAGGGTTTTCGTTGCAACCGGGAGACCGAACGGAAGAGCCAAGATTTTTCTTACCGTTGGATCGCGCAAGGCCGCGGAGGCTACAGCCACCATAGGCACCACTTGGTTTCGTAATATCACCAAAGGTATACAAAAAAAATTACTGAACTTTAAAAAAATTATGAATAAAAAAAAATTCAATTAATTATTCAAGGTTGACCTCGCGTGGATTAAGAGAGAATTGAGAGAGAGCTGCGAACAGAATTTTGGGTATTTTTTGTAAATTATTAAAAATTCATGCGTATTCAGAAAAATTAACAAATCGTTTTCATAAAAAAAAGTTAAGCCGCGAGCCAATTTTTGGTTCATGAATTTATTAATAACACTTTGGAATTCTTATTATTCTTATTATTTTTATTATTCTTATTATTCTTATTATTCTTATTATTCCTATTATTCCTATTATTCCTATTATTCCTATTATTCTTATTATTAAAATCAATCTCTTCAGCACCTTCCAAATGCTTGATTTTTTCAGATTTTAATTTTATCATGAAGTGTTCGCAAATACTCTCTCAATTCTTTCTGAACTCACGTAGTCTGATTGTCCACGAGTCCTACCTTAAACACTTTTTTGTTGCCTACATAAAAAAAGATATCGCTGCTTATCGTTTCGTACGATGGGAAACGATAAACAAATCGGGTGGAACGATCCGCGCGAGCGATGAAATGTCGTTTCGCCGATAAAGCGTTGCGCACTTTTTTTCAAAGCCTCAAATCGATTCTATTATCGATTTCTTACGGGACGGGAATCGTCTTTATCCGGTCATCGAGCGTCTTAACTTTCACCCGAGGTTATTCGAGCGGTGGCTCTTTGAAATTCAAAACTTTTATACCGTGGACTCGTTTCGATCAACGTAGGAGAGAGTCGTGGGACGACGCTGCTCGCCTCTTAATACTCGTCGAATCGATTATGCAACTGGTTACGAGGTTTGTGAAGTCTCTCTCTACGGTCACTCGGAAGACACCCGAGGGCCATAACGTCCGGCGATTTCGAAAACATGGCCTGACGCATTACATTGTTTCAACCAAAAGTTATGTCAACTCTTAGAAATTTCTGCCGCCGTTTAGGAATTTCAGGGCGTCAGAATTTCCCGATAATCGGAAGTGGCGTCGGTGAGAAAAAAAAAAAACAATCCCATAACAATCGGAGAGAAAAAAATGTCATTCAAATTTTCCCTCCTCGTATCTCCGTGATCACAAAACAATAAAATCTATTCGCACTTTGGTAATGCCGCAATTAGCGTAAGCCGGGACCTCGGTGTAACATTCTCCGCATTACATTGTTTTAAACAGAAGTTATGTCAACTCTTAGAAATTTCTGCCGCCGATTAGGAATTTCAGGGCGTCAGAAATTGCCGATAATCGGAAGTGGCATCGGTGAGAAAAAAAAAACAATCCCATAATAATCGGTGAGAAAAAAATGTCATTCAAATTTTCCCTCCTCGTATCTTCGTGATAACAAAACAATAAAATCTACTCGCGCTTCGGTAATGCCGCAATTAGCGTAAGCCGGGACCTCGGTGTAACATTCTCCACGTTTCGTACGTTTTTGTCGTGAAACTCTGCACACAAGGCTGGAACTCGGCCAAAAAGGGTTATCCGTTCCGCAATGCGGCCCGAACTTGTTTGGCGCTAAGTATCACTGCCAAGTATTTTGCGTTTGTCCATGCTCATAAATTTTATGACCCTCGTGGACGCAAAATCTCGAGAGTGAATGAAATTCATCTCTGCCTTTTTTTTCACTCGTCGGCGATGATCGAATCTCAAGCAACTGTATCGAATGTGCATGTGTTTTTTGTTAAGGCGAGATGAGCAGCGGCAACGCCGAATTCGCCGTCGGAGTCGGGGTGGCAAGTGGCCCGAGTCTCGCAGCGGCTCAACAGGGCCAAGGAGTAGCCGCTCTCCTCGTCATGCTCGCCGTTCTTTGCTTCATATTCGCTTACTGCTGCTGGGGCGCACCGTTCTGCAGATCGCTCTGCAGAAGACACTGCTGCTGTCGACTCGAGGATCCGGAACCGGATCCACGGTTCGGTAACAGCGACCAAGCGATGGTGGCGACGCCGACCATAATTCTCCTGCCTCACGGCAGAATGCTCGTCGTCGATGGCACGATATTCACCCAATTCCAAGCCGACACCACAGGTTTGTTTATGTTGGACTCGCGGTGAAAAGAAGTAAACTTGAAATTATGGCAGTCAGCCTTTTTATGGTTGAAATGAGAAAAAGATATCTAAGATACACTTGAAGAGACCTTAGAATCGTCGAATTGTAGTCCTAACCAACTCTAGAAACACCGAACTGAAGTAATTTACTGAGAACTTTCGATATGTTCGATGCGTGATTTGATTGCAGCTCTATAAATAAATATTTGCGATCGGCCATATCAATAGCAATAATGGTGGTCGATAAGGCCTAGAGAAGCATAGAGAGATCGCACAAAACATGTCTCAGTACATTTTATGTTGTTTACATGAACTGCAGAAAGACAACAATGACCTCCGTAAAATATTTCAGCTGCCAAACTAAAAAGAAAACGGTTTTACTAGCCTTATCACCCGTGTGCCCGTAGCTCGCTGACGTACCCTAGTCAATAAATTGTTGTTACAGGTCTCGACTTGGTCGAATTGGGCGAGAGTGTGATCAGGGCACAAAGGAACCCGCGAACTATAAATCGGCATCAGCTACAGAGCAGCCAAGGCAGCATACTGGAAATGGACGCCGAGACTCCGAGCAAAGATAGTCTGGGCTCTATAGGATGTTTTCCACCGCCTACTTACGAGAGCATATACGGCAAAGAGGAGGGAGACATGCCACCTTCCTACTCGGATATTTTACTCCACAGGTAAAATACCCTATAATTTTACATTATATATTTTGCAACCTAATTCGTTACCGACTGAACTCGATGTTCGCGTTCAGTCGGTAACTAATTGGGGTTCAAAATTCAAAAAGGCTAATCTTGTTTAGCCTTAAGGACACCTCGACGATCAAGAAAAACTTAAATCTGCTTCGTTATCACAGGTTCGCGAATCTTCCTTACGAGATCGAGCTGCACGACCGGTGTCACGACGGAAAGGAGGAGATCGAGATGCACAGCTTGGACGGTTGTCCGCACATATTAGCCAATCCCATAAACACCGTGCCCTATCCTTACACGACTGTAACGAGTTTCTCGTCCCAGAGTTTTCCTCGTCGAAATCTATCGAGAAATCCGTCCCTCATAAGCAATCCACTGGACGATTACTACGTCGACAACGAGCTCGGTGTCTACAGAATCGGTCTGGCGGTGAACGATCCTTCCGACGGTGGCCGACCAGGCGATCCAAACCACAGCGGTTCCAACGAAGACACGACGCATCGTCGTCCGGACGAGGCTGAAATTCATTCCGTCGTCGATGAAAATTTCCAGGACCAGACAAGAAACGGGCAAGTCGCGAGCGAGTCGATGAACTCTCGCAATCGCGACCGAGTAGGGACCGTAATCGGGAACGACGTGACGCAAGAGGAGCGTTGTAATTTGAGAATAATGGAAAACTCGCGAATGCCGGGCGGCAGCGCCGACGACGGTCGGAGGGATCAAGTGTACGGTCACAGAAGCGTGCATTTTCAAAATTTCGCCGAACGCGAGGGCGAGGTCACGCTCAATGTAATTCAGTGCAACGAAAATAACGAAAACACGGCGAGCACGAGTTCGAGGCCGATTGCGAGGCACTCGAGGGAACACAGGGGCGAGGACCGTTTGCGGAACGAGGACGACAGATCGCAAGCTGAAGAAGAGGACAATAACGATTTTGGAGCACTGGCCGATATTCGAGAAAGCAGAGTATGAATATATCGTTCCGTGAACGGAGATGACGATTGGATAATCGCTCGCGAATTAATACACTACATCGAAGGTTTTTTACCTTGGTTTTTTTTTTAATTGTGCAAACTTTCCTGGCAAGACGGTTAACCAAGATAATTTTTGCGTAGCTTTCGGAAATCGCATATAATCATTGTTCTGTCGTCAATTTCACATTGTGTCGCTGGGAAAATTCGAGTAGGAAAAAAAAAACTATACCAGTGTGAAAAACGAATATTGTGCCTAGATTTTGTAAAAGGGGGCTCGCCACGACAGTGCAAAAAGTGACTCTAAGTATAGAAATAGATATGTAATAGCATATACGTTGAATACATATATATATATATATATTATCGAGACTCATCGTGTACCTAACTGTACTTAAGAAGACGAACGACGGTTACGATATCGTAATTGTATTGAATCGTTAGACACTATTAATTATACGTAATTAGTGCAGTTAATTATCACTGTAACGATAATCGCATCGATTTTTTGCCACTGTATGCTACAATTAATTGTTGTAAATAGACACGATAAAGCGAAATGAACATATTGCCTGCCGCTGATTATGCTCACGAGCCGCAAAAAGTTTGTGGTGTTTTTTTGCCATAATTATTTTACTCCGTTGAGTCTTTTTTTTTCTACCGATATTTCAACGCGGTTTTTCGAGATGCATTTCAATATTTCGGTAAACGGAATTATTACATAGGTTACCGTGATCGCTTACCTTCCGGGACTCAATTTCTTAATCACTGTCCATTTCCTCCGACGACGTGGAATCGTTGTCGTCCTCGGGTGCTTTCTTGTCCCAATCTTTGAGCTTGGCCCCCATGACAAAATCATCGCGCAGCACGCTCCACACTTTGTCAGTCTAGCGCAGAAACAAAAGAAAATGTATTACAGATTTGGTTACCGACTGAGCCCAACACGGAAGCAGAGAACGCATGGCCAAAAACGTACCTTCTCCTCCTTTTTCTCGACTTTCTTACACTCGGACGGATCGTCGATCGGAATACTCTTCGAACCGCCCATTAGAACATCCAAAAACGCACGTTTGTCTATGCTTTTCATCACTTGCTCGCGCTTTCTCTCCAAAGGACCAACTTCTACCAATTTCCTGTTGATTTCCATCTGTTGCTCTTTCACCACATTGAACAATTGCACGACGCCTCTGAAAAGAAAAAAAAAACATTATCAACGTGAAATTTACGATGCGAGTCGATAAATAATAAACTGATTATATTTAATGGGGTTGAAATGGTTGAATTTACTTCGTGGCAATTTTTTGCAGCATTCTTTCCCTCTCCCTATCGTGAATCGTTGGTTTCACTCTAACTGCGATTTGCACTTCTTTTTTCCTACGTTTCGACGATACCACTTCCTCGTCCTTAGTATTTTCAGACTTTGGCAAAGGATCCTTCCTTCTCACGCCGTCTTCGGCTTCGATCTCGAAGGGCACATTTTCCACCGGTTCTTTTGCCTTGACTTCGGTCAATTTTTTTGCCTTCGACAATACTATGCTCTTCTTCCTTTTAGGTTTGTTCGTCTTCAATATCTTCTGCATGACGTCCGCCCAGCCGGGATTTGACTTTGAACTCGTTGTTTTTTCATCTTCCGATGCGGAATTTTCGCTACCCGCGTCACCGCTGTCTCCCGAGCGGTCAGAGTCATTGTCGTCAACGGACTCGGCGTCGCTTTCATCGTCCTCGGCGACGTTTTCATCGTCCTCGACGTCGGATAACTCCGGCTCGATATTTTGTGCTTGTGCTATGAAAAAAAAAAAATAATTGACAGAGACAGTGCGCAGATCTTCGATTTAGTTTATGACAAGTTCGAAACTTAGAAGTTGAACGACGGTTTTTTTTTCTAACGTAAGAATGCAACATTTCGAAAAAAACTGTGCTCGCACTTGTTTTCACCTAACCTATAAGTCGAACTAAAAGGTTAAAGTAGCCAAACTTACCTTGAGATTTTCGCAGAGCCTTATGCCCTTTCACCGAACTTTCCAAGGCAATCATTTTATTCAGTGTCGCAGAAAACTTAATTTATTTTCAACAGATCGGAATTGTTTTGATGCGACTACTCGATGCCCCGTCCAAAACAGATTGCACGTGGATTCAGTGTGCTTTCTTGCCGTTGCACGCCGACGACTGATGAGAACCACTGCTTAGATCGAATGAGTAAATTTTGCGTCACGTTGACGGTGTGTGAAACACTCTCTCGTGCTTTCTCACTCCACTGCGAACGCCAATAACGGTATCTTGGGCATCGGCAGGGAAAGACAATTTTCTTTTTTCTCGGCGGTCTGCGTTCTCAAAATGGCATTGAGTACAGTTTTTGTTACAAACTGGGGTCGGGTTTATACCACATTTCGTTAAGACCGTATAAAACATCTTTCTCCGCGTCCATACCGGATTCAGTCGGTATCAAAAACTGTAATCAACTTTTCTCGCGAGTTCTCGCACATCCGGTCAAATGAAAAGTCTCATTGAAAGCTGAGATGACATCCGCTTTCGATTGAACTTTTCTTCAGACCGTACATGCCAGAATCGGTGAGAAAAGTAGTTGATTACAGTTTTTATTACCGACCACAGTATACAAATTTTGCTTTTGTACAAGATACGGCAGGAAAAAAATTGTCAACACTTTTGTTAATAACATTGACTTATATATCCGATTATTTACATATATTCAAACGGCTGCGAAAGTACAATTTTTTCGAGGAAAAGAAAAAAAATCACATTTCATCAAACTGTCGTGCAGTAACATCGATGAAGCCGATGTGAAACTTCTCCAAGACTCGTGGATATGTCGATAATACGATTTCCCGAGTAACCGTTACCGTAGAAGGACGTACAAAAAAACATCGGTGTGCAAAATTTCGATACTCTTTGTCATGAGTCCGTTCATCAAGTTCAGAGCATTCTTGTCTTACTTCCTGATAATAATGTGCGCGTTACATACATATTCCCCACACGTGGCACAAATCAGGAACTCGCACCGTGCTCAATTATTTACTCCACAGACGGCAAAAACGAGCAGCAGTTGGAAAAGCGCGCTTTAGGTATCCAACGGCTCGATGATCGAGTGGGTCGATTTTTCGGCCTTCGTTTCGTCCGGTGCCGCGTCAGCTTTGTCGGTCGTCGAAGGATCGAAAAGTTTCGAATCGTCGAGAATCTTTGATTTTTCCTCGGTGCCCGAAGTCGATTCGGTCACACCGGATTTCTCATCTGAATCCGTGTCGCGATTAGTGTGCGCGGGAAATGAGACGTAGCTTTTATCGTAGAGATACCAGAACCAACAACCCCGAGCCATTGCCGTCTCCTCGTCGTCCGAAGTATCTGAGAAAATGATTAAAAAATACTGTAACGAATATAGAGATGAGGATTGACTGGTTACATAGATGACTGGAACAGCTCGGTATGACAAATAACAAACGTACAGATCGTCGATTCACGAGACGATGAGAGACTCAATCGAATTTTGAAAAAGAGCAGACGTCTGAGAGTCCGTGCGTGAGAGAAATAGCGGTGATTGCAGTTAATAATGTCCGCCCCAAAACCGAATACGCGCGTTCTTTGTTCCGCGTAAACGTAAGTTTCGTAACTTTGATTCACAAAGGTCTGAGGAAGAGGAGGAATCGTGGACAGGAATGAAGCAGTGAGTCCATTTTACGTACCCATGTTGTCTGGCAAGTGATACGCAGGAAAAAGTTCGAGACCATCAATTTCGTCATCTGGAATGAAAGTTCAATGATTTAAAGGTCGCTGTTTTCAAAGCAAGTTCTGGTAAAAGCTTGATTTTTATGTAATGAGCCTCCAATCCATCCAATGAGTCTCCGTGCTTCGTCGACAACTACTTGTCCTCCCCATTTGCTTCAATTAGCTTTTTATAAGCGACAGATAGATAGGGTGAACCAGCCAATTAATGTACAGGACCAGTGCATGGACGCTTTCCATGAGAGCATGTACATAAAAAACGTCCATTCACAGGCTTTTTTGTGTGCTTAACTGTCCATTCATTGGGTGCTCCACCCTACGTGATTGAAAATCAGCTTTAGTGTTTTGTTTTGCGGATTGTCGTTGCACGAAGCTGTAACGATTAACCGACCCATATCGTCGGACAGAGATGACGCTGCGTTGTTCGAAGAGTTGTCTAAATCTTCTTGATCGTCGTCGTTGCACAACTCATCGAGATCTTTGGCGACGTCGTCCGAGTTGCAGGGACAGTCGGACGATGTGTCGGACGACGTGTCGGACGAACTATCCGACAAGAGGTCGGGACTGTAGCTCGATGACGATTCGCTTCCATCCGACTCCATGTCGTGCGTGTTGTTCATCCATTCGGGCATCTCCAGACTATCCTCGTCGGTTTCCACATCTTTCACTAGAAAGAAAGAAATCAGAAACGGGTGAAGAAAAAGAATAACAAAATAAATTATATCTGAAGCGAGTAATTTACATGTTTTCCTGATAGAAATGAAATGTGTACACTGAAAAAAAAAAACAAATACGTTTTGGAGGTTAAACACTTGCAAAATGTGTTTGTGAAATATGCAATGTGTAATTTGTGATGTGTCACACGTTGTCATACGACCCATCATTTCATCGGTTTTGATAATCTTTTTCTTTCGTGCTGATTCACGGCCGATTGTTTAGACGGATCGTGTGTCACGTGACAAGTCGCATCGTTGACCGGTAAAGAGATAGACAAAACATAAACGCACTATACAGCATGTAATAATTAGCGTATTGTTTCACGGACCTTTCAAGATAATCATTATCCTGGATATCGGTGAAAAATGATGTTAAATATCGTTGAAACGCTGTGCTCAAAGGTGAAAGTGAAAAAATACACGAGAAGTTGCGTAGATTCGCATCGACTGTGATCAACTGGTGTTGAGGTCGCCGCTCGTCGCTGCACGAAAGCGAATGGTATTTGTGCCTTATTGGCAAGTGTGCGATAGACGCGCAGCTCGTGACGTATACACGCGTAAAATTGCTAGTAGCGAGGCGTTTGACGGAGAAAACTGTTGTTTTCTTTAAATAAAAAAATTCGGATTCATTGAGTTCGGCACCGTTGCACCGAATCTCGATGATTCTCTCTACGATGAAGTTGGGGCGACTATTTTTGTTAGTTTCCTTTGAATTTCATTAAGCGCTCAAAGGTTTACCTTTGCATTAAGATATTCGAATTCTGGTGAAATTTTGTTCGCCTTCGATAACGATGTTACGATCGCTCGACCTAAGACAGTCGACCGAAGGACACGACCATGAATCTATCGGTTATTTCTCTGCGGTCCGCTGAATTTCACGGTCACTAACGACTGTTTTTGCGATGCGGCGATCGTTG
The DNA here is from genome assembly GCA_933228735.2 of Amblyteles armatorius. NCBI lineage: Eukaryota > Metazoa > Arthropoda > Insecta > Hymenoptera > Ichneumonidae > Amblyteles > Amblyteles armatorius. The sequence goes on from OW121690.1 coordinate 10,140,840, forward strand.
GATCGGACGTAAGAAATCGAAGTGTGCGGAGACGTGATTCTCGCCATCCCGTCTACCACCCATCTGTGGCGAACAGCGACGATCGAGGATATCGGAAAAATGATGCGATGAATCATGCGGTCGGCGCGAAACCACCGATCATCCCAACGAAACGCGGAAGCTATCGCGATGAAGCGATAACCGCTTCGTTCCACATATTATCGCCATTTCCTCGTCCGCATTGTCTGTTCGCACGGCAAGATGCGAGGTTTGAACAGCAAGCTGCAAACTCCGAAGTTTACCATTAAAATTTCTTAAGATTCGACGTCGCGACGATTTCTACCTACCTCGCTCGAACAATTATATATCTGCAACCTTGTCTCGAACCGTATCTCCTCCTCATTCGTCTCTCGACACTTTTTCCACGACGGTTTACCGTGTTAAATTTTTTTTAAATTATTTTATCTTTCCACGCTCGACGTCGCGGCAGCGACGCGCGCCATTGTCTGCAAAATGTACATGCCGACGACGTTTCTGTATGCGTAAGTGCAAAAAGGTTTTTCCCGAAGAGTGTCGCGCGCGGGTGGGGTCAATCCCGCGAGAGACCGATAATATATTCGGGCTGGGACTATCGAAGCGTCAGTGTTTCACCGACGGATTTCAGTGGCACGACAACGAGAGCCTCGTTACACTGCAGCCGTCGTAGCCACGCTTAGCGCCCAACCAATTAAAAAGTAAGACGGCCCGTCGACGGTCGTTCGAGTTGATAACGACCCAGGCGCTTATCAGCGACGGCGAAGCGGCTCCCAAGACACCCAAACTGGCACCCGCTGATGCTCTGGAGAAAATTAAAAAAACAAACGTTCGAAACTTTGACGCTTCTTCATCGGCTCGTCGACGCGTCGACCGGCACGAAAGATGATCGACGAAAATGGCGTCGCTCACAGTAATGGGAGTTCGCACAGGGTGAGTCAATAACTTCACCTCTCTTTAAGTTCAAATCGACTTTCGGGAAGATCGACGGCTGACTTAAGACGTGCGATTTGGAATGTTTTTTTCATCTGTACGAATCTCTGTAAACTTTCTGACTTGAGATAAGCGAGCTCCATTGGGAGCGAGCGGAGCTAACACTGAACATTGTTTTAGGATTAACCATTTTTGGGGGTCAATCGGGATCTTTGAATTTTTGAAATTTTTGCGTTTTTTTGAATGTTACAAATAATCGGTATGACTCCGAGGCTAAATAATCTCGGGCAAACGAGCTGAAATTTTATGATCATGTTGGAAAGAGCGAATCGAATCGTATTATTAGAATTTAAGGCAGATAATGTTCTGTATTACCTTTCTCATATCTTACACGAGCAGTCGATCGAAGGCTGATTCAAGATACGATGCGATTTGGGATGTTTTTTTGTATCTGCAGAAATCGCTATCAACTTTCCAACTTGCGATAATCGAGCTCAATTCGGAGAGAGAGAGGAGCTTACATTGAACAATGTTTCAGTATAAACATTTTCGGGACTCAATCGGGATTTTTGAATTTTACAAAAATTTTGCAGTTTTCGATTCTTACAAATAACTGGGGTCATCGAGATGAAATTTTATAAAAATGTTGAAAGGAGCGAATCCTCACAGTCGAAATTTAACTTGTATCATTTACAACAAATTTAAGACATGAGAAAGATAATATTGAAAATATTCAATATTATCTTTCTCGCTAAATTCGGCTAAATCAGAACTTAAGGCAGATAATTCGGTTTCGGCTAAATCAGAACTTAAGGCAGATAACAATCTGCCTTAAGTTCTAATTTAGCCGAAACTACGAGGTGAGGAAGTCAGCTTCGTCGACGATTCAGGGTCCGCCGAATATTGCGTCCCGTTTCGTGCGTACAGAAAAGAAAATAAACTATTAGGAACTCGCATCGTAACTTCTCCGCCGATCGGGCGGGAATGAGGACTGGCGATCCCAGATACTTTCTTTACACTTTCACCCATTACGTGGCAAGGAGCATTCACGGGAAGCCCACGATAAACATCAGTCGCTGCGTGAATCTCACGCGAGGTTCCACGATTTTTCGTTCAACAACCTGACGAAAAAAAGTCGGGTGTCGTTGCCACAAAATTTTTGCATCGTTGTCCGAATCGTTCTAACGCCGTGACCGACAAGTGACGACAATCTTACGAACTCATGATTTTTTTTTCTTCATGCTCTCGAGTTAATAATCAATTTGTTTCATATATAAATTTTCGTATCATGCTTGGAATAATTTTGTCGGTCGTGAGTATGTCGAGGCGATAAGATACGTCGTGCGCGTGGCTTACTTGAACGGTATAATAAAAAAAATAAGTAAAAGCCTATAAATAAAAAGTTCAACCACTCGGCGTTTTTTTTTGCCCCCGAATACACCGAATATTGCGAAAATTACAATGGGGATATTTGTGCGTCCGGTTCGCGACGATCCGGAGTCGATACAACCGCAGGTGAGACGATAATTGTTATACACAAGTAAACAAAAAAAATAGCCCATTATTCTTTGCGATGTCTTGATTTTTTATAAAAAATAATTTAATAACTCGTTGATACTTTGCGTTGAATGTTTAAATTTTTATTTCAAGTAGAATAGAGTCGTGCGAGTTGTCACGGTTAGAAAAAAAAAATTGAGAAAATAGGAAGCCTTGTAGTTTATTAAGAAATTACTGCCCGGAGATTTTAACGACTGGCTCCCGTTCCCCGATCGGAGTGCCTAAGATCGTTTTTATGCCGTCAGGCCGTGTGCAAAACGCTCCAAGTAACACCCATACTGTCCGTCGCACTGCACTTACCTCTCGCCGTTAGTTCTGAAATTATCATGCGGGTACGTAGGTTTCCATAAAAATCGTCGCCGTTTTTTGCCCGGAACTTATTTATTTTCCTCGCCTCGGCCTGGAAAAGAAATTCTCGGAGCGTTGGAACTTAAGTTGGGCCGCGACCTCGCCTTGCAGAAAAAAAAAAAGAAAAAAAAATCCATAGCAAAAATGCAGCTCTAATTAGACTAATCGTACACTTTCCAATCTGCACAAGCAACGTGCGAAAGATCCGTGCAATTGAGCCATTTTTTTCCCCTTCGCAGACGAATGCAGCGACGAACGTCACCGCTCAGGCGAAACACGTTTCGCGAAGCAAGCGCGGCAACGTCCTCGGACTGCACCGAGGATTCCGGGGCTGCACGGTCTGGATGACCGGCCTGTCGGGCGCCGGGAAGACCTCGATTTCCTTTCAGGTGGAGAAACATCTCATATCCCAGGGGATTCCCGCTTACGGCCTGGACGGCGACAACGTCCGGACGGGGTTGAACAAGAATTTGGGATTCAGCAAGGAGGATCGCGAGGAGAACGTCCGAAGGGTCGCCGAGGTCGCGAAACTCTTCGCCGACAGTGGTCACGTGACCCTGTGCAGTTTCGTCTCGCCGTTCGAGGACGACCGTCGTATAGCGAGGAAGATTCACGAAGAGGGTGATCTGCCGTTTTTCGAGGTGTTCGTCGACGCGCCGCTGAGGGTGTGCGAGGCGCGCGACGTCAAGGGCCTCTACAAGAAGGCGCGTCAGGGAACCATCAAGAGCTTCACCGGGATCGGCCAGAGCTACGAGTCGCCCTGCCAGCCGGATCTCGTCCTCGACACGGAGAACGCGACGCTCGAGGGCTCGACGAGCTGCCTCATTCGCTTTCTTCAGGCTCGAGGGATTCTTCCGGATCTCGTGCAGACCGGAGAAGAGGTCGATGAACTCTTCATTAGCGGCGAGAGACTGGCGAAGGCCAGAGTCGAGGCTGAGACGCTCGGCGCTCTGGCGATAACGGAAGTGGACGTTCAGTGGCTCCAGGTGTTGGCCGAGGGCTGGGCGACACCCCTCAAGGGCTTCATGCGGGAAGACCAGTATTTGCAGGTAAAATTTGGGGAGAGCCGGGCAAGACGGGACAGTGGGGCGAGGGTCAATTTTCCTGTAATTTTTTGGACGCTCCGTTTTGCCCCATCGATACATCGGGATTTTCTGCTCCACTTTGCCTCGTTATCCCATTCAAAAATCATTTTATTATTTATTGCATTTTGCCTCGCTGTCCCGTTTTACCCCACTGTCCCATTTTGCCCCATCTCTTACCTTCGTTGGCCGAGGGCTGGGCGACACCCCTCAAGGGTTTCATGCGGGAAGACCAGTATTTGCAGGTAAAATTTCTGGAGAGCCGGGCAAGACGGGACAGTGGGGCGAAGGGCAATTTTCCTATTATTTTTTGGACGCCCCGTTTTGCCCCATCGATACATCGGGATTTTCTGCTCCACTTTGCCTCGTTATCCCATTCAAAAAGTATTTTATTATTTATTACATTTTGCCTCACTGTCCCGTTTTACCCCACTGTCCCATTTTGCCCCATCTCTTACCTCTAGTCAGAGGATTTGTAGAAGAAATTAAATAACCGAGATTTTCATACCGGAAGTGATGTTACAGAGAATTTTTAGTTCACTTTTAATTCTTCTCTCTAATGCATCTCGAATGTGGCCAGCGACAGAAACGGACGAATTAAGGAACACATATTTGTGATGTTTTGAAGTGTTTTTTTTTTCAGTCTCAACACTTCAACTGTCTATTCGATAACGGTACAACGATAAATCAGTCGATACCGATCGTACTGGCATTGAGCACGAGCGACAAGGACCGTCTTCAAGGACAGCAAGCCCTGGTACTTCGTTACCGGGAAAGAAATCTGGCTATTTTACGAAATCCCGAGTTCTACTACCATCGGAAAGAGGAAAGATGCTCGAGGCAATTCGGGACCAACGACCCCGGTCATCCCTACGTGAGGATGATTCATAACTCCGGTGACTGGCTCGTCGGCGGTGAACTCGAGGTTTTTGAGAGAATCCAGTGGAACGACGGTCTCGATTCTTATCGCCTCACGCCGAACGAAATTCGGGACAAGTGTCGTGAAATCGAGGCCGACGCTGTTTTCGCCTTTCAACTGAGGAATCCCATTCACAACGGTCACGCGCTTCTCATGCAGGTAAAACAAAAATATAGATAGATAGATTCGCTTATTCCGTGTTCTGGGGAAGAAACCACAAAAAATTCAAACAAAAAAAAATTACAAATAAAAAATAACAACATGAAAAGGATATAAAATAACATAAGAATATGAGAATGTGAGAATATAATAATATTAGATAATAAGTAGAAAAGAAAATAACAGAAAATATGGTAACAAGCTCAAAACAACAGGAAAGAATATAATTAACATGACGAAAAGAAAGAACCTAATGCCCACATCCAGAAAAATAATTTATTTGACGGCCACCGTTTATTTGATTTAAGTAGAATACTTATTTGATTAAAATAAATGTTGATTTAAATTAAATAAATAGTTACTTGAATTAAATAAGTATTTTACTTAAACCAAATAAATGGTAGCCGACAAATAGATTATTTTTCTGGGTGCAGGAACCCAGAGTCATCCCCCAACCCGAGCCCTATCCCTTCAAGCGAGAGGTCCAGGTGCGCTTGAACATCTCCAAGGAAAATATATATTTACAAATGCTCCTAATAGTCCGATGGTTAGGACATAAAAAATGGAATTAATTAATTTTCTATTCGCCTTTTTTAAACATATTTTATGGACACGCTTTTTTTCTCGTGACAGGACACGAGAAGGCGTTTGCTCGAGGAGCGAGGATACAAAAAGCCCGTTCTGCTGCTCCATCCGTTGGGTGGCTGGACGAAGGACGACGACGTGCCTCTGGCCGTCAGGATGGAACAGCACAAAGCTGTTCTCGAGGAAGGTGTTCTTCATCCGGACACTTTGCTCGCCATATTTCCCAGTCCCATGATGTACGCCGGACCGACGGAGGTTCGTCACACCCCGAAACAGACTCGGTCAGTAACCGAAAACTGTAATGAACTTCTTTTTTCTGTCAACGGTGCGAAAAATAATTTTTGCACGAAGCTGAACCTGCATCCGTCTCGGAAATAAATAGTCGCTCGTGGAAAGTGCAATTACAGTTTTCGTTATCGACCGAGTCACGGTTGGCAGAGGTCGTCGAACACAATGGAAATTTCGTCACCATAGTCGGGTGTCTTCGCGGATTTTATGTCGATTATACCGAAGATATTATACGATAGATATATTTTTGGATAACGCAACTGAAAATCGCTTATCTTCAGGTTCAATGGCACGCTAAGGCGAGGATGACCGCCGGAGCGAATTTTTATATCGTCGGTCGAGATCCCGCTGGTATGCCTCATCCGAATAAATCTTCGACTCCCGATGGTAATCTGTACGATGCCAGCCACGGTGCGCGATTACTATCGATCGCACCTGGACTCGGCGACCTCGAGATAATTCCGTTCAGGGTCGCGGCGTACGACACGAAAATCAAGCAAATGGCGTTTTTCGATCCCACAAGAGTCGCCGACTTCGATTTTATATCAGGAACAAGAATGCGCCGTAAGTGTTTTTTTTTTATCATCAGTCCATAAATTTCTTTGTCATTCGATAGTATTTTTCTGGGGAGAAACAACCGAACGTCGAACCTTGCCGATGTAAGAAATCAGTTCAGTAAAATTGGCAAATATTTCGTTTCAGAACTTGCCAGATCGGGCGAGGAGCCACCGGAAGGTTTCATGGCCCCGAAAGCTTGGTCGGTTTTGTCCGAATACTATCGACAGCTGGCCAACACAAAATGAACCGCAGCGCCACAAACGGCGCAAGGAACCAATTTTTTTTTAGTTTTTTTTTAGACTAACTTTTATCTTAAGAATTTTTTTTCGATCATTGCAGCAAGATAGCACAAGAGGATGGTTTACGAATAATTTATTACGCAACTAAGATAGAGTCTAATAGATATTGGAGATTGTACATATACACCGACGTAGTTGTACTTTCGATCGGTAAACAGGAAAAGAAAAACGTCTTGTTCAGTGTCAACGACCCACCTCGTGTCGCTCATGGATCTAAGTACACAGATAGCTTTGATGTTAGTTCGTTCCTCATTATTTATTTATTTATTATTTATTGCATCGAAGGTAATTCTTCTCGATCGTGCCGGCGTTTCGTCGTCATCATCGATCTTATTGATTAACGATAGATTAATTTTGTGACAGTGGACAGATGTGAAGTTATGTTTTTTGAGACGCGAATCATTGATGTTGGAAGAGGAGGTTGCGTCGTCCTATCGATCGACGATCGTTGGCCGCTCGTTTTCTTTGAGTTGTCGATCAGTTCATGGAAGATCTGAAAAAGAATTGCCACCGATTAAAGCATGTTCCCGGACCCAAGACGATCGAGGAGGATAATGCCCTAGCAACTCAAGCGACCATCGAAAGACCCAAAAAACGACCGGCCGTTTTGTGACATTTTTCGACCGGAATAACGACCGAAATAAAGACCAATTGTTGAATTAAGTATGGGTCGTCTTTTTATCAATGACCGCAAAAAATACTGCAAAAACGACCGATTGTTGCATTGGTCGTTTTTGTGGTCATTTTTGCGGTCATTGATGGAAAAACAACCCATGCTCAACCTCACAATTTTTTCTTTTTCGGTCGTTATTCTGGACGAAAAATGTCACAGAACGACCATCGTTTTTTGGGTCTTTTGACAGTCGTTAATGACGGTCGCTTGACTTGCTAGGGTGGAGAAGAGTTTCATCATTCGTTTTTCAAAAAGTGGATAATGCAGACGAGTTCTATTATTCGTTTAAAAAAAAAATTTATAATGCAGACGCGTTCCATGAAAAACAACATGCTTATAGAACATGTGCATATAGAATACATTTTTCGCATATCCCGCGAGAGGATGGGGGAGGGTTGGGTTCGAAGGCAAAACCAAAGAAATTGGGAGTCGATGCACGCCGCGGCTCGCTCACCTTCCTCATCGGAGTCCGATATTCGGGTCGCCTGGAGGGAACTTTGCTTCGACAGAGTTCTGCCGAGCCCCCGAGGTCTGGGGGGTGGTGATTGCTTGTTCCATATCGCCTCGAGCTGATCGAAGTGTTGAGACTGAGCGAGGGCCGCCTGTTCGGGTCCGAGTCCCGGCTGGGAGCTGACCAGGCCGGCTTTGCTGATTTCTTCCATCGAGGCGCTGACGCTGAATCGACGCTTGAGTCGATCCTCCACCGATGCGACCGTCGTCCCTGATTCAACGGACACCAAGTTATTGAACGAACATAACTCGCGAAAAGAAACTCACTCGACGCAGGAGGGTCCGCTCGCAGCACCGGCTGCGAAAGAATCCTCATGGGTCAAATAGATTTCTTTCCATAGGTCATCGAGTCGCTCGCGACGATCGACGAATCGTCCCGATTCCCAGAGGGCAATTACCCGAAGTGAGATGACCGTATTTTCGTTGCCAAGTGTACGTGTCCAGCGAGACTTCCTTTTTGAGAAACCTCTTTATGGGCCTCTTCGGTCCTGGCGGCCGAAGATCGATCGGGGCCACGTACGACGGTAGTTTCACGTATTGCGCCGGTGTGTTGTGAAGACACAGTATCGGCATGCAGTTGTGTTCCAGCAGGTGGAGAGCGAGCCTTGAGCAATCGGTGGACATTTCGACGCCGAGGACGGGAACGTGAACCATTATGGAGTTCAGAGCGATTCCTTTCTTCGTGTCCCAGACGAAGAGACTCTTGTCCTCGCTGCCGGAAACCGCCAGGGTACCGTCGGCCGACAGTCGCACGCAGGTCACGTAGCCGAGATGTCCGATCAGCGTGTGGAGATCCGCTCCGGTGTTGATGTCCCACACGATGAGATTGGCGTCGCGCGAGCCTGAGACGACGATGCTCTTGTCGAGCACCGCGACAGCCACGCAGGTGACGTGGTCCGTGTGACCGACGAGAACTTGGGACAATTTGCCACCGGCTAGCTGCCAAACTTTGAGACTCATGTCCCGGGAACCGGTGATCAGCGACTGGGAGTCCGGCGTCGCGACCAGACAGGTTACGTCCTGGCTGTGACTCACCTGATGCTTCTCCTCCGGTCCCGCACCGAGACTTATTATTCGGACCTGATTGTCACCGGTTCCGCATATCGTGTACCTGAGGGAATCATTCGGAACTCGTCAGAACAGCTGTGTCAATGAATTTTTGGGTAAAAAAACGTTGAAAATTGAAATTTTTATATCGCTTGCTCTTCAGAGTTAGAAGTTGAAATTTTCATATCGCTTTCTCATAAGGTTCCTTTATTCGCGAAGCTTCTTCCACGAGACAGCATGTTCTGTATTTCTGGCTTTCTCATAGAGGAAGCTTGGAACATTCCGAACACGTCTTCATTAAAATCTCTAACATTTTTTTTTACCAACACAAATCTTCCTCTACGAGGAAGCAAAATAAAACCCGATCTATGGTAGATTCGAGATAGATCTCTGTGCTTTGGTTTCTTTTTTAAACTCGCCTCATGTCGGAAGCAACAGCGAAGCACCTTCCCGGTCCGCAGACCGATTGAATGAGGGTTCCGCTGTCCGCAGCCCAGACCCTTATGGCTCCAGCTCGATCGGAGCTCACCACTCTTCTTCCGTCGAGCATAGCCGTTACCGCGGTCACAGGAGCCTGATGTCTGAATGTCGCGACGACGAGGCCGAGGGTGAGACCCCAGACTCTCACTGTTTTGTCTTCCGACCCTGTAATGAGAAAAAAATACCGATGAAACCCACAAGGAAGCGCCGTCGTGCGATAGGACGGAAAATATTTGATCGCTTAATGAATGTTTACCTGAGGCAGCGAACAGCCCAGAGGCCGAGAAAGCGACACAGGTCACACTGGCGATGTGTCCCTCCAGTGTGAGCATCAGTTCGTGCGTATTAAGCTGCCAAAGATTGACGAGCGAGTCGACCCCACCGGTGACCGCCATAGCGCCGTCTCTCGATATATCCAGACAAGCAATCGGCGCCGTGTGCGGCTGAAGGGACTCTTGTTTGCCAGCGGACTTTGATGGCCTTACGGGAGCTTCCTCGCCCCGAAAGCTCCAATAAGTCAGACGATTTCCACCGGCCGTTATGAGAAAGTCGTCTTTCTCCGTGACCTTTCCGAATCGGAAATGGATTAATCTTTTGTATCGATCCTCGGCCAATTATCGTCACGTTCCCCGGCAGATCCTGCGACCAACAAAACCGCTGAGAAAACGACCGGTCGTTTTCGGACAAAAATACGTCAGGTAAAATTACTGTTAAAACGACTTCATCCGCGTCAGAGAGCTTTCAGTCAGATCGTTTTACATCTCAAGACTGGGTGAACAACCGCGGAAACGACCGTTCAAAAGACCTTTCAGTCCGGTTGTCGTTACGCGGTCGTTTCTTCGGTTGAAAATATGAAACGACCGGACTGAAAGGTGTTTTGAACAGTCGTTTTCGCGGTAGTTCATTCGTTTATCAATTGTAAAACCACCTGACTGAAAGCCCTCCCTGGAATCTGCTCGCATGCGGCTGGTACGGACACGGATAAAGTCGTTTTGACGGTCGTTTTCGAGGACGTATTTTTGTCCGAAACCGACCGTCCGTTTACTCGGTCGCTTTGAAGGTAGTTTGGTGGTGGTTTTTCAAGTCGCAGAACTTTCCAGGGTTGATGTACAGTGCAAAGACATTTTTGTTTAGCTCACTTTAACGGCCGTGACGCTGGCCGAAGGATTGGCCGGCAGAGTCTTGATAATTCTGCCGCTGTGCATATCGAAAATGGAGACTCGTCCCTCGAGCCCTCCGGCGATGGCTCTTCTGCAGTCGGTCGCCAGGCAGACGCTCTTCACCGGACCTTGATGACCACGCAGAGTGTGGATCTCCGTTCCGGTCGCGAGCGATCTAAGGTACAGTTGATCGTCCTCGCAGGCGGCGAGAAGAAAGACCGAGTCCGCGGAGACGTCGAGCATCGCGACGGGGGAGGGCAGAGGGATGCTGTTCAGCAGGGTGAAGCTCTCCAGGGACCAGAGGCAAACTGTGCCGTCCGCCGAACCCGAGACCAGCACCTCGCCTGCCGCGTCGACCCGGACGGCCGTCACCGGTCCGCGGTGATGATCGACCTTCATCAACACCTCACCGGTCAGAAGACTCGTCGCGATTATACGCGAATCCTCGCCGCCGCTGACGATGACCGAATTGTTCAGTGCAGGCGTCAACGTCAGAACCGGCGCTATGTGCTCGCATATCCGGCGCTTCAGGGACAACTCCTTCATGTCCCAGACTATTATCGACGTGTCCTCGGATCCGGTGAGCAAGTACTGCGACTGTTGGGTCACCGCGACGCAGGATATCGGATTCGAGTGTCCTGCGGGAAGAGGAAACGTCGTTTAAAACTAGAGCTGCGAATCGGATCATCTTAACATTCGTCCCTAGCTGAAATTACCGGGGCAATATGAGGGTAAACTGATGCCCGGTTTTTAGACGCTTTACTGAAGTATTTTAGGCAGCCAAGTGCATAAAATCGTGCATAAAATCGAGCCCCTTTATGTCGCATTGTACTTTAGGCGAAAAAGGTCAGCGGATTCGTGTTCAGCGCGCAAAAATACGTCGGAATACGTGGCAGATTATTTTTTAAAAAGAAAAAAAAATTCGTCCAAAAATTGCAAGACCCGTTTCGAGTCAATTTTTTGCGTTTTTCAACGTCCTCAAGCGGCACGATAAAACGCCTGCCAAACTTCGGGCAGGACCCGATCTTGTGTATTTTTTTCAGTACAACGCGATGGGCACCCCGGATTTTTCCTAGCTCCATTGGGAGCTGAGATATCGAACTTTGAAAATCACGAAAATCGACATTTTTTCAAAAGTGGCTCAAAAAGTGAAAAATCGTTGTTCAATCAATTTTTTGTTGTTTCAAGGCTATATTCCACGTATTTTTCCCGCTGATCACGAATATAACAATTATTTTACTCCCAACCCAATATTCTCCATGTAAATCCCAAAAATACGATTTTTCGTCGTTATCGATGCGATGGAAGTTTTACCGGGTGCAAACTGACGTTTGCAACCACTTTGCCGCAACCGCCGGTTCTCCAAGTAACCGGTCATCCATCGACCTCAGACCGACCATCACACGCTGTTCTCCGGATCACGCAGGAACTACAGATAAATCGTTCGATTACAAAAAATGGGCCGAGAAAAATGTCGTGACTCTCGATTTTACTATCTCTGGATCCTTCGTGGAGAAATAAATGTGAAAAATGTGGGTTTTCATCGGTTGACACTCGATTTCATGCACGTGGATGAGAAACCGACGGTTCTCAGAAATATCCCTTGGCAGACTCGAAAACATAGGTTTACCCTCACAAACTCGGCGACGTGTCCGAAACCGCTCATTCATCGTACCTTTGGTCGTTTTTTACCCCCCTCCTCCAATGGGTTTATCTTTACCTTTGAAGGTATGAACGAGTTGCCCGGACATGACGTGCCACAGCTGAGCGTCCCCTTGAGGCGGCACGACAACGACGTGCTGACCGGAGGGCGCTGGCTCGACGAGTCTCACACCTTGAGGACAGCCGAGTGTTCTTATCTGAAGTGGTAGCGGCGGCTGGAGCCATCCGTTCAACGGTACGAGAAGAGGAGCCACGTAGCCGTCGCACCAGGCCATTGCCGCTGTGATCATTCTACTCACCTACGGAAATTCAGTCTCTGATCTATTTGCTTCCGCGCTTTTCATCGCTACGAACAAAAATTCATTCCCCTTGAATGGACGAACAATTTTTTGATGAACTCGGTTCATCAGATTTTGTATAAGAATTGAAATAAAATAAAATAAAATAAAATAAAATAAAATAAAATAAAATAAAATAAAATAAAATAAAATAAAATAAAATAAAATAAAATAAAATAAAATAAAATAAAATAAAATAAAATAAAATAAAATAAAATAAAATAAAATAAAATAAAATAAAATAAAATAAAATAAAATAAAATAAAATAAAATAAAATAAAATAAAATAAAATAAAATAAAATAAAATAAAATATTGAAAAATGACGACGATCAGGATCATTGGCCGGAAACTTGGTAAAAAAAGTCATCGTGAATCGCTTACGAGATCGCCGCCGTCCTCGACGACCGGTCTCAGCCAGCAGATTAATTGAGCACCGAGTTGCAGGGGATCCCTTGTGAGAACGTCGCTCGAGTTTCGAATTGCATAATAAACGAGCTCGAGATCCCTCTCGAGGAGATATCGCCGGGCGTGCTCGAGGACGCACCTGAGATAACTGACGGATACCATTTGAACGGCAGCGAGAAGAAAATCGAATGCGCATACGGCGAGTCTCTTGAGTTTCTCGACGTCGCCGGCCTGGAGCAGGTGAAGCCAGGCTTCCTCCACGTGACGAAGAGTGTAAGTGACGTCCTGGGATTGCATAATGCTCTGGAACGGAGTCTCCTTCGCCGGTGGAGTGCCCGGCTCTTCGGGCGATTTTTCCTCGCTCTCGTCCGTGTCCTCGGCGAAAAATAAATTCGCTAGCTCCGCGTGACAGGATTTGCAGAACGTCTGGTTCGATAGATAACGCTTCCTTGCGACCTCGCGACTCGTCCAACGCCAGGAGAACATCAGTCTGCCGCTCATTACGCGCACCTGGGAATTATCGGCAGTCGTTGGCGAGATACGTTAATGTTTACATTGCATTCAGAAGAAATTACATGGTAAAAGCAACACAACTGACTTTTTACTAGGGATGTGTGAATAATCAAAATTTTGAATAATTTATTGTGAATTGAATATTCGAATATCAAAGTGTAAGAACCATGTGCGATTAGAGCTGGGCAAAATACTATCTGTATTTAAAATCCAAAATACTTTTTGTACTTAAAATACATTTATAAGTACTTCGTTTAAGTACTTATAAAAATACCTTGTAAAAATCGAAGTAATTAGACGAAGTACTTACAAATGTATTTTAAGTACAAAAAGTATTTATTATTGTAAATACAGATAGTATTTGGTATTTGGAATATTTCCGAGTATTTTGCCCAGCTCTGGAATTATTCACAATATTTGAATGACAAAAAAATCATGGTTGCAGTCGTAATTATAATTTTTCCAATTGAATATCTCCAATGAGAAACTATCTACACAGACGTTAATGTTGCGAACTATTGGTACGGTAGGAAATCCGATGCTTTTTCTCGGTCCGCGAATCGAACTCCTAAAAGATCAATCTTTTTGTCGACGAAGAGAAGCGCGAAGCCTTTCAAGCTTGGCAAACTCGGGGGAACGAACAATTTAGTTGGGAGAGCCAACTTGCCTTGAGCCACGACGCGAGATGTCTCCGAACGAGGCACCAGGTAGCGAAGTTGAATTGTCCGGCGGACAATGATAGCGGACCGTCGCCGCCGGTCGGCATTATCAACTCGAGTATCTCCGTCTCGGAGAGGCCGTACTCGGTGCAGGCGAGAAAAGCTCCGACGGTGTTCGCAGCTTTCACGCCGACGAGTCGCTCGAGTTCGTCGAGGGCCAGCGAGACGTTCGGGGCGTTGCACCGGGATTCGGGTAGTTCGACGAGGATATCGGGACTCCTCAAGCGATCCTTCTGCAGCGGCGTCAGACGAAGCGCTTCCGGTGGAACGGAGGTGGTCGCGACCAGATGAACGCCGGCCGGAAGCTGGAGCGGAAGCCAGGAAAGCGCCGCGACGATGTCGCCCTCGAGGGGATGAAGCCGGTGAAGGTCGTCGATTATTATGACGAGCTGCTCGCTCATCGCGCCTTCCTCGATTCGGCGCATTATCTGGGTGAACCAATTGTTCAGATAGAGCGGATCGAAAGAGGCGTCCCGTGGCAAATTGCCGTCGTTGTTCCCGGTCAGAAAACCGATGTGCTCGCACAGAACCCTGAGCAGTTCCAGGCTGTAGGCGGACCTGGGCGTCGAGGTGCAGAGGCGAACTATCCGGTAGGTCGGCAGGTCGAGCCAGTCTTGGGCGCGTTCGTAGACCTTCGCCAGTATGGAAGACTTGCCGGACGACCTTGAGCCCTTCAGGAGCACGGGGCCGTGCTTCTGGTCCTTGCCGTTGAGCAGGAGCTTCCTCACGCGCTGGACGGCCTCGTCGGCCTCCGGGGCGGGCGTGACCTCGCGCAACTGCGAAAGATGCGCCATACTCTCGGCGTAGACCTCCTGGACCATCTTCTTGCGGCTCTTTATCTCCGGATCGGCCTCCACCGATGCGTTCACCAGCGACTGAACGCTGTCGAGGAATCGTTGGCGGAGCTCCGTCAGGTAGGCGTCGTGATTGCTCAGCTCTGGGTCGATGCCACCCGGCGCGTAATCGGCGCTCAGGCGAATGACGTTGCCGGACGGAAGAGACTCCTCGACCTTGGTCCTCAGAAGCTCGCTACCCGGCGACGCGGATGGACCGTCGTTCCAGTCGCGAATTATACTTATCACGCCTTTGCCGGCCGCGTCCAGTCCTGAAGCAATTCGGCCGGGTGTTATTGAGGGAATGCGTCGACTGTGTCGGCGCGTGTCGTCGAAGCGACTACGGGGATGATAATTGTTGGAAATTGAAAAAATCGATTATTGACTGACACGTACTTAGGCCGTAATCCAATTGACGTTCGGCGGTGCTCTTCAGCACTTCCGTAACGTCGCTGTTGCCCGGTCGTTCGATTAACGCCGCCTCCGCTGCCGCTTTCAGGATGTTTCGCAACTTCGAGCCGTGAGTCGACTGCCAATCTTCCTGGGCCGTTTCCTCGCTGCGAAACGGTCGGGTTTACGCACAATGACAAATTTACTACACTGATGAGAACAATATGGTTGGAGCAACTACAGATTCGGGCAGGGACGGTCAAATAAATATTCTGTTGGTGCGGCAACAGATTGGTTATTCGACATTTTTTTTATTTTTATGATTTCACCAAAATATTTTTGAGGCATTATAATATTTTGCTCGACCAACTAAATATTTATTTGAACATTCTTGCCCGAATTTTTAGTTGATTCAACTGCATTTTTTTATCAGTGTAGGGGAGAGCGGGGCAAAATGGCACACCGGGGCAAAACGGGATAATGAGACTGAACGCAATTTTAGAATAACTTTTGGATAGCGGCGATGGACGTACGTGGGGCAAAACAGGTTTGAAAATCCGGATGTATCGTTGGGACTAAATGAGACATCCAACAATTATTGGAAAATTAAGTTTTACCATTACCGTCCCGTTTTACCCCGCTGTGCCATTTTGCCCCGGTCTCCCCTATGTTCGACGAGAGCCAATGTGCGCTTTCAAAGGATAAACAATTTTTCCTTACGAACTTTCTTTTCTCGATATTTTGAAGAAAGAAATTATATTGGTAATAATAATTAAAGCAGACCGATTTTCATTCTCCTACAGTAAATAAATATATTTTCTTTTTCAATCAGCGAAACAAATGCCGACTGGTTACCTGGTAGCTTTGAGACTGTGGCAATGGCCATTGTCGGTATAATACTCGTCCAGCAAAGAGTGGTGAGCGACGAGAGAGCGATAAGTCTCAGGCTCGAGAGTCGTCGGTGCCCAACCTGCGCTGTAATCCGCCCCGACCAGCAGCTGAAAGAGAGTTGACGCATTGCCGCTGTTCTTTTTACGAGAAAAAGTACTCCGAAGGGTGAACAATCCCTTCGGGGTGGAGGCTTTGAACGACCTTCCCGGGTCGCTTTTTTATTTTCTCGCTGGAAATAATTAGCCAAATGTGGTTCAGTCTTACGAGTAGAAAGCATCCCCTGGAGTGTCGATGGGACGCATTTATTTCCTCGAGAAACAGCTCGGCTAATCTCGGATCGATGTCCGGATCTTTGCTCGTTCCGTACTGCATGTCGACCAGCAAAACCTGTTCAACATTTTTATTTTCATTGACAGATTTACAATAACCTTCGTAAAGAAAGACATTCCAAACTCATCGGAAACTCACTTCGATACCCATGTCATCGTAGATCGATTGCAGTACTGGTCCGACGGTTTCCAACAATTGTTTACGCTCTTCGGCAAATTCTGGAGAAATGTCAATTCATCGCATCAAATATTTAAGTCCTCAGCACTTTTCTTACCCTTTGAAGCGCGGTGTATCACAGGTGAGGCACATTTACATCTCCACCGCTCACAACTCTACCATAAAACATCTCTACCATATTAAAACTGAACCAAAATCTCTGCGATTGTATGAAAAAAATTCTATCAGGGCAAACCAGTCGTCAACGACTCTACCACATAAGAGCTGTACCGAAATATAAGCGTCCAAAAAAATGTCTACCAGAAAAAAAACCCTACCAGAATCCAAATAGAACTCCATTGGACTTTAAATAAAACTCTACCTGATATAAAATGTACCGAATTATAAGCGTCCAAGAAAATCTCTATCAGAAAAAAAACTCTACCAGAATCCAAATAGAACTCCATTGGACTTTAAATAAAACTCTACCCTATATAAAATAAAACTTTACTGGAACACAAGGCTAGACGGGTAGCCTTGTATTCCGGTAGTTTTATTTTATGTTTGGGAACAAATGTTGGCATTAATAACCGACCGATGTATTTAAAGCTTCATACTTGTAAAAAAAAAAATGTATGCTTCAAAGGGTTAAAGGGTTACGAAAATCGACGGAAAGCTCCACTTCCGAAAGTCCCATTTTTTGACCGGAAGTTGCCTCATACCGGAAATACCATCAATGCGACATTTTCATGTGGATCGAATCAAAAAATAATAAGACTTTGACTCACCGTCTCGTTCACCGGCGATGAATATCTTGATGAGTCGCGGAGCCGGCAGATGAGCCGGAGGCGGTCCACCCTTGACCACCCCCGCTATAAGTTCCACCTCCAGATTCATTTTGCCCCAAAATCGTTATTTTACCAAAAAACGCTAACCGGACCACTCGTAGATATAACTGATAGGTCGACGATGATAAGCAGGTAACCGCGTCGCTTCCGCTTTGGCGAAATTTTTACACCTTTCCGGCTCTTTTCTTCGTCTCAAGCCCGAAGATCCGGGAACGAATATTCGCCGAGCACTCTCCGAGTTTTACTTCAAACTCAACCTTTCTGCACATGGCATTTTGCTCAACTTCAGACCGTAAAGCGTCGCGCGCAATTCTCGCGGGTCTCATGCGTCGGATGTAATAATATATTCTCACACGGAATTCCTCTGGTCGCAGGCTCACAATTGCGTTTCGCCTCTTCTTCGTTTAATAAAAATTGAGCTTAAATTTTTTGTTCTTATATTTTTATTCCCAAATTGTACGCAAGTTGGATTTCCATTTGTTCGATGTATCGTTTTGCTTTTAGTGTATGTTTGCTCGCGTAGGGTCGTTAGTTCGATTTATGGCCAGACATGTCCGATACTTCGAGATCTGAACAATCTACATTGGTTTGATTACCGCCGCGAAGTTTGTCTTCGGTCTCCGCTTTTTTCCATTCCTTTCGCAGCGTTTCCTTCCGGCGCTGTCGGGGCCGATGTCGAATCTACCAGCACGCCGGGTGTGACCGTCGCAGGAATTGTCAGAATTTATCGAAGAAACACGCACGCCGGACTCGAACTACTTCAGTCCGTCGACCGATGGGCTTTTTTATCTGAACCTTTTTTTTATGAAAAGCCGGAGTGGGAAGACGTATTCGAAATACGAAATTGAATTCTTTTGTGTCTTTGGCCTTTCCCGGTTCGGGACTTGACGGAAGACTGCTTTCCCGTACGAGTGTGAAGGTACATCGAACGTCGTTCGATTTTTTTTTTAAACCGCTCCAACTATTATCTTCCTTTCGCAAGGTCTCAGCGAGGTTGGAAGATGCGAAGATTCTTTGATAATTTTTGTTCGGATGAAATATACTTCCGGGAAGCTCAGCTCGGATCGATTCGGGAACACGATACCGCTTCACATCGTCGCATTCCCGCCGTCGAAGATTAATATATTCTTAGTTTTTTAAATTACCGATAGCGTACACCGAACTACTAAACACCCATGCGGATACGCAAATCGAGCGATCGACTTTTTCTATCCAACGAAAATCGATATTTTTTCTTCCCTTTATCTCATCAATATTTCATGTGCCACTCCGATCAACGGTATTCAAATAGACATTTTTCTCAAGTGTTTAAATAGTATATGTGTGTATATATCTTCGGTAATTAAATCCGTTTCTATGTCAATCCGGCGTCAACCGTTGATTGCTTTACGATTAACAGCCCCAGGCTTTTACCATTTGTCACATATATTAAAATGTATATATTTTTTGTAATAGACTCTCGTTTTACTCATTTATGTTTTTTTTTAAATTATCCTCATAATAGCTAATTAGGTAACTTGGTTCTAGGATTGTCTTCGCTGTTTATTTCCCCGTCGTTTCGTTCGAATCAACGTCGAGGAATTTGTTTAGAATTTTCGTGGACGAAAATCGTCGTCGTATCGATCGGAGCTCGTTTTCATGACGATGGACCGGAGCTCGTTTTCATGACGGTGGACCGGAGCTTTATTCGATTGTCTTGCGACTATTTTTTTTTCACCTTTCGTCGCGCCCGATAATCCTCGGAATCGTTCAGAGTCCTGTCCTACGCGGAGCAATCGCGAGGCTCGAGAGTTTCGTTTCGGATTCGGAGTACATTCGGGACCGGAGCAGCCGGTGTAATCTTGCCCCCCGACGTTGATCGGTGATAGCTCGTCCCTTCTCGGGTTGATCGAACGAACGGGACGAAAGTTTCTCATTGAGCCCCTCGGCTCTTCGCGAAGATCCTGCGATCTCACATTTTCCGGGTCGGCGAGAGATGAGACGTTTCGGTATAGTTCGTCGACGAAGTAATCTTCTCTAACACATAGTATCTATTGTTTACTCTCTCTTGTTTCTATATCATTTGTGTCCTCGTAGATCGGCAAGCATCGGAAAGCTTGTTCTGCATTTACATTGATTGTTCAGCTATAGCGTGTAGATCGGTCGACGGAGTCTCGCACGCCTCGCCCGTTGGCTACGTCAGACCCATTTTCTACGGGATTGATTTGTTTGTCCGCCTGGAATTGGAGAAAAGGGAACGAGAACGAATTACTCGCTGAGTCGGGCGATTATCGTGAGCCTGAAGATATCTGCACGAGGGTAAATTTCATCGGGCAACGACGGCTGTGTTTTGCATCGCAGAAACTTCGCTCGGGGAAGTTCACTTGCAGGATAATATTCTGGAGTGAATAATTTATTTTCTTCGTAATGCGCTGCATCGATGCAGAATAAACCAGAGATTAAATATGATGACATACGGATATCTTCGGGCTAATCGATTATCGATCTTTTCGGTTTATCGATGGAGGCCCTTAGGGGGGACTTAGGCCCTTAGGGGGACTTAGGGAGACTAAACCACAGATTAAACTTGATGTCATACGGATATCTTCGGGCTAATCGATTATCGATCTTTTCGGTTTATCGATGGAGGCCCTTAGGGGGACTTGGAAGAATCAAGGTCTGTGGAGCCCTAAGCGGCCCCTCAGGTTTCCTCAAACAAACAATTTTACAAAATACATATAAGATTGTCAAAGACTATATTCCCATTAGCCTGTAATTACAGACGAGGTAGTGAGTGAATCGCGAGTAGATTTAAATCGGATCGACCGATCGCTTTGTCTGTCTCGCAAGGTCTGTGGAGCCTTAAGCGGCCTCTCAGGTTTCTTCAAACAAACAATTTTCAAAAATACACATAAGATTGTCAAAGACTATATTCCCATTAGCCTGTAATTACAGAAGAGGTAGTGAGTGAATCGCGAGTAGATTTAAATCGGATCGACCGATCGCTTTGCACAGTCGAGACGGGACAATTACTCGCATCTTTGCGTCAAACCGTTTCGACCGTGGATTGTCATTACCGGATACGGTGTAAGAAAAGATGTTATAGCGTAAGACGGAGTGAATTTGGTGCGGAGTTGTCGCCGGGCGCGCTCATTTTGGTTCGGTGAATAATCCTTTCAAGGATTCCGGAGTCGGCGAGAGGCGCTTTGCTAAGCCCATTGCGGATTGAAACCACGACGGTTTAGTTTGGTTCGGTCGGAGCTGAGGCTGCTTTGTGGATCGGTGTACCTGTCGCCGCGACGAGTAAGGAGTTGCCGAAGTGCGCGAGGGCCGGAGAGAGAGTGCACAATGCCGTCGCGGGATTAAATTCAAACAAGCCGACCCAACTAAAATCAATGCGGCTGCGAGACCGAAGGGCTCAAGTAATATACGAACGAAGCGCTGTACCACGGAGGATACACAACACGGATAGCGAGGGTGAGGAAAATTTAAATGTAGTTTCCGACAACGGCGCTGCAAGACACGGAAGTCTTGCGGGGTGTCGAAAGGAAAACTTTGAAATTAAGGCATCCATAGTGTACGTTCCGGTTGCTGCTCCCTTTCCTCTTGTGCATGCGCATCGCCTCGCAGTACACTCTAAAAACAAGCGCGATGTTTCGGTACGCTCTACGCGTGCGAATCGTGTAGTCACTTTTTACATGCTTCGTCGTGTGTTGATTCTCAACACATACCCAAGTGTGTACTTTTTACACGGTTCTATGTGTTTTCACCTCTCTCCCCACCACCCATGTTGCGATCGATTCAAACGCATATGCAAGTGTGTTCTTTTCCTACTGTTTTCTTTTGTTAAGTGTGCAGCGCCACGACAAGTACCTACACTGTAAAAAATTTCGATTTGAAAATTCATAAATGTATATGAAGTTTTATGCATGTACAGTGTATGGAATTTCATCGACACGTATGTATGAATTTTGCGTATCCTGTATATTAAAAACAATATTATTTGTATAATATTTGTAATAATAACATAATTTTCATATATGGATGTTTTAATTTTCAATGCCATCACCGGTAATTTTAACATACAGGTATTGCATTTAAGATTAAATTATAAAAATTCAAATACAATGTATACGAATTCTAATTTCATATACCGAGGTTGTATATTTCATGTAACTTTGCATAATAAACGTGTTGTAAATTTCATAACAATTTTTACAGTGTAGTGTGTATCTGCCGTGGTTCGGCCTGAACCGCGTTGAAATAATTCACATAGGTGTATTAGAATAATCGTGTTCTGTAGCAAAACACCAAAAATTGTGTCTCACTGAGAATACAGGGAAGATGCAGTGCATGTGTGTTGATTCAACACGGGAGCCGGCCAACACGTGTTTTATCAATGCATTTGACTGGCAAAACACATGTAACACGTGTGTTGTGAGTTGTTTTAACACGCTTGTTTTCAGAGCGTGCCGAAGAGATGAGAAAGTTTCCGTTTCGTGTTGCAACCGTATCGTCTTCACCGTAGCGGAAAGAATTCAGTTGTCAGCCGCAGGAGGATCGGAGGATCGTCAAAGGCCGACACAAACGTTTGTTTGTGGCATCCGAGCCACATTTTCACGGCCCGCGGTCGACGGCCAGAAGCTTTCGTCCGACGAGTCGGCTTTATTACTCGGTGCGTCTATATCGTGCTTGTGACGTAATCCACTTTTTTGCAATGACATGGAGCAAAAACCGCGCGTTACAGACATTACATGTACCATCGTAAACAGAACGCCCGTGGCGAACCGTCGTCAGTCGCTCAACTTTTTTTTTTTCTCTCCCGTCTCTCGACAATCGCAAAGTAGTCGCGACAAGCTGCCCGCCGTCGTTGTTCGGTCGGGAATAACGAAAGGGCTTTCCGTCCGACGTAATCCCCGTGCGAAAATCGTCGAAGCAAATGTCGCACCGAGCGGCGCACCTCTCGTGCAAAAACGTCTTTGCGAACGTCGAGCTTTCACGTGCGGATGCCACGGAATTTCCTTCTTCCCGTTGGCAAGCTCATCGCGCGTGTCACTCGAGCAAGAGCACGCTCATCCGCCGCCCTGCAACAGCAAACTCCGTTCGGCCCTTCGGCATTCTTCGGCGGTCCGTCGTTCCGGAACGTCGGGTTCCGCACGCTGGCCTTTAATGGACGCCCGGAATGAAAACGACGGCTAAAGCTGCGGAAGCTGTCCGCGCTTTGCCCGGTGAGGGTTGAAAGAACGGATGAGGCTTTCGCTCGAAGTTTCGCCGCTAAAATTGCTGCCGCCGACCACCGGCGATCAATTTCGTGCTCGCCCGTTCCATGTTTCCTTTCCACGCGACTCGTAACGGAGGCACTTTGGACCCGGTGCTTTTTTCATTTTTCGATAAGATTGTAGACCGAAGAACGAGAGCTCGACGAACGGTCGCGCGGAGGCGGACAAATGTGTGTACACACATCCGCCTCCATTTCCGCCTCGCCGCTCTCGCCAAAACACACGAAGCCGGGAATTCCGAATGTTCCCCGTAACTTACACGGCGCTGGGAAGGTCGGGTGGAAAGTCGGCTTCCCGCGAGAAATCCGAGCGGAGTACGAGAACGGTGCTGGACCGACCCTGGCGAGCTTTCGAGATGCCGAGAAAGTCGTCGTACGGCGCCCGATGCTTTTCTGCATCTCTCGCTCTCTTCCGTACACCGAGAAAAAAAAATTGTCGGATCAACCAAATTCGCGTCACCCACGTTCAAAGCTGTTATTTTGTTGGTTCAACTGAACATTCTTTTGTTGAACGATTGTTCGCTTTAGTCGATTCGAAATATTTCGATACAAACAAATTAATTTATCGTGCCATCTAAGTGACGGGTTTGAACGCGGGGAACGCAACTTGGTTCGTCTAACAATTTTTTTTTTCTCGGCGTGCCGAAAGGATTGCTCGGATTTCTCGAGGAGAATAAGTTACGCGAGGGGGCGGGATGTTCCACCGTGAGCTACGATAGAGCAGCGTTGCGAAGGATGGGATAGGCGAGAGCGAAAAGGTACTTATCGACCCTTTCGCATCCGACGCCTCCATTATCTTTCTCCGTCAATCCACCCTCTTTCACCGGACTGAGGTCGACAACGGCGGCGAGCGCGGGTTATCGACGGCTATCGTGCGCCTCGATTAAACGGATTGCCGTTAATCGTGAGGGCGATTATATAAACTCGGCTACGTGCTTCTGACATATATGGAGGATGTAGTCAGAAAAGCAATTAACTTGTTCGATACTATGGACATACATTGTACTGCGAAAACACGCCAGTTTCTCGAAAGCTCGAACGCAATAATAGCACGCTAGATCCGTTTTCTCACGGAGAAACAAAAATTTGTTGGTGCAACAAGATTTTTGTTACCGTGATACATTTAGTTTGTTAATATCGGGGTAACAAAACTGGCTTTTAAACGTCACAAAATATTCCGCTTGGAGCGATTTTCTACCGCAACAAAACAGCGTGTGTTGTAACAAAAATTTTGTTGCATGACTGAGTGTCTATCTAAAACTATAATATTACCGGTAATTACTCGGCCGTTAAATTACAGCACGTGTCGTTTGTTCTCATAGCAGACAAAATCGTCGCTGTAACAAGAAATTTTTGTCGTGATAATAGCAAAACCGATTGCTTCTGTGTAGTAATTTTTTTGCTGCTTTTAATTTCTTTGCTCTAACAAAATGAGTTTTAGCGAAACTCATTTTGTTAGAGCAGTCAAACGATTTTTCTCCGTGCAAAGGGCGTGTATTTTACCCGATAATAGCTTTGGCTACCCCGCGACGCTTTCCTTCCGCGTACGGTCAGTCGTACACATTACCGTGTGTGGAACTGAGTTCTGTGACAAGCTTTTGCTCCAATGCAGCTGATGCTGTTTCCATTTCACGGCCTTGGCTCCCATTTCGGAAGCATTGTTCAGGCAACTGTGCGATATTTCACACTGCCAGCAATCTACGACCGATTGTATTTTATTTCCAGAAGGACGAGCCGCACCGAGGCTACTCGCGTCCCATTTTTCCGTTTTAAGGGCCGACCAAGTCTCGAGGGATGTAAAAAAAAAATATATCAAGTCATCGATAGATTTTTGAAAAATTGACTGCAGAACTTGTTTCGAGGCAGTCGTAGGATTGAAGCTATGTTCGGTGTTTTGGCGTTTTGGGTAATAAAAAAAAATATACGTATTTGCTTTCGAACAATTCGTCAAAGAGGTCGTAATCAAATTCTGGAATGAACGGGGCTTGGCACGGGAACTCGGAAGGTCGTACAAGCGGCAGAACAAAGGCGGTTCCCCACAATGAACGTACCGCGCACATCGGAAGTATCGATGTACATGGTATATGACCCTCTGACCTAGCGAGGTCGGCCGTTCACACAGATGGGTCCCCGGCGACGTGTTTGTTGATAGACCGGGCGGTGTCCTGCAATCACGATAAACCGCCCCGCGACCAGTCATTCCCCCAATATTCTATTTGTCAATTTATTTAATGAAAAAAATAAATGTTTCCTCGACCTGTCCAAACGAACAAAAAAATAACCGCGTAGTTCCTCTGAGCGCGAATTTACCGCGAAGTTGGTCGATAAAGTATCTCGTTCGCGATTTTTTTTTCGTCAGCCACTTATGAGCTTCCGGCGAGGCTGAATGTCATGAATTCCATTTGTCAATTTATTTTGTATAAATTAATGAATTCCATTTGTCAATTCATTTTTTATAATTAATGAATTCCACTTGTCAATTTATTTTGTATAAATTAATTAATTCCATTTCTCAATTCATTTTGTATAAATTAATGAATTCCATTCGACGATTTATTTTGCGAAAAAAAAATAAATGTTTACTCGAACCGTCCAAACAAACGAAAAATAACCGCGTTGTTCCTCCGAGGTTGGTTGATAAAGTGTCTCATTCGCGATTTTTTTTTTTTTCGTCAGCCACATATGAGATTCCGGTGAGGCAGAGTGTCTGCCCCCGAGAGAGGGTTGCCGGCATCGCGCTTAATACAGGACACGAGGCGAGGCCGGGGCGAGAGGAAGGAAACCTTCCGTGCCCGGGCAACCAGCTGCTTCGTACAGCGCAGTCAGGGCAGCCCTCCGGTTCCGGCCAGGGGCTCGCGAGAAACAGGTTCGCGGAGCGAGAGACAACGTGCAAAAGCCTGGAATAAGGAACCTCGCTGAGCGACCGGAGAGCGAAGGAAAGGGAGGCGGCCCGAAGTGGGGTAGAGGAGGTCGAGGGCTGAACAGAGGTTTGAATAAAGGCATCGTACGGTATCGACCTCTCTACCCACATGTTGCCGATGCTCCCTCGGCACATATTTTCTTACGCCCCAAAATTCCACGTCCAACCACTTTCGAGGGATTGCCGCACTTGTTCCACTTGGCAATCCCTCTTTCTTCGCCCATCGCCAGCCGAGAGACTTCCCGACAGTTCTCGGCTTCTTTCTCTTCATCTCCTGGCTTTTTAACTTTCAGGTCTTCGGATCCGAGGATTTTTCACACACGAGGCCGATGCGGCGAATAAAATCGCCAAGATTGACACACAACGGAAGCCATACGAATATCTCCGCGGTTCGGACTTCAACTTCGCGCTTCCGTTGAATCCTGCCAGAAGTTTTTTCCTCCGCGCGAAGGACGCGAAGTTCGGTGTTCAGATTTATTACGACGGAAGTCGAGGTCGCTGGTTTCGTTTCCGGGCTTTCCGGCCCTCGCGCTCCGCGAAACTAATTTTGGCATTCTTAGGATCGGAGCTCGGGAAAATACACGGACGTACCGAAACTTCAAAGCACACAATACCTTCGGTACTTTAATTGAATTCGCGAGCGCTCCGGTCAAGGATTCCGGATCTTTGTGTTCCGTCTTTTGAATAAAATGAAACGCGAGGATCGAACAGGGAGATCGGATAAGTCATCCGCGAAGAAGGCTGGAGGGATGAATTGACTTTTAATCGGCAAGCCCCTTGTGCAAACTAGCCCGTATTATCGACGCTTCGCACGGACGCCGGGCCGGTCCGAACATCGGAGAACCGTTCGCTCTCGCCCCCTCCCTTCGGACCGAGGGTCGTCGAAAGGATCCTTGATACCCTTCCTCAAATCCAATATCTTGTGTATCGATCGGTCGCGGCCGGGAATAGCGACATTTCTGTCCTGGATGGAAAATTCAGATGGATCGAAAGTGCACGTCGCGTGCATTATCGATTCAAACGAATCGATGATGCACGTGCCGCGAAAGGATGCGAACTCTCAGAATGTCGGTCAAGTGTTCGGTGCCACTTTCTGTACACAACTATCCAAGCTCGTCACGGTAGTTTTTTTTTCTCTTTTTTTCTTTGAACAACCAATCGTTAATTGGTTACGCCTGACGGCTGCTCGATTCGATGTGTCTTCGCGCAGAGTGGATATCAGATTCGGCATTGGCCAGACGTCGGCCCGGAGGACTCTCGAGAATGCCGTGGAGTATGCATGCGGTGCTGCTGGGAACGGTGAACATGCGAGCGAACCGCTACTGTCCGATACCGCGAGGGTCCATTAACGAAATTAATGGTATACGAACAGCTCCTGTATACCCTGTTGCTCTGTAGAGTACAGGTTGGGGAGAGTGGGGCAAAATGAACTCGCGGGGCAAAATGGACGCATGTCAAGGCATGGAACGTTAGCAACGATGCTACACCAAAATTATTGACGGCTGTCACGTTTTTAATAAAGTTGCTTTCCTAACGAGCCGATAATATAATATAATAATGTAAATCCATAAATAAATAAATAATTGCATGTTTATGATGATATTAATAATATAACATGTCAAGATCATTTTATTTTTTCATCGTTTTGTCACAAAATAAATTATTCGAGAAAATTGACGTCGCTACCTTCCATGCCATCTCAAATTGGAATCGGGATTGGATGAGCACCCAAATTTATTAATGATCATTATTGTTGCCCGAAAGTCCATTTTAACGCGTGTTCTTTTAGAAATCTTGTCAGATTATGTAGATTAGTGTGGCAGATTAATGTTATGTTGTAAAAAAACGTTTATAAATGTTTTGCAAGCTCTATTGATTCGTTGGTTCATTTTGCCCCACTCCCTCCCCTATACGGTACACGAGCTCGAGAGCGAGCGAGCGATAGGTAAAAAGGGAGAAGGGACCTAGAGGGGAAAACGCGAAAGCACTATACCCCTGGGCTCCCTTGGCTGTGTGTAGCTCGCGAAACGCGCAACGAAGCACTCTCTGCTGATTAAAAATTCTCTTTCCTAACATCGACTCTCCTCACTTTCATGACCACGTACTTTCCACCGCAAATCTCCCACAACGACGCACAGATATATACATAAATATCCATAATTCCAAGTAAACCTTCACCGGCATCGTAAACATAAGACGAAAACCTCATCCGCTATGCTTCGACACGTATATCCGCTTTCATCCTTTTCAAACTTTTCTCCACCGTCTCACGGAATACCCGGAAAATCTTAAATTCCCACTATCCCGGAAAGTCATTTTCCTTTGATCGCTGAGCCCCGAAGCAAAGTATTTTTTATTTCTTATTTCAATAAAGTGTCGCTTCAATTTAAAAAAAAATTTATTATCGATGAAAAATGCTTGACGTTGAGGGATAACAATAATCACGAGAAATCTAGGCTGGGTAGCATTGTCGCGTCGACAGCGTACGTCATCGGCGAAATTGATGAATGCCCGATACCGAAGTAATGAACAGCACCCAACAAATCCCCCGCCTCCAATGGCCGAGTTTCACAGGCACTGCTGCACCGTTTCTGTAAACTCCGCCCTTTTCGCGTCCGACGCTCCGGGCACTGAAATTATTGCTTCCATCAGGGTACAAAAATGGTTGAAAGAAAGAAGAAAAAAAAAATACCAACAACAACAAAAATGAAGTTATCCGACTGCAGAGCCATTCATCAAATTTGCCAGCCCGACGAGCATCGCAATCGTGGCGCAACCCTTGCGCCACGATGTACTATTACTCGATGTTCACCTACCGCTTTCGCCGGGCCTTTGTCAAGCCCCGACAGTATTCGTCAGATTGATTAAACGTCATGCGGACTCCTCGTGCTGAAGCAAAGTGATGCTGCTCCGATGTTCGGAGTCATCGTCGTCAACGTTTCTCCTTCGGCCACCATTACTGTCGTCGCTCTAAGCGTCCGAAATTCAGTGCACGTTACCCGAAACAGTTGATAGCCGGTGCTAAGCGCGGCAATTACCGAGTCGCGGATTCCCGTCAACCGTTCGTCACCACACTAACTTCCAGTAGAACATTGTGTTGAATCCATTAATCTATCGCTTGGCAACCACACGGAGAAAAAAATATTGTCGGGACAGCAAGAATTTTCTTACCACGACTCATTTGCCCGCTTATCATACACTGAGAAAAAAAATTGTTAGATTAACCGAGGTGTGTTCACCAGCATTCAAAGCCGTCATTTAGTTGGTGCAACAAAATCTTTTGTTCGAATCGAAAAATTTTAAGTCGACTGAAGCGAATAATCGTTCGACAAAAGAATGGTTTAGTTGCACGAAATAAACAACAGCTTTGAACGTATGTGACCGCGAATTTGGTTGATCCAACAATTTTTTTTTCTCAGTGTATGGACAACTAAATATTTTGCCAAAATAGCAAAGCAGCAGCCAAATATTTTTGCCGCCACAGCAATCAATTATCAACGATCTACATTTTGTTAGAGAAACAGAACAATTTTTCTCGGTCCAACTAATTTTCTTGACCCGACTGGTATTTCCTGAAGCGTATTTAACGACGCAGTTTTTTGGGGCCAACTCTTCCCTAGCTCGATGGGAAAACTTTCTGTAACGTCGGTCGCCGCCTCGTCCCTTCGAATAGTTGGAGAGCGAAAGGGAGTCCAACTCGCGTCATTTTCCACACCGCTGTGTGTACGCGTCGGGGGAGCAAAAGGCTGGCATTATCGAGAAGCCATTGTTGTTGTTTCCAAGTACGAAGCCGTTCGGTGACGTGTTCGAGGGAGTTCTCTCGTGTTCGGACGCCTTCGGAGCGGGAAAGCCAGCGTGGGACCCTCGATTTTTCCAGCAAATGTGGACGAGTAGATCTCGGCGAGCAATAAAATGGTGTAAAGCTTAATGGCGGGGCCACAAAATTCCAAGCTGGTATACGAGAGTCGGCTACGCGGCAAGGAAACATTTACGGTGCGAGGACTAACAATCGTGCTCGCAGGAAAAGTTTCCTCCTTATTCTCGGCAAATACGAAGTTCCGATGGAGATTCGGCGACGACTCACATAGGACAACGCTTTCCCAGCTAGTTTCCTTTACGAGGAAGCCAAAATTGGTTGACTTTGAAACTTTCCTGTAGGGGACGATTTGTGAATAACGTCGAGAAATAAGGAAGCAACGAGCTAAATATATGTGGACGTTTTTTTTTTATTCTTAAGAAAAATCTTACGCTGACTTTACTGCGGCGTTCACCGGAGAGTTTTCCACTCCACGCTGAGGAAAGCTTCATCTGCGGTTGGCACCGGTGGTGGAAAGGTGGAGCTGGCCGACTCGGTCGACGCTATCGGCGACGTCTCCAACGACCAGCAAGCCCCTCGGTTTGAACCGACAAGCGGCTCGACTACTTGCGCCTACGCTCTCGTTTATATTCTCCACTTGCTGGTCGAGCTTTCAGTAAGTATCATCCATACTGCTTGGCCGTGCGGCGATGTAGGGGCAACGTGGGGCAAATTGGAACAGCTAAGCGATTCGGGAATTTGTATCGATAATAGACAATTTGTTTTGGATTTATTTAACTCACCAAATGTTTAAACAAATTAAATACGGTTTTTTTTTTACAGACCGCGGTGATTCTCATCGGCTTAGTCTCGCATGGATTTCTCTTTCTCTCAACTTTTCACTCGCGATCCCGTTCTCTCTTCGTAGCAGTAAAATAGACCAAGACCAAGGCCGTGCGGCGATGTAAGGGCAACGTGGGGCAAATTGGAACAGCTAAGCGATTCGGGAATTTGTGTCGATAATAGACGATTTTTTTTTAGTTTATTTAACTCACCAAATGTTTAAACAAATTAAATACTTTTTTTTTTTTCAGACCGCGGTGATTCTCGTAGGCTTGGTCTCGCATGGATTTCTCTTTCTCTCAACTTTTCACTCGCGATCCCGTTCTCTCTTCGTAGCAGTAAAATAGACCAAGACCAAGGCCGTGCGGCGATGTGGGGGCAACGTGGGGCAAATTGGAACAGCTAAGCGATTCGGGAATTTGTGTCTATAATAGACGTTTTTTTTTAGTTTATTTAACTCACCAAATGTTTAAACAAAGTAAATACTTTTTTTTGTTACAGACCGCGGTGATTCTCGTAGGCTTGGTCTCGCATGGATTTCTCTTTCTCTCAACTTTTCACTCGCGATCCCGTTCTCTCTTCGTAGCAGCAAAATAGACCAAGAGCCGGCTTCCTACTTTGTTCGAGAAGCCCATCGAGGTCAAGTGCAACATGTCGACTACGTAGCACCGGTTAGGTACAGTGGAGCCGCGTTACTACTTTCCGTAGAGATAAAAAAGAAAAAGGAAAAAACGGTAAAAAAGGCCGCCCTTCCATTCTCGAGGACCACTCGGTCGACGTACACAGAAGAGCATTCGCTTCGGATATCGCGATGGGTGAAAATTGTGCCAAGTATTTTCAGTGTACAGATAGGAGAGGGTGGGGCAAAACGGAACCCTGGGGCAAAACAGACCAGTGCTCACTATTTAAGTCTCAGACATTATTTCACTACAACCCGTTGATGATTGGTTGAAAATGGTCCGTTTTTCCCCGCGTGTTTATTTTACCTCACTCTCCCGTGCTCGTCGGGTGGCTCAGACCCCTGCGAACTTCATGTTTTAATCCAGCATAACCGGACGCGCACCAGTCATGGAATCCTCTCGTAGAAGAGACTTGAAACGTGTTTTTTTTTCATTTCAAAACGACGCTCCGCCCGGGCGTGTTCCATATTTACCAACGCTGACCTGAGGGAAATTAGTCTCGAGCAGTGCAACTCGGGATTACCTTCTGATGAATTATTGAAGGAAACATAAAATTTTGACACGAAACGCGAAGACCGTCGGGACAGCTCGAAATGAACATTCCTTTGAGTTTTTGTGAAAAGTAGTTTCACAATTTTCATGCGTCATTTTGTCACCAATACTGTGTTGTATTGTCAGGGCTTTTCGGTTAGCGGGACACGACATACTATATTGGAAAAAAAAATTCAATAATCGGAAAAGGTATCAGATCGATTCGTCAATTTAAAAAAATACATTCGAAAACAAAAAATTCTCGCCGTTGACATGTTTTTGGTCGTGGATTGACTTAAATATCCATTATGGGCGAAGAAAGTTTACATCAAAATAAAATATTAATTTTCGGATATACGGTGATTGTTTTCAGTATTTTTAGCAATAGTGCTGTATCATTTGCAATTAAGTCTCGAGAAATAAAATAAAATATGGGTCACTGGCTACACAATAAGCGACTCGAGCGAGACGGAGTGAGGCTTTTTTTCATCGAGGCTCTCCTCAGGGATAAGAAAAAAAATTCTGAGAGTTCGCCTCGATGTGCTGAATTCAAATATTTTCCGCCGAATGCCATATTTCCAATCCGTATGGAATATTCGTGATGGAGATGCAGGAATGGAATATGTTTGATGGAGAAAGGGCGTTTTAACGAGAAACTACGGAAAGTCTACGAGTTCGTAATCCACGTGCGGCTGAAACCATTCCCAGCTGAGACTGAACCATCGATATGGCTACGGGATCGCACCAGTTGCCGAGATTCATGTTCTGGCCCGGTGCTAAAGTCGGTACGACAAAAAGAAATTTTTATTATCTACGTGGAACGAGGACTCGAAGGCTTCACCATTGAGTGAGTGGGAGATGCGGTGGACACTTTCGCCGTTCGCCGCTCTCGTACCGTCTCGTGTGACGAGCAAGGTCTCCGAGCTCATCTACTAAAACCGTCATAAAGTTCCCGGGTAGGACGAGCGAGACAGCGGCATTGTTATATGACCGCACATTCGAGAATTTTAGGAGTGAAGGTGTAAGTTTACGGAGCGTAATATAAGATTTAACATCCCAACGTGACGTAATCTCGTTACAACGTGACTCGCGACTCCTCCGACCCTCAGAGTCACCTTGATAAGGGAATCGTGCGAAACGAAAGACCGGAACACGTGTAGCGTTCTCCATCGTTTAGCTGCGTTTAATGAGGTCTGTCCAGAGTCTTATCGAATGGAGATAAATAATTAGTTGCGCCCAACCAACGGACTGTTTAAACACGCGTTTGGCCATCAATGAATACCTGTGCATGTCCATTTCCAAGAATACGGAGAAAGGATGAACGCTCGAGTGGGCATTAAAGGGAAATTCATGAATGAGCAGACCGTTTTAATGACGTTCGGTTTCGGGCGGAAAAATCTGTCGACCGATGCGGCTGTAGTTATCCAGTCCGGACTCACTCATCGTCCTTTATCTGTCGATCCGGCAATCAAGCGAACCATAGTCGCGCTGCTAATTGCGAACGGCTTTGCGCCACTGCTGCTTTTCAGATAACAATGCCATGCATCACAATTACGAAAGAGAATCCTACGGTCGGACTATCTCTTCCTGTCAGGAAACACAGTGTATTCGCATAATTTTGCCTTGAACGCGTTTTTTTCTATGAGGACAAGATAACTTCAATGACGTAGGAAGCTGTTCGAAACGCTCGTAGCTTCGTAGCTCACGGCGTGAGCAGGATCAGTCGGTGAGTGACTTCCAGGCGTCCCCGGCCACATCTAAAGCAGTCCAGCACACGATGGTACGCGTGATGACAGGGAGATTATTGTGAGTTGATCATTTTGCCAAGTCACTTTGACCAGCCGAGTTACAATTGCCGAGTTACAATTGCCGAGTTACAATTGCCGAGTTACAATTGCCGAGTTACAATTGCCGAGTTACAATTGCCAAGATACAATTGCCAAGTTACAATTGCCATGTGACAATTGCCAAGTTACAATTGCCAAGTTACAATTGCCATGTGACAATTGCCAAGGTACAATTGTCAAGTTATAATTGCCATGTGACAATTGCCAAGTTACAATTGTGATTCCGTTAATCGTCAGAGTTCATCTCTCTTACGCGATACTTCTCGCCACCTCGGCGCAGGCCTCATCATGGGGCCAGAGAGTCTTCCCGGACGATATTGAACTGCCTCCACCCCATCAGAATAATCATTTCCGCGATCGCAATGTCGAGTCGAGTGTCGACGATTACGAGGTCTGCGAAACGCAGGAATGCAAGACAGTCGGTATGCATGTATATAACATTTTCATCGTAGTGTCATCCCCTTGGAAATAATGCGGCAGCCGACAATTTTCTCCGTAGCTACCGAGTTTCTCAGGGGCATGAACCAGTCGACGGATCCGTGCGAGGACTTTTACGAATTTTCATGCGGTGGATGGGCGGCGAATGTAACGATTCCAGGGAGTTCCATGTTCTGGAATCGGGACACTCTTTACCAGGAGATTGTCTATTACCGTCTCAAGGGCAAGTAGATCAGCAAAATCTCTCCTCAGTGTTCTTAAGGACGAAACAATCACAGAATTGTCAGTAACATTCTGAAGATGTACTATCCTGTTACAGAAATCCTGGAAACTGAACCGAATCCGAGTGAGATCCTGCCGGTGAGACAAGCGAAGAGATGGTATCGCTCCTGCATGAATACAGGTGACGATTGCGAGTCTTCTGAACGTTATTATTGACTGCGATGCAAGCTAATTGATTACTCTCATTGTCATCAAAAGCGAGGCTTCACGAACGCGGTATTGGACCAATCGAATCCATTGTAATGCAAGCCGGTGGTTGGCCGATGTCGATGGAGGACGACGCATGGGACGCGGAACAAAATCCTTGGCAAAACGTCGACCGTTATTACGCTCGTTTAACGGGTTCCTACGCCTTCTTCGACGTGAACGTGCATCCTCCGAAGGAGGTTCTGGAGTATAGAGCGATACGGGTAATCACTTGTCCTCGTGTCATGAAATAATAAGCCCTGCGGACCGAGTTACGAATACAATGTCACTAATAAATTAACGATTGATATCAGATTGGCCCGCCGAGTTTTCTTCTCGCCAGAAATTCATTGGTCAAGCAAGACTCGTACATCGATCTCATAATTAAAGTAGTCGACATGTTCGCAGAACAAGGCAAAACCGCATCGTCGTTGGAAAGGATGAAGAAAGAAGTCCAAGAAGTGGCAGACTTCGAGTCGAATCTCCGAGTGGTATTTATCATAATTTTCTGTAGTTTCGTTTCGGTTACCTTTGTCGTTGCTCTGCAGTGGCGACGATGTAGCATCGACTTTAATTTAATTTAGAGACTGTTTGATGACTCTAAAAATTTATCCGTCATCGTTCGGCTCAGTTATTGACTGAGACAGAATGGGGCTACAACTTAACTGATTCCGCCGAATACACTCAATGGCGAGAGACCGAAATGTATCTGGAAGAATTCGTCGAATGGTATGAGGAAACCAAGATGGAATTGCTCGACGATCCCAAAACGCGGGTGAGTTAAATTCTGAAAACTTGCCAACTTTTTTCATAACAATTTTCCTGCTCATAATATTGTGGCCGATTTTCAGATCGACTGGATGTCGGTGATCCAGGATGTTTTCGACATGGTGGACATCAAGGTAGATCCAGACACGCCCGTCTACGTTAACAATATGGCCTACGTCTTGGGTATCGGCGAACTTCTTAAACGGACTTCAGCGCGAACGATCGGTATGCTTGCGAACGATGATTTTTCTATGAGGGGATTTTTTAAAAACTGTTTTCCGATTGGCAGTGAACTACATTCACTGGAACTTTGTCGCGAGAATTCTGCCCTACACGACCGAGGAACTTAGAGACTTCATGTTCAAGGTGCAATACCGAGACTTCGGAGTTGAGGAGAGCGAAGCTCGGTAAGACCTACGTTTTGTATTTTCGCATCGTCACATTTTGGTGAATTATTAGAAAATCGTTAAAATTGTCCACTCAAGCTGGTTGGAATGTGCGAAGCAAATGAAGATGGAACACGCCGCGGCGCACATTTTCGCGAAGAATTATTTTACCAAGTCCACTGAGAGAGCCGTAAGTCGGAATAATAATGATCGGCTGGAAAATCACGAGTCGATGTTGACTGCGTATTTTTTTCAGGCTCTGGATATGTTGGAAACCGTGCGAAAAGCTTTGGAGGAAAACATCGACAAGTCCAATTGGCTCAGCGAAGAGGGCAAGACTGTGGAAAAAGACAAAATCAACGGTATGAAAGTCTTCATGGGTGTGCCGGATTGGTACAAAAACGAAACGGCTATCGTCGAAGCTTACAAAGGGGTAAACAATTGTACACATCATTTTGTAATAAAATCAATTTTTTTGAAAATTTGCAGTTTCCAATGTATATTCATTTTTTTTCACAGCTCATTATTCAGGACGAATACTTCGAGAATGCTTTGAGCTACATGAAATATCAGAGAAAGAGGGATTTCAAACGCTTCAGAAGTTGGGACGATTCTGAAGAGAAACATGAGTGATTAATAAAAAATAAATATATAAATAAATTGATAGAAATAGATAATAATCATAATAATTATTTTGATGTGTCATTTTAGTTTAGGGATGAATCCCTTGACGCTAAATGCTGAGTACAGCCAAACAAACAGCATAAGTAAGTTTTTGGTGACGCCAAGTATTTTTTTGTCAATTCGAGAATAATTTGGCAGGCAATGAAGAACCGTTCAATTTATCTTCGTCAGACCTTCCACCAGTCAACTTCCAGTCTCCCCTTTTCACACCAGGATTGCCTGAGTACGTTAAAGCCTGTTTTTATCGCAAAGTAGCCTCGCGCTTAAGATGAATATTCGCACGACTAAAAAAATTCCTATTACGTTTCAGCAACGTTAACTACGGGCTGTCTGGATTTACCGTCGGTCACGAAATGGGTCATGGCTTCGACGACCTCGGTGAGTCTCCATTTTTATTTTGTTTTTACAAAATCGATGAGATTTAGGATTTTCGAGATTCTTGATTAATTGTTTAATACCGGTTTGGTTAATTGCGAAATGTGCGATATTTCTCCGTTATTTAATTCGTATCGACAAGCGGCTGACTGCTCCGAAAATCGTTTATTAAATTAAAGGTATCAATTTTGGGAACGACAAGGATTATACACAGCTTAGCAGGGACATGTTGAACGATTACTATAAGAGAGCCGACTGTTTCGTCAGGCAATACGGAAGGTACTACAACAATAAATCGGAAACTAGTACATCGGACCATTTGGTACGTAAAATGAAGTCCAGAAACTTATTTTTCAGCAAAGAATTAAGACGTGACTGTGAGGCTTTTTCCGCAGTCTTTGGAGCGGTTAACGGAAGGCGAAAACATTGCCGACACGACTGGCCTTCAGGCGGTCTTTCATGCTTACGAAACAATTGACAGGAAAAAACCGAACGGTGATTCGAAACTTCCGGGTCTCGAAAAATTTACCGACAACCAACTTTTTTTCATATCATTCGCCGCCGTGAGTGAACCAGTTTTATGTTTTCAACACTGTAATATCCTATCAGTCCGGCCTTTGGATAGTCGAAAAATTTATTTTCGTTCTTTAATTCGCTGTGATTTTGATATTCGATCCAAGGCTTGGTGCGGATTGGAGAGGCCGGAATATCTGATGAAACGGGATCCATCGAAGGACACGCACAGTCCCGCGCGATTGAGGGTTATCGGTGCGGTTTCCAACACGAAAGATTTCGCCAAGGTTTTCAACTGTCCGAAAGGAAGTTCGATGAATCCGATCGACAAGTGCAGTATTTGGGAAAAACCAGGTGCCGCATTAAAAGCGGCGGTGTTGCCTGCGTGGATGAGAAAAATTAGGAAGCATCATCGTCAGACCAGACACTGGTAGAGTTGAAGGCACCATCCATTTGGTGCAATGTTTTGTTCGATAATATCCAATATACCTAGCGATAGTGATATTGCAATTTAGAAAAATTTAGAAAAATTAGGAAGCATCATCGTCAGACCAGACACTGGTAGAGTTGAAGGCATCATCCACTTGGTGCAATATTTTGTTCGATAATATCCAATATACCTAGCGATAGTAGTGTTGCTATAATCGTATTTCTATTCTTCCCAAAATACTTCCAATCAATTGTCATCGTGTTATTTTGACAACTCATGAAAAAGAAAACGTGCAACAATATTATTATTATTACTGGCGATCGGGCGCTTCGCGTCCGACGCTAGGTTCGCTTATTTATGTTATTTATTGTTGACAGTAGATTATGACAAATGCAAAATATGAGATTTCACTCCCGTATGCTATGAACACCGAAATGTCGAGAATATAGCATATGGAAGTGATTTAGGATTTTCGGATTCCACTCCCGTGTGTTATATGAAATTTTGGTTTTTCGGACTTCACTACCATACATCCCATTGTGTGACGTATTGTGTATGAGCGATAATCCTTGCAACTTTGTCCTCCTTCTCCTCGTAATCCTTACACATTAATACACAACATACCTCGACATACCTCGACCTCAACATACCTCATATTTTACATACGAAATAAAGTTTCAAAATAAAGTCGAGGTGACATTATTATTATTATTGTTATTATTATTATTATTATTTAATTATTTATTTATTTATTTATTTACGGGACGAGCCCTTTTACATAAAATAATTCAGATAATATAATATCGTAACCGTATGAGATTAAAATTAAATTCATAATGATTTAAAAAAAATGTATATGAATATGTTAATGTGCATGTATATGTATATCTATATGTGTAATGTGTATGAATATGTATTATTATTATTATTATTATTATTAATCAGAGCCACACCGGCCGACGAAAAACCGATGTGGTGTTTTGGCATACGGCAGCCAGTGTGGAGCAAGCGATGTGCCGTTTTTCCAGTTACGGCAGAATAGCACCTGAATATTATGCGGAGGTTTCCAGAGCGATAGTTATATTACAACTGCAAAAGAGGGAGAGAGACAGGAAGATATAGAGAGAGGGGAGAGAGTCTCAATCGGTTGAAATACGCAACGGGGCAGTTTTCAATTATCGAGGGTGTGGAATCCTCGAGGTCATTTGAAAATAGGACGACAACGAGGACGGAGAGACAACGGAGAGGAGGGTGAGGGCCGACCGGTTGGTCGCGCTCGTCTCCCGAGGGGTCGATAATTATCGTCACCCATACAGCTCCTCCCGCTCTTTCTCTCTCTTGAGAAAAAAAAAAGTTTCTCTTCGAAGCCCGCAGCATCAGTGCCACTTTAAACACTAAAACCGATTTTTTCTCCTGCAAGCTTTTTTACTCCGCTTGACCGCTCTCTACGCTTTTTCAAGAGAGAACTTTGATTGCGTGAACACTCTTCGATATTTCTTCAAATTAAACAAAAATGTCTATTGACAAAAATGTCTATTGACACACTAGTTCCTTTCACTTTAATCTAGACGAGTATTTACAAATTAGTGGTACGAGCAATCGAACGGTGATATTCTAATGGCAATTTTAATGAGGTCCTTTCCAACAGGTTTTCACTGCATTCATTTCTTTTTTAACCCTCAAGTAATTAGGGAAAGGAAAGAGTTCTCGAATCGCAAAGTTCAACAAGTACTTTCGCGAGCTTCAGCCCCCTACCCGACACTCTGAAAAGTGGCATTTTATCGATTCGCCGTAAAATGTAATCTTTTATTTTATGACCTTTTTCCATCTTTGCTTGTTCGATCCTTGGTCAACGTACGCTTCGAGAGTGTTTCCCTTCACTTAGAGGGACAATATTTCCCGGGTTTGCTAATGGCAGGGAGCGCGGTAAGAACGCTAGAGGGACGAATAAGAAAAAAACTTCGTAAAAGCCTCGTAGAATATATTTACGTTGAAATTCTTTTTTTTCTCCTTTTTTTCACTCAAACGTTGACGCTCTAAGTAATAAAACTTGGAGTGGAAAAAGTCTCCGCGACGTTGGAAATTGGAGGGGTGGCCGGAGAGTTAATCGAGAAGAATAATAGAGAAGTCCGACGAGGTGTTTTTTAGGGTGGAAGATGCGTTTCTTCGTGCTTGCTTAGCGCATTGAAACAGAGTGTCATATTTCATATTTTTTTAAGCCTGAAAGAATTTTCAACGCAACTTATCCGTAAAGATGCTGAAAAAAAAAAATGAACCAAAAAAAGAACCTCCGGCTGGGTTATTAATGGCGGCCACCACGCCTCGCTTGTTATTAATTTTCACTTTATGTACGCCGCTCTCTGTGTCGGGGAGCCCCGAGAGCGAGCAGCGAGGTTGCGCTCTCAACGGCCTATGTATGTGCCACGGCGCTCGACGACCACTACCACATCGGCGGGTCCCTCTGACACGGTGTTCTCCAGACCCCATCACCGTCATATCGATCCGAAAGATAGAGTTCGGTAAGAGCAACCGAAATTAGAGAATAAATGGCTTGATTCGATCGGCCGTCCCCCGCTGCTCCACCTTTAACGCCGCGGCAGCGCTATTAACATTTTGAATGTAGAGCAAAAGCTTTCCACCCCAAAATCGGGTAACACGCGGATGAATTTTTTTCATTGACGGGACCAAATTTTACCGACATAAATTTTCAATTGCTCATGCATGATAAATTTCAATTTGCATGTTCAATTTGCAGACCTCTCTTCGCCCGCGTTGCCTTTGGTGCTGATATAACAGTAGCATAGATGAACGTGACAAGTGTTCCAGCCGTTAGTGGGGAACAAGTAGTAACAAATGTCAATAGCGATTCCGGTTTACGAGACACGTGCATCTTAACCAGCGTCGTGTCAAATGCGAGAACCGTAAGAACTATACTGTCTAAAACAAGATGTCGGTCGATCGGAGAATCCACTTTGATAATCCGGACGGTTGCATAGATGGACGTGAAAAATGTCCAAGATGTTAGTGACGAATAAGTAACAAATGTCAAAAGTGATTCCGCTCTACGAGACACATGCATTTCAATCGGCATCGTGTAGAATGCGACAACCGTAAGACCTACTATGTCTAAAAAGGGAGATTATTACAGTGTACCAGCGTAAGAACCCCTCGCCCTTTCAGTGCACATTACTTCCAATCTAGCGGGAACTTCATGTAGCACCTTACCTCTATCTATCCATTACCTTCGCCATTGTCTCTACACCCAGGAAAATAATTTATTTGACGGCCACTGTTCATTTGGTTTAAGTAAAACATTTATTGGATTTAAATAAATATATATTCAAATTAAGTAAGTAGTTACTTAAATGAAATAAATATTTTACTTAAAGCAAATAAACGGTGGCCGTTAAATAAATTATTTTTCTGGGTGTACTTATCGAAAGATTTAATGTGGACAAGCGAGGCACCGGGATCTTACTTTTAAGAGTTGGTATAACGTTATCCGTTCCACCCTGGACGTGACAAATTTCCAAGATGTTAGTGAGGAATAAGTAACAAATGTCAATAGGGATTTCGCTCTACGACACACATGCGTTCCAATCGGCATGGTGTCGAATGCGACAACCGTAAGACCTACTGTGTCTAAAAAAAGAGATTATTACAGTGTACCAGCATAAGAACCCCTCGCCCTTTCAGCGCCACATTACTTCCAATGTAGCGGGAACTTCATGTAGCACATTACCTCTATCTATCCATTACCTTCGCCATTGTCTCTACTTATCGAAAGATTTAATGTGGACGAGAGAGGCACCGGGATCTTACTTTTAAGAGTTGGCATAACGTTATCCGTTCCACCCTGGACGTGACAAATGTCCAAGATGTTAGTGACGAATAAGTAACAAATGTAAATACGGATTTCGCTCTACGACACACATGCGTTTCAATCGGCATCGTGTCAAATGCGACAACCGTAAGACCTACACTGTCTAAAACAAGATGTCGGTCGATCGGAGAATCCACGTTGATAATCCGGACAGTTGCATAGATGGACGTGACAAATGTCCAAGATGTTAGTGACGAATAAGTAACAAATGTCAATAGGGATTTCGCTCGACGACACACATGCGTTTCAATCGGCATCGTGTCGAATGCGACAACCGTAAGACTTACTCCGTCTAAAAAAAGAGATTATTACAGTGTACCAGCACAAGAATCCCTCGTCCTTTCAGCGCCACATTACTTCCAATGTAGCGGGAACTTCATGTAGCACATTACCTCTGTCTATCCATTACCTTCGCCATTGTCTCTACTTATCGAAAGATTTAATGTGGACAAGAGAGGCACCGGGATCTTACTTTTACGAGTTGGTATAACGTTATCCGTTCCACCCTCCCGAGATTCCACGGATGCAGTAATCCAACCGACTGAAAAAAAGTCAATAAAGAACCGTCGTAATAAAACCCACCGAGCGAGGCTCGTTCCACCGATAGAACGAGATAAAAAGAGGTCCGCTTTGCCCTTCTCGTACAATAATCCCGAGTACGAGATGATGTCGGTCGGTCGCAGAATTCACGTTGATAATCCGGACGTGTACCGATCGAGCTTTCCCGCAATAATATATATTGTCAGGGCGACCAACTTGGGAAAACCGAGAATACGACGTGGTTTGGATTTTAAACCAGCAACAGCTATGGTCTCGATGTAAACTCGGAACCGAAGCCGCTGGAGTATTTATCATCGTCCGCGGACGTGGCAGACGACGTGGCCTGGCAACGGCGTTACCGTTATCTATCGTTGACGCGAACTTTGCAAGTACAGTGGGACTCCCGTTTTCTCGACATCGGTTAAGCCATGGCGTCAGGTATAAAGTCTGTACGAAATTTAAGGACATTCAAGGAGGATTTCCAGGACAATTTTATAAACGCAAAAAACATTTCATATAGACAAAAACAAAATTTAATCAAAAATTCCATGGTTGCCCCTTTCGAGTCAATTTTTTGCGTTTTTCAACGTCCTCAAACGGCACGATAAAACGCCTCCAAAACTTCGGGGAAGACCCTATCTTGTGTATTTTTTGTTGTAGAACACGATGGGCACCCCGGATTTTTGCTAGCTCCATTGGGAGCCGAGAAATCTACCGCCGAAAATCACGAAAATCGACTTTTTTCCAAAAGTGGCTTAAAAAGTGAAATATCGTTGTTCAATCGATTTTTTTTTTGTTTCTACGCTATATTCCACGTTTTTTTTCGCTGATCACGAATATGACAATTATTTTACGCCCAAACCCATATTTTCTATTTAAATTCCAAAAATACGATTTTCCGTGCATAAAATCGAGACTTTCAATGTCTCACTGTACTTCAGCCCCACAAAGGTCAGCGGATTCGTATTCAGCGGGAAAAAATATGCCGAAATACATAACAGTTCGTTTAAAAAAAGACAAACATTTACTAAACAAATATACATTTTTAAACATAATCAAATTTTCGGAGACATAAAAAAATCAATCACATTAGGTGGAATTGAAGGACAATTCCAGGACTCCAAGGACTTCAAGGAGCGCTGGACACCCGATGTAATCGAAACTTTCGATTCGCTTTTCTCGAGACGATGTCAAACAGATCCGGTCGGTAATGTTAACTGTAACGGAACGGTGCTCAATGGAAGGATCAATACGGGGTTCAGGAGAAATTACTAAACGGAACCCAACAAATGGCGTCAGATCTCGGAACTTCTTTACTCCGATGTCAAACTCTCGATGCACGTTCCGCAAATACTGAAAAGTGGATTTCGCCAATAATCGGAAAGATCGTTTCAGGAAATCGTGGAAGATTTAAAGGAGGCGATCTAATTAACTTGTGAATTCGAGGGAATGGAAATTAGTACTCGACGATGAACAATGAAACAGAGTGCAGGTGACCAGCGAGCAAAGCAGGCAATTGGAGTGCAGCGGCAATTAATTACCTGCCCCAGGAAATCTTTAATTAATCCCCACGAGACAGCGTCCACCTAAAGTTTCGACAGATGAAATTGGATGAGAGCGGTGAATATGGACCACCATTTTATTTTAATGAATT
Source organism: Amblyteles armatorius (assembly GCA_933228735.2). Lineage (NCBI taxonomy): Eukaryota > Metazoa > Arthropoda > Insecta > Hymenoptera > Ichneumonidae > Amblyteles > Amblyteles armatorius. The sequence continues at coordinate 10,184,550 of OW121690.1, forward strand.
CTCCTGGTTAACTCTGGAACAGCGATTTTTGACAATTTATTCAGACGACCCCAAGCTCTCTTCCTTGTTTAGTCTCGAAAAATATTACCTCGAGAACGAACCATTTTGCACTCGAGTACGGGTCATACCGTTCGTCGCGGAAAATTCCCTCGGAATGAAAACGGCGAGAGAGAGGGAGAGAGGGAGAGAAAGAGAGAGAGAGAGAGAGAGAGAGAGTCGGACTAGGGAGACGACAAGATTTAATTAACTTCATCGTCCTCTGAAAAAAGGAACCTGCAAGGTACCCAACAAAAGCTTGGGATGAAATAAAAATGAGCTCAAAGGAACGCTCTCCGGCTTTATCGTATTAAAAAGTCTACCTGTGTCCAACGGCGTCATTTTGCAACACCGCTGACGGAAAAAAAGTACTGTCACGTATTTAAACGAAAAAATGACATAATATCTGGACAACTCGAAACCTTTCCGGAGAGGTATGGAAGGTTCCGTCCATCGAGAAATTTCCCTCCGGTCCTTCGTACGTTCCTCTGTCATATACATATATCACTGTGCAAACACTTGCTTTGTCCCCTTCGCACGTTCCGTTGCCGACCCGCGTCACCCGCCGCACATCCGCTTTCTCATCCACCCTCATTCCGTCTTTCTTCCATCCGATACGGAATAAAATCATAATTTTGCAATTAAAATAAGCGCAACAATTTTGCACGAGCACGTACAGACGTTATATCAAAAAGTGTTATCGTTTTAATTTTACGAGGGAAACAGATGAGAAATAGCGGACCGCGAGCATCGCAAGGGCGTGGAATGAAATTCTATGCAATTTCGGAGATTGCTCGAGTGTGCATCTGTCTCTCGGTTGTCCGGCGAAAACTGTTTTCCGAATAGCCCACCGAAGGGGAAACACGAAAATTAAATTACTCGAGCGACTGGAACGCGGAGGGCATCGTGGATTGGTGTTGCGTAATTAGATTGCCCCGGAAATTAGATGAAACAACGGCTCATACGAAATCACACCGTCCGTCGCCCGCTCCCTCTTCTCTCAGTGAGATAAGTCAATTTTCCTCGAGTTTACTCCAGTTTCCTCCGTTTGCTGCCCTTTTGTAGTAATTTTATCTACCCCCCCCTCCTGCCCCGATCAATCGTCGAAATAAAATAGCAAAGCTTCTGGAAATAAAAAAAATAATAATAATCTTACGCCAATTCTGGACCATTGGTCACTTTATTTTTATTTTTATAAATCAAATGACCGAATTTTCATGCAATTTGAACTCGAATCATAAAAAAAGGATGACCGGTAAAAATAAGGGAAACCGAGTACAAATAGGAACGAACAGAAATGTGAAAGCTTTACTATATTTCGCCCGTCGCTATTTCCGTCGGATAATCGATACCCATTTTCACTTCGCCAGAATGTACGCCGTGGCGTATATCGGCCCCAAACAACGTCTCATTTATTCTCGGAATTATTATATCGTCGATTCAACCGTCAAAATTCATTTTCCCCCTCATCTCACATCTCGAGCGTCGAATACAGAAATGCATTTCAATTCTTGTAATGCACCGAACGAATGCACAAGAGCTCGAGGCACGCGTCAAAGAATCCGTTTTTAATGACTGACGAGGGACGGAGAAAGCGACAACGCGGCGCGATTGTCGACGAGACAATACACGGTTCCTCGAGACTCAATCCTCGGTGTGAAATCTAGGGCACATCTTTGCATTTGTGTTTCACTTTGGTCGTTGTTGTTGTCGTTTAGCTGCGTATTGGCGAAGTTGCCCTTTCTCGCTTGGCGGAAACAAACGTTTCGCTTCCTCACAAAAGAAAAACAATAACACAAAAAGTCTCGTCGCAAATGGAGTAGGCTGGTTCATTTTGCCCCGCTCCCCTCCTTCTGTTTAACTACAGAATACGCCGGATCATAATTGTGCATAAATATCGAAAATCAAAAGTTTTAACGAGGAGGTTCAGACATCGTTAAAGAAAACAATCAACAAAATTGAAACCCCCATTACAATTGGAAAGTTGAAGAGCAAACGGAGAGCGAGGACAAGGTACGAGGGGTACGTCACGAGTGGCGAGTGATTCCAGCGAATCTCGGCGAATTTCGCTGCGACGAAGAGGAGGCAAACTCGCGAAAAGTCCTTCGAGTGTTCTCCTCTTTCGCGACAACAACGGAGGAACGACTTCTGTAACTCTCTTCTCTCCAATCGCGAAAGAAAACTTTTCCCCAACTTATTGACGACCGTATAATGAGATGCTCTTTTGGTGGGGTGATATTTAAAAAATATATTTTCCCGACGAGAGAACGAAATAATGAATCCGGCTCAGGTGAAGAATACGGCATTGTGTGAAAATATGTTTGGGGGAGGAGAGTGGGGTAAAATGGAGCAGGTGTTATATCGGCGAGGAGCCGTTTTGCGAATATTAATGAGGCCGAGCGAGGAGCGGAAGAGTCTCGTTTTGTTTCAGAACGGTACATCCGTTCATGACCGGATGCATGTTGCGAATTTTCGTATTCGGTTTCGTGCTGCCAGGTTTTCCTCCTCCGTCCGAGGCCCGCGTTTTCTTGGGCTTGGTGGAAACTGCCCAAGCCTTCCGCCGTCTACGGCCAGTTTACCAAGCTGTATAACCAAGGGGAAGTTTACTCTCCTAGTCGTCCGCCGTGCCGACCCATCGCTCTCATCCGAAGCCTGCATCCATAGGAGAGCTATAGGACGGCACCTCTTGGCCCCCTTTGCTCCGGTAACTCCACACCAATTTCAACGCGTTTACTTCGCAACTCGACGCGACAGTCTGGTTATAGAGGGTTTCCAGGCAGACTCGTAAATGCACTTAGGTTATCTAAGTAATATTCCATGAGATCGTGCCTCGCGAGGAGGCGTGTCGATGTGTCGAGGACGAAGGCACGAGTGACGTGCTTCCGCAAGCCAAAGCGTCATCCGTAACCCGATGACATAATTCGCCGTCTAATTATAAGCAGGAGTGAATTTTCCTTACGCCGTCCTCGGATTGTATCAAGGCGAAAATACGGCATTAGCTCGAGCCCGACAATACAATTACCCGAGAACTCTCAACGTCGGAAGTGGCTTGCGTTACTCTTGCTTTTGATTCAGTGACGCTGCGTTCAGGAATCGAATAATCGTTGATGTCACAAACGTTCGGGTTCGTTGGCTATTTTGTATATTACTTTGTATATTGGAATATTCGGAGATCCAGAGAATATCCGTTCGGATGCTCCGACACGATACAAAAAGTTTCTGAATTTCGAAAAAATTTCCGGTGGAATATTTTGCACCGGTGATGGCACGCTAAACCGAAGGTAAACACTTCGAATTTGGAATATGGAATATCGGATGGTTCTCGTTCCGATTACCCGAGAACTCTCAACGTCGAAAGTGGCTTACGTTACTCTTACTTTCGATTTAGTGACGCTGCGTTCAGGAATCGAATAATCGTTGATGTCACAAACGGTCGGGTCTGTTGGTTATTTTGTATGTTGTTTTGTATATTGGAATATTCTGAGATCCAGAGAATATCCGTTCAGATGCTCCGAGACGATCCGAAAAGTTTCTGAATTTTGAACAAATTTCCGGTGGAATATTTTGCACCCGAGATGGCACGCTAAACCGAAGCTAAACACTCGGAATTTGGAATATGGAATATCGGATGGTTCTCGTTCCGATTACCCGAGAACTCTCAACGTCGGAAGTGGCTTGCGTTACTCTTACTTTCGATTTAGTGACGCTGCGTTCAGGAATCGAATAATCGTTGATGTCACAAACGTTCGGGTCCGTTGGCTATTTAGTATATTGTTTTGAATATTGCAAAATTCTGAGATCCAGAGAATATCCGTTCAGATGCTCCGAGACGATCCGAAAAGTTTCTGAATTTCGAACAAATTTCCGGTGGAATATTTTGCACCCGAGATGGCACGCTAAACCGAAGGTAAACACTTGGAATTTGGAATATGGAATATCGGATGGTTCTCGTTCCGATTACCCGAGAACTCTCAACGTCGAAAGTGGCTTGCGTTACTCTTACTTTTGATTCAGTGACGCTGCGTTCAGGAATCGAATAATCGTTGATGTCACAAACGTTCGGGTCCGTTGGCTATTTTGTATATTGGAACATTCGGAGATCCAGAGAATATCCGTTCAGATGCTCTGAGACGATCCGAAAAGTTTCTGAATTTTGAACAAATTTCCGGTAGAATATTTTGCACCGGAGATGGCACGCTAAACCGAAGGTAAACACTTCGAATTTGGAATATGGAATATCGGATGGTTCTCGTTCCGATTATCCTAGAACTCTCAACGTCGGAAGTGGCTTGCGTTACTCTTACTTTCGATTTAGTGACGCTGCGTTGAGGAATTGAATAATCGTTGATGTCTCAAACGGTCGGGTCTGTTGGCTATTTAGTATATTGTTTTGAATATTGCAAAATTCTGAGATCCAGAGAATATCCGTTCAGATGCTCCGAGACGATCCGAAAAGTTTCTGAATTTCGAACAAATTTCCGGTGGAATATTTTGCACCCGAGATGGCACGCTAAACCGAAGGTAAACACTTGGAATTTGGAATATGGAATATCGGATGGTTCTCGTTCCGATTACCCGAGAACTCTCAACGTCGAAAGTGGCTTACGTTACTCTTACTTTCGATTTAGTGACGCTGAGTTCACGAATCGAATGATCGTTGATGTCACAAACGGTCGGGTCTGTTGGCTATTTTGGGTATTGTTTTGCATATTGGAATATTCTGAGATCCGGAGAATATCCGTTCAGATGCTCCGACACGATCCGAAAAGTTTCCGAATTTCGAACAAATTTCCGGTGGAATATTTAGCACCCGAGATGGCACGCTAAACCGAAGGTAAACACTTGGAATTTGGAATATGGAATATCGGATGGTTCTCGTTCCCAATGATCATCGAAGCCCTGGCGGGAATATCGGAGATAAACTGGAAGTGAAACTCTGTTTGCACGTGGGTTTCCGATGTTTCGTGACGAATCGGTGGATATGAAACTTTGTGCAAAACGGTTAATGGCGAAGTTACAAAGTCCGCTATGCGCCGTTTTCCTCACGCTGATAACGCCGTAACAAATGCCTCCTCGGTCTGGGTGGGAACAATGTGCCGGTATCTCGATACGATCGACCTACCTGCATATTATGCTACTAGATGTGATCAGCGGTATAGAATAGCATTTATGCTTATCGTTCCTAGTTTGTTAAATTGAAAACTGCACGTTTATGGAATGACGTTATCTGCTGACGTATTGGATTCAGCCCAATGACAATCGCCGTCGCACACGTTGCATGGGTTAGTGGGGAAAAAAAACTGACGATTCTTTTCCAATTCCTCGTGGGATGTTGGAAAGTAAGGGTATTGACTTTCCCGTTGTCTCGAGTTCTATCGGCGAAGGACTTCGTGAGTTTTGTGATCGCTCATCTCCTGAGAATATCGTGTATTGCGAAGCGCTATCTGACAAATCGTGTGAGACACGGAAAGTGGAAAAAAACGTGAGTCGAAACAGCGGTATAGAATAGCATTTATGCTTATCGTTCCTAGTTTGTTAAATTTGAAAGTGTATGCTTATGGAATGACGTTATCTCCTGACGTATCGGATTCAGCCCAATGACAATCGCCGTCGTACACGTTGCATGGGTTAGTGGGGGAAAAAAAAAACCGACGATTCTTTTCCAATTCCTCGTGGGATGTTGGAAAGTAAGGGTATTGACTTTCACGTTGTCTCGAGTTCTATCGGCGAAGGACTTCGTGAGTTTTGTGATCGCGCATCTCCTGAGAATATCGTGTATTGCGAAGCGCTATCTGACAAATCGTGTGAGACACGGAAAGCGGAGAAAAACGTGAGTCGAAACAGCGGTAAAGAATTCTTTTATAGCATTTATGCTTATCGTTCCTAGTTTGTTTAATTTAAAAGTGTATGCTTATGGAATGACGTTATCTCCTGACGTATTGGATTTAGCCCAATGACAATCGCGCATTGTGCACGTTACATGGGTTAGTGGGGGAAAAAAAACTGACGATTCTTTTCCAATTCCTCGTGGATGTTAGAAAGTAAGAGTAGTATTGACTTTCACGCTGTCTCGAGTTCTATCGGCGAAGGACTTCGTGAGTTTTGTGATCGCGCATCTCCTGAGAATATCGTGTATTTCGAAGCGCTATCTGACAAATCGTGTGAGACACGGAAAGTGGAGAAAAACGTGAGTCGAAACAGCGGTATAGAATAGCATTTATGCTTATCGTTCCTAGTTTGTTAAATTGAAAACTGCACGCTTATGGAATGACGTTATCTCCTGACGTATCGGATTCAGCCCAATGACAATCGCCGCGGCACACGTTGCATGGGTTAGTGGGGGGAAAAAAAACTGACGATTCTTTTCCAATTCCTCGTGGGATGTTGGAAAGTAAGGGTATTGACTTTCACGTTGTCTCGAGTTCTATCGGCGAAGGACTTCGTGAGTTTTGTGATCGCGCATCTCCTGAGAATATCGTGTATTGCGAAGCGCTATCTGACAAATCGTGTGAGACACGGAAAGCGGAGAAAAACGTGAGTCGAAACAAGTTATCCTTGTAAAGGAAGTGGTGGAAAGTTGTCGAGGGGCTTGAGAAAAGTATCGGATCGGAGGGGCTCGCGTGACAAGAGATTGAGAAACTTCGGTGGAAGGTTTCGATACGCTTTTTGCTGACTGCAGATTAAATAAAGTATCGGCTCTCCAAAATTCCAAGTGGCTTACGTTTCGGCTTTGCAACGATGGGCGTTGTATGCCGTTTTTCCCCTTGCGAGCACCGAACTCATTCCGCAAAGTCGACGATAGAATCCAAGTTTCTTCAACCTCCGCATCGGTGGTCTTTTTTTAATCCGCCATTTTTTGTTTTTAATTCCCCGGTATTTTTATTCACCGCTGCAATCCGGACCGAAGTCACTGCCAGTTTGGAAATGAGAGTATAAAAAGACAAATCGCCCGTAGCGAATTTGCGTCGAGTGCTCGACACGGTCTTGTTAATTCCGCGATGCACGGGCAACTTTGTTTTCTCGGCAAAACAAGCAACGGTTCGCGGTTCAAACGCTCCGGTATAAAAGCCATTACGGAGTTGAACTCGTAGCGTGCAGACACTACAATCTGTGCATACTATGTATGCAAATAATTATCTCTCCCTTGTAACGCGTTAATTAATCTTCCGTTTTCATCTGAATACAAAGATTTCGATAAAATGATAAATAGTAAAGAAAAAAAATTATAATGATGTATACATAAAACTGGGACATCGGTTTTTTGCAATTATCTTTCGAGGAGCGGAGCAAACGGGTGTCTATTAAAATTCAAAGCCGGTGAATCGTCGGAGACAGGAACGTAACGGCCCGATTGAAGGCTAAAGGGGTTGTAGAGTGTCGCGAACCGAGTGCCAATTAGAGGACACTCGTGAGGGTGTATACATACGAGTGAGTGCCGAGAGTAGATAATGCTGTTGGTTGGTACCGCGACGTCTGCTGGAGGCCTCCTTCTCTGGTGTGGTTCTTCCGCCTGGTTAGTCGTGTCCATTGATGCCCATTAATCCCGGCGCCGTTACCGCGAATCTTCTCGCAATTTCAGTGATGTCGCACAAGCTCGCGAAAGAGTTTACAAACGTAATAATCCGACGCGCAAGAAAAATAACAACTTTGTTCGCGCGTCCGTGACAAGTATTCAACTCGGTGAGTGGTTGATGTGATAAATCGTCACAATTTTTCGAAGCTGCGGCCACGGACTTACGAATCCGACGACTCGTGCGCTCCCGTAGCGATGCCAGACCGGTGAAATCTCACTCGGGAAATCGCGTCGAGAAGAAATTAGCGGGAACAATACACTGAAAAAAAAATATTTGGATCAACCAAGGTGCGTTCACCCGCGTTCAAAAGCGCTGTTTAGTTGGTACAATAACATTTTTGGTTTGAATCGAAATATTTTGAATCGACTTAAGCGAACAATCGTTCAACAAAATAATGATTTAGTTGTACCAACCAAATAACAGCTTTGAACGTAGGTGACCGCGAATTTGGTTAATCCAACGATTTTTTTTCTCAGTGTACCGATCTATTGTCAGCAGGGGTATTTTCGATGGCCTGCGAGTATCGAACGGATGAGCACGTTCCGTCCCGACCATTTCTGTGTCGAGGCGAGGACAGTCGGAACAATTGTTCGAAGCTGCGGCCACGGACTTACGAATCTGACGACTCGTGCGCTCCCGTAGCGATGCCAGACCGGTGAAATCTCACTTGGGAAATCGCGTCGAGAAGAAATTAGCGGGAACAATACCGATCTATTGTTAGCAGGGGTATTTTCAATCGCCTGCAGTGCGAAGGTTGAGCTGTTAGTTGGTACCGCGACGTCTGCTGGAGGCCTCCTTCTCTGGTGTGGTTCTTCCGCCTGGTCAGTCGTGTCCATTGATGCCCATTAATCCCGGCGCCGTTGCCGCGAATCTTCTCGCAATTTCAGTGATGTCTCCCAAGCTCGCGAAAGGGAACGTTCGCGAAAGAGTTCACAAACGTAATAATCCGACGCGCAAGAAAAATAACAACTTTGTTCGCGCGTCTGTGACAAGTATTCGACTCGGTGAGTGGTTGATGTGATAAATCGTCACAATTTTTCGAAGCTGCGGCCACGGACTTACGAATCCGACGACTCGTGCGCTCCCGTAGCGATGCCAGACCGGTGAAATCTCACTCGGGAAATCGCGTCGGGAAGAAATTAGCGGGAACAATACCGATCTATTGTTAGCAGGGGTATTTTCAATCGCCTGCAGTGCGAAGGTCGAGCTGTTAGTTGGTACCGCGACGTCTGCTGGAGGCCCCCTTCTCTGGTGTGGTTCTTCCGCCCGGTTAGTCGTGTCCATTGATGCCCATTAATCCCGGCGCCGTTGCCGCGAATCTTCTCGCAATTTCAGTGATGTCGTACAAACTAGCGAAAGGGAACGTTCGCAAAAGAGTTTACAAACGTAATAATCCGACGCGCAAGAAAAATAACAACTTTGTTCGCGCGTCTGTGACAAGTATTCGACTCGGTGAGTGGTTGATGTGATAAATCGTCACAATTTTTCGAAGCTGCGGCCACGGACTTACGAATCCGACAACTCGTGCGCTCCCGTAGCGATGCCAGACCGGTGAAATCTCACTTGGGAAATCGCGTCGAGAAGAAATTAGCGGGAACAATACCGATCTATTGTTAGCAGGGGTATTTTCAATCGCCTGCAGTGCGAAGGTCGAGCTGTTAGTTGGTACCGCGACGTCTGCTGGAGGCCTCCTTCTCTGGTGTGGTTCTTCCGCCCGGTTAGTCGTGTCCATTGATGCCCATTAATCCCGGCGCCGTTGCCGCGAATCTTCTCGCAATTTCAGTGATGTCTCCGAAGCTCGCGAAATGGAACGTTCGCGAAAGAGTTCACAAACGTAATAATCCGACGCGCAAGAAAAATAACAACTTTGTTCGCGCGTCCGTGACAAGTGTTCAACACGGTGAGTGGTTGATGCGATAAATCGTCGGACGAACACGACGCCGGTGGGAAAAGCGAACCGTCATCGGTGAGGTCGGGGAAAATTTCAGGGAACGAAGTGTAAATCCGCAGACGATTCCGCTCGAAGAAACTTGGACGGCGCCCACCGCAGAGACGTGTACGCCGGTGGCCTGCTGGAAACTCGTGTCGAACAAGCGCGGAAACTTAAATGTGTATCACGAAGTCTGACGATCCGTGTGTGAGAGCTTTCCGCACGATCGAACGTTGAACACGCTGAGATCGCGCTCGAAGCGGACGTCGCACTTTCGAATCTATCGGATATCGATTGCTCGCGTCTGATAATCGATAGCCCTGCTGGCCTGTTCGGATGTAACGAGCGCCGGAACGATTCGATCGAAGGCAACTTTTCGTTCGTGTAAACGATCGATTCCTGGCGAGCGGTCGATGACCGAGACAATTTCGACTTTTGAACGCGGGCAAGCTTGACCGGGCGGGCGGGGCGGGTTTGATCGCTCGAATCGAGCGAGAAGCGACGCGAAGTGCATTGCTTTTGAAAAAAAATGTCCACACGCCACTCCCGGTCGAACGCGGTTAAGAACCATCGATGCAGGGGATAACGATTCCGGCGTCCCGGGCGAATTGAATCTCCGCTCGTTCCACCGATGACGGCTGGGGCGGTGTTCGTTACCCGCATCTGGATCGACCGGGAGAAGGACGAGGAAGCCGGGACTCCGCGATTTCTTTTTGATATACTTAAACGTGACGCGAAACCCACTCGTTCTTTTTATCCCCGCCACTGGAATATTCAGACGCTTCCCGCTGGGCTCGACTTAATCCAATTTGCGAGGCAAAAATAAGATTGAAGAAAGAAAAAGATGAGCGTGGGGAAGATGAGAAAATTGTCCGGAGGAAAATCTAGTTTCATTGATCACGAGAATAACTTTTTCTTTTTTTTTTTTCTGTGTACAAAAAATAAATAATGGTAACTGCTACTCGAATTTTTTTATATCCGAACGCGAGGATTTTTTTTTGTAAATGTAATACCGTTATGAACTCTATGATTCCTGGAAAATGATCTCGTTATCTTCATTAAACCATCATAAATACCAGAAAAAAAGACGTCTCCGAAAGATCCAATACAATTCCTACCCCGATAAAAAATACGGTTGAATCAACCAAGATTCGGGCAGGGACGTTCGACTGAATATTTTGTTGGCACAGCTAAAAAATTGGTTAGTTTAACAATTCGCTCGAAGATTCCACCAAAATATTTTTAAGTCATTAAAATATTTTGTTCGACCAACAAGATATTTATTTGAACGCCCCTACTCGAATATTCGTTGATTCAACTGTACTTTTTTATCAGTGTAGGGAAAACAAAAACTGGCGCAACCTTTCGGACGATTTAATGTGAAAAAATCCAGGCGATTTTTACATCGATAACGATTTGGCCTTTCGACAGCTAGGCGATTAAGAATTCTCAGCCTCCAGGAAGAAACCGTAACGAGGAGACGAAGGAACCCTCAGAGAAAGCGAGACAGGGAGGATATGGAACACCGTCGACAGTAGACGATTTCCGGCAGTCGGAAATCTCGAGATATAGAACCGTTAGAGAAGGAAATGCCACCGGGAAATCTTCGCGGATGGGAACGTAGCCCGATTCCTCGCCGGCTGTAACGTCCTCGATGATTCGAGGATACCGAGGCTGTGCGAACGAAAGAATCAGGCCACTGGCGCCGCTGGCGATCTTTCTTGGTTGCAGCGAATTGCGAAGAATGGAATGGGGCAAGGGATGAGAGCGTCGAGCTACACTTGGCTTCTTCCATATCCGTCCCAGGCCTTCTTTTGGCCTGCCAACTTCTCCAAAATCTTTCCTCGTTCCCCCAAAAAAAAAAAAAAAAAAAAATGCCCATCGACTCTCTCGTCTCATTCCAGCATCTCTTCCGAAAACAATTTTATTTTTTCGTCCCTCGGGACCGATCGGGCAAGAGATTGCGAATTGTATCGAAACTCGGATGATGAATTTTTCATGCGGTCGGTCCGAATGCTTATCCCGCCGGTGAAATTAGGCCGTAGAGCTTGAATTCCAATATAGTAGAGTGGATGCCATTCAGATCCCACGCTGTCCGAGTGTGTGTCGGAAACACCCCCGATAGCTTTCGTTTTCATCCTGAAATCCTGACTGGCTTCCGAATACCGTAGGCTCTGGAGATCCTCTTCATCGCCGCCCGTCCTCGCTTCACCCGCCGTAATGGAATTGTCGGGAATCGGTGCAGTCACAGCGAGACACGGCGAGTAGGAAGCTCCTGGTCGAAGCCCTGGACGTGAACAAGGGTGCCCGCGGTGAGTGGCTCTCGAAAGTGCCCGCAAACGTGATTTCCTCTTCATCAATTCCTGGCTCCGCTCGAAGGTCCTCCGCGAATGTGATGTGTTTCGTCGACCGCCATTCTTTCCGCAAAAATCAGACTCCGGCGCGATGGCGTGCGAACTCACACAAAAACCACCTCCACGGTAACCTACAAGCTTCCTACCGCGTGTGGGGGAGAGCGGGGCAAAACGGAACACCGAGACCAAAACTCAGTTTTCCAATAATTTTTGGATGGCAAATGTTATCTTAACGATACAACCGGATTTTGAAGGCCGTTTTGCCCCACTTGCCATCACCCAGACCATCCAGAAAAGTTATTGGAAAATTGCGATTGGTTCCCCCGTTTTGCCCCACTGTCCCATTTTTGCTCCGCTCTTCGATATCGCGATCACGATATTGTGTGCATTATTGAAGAGCAGAGGTTTTTAATATTGGCGTCGAAGATGTCTTCGAACGCATACAAGCCCTGACACGTGTTCACGACGGAACACAGAGAACCCGCGCTATCCGTCCGAATGAAGCGTAGTCCCGGGTTTGGGGAAACCGAGCTTTCGTTAGCCGTGCGCCATCGCAGGAAGAACCCGCGGCGTCAGGTGTGCAGAACGCGCGTACAGTCCATGTGTGGCACCTATAAAATCACACATACGCATTCGTTCTAAATAATATATGTGTATATATTCCGGTGAAAATCGATTTGGCGAAACCCTCCTCACCCGGTCGAGGGCTCCGGTATGTGCGATAATGTGTAACGCGCGCATGTGTTCCATGTCACGCACGCCTGATCGATCGCACGCACGTAACAGCGCCGCAAAGGGATAGCCGAAGAGCGAACCGACGAGACGATGAGAATCCTTCGATCCACTTGCACGGCGTAACCGATATCGCGATAAGCGAAAAAAAAAAAAATTACGGAGATGAAAGAAAATAAGAAAACGAACAGGTTTTCCAAACCAAACCTCACGATCATGAAAATGAGTTTGAAGAACTACAATTAATGGGCAATGTTTCGAGACCCGAACGTCTCTCGTAGGGGAGAGCGGGGCAAAATGGCACAGCGGGGCAAAACGGGATGACGAGACAAAACGCAATTTCCCAATAACTATTGGATGGTAGCGATGGTAGTCTGTGGGGCAAAACGGGTTTGGCAATCCCGATGTATCGTTGGGACAAAATAGGTCATCCGAAAATTATTGGAAAATGGGGTTTTGCCCTCACTGTCCCGTTTTGCCCCGCTATGCCATTTTGCCCCGGTCTCTTCTAAACAACCTTGGTCAAAGATAATTTCGTTGAAAGAATTCTGTAACTACCCTCTCCATTGACCGCGTCTGTAATCCGTCACCGAATTCAAAACAATCGAACGAAGAAGGAAACAATGGGCGTTCCTCGAACGAGCCAAGACCGAGGAGAGCTTCGATGCCACTTCGCCCTCGTTAATTTTAATAACCGCCTTTGTAAAGAGAGCCTTCAGCGACTCCGAAGGGAGCCACGAGTGGAAATGAAAAAGTTTCCCGGAAACCCCGTAAGATTTCTCGCGACCTCGCTGTACAAAACTGGAGGCTGGAGCCAGTCCGACGAAGAAAAGTGGATCTCGGCTTCTGGCATGTACCGACGAAACAGTCACGCTCCGCGCTGCTCCGCCGACGCGAAACGCCCGCGTTACCCTCGACTTAGCATTTGCCACATCGCCGGTAGTTTTTGCTCCGCGAAATCCCTCGCCGCTTCCCCTCCGTCGCGCCGCGCCCTCTCTTATCGGCGTGTAGCGCCGCGACCGGCGTCGCGATGCGAAACACGTATTCGCCGAGAATCCGGATCATTATCTCAGGCATTCGAATCATGGAAGAACGGCGCGCCGAAAAAAAAGCGGAAATAAAAAAAAAAAAAAAAAAAAAACAACAGCTAAAAGACCGACCCATCAAAGACCGGAAGAGCGTGTGAGGTGGGAATGGAGGCGAAGTCTTTGAAAAATGAAAGGTATTCGCGACAGTCAAGATTGTCGGGAGGGAAAAAAAAGTGGGGAAAAAAAAAATTGCACGTTGTTGAAAGGGCCTGCCTCGCGAGACCGGGCTTGTTCCGGGATCGAGGGGCTGGGGAGGGAGCCTTCGCGATACGTCGGACGCGATAGGGGTGGCTTGGTTCTTGGATGTGCGCGCGACAAAGGTCGCCGCCGGTGCGGCCGGGACTCGTGAGCGGGACGCCCGCCCGACGGAGAGAAGAGGAAGACCGGGTCAAAAGTTCACCGGCTAACCTGGTCGCCGGCGTACACTCCTGGAAGCGTCGTGCACGCCGGCGAATCGGCCGAGGGCTCGAGGTCTGGATATTCGATCCTGTCGACGACGAGAGTATTTCGAGGCTGGGACCGCCTGGGCTCAGCCTCGTGCAAACAGACAGCAATATTCGGCACGCAAAGTACGCGTGTGTGTGCGCGTGGACGGGGTCGTCGAGTCGAACGAGACGGTCGTTACCTCCTTCCCTCTCCAAGGTGCCCGCATGCCATAACTCTATGACGAATAGTGGTAATCGACCGAACGATCGATGCATATTAGAGGCATGTGCGGTGTCGGCGCGAGCCTGCGAGTATCGAACGGATGAGCACGTTCCGTCCCGACCATTTCTGTATCGAGGCGAGGACAGTCGGGACCATTTTTCGAAGCTGCGGCCACGGACTTACGAATTCGACGACTCGTGCGCTCCCGATTCCCCATTCGAAATCGCTTCAAGAAGAAATCAGCGGGAACAATACTAATCTATTGTTAGCAGGGGTATTTTCAATGGCCTGCGAGTATCGAACGGACGAGCACGTTCCGTCCCGACCATTTCCGCGTCGAGGCGAGGACAGTCGGGACAATTTTTCGAAGCTGCGGCCACGGACTTACGAATTCGACGACTCGTGCGCTCCCGATTCCCGATTCGAAATCGCTTCGAGAAGAAATCAGCGGGAACAATACCGATCTATTGTTACACTGAGAGAAGGATCTAGTACAAATTGCCGATCATCTAAGAAAAATTACGATAGCACGTAGTAGTAGGGCGTCGGGCCGCCACCTGTGGCAGAAAGTCTCAGATTATCCAAGAATTTTTACCATGATATCTAAGAAAAATTCTTATAAATCCGGTACTTCCTACCATAGGTGGCGCCCTAGCGCCCTGCTACTATGCCATATGGTAATATCTCTCGAGCGATATGGTCATTTTTACTAGATCCTTCTCTCAGTGTAGCAGAGATATTTTCAATGGCCTGCGAGTATCGAACGGATGAGCACGTTCCGTCTCGACCATTTCTGTATCGAGGCGAGGACAGTCGGCACAATTTTTCGAAGCTGCGGCCACGGACTTACGAATTCGACAACTCGTGCGCTCCCGCAGCGATGCCAGACCGGTGAAATCTCATTTGGGAAGTCGATTCGAGAAGAAATTAGCGGGAACAATACACTGAAAAAAAATATATTTGGATTAACCAAGGTGCGTTCACCCGCGTTCAAAATCGCTGTTTAGTTGGTACAATAACATTTTTGGTTTGAATCGAGATATTTTGAATCGACTTAAGCGAACAATCGTTCAACAAAATAATGATTTAGTTGTACCAACCAAATAACAGCTTTGAACGTAGGTGACCGCGAATTTGGTTAATCCAACGATTTTTTTTCTCAGTGTACCGATCTATTGTTAGCAGGAGTGTTTTCAATGGCCTGCGAGTATCGAACGGATGAGCACGTTCCGTCCCGACCATTTCTGTGTCGAGGCGAGGATAGTCGGCACAATTTTTCGAAGCTACGGCCACGGACTTACGAATTCGACAACTCGTACGCTCCCGCAGCGATGCCAGACCGGTGAAATCTCACTTGGGAAATCGCTTCGAGAAGAAATTAGCGGGAACAATACCGATCTATTGTTAGCAGGGGTATTTTCAATCGCCTGCAGTGCGAAGGTTGAGCTCGAACACCTGAAGCTTATAGTTCTATTCTATGTCGATTATAACTTGTTTTGCGTTAAAAATGCAAGGAAAATAAACCAATGAAAAGATTGGAAAAATACATTGCGAAGGTTGGAGGGATTTAACGATCATATTGTATATCGATGGGGCTAAAATACCTCGTTAGATATCTATCCCTCCCCCCCCCCCCCCCCGGCCCCGCCCCGCCTCTGTCTGGCTCAGAACTTTTTTTTCCTCGAGATTCGTTAAAACTCGATGGCCATTGCTCGTTAAACGAATCCGGAAAACGAAGCTTCGTGCTATTTCGCATGGTCGGTGAAGTTCAATTATAGTACGGAAGCCAGTCCCGGCTAATTGCAATTTGTTCGAGTCCGAATCTCCCTCTAACCTTCCCTCCCTCTCCCAATATCTCTGCCACTCCGTCGTCGAGATATCGATGCTGATGCTTTTGCGCTCACGCTACAACGGTGGAGTTCACCGGGAAATTCTGCCACGTTACAGGCATTTCGAGAGCTTTCCATTTTACGCATTCGACGATCGATCCGTAATGCGAGAAACTTAAATGTTTCGGTTAACAGCGGTCTTTAATCGATGTATCGAATTACAAAAATTTCACGCGATCATTGTATTTTCACCCTCACTTTGGCCCGCACCTAGAAAAATAATTCATTTGACGGGCACCCGGAAATAAATTTTTATTTGGTTTAAATAAATATTTTAATTCATCCAAATGAATATTCATTTAAATTGAATAGATATTTATTTGAATCAAATAAATATTTATCTGTGTTGCGCCCGTCAAATAAATTATTTTTCTGGGTGTGCAACATCGAATCGCACGCGGAGCAAAGAAATTTGTTGGTACAACAAGATTTTTTTTTTTTTTACTAAGCCGATGCGTAGACGCAACGTACGCATTGGTTGAGTAAAAAAAATGTTCACCCGACCGCCAGAGCTTTCTCTCATCCATCGTCGTGAAGCGCGAATGAGCGCAAGTGCAACACGTGCCCGTCGACGACGACGTATCTACTGCACTCCCGGCCAGCCAGCTTCGCCCCAACGCCGTAACGCCATTGTATATAAACAGGGAAAAGTTGCAATCGCAATATCCGTCGAAGGCCTGCGGGGCCAGCGGACGGGGTGGGACGACTGATGGCTTTATACGGTCGCTGTTTAAATTCCTCTCCGCTCCACATCCTCTATCTCTCGCCCTCTCCTCTCCATCTCTCTCTCCTTCTTCGTTCGCCGGAACGTGTGCGGACCGCCCTCGAGGTTTCGCGCTTTTCAGCGATATTACTTCTCTTTTACAGAGCCAAAAGCGACGGAGTACGAAGACGACGGGACGAGCGAAACGCTGAGCGAAGCATCCCGAATATTAAAAAAAAAAAGTGCGCACACACTGTATAGAATAATTTTTCTGCTATTACACACACGCACGCGTTTTATACACACGCCAAAGACAAACTTTCCTCGATAACGCACACACTGCATAGAATAATTTTTCTGCTATTACACACACGCACGCGTTTTATACACACGCAAAAAACAAACTTTCCTCGATAAAGATTAGTCTATCCATTCGGCAGATGAAAGTACCTTGCTCTATGACGAAAAATCTTTATCCGCTTCGACACTTTTTTTTGTATGCATCCACGTAGCTTTTGTAACCTTCGATGCACGGTATTTTGCATATATGCAAAATCTTTTTAATCTCATTCATCATTCACCGTTGTTCCACATATAGGGTGCAGTGTTTCATTTTTCATCTCACGCGACCCGTCGAGTCGGGTGATTTGGGCGAAACTACAACTTGTTCCTGCATAAAACGTGTTATCGATAGAAACGTTACTCGGATAGTATATCGCGATGGTTGCGCGTGAAAAAGCATTCGAGCTTTTGCGTCGTCGTCCAGTCGAGCGAGTTCAATAATCGTGAACCGTTTAACTTGGTGCGGCTGCTGTTTAATCGTCACCGAACAGAAACCCGCTGTGTCAGCGAATTTCCAGAGTTTCGCGAGCTTTCGAAACGGCCCAATGCCGTTACGGCGTGATTATATCTTTAATTTGATTACTCTTCGAGCTCACGGCCCGTCGAATGGTTAACGAGAATAGCCAAAACGGATCCAAATAATGTGCATTCGCCAGGTCGCTCTCGCTGATTAGACGGGCGCAGATGGGGAAAGTGCGTTAATCCGCGCATAATTGGCAAACCTAGTTGGGCGACCGTTCGCCGCTTACGTTATTCGGGAACAATGTCCTCTCACGGTCATTACGACACCGAACTGTGGCGGACAGACGTTGGATATTTCATACCCTAGTGTCGGGTTGGAAAATGGCGAATTTCGGGGACTCCCCAGTTCGCCATTTTCCAACGCGACAGTCTCGTTTTCCGTTTCGAGGTCGAGCAAAAAGACTTTTCGGTACGACCGCGAAACGGAAAACGAGACTGTCGCGTTGAATTCCCATTTAAATCTCAGCCCCTCAAAGCTTCGCGTCCCAACGGATCCCCAAAGCCGAACGAACCTTCCGTAATCGTAACGAGGAGCTTCGAAGGGCGGAAGAGCCACAGTTATACGAGAACCGATAAAATCCGTCGAAAAATCGTCTCTCTACCGGGAAAACGTTAACAGGCATTACCGCGCTCTAATAACAAAGGCAATTCGTCTATAGCATTCCGCCCCGATCCGAGGGCTCTGTTGATAAGCTCCCCGTGGCAACTCAGCGATAAGTGAATTGCCGGAAATTTCTCGAATATTCGTCGGAGCGTAGGTTTTGCTGTAGGGTTTTCGCCAGCGGCAAAAAACGACGGCGTCGATCCATCCACATGCGACGGGTCTCGGATCTCCACCGAGCTTTCTACGGGCAACGCGAAAATTCGAAGAATTCGTGATCGGAACTTATAGCATTTTTGCGGTCGGCATGGAATGTACGGATATGTCGACCCAATCTCGATGGATGAAATTGCTCTCCCTCTCCGCACGGTGGCTCTTCGTTCTTCCATACACACAAAAAATATTACGACTTCGGTACGAAGCAATACTCGGGTATGAGAACATATCCAGGGTACCGGAAACGCAAAGGAGAGCATCGAAGATGGAAAAAAGAGGCTTTCTCGAATCAGTCCGGTTTATCCAAGCTGATTTCTCCAGCGGAGTGTGACGTAATGTATAATTCCGGAAAATTGGCAATACCAAGTTTTACAAACACAGAGCAAACACGCAAGTTAGACTCTGATAATGAATTCCCGCCACAAATCCCCGATAATCTCCTGATCCACAATCGATCAGTAAAGGTAGGACTGAAATTACACTCGAAGAATCTCCGTTCGCTCTGTCACAAAATCTTGCATCACTTGTATGTATACGTGTCGGATAAAGTCGGGCACGTCGACCACGTATTCGAACTGTTTATCATGTCAAACCTCGAGGCGCCTAATTGACGATAGTTGACAATAATTATTTAAATTGACAATAATTGACTATTAATTTTTTTCCGTGCATGATAAAGAATCAAACATTATAGTCATAATGTTAAATAATCAACCGAAATTGATTCGTACAAAGAAAATCGTACACGCGATTGTTCGGGAGACGCAATTGAAACGGTAGCCGATTTAACGATTGAAAGAGTAGAGCCCGAGCGCGGTTCAGACCTTCAATGGAACGTCGGTGTTGTTTGTCATGTAACACGGTATTGCGCCTATTGTCATCAACTTTTAACGCGAGGCTGCACGCACACACAGCATCAACGTGCTAATTACGTTTGACGCGCTTTGCATCTCGCTCTCCACGCAGAGGCGTCGCGTCGAGTCGCTCACTTGTTTATCTCCGAGTGTTTGTACGGAACGGTAAACACGCCCGGACGACTGAGCACGACGCCTGCACCCGACTACCCTGGCGGACCCACGTGAGGTTAGTTTGCTTGCACGGTGTGCACACGCAAACACACACACCGGCATACCGAGATTTCATGTGTCAGGTGTACACTGCGGGAGATGATGCTTAACCGAGGATGTACAGGAATAAAGAAACAAGAGTCAAGAGAGGCAAGCAGAGATACGTAAGGGGCAGGCTGAAAAGAGAGCTCGGGGCTCACCGATTGTTTACCGTTTAGGGAAGTTTGAGGTAGGCAAAGTTGGGGTTTTTTAAACAATGACAATTGGTGGCTTAACGTTAAAACAATGTTTAAATTTTGAGAAACATCAGACTGAAGTAATTCACTCAGAACTCTCGATATTTTCGATGCGTTATTTAATTCGAAATCTGCAAATAAATATTTGCGATCGGCCTTATCACCCGGAAATTGTGGGATATGGCCACGTGGCATGTCGTACTAACCCATGCACATACGGTCTTATATTTTTCAGTGCAATCATGTTGTATCCAAAGATACTAAAAACTGTGCAAAAAGCAGCCCCGTTCGTTTGGTACGTTAAAAGGTATTACGGTAACAAGAGTCGAGAAAGGCAAGCAGAGGTACGTAAGGGGCAGGCTGAAAAGAGAGCTCGGTGCTCACCGATTGTTTACCGTTTAGGGTAGTTTGAGGTAGGCAAAGTTGGGGTTTTTCAAACAATGAAAATTGGTGGCTCAACGTTGAAACAACCTTCAAATTTTGACGACCTTTGAAAGTTTGAGAAACATCAGACTGAAGTAATTCAATCAGAACTCTCGATATTTTCGATGCGTTATTTAATTGCGAATCTGTGAATAAATATTTGCGATCGGCCTTATTCACCGGAAATTGTGGGGAATATGGCACGTCGCATATCGTACTAACCCTTGCACATACGGTCTTATAATTTTCATTGCAATCATATTGTATCCAAAGATACTAAAAACTGTGCAAAAAGCAGCCCCATTCGTTTGGTACGTTAAAAGGTATTAAAGGTTACGGTAACAAGAGTCAAGAAAGGCAAGTAGAAATACGTAAGGGGCAGGCTGAAAAGAGAGCTCGGTGCTCACCGATTGTTTACCGTTTAGGGTAGTTTGAGGTAGGCAAAGTTGGGGTTTTTCAAACAATGAAAATTGGTGGCTTAACGTTGAAACAACCTTTTAATTTTGAGAACCTTTGAAATTTTGAGAAACATCAGACTGAAGTAATTCACTCAGAACTCTCGATACTTTCGACGCGTTATTTCATTGCAATCCGTGAATAAATATTTGCGATCGGCCTTATCACCCGGAAATTGTGGGGAATATGGCACGTGGCATATCGTACTAAGCCTTGCACATGCGGTCTTATAATTTTCGGTGCAATCATGTTGTATCCAAAGATACTAAAAACTGTGCAAAAAGCAGCCCCATTCGTTTGGTACGTTAAAAGGTATTACGGGTGGGAATATGACCCGCGTGGCTAAATCGCCCCGACTTTTACCCTGTGCCCTGATGGTGCACTAAGAGAAAGGATGTTTTTCCTACTATAACGAATAGTTCCCAGATGGGACGTCTATATAGATAGTTTGTGATAGTATAAACTCAATTGATCAAACTATAATTATAGTTACAACTACAATTTTCGTTCATTGTCGTAACTGTATAATGTAGACGTCCCCCCTGGGAACTATTTACTATGCAAGTTTTTCTCAGTATGCTAGTGCGTAGGACAAACGGGACGACGTAGAACATAGCTTGGAACGCTGCAGTGGCGGATGGGACACGAAGGGAAACATGACCGTGCCGTTTTTATAGGATCGAGACATTCATATATCTCATTATTTGTCTCGCCTATCCTTCAATTTCACCGAGTATAAATTATATAAAATATTTCGACGAACAGCGCTCTTCCAGTTTCACAGCGTAAACGATTCTTGCGAAATCGTCTCGCTCACGAAAAAAAGACTGTACATACGTATATATATATATATATATATATCCACATAGTTCTCCTTTGCTGCGGAGAGGCTCACGCGATCCTCTTATTTCTTAAAAGTCTACCTCGTTCAAATCTCTTCCCTCCTCGTTGCCACGCTCCATCTCAAAGCCATTTACAGAGTGAATGATTAATTAGCCGAAGGAAAAGCCCCCGTCTTCGCCTCACTTTTCAACGCAACGAACACTCAGCCTCCGTACGTACCGCTTTCGCTGTATACCACTACGTAATTGTTCCATTATAGATAAAAGATGCACGCCGACGTCGAAATCGATAGAGATTTCACCGAGATGTATTATAGCACGGGAATAAATCTATCCTCTCCGCGGTACTCGGAGTTCTCCGGCTTTTTCCCTTCGCTCACTCTTCCACCGCTAGACTACTCGTTGCACTCACCCGATTTTCCTACGGCACTATTGTAAATCCTCAATCACCTGCCATTTCCCCCCCCCCCCCCCCCCCCCCCCCCCCATTGCGATGCGAAATCTCCTCGCTCAGTAACGAAAACTTTTTTTTTTCAAGACTCTCAGGCACTCGAGGTAGAAAGTAAAATCTTTTAATCGTCAAGCAGATATCAATACCGCGTCGTTTGAGAATCGGCTTCCGACCGGAAATGGTTGGCAACATCGCAGGCAAAAAGAATTGGTAATTCGCAAGGTCGTAAAGTGATTTAAAAATATTAAGTTCGTTCGAATGATAAAACGTTCTTTGTGATTGGCCCCTCGCAGCTTTCCATGATAATTTCCCGTGTGTAATACGGTGGACCGAGGATCGGTCCGGTGGCTTTTACGCGATTAGTTTCCGTCTCGGAGAGTCTTTGAGTAACTTTCGTCATTAGTTTTCCCCCCGGGTAGGATCGCAGGTTGGAAGCTCGCGAAGCGCGACGTTTCCGAGACGGAGAGAAATTTATTGTTAGTTTGTATGCTGCGTAGCTGCTCCGGTAATTTGGCCCTTGCTGCGTTGGAAATGTGAAACACGGACCAAAACCCCCGTAGGTTCAGCAGCTGCCCCCGCTGCTGCTCTAATCTCCTCCGCCTCATCATGTAACTAGCATACTAGCATCAATTTGTATACTCGAAAGTTGAGCTGACGACACTCACAGACACACACATAATTTATGCATGGATGGAAACAGCTACCGCATTTACGGCTCCAGCTTCTCAGGTGAACATCGTACCGTGCAGTCGAGACGTCCGGAACATTTCACGAGCAGCTACCTTCACAAGCTAAATTATCACAAAAACGCTCTCTCCACCGAACTCAGAATCAAACTAATCGACACGCTCATCTTTCCTCACTTCTATTACCGCTGTCTGGCGTACTGTGATTTCACTAAAGAATTGAACAACGAGATACAGAAGCTAATGAAAACATGTATCAAGTGAATTTTCCACTTACGTAGTAGGGAACATATCACTCCACGTGGGCACAGACTGAACTGATTGTCGGTAAGAAACAGAAGAACATACTTCTTGAGCATTGCCGTCTACAAAATCCTCTATCCATACTCACCATCCTATATCGAAGAACTGTTTCCTAGGCCTGATGCTAGTCTGCGCAGATCTTCTCGAGTACAGGCCACCTTCTACATACCAGCTCATCACATCACTAGCTACAGAAGCTCCTCCGTTAAAACTCCTTTCGTTAAAAACTCGCCTTTTCAACGACTTTTCAACGAGCTACCTTCACAAGTTAAAAATCACAAAAACGCTTAGTTCACCGAACTCAGAATCAAACTAATCGACACGCTCATCTTTCCTCACTTCTATTACTGCTGTCTGGCGTACTGTGATTCCACTAAAGAATTGAACAACGAGATACAGAAGCTAATGAAAACATGTATCAAGTGAATTTTCCACTTACGTAGTAGGGAACATGTCACTCCACGTGGACACAGACTGAACTGATTGTCGGTAAGAAACAGAAGAACATACGTCTTGAGCATTGCCGTCTACAGAATCCTCACCATCCTATATCAGAATACTCAAAATCCTACATCGAAGAACTGTTTCCTAGGCCTGATGCTACTCTGCTCATCGCGTACCACCTCATCACATCACTAGCTACAGAAACTCCTCCGTGAAAACTCCTTTCGTTAAATACTCGCCTTTTCGACGACTTATTTCAGCATCTAACGAGGAATACACGCTTAAGATCGGTCAAAAAGTCACATTGCTGAGAGCGCGAATCGACGCAATCTTTTAGCACTCTCCTCATCCAACACGTCCCTCATAAACTCAAACTTAACTTACACTTGAACCTAAACTTATTAGCTACTCACCACAAAATTGAACGTAACATTATCAGTGAGTGTTACTACTGTAATATTAATATTTCATTCTAGGTTTGTGTCCCAACGATGTAACTGCCATCTTTCCATAACTATTACATTCTCACTGTAGTCACTCATGTTGACCCATAGTGTAACTAGGGTATAATAAACATACAAATAACAATACCAAAGTCTGCCACGCGATACACAAATGTGTGTCGACGCTCCTTCGAGTGTGCACATTACTGCTACCGGGATGCGACGGGAACCAAACCGCAGGTGAGCCATTCTCAGTTAGAAACTAACGTAGATGCGAGACCTTTGTGTGCCGCGGTAGCAACGATACCGTGGAAAGTTGTGCGGCATTCAGTGCACATAGCGAGCGCTAATGAGCGGAGGACCGAATCGCGGACCTCGGCTCACAACATCCAGATAGGATTCGCGCCGGTCCGGCAACGTTTCGCCGACGGTTCGCGCACATAACGATACCAATTAGGAACGATATCGCGTTACACCGATACGGCCTCTACACTCGCGGACTCTTTGGTCGCTATCAGATACTTTCGGGTGATCAAATGCATCAATGACACGATCAGTAGGAATTGTCAAAGAGATGCACCGGTCGCTCGCCCGAATATCAAACGCTGGATCTGGCCATGAAACGGCTACACGATCCGATTACGCGTCGAAGCGGTGTGAATATTCGCACCGCACGGGCTCGTTCGGTATCGAAACGTGTGTTCCATTTCCTCTCCACACCCAGATAAATAATTTATTTGACGGACACCGTTTATTTGGTTTAAGTAACATATTACTCAATTTAAATAAATATTTATTTAAATCAAATAAATATTTTACTTGAACCAAATAAACGGTGGCCGTCAAATAAATTATTTTTCTGGGTGCAAGGCTGAATTATCAATTCGGCTGAGCCTAAGGATTGACTTTTGATCCGAAGTTGCTAACACCTTCAAAATTAATGGATCGCACTTTTGCGCTACCTGTATTTCTCGCATTCTCTTAAGGCGGAGTCAAACAGACTCAATCGGTGATAACAACTGTAATGAATCGCATTCGGAGATGGTAGAAATTCGCTAAAAAGCAAAGTATTAGCTAATGTAGATTTGAATTTAGCTTCTACTCCAAATATCAAATATCAAACACTTTTACATGGCATTGATTCGAAATCAATTCGGCTGAGTCTAAGGATTGACTTTGGATCCGAAGTTATTAACACCTTCAAAATTAATAGATCGCACTTTTGCGCTACCTGTATTTCTAGCATTCTCTTAAGGCGGAGTTAAACAGACTTAATCGGTAATAACAACTGCAATGAATGGCTTTCGGAGATGGCAGAAACTCGCCAAAAAGCAAAAAAACCTAATGTAGATTTGAATTTAGCTTTAACTCCAAATATCAAATATCAAACACTTTTACATGACATTGATTCGAAAAATACAACTATCTCTCTTGCACTCGTGTGTCACGCGGTACATGTTTCACCTCGCCTTAAAGGGGAAGAGCCGGACAGCGGAATAAGAACTCTCATCTCGCGATTCCGTATTACTGAATGCAGACACACATTGTGGGATCCGCGCAGAAACTTGCGTCGGGCAGACTCTTTTTCCAGGCCAACCGACACGCTCGGCGTTGCGTCATTATGAAAATAGACATCTGCCCTTCCTTACTCACTTTGTCGTACAAGAATGTTCTCGCTTTCCGTCTTTCGGCTCCCGCACGATATCTGCTCGCCGCTTGGATATAAAACGTTTGGAAAAATAATAAATAAAAGTGAATTTTCATTTAAACTTGGCAACCGGGGTAAGTAACTTTGGTGAGCCGGAGGCAACTTTTATTCTCTCCCTCGGGAGGTCATCAGTGCCGAAACTATTGTCATAAATCATAATTAGCCACTCGCGAAACTTGACCTATCCTCACATCAGCGACTCCGCGAGCGGAGCCGGAATTCTCAGCGGCGCAGCAGAATCAAACTTTGCGTATCTCGAATAATTTCTTTCATTCACAGGTAGTTTTTATACCAAAATTCGATACCAACGAAATATTTTTTTCAATTGGCATAAAAAATTGATGAATGTAAGTAACAACAAAATTATCCTCGTCTTAAAAAATTCATGGGCAGTTAAACCGGGATGGGGAAAAATGTTGTTCGACTCCGACAAATAAATTCCGAAGGTAAATTCCATGAGATAAAATAGTCGATAAATCGATTGTATATTATTCAGAGGGTGGAGTAAAAACCGACAAAGGAAACTTTTAGTTTCGAAGGTAATTATAAAATGACCCGGATAAAGATCGCTTATAAACAGCGTCGATCGTAAACTCTCTTTTTATAACTCGCTTTCACCACCGATAAGAAATCCATAAATAATAATATAGATAGATAGATAGATAGGTAGATAGATTCGTATATTTCGTGTTCTGGGCCTTAAGAACACCGTGTAACAAGGTACAAAACCATGACATAGTCACCACACCAGTCCATGAATTCTTTACAATAAAAAAAATACATAAAAAAATAAGAACAACGGCGAGGACATTTTTTTTATCGCTTCTTTCTTACCGATAAATCACACAGCATTAATGAAATTCCATTTCGGCATCTGATATCCTCAGTCGTGGAATCAGTAATTTTACCACGAGTGTACGGATATCAGATGCCGAAATGGAATTTCATTAATGCTGTGTGAGTATTTGGAATGAAAACAAGACTTACCGGGTCGGCGAGTCGCAGGGATGAAAAAAGGCACCACCGCTCCACACAACGTCGGCACCACTACTGACAACAAAATCAAACCGCGTCGCGCCCTGCCGCATGGGCCATCGTCGTCCCGACCGGCGCGCCACCACTCGGCAGAACACGAAAACTCGGCCTCGCTCGTACGAACCCTCCGGTTTCCCGCGTACAGTTTTGTAAGCTGAAAATCCGGAAGAAAACTTTCGCAACAAAAAGGCAACTTTCCTTTTTCCTAATCGAATTTAACGAAGGCAATTGTAAAAAAAGACCCAACAAAGATCGCTTGTAGATAGTCGATCGCAAACGCTCTTTTCACAACGCGATTTCACGATTGATAAAAAATGTTTAAATAACAAAATACCAACAGCCTGGAAAATATTGATTGATCATCTTTTTTCTAGTCGATAAATTCCGCATATACTTGTCGTAAAATTAAGCATTCCACGACTAAAGATAACAGATGCCGAAACGGGATTTTGGTAACGCTGTATGCGTATTTGGAATCAAAACAAAACTCACCGGCTCGGCGAGTCGCAGGGATGAAAATACCTCACCGCTTCACACAACGTCGTCACCACTACTGACAACAAAATCAAACCCCGTCGGACTCTGCCGCATACGCCATCCTCGTCCCGACCGACGCGCCACGACTCGGCGGAACAGAGAACTTCTGCTTCGTTCGTTCAAACCTTTCCGGTTTCCCGAGAATTGTTTTGTAAGCTGAAAATTCAAAACTTTCGTAACGAAACGATGAAAAACCGCAAAGGGAGAATCACCTTTTCGAATGCTTGTAGCAAAAATATTGTCAAGTTGAAAATATTTTTTTTACTTAATTTTTCGTTATCGTTGTTACATCGTACCTTGTCATCCAAATTGGCGACTGGGATAAACGGGGAGAGGTAGATTATTCGTTCTTTCGGTTTACTTCTGCGTTGATTAAAATCACGATCCTCGAATGTATAGTCGTTCGTCCCATATATATTTTGTGTGTGTGTAATGTACATACATAATTGCCTGACATATCAGTTATAACCAAATACCTAATAGTTAAATCGATAAATAATTAAATAACATAAGAAAAAAAAATAAGAGAACGAGAAAACAAAAGAAAAAAGCAGGCCGCTCGTAGTTACACATACGACCGACGAGTTTAATCACGTAACAAACGGAAATTATACTTATAACATGTACGATTTACGAATTTTACTTATATTTATTTACCATTCCATCTAGCTTCGTTCACGCCTCACATCTTACATTACAAGAACGGCATTAAAACATTCCAGTTAATCCTCTCGCTCGACAATATTCTCCTGGTAAGATAATTTTTTCTCACCGATCGATCGATGGATGATCGGATGGACGGCCGAAAATAAATCGATCGCCGGTGTAAGCAAAATTACTATGTACGCAGGATATTCACATTCTCATATGCTCATCACGGCTCCGTGTCATCCACATCATTCCCACCACGCACGTTTCTTATATTTTACAATCTGCGATTCTTTTTATTTATTATTGTTCACGACTTTTAAAAGCCCGCGACGGTCAAATCGCCATTTGATCGATAGCGATAGTCGGGTTTTCGTTTGGGGTTAAATCCCAATTGTAAACTTGAGTTCGAAGTTGACATGAATCGTGAAATTAAACTTAAGTTCGAACATGATTCGGAATCGAAAGTCGTTACGGTTTTATGTACGCCTTTTCTTCAATGACACGAAAGACCTTGGGAACGACCGCTCAAAATAAAAGTTATCGTGTTCGAGTAAGTGATCGCAAAGTTCCAAGAAAGACGCGCGAAAAGTACTCGTTAACAACTATCCATTTGTTTATTCGTAAAATAATGGAAACTGACGAAAAGAAAATTAATGAGATGAAATTTCGCCGATTATGATATTCCACAAAGACGCAACAACAAAAAATGAAATTGTAACGCCATTTTCATATGGAACATCAAGCGTCTTGATGTATTTTAAGGCAGCCTCCGTTCACGTCGCGGGAAGATGTATATATATAATGTTTTTCAGCGTATATCCTTCACAGTATAACAAGACTACAAATATTGCGGGTACCGGCAAGGACGAAACGAGCAAGGGGGGCTTGGTCGCAGCGACGAGGCTTCGATTGGACCTCCAAAGACAAATTATACAAGTCTACTTAATTTTACCATTGCGACTTACGCATCTGAGGCGGAATTCTCTTTAAAATTAGACATAGAATCAAGAAAAGAAAAACATTTTAGCTTAAATTAATCTCAACTCACTTAATTGGTCAATCGTTTTGTAATAATTTTTAAAAATTCATTGATTCAATTAACGGAAATTTGGTTGTCTTTTTGTGTCTCATT
Organism: Amblyteles armatorius; assembly: GCA_933228735.2. Classification (NCBI taxonomy): domain Eukaryota; kingdom Metazoa; phylum Arthropoda; class Insecta; order Hymenoptera; family Ichneumonidae; genus Amblyteles; species Amblyteles armatorius. Next base: position 10,213,599 of record OW121690.1, read on the forward strand.
TTTCACTATAAATTTTTTTTTTCAATCTTAGATCGCACAATGTTTCGAGAGCCCCACCCCAGAGACTACGGAGTTTAGAATCGATCGCGCGATAAACGTTCATTTTTTTGTCGTTTGCGATAACAGTAATTAAATTCGATTATCTTAAATGCTGCATCGTGGACTTCTCGGATAAACTCTATTCCGCACTTCGGTGTACATGCGTGGTTTGTGTTAGTGAGTCAATGTGTGATCTATATGGCATATCGTTCATTCGACGCGTTATTGTTTTTTTTTCGTACGACATTATGTTTATCGGTGTTTCGATGGAATCGCTATGTACTTGTTAGATAATGACGATGATTTTTTTTATACCTTCTCCACGTTCCTTCGTCGTTCGGCTTCCAGACACCGTTAACAATTGCAACGACACATCTATACAGTCAAACCAGATTCGTGGACAACTGTTTGTTCGATACGCGACCGATGACATTTTACATAATTCTTTTTTTAGAACTCGTTGACTTTAGGCTACCCATACACTTCACGAGTGAAACGTTCATCTATCGCTCCAATTATTAATCGGATATTTTTTTGCTTGTTGTGTTTCGTTTTTTTATTTTTAGTTTCTATACTATTTCACCTGGGTTTTCAAATGCTGCAGGAACTCGTAGTAACTCAATGCACTTTCGAAACGATCCTCGATTAGACGATCGGTAAATAGACTTCTAAAGTGACTGTCGTCTCTGCAATCAGAAAGAGTTATTGTTTCAAGTGCTGTCGTATTTTCATTTTTTAACCAGTATCCGATAGAAAGTGAATGTTCTATTATTATTCAATGTCGATGTTAATTACCGTATAATTTGCACAGGCGCGTAGTACGGTTTTTCTTCTTGGAGACTGAACACGAAATTCCTGAGTCTTTCGCTTTCTACGGTATCCAGTTCGGGTAGATCGTACTGCAAAAATGAATACAAAATCATGGATATATATCCATCGATAGTAGTTTTATATTGTAAAACGAAAACGAATCAAAATTGAAGGAAGACAGTATCGCGTTTATCGAGAACTTACAAATTCTTCCGGTATCGAAGCGAAGGCCTGGATTCCAAGTACGTTACAGATGAACATTGGATTTACGCTCTTCCCGACGTAAACGAATATCCGGTCACCGGCATCCATGAGGAAAACTCCTCGGAAATCGAGTTTCTCCGCCGATAGATGTAATCTCGGCGGTTGAGGGCACACTTTACCATCGATGTCTTTGGAATTGCGATCGTCGAGCGCGTGTACGGGATACAAGTCCGGATATACCATTTGTATAAGCTGAACGAGCGGCAGAGACTTCATCTGGCACATCGCGTAGACTCGGTCGTCGAGACGCGTGCTCGTACCCGATCTAAACGCGATCTGAAACGATAAAAAATAAAACCAAAATACTTGTTTATCCCCTGAATTATCGCCAGAATTTTTCTTTATCATAAATCGCCTTACGCATTTGATGAGGGCTATTATGTATAGTGGCAACAGTTTCAAGTTTCCGGGTGACAAGAGGCCGCCTGTGGCGGACGATTGGGAGAGCTTGTACGCCGACAGAACATCGATCGCAACGTTTATCAGTGCGTCCCTTGCGTCCGATAACGAGGACTGTTGAGATCTGTCCACGGCTGTAATTTAAAAATCGATTAAATCAATTTCACGGTAACGGCATTTTATCGAATTTTTTTCGATTATCGAAACACGTTGTCTGACCCATTTTCGAAAGAAGTCCAATGATTGCCTGTTGATCAGCGGAATAGAGAATATCGGTCATACTCGACGACACGGGTAGACACAATGTATGCACCCTTATACGACGCTCGCCTGAAACAAAAAATATAAAGCAGAATTTCTTTTTTTGTTGTTGAAATTTTCAATAATGTTTTTAATATTGACTGATATTAAATTCACGACAAATATACCTTTACTGGACGTGTAGAGCAATGCCGCTTGGAAGCAGACGCTCTGGACGTCTGCGAGATTTTCCTCTATCGATACTTGCATTCCGAATCCGGCGTCGGGATTTACGTTCGGCAGGCTCAACAAATCGGTCGACCTAACGAAGAAGTTTCCGTGGAAGGTGTGAATACTCAATCCGCGCGTACAGCGTATCCTCATTACGGCCTCAAAACCAATTTTTCGCGTGAGATAACGACGCAGCATCTTTTCTAATGTTTCGCTGTGCTGAGGCTTGTTCGTACGAAACAGGGGTATGTGATACATGCAGCCACCGGAGAATTTGCACATTCCCGCTGTGAACAATAACAAGAAAGATTAAATAAACTTTAAATTTGTAGAAAAGAATACATTTTATCCACGAGAATAGTCTCGAGCATCAAATATCGAGATCTTCGCTTCGTTCGTCGATAGACAATAATTATTTGCTCACACAATGTCGCTAGATCGCTGTACTGACTGTTCAACAGAAACAGATCGACGGCAATTTGTTGACCGCTGCAGTCCAGTGCGAGTCTCTTGTAGAAATCCGTTGCGGGATTCAAGTGCGGAACGTCCTTGCTGGCTCGAGTGTTGGGATCTTCCCGTTGCTGGAGAGCTCCAGGACCGACGTTCGGTAAACACGTTTGGAACACGGTAACGCGGCCGCCCGTTGGAGACTGCAAAACAAAAAATTGCCAAGTTCCGAGTTACCATGTGATCGTCGATCAGCTCGTAAGAAACGCCTCCGCCAACTCGTACCTTGACGGAAGTCCTTTACAAAAAATAAAAAAATTGTGTTTTACTTTACCATGAGTTTGAAAGCTACTTGCAAGCCCGCACCAAGCGCGCTGTTCGTGTCGTGAGTCCCGTTAAATTTTGTCGGCAATTGAGCGAGCAAGTCCCGTATCAGTTCTTCACGTTCCTTGAGATTAACGATCAAATTGTCGGGACAGGGTAGAAAGACATCTGAAAAAAATTTAATTTTGTTTTACGTTAAAAATGTTCAAGTTTGTAAGGAATTTGAAATAATAATTTTTTTTTTTAAATATACCATCAACGTCCAGCATGATTAACTCGTGCGGTTGGGAAACGTTGTCGGGCATACTGAAAAAGTGTATCGCCGAGTCGATAGCCATGAAGCCAACCTGCGTTCTACCGTCGCCAGGTAATTTTGTCAATTCCTCGGCAATAGTTTCACAAACTATGGTTAGATAGCCCGATTCGACGGCAAGCCTCGATACGTCGAGAAGAAAAAGATAAACTGCTGGTTGAGGCGGACGGAGCTAAAAATACAGATATGAACAATCGAATGAACTCTATTATGTACAATTCCGAATATTGTATTGTACAAAGTAGCTAAAGTATAGAATTAAAAAAATTACCATATATTCGCTGGGAGCAATGAACTCGATAGTGCTAGTTTTGACTTCAGGCCTCCGCGACGGATCGCCATAAGATTTTGTCACCGGGTCGAACTGGAATTCTTCGGGCACTGTAATAACACAATCGAAGCGTCAGAAAGCATGAAACGTCGTAAACGCAATCATCGACGAGCGATGAGAATAATTGACTGCGACTTACATTCGTTAACTCGATAGCACAGGTTGCACTTCCACCTCTTCGAATCGACAAAGTAAACGAACGGATTTATGTAAGTTCGACAGGATCGACAACGAACTATCGTGCTACACTGTATCACCGGCAGATGCTGGAAGTAAAAAAAATGCCCGTCGAATTATGACAATGAAACGTTATATAACTTCAAGATTACAAAAAAAAGCAATAGAAGTAACAACAATAATAATGGATCAAACCGTCCACGATATGGTTACCGTGATACGGTCACGATATAATTACATTCTCAGTGCAAATATACTAATTAATAATATAATTAATTGGTATATTTAATAGTAATATAATTAATAATATATAATAATATACTAATTTCCGCCGTATACGGTACGGATAAGCCCAGCTCGATATACCATGATGCAGTTCACGGTATGTGCATCGCACCACGTTATACTTGGGAAAAACAAACCGAACTTGGAAGGTACCGTGATGCCGTACAACTTGTGTTTTCACACCGTGCAGTACGTTTATTGCATAACGGTATGATTCCAAGTACATTTATTGCGAGAACCGCTACTACACCGTAGCTATAATATAATAGATTTAGAACACTGACGGTGTAGCCACTATCAGCATTTTGAATTCAGTGATAGTAGTGACAATGGCTAACCACTATCGGCGTTCCAGTTATAGTGGCTAACCGCTATCAGCATTCTGGTGATAATAGCGGGTAACCACTGTATCACAATACGGCATCACAGCTATATCCCAGCTGGGCTTGTGTATTCCCACTGTACCCCGTGGAAGTTGGACATATCGCGCACGGTATCGTGCACAGTACATTTGCGCTGGCAATGTATTTATACCGTGGCCAACCGGTCTGGTCGCGGTAGACACTTCGTAATTACTATTATTATTATTAGTTATAATTAATAAATTATAAGATATAATAAATAAATTGTAAAATATAATAAATAAATTATAAGATATAATAAATAAATTATAAGATATAATAAATAAATTATAAGATATAATAAATAAATTATAAGATATAATAAATAAATTATAAGATATAATAAATAAATTATAAGATATAATAAATAAATTATAAGAAATAATAAATAAATTATAAGATATTGGTATGTCGTATTAACTATTGCAAGAATTAAACTTACATTTAAGTCTTTGAAAGGATGTATTAGAACTCCCAGTGGAAGCCTGCACTTTTGCAACAAGGAATTTGATTCCGGTATCTTAGTCAGCGTACATCTGAAGATACTACAAAGAGGAACAGAAAGAAAATATAGGAAAGTCATAATATTGTTGACAAGGTTCTGAGGCGATGAAATATTTGATATTTCATTGCCGAAGCATGGGTCCTCCTACTTACTCAGGGCTGCAATTCACACTGTCCAAAAATTCTTGATGCAACTTTATCTTCGGTGGTTCCACCTTTTCCGGTGGCAAAATATTTCTACATTGCAGCAGGTCGACGGTCTGATGACCCTGGTTTTCGTACATAAACATTTGTTAAATTTTATAAAATTGTGTGACAAACAAGATGACGTCTTGAATAAGAAAGTTTTATTGGAACGACTACTTACCCACAGCTCATTAAATCCGGACTGTGTTACGTTAAGATTTCCCATTTGAGTGTTCAGCTGGTTCATCTGATCTGGATATGACGCGGTCGGATATCTCTTGGTCATATTATCTAGTGGAACGTTGGACATCTGTCCAAAGTATGGAGAACGATTGTCATATTGACTCGGCTAGCAAAAAAAAGGTTCCAGGAATTAAATTGTTATTAAAAGTAATTCATCGAGCATCAGCGTTCGCAACTGAAAAGCCATTTTCAACTAGAAACGAATCGTTCCAACACTGAAAAACAAATGCACTTGCCAAAGAAATTTTCTCTTAGTTCAATTCTACTTTAAATTCTTACAATTCCACATGATATTGAAACAACGACGGCAAGACTCCGTATGGAATCGTAAGAATTGAAAGTAGAATTGAAATAACAATTTTTTGCTTTAGCAGCCCTCGAGCTAATTTTACTTGAGTCATTGATAGCTTCTTTTCAGTGAAGCGCTGACACCGTAGCCTTTCGAACGATATAAAACGAACCGGTTGTTGTCCAGGCAGAGGTGGAGCACCGGACGTGGGTGGCCTCATCGGAACTTGTCCCATCCCCGCGGGTGCAACTCCACCGACACCGGCGGTAGTCGGTCCTGTCGGAGGTCCAGTGACACCGGGACTTCCCGGTGGTAGCTGCGCTCCGTAAGCTCCCCGAGGATATTTCCTTTGACTAGCTAGATTTTGTTGACTACCGTAAGCACTTTGATTCGATTGATTGACCACCGGACTAACTCCCGGTGCCGTCAAATTCGGCTGACTCCCAAAAGCGTTGACTGGCGTCGTGGGATACTGAGCTTGAGGTTTCGCCAGTGATGGATGAGGCATTTGAGGTCCGGGGAGCTTTTGATTCGGGGCTTGACTCGTCTGACCCGGTTGCGCACCGCCGTACACATTGTGCATACTCGAATTCACGCCGGACGTCATGGCCGGTGAAGCTTGCGGACCAGCGATCGCCGCGGCACTCCGGGCGTTAGCGGGATTAGCCTTGTTCGTCAACTGAGTTTGTTGCGATTGTTGCAAGTAGGAAGGGTTCTGCGGACTCGCTCCGCTCATAGGCGAAAGACCGAAGTTGGAATTCTGCGAGGGCGGTGGTGCCTGATTCCTGGCCGGTAGATTTTTATGCGCGAGTCCGGCATACGGCTGGTTGTTGTTGGAGTTGGGATCGCCGTTAGGATTTCTCCAGGTCTGATTGGGATTCGCTGCCGTCGGCGGTTGATTGGGAGGTGGCACAGATGAGCCGTCTTTGCTCCAACTCGGAGGAAGAGCGCTCGTCTGCGGATGGATCGCGCCCTGACCTCCGGTGTACGGCTGAGATGTAATCTGGAAATTGTTCGAGTTTAGATCGGTTTTTGATTACCCTGAAGATATCTGCATGACATTAAATTTCATCTTTGGCAAGTCTCTATGAATCCACGGCTTTTGGGAGAAAAAAATATTGTTCACTTGTAGAATTTTATTCCTCAAGTGAACTTCTCCAAGCAAAGTTTGTGCGATGCAAAATGCAGCCGTTATAACTTGATGAAATTTGATCTCATGCAGATATCTTCAGGGTCACGGTTCTTGCATTTCTCCATTGCCGATTGGGTGTTACCGTTGTCGCTGCTTCATTCGGAGTATTGGATACGGAAGAAGACGCTGAGCTTTCCTTGCTCCAGCTCGATTGGGATTGTATTTGGCCTGTGGGTGGCAAATTTTGTCCACCTATCGTTTGAGCCGGAATAGGCATGGGACTCGGGCGACCCTGACTATCCGGACCCGTCTGTGAACCCGGTGTGCCGGGCATACTCCGATTCGGGCTTGGATAATCGTATCTTGTTGGTGTTACGGATTTTTGAGATGCACTCAGTGCCGCGATCTGTTGCGATTCGGGTGTGAAACTCGATAGTGGAAGTTGCGTCGGTTGTGGCGAGTACATTGCTGGATTAGGCGGTTGCATCGGAGCGATTTGATTGGTCGGATTTAGCGTATTCACGAGAGGACTCGATTGTCGAGGCTGGAGCCCTCGAGGGGGCTGAGACATCGGTACGTTGGAAAGTCCGGGCTGCTGTTGCTGTTGGCCGTTTATTGGAGGCATCGGGGGTCGTGGCAATTGGGGCCTGTACTGATTGTGAAGATACTGCGTCGGCGAGGGATCGCGGGAAGGTTCGCGCGATGGATCTCGCGACGACTGCGACGAAGGTGTTCCTGCAATAATATTTTATAAATTTGTTATCATGATTTCGTGTCTCTGGAAAAAAAGTTGTGAATTAACCCCTGGCCAACCCACGCCTGGTCAGCAACAGGACCTGTAATTTATTTTATTTTCTTTTGCATACGCGATAAAAATTTCTGGCTCAAAGCAAAATATTTTGTGAAGTAAATATTATTGTTATTACCATTTACAGAAAGGGAGTATAAACGAATAGAATCTGCTTCAAAAATATATGTATTTTTGGAGCAGATTATGTACGTTTATACTGATATCACAAACTGATGCCTATATACTGATACGGTATATATCTGATATCACAAAGTTGATAACACATACAGCTGAGTATCAATTTAGCTGTATTCAGGAATTTGCTTTGGTTGGTAAATGGGTTGTGTGATTAAAAAAAAAAGGAATTATAGGTTTTTCATAAGCTGCGATATTTCACATATTTTTAAAGAGACGGAGGTTCAGTGTTTGTAGACTTACCGGCAGAATTGAAACTGGGAGGTTGCTGTACCCCATTCTGAGTATGTTGCATGGCACTGGGCTGTCCGTTTACCATCAGCGGAGGGCCACCCTTCAACGAACCTGTCGATTCGGTGTACGGTTGGTACCGATAATTGCCTGGCTGTGACATTGCGCTTTCTTCAATACAAAATAATAAACAGCTGTTAAATATCCGTACACAATTAAAATTAAATTTTCATGAATCTGTTTGTCGAATAATTTCTCATTGACTGATCGAAAAATCTCTGAGACACAAATACAAGCTTAAAGAACAAGCTATTATGCAAATTGAAGATAAATAATCAATCGTCCCAATAAAAAGCGATAAAATCCAGAACGATGATCTTTGGTGCCTTCGATTGTAATCAATGAAAATTGGGTCACAGGTTCGTTCGATGCTCTAAACTGGAGCTTAATTATTCAGACTTCACTTTTGCCAAAAATTATAAGTAGCTTGCCCAATGTCTCAAAATGCAATATGTATCATGGACCATCAAATTTATATCCATCCGGCGACCAAGATTCCGTATAATATAAGTTCTTGTAAAAGTAGCGAATGAAAATTTGTCTTTTTCTTTTTTAATTGATATTTATTGAAACAAAAAAGAAAGTATGACGTACCGGATATTTCAACTTGTGCACTCGCAAGTCCACGAACTATAAATACGAGACAAGGTCGCCGACATTTACACTAGTAATTTTTTGCAACGAATTCAAAATTTTCGACTCCTTTATAATTTAAAATACCAGATCATTTAAGACATGCAGATAAGAGACGAAAAAAAAAAATTGCAATATCATAAAGTGGCAGGCAAAAACACGCGTCCGAAAGGTTAAAACGTCATCGCGAAGTCGTGAGAACTACTGCTCTATGTCTGGAAACGTCGCGGGGCGATGGGTCGAAATTTTGATTTCGATTCTTTGATTTCTTTTTGTCATTCGTACGCGGCTGTGGCTTACCTTCTTGCGAGTTTTTTTTCGCCCGTGAAGCTTGTTTATCCAACGTTACGTTTCGGCGATCACAGATTTGAGCATCGCAATTGGGAATTGGTTAAATTTGTGAAATTATGTCGGGAGTGTAATTTGTAAACGGCATGAAACATTACGTGGCAGCCCAGGCGATCGCAGCGCTGTGTTTTTCGCGGACGGGAAAAATTAGAAGCTTGGTCGTAGTTATCTCACGGGCCGTCATCGTCGGTGAGACGTCAAGACCGCTCCCCCCGCCCCTCCCTGCCTCTGACCCACGGGAAACAGAACGGACCCGTAATGTGCGTAGATATGTCCCACGACGGTTATTTCTTGCGTTAATTGACGATAAAATAACATCGTCAATTACCCATCAATTTTACTCATGACTACCGTGATGTGCGGTGACGGTCACTTTTCCTTACTCGCAAAAACCGAGAAACATGGGAAATTAAGCTACTTAAAAAAACACAGGTTTTTGAATGTTTCTTTAAATTTTATACTTAAAAATATATGTATACAAAGCACAGCTGTAAGGTAGCAGCAATCGGCCGAAGATCTTATTTACATTTCATAAGCAAATTATGAAAAAGTTTGCTTCGTCTCGGAGAGAATGGAGAATAATCAAATGACTAAGACGAAAATAAAATAAAAATCTATGCTACAGCCCATATCACGGTCTTGGCACTCCAGTCTCGATACGAATCCCATGCATATCTTTGATTTCGTCTTTGAGAGTCTGCAAACAAAAAATTTACTGATCAGATTACTGAAATCATTGATCCTCGAAACGTAAACGAAACTTACCTCGTTAATCAATCTGTGTTGTTTGACGGTGTTCAGACCATGGAATTCTGGAGCCACGACATTGACGTGAAACATAGCTCCACAGCCGCCTGAAAAAATTGACTCAATGAAATTATATAGTTAGAAAAAAAAACAGTAATGTTTGAGTCTGCGACAGATTTACCGGATACATCGGTGACTCGGATGATTTGAGCTTTGGGAAATTTATCTCTCAGTATATCGATCATCTTCTGTTCGGCCTGCTTGCCAGCGAGCGTGTTGTTCGGTCCGCTCCAAACTCTGGACAGCAACTGCAAAACCTTTGCTTTACATATCCTGCCCATCTTTCGAGATACGCAATGTTCACACAACATTTGCTTGAAGGTAAATGGGGGGAGGTGGATTGTTCGGAGTACGATAATATTTAGACTGACAAATATTCTTTAATTTCTGTTTCTCAAAAAACTTCGAAAATCCATCGGAGAAGCAAATTTTTGATCCGCTTCTCCGGGCTATTCGTGCATTCGAGGCTCGAACAATCGAACGTTCGGAATTTTGAGTGGAAGGCAAATATCTTTTTACCTACCGATATATTGCGAAAATTTTTATCGAAGACACGACCGAACATAGCTGCGAACCGAAACATTTTCGATGCGACTGGTCGAAAAAAGAATAAAAGAAAATTGCTTTTGTCTCTTATCGATGAGAAGAGATTATTGTTGGGAGCGAAATTAAAAAAAAGAAAATTTCTTCACGAACCGATCGTGCGCGCGTGTGCCCGTACTTTGTTAGGTTGTGTTCCGGCTCTTTGTAGCCAAAGAGACTAGAACGAGCTGTACAAAATTCTTTGTCAATTCAATTATCGGTTAACATTTTTTTTTAATTTAAGCACGGCATAATTCGGTCTGTCATTTATGGCAAACTAGTATACGCAGAATTATAACGATGCAAAAGCATTGAGGTTAGTGGGCCGAACATTGCGGGTTTATTCAAACAACGTACCGACCGAGATACGTGCGGACTAATCAAGCAGTTACCGACGTCGCCGCTAGCAGCGCAGACGACGGTATTGATAAACCAACAATTAAATTATCATAATTAGGAAAGTATAAAAAATACCACCGCTAAATTTTTGTTAGTAGTTACGCTTATTTTAGTTCTTGTTTAGTACCCCATGTCACTAACGGCTGTTCAAATATTTAGCGCGTTTAATTGTGTTTCTCAGCCAATGATAAATTTTAAGATAAAAAAAAACAAATGACAAAAAACGTCGATACCTCAGCCGCGAGATTCTCAGCCTTGGATTATATTTATTTGACTTCAAGCATACAAGTAGATCAAGTCAAAATTTATGAGATCCAATTTTTGACGATTTTCATCGTTTTGTTGAATATTGTCAAACCATCTTGAGACATTGATATACTCCGCTTTCTCTTGGTAGGACAATCCTTTCTGTAATGTGTAAAAAAAAAAAAAAATTAGGTCGCAAGACAAAAGATTACATTGATCGGAGCCTACTTGCGAGGATTCTTTGGTGACTGTTTTTTTGCAATCATATGCCATCGAGCTATTACCATAATCGAATGTAGGCAGTAATAAAGTGCAATGTCAGCTATAGTCTCATTTGTTCCGCAGATGTAGGTATTTCGTTGAAGCGCTGAGTTCAGTTCCTGAAAAAATTATTATGGACAAATTGATATCCAAGCGGGAAACAAATATACGTACATCGAAGTGATTATGCAGCATCTTTTTTTTTGTTACGTTTACCTTGAAGATCCTTCGGCTTTTAGCAGGAAGATCTGCGTAATTCAAATACAAAACAGCATACTCTAACCACTGTCTCGTCAAAGCTTTCTCCATCTTGTCCCTTCCGAGAGCATCGGGTTTTTTCGAATCTTTAACAAGAGCTTGTACTATCGTGCTGAATCCTTCGACCGACTGGTCTTTTATAACACCATCGGACGCTACCAGCTACAAAAAATGAAAAAAATCAAAAATTGACAACGAGCTTTTTGAATAGTCGAGCGTATCAAATAAAAAATAGGTTTCTCACGTTGTTTTCGGAGATGTAAATCTTGCGGGGCGGTAAACCCAGGTACTGCGATATTTTTTGGACGCATTCTACGTTACACAAAACCATTGTTCGAATTGCCGATTGTTGACAAACACTGATGAAAATAATTTCTTTTTGGAAATGAAGTTTCTTTAGGTTAACGCACAGTTATCGCCATGTTGTGAATTTACCGGCAAATAATGGGTGAGTTTCGATATTAGCTGCAAAAGTTCCGAACTTCTCGCAGCTTCTGCGGATCATTCGAGAGTGTTTTGGCTGCTCGAGCAACTCTCGAATTTTTTTTGTTTGCTACTGATAAGACAATGTCGAACAAGTAAAAGTGAGACAAAGAGGGGGATGGAATTGATCACATTGTCTTGAATGTGAAAGCGTTTTCATGGTTCCTATTGTGACCACGTTACTTTCAAAATAAAAGAATCATACTTTTGTTTATCTGCACATGCATTCTTCCTTGATTCATCCGTTCCTGTCATAGCCACATTCGAGATGAATTCCAAATGCAATTGAGACATCACACAGGAAAACGTCGTTTCCGATTAAAAAACCGAGACTTCCAAACCGGAAATGACGTTTTCCCGTATGACATAACATCCGGCTGGGGATTGACATTTTAAAACCAGAAGTAACATCACAACGAAGTCGTTCAAACTCTTCAGGGTGATGTTAATTCCGAGATAAATGTAAGATTTTCAAACCGGAAGTGACGTCAAACAGAATATTTCCAATTTGTCTCTGGAATGTATAGTGCATGCAGTGAGTAACCGGAACGTGTGAATTAAGAAACACACGGTTTATCTGATGACATTTTAATATTCTAATGTCAATATGGAATTAGGTCAGTCAAGATTAACTGCGCGGCCTCCGAGAAGGGGGAGGAAAGGAGGGGAGAAAAGTAAGCAGAACAAGTATAATTTCAACGTCCAGTAGGAATTTATTCTAGACATTTGGTTCTGCAATATCCGTGAAAAAAATATATATTGGTTCACCGGTGTGTTTGTATACATATATGTTCTAACAAATTAATTAATCGCTGCAATACCACAGGTTACGAAAACGAACGAGCGTTCAAATAAAATAAATTATTTGAATCTCATCGGGAGCTCAATTTCTCGGCAGAGAGATTTTCGTTAGGTCGTTCTACTGTAAGTTATTACGAACGTTTAGTAACGAACAATAACTATAATCGAAAGTAACAAAAGTTATCTATTGTGTGCTTCGCTCGATTAAAGTGTTATAAATATATCGACGTCATTTTGATTCTTTTTTTTTGCGATAAAAATGTCAACCGCGCGCGATCTAGCGCACGGTAGTGATAAAAAATATTTTTACAACAGACACATTTGTTTTTTAAAATATTAGTATTAGTATGATCCCACGATTTTTGGCTTTTCACAGTTGTCTGTAATTATCGAGCACGACACATTCATCTCGACCGGTAGTCACACAAAAAACAATGCTAGTTAATATTAATTGGAAATGTCCGATCAGTTTCCGTTTTAGTTTCTCTAAACTTATTAAAAGTTCGTAGTATCAATCGTCCTGTGCTGTGAAAATTTCGGGTCAAGGTAATTTCGGCTATCGAACATTAATAGTACAAGTGGAAGGTAAAAAAAAAAAAAAAAAAAAAAAAATGGAAGAAAAGTGAACTTCACTCTACGCTGCGTCTCATGATCGGAGTTTTTCCGCCAGTTAAATCGATACGTCACACATTTGGACACGTCAGTTAAATTATCTCTTATGTTCGACATCAATAAGGGCCATGCAAATTCAATGCAGGTACAATTTTTTTTTTCATCGCTAATTACGAAAAAAAAGATCAGGAAGATCGTCTCAGTAGAGTCTCTTCTCGTACGAGAACAGACTGTGTACGTTTCCCTCCTGCTGTGCCGAGTGTGTTCTTCTCTCGAACTTCAATTCACCGCTGTACATCAGAGATCTCAGCGCCGATACCGATTTCGCGCCGATGTCCTGACAACCGTGCTTTATGCCGCACTGCAGGTACGGTAAAAATTTGAGAACGCTGCCTTTGTCGACTATCGAACCGCTCACACCCTGGGCCACCTTCATCTTGTCCATCTCGTTGTGAAAGTATCTGTCCATTGCCGAGCCTCTCGCGTCTTTCCTGTTCATCGCCTCGAGCGATCCCATCCCCCGATACTTCTTCAGACGAACGCCGTCGCTGAAGAAATACTCGCCCGGTGCCTCGGAAGTTCCAGCGAGAAGAGATCCCATCATTACGGCGCTTGCTCCGAGACTTATACCCTTTATTATGTGACCGATCGATTGTATGCCACCGTCAGCTATAACCGGTACTCCGAATCGTCTCGCGTACTCGGAAACCTTGTACACGGCCGTGGCTTGGGGTCTTCCTACGGCCATCACCTCTTGAGTAATGCAAATCGATCCGGAGCCCATACCAACGCGAAGACCATCAGCGCCCGCGTCTATAAGATTCTTAGCTTGCATCATCGTCACCACGTTGCCAGCGATAACTTGCAACTCCGGAAATTCGCTCTTTATGTATTTTATCATGTCTATCTGGTACTTGGAATTTCCCTGGGACGAATCCAGCACGACGACGTCCACTCCGGCAGCCGCCAACAGTTGCAATCTGTGCTTGTCCCCGTTTCTCGTACCGATCGCCGCCCCCACGAGCAGCTGCTTGTTCTCGTCCTTGCTAGCTATCGGATAACTGCGGTTCTTTTTCAGATCCGTTCGCGCCATCAGCGACACGAGCTCACCCTTGTCGTTCACGATCGGCAGTTTACCTTTCTTCGATTTTTCGAGTATCGAATTCGCCTCCTGGAGCGTAACGCCCGATTTTGCTGTTATGAGATTCTCCAAGCGGGTCATCACGTTGTCCAGTTTCAAATTCTGTTGATTCTTCGAATCCTCGAGAAAGTCAATGTCCCTCGAGGTCACTATGCCGACCAGTTTGCCGCCTATCTTGCCGTTCTCGGTTATCGGCACGCCGCAGAAACCGTGCTCCGATTTAACGTTCAACACGTCGTTCACCGTGTGGTTCGGCGACAGGACCACGGGATCTCTGATGAATCCATGTTTGTATTTTTTTACCTAAAAGAAAAAAAAATTCGAATAAAAAAAATAATCATACAAAGTATCCTGCGATTGGTCGTTCGCAACAGGGTTCTCATCCAGCAAAAAAATCTTTAGTTACGTACATAAAAAGATTAAGAAGAAAATTAAATTTTCGTATCTCTCATGAGATCCCGAGTATCTTTGATTCATCGGAAGAACCTGCTATCGACGGATTGACAACATCATTGACTGATAAAGCTTTTGACAAGTGACGAAAGCCACGATAACAGACTCCTTCGATGTTGCATATTGCTATAAATTTGCCAAATAAAAAATGTAAGTTTAGAACTAGAATAAAATGATATTATAGTAGATTATTTTGCAAAAATAAATATTTAGATTAAAAAAATAATTACAAAATTATTTTTTTTATATTTATAAAAAAGGGGTGGGGCTTGTCTTAATTAATAACTAACGAATGCCGTGTCTGTCAACAAGTGCCCCCCCCCCCCTCCCCCCCAACCAATATGAAGCTCCACTCGTTCAACAGCTGACTCGAGAACCGAGCGAGCATTATATCGATAAACGAAGCCGTTTATGATTCTTGTTCACCGTGCGACTGACCGGTGTCGAGGCCGACTTTGAGGCGGGTTTAACGTTTTCATTGTTAATAAGAAAATCACGAATTTGGATGATTCCGGGATAGTTGAATACAAAAAAATGTTGGCAAGATGTTCGAAAATATTTTTTTTTACTGACCTTGTGAACCTCGTTGGCTTGATATTCGGGTGAGCAATTGTGATGAATTATTCCGATACCTCCGCACAGTGCCATAGCGATGGCCATGTCGGACTCAGTAACGGTGTCCATCGGGGACGATACGAGCGGTGTCTTGAGCGTGATCTTTCTCGTGAGAGACGAAACGAGTTCGACCTCCTCCGCTTGGAAATCGATGTAGCCGGGCAGAATGATGAAATCGTTGTAAGTCAATCCCTCGCCGTTCGCGAACAATTGCGACGCCGACAATCCATCCTCCGGCATCGGAAAATCCGCCGGTTTGGTATCACCGATAACATAGTCTGCCATTACCGTCGACGATGGAGATATGTTTCCTTGGGTTCTTGTCGACCTCCCAGAATCGCAGAGTTCGCTTTGCGATATTTGAAACACGATCGTTCGCACGTGATTTCGTTAATTGCGTAGATCCAGAGAAAAAAAAATGACTGACGATCGCCGGGACTTTCGTATATATTCGAGCCTTCGTAATTTCGATAGACAACACGTGGAGATACCGTTTCGACAGGACTGCGACACGACACTCGTGAATCTGCCAGACGAAATGACCGAAAGAAACGTGCGCGTGCAGCCTATGTAGACAATCGTTCCGTCCAGATTTTCGGCGCCAGATGTCTCTGCTCAGTCGTTCATGCTCGGGGAGGGCGATCCACTAATGGATTTTTTTCGATGACCTTTTCCATGATCGTGAAGTGATTCGGATTACATTTTAAATAGTAGGTAGAAAGAACAGCAGATTCTTAAGAGTCAAAATAGGGTCAATTGAGCGAAGCCTCTACGGGTCGTGCCGTCGGTTACCGGTAAAGTTACCGGTAACTTTTTCGTAAGTTACGATTGTTATGTGAAGTTTTGCGCTCCCAACGCATGCGAGGTCAATTGCAGAAATGTTTAGCCTGCATCAATCGATTGGCGGTCGTTTGGTGGCGATTAGTGCTCCAATGAGAACGATTGATAGGAAATCGTTTAATTTCTATAAATGCATAAATGAATTTGGCCCAAGGTTAGCCAAGTATAAAATACATGTTTGCAAGTTTAATAAATCCCATGGCAATGTGTGGTTTGGGTGCAATTTTTACTCACTCGAAGCTTGTCACTTCTTTGGTAAGGGCAATCAAACGTCGACAATGATAGGTGCGCGTATCGAATCCAATTGGCTATTGTGCGAGCTTTTGAGTGTACAAACAGCGAGTGAATTAATCGACGACACTGCGAAGCTTCGGCGCCTACGGGGAAACTGAAACTCCAGAACACATTAAACATGACGTTTAATGCCATTAGCATTCGTCAAATGCGTCTCGATTGAGTAATCGGTTGCGCTGTAGTTTATAGCCAGCAATCACCGTGCTATAAGCATGTAATGAAATACGCAAATGAGCAAAATAGGATATCGCTTAAAGCTAGGGTGCAAGGCTCCACGTACTTCCCTCAGATCAAGCGCACTAAGTCCAAGAGCACTGGGTCTTTAGAGTTAAATTACGAGTTCTTTTTTCGTGACGTTGGATCATGCTGTTCACCACAGTCATCGCGATGGTAAGAAGAATTTCATTATAAGGGTAATGCAGGGTGATATGAGAATGGTATTTTTTTATGTGAAAAAATCTTTAAAAGGTTTTGAAGCTAGTGGGATTACAAAAAAATTAGACGGACATTAGACATTAGACAGACCGGATTGTCCTTACCACGAAAAGCCACGGTGGTTACACTGTAAAAAAGTTGGTACAAAATTTGATGTACTGGTACTGGAAGATTTTCTGCATAAACTGGTATATTAAATTTCATGCATAATTGTGATGAAAAATTGACGTACGGTATATCAAAAACTTTAGAAATGATTCATTTGAATAATTTACTTTAGTTTCACTACACAAGTGCTTTAATTCTGATAATTTACATTAATTTCATTCTAAAAGTTCAGTAATTTTTCATGACGATTGCACATTAAATTTAATGGCCCAGTTTTTGCATAAAAACTTCCGGTCCGGCACATTAATAAAAAAAAAAATTTTACAGTGTGGTTTTTCGGTGGCTGAGCCTGTTAGTGTACGCAGTTACCCTAATGAAGTATGTCTCGGTTTTATAACAGGGAATTTTGTTGTCGCTAATTTTAGGGAGTTCTTTTCGTGAGCGATCTACTGGGCATTGGCTGGGCGAGGCCACTGGAGAGTGAGGACTACCGTCAGTATCAGAATTCCGGTGGAAATTCTTACACACCACCGCTATTGTCGGCAGGAGCTTTCGGAGGTGCCCAGAGTGGAGGATTTTCCCCGCTTGTAAATCCGGGGCTCTTTCTGCCCCAATCGATTCCGCAATCCTCGTTGAATTCGTACGGCAGTCCGTACGGAGCGCAATCGTTCGGAGCATCGAGTTACGGTTCACCCGGAGGTTTCGCTTCCGGTATACCCAATTTTTTCGGATAAAAACTTCGCGATTCCTCAATAATTTGCGTAGAGTATCGAGAAATTAATTGATTTTTATTTTTAATCGACTCAAACTACAACGACATTTGAGGTAAAAAAAATGTATGAAAAAAGTGTACACACAGATTGTGACGTATATAAAAATCGGCATAAAAGCCACACAAGATCTATAAATTGACAATAATAAAATGTAAAATATGTATCGGTGTTAGAAAAGGATAACAGTCGACATTGCGCGTTTAAGCAGCGTTGTTACATTTCCTACAGGTACGCTGAAAATCATAAAGAACTACAGAGAGTTCGGTGAGCGATGTTGGTAACGTTTTTCGAAATAGTTGATTATTATTTTTTTCCGTATTCGATCGGTAATTTAGAGTTTTTGCGAAATGGATAAATTTTTCGAATTACTATAGTGATCTCAATCGATTCTTACCGGTCGGAAAAAGAGATCGTTGATCGTGTCGAAAAGTCCCCCGAACGCTTCTCTGAACGACGACACAACGTATTCCAGCATCAGCTCGATGTACGACAAGTCCTCGTAATCATCGTACTCGTCGTACAAGAAGTAATTGTACATCATCGGCAGCAGTACCAACATGGCGTACATCATGAAGCCAAAGAATGCTGCACAATGGAAGTTTTGACGGTCAGCACGCTTGACGCTATTCGAGTCACTCGCGAATAGCCGTAAGGGCGAGCGGGGCAAAATGGAACAGTGGGGCAAAACGGGTCTTTCGGACAAAACGCAATTTTCCAATAACTTTTTGATGGTGGCGGTGGTGGTGAGTGGGGCAAAACGGGCTTGAAAATTCGGATGCATCATTGGGACAAAATGGGGCATTCAAAAATTATTGGAATTAATTTTTGTCTTACTGTCCGCGAATAGTCGCAGGTGAGAGCGGGGCAAAATTGAACAGTGGGGCAAAACGCAATTTTCCAATAACTTTTCGATGGTGGCGGTGGTGGTAAGTGGGGCAAAACGGGCTTGAAAATTCGGATGCATCATTGGGACAAAATGGGGCATTCAAAAATTATTGGAATTAAGTTTTGTCCTACTGTCCGCGAATAGTCGCAGGTAAGAGCGGGGTAAAATTGAAAAGTGGGGCAGAACGCAATTTTCCAATAACTTTTTGATGGTGCCGTTGGTGGTAAGTGGGGCAAAACGGTCTTGAAAATTCGGATGCATCATTGGGACAAAGTGAGGCATCCAAAAATTATAGGAAAAATGAGTATTGCCCCGCTGTCCCGTTTTGCCCCACTGTCCCATTTCACCCCGCTCTCCCCTACCAACGACAAGATGAGTAATCTGGCATGTCAATCGGATCCTCACCAATGGTTTTCAGTTTCAGAAGTCTCCTCTCGACGGGCTTTTCGCGCTTGCGTTTCACTTTGTCGATCATCGTCGTGGACGGCATCGAGCTGTCGTACAGATCAGCGGAATCTCCGGCCATGACCCCCTTAAGAACGGCGCTTTGCGTACCGGCCGTCGGATCGGATGACGATCTCATATTTTCGTTTACATACAACTGCCGCGTCTGCGTCGTGTCGTTAGAATTTTTCTCGGCCGGATTCCTGCATTTTTTTATTTGTTAATTAGGTATGAAGTATAGTCGAGATGCTTCTTCGAATAAGATTGTCAGCAACCCCTCGCGGTCGGTAAAATCAGCAGATTACAATTAACAACAATCGAGCTTTTTCCTTAGCCGATGTCTCGTCAGCCGGTTTTCCCCGGTAACAAAGGTCGACCTCACAACAGGACCGAGACGTAAAAGACAATACTTTCTTTCAGGCACAAAAACTATCCGGATGTATGTAATAAATGTTCTTCTGCGTTGTCAACAAAACAACACTTCAAGGTACGTCTGTGAATTTTTACAGATTTTTTTTGGCCCATTAACTCGTATTCGAATCGGTAAATTCTAGGTCTTCGTTGAACAAAGATCGGGTACGTGAGGGGTTAATTTACGCGTAGCCTGCTGAGTTTCGCCGCTGCCGATCTTTAAGCGATCCCATTGACTCACAAGTTTCGATTAATTATATTCGACAAGGCGGACAGCTTCTCCAGCGTCAAAATTCCTGGCGACGATTCCTTCTGTTCGTCGATTTTCCGAATTTCTCCGTGCACATTGGCTCTTCGTTTTTTAAGTTGCGGCGCTCCCATAGCCATTTGGCACATGTAACGCTGCTGAGCGCTCTCATCCTTGTCGATACATCTCGATCTCAATTTGTCGTAATACTCCATGTAACTTTTGTTCAACAGTTGTTGAGTTTTTACCGGTAAAACCGTCGGCTTGTCGGGCGTCAGAGCGTCACCGGCATTTTTCGATTCCTCGATATTCGAAAGATCGGTTCTGTCCGTGTCGCAGAAATCGGCAAAGTTCTGAGCGTCCGAATCGACTTCGGTCGTTACGCACGCGTTTTGCAGATTGCAAGATGCCTCGCAGATCTCGTCGACGACCTCTTCGTTGAACCGATTCTCCCGTTTGCGTCTTGCATTGCCGTAGCTCGATCGGTAAGGAAGTGCGTCCTTATCAGCGCGCGTTTCACGGCCCGTTATGTGCGGATCAGAAATATTTTTGTAATTTTTTTCACCGAACGGCAAAGGTCGCGCCAAATTCTGTTCCGATTTCATTTTACGCTGCGACCCGGAAAATCGTTTGCCCTCCGCCCGAGGCTTCGACGATTCTCGATCGTCGATCGATGACTCTTGGCAGCGAGCCTCGTAGTTTCTCGAACAAACGACGTCTTTGCCAATCGCGATCGGGCAGCAAATCTGTTTTCGTCTCTTCGTCTTCGCTTGCGCGAGATCGCTGCTGCCGATCTTCGATCGTTCATGAAAGCAATCGTCGCAATCCGAGCCAGAACCGCTTGTCTCCTTCGCATCGCGGCGCGCCCGGTTCGTCTTGGTTTCGGTTGTCTTAACGCCGTACAGCTCCGAATCGGTAGTGTCTGAAAGAACCGATTTATCGAAACTTTGCACTACCCGATCGGCGTCGACTCGAACATCGTTAAATTTGCGATCGTCGTGCTTTCGTTCAAGCTTGATCGGTGGTGTTCCCAAAGCTTTTCTCCTCTGTTCGGCCTCGAGGTCGGAACCGATCGGATTTTTATTTTTTTCGTTTTTCTTCAAGTATCGCTGATCGGCCCGCGAATCGTCCGAGATTGTTCTTTCCGCGGGTTGAGGATGCGTCGATTTTTCGGGAGCCGATGCATTCGATACGGTGTCTCTGATTTGGCCGATGATGTGCAGAGGCGTGGAGTGTTGTTGCTTCAGCCGCGCGACATCGGGCTCTTCCGATATGCCCGAAAAATTTACATTGGCCACTTCCGCGGGAACATCGGCGGGGTTTTTTAGGGACGGCGAGGACGGTATTGTCAGCAGCGGTGAGAGCGACAACTGCGAAGGAATCTCGACCTTTGTCGGTGTCTGGGTCGATATTTGCAGGGGAAGATTTTGGTAGCTGAGGACTGGGACTTGAACGTTGTAACATTGGGTCGTGTATTGGCAAGGCGATACCGGACTCGTGTCGATTTGTATCGCACTGAGAGACGGAGTCTGAGCTTTGTTTTCTACTACGAGAAAGAATTGTCCAGCGTTGCCCTGATGAAATAGATTTGGTTTCTTTCGTTTTGTTCGTTATGAATGTGGTAGACAAAGTCGGTCGGTAGTCAAAATAGGAAACAATTTTTTTCAAGGGTGCCGAAACTTTCGGGTTAAAGGCAAATTCTTTTATTTTGCGCGATTAAGTTATAGGGATAAAGAGACTATTTGGATTTGCCGAAAAATGTAGCGGACCCTTGAAAATCGAGCTTGAAAATGTACGTTTTTTTACAAACGATTCATCGATCCAACGTTTGAAAGAGAAACGCATTACCTGACAATATTGCAAGCACGCGGATTCAGGTTTAACGCTGATATGACGGTTTGGCCCGATTGACAAATTGTGATGAGAATTTTCTTCCTTAGAGCTTTTGATTTTCTCCGCTTTCTGAGCATCCGCGCTATGCGTCGTTGATTTTTCGTCCTCGGCAAGCTCGGGAAAGTTTTTTACCACTGCATCAAAGTTTTCTCCGCGCGATACTTTGTTGTCGTCGAGAATCTTCTTTTGCTCTTCGGGTTCCTTCGATGCACTAATTTCTCCCGAGTGCTTTTTCGAGTCACCATCGCTAGGAATTGTTTGAACTTCGGTCGAAATTGTTTGAACGCCCACACTGTCCATTTCTCTGATTTCCCCCGGTTTTTCGGCTTCTTGCTGCGTTACCTTCGGTCTAGAATATATATTCTCGTTTTGCGAAATATAAAATTGGATTCTGTAAATTCTACAACTGATCATCCAATTGCTATGCTTCAACTATGATCTTACTGGCCATGCCGATTTTTCGATTTTTTGATTTTGCGAATTGGATGATCGATTGGTCGGAAAAAAACAATTTAAAAACTTTAAAAAGTAAAATGGGACGATTTTATCGAGAGACGTTCTTACGGATCCGTGTCCTTTTCCGGAACGATTTTTGTGACATTCTCCGTTGCGCATTGCGTCTGATTTAAAATAATGAGGGCGGAACGACTCTGCTCCGTACGATTGTCGCGATCTCGGTCGGATGGCTCGCTCGGCGTCATTTGACTCTTGACCGTCGTTACTCTGACCCGAAAATTCAGGTCATTCATATTTCGGAACCGAAAACAAAGATTCTTTTTTTACCGTTTGAAACGTGGATCGGCACATCCAGGTCGCCTTTTCATAGGATGATTCGGTACCGGTGTTTTTTGATACATGTTGTGAATAGATCCTGTCACTTGATCTCTTGAAAAAGGGGATTTAGCGGATCTATTTTTTTTTTTTTTTTACGAGAAAGAAAGATTCATCAATTTCTCACCGATCGATAAAAAAAAAAGGTCGGTTAAGAGATCCACGACCCTTGAACCCACAAAGCACAAAATATTTTGAAAATGTTTTAGAAATATTTCCAATCTTTCAAATCTTGCGAAATATTTCTGAAATATATGAAAATGATATTTTGAAATATTCTGTCATAATATTCCAACGAATCGTTTCTTAAATATTTCAGAATGATCATTAATCTGTCAACACTTCTGAAATATTTCTGAAACATAGTGATAAAATATTTGGGAATATTTTTCATTTCATGTTTCAGAGAAATATTTATGCAAGTACTATTTCCGTGTTTTTTCAAGTGTGCATACGCAGATTGGACTGGCGATGCAATCTTTCACATTTCGCTGAAATGTTTCAAAAACATTTGAGCGAAACTTTTCCGAACATTTTTTTAAGCCTTTCAAGAATATTCAAAAATATTTTCGTTTTATGTGGGAATATTCAAAATATGTATTTTTGTCGTTAATCTTAAGAGCAAAAGGGTCACGTGTGCTCTTGACGAATCGAGGATTGAATAAAAAAAAATACGGCGTACAGATGAGAATGCGATGGCCGCACGGTTGTGCGACTTTTTTTCGGAGCACCGGTCAAAGTGACCACGCACGGCGGCTCGATTATTTCGCCCAGGTCATCGGCCAGCCTGCGTTGGGGTATTTTCGGCCACGATGGATCGGCGGGAAGCCTGAATCGAAATTTTATGTTAACTCGGATGAAATTTGCAATTTGAAAAAAATCAGTGTTAAAAAAATAAAAATGTGATTGATGCCTCGACGATTATTACCGTAAAGAGCCAACGTTGTACCTCTGCGAATTCGGCAACAGATTTTCACTATTAACTGCAAGCGATATAATAAAAAACGTTTTGTAAAGTAGAACTTTGATAATCTTCGCGAATTATTTATTTTTCACTTACCTTCAATATTCAATTGCAGGGCGCTCGAAGCGTCGTGACATGCCATGTCGAAGGAATCGCACATTTTTATGATTTACTCGAGTTTTCTTTTTCTTTTCTTTTTTTCGCCGATATTCTTGGTTCCGGCGAAACTTTAAGAGAGACGTGGCATTTAACGGAGAGAATATTGTACCAACGCGAATTCGGGGTTTTGTAACCGAATGTCATCGGACAGTCATACTCGAAATAATATCATTGGATGGAATGGATTCACGTTTACGGTGATGCATTTTTTTTATACATGACATGATACATAACCAACGTCATCATGGTTACCGAACTGTTATATTCGATATCGAGATTACACGGGGTGCTCCAATATTTTCTCAACTTCCGTCGCGTGTTCCTTATTATTTCTTTTTTATTATCCTCCATATATTTTTACATAATGTGTATATAACTCTATTCTTAACGATACGGTATAATTTATTTACAATAAATATACAGGAATATTGCATATAGGAACAGTCAACTAAGGTCTAAAACGATATTCTGGTAGTTGGCTTTTAACTTTTTTTTTTCAAACCTTAATCTATTGTTTTGCGCACCATATTTCATATATCACAACATGAAGCATCGCGACCTTGAAAAATATTATGTACGGATATAGTAAAAACAAAAACAAAAAAATTAATTCGATTTCACAAATTCATAATTGTTTCCGGACCTTATGAAAGATGCGTCATTGGAGTGTTTATTGATAACAACGAATTAACGGAAACTGAAAAAAAGCTCACGATAAAAAGGAATACAATATTTTGTGCGCGTAACTCATCGAGTTTCGGGAAGTCAACAACTCAAATTACAGAAGTAAAAGAAGAAAAAAAAAACATATCTTTATGGCAAAAAAAGTCATAGGCGATTTGTTTGCATGTACTTTTTTTTCTTCTCGGCAATAGATTATCCAATTGTTTCATAGAAAAATACATCTCCCTATCGGATGCGATCGAGGAATGTTCGCAGTATAAAAAACATTTTTCTCTGTTGACTAGATATTTTTTTTTCACGACTCGAAGCGGTTTTTCAAATTTGCAACATCCGCATTCAGTTTTGTGAAAAAATTGCGACATCGATGAACAAAAAAAAATAATACATATATATATATATTTAAATATATATGTATATATATATTTTTTTTCAAAATATTTTTATCCATAAACGTCCAGTGCCCGAACGGTGTACGCGGTGTCGATTATATACGCAATATTGAAATTTATCAGTTTCTTTAAAGGACAACTTTGACTTGGTCCAAAGTGCTACCTCATGTTTTTTCTTTAATTGTATTTAATAGTAATTGGTAAAAGAAAACAAAACAAAAAAAAATGATAGAATTATCTCACTGATACTGTCTTAAACCTACGGGTACACGTTCAATTAGCATTCTTAAGCGCGCAAACCCGTTAAGTACAAATGTGTCCGGGCATTACGCTCATCCGTTCGTGCAAATCAAAGCAATATTTTTCGATAAATTCTTCCGCGACTATGCTGTGCTAATCGACGCGGTAAATGTATTTATTTTATTTTCTCTTCCATTTTTTTTTACCGATGTTTCAGCTACTTTTTTAGAGTAAGCTGTGTGGCAAAGAAAAATTCCTTGAAATATCGAATATACCGGCGTACCTGTATAAGCATAACTTACCCATCTTATCTTTCGGGCAAGTGCAAATTGTAACAGAAAAATCTCCGAAAGATATTTTTACAATTCGTCTAACGAAAATAAAATAAAAATACATCTCTTTTAACATCGAATAGAAAACATAACTTGTTGCGTAACTTTTGCCAATGTATGTTGGAAGATTCTCATCTATACCGTAGAAAAAGATCGATATTCGAGATCTGAGACTACGATTCGTAAACTACTATGTCGGCAGTGCATTAATATTTCAATATTTTTCTTTTTCATTCAATTTGCGTAAAGAATAGAATAAACTATATAACGAAAAATTAAACTCACGCCTATGTAATTCAGCCGAATTGTGTTAAAAAAAAAAATTAATTCCAAGCTACAAACACAATATGCTCCCCCCTTAATACCGATATTCCTTTTCTTATATATTATCTTCTTTCCGATATGTATGTCCTTTAACAATCACGGTCACCGGAAATATGTGTGTAATTTCATTACTTCTCCGCACAGCAGCCCATCGGTGCAAGATGATATTCAGGAAAGCACTACGGTATCTCCGCACACTCGTCAACGTAGAGTACCAGCAATTTTCGCGCCGAAAGAAAAAAAAATTTAATTCTTTTCGCTTTTGGCAGTATGGCGGGATTTTCCTTTTTATCGATAATAATAGTTCGGGGACGGAATGGAATCGCGAAATTAAAACGATTATCGAGATACTGAGCTCGATAAGCAACGTCGTTTGTGTTCGAACCGCAATTTCCGTTTTTCGTCGTTTCATCATCACCACCGAATTAAATTAACCATGTGTTAACAGTGAGATTATTGTCATTTAAGCTTCGTGGTCTTCGCTGTTAATGCCGATAAGCGATTGCGTTTGTTCAGCTTCTAGATCGGGCATTCTGAAAACGATTGTCGTTTATGTACTTGTTCCGATATATTACATAGTCATAAATACTTAGCCCATCGACTGATTAATAGTATGCGAGTAACTGTTTACCTCGCATTTCGGCCTCTACGGAAAATCCATGTATAAAGGCCTTTGACAACATCCATGACAGGATCCCAATTGTCGTAGTGTGAGAGAAGCGATACCGTCAGAAATGCCAAAAGCATCGGCACCGTACCGAGATAAAATATGCATGGGTACTCTACTTTTTTTAGCAGGACATCCGCCATCATGGACATTGGCATCGATAAACTCACAGCCAGTGTTGCTATGAGTGACGAGGTCAGAAAACATCCCCTGTGCGTAATAAACCAGTAAACAAATATCAGAATGGCTTAATAACTTATGAATGAAAACATGGCTCGTGTCTTACCAAAGCCAAAGAACTTCGCTCAGTACTGTTCCAATGAGCCCGTTTATTATCAAGAAAGTCCATTGGTGGGTATTGGGCCATTCGAACTCTTCCCAATGCCCGTAATGTAGTATAAAGAATAATGGCCAGAGCATCGTCAGATTAAACAGTCCGACGAAACCGAAGAACATCGGTATATCCATCTTGTCCTCGTGATCTACTTTTCTCTTCAGGAATACTATATAAGCTGCATAGAAAAATGCGCTGACTAGTGCAAGTATTATGCCTGTCGGTATTCTACTCGTCTCAACCGTTAAATCAGAAAGACCCACTAGTACCTGCAAAGACAACGATGTAATGATTCACTGCGAAGATGGGCAAATAAATAATCGCTACCATCCAGACTACAAGAACAAATCAGGGATGAGCAAAATAAATCTTTTCCAAATTTCTCTATCCGACAACTTTTTTAAATTGAATTTTGATAAAATAAATTTTACTCATTACCGAAGGACGTATTTTTTTCGACTAAACTCACCAGTCCGAATATGCTAACTGATACAGCGACTAACTTAGACAATGTAAATTTATCTCCCCCGTTGCTTGGGAAGAAAGCGGCAAGAAACAACGTGAACAAACTAGACGTAGACGATAATACCGTCACGACTCCCGCCTCAGTTTCCACCAGTGAAATTTGGTAAGTGTAATTTGCCATAAACCACTGGAAGACAAATTTTCAATTGACTACTTTTCTACCTAGTAACTAAAGAATTAGAAACAAACGGAAGTGCTAAGCTCCGCTAAAGATTTTCGTTACTTACTAGAAGACAAAACATAAGAGCGATTTTCGCAACTTTCTGTACAGAAAATTTATGAGCTTGGCGTCTCGCGTGTTCACCGGCTCTAACACTAGCTTGGTAACTAAGTCTCGCTAGCAAAGCTTCGGTCGCGTCGCTCTCCGACATGTGTCGAACCTCGGCTAGTTTGCTAAATCTCACAGCTCTAATGGAAGAGTCATCACTCTCCGTGCCTGACGATCGATCGCAGTGATCGGGGGTTTTTATCGGAACGAATGTCGGATCACTCTGGAACAGAATTATAATAAAAGAATTAACAAATATACATGATTATTAATTCCTCCAAGGGCTTACCAGACTCGTGTTTGCTTCCGCGTAAAAATTATCGTCCTCGACATTGGGATCTATAAACTGAAGTTAAATCTTTACGATTATTATCGTCCGCACAGAGTATTATTAGTATCATCGTCGTCTATCGGTAAACAATGAGTTTACCATATAAGTTGCTGGTTTGTTGCACTGATCTCTCCACGGGGGCCAAAAACAGAGCCCTAAGAGATACAGCGTGAACATTGAAGTCTTGATGTATGTGCTGAAAAATGGCTTCTCAAATTTAGCCTCCCTGTATATGTACTGAAACAAAGATTTTTATACTTCAATGCTAATAAATTTTCTAACGATAAATTGTTTAATACGAACAGCGATTCATCAAAATACCTTGGTAAGCTCGGAACTGGAAACCCAAATAATATCAACTAACAGAAGAACCAGGAGGCCCAATACGAGTCTCTGCGATTTGTTCATCATCGCTGCCAATCTGTGGGGATCCTCCGTCATCCCTGGTTGTCGGCGTTGCCGTAATTCTACGGAACAACTCATCTGCTCGATAATACGCGTTTGATCGCCTTTTCTTTATGGCATCATTTCTGAAATAATCCAAGATTGACGCCTAATTACACCACTGAAAGTGACAAAATTACAAATATATATTTATCCAATCGTAAAAAAAGATTTTTGCGTGGCTGTCATCGAACACCATGCATATTATCGTCACCTAATCGTCTCCGTCTTTGTCTTAGTCGGTTTGATTCAAGTGGTTGACATTACATAAATTCAACAAATTCATATGCAGTGTTCTGGCTTAAACAATAAGTAAAACCTAGAAAAAATAAAAAAAATAAGAAAAATTACATTTGTCAAAATTGAAAGACGCAGATGTGAGAAAATCATCTTGATGCCTCGTAGGTGGCAAAGACGAGTAACAATGTAGTTTCGCGGGTCGAGCATGAAAACCTGCTACGCGGATAGTAACAGGTGGAATTAAGTGGCAGACAAACGATACGTGCGAATGAGAAAAAAAAATATGAAAAAAGGTCGAAATTATCGACGTGCAAAGCCGGTTTGTCGCCAAGTTTCGAGACTGGACGATGGGGCGTAACCGGAATGGGTGGAAAAAAAATAACGGAAGAGAAAAAAGACAGCCGCTTACCTAAGCGATAAGAGTCGAATCGTGTCATGATAAAAAAATCACGTTGGATGTCGAGAGCCTACATCTTGAAATAATCGCCACAAACAAACAGCTGCGCGAACATGAATATCCTTTGGGGTGCTCGTTCCTCGTCGACCCGACAACACCGTGCACTGTTGTTGGACCCGTGGAGCTCGTAATTTCATCGATATCTCAAAAACCAATAAGTTTTACGGCAGCTCTACAATTGTCGGTCGCCATGTTGAACTGTACAGGATTACAGATTGCAGCGTGTACGCGTGTATGTGTGTTTGTGTGTGGCGGCAAGGAGAGTGCGGATGACGTTTTCTAACTGATAGGTCTGACGCAAGAGGCGCCTCCGCTCGACACCGGCTACTTATCGGGTGGTACAACTAAACACCGAGATGAATTGTCAACGTCAATTGCAGGAGGCGATCACACTGTTAAATTTCCAAAAAAAATACACATTTATTTTATCTTGTATTTTTCCCTTATTGTATTTCTCAGTCGGGACAAAAACAGGAATGCATTGCTTTTTTTTCAACGGTGTTAAACTTTTTACAGGAAAGCTGAATTATTGGCGTTTACTGAACCACATGAAAACGCTGATCGTTCACCCTCAGCCAAAAATGTTGAAGAACCTGATAAAAATCCATCACAGTTTTTTCATTAGAACTGAGTAAACAAACTTAAAATTTTAAATGCACACTAGATGGTAGATTCGGTGTGACAACTGCCTTAGCTAAGTTGCGGTTGCCCGAGTAACAGACATCACAACAATGATGAAACAATACAGTTTAACAGAGAGTCCTCGTATATAGACGTACGTTCCAGTATCGAACGGCACAAGAGTGAAAAGACGTGCGGTGTTGAGTTACACCGTTCTTCGGCGAAGCGATAATGGCTAACAATGCCCTTAGCAACGGGCGTGTGCCCCATCAGTCGGATCAGCCTGTTAGAAACGAGAGACCCTCGGATAGGTCTAAGAAAGGTAATAACGCCGGTCGCTTAGCTTCTGTACTGTTTTTGCATTTTCTTTATCCATACATTAGGCAATAAGGCTAGTTTTATATCTCATGTCCAGAACTCAAATAATTTTCTTTTTTTCTTCTTTCACTCCCTCGGTCTTTACTTGCTTGCTCCATCATGTAAAGCCTTGCTTACGGAAATGCTTGTTCTGCTTGTAGCTTGCTCTGCCTATTGTGTACTATTCCCAATTTAGTTTTAAGTTCAATCTACACTAAATTGTTACCGCCTGTACTGCAACGGTACTTAGGGGATTTATCCTAGTACCAAATAAAATTCTATACTGTATTTATCCTAGTACAAAATAAACTTCTGTACTGTTTTTGCAGTTTCTTTATCCATACATTAGACAATAAGGCTAGTTTTATATCTCATGTCCAGAACTCAAATAATTTTCTTTTTTTCTTTTTTCACTCCCTCGGTCTTTACTTGCTTGCTCCATCATGTAAAGCCTTGCTTACGGAAATGCCAGTTCTGCTTGTAGCTTGCTATGCCTATTCTGTACTATTCCCAATTTAGTTTTAAGTTCAATCTACACTAAATTGTTACCGCCTGTACTGCAACGGTACTTAGGGGATTTATCCTAGTACCAAATAAAATTTTATTTATCTATCTACATGCGAGCACTCGATATTCATTGCTAAAGACAAAGTTTCACGCAACAATATACAACCGGCACGATCGTGTTTCTACACGTGACGAATCTGGCAATCGATGTTCTACTGCCCAATCTCTCTACAAAGAGACTTGGTCTTACTTTCCCAATGCATTTGCCACTTAGCTCCGGACATATTGGCGATAGAAAACCGCAACTGGCTGCTGCACAGATATTACACTCGTCACGAGTACCGTGTGTGCAAGACACTTATCGACGAGGAGTTGGCCAAGTCTAACGGTCACAACGAATACGCTAATTACTTGAAGGTAAGTCTTATTTTTTAGTTATACAACTCGTTTAGAGAGTCGAAAGACTTTTCCTGCGGGGTAAAATGGACCTCTCCAAAAGAATTCACGGCAAATGCTCTCACCTATTTCTTCAACAGGGTTTTATACTGAGACGAGAGGGAAAGATACAAGATTCTCTGGACTCCTTTCAAAATTGTTACGGCGTTAATGCGACGAACGTTAACAATGTCAAACAAATCGCAAAGAGTCTGTAAGTTGACGAAAAAATTTGAAAAAAATAAAAAATAATAATAATATCAACGTTCCGCTCATTTGTAGGTTTCTTCTGGGAAGCCACAAGCGCGCTGTCGAAGCGTACACCGAAGCGGAGAAGATGTCCGGTGGTCCGGATTGGGAGATATACTATAATCTCGGTAAGAACGGACTACCGAGTAAACACCCCGGCGAACCGCCAATTTCCGATGGCAAACTATTCGTCGGACGTAATTTCCAATTAATAGTATTATACCCGTAAATGGTTCACGACCGCGCGAGATCGAACCGGAGCTCCGGGTGTGTGTTGAGGCGGTGTTCGGTGGACTGTGCGGTCGTTGCGGTGTGACGTAACGGCAAACCTATGAAAAGTCAATTTGGGGAGTTCGACACATACATGCGTAAGAATACAAAAACGGTTATTAAATTTATCATACGACATTTGTTTTTCTTTTTTTTTTTTTGCGACTCAACACCGGTGCCATCCGTAATGCATGCGAAATTTCCACCGACCACAGTTAATTTCACGGACGCCCGCTGCTTCGTAATCTCATCTGGAAATTGCTGGCTGTGTGGTTTTGCGCGTTCGCGCCCACTTTGTCACGGAAATTTCGGTATCGAATACATATCCGAATTTAATCCCGAAGAGAAAATGGGATTGGTTTAGCGTATATTCGTCGGGAATATAGTGTGATTGTTGATAACATTTAAGAGCATGCGAAATACCTCGGTCGGCAATAAAAACAGTAATGCATTTTTTTTTTATATCCTGACTATTTTACCTTATAGCACGGTAATAAATATAAAATAAAAACGATTCAAAATTTTTATCACTACCTTTCAGAAATATATCGTTATATTTTAAAACATCGAAAATATTTCCTGAATGCAAAGAAAATTCTCAGATGAACTTGAATTGATATCCGCTTTATGTAAGATTTAGCTTTTAACCACAAATGGCCAGCACCCATGAGAAAAATTAATTACACTTTTTGTTACCGACTGAGCGCGGGTCGGGAAGGGCGGAAGGTGTGACACATCACTTTTATTTACCGGCCGACAAGTATATGGCTGACAGCGGATAATGTATTTTTATTAATTCACAAATCAGGAGAATGTTGTATAAAATTGGGTCAACCTGAGGCTGCGGAGGTCGAGCTGAAAAAAGCAATGAACTTGACGAAGAACTCGTCGCCGTATCTCGCCCTCGCGAGGCTCCACGTCGCCAAGGATCGCGTCGACGACGCGATCAACGTATACTCAGCCGCTTTGAAGTGAGTGCGCCCCGGTGAAAAATTTCTTTCAAAATGTCTCTAAAAAAACAGACCCCCATTACCTCCAACATTTTTTTTTTATCAAAGCGAATCGACATTGGGACAAACGCTGGCCGAAGTTTCATTTTCCCGCAAGGATATAGAACAGTGGCAATAATAAAAGTATATTGACGAGCTGAACTTTGCCGGCGGCAAACTCGCTCGATTTATCTCTCTTCCCTGTCGGTTTTTATTTTATGATAGGTATTACTTTTCCTCGTATCCTTTGAATCTACCGGGCCAACTCTATTTTCTCGCAGTTGCTCGATCGTGCAAAAACAGAAAAAAAAAATGCAAAAAGCAAACAGCCGGTAGGACGTAGGTTTTTAGTTTCGTTATTTGCTGTTTTTTATGTACAAAAAACTAGAAGCTTTAGGTCGGACGAGCGAGCATCGCCTTTTGTGTGTCCACGTGTACAGCAAACATAGCCACGTACGCTGCGCGAACGATTCTCTCGCAAAGTGTTCACTTGTTGCCTTCACAAAAGCCCGGAGACTTCTATGCAATTAATTGCAAAAATCTTATTACGTGGTCCCTTTGACGATGACGTCGAATTTCTGTGGTATTTATCGTAGCGCATCGACGCGAGCGGCCCGCTCGTCCGATACGGTTTCGTTATCTTGATTGATTAAAAATGTTGAAGCGTTATAAAACGTGCCGCAGGTTCTGCCTTTATGCTTGGTGAAAGGAACCGAGCCTCGACGCTTCCTCTTTACAAGTGTAGCGGAAAACATTATCGCGTAATTTCCACCGTTCGGTAGACGGAAATTTCGTTTTCATTGAATTTGCCCACCAAGCTTGAAATTTTCAGATATTTTATTAATCTGGATAATTTAGATTTAAACAAAATTTGATAAAGAATAGCGAGTTACTTGATGTTCTCTGACTCGTACCAAACGCAACACCGGTGCTTCTACTTTACTGTTGCATAAATTAGAATTATCAGTGAAATAATAATGCAGCGACATGTTATTGAATGAGTTATGAATTTTCGGGGTGCAGCGTTTCGAGGGAGAACGAGGAAATTGCCACCGAGCTGGGACTTTTATATCTGAAGGTGGGCGACACTCAGCGTGCATTTCAGGAATTCGGCACAGTCCTGGCGAATTCGCCGAGAAACTCGAAGGCTCTTTTGCCGATGGCTTACATAATGCAGGTGTGCTCGGCGCTTCCATACGCTCCACTGTTGTAGCTAAATG
Source organism: Amblyteles armatorius (assembly GCA_933228735.2). Lineage (NCBI taxonomy): Eukaryota > Metazoa > Arthropoda > Insecta > Hymenoptera > Ichneumonidae > Amblyteles > Amblyteles armatorius. Next base: position 10,247,297 of record OW121690.1, read on the forward strand.
GTTTTTTTTTTTAAATTTGTATGAACACTTTTTCTCGCACGATTCCTTAGAATTCCACGAAAAAACTCTCATTGTCCCGTGTTGCAGAGTCACCGGGAATACGACGTGGCGCTTTCCAAGTATAAGGTGGCCGCCCAGTTCATGCCCGAATCTTCGTACCTCTGGAACAATGTCGGGATGTGTTTCTACGGAAAGCAGAAATACGTCGCTGTGAGTACGATCGCTTGGCTGTCGTCAAAATTGACAATGGATTAAATTAAAATTGACTTACGAATCGATAAACGTGAATCGATATAAAAAGCCCTTGGTGATTGTCTATCTATGCAGGCGATAAGCTGTCTGAAAAGAGCTCACTATTTGAATCCAATGGCGTTGCTGCCCGCCTGCAATTTGGGAAGAGTATTGCTGACCACCGGTCAACCTGCATCGGCGGCGATTTACTTGTGCGCGGCGATCTCAGCCGAGCCAAACAACTATCTGCCCTACTTGTTGCTGGGACGTAAGTACGAAACGGGGTTTCGTGGGTCCGAGTCGTTTCGAGAAGATTTCCTTTTCCTTAAACAATTTTTCGACTTGGGTTCGTTTCTGAAACGACGGGGAATGTGACTTTAAAATCGCGGCAAACACAGACGAAGCCATCGCCCTTTAAAACAGACAAAACGCGCGTCTCTCAATTACGAAACTCTACCGGAGCGATAATGTCTGCAGTTAACAATCGTTTAATCTCGTGTTTCACGACGGGTTTTAGGGCTTTAGGGGAGTGCCAAGAGTATCGATTGCGCCTTCAAGCGTTTAGGGATACTCCCGGGCTTAGTTTGATGACCTTTCGTGAAAAGTCTAAAACCCGGTGCGAATATCACCATCCATGTGATGGTGATATTGCTGTAGACGATAGTGACTTTCTGCGTTGCTCTTCTGAAAACTACAGTAGAACCTCGTTTATCCGAGGCAATGTGGAGGGAGTGGAATACGTCACTTCCGGTCGAAAAATGAGATATTGAAACCGGAAGTGACGTATTTCCAGTAAATCTCCGGAGATCTAAATTTCCTGTATCGAAATTCCGTAGCCCGTAGCGAGGACGCAAAGGGTCCGAGCTACAACTTCCTAGTATAGGGTAAGTCAGGGTGATATCGCCACACGTAACAAACGAATGGCACTGCTGGTTGCACATTTTTTAGTATATGAGGATACAATATGATTGCACCGAAAATTGTAAGATTTCCGGGTGATATGGCCAAATCGTTTTCTTTTTAGTTTGGCATTAGAAACATTTGACGGAGGTAATGCTTCTCTAGACCTAATCGACTACCATTATTACTATAGCCATATCACCCGCAGTGTCTGGGTGATACGGCCGATCGCAAGTATTTATTTATAGAGCTGCAATTAAATCACATACCGATAATATCGAAAGTTCCGAGTCGATTACTTCAGTTCGATGTTTCTAGAGTCAGTTATGACCGAAATTTAAAGGTTTTTTAAACATTAAACCTCAAATGTTCATTGTTAAAAAAATTATGCCCGCATCACCTCGACTCACCCTATTCATTAAAAGCAAGACATAACTTAACTGCATGCAAAAAAGTAGCGATCGCGGACTACATTGCGCGTATGGCATATTCATAGCTGCTACGTCCGTTTTATCGGGGCTTCTCCGTATTATTCGAGAGTGCACCTCGATTGATACGTAGTGCTCGGATGAGTTGAGGGCCTCGGATAATATCGAGTCTCGGCCAATGGTGTACCGGAGAAACGAGATTCTATTCTACTGTAATGACGTATTTTTTTTTTTTTACAGTGGCTCTAAAGCGTTTAAGTGATATCGAGGGATCTGAAAAAGCTCTCTCCAAAGCTCACTCACTCGCTCCGCAGGATCCTTTGGTACTTGTCAATTATGCCGTGGTCCTCGAAGTGATGGAGCAGAGAGTACGAGCGGTCGAGATTTTGGCCGAACTCAACGACATCGCAACCGTAATAGACGTCGATGGTGAGGTGAGTCGACGGCGAACACGAAGCATCAATTATAATTTCACTGGGAATATCAGGTTCAGTGCCACTTCATATAATCGTCATCGTTTTATCAATTCTACAGATAGTTCAGACTGCCAAGAGACTCGCTGCCAAACTTCGACAAAATTCTAATGAAAATGAGGATTCGCAAAGAGTTCTCGTTGACGATGAAGTTTGATCCAATACCGCGTGTCGCATGCCTTCGATGAACTGCGTTGCCAATTTAGATTTTTACAACAGCGATACATAAAAAAAAGAGGCTTTTAGAAACTCGTGAAGAGAACGGACTGGGAAGAATATCAAATGGGACACGATCCAGGGAAGGGTGACGGAAAATCATGGGAAGACGGGATATGCAAACAAAGTGAGGGAATCGAAGAGGGATAAGCATTGATGGATCGCGAGTCAAGAGGTCTACGTTAACATCGTGGAAGCCAGAGCGAGAGGAGACAGAGAATAAGTAACCACTTATTTTCCGAGTCTCCCGCCACCGGAGATAAACCTTTGACCGAGGAAAGGAAGAAGCCATCCCGATAGCGGGAAAGCTGTCCACGGTCTATATTCAAAGCGGCGTTCAACAAAGTGAATATAAGCGGATGAAGCTATGAAAAGAAAAGGACGATGGAACGAACGAGGAACACTTAAAATATAATGAGATCACTGGACGGAGGCTACTTTTGTCTATAACGCTCACAGCCGGCGTTGGGAAATACATAGTTGGTGAACTTGGAAGGAATCTTGATGAGGGTACATCGAGAGGCTTCTCGATGTACTTCGCGTGGCTGAGGGCAGGAAAGAGATCAATAAAATGCTGGGAAATGAATAGTTTCGGCGCACGGAAGGGACGGAGAATGGACGGAAAAATTACGATGCGGCTGTGTATTTTGTCGGACATTTACTAACATCATCTATACGATATTACATTCAGACATGGGTCGATATAGTCTTAATTTATCGTCAGAATTGAACAGAAATTACGCTGCTATATTTCACGTTTCGATGCAATGCAATATACATTTTACCAAAATACTATACGCATTTTAAACAATTCGAATCTGTGTTTAATCCTAAAAATTTAATCGAACAAAAGAGAAACCATTCACAGCCTGTGTTTAACATTATGTACGACTTGACGCATAATTTTTTTTTTTATACGATAACCGATTTTCCTACACGTTTACGCAAATATGTATACATTTTGTAAATTAAATCGTGGTTTTTTTAAACCGATTTTTTAAATATTCCTATGTCGTTATTTGATCCGTCACACGAGAGTTCACCTGTAAGTCTTCGTTAATTCCCTTCCTTACGATTTTTGTGACTCGTGTCTCGCAAGTGTTTGACGAATTTCTATTAATTTTCGTTGAAATCGAATTAGTATATATATTAACCTTTTTACTTGAAATGTTTAAAATCTTACAACCAGGTACTATTCTCGATCCTACATCTATCCTTGCGTCATACGCAAGTACTCTGTACATCGGTGTGTTGGGTGACCGGGTGCCACTTCTTCATGATCCTCGGTTTAAAGAGATGTCCGAAAGTCGTTCGAAGGGGTCGTGACATCGAGCAGTAGAGGATAAAGTTAATGGCACCGTTGAGCAGCGCGAGTATGTCCATTATCTCGCCGAAGTTGTGGTAACACGTTCTGAAGAAGCAGTCGCCCAGGACACCCGACAACAGTCCCAGCACCCCCTGAGGAATTTCGGTGACGAGAAACAGCAAGAGCACAGCTACGAGCATCTTAGTCGTCCGGTCCGCCCGCCTCTCGGATTTGCTGGGTCGCCTCGTTGGAACACTGTTGCTCGTCGTTGCGGAAATATTGTAGCCCCGTAGAACTTGCTTCCGGCCCTTCGCCCTGCGCACATGCGACGACGAGAGGCACGTAGGCGGTCATTTTATATATATATATATTTTTTTTTTTAACTCAAACATTACCGTGTACTTTGTAAAATAAATAGGAAATTTTTTTATCGCGATTTTCTCGGAGAAAAATTTTTTGTTGAAATTACAATTATTTTTCTACTGTGCGGCAATGTGTTCTTGGCAGTGAAAAACAGCGAATATTGACGTTTCCTTGCGATTATTTGACCATCAATGAAATAGTAGAGGAAATTACTTTTGCACCGCCTGTTCATTTTGACCCCGCGTTCCCCTATATCATCCGGGCGCACTATGCCAACATGGAATCTCATTTCGTCTGAGATAAACTTCGCGGGACGGTTGAAGATTAAGAGTCAGGTAAAAGAAAAAGTAAAATTGACAGTGAAGCGTTCGCGACTCAATCTTCGAGATTCTCATTAAAGTCGGAGACAATTATTCCGGAACGACGACTCACCTGTACAGTGCTTTTATGAGCCAGCAGCTGATGACCGTGAGAATGAGGCACGGAAGAAGCTTCACCACGACGCCGAGTACCCAGAAATTTAATTGGTATAGGATACCTTTTCGGGAATAATTATCCACATGGTAAAGCAGCTCTTCACGTCCATGTTCGTAAACTTTTTGCTCTTTTATCTGAAAATTTACGAACCGAATTTTACAAAAAAAGTACCTAAGATCGAATTTCGTAAAAAAAATGTGTTTTAACGATTCACTTTTTTTTTTGTTCATTAACGGGCAGGGCTCAATTACAGGCACGATACGGCCGATCGGACAATGGCAGATTGAAAGTGTACGCCACGGAACTAAGTAAATATATTCGCCGAAAAAAGTGATGGGATAACAACAAAAAAAAGTCTTGTAAAATGCCAAAATAACAAAAATTCGTCTCGTCACAAGAACGACAAAATTTTCAGAGCAACAAATGTCGTACGCGACAACAATATACGAACTTAGCAGAAAACATGCAAATAAGACTCAAGTAGATAATTATTTATGCCGCATTGACGCCAATTTTCAGCACTCGCGGAACGCCAACATTTGATATTCTTCCAATGTACAATGTGACAAGAATCGTTCTGCTCGTGGCTAAAATTACAATCAAAAAAGTTCGTACAATATCGCTAATTTTTTCACGCAGCGTGTTCGAAGATTTCACGATTCACCGAGCATCCACAAGAGGACAAATTACCGTGAAGCTAGTCTATCCGCAATCACCGACCGTACCCGCTCGAACGAAGATGCTGACCAGGCTTCGCCTTAATTTTTTTGTTTTGTTAAGAGAGGTGGAGCTCGAAGATTCGGTAGAATTGGAGGGAACGAGAAAATAACAAGTCCATGCGATGAGACGATACAGAATAAAAGAGGCACACACGAGGGAACACAGAACCGAGCCTGGGTACTCACCCCGAATATGAGATAGCTCGGCGCGCAGGCAATCAGCGGTGCCAAAACGCTGCTCCACAAGGCCAATCTGCAGCGAGCTGCCGTACACCAAGAGTGGTTGTACTCTGGAAATCTACGAGCAATAATATTTCGACGTCAATGTGTACGGCAGTCGGTAGTGTGTATGTGCGTGCGTGTTTTGTGTGCGTAGCCGTTACCGCTTCTACAGCTGCCAGTTTTCCTGGCGGTCTGGAATCTCGGGAAATTGAGAAAACAGGATACTGGCACGGTACGTACTCCGTTCCGGCTTGATTTTCCGTTATCTATTTAGTTTTTTTTCTTCTCGTTTCTCGTGGGGGTTTCCCGTCTCATCGTTTCAACACAAATGCCCGGGAGTTAATTTACAATACACAGTGAAACATAATTTCGTGATATAAGTTACGAACTCGCTTGTTCATTTTCGGATATACGAACCTGTCCTTCTACTTCCCGTGCCATTAACGATTTCAGTTTGTACTTTCGTTCGTGAAACTCGAGCCGGATCGGAGAATCTTTGTTGCGGACGCAAATATGGAAGGGAGCAGCCGAGACTCGGTCGTCGTCGCGAAGTGGGTTGTATTTCGAAAATGACCGGAGATGTATGAACGATTCCCTGATTTAATTTACTAATGCTCGAAACCTTACGCATCATATAATTGTACGAATAAACGGACGGGTGATCGTTTCACGCTTCGGAGAACTTTCACTGCGGCCACGCATTACACGATTGCAATTTATTTGTCTTGGGACAGCAAACGTATCCTATATTTACCTTTGCCATGTCGCCCAACAATTTCGAGTCTTCCCCGCAATCATACCGCTCTAACTGGCTGGGCATATAAAACTTTGCGAACGTAGCGCGCGCTCGAGAATTGCTCTCGTGTGCTCCCCTCGTTGCCCACAATCTCCGCGGACCCGTCAGTCGTCGAACTGCGTGAGCTTTCCACGTCAACCGAGAAACGAAACATTTTCCCGATTCCATGCGATTGAAATTCGGAAAAGTTGAAAATTTACAACTCATCGGCAGATCGATATTAGCTGTCTAAAGACACAAGGCTACGCGATGGTATCATGAAATGTTTGAATAATAAGAGGGTAATATCGGATGTCCATTTAGAATTGTCGTTGATTCAGCCCGAGGGTGAGATCAATGGATAACTCGCTGTCACCCATCGTTTGCGGTCTCTCAAATCGCAGTCGTCCCAGCGTGTTCTAATCCATCTAGTCGTAACTGACCCTGTAATCGTAATATCCCAAAAACAAAATATGGCACTCCCTGTTTTGCTAGCTCGATCAGGGCGTGTCATTTATTATCGAGATAGTAGCGTGGGGGGGTTCGCGTGTGTCAGGCGCGATATCTCATTACGGTATAGGTGAGTTGGATGTTCGGTTTTGGTTCCGCCCGAGGCTAGACGACGATACGAGGGACTATGTTCATACAGCACGAACGCTGTGCACCCATGTACACTGTAAACGTACAATTCTCATCGATACAACAAACACCATTGCGATCCGATAAGTTAACACAAAATAATTACGATAATATCCCATCAACGGGACAAGATTCGGTCGATTAGATGTCAATGGAACAGCATATTGAGTATCGTATAGATTTACATATATATATATATATATATACTACACTGATAAAAAAGTACAGTTGAATCAGCTAAGATTCGGGCAGGGACGTTCCAATAAATATTCAGTTGGTCAAACAAAACATTTTAATGTCTCAAAAATATTTTTGTGTAATCACCCAACAAATTGTTGATCTGACCAATTTTTTTGCTGTACCAAGAAAATATTTAGTTTAACGTCCCTACCCAAACCTCAATTGATTCAACCGTATTTTTTTATCAGTGTATACATGCACTGACCTGATTGCTATGTATCTCCAGACAGCGAGTGTCAGCGTGAGGGCGATGCTGATCGTGTGCAGCAATTGGGCAAAGTGCATGTGAAAGAGAATGAAGACGGCCCAGCCGTAAGGGAAGATTTGACGCTCCGGCAGTACCAAGTACTCGTAAACGGCGAAGGGGATGTACTCGACCATAACGAGCATGTCGGCCGTTGCGAGACCGGTGAGTATTCTGTTGATCGGCGCTATCACCATGTCCTTTCTCGTGAGTACGACGATGTTCAGAACGTTTGCGACCGTACCGAAAATGCAGACCATCAGCGCCACGTAGCCGTGATAGTGTCTGTAGGACAGTGCGAGTTCCCTTATCGTACCGCTGCAGTAACACAAAACCCGCGATGCATTCGCGTTTTGGTTCGCGTTCGCGTTCGTCGTGCCGAAGTTGTTAACGTAGTCGAGATCCTCCTCCGTGATGTTGAACTTCCGGAGAAGGTAGGTGTAGTTTTTCAGACGCTGCATTATCGATGCACCGCGCAGTATTAAACGTAGCTCGAGCAGCGAAGCGTTAAAGCTGACGTTGGATCGCCCTGCCGATGTAGCCTCTTCCACATACTGCAGCATGACACATTTTTTTTTATTTGCTAATTTTGAAATTCTCTCAGTGCATCTTGTCCAGAGCCCACGTGATCTCTTCGCAAGAGAATGCTGACGAACGATTTTACCGAGCTTACCAAGGATGAGTTCATCAACTTACAAAGTTCTCTCAGTCGTTATGCTCTCGATAATTGTCATCTCCTCTAGGGTGCAAAGTGGAAACGACTGAGCTACGTAGGACAGCTTCTCAGCAATGTCGCTGTGGAACATGACGACGAGAATTAGTTTCCTCTCGGCGGAGTGTGCTTCCAGAAAAGTTTCTCGGAAACGCAGCGTCCGCTGGACCATGTGGGATGGTCACGGACAATTTCCTCTTCTCCTCTTTCCTTTCTTGCCATCCAGCACTTTGTATACGACCAAGTTCGCCAATAACGAACTTCAAGCCAAGGACAAAGACATTCTGGGCGAAAGAGGCAGCTGCCTACGTACTCGACCCGGTGGCTTCCAGGCCACTCCACCCATGTCCTGTCCTCGCTTCACCCCGTCTCGCGAAATATCGAGAAGGCCGCTTTTTGGGTCGATTCTGCTTTGAGCCGCTTCGAAAAACTTTAGATCATAAGTGGCATTGAGCGATTGGTCTGCCGTCCTCACTCCGCCTGAGACTTTGCCGATCGTCGTCTCGAAAGACCTAAAATATAGACCTGAAAGACCTCATCGGGACGACGAACGACGCTTCTGATACTTTTTGTTGCTTGTATCCATATTTCATCGTCGGAGTTTGATCACAGTTGGTTCTCCTGCGGGACGCTCGAATATATGAGCTCCGACGACGACGGCGTTCGGTCAACACCTGTGGGGTGAATTGTTCCGACGCGACGAAACTCTGAGAACCTTCTCCTCCTCCTCCCACGGCTGCCCACAGCTACGTTCCTTAAGGAACTTCGACGGCGATATCTGTTTAGCGAAACGACTTTGTCGAAGGGCTGCTGTCGTTGGTGCGAAATAAACAGTTCGGAGATCTGACGTCGAGAGTACAAAGCTTTTCTCCAGGAACACCCCGAGAGTTGTTTCGCGTACGTCCTCTCCGCCCCTTCAGCCACAGCTGCTGAATTTCACGCACGGATGATGCAAATCAACTTTCACTGAGATTTCAAGCGTGTTCGCCTACACACCCGACACGAATGCTTTTAGCGGAGATTTTGCAAAGGGTTTCGCAGGTGCGATCGATCGATTGACGACACACGCTGAGTGGAATTTGCAGAAACGCGTGGAAAGAAAAGGAATTCCGATTTACCTTCCTGTCGGATCTTCCACGAAGCCCAACGCTCGGGGACATCCGGCCCTCGTCTTAGGTTCCTGAAAGCAAATAGATTTTTTTTTTTTACACCTTCACGACTTCGGCTAGTAAGTTATTCCGGAAATTGCTTTGACTCTCTGATTTGATCGGGGAAAAAGTTTATTCACGCTTGTACGACACATCGCAGTTACGGAGGATGATGGAAGGAAATCGTCATCGTGAATTACCGAGGAAATAAATTTGCGACTGGGACGCCGGCCTGATACGAAACATGAAAGGAGTCTTTTCATTCGTCCATTAGAAATAAACGGCAGGAGCGTTATTATGAAGTCGGCGGCGCGTTGAACGAAATTAATTACGTTCGTTTGAGACAAATTCAAAGCAATAAATGGTGTAAAAAGTTGTAAAGCCACGGCCAGGATTGCACAGTCGGGAACCTTCTTAGACCGGGCTCCGAGACTGGAACCACTCGGAAGGTCTCTTGGGTTCCGCCTTGCTCATCGGCAAGTCGGCTGTACTGCGCGGAAAAGGGGAGAATGGGGCAGTGGAGATTATCTGAAGGAGAATTTTAGTATTGTAGTGAAAAATAAACTTTTCTTGATAAGCCAGATGACAAAGAGTACTCCGGTTGGTCTTAGAGTTGAATAAGTCGCTTGTCGTTATTTTTTCACCCTGTTCTCGGGATCATCTTTTATTAACAACGAATGCAAGATTCGTCAACATCATTGTTAATTTTTTATACACAAGTGGTTTTGTTGGCCCACGCCTTTGCGTGGATCGCCTATTTCGTAACAAGTGGAAATCCATTCCATGCGAAATGGAATTTCAAAATTCATTCCATATGCTATGTAAACCGAATTTTCAAAAATATGGCATATGGGATGGAATTCCATATGCGATAAAAACCGAGACTAGCATTGTCACCAAAAGGGCGGGGGGGGGGGGAGAGGGGGGGAGGGCCGGCGGCTCCAAAAACGGTCATACGTGGGGGAAACATTAAACCAACAAACAAAGTTACAACGGAGGGTCGACGTTTTCCTTTAATCAACGCAACAATGAATTAGCGGAATGAAATTCCCTTCCCAGGAGCAGAAAGCTCTATGTGCTACGTGAGAACTGAGAACGTAGTGTGTAGAGGGAAGAACACGTGCAGAAGCGTACAAATATACGTGGCAAACTTCGCAACACTTGTACAGCGTCAAGGGATCTCGTCTCACGTATCAGTGATATTATGCGATGGATAAACATCGCTGATTTCGCGTACAAACTGATCGAACGTGTTTATTGCCTCCGGTGCAAGAGGCCTGAATAAACAAGGTATGGAGTGAGCGTCACGATGGTGCTGGAGCAATATAAATGTACCCTTGACGGGCCGAGCACGCACACACGCAAAGACACGCATTCATTGATTGCACTTCGACGTGGGTGATAAATTATGTGCATCGGTTCGAGAATGTAACCGATGTTAAAACATATGGTTTCATTAAAATGCAGAGGGCGAGTGACGATTAACCAACGCCGCGAGTAAATATAGACGACGAGGCGGAGTTACAGTGGACGATTTCGCAATATCGGCGGGCTTATAGATGCACTTGATTAAAATATACTTTGCATTCGTTTAATTGTTAATCAAGAATGATTTTTCGCTGGCAACATTTTCTTCAAGTTTACATATGCAGATGCGACTACGGTATTCAGTCTTTGATTTTTTTTTTCTTATCTTGCCAACCCTCTTTTCGAATCCGACAGAGTTGTTCCAGGGTGAATCCCGGTTCTTCGTTATTCGCCCCGGTTGTTCTCGACAAACAATCAGCTGAGTCTACACTGTTTCCCCATCGTGGCTTCTGATGCCATCGTTCGCTTGTTTTTTTTTTTTATCATCGGTCTGCCGACCTAAATCAATAAATTGCGATCGTCCATATAGAACGACTATTTTGAATTATTTAGCAACTGATCAGTATGCAACGGATATTCCTGAAAAGAATTTTTTCTAAAGAATGACAACAACCTAAAAAGAATGAAAAATCGATATCCGACCAGAGGCTGCAAGTTACGAGCTCGGTACAGCGAAAGACTCATCTGCGTTTTACGAGAAACGAAACCACGATGCAAAAGTCGCGCGAGTAGTGAAATGAATGGCATCTTTCCGCGAAAGCCTCGCAAAAAACAGACATCCGAGCTGCCAACTTCGCGTCAACGTCAAACGCATAGCGCGCTCCCCCCTTTCGGTCGTCGGGTCTTAAAAATATTGGGTAAGTCCGGGTGATGAGGCCACGTTTTTTTAAGCAACGAAAATTTGAGGTTTAACAAGAGATTTACTACGCGCCAACCTTTTCTTGAAAGATCAAACTATAGTGTGCGACGTTGATTTTCTAGAAAAATTATAATTTAATGTGTGTCCAGACCGCTAGAAATATAGCTGGAGAAATTTCTGGCTATCTCGAAATGAGGTTTCACCGCACGTACTGGCTGTTGCTCGTACAATCTTAAATTTTTTTGTGCGATCGCGTTGTATCCACATAGACTAAAAATTGTGCAAGCGGCGGCGCCGTTCGTTTGTTACGTTGAAAGATATTACGGATGGCAATCTCACCCTGATTTGCCCTACCGAATTTACGTTTTTGCGAATGCATGGATCTCGAATGAAAACCTTGGTTATTAAATTACATTTGAAATTGAACAATTTAACCTTCGCCTTAACCTTGTATTCACCCGAAACGGAAAGAATCCCTGGGGTATTATCGCGCCGAAGCTGATTACAGAAATTGTCCTTCGGTGTGAACCACGTGAGATGTGTAATTAATTTCGGATAATAGGGTTCGCGTGTGTCGACGAAAATAGAAAGTGACGAGCAATAATGGGTAGTTTGTCTCGGAAATTGTTTTTTCATTTGGAGCTCATGAGTCTAAAAAAAAAAAAAAAAAAACATAACCGAGTGAGACGTTGCGTGTCTGGAGCGATGATCGTCGCAGGAAACTGGTTCAATTACTTAAAAGTGTCGCTGTAGGTAAACAGGAAGCGTAGGCGGATAAGCCGGTCGATGGAACCCAGACTGTCGGTTCTCAGAGGACAAACGCGTATGATTATCAGTCGCTCGGTAACATCGATATAAGGGTGCTTAGCGGAAACACCGACTCATTCAATCAGTGATGCGTCGAAACAGTAAAAATAACGATAATAAAAAAATATAAAAAAATGATTAAAATTTGTTTTTTTCCGCGCAAATAATTCCTGATCAATGTTCAGGTCACCGAAGATCCGTGTCTCTCGTTTGCCCTCAGGCAGACCGGCTGCACATGTGAAGAGATCCTGAATTAAAGAAGAGCAATCTCAAGAGAACCCATTTACCGCGGGTCAACCTGTTCCGAGAGATTCGAGTTAAAGTTGTGACGCAGAATGTCACCATGTTCCGTTGCTATCGGGTAACGGAATCCGGTGTTACGTTCCGAACCACGTATCTCGAAATTCGTTCCGACTTCCGATCGGCACGTTGACACGAGCCGTGTTCATCGCCGCGCAACGGATTGACCGTCGGTGTTTCTACGATACATCGCGTCACGGGGATGATGAATTCTGGCTGCTGACAAAAAGAGTGAAAATCTAATATCATCCTTCGTCGGTCTAAAAAAAAAAAAAAAAAAAAACGCTCCCGGCAGATAAGTCGGCAGAAACCAATATCGACAACAGATCGAATCGAGGCGATCGGCACGGGTCACTCGAAACCCTAACACGTGAGACGAGCCTCGGACGCAATATAACGCCAAAGCAGGAATTAATATCTTCCCTCCCTGGCTTTCGCTTGAAAGAGGCTAGGTCCGGGTCAAGCGAGAGAAAAAGGGAGAAAAAGGCCGGTCCTCTTTCGATCAGAGGAGCGTTCGCACCAAAGGAGTGCCGCATCGGTGCATATAAAAGTTCCAAGGTACGAGGCATGGATTATACCGGATCGGATGACAACATCGCGAATCGAGTGAATTCGCTCGTCGGCGAGATCGATAATATTTATGTGAAACTATATATCTTATTTGTCCTTAAAAAGCGTTGTGGTCAGTTTCTGGCAAGATATTCGGCAAGACGTCGGTTTAAGTCCCTCTAAGATTGTGCCTAAGCTTCGAAGTTCCTCTCTCAAGGCGCGTAGCACAATGAGGATCTGGAAGCGGATCCTTTAAGCCCATTGTAACTTCTCCCGACAACGTACAATGTGCACACGAAAAGCATGAAAGTTCTACATAACTAAAGTCGATCAAAAGGGCATTAAAAAAAAATTGATATCGGTCATGCAGTTATAAAAGTTGTTCGAACTCGCTATTAATTCCATGAATACCTGTCAGCGAACTGACGCGCGAGAGATTAAACGTACCCTTAAAACCTCGTGACTTCCGATCGATATTCGCGGCTCGACTAACGGTCCGTGGGATGGACCGATTTTAATCACAGCTTTTGTTTACATTGCAACATTGCACCGTACGTTTCCGAAACGACTGTTATTGTAAAGCGAAAACGAGTTTCGACGGAGTCTTTAGAAATATATTCGTTAAATTCCGTCTACATGTTATCGAACTTTTTTTCCGAAACTTCTCGCGTATCCACCGGACCTATTGTGCGGTTTTCCATGGCAACGGAGGCTCAACAAAATATTCCATCGGAGTGTATGATTCAATAACGATCGTTGACGTGCCGTGCGTGCATGTAAATAATTGTGGGTTTACGTACCGCAGTGCGGGACATGTGAGTATAATTTGACAAACTCGTAAATATCACATGATTATCGTCGATCGAAATGCTCGCGAAAGGGCGGCGAGTGAATATCCGAGAGCCGCGTCGGCGACGCTTCCGACAACAGGTTTCACTTTGGGAGATGGATCGTCGGAAATGCGGACGTGACAAGTATATCGTGATGCAAATTGTAGCACGAGTGTGGTACGGCGTCGCGGTACTACTGTCGGATAGTCGGTGCGATGTGTCTCATAGAGCCGTGTACGTTGCCAGCCGTCCTCTCGCCTCTCCTCTCGGAATTTCAACGCGAAGACCTGCGCGATGCTGCCACGACTGATTCAAGACGAAAGATCGCACACACCGCTGCGCGTTCGGCCGGCTGCAGGGCGCTCCTGGAAAAGGCGAGACGCCCAGCCGACTCATCGTTCATAATGTGTCGGATAACTCGAAGAACGATCAAATTTATTCGACTAATGCGAGCAACGGTACATCGGAATCGATCTCACCTCGGCGATGCCGCAGAGATTATTGCGAGGATAATGTTTCAACGAGATTCCATATAGATAACGAATTCGGGCTTCACTTGCGGCGACATCGCGTCGAGTTAGCCCTTATCCAGTTTCGGCCGTCAGCGGTCCAGCCTCGCTTGCGGCAAGATTTTGGTACTCTCGGGTTAACGATATGCACGGATCCGGCGCGATAACCACGTACCAACTTTTTGAAATGCTACGATCGATGCCCCCGAAGAACGAGATTTTGAAACCTCAAGTGACATATTTCAGGTATGTCGTCACTTCCGGTCGAAATATGAGATTATTTCGAACTTTGAGTAATTTCGGAAGAAGTTTTTTCAAATTTTTCAGCGTGACGTCACTTCCGGTTTGCAAATGAGATTTTCGAACCGGAAGTGGCGACGCGGCGATTTTTTTTTCCTCTGGATTTATCTCGAATGCAGCCAGTGAAGAAACGTGTGAATTGACGAGCATGGGAAACTGGGCAAGGGAACGGACGTGATACATCCGAAGTGTATTTAGCGTGGACTCGAGTGCACTGGTGTGGACCGAAGGGGATTCGTGATCCTCGAATAATATTCATGGACTGGTACGGTTTCGTAGCGATGCCGATGGTTAAATCTCATTTGGGTAGAATCGCGACGGGGCACACAGTAAAAAAAAGTTTGTACTTTGTACAACAACTCATTGACCAGGAATATCCACAATTTTTTATTTATTTTTTATTTTCCGTTTCCAGTTTTACAAACAAGAGTTACAAACTAAAATTGTGAATGTCACGGGAAATAAAAGGACAAGTTCGTATATTAAAACCTGAACAAACGAGTTCGTCACTTATGTAACAAAATTATTTTTACGCAACTTCGTGTTCCGAATTTACGAATTTTTTTTTGACCGTGCAGTTCTTGAGTCGATAAACTGATTCGACACCAGTCGCCAATCAGCGCACAATTCTTACAAACTGAAAAAAAAACTCCCATTACGAGAGCAACTTGCACCAAGTTCGTACAAAAGACGAGTCCCGGAAGTCGAGAAAATCCATTCAACACAAAAATCGAAAGTTTCCTTACGGGTTGTTCGACGTGACTCACTATAATTTTTTGTTTTATTTTTCATTCGCCAACGCTTTTCAACCCCCGGTTATTTTGCTCCTTCGCTGAGTCTGTGCGGCGATGCATAAACAAGTTGATGGGAGAACGAAGCGAACAGCGAGAGTAAATGGGTGGGACGGAAGGACGGTACTGAAAACGAAGGTGTAACGGGAAGGGTCGTACACAGTCGAGTCACGTACTTCATTTCACGAGTCGCATCGCGACGTTAAATAGAATTTAAGTTGTATGTAGCTGAATTACACCGACTCGCGACGGTCTGTTCTACACTGCTCGCTTGCAGCGACACACACGATTCACCGGTGATGCCAAAATTCTACTGCGCTCATCTAGTTACTGACATTGCAATGAAGCAATCGAGCATTGATCCGTATCGACTTCGACACAGCTTTCACTCGGTGGTAATTCTGGAACGGAAATTTCATATATTATCGATACAATAAAGAACGAATGTACTCGAGCGAGTAACGGGAGAAGCGAATTGTTCGCTCGACATTTTTCCAAGCCCAAATGTTTCCTACATTAATTTTCGGTAACAGGAAAATTAGCCCCCGGAAAATTGGCCCATGGAAAATTGGCCCCGGAAATTTGGTCCCCAATATCACGAAAATATCATATAAAAGTATATGCGTGTGTGTGTGGGTCTGTTTGTGCATGTGCATGTGTGTTGTAAGACTGTCAATGAGTATTTCAATTCGTCGATTGGTCATCTTAGAAATTTGTCGACACGATCACGCAAAATCGATGTTCACTCGAATCGTGGTTTGTATTTATATTACGAAATTTTTTCCACATGGGAATTAGAATTCCATACGGGAATAGGGGGAATTTATTATTCTTTATTGTAATTAGTTCATAATTTGCCCAACGTACGCATTTACTTTAAAGATAGCTACAAAATCACAATCGACTAGAATCATTGTGTCTTCGCGGATTTACGGATTTTAGTTAGGAATGTGCGAGGTCCCAAAAAGGTTGGGAATCGAGTGCTTGAGTCGTGTTCGGGTTTTCCCGTTCGGTTTCCCGTTCGGCACACACTAGTTCTAGTTTCCAAATGATTTTTCAAGAACATACTTTATATTTTTGGAAGGACTTTTCTTTTGCATTTCATGGGGGCCAAATTTCCGGGGCCAATTTTCCAGAAGGCTAATTTTCTGGGGGCCAATTTTCCTAGACTCTAATTTTCATGACGAACTATTGCATTAGGGAACATAAATTAGACCGTAAGAACCTCGGATACATGTCAGTCTACTATCCGAAAAACCGATAAACACGTTAGTTTACCAGCTTCAAAACTTTGATCGCGTTCACCAGACATTCCCGCGGAAACTTCGTGGGCAACATAATTAATTGGCTGCTTCGGGAGCAATATGTAAGACCTTGAGCGAGGGGTCGGGATGGCACGAGATGCATCCTTGAACCGCTGTGCACCTCGTTGATGTACTTACGTATGTGAGCCGAGGTCAAGTGGCTGTTGAACAAAGGGTTGCATCGCAATTTTCTCGCGTAGTGCAGTTCCCCGAGAAAAACCAACGTGGAGCAGAATATACCGATTCCAAGGCCGAGAAAAGTTAGCGACAGATGTTCCACAGTGAGCTTGACGCGCTCGTCGCCTCGCCTCGGTACGCCGTGGCTCAGTTGGATCTTAACACGGAGCAGCATGTCCTCGTACCACTTCTCGATCGAGCCAGCCTGTTGCATCCTGAGCAGGAGACTATCGATCCTCTCGAGATAGGGGGAGAACGACCTACCGGCGTACGACAGAGCGTACGTTGCCGGGCACTCCTCGACCATGTGCAACAATAGTTTGTGACCCTCCGCGTCGTAGTACTCCGTGAGATTTTCCAGCTCGAACGAGGAGGAACGGCCCAGCGACACGAATCCCCTGTTTCAAGATAAACGCATTTGTCTCGGACAATAGTACTTTTTTTCGCAGCTGTGAGTGTGAGAGACATAGTTGCAATTTTCAAATTAACTTTATTCAATGGTGCTAATTTTTTTGAGAAAAACATGAATTCGGGCCGGATGCGAATGGTTGCAATTTTCATATTAACTTTATTCAATGGTGCTAATTTTTTTGAGAAAAACATGAATTCGGGCCGGATGCGAATAGTTGCAATTTTCAAATTAACTTTATTCAATGGTGCTAATTTTTTTGAGAAAAACATGAATTCGGGCCGGATGCGAAATTACCGTGCGCATAGCGCACGAATTTGCTTTTTCCTCAAAAGAATTAGCACCCTTGAGAAAAGTTCATTACAGTTTTCATTACCGACCGCGACATTTTACGTTCCCTTCATTCTTACTTCTTGCCTGCTGAAGTGCGATCTGAAGAGAGTGTACAACATTCTGCAGCAAGTGGGTCGCCGGCAAGCCCGCTATCGATGCTGTCGACCGTAGGGCGGCCGATAACGACGATCGTTACTCACCCTGATAGGCAAGCGGCACGAAAAGAAGCAGTTGGCGCAATAATTGCGACATGTGCCGCACATGTCGCAAATATCGCGCCGGTGTTGCTACTTTTCATGGCGCTTGTCTATCAGGGCAGTGATTCAACACCTATGTGTCGCGCCCTAGAGTGACACACCGGGGCGGGTTTATGACGGTGTGAAACAGACTCAGTCGGTAACGAAACGACTATAATTCATTTTTGGTGTTTTTTTTTTTTAACGGGCGCACATTCCGCAAATATCACGCCATATTGCTACTTTTCATGGCGCTCGTCTATCAGGGCAGTGAGTCAACACCTATGTGTCGCGCTCTGGAGTGACACACCGGGGCGGGTTTAAGACGGTGTGAAACAGACTCAGTCGGCAACGAAACGACTATAATTCATTTTTTTTTTTTCTAACGGCCGCACATGTCGCAAATATTGCGACGATATTGCTACTTTTTATGGCGCTTGTCTATCAGGGCAGTGAGTCAACACCTACGTGTCGCGCCCTAGAGTGACACACCGGGGCGGGTTTATGACGGTGTGAAACAGACTCAGTCGGTAACGAAACGACTATAATTCATTTTTGGTTTTTTTTTTCTAACGGCTAAGCGCAAATTATTAGTATTTTTGTTACCGACTGATCTTGCTCATAGTTCACCCCCACTTACCTGTAAGCCACCATGTCGTAAGTCTTCTCTTTCCATGTCGAGACTACCATTTTCTTGCGCAATCTGTCGGTGATCGGCGCTCCCTCGGGGAACGTGTGTTCCTTCAGGTTCTTGTACTTGGTGACGATCGTTCGATTGGATTCCACGACGTCGAACATTCTGTTGAGCTCCGGATAGAAGATCGGTTTGCCCAAGCTCGAGACGAGGCAACTCTGATAGAGTCCCATCAGGATGAGACCGACGAAGAGAGTGCCGAAGAGAAAGGCTCTCTCGGTGGCGGTTTTGCCACCGTACAACGGACAACACGCAACGGTAAAAGTATCGAACGAACCAACCAGACAAGAGTTTATCTCGGGTGGCTCGTCGGAAGGTTCGGTCTTGGTATCCATTGACGCACGGGAGGGTGTTTGTCGCTTGAAATGCCCACACCTGATGACTTCCGGATAGTCCTCGAACCCCAACAATTGGATGCTTCGAATCAGTCCCGATTCAGGACGACTCCATGATTCGATGTCAATCTCGACGGGACTGACGGTGGTCACCACGTGTCGCTCTCTCAACGCCGAATCTATCCGTTGGATCAGCGACCAGAGGAGAGCGACGACCGGGTTGCAGACCATCAAGAGGCCCCAGAGCTCTTCGGTGAAGGGCACGAAAGGCACGGAGCACTTCGGTATCCGCTCGGATGACGGCGCGATCAGGCAGAGTCTGTCCTGCAACACACTCGCCGTGAAATCAAACTCTCTGAGGTACTCCTTCGCGAAGTGTCCGGTGAAGACGAACTCCGACACACCTCCAGGAGCTACGGTGTCCAATGCCTTCTCGAAGGGATCGCCCTCGCCGTGAACGTCCAGTACCCTTATGCGAAATTTCGAACGCATGCGCGCCTGAACGAGCTTCATGACCTTCGCGTCTAGCGTCTCGCGTGTAGACCATCAAGAGGCCCCAGAGCTCTTTGGTGAAGGGCACGAAAGGCACGGAGCACTTCGGTATCCGCTCGGATGACGGCGCGATCAGGCAGAGTCTGTCCTGCAACACACTCGCCGTGAAATCAAACTCTCTCAGGTACTCCTTCGCGAAGTATCCGGTGAAGACGAACTCCGACACACCTCCAGGAGCTACGGTGTCCAATGCCTTCTCGAAGGGATCGCCCTCGCCGTGAACGTCCAGTACCCTTATGCGAAATTTCGAACGCATGCGCGCCTGAACGAGCTTCATGACCTTCGCGTCTAGCGTCTCGCGTGTAGACCATCAAGAGGCCCCAGAGCTCTTCGGTGAAGGGCACGAAAGGCATGAAGCACTTCGGTATCCGCTCGGATGACGGCGCGATCAGGCAGAGTCTGTCCTGCAACACACTCGCCGTGAAATCAAACTCTCTCAGGTACTCCTTCGCGAAGTATCCGGTGAAGACGAACTCCGACACACCTCCAGGAGCTACGGTGTCCAATGCCTTCTCGAAGGGATCGCCCTCGCCGTGAACGTCCAGTACCCTTATGCGAAATTTCGAACGCATGCGCGCCTGAACGAGCTTCATGACTTTCGCGTCTAGCATCGTGTACCTAGTTTCATTTTTCTCATCCACCACGATGTTCATCATCTGCGATTGGAAGATCGTTACGTCGATGGGATATCCATCGAGGTCCAGAAAATCTTCGAACAGCCCCTCCTCAGTCAGACACCTTTCATCAGACTGGTTCGACTCGGCGTTGTCCTCGGTGTTCGCCATTGCGGTGCAATACAATTTTCCTTTCACATGAAATCGGTAGACAACGCCGAATTCCTCATTCGACTTTTCGAAGGGCGAATATCTGTGGAGATAGCGAAAATTTTCGTGAATGGAAGTGATCAGGATTTTGAAGATTCTGTGCCGATTCCAGAGTGTTCTGAAGATGTCGATCCATTCGTTTGCCGGTTCGTCGTCCCTCTCGCCGTTGTAGATCACGAAGTACCGACTCGCAGCGTTCCACATTACCGTGTCGTGTTTAACGTGACGATGCAGATCGTGGAACTCGTCGACGACGATTATCCGAGTCAGTCCTCTCTGCAGACGGGGCGCCATGCCGAGGCGTTTCTCGAGATCGGTGTGGTAATGGTCCAGGTTGCGTGCCCCGAGATAATCCGTCACTCGATCGAGAATCTCGCTGTCCGGACCGAAACGACCGATGGAAAGCGCGATGGGCTGAAACTCCGGGTGATCGATCACCCAGTCCAGAGAATCGTTGAGATTATCGAGATGCTCCTTCGCGCGAACCGAGCGACTCCGATGGTAACCGAATCCTTCGAACTTGTCCGAATCGTTTACCGATTTTCCGATTAGCGCTCGAGCGTCGATCGATTCGGCCGAAAATAGGATCGTCAGAAAGACACTTTTCGATGACATTTTTAAAATGATTTTTCCCACTGATTGTTAACGTGTGATCTTTCCTCACGATTTATGGCCTCTAAAGTGTTCCGTCCGTTCGTCTTCTTCAATCTAACATATCGGCGATGTTTCGATGAAGCGAAGTTCGTCGCTGCGAGGTGCGGCAACGGACGCTTCCGGAGCTTCACGCGCTCGATATTTGCCGGCGGTTTGGAGCCGCCGGAAAACCTATTAAGATATTCGCGTGAGGTAACGCCATTACTCTCGAGTATCCACAAATTGTTGTGTACAGAAGAGGGCTTCTCGAGCGTCTGTGTCGACGCCAAACGAGAGACAAATAACAGGTGAGGGTGACGCGAGAAATCCTCAGGAAATTCGTCGGGCAAATGGCAGTTTGTCGTGATCCGCATGGTTGCACGTGTCGATTTCTCATGACGAATGAAGTTCTTAGGCTATGACACGAGCAATCCGTCACATATGGATTTGTGGTCTCGACGGAGAGCTCGACTACCCCTTTGCGTCTTATTCTCCTAATCTTTCATTCCCTCGTTCGGTACTAAACGTATGCGCAAAATAATGCGCTCGACGGTACGGAAGTTCTCCGCGTCGTGGCCAAACATTTACCGAAGGTTGTATTTATACGTATTGTGTATTTTTCGTACGGTGTATTTACGTTTTATGAGCCACGTGTGCCCGGAGCCAGGATTCTCACGGATTCCCCACCGTCGACGACGAACGTGACAGGTTCCGATGAGGTTGTGCTGAACGCAAGATTTTCCGAGTGATAATCGACGAAATACCTTGGCTCCTGGGAGCAGCTCATAACGGCGGCGGTTCTGCCGAATCGGGCCAGTCGGTGACGTTCCCGCTCCGACGAGTGCGTACAAACAGTGGGCTGGCACATACAATTCTTCACGACACATCAAATAACAAGGTAACAATTATTGTAACACCGGGGGAAAAGGATTATACAATTTATTATTAATATTATTATTATTATTGTTATTATTATTATTATTATTATTATTATTATTATTATTATTATTATTTGCAGAAAATACGTTTACACTGTTTAGTTCTGCTTCTATGTAATGCTATACACGTGAAAATCTATAAATCAATTCAATCATGAAATAATAACGCAGTAATACAATTTCAATCATAAAATGTATAAAGCGCTTCGTTATTTTATTTTATCTTCGATAGAAGATTGCGAACGGATCGTCAGTTCACAAATTTGTTTGCACATGAAGAAGAAAATAAAAAATTCCACCAAGGCACTTTGCGAGCTCGCGAATCGAGAAAGTCAAACCGAAGGATTGCACCTCAATTTTTTTTTCCAGATGCTACGTACCTTCGTATTCCTCGCGATTCTAAGTACCGCAGCAGTGGAGTGTGAGACGATGCTCGTTTCGCCCAATCTCGAAGACGGCTGGAGCGACGAGCTGAGTTTCTGGGGAAAAACAACGTGTCGAACCGGGGTACGACGGTCGTTTCGTCTTCACGAATCGCCGAACGCAGTTTCGTTGGGACGCCTTCGCGACTTCTTCGGCGCTTTGGTCACCAGGGTGCAGGCCGATTGCGGAGCGTCACTGAAGATCACCGAGTTGTCTCTCGTCGCCGCCGGTGAAGACGATCAAACGGAGTTTCGTCGCCGCTTGACGGACGTGCACGAAACTCTCACGACAAATCCTCCGGATATCATGGACGAATCCGATTACACGAACTCACTCAAGTCCGAAAGTGAATCGTACGTTTTTCCGAACGGCGACGCGAAGATAGTGGTGACGACGGTCGAAGATTGCGAGCGAGTTCTGACGGACGGAGGTATCTTCGACGATTGGGACAAGAGGCGTCACGTCCTCGTTCTCATGATTCCGAGATTGCAGGAGCCTCGCGTATCTTCGGAACTCTTGACGGAGACCATTGTCGGATTGTTGCAAAAATTGTGGCTGGAGCGTCGAGTCCTGAACATCTTCTTTGCTGCCCCACTGTCCGCTCTGGGACGTCTGATGTGGTTCTACGATCCCTTCTTCAAAAATGCGACATCCGGTGTGCGAGGAAAAGTCTTGGCTCGCCCGGTCGGTGCGATACCGTCCGTCGACCGTGTCAAGGACCTCAAGGGCTACAAGCTGAACGTCGGAATGTTCGATGCGCAACCGGCTGCCATTAAGTACGGCAGCAATTCGACAAAAACGTTTCCATTCGCAAGGAATTCGCAGCATTTCGTTGGCATGGACGGCCTCACGATGGCTACCGTCGCGAGATCAATGAAGTTCGAGCTGAACATCGTGCCACCGAGCGACGGTATCGAATTCGGATATGTTTCGGTCAACGGAACTCTCGTTGGAACGATAGGTATGCATTTGTAACGTCACGACGAAGAAATAACGGTGATGGGTTCAAAGGCCGAGTTGGAACAACAATGACTTAAAGCGGGCGTTATTTATTTATTTATTTATTTATTTATTTATTTATTTATTTATTTATTTATTTATTTATTTATTTATTTATTTATTTATTTATTTATTTATTTATTTATTTATTTATTTATTTATTTATTTATTTATTTATTTATTTATTTATTTATTTATTTATTTATTTATTTATTTATTTATTTATTTATTTATTTATTTATTTATTTATTTATTTATTTATTTATTTATTTATTTATTTATTTATTTATTTATTTATTTATTTATTTATTTATTTATTTATTTATTTATTTATTTATTTATTTATTTATTTATTTATTTATTTATTTATTTATTTATTTATTTATTTATTTATTTATTTATTTATTTATTTATTTATTTATTTATTTATTTATTCATTTATTTATTTATTTACAGACAAGAAAAAACCCTTTTACATTAGTATACTATAATAAATCTTTAACATATTTATAGAAAGAAAACAAGTAAATGTATTACAAGTAATTGCGTAATGCGATTCATGCGATGGATTTCAGGTGACGCGGCCTACCACAGAATCGAGATTGGATTCAACTCGATGTACATGAAGAACTACGAACCGAACGAGACGGAAACTAACAGCGTTGAGTTGACGACACCGATAGATTTCGATCGTCTTTGCGTCGTTGTGCCCCGGGCTCCGAAGATTCCCCGATGGCTGAGAACTTTTCACTACTTCCATCCAGCCATATGGATATGTCTCGTACTGACGCAGATGCTCGTGTCCCTCGTTTGGTATCTCCTGCGAAACTTTCAGGGCTCGTCGCGGGATCCGCAGGGGCGTCGGATCGGTTATCACACGATCCTCTTCGACACGGTCTTGGTCTTCATCGGCGCTCCGGTCAAGCTCAATCCCTCTCAGGCCGAGAAGATGTTTCTCTCCGCCTTCCTCCTCTTCGGCGTCACGGTGATGGGCATGTTCGCCGGCACTCTCTATCACAGCTTCACCAGCGAAATGCGATACAGAGAAATGTCGAGCTTGAAGGACGTCGACAGCTCGGGAATCGACATCGGTACGACGTCGCCGAATCTTCGCGATGTCTTCGGTCTCGAAGAGATCAACGACGATTCGGACGAAGTTAGGAGCTTGAGACGGAAGTTCAGAGTGATGACCTACAGAAACGTTTCGACCATCGAACGAACCGCCTATCAACGAAACATCGCCTCGTTGTCGCGAGAGAATTCCTTCCGCGTCCTGAAACATCGCTACGTGGACGTCGGCGGCGAGAGTCTTCTTCATCTCGTAAGGGAATGTCCGCGTGCCTATTATCTATCGTACGTCGTGCCCAAGGATTCCGTCTACGTCGACAGACTCAACGATCTGATAATGCGACTGCGGGAAGCTGGCTTGCCGCAATTGTGGAACTCGGTTACGACCAATCAATTGATCGCCTCCGAGAGCTCAGCGGCCAACGCGAAGAGAGTCGAATCGCTGGGTAGGTCCTTCAACATGCGGGACATGCAGACCTCGTTCATTCTTCTCCTCATGGGCGATGTTTTCTCCCTCTGCGTATTGATCGGGGAAATAGCTTACCACAGGAGGCGGAAACCTTTCAGAACCAGGCGCACGACTCGGAAAATGTGAATACCATAAGACGGTTAGTCTCACGTCTTTATCGATAACCAGCAAGGTTTGGATTACGATTCTCGCTTCTCCCAATGATCGATGTTGAATGTAGGTATTGCCGAATCCGAACACTTCGATACCGATTGTTCATCTACAGCGTCATATTAATTGCCGGTATATTGATCTACGGACAGTACTGTAGAGACCTGCAATGTATCTTGACCTCTGTCGGTGAAGGATCGACTCGGTTAGGTGTTTCGGAGTCGCCGATCGAGCACTGTGAACCATGTAGTTTGAATACACGTTATGAACTGATATTTAATAGGTTTCGTTTCTCTATTGATGTTTTACGCTTTGAAAAATTAGCGTAAAATAAAAAACACAAAAAAGTAAAAATGGTACGCCAGGTACTTAAAACGTTCAGAAAATATGTTTATGAAAAAAAACCTCTTAAAAATTAAAAAATCTACCAAAACAGATGTTTATCCGAACAATAAAAAAAATATATGTGTATCAAAATGTAAAAAAGTTGAAGATTGAAATTTTCACGTCGCTTTCTCATAAAGTTCCTTTATTCGCGAAACTTCTTTCATGAGGAAGCATTGTCTGTATTTTTGCCAGGAAAGGTTGGAACGTTCTGATTGGTATTTAAAACTTTGTTTTAGATATAAAATATACTCGAAATTACAGCGTTCATAGCGTATAGGAGTGAATTTCGAAAAATCCAAATCCCATGGCACAGGGGAGAAGATTTCGAAAATCATAAATAATTCCTATATGCTATATGCCCGAAATTTTAGCGTTCATAGCGGATGGGAGTGAAATCCGAAAATAATAAATCAGTCCCATATACTATATTCTCGAGATTTCGGCGTTCATAGCGCATGGGAGTGAAATAAGAAAAATCCTGATCCAAATTCACTCATGGGAGTGCATTTCGAAAAACCCGAATCTCATATAGCACACGGAAGTAAAGATCTAGGGGCTCTAGGAGACCCGGACACATGTACCTGTTTCCCCTACATAAGTATACGCCTGGTTCCCGTGGGTTATGCCTTCGGTACTTATCTAGGGGAAACGGGGACACATGTCCCCGTTCCCCTAGATCGAAATACTCGAGGTACACCTTCGGTGCATATCTAGGGGAAACGGGGACGCATGTCCCCGTTTCCCCTAGATATGCACCGAAGGTATACTCGCGAGGACCGACGATGTATCTCGAGTATTTCGATCTAGGGGAAACAGGGACATGTGTCCCCGTTTCCCCTAGATAAGTACCGAAGGCATAACCCACGGGAACCAGGCGTATACTTATGTAGGGGAAACAGGTACATGTGTCCGGGTCTCCTAGAGCCCCTAGATCTTTACTCCCGTGTGCTATATGAGATTCGGGTTTTTCGAAATGCACTCCCATGAGTGAATTTGGATCAGGATTTTTCTTATTTCAGTCCCATGCGCTATGAACGCCGAAATCTCGAGAATATAGTATATGGGACTGATTTATTATTTTCGGATTTCACTCCCATCCGCTATGAACGCTAAAATTTCGGGCATATAGCATATAGGAATTATTTATGATTTTCGAAATCTTCTCCCCTGTGCCATGGGATTTGGATTTTTCGAAATTCACTCCTATACGCTATGAACGCTGAAATTTCGAGTATATTTTATATCCAAAACAAAGTTTTAAATACCAATCAGAACGTTCCAACCTTTCCTGGCAAAAATACAGACAATGCTTCCTCATGAAAGAAGTTTCGCGAATAAAGGAACTTTATGAGAAAGCGACGTGAAAATTTCAATCTTCAACTTTTTTACATTTTGATACACATATATTTTTTTTATTGTTCGGATAAACATCTGTTTTGGTAGATTTTTTAATTTTTAAGAGGTTTTTTTTCATAAACATATTTTCTGAACGTTTTAAGTACCTGGCGTACCATTTTTACTTTTTTGAAAAAAAGTATTTTGTGTTTGATTTCACCTATTTTTGAAATCCTGTAAATACGAGCGATATCAAAATTTCAATTTACAACTGTTAAAGTTACTGAAAAGACTGATTTTGCATAATAATCAATTCGACTATTCACGTCTCGTGAAAATTCCCGAAGATTTTCCGTAGCACGTAAAGATGCGGAAATTTCGTGCGATCTCACCTCACACCCGTATTTCAGGTTCGCCTCATCATATCTCGCAAACCGCTGGACGATTAGTTTCGTAATTAGGCCCATTGGAAAGCTTGGGTCCGTATCATATGGTAAAAGTGTCCTTGAAAATTCGATCTGATGCTTCGTTGCCGAGATCGAGCCGACCGAAAATTATCGCGTGAACTCACGCACAATCGAAAGATTTTGGATCGATTGCTGATCGCGATCATCGTACACAAGAATCCACCGAGCGAATGTGTTCGGAATTAAGCGAACTGGAAAGCTTGGATAGACATTCTATAGTAAAATTTTAATATCATTTCGATCCGATGATTTATTTAAGAGGTATCGTAGTGCAAAAATATACTTCCGGCATTTTGGAGTATAACTACTTGGTAGCGTCCTTCGATCGCTTAAAAATTTTTTTTTAAGTACTTGGCGTCGAGAAGCTACCGCGTCTCTCGATAAAGTTATAAAGTCTAAGAAGTTTTTTTTTTTATTATAACTCGCGGACATGAACTCTCAGGGAGATACGGAGAGAGGAAAGGTGGTTAATGAAACGAGTCTGCGGGAGAAAACGAGTTTCCTACGAACGTCCATTCGGTGCTTATATATTTTTTCGAACGATTACCGTTATAAATTCCCGGACCGACCGGCAGCATCCGCTCACGCTTGCGAGTGTGGGCGAATCTGTGTGTATACATACCATGCGCGCCCGTGCGAGGCCCACTGGTTCTCCGTTTTACACCCAATTTCACTCCGAAGTTGGCAGCGTGAAGCGAAGGTTCGATCTCGATTGTGTCGTCTTTGGACGGAGACATGTGCAAGTTTTATTTTTTTATTTATCCTGCAACCACTTTGTTGTTACTGATTCTGCAACACGGCCATGGGGCTATCAGCAACGTCACTATGGGTACGCAACACAAATATAGATATATATATATATATTTATTTATTTATTTATTTATTTTAATCATTTGAATTATTGTCACTATATTCAACCTTAGCTGTCACATCGGACGCGTCGATATATTACGACCTGAGAGCGAATTCAACGTTACCGATCGAATCGGTGGCCGCGAGCAGACGTCCTCCTTTTCTTCTTGCCAATTTGTCTTCTAGAGGACCACCGTGCTCGTGCAGAGATCTGAAATGCGGTTGTTGCGCCGGTTTGAACATCACGGCAATCAAGTTTCAGCGACGTGCCTGCGCAAATTTTACAGTCGTACCGGAAGAATTTTCCTTGGAATTCGGTATAACGATGGACGAGGAGAAAGTCTTCACGAATACAGTATCAGGTGATTTTTTTGTTCACGTCTGACCCTTCAATACCCAATTTACCGTATTCGATTGGTTACAATATTTATTTTCTTTAATACAACAATATATTCTTCAGCTCGAGATCCACCGCCAGCTTGCGTGCCGCTGTACTTTTTTCCGGCTGTGACATTCTGCGTTAGATTTTTCGATCTCCATATCGCGGGCGAAAAATTCAACGTTTGCATTGATTTCGAAACGAGGATCGTCCAATGGCCGTTGCATATTTTGCACTTCAATTGCGTGAAGTTGGGCGCAGGCGGTGTTACCTGGATAAGACCGGAAGTGGACGCTGGTACGGTCGTAGTCGCGAACGTCTCTCGTCCGGAGGACTACGACGAGGTAAACTTCGAGGTAGCGGACGAAAATTCTTACCTTCACACGAGCACTTTGACAACCGAAGAGGAAGACGCGATAGGTGCGCTGAAACTGTGAAAACAAATTGATTCGATAAATTATATCATATTGTAAAAACCACCTCATCAAGCATGGATGGAAAATAATCAAAACAACAGCACTGTCTTTGCTGAAACCAAAAATGCCCTGCACACAAGTGCTAGTTGAAGAAACTGGACGGTCGCGTCTCACTACGGCGATATAATAAACATCAACATCAGAGCATGTTCGCTTCTCCAGTTCAACTCAGGCACGAAAATTTACAACTTAACGCCATAGTGAAAACCGTCTCTCAACTGGAATAATCAATATTTTTCAACTGCCTTATCCCATGTTAAACCAAAGAGAAGCCCGAGCTGAAGGACTCCGCTCGACGGCTCGTTGGCATTTTATGTTACACCTCATGAACCAGACAATGTATGTAAAAGCTATCATGTATCGTCAATTTGTAACTTAATGTCAATAAACATACGTACTACTAATTATATTATGACATAACTTCCAGATAATGATGCATTAATGACAATCCCTCCAGTTGAAAAAAAAATTAAGAGCGACTCGTTTTTTTGTTTTTCAACCGGTGTTGTCAAAATTGTCAATTGCAAAATTACAGGTGAAAAAAATCGTACAAAGTATTTAAAAAATTTAGAATAAAAATGGTGTCAGGCAACAGAAACCAGTCTGAAACTCAAGCGACGTATTATCCACCCTCTCTGATGCCCGATTTCATGGGAGCTCATCCGCCGACTCATTACAATAATTCGTCTTACGATTCGTCGGCTCGGCACGTGAGCTACTTTCAGAACTACAGAAACGAGACCCTCTCGCGATTTTCGGTGAGTTCCTCGTTAGGGCACCGGATGTGCCCGAATCGGAATCAGAACTTTCCTCGGGGATTCTCTCCGCGCGGAATAATAAGTTTCGTCGGGTACAAAAGCGTACGCACCTTGGAAGTTTGCGATCCGGTACAGCTGGGGGTTATGTGTTGCTACAGATGCCACCGTACGAATGGGGTGTGCAGAGTACTCCGTACAGTCCGAGACCCGATCTTGTCGCTGCTAACAAAGTTCGCGATCGCGATAGATCCGCGGCCCTTCCAGTTAACGACATCACAACTATCGATGCTGAACGCGCGAAAGAAATCGATACTTTTTACAAGGTATTTGTTCGATCACTTCCTGTTTAATTGGAAATCAACGATCTTTGAAAAATATTTAATAGTCTACATTCTTTATCGTAAAACCGCGTAATTATAGAAAATTTGAATATTCGTGCATGCATGTCGACTATGAAAAATATCGTTAAATCATGAAAAAAAAAAATTATTGCATTGCAATGCACTGCCGTCTACTGGCCTTTTGCAGGTGGCGCAACTCCATCGAGAACAATACAAGGATCACACCGGGCTCCGTCATCCTCTCAAATACTTCAGGCCAGATGAGAAGAGTTTTCAGAGCTCCCCGAGTCTCTTGACTTCGTATCTCTTCAAGTATCCGGAGACTTATACCGCTTACAAAGTACCGACGGTACTTCCGCTCACGTACGAGAGGGCGACAAAGAGCCCATACTTGCCGGAGCTCGCGATACCCGGCATATACTCCCGTGGTAACTGCATTGCGTATAAGCGCTAATCCGGAAGCTGCCTCGGGATCCTCATCGAGGAGTAGTTTTCGAGTACACTCTGCCGGGCTTACGAAAAGAGCAGGTTTCATCCACGGGGAATTAAAAAAAAGGATCGCCATATGTATATCCCCGTGAATCTGGTATTATAGACACGACGACCATACGGGGGCATGAGGATTTGAGGTTCAAGAATAAATGTACTTGACATTGTTTATGAAACAATGCAACGTGATGAATGGCATTTAAATTGAACATTTATTCGAGAATATGCACTCGTATTAGTCGATACATTCAACGTTATTGGATCTGTACCGTAAAGAGTAAAAAAATAATTTAGTAAAATCGGAATACGAAGTTTCGTAAAAATAATTTTGTCAAATAAGCGACACGACTCGTTTCTTCAGCTTTGAATATACAAAGCTTTTCTTTTATTTCCGGTGTTATTAACAATTTTAGTACTTTTCTTTGCAAAACTGGGGCCGGGTGGTGCGATCGGAAAATTAACAGATAAAAAAATCGTCGACGTTTTTTGACAGTGAATTTTTGTAAAAAGTACTACTTTTTACTGGGTATCGCCGCTTCTGTGTATATAGACTGAAACTATTCACAGCATCAATCGAAAGGTGTGGGCGAATTCTGGCATCCTCACGACAGTGTGAACAAACTCTTGAGCGCCTATGCTTCCGGTGTGATCGAGATCCATCTCCTGCAAAACCTGAAAACAACGAACCAATTCAAAGCCATAGTATTCGAGTACAGTAAAGTTGACCGTCGAACGGATGGAGTATTTACGAGACGCATCGCAAACAAGACCGAGATACCGAATGGAGTGCGAGGCTTCTGTGGTATAATATCCGAGCGCACGGCATTCACCAGCTTCCGAGATATTATTCGTCGCTGGGAAGACAATAGCATTGTTGTGTTCTCTAAGCGCCTTAATGGTTCGCATGTCCACGAGGACCTCCGCATTATGTTCGTGGAGAAAAGTTTCGCGGGAATCTATCGGAGAGTTAGACGACTGAGAATTTCGTGGTACTTCCAATGCCATTACCATTGGGAATGCACCTGCGCATTTCAACGATTTCTCGCACCTGTCGGTACACTGTGCAAGGCCTAGGCGGATATAATTGATTGCACTCGGGGGGCAAAATAAAGCACCTCTTTCCGCTTGGAATCGATGAAGCGCCACTTAAGCATGCGTCACACATACATTTCCAACCGAAAGTTTAATTCAATGAAAATTTCAGCACTTCGCGAAATTCCAAACATCTTGAATAAATCAGCCGTATTAACGATGTCAAGACCTTTCATTTTGCATAACCAATGCCAAAAAGTTATTGACAAATTATTCAGAAAATAAATTGTAAAAAAATCAGAAAACCTCTTATTTTCTCATGTTAAATGAATTCCTTGATTTTTCAGAATTCGTATAAATTTTTTCAGAATTTTCTTACATTAAAGTTTAAAAACAAAAAAACGGCTTACTGATTATGTGTCGAACAATTTTTTTAGTAATTTGGTGATTACTTTTTAACATTATTACTGTGTAAAATCAATGTTTTTGGCACCTTCAATAAAGTTGAGTTTTTCAGATTTTTACACCAATAGAAAGCATTCGAAATTCTCACTGAATCTCACTTTTGGCTGGGAACGTACGTGTGAAGCATTCTTAACACTATGTGAAATTACATTAATTAAATAATTATGCAGTTGAGTATCTTTGTACATATTTTGTAAAACCGTGGGTTTGTTTGTGTGTGTTTACCCCCCCCCCCCCCTCCCCGCCCCTCCCCCGCCCTCATTATTCTAAATTCCCCTAGTAGTCTTCCTCCCAGGCCTTGACACTATTCCCCTGTTATACCATTTTGGATTATTTTATGCGTTTCGGTCAGTTAAACAGGCAGTTCAGCTCCACCGCAGCTTGCTATTTATTATTAATAGGGGGATGTTGGGAGTCTCTGGTGACAGTCAAAGGTGAGTAAACGTAAGCGGTTGGACTTTATGGCCATCGAAAGGTTACAACAGGGTAATATACTGACCATTTGAGCGACGTGCTCAGCGCTCTGTCGATCGATTCTGATACGTCCATTCCCGTCGATACCCGTCACGCGTTCCACCGCTTCGATCAGATCGTCCAGCGAAAGTTGATTGTCACCGTCGAAGTCTGAATGTGAAGTTTGTAACAAAGCGAATGTATCGGGCAACAGAAACAGAGATGGAAATAGAGATGAAAAATACGAGAGGATAAATTGGACGTTGGGTCCACATCAATAACTGAAGTGTAAATTGATGTAAAAAAAAAAACGTGAACACTGTTTCTGTTGTGCGTAAATATTGAGGATAACTTTACTAATATTTTGTCACGATAGAGTGAAAATAATATCGGGATTTTCTTACCGAAAATTCGAAACGCCCAAGCAGCTCGAATGTTCACAGGGCAATTATCAGATAGTGCTGAGCAAAGATCTAGCGTGTCCTCGAAACTCATGCAGTTGTCTTCCTTCGATGAGAAAACTCGAAGTATAGATTCCCGAAATGGATTTTGCTGCAAATATTATATACAATATTTAAATATAATATTTTTCGTACATATATATATAAATTTTAGCGTTTATGTTGGCACGCGCGCTCGAATGGTTTTCGTAAATTAACTTAGCTTTCATTTCCACTATAATAAAAACTCTAAGCTTCATAAAAAAGGGGGGGGGGGGGGGAGGGCAGTTGGGCGGGGGAGGGGGGACAAAAATCAAAACCAACAAAGAAACGAACAAATCCACAGCTTTCAAAAATATGTATAAGTTTCTAACAAGTATTTGTTTGTCCCAATTGTTTAAGAATCAAAAGGGTCCTCCTAGAGGTTTCCACTGTTCTATATAACTGTTCTGGTTCTATTCGCCGAAATCGGAATTTCCGCTTTCTAAATTCCATAGTCCGCAGCGAGGACACGAAGCGCACGAGCCACAACAACATGCTTATGTATATTTCGCGATGTTGGAATTCCGACTGAAATAATTTTAGAAAAAGACGATTTAATACCCGAGTTTCGGTACATGATTATCATAATTATTCATAAATATTCATATCTACAACTCGGTTAATCGAGGATTTAATATACGTTGGATATCGTGTTTGAGTATGGGGTGGAAAATAATATCGATATCCATCTCGCGTATCCGATAGCTCGGATGGGGGAAATTTAACGAATTATTGAAATCACGAAATACTATATCTCGGATACACCGTTTATATGTGCTTACTCGTTCGATCCACCAGTTCGTGCTGTCGTCACCGGTCCACCCAATGCAATCATCCTCTTTTACCTCGCATACCCTATAATTCTTCTGACTAATTTTCACCGCGGTTAAATACACGTCACCCCTCTTTCGTATACATTCATAAACGGTAAACACACGATCTCACCCCGCCACATTCTCATTTTGATGATTTTTTAAATGACTTACCCGAATCTGCGGCAGAATATCGAGTATTCGTTCAACCGGAAATCTGTGATGAACATTTCCCTCCAATTCGCTCGCTCCGAGGGTCTTGAAGAGCCGGAAAACGCTTTACGAAACATAAAGAGAGCTATTCGGTATTAGTGTTTACGCAAAGTAATCAAAGGGGTTTTATATTACCGGGCAACTGTAACGTTTAATATCCGCTCGGGTTTCCACGAAGCCCCCCCCCCCCCCCCCCCTTCCCCCTCCGGTTTGTACTCACTACACAATCTCGGCTTTGTTCAAGTAAGTTAGCTGGCTGTAGTCTTCCAGCATCTCCTGTGTCATTCCGTGAACGGTGGAACTCGAGCTTCCCATTGCTCGGATACTGTGTTTGAATTCGCGTCGGTTCACCAGCAACCGAACTGTACGTTTGCCTTGTAGAACACAGGTCGGAGAGTTTGCGTCCGTGATGTGAATCCAAACGATATTTTTTTGTACTCTTTTCAGAAAAGAAAAGGTTTATTAGGACTCGACGCGACAGAGAATTATCAGCAATTATTAGTCCACTGACATTGTTGATTTTAAATCGACTTTACGGTGAGCGTTTGCTAGAAAAACCAGCAGAACGTGTGTTTTTTTTAAATCCTTTGAAACAAAATTTTAATTGGTTTTTCAACTCTACAGAGACCTTCAATAGTAAGGTCTGCAATTAAATCGTATGAAAGGAGAGAAATATGGTTCAAAGGGTTAACTGTACAAAGCAGTGGAAACACAGTAAAGCTCGGATTTAAAATCGTGCTAGAAATTTTTGATAAACTGCTTGGGTATGTTGTATGTAGAGATGTAATTTTTTTTTGTTCACAATATAAATTTATTTATTTTACTTGTCGATGCGCACACCTGCCGCACGAAAACACGTCGAACCAATGACGAAGGTAAAAATACTGTCGGTGTGTGGACTTGCAACGATATCGCGCGAGAGAATCTCTTCGGTTATCTCTTCGATGACAGAGAAGTCCTATAATCTTATCACGTCGCGATCGCGACCGGGATGTCCGTGCGAATGTTGGTACTAACACATACTCGCAGATAGTGACTAAGAGTCTTAGAATACGCGGGCCGCTCAGAAGCCTCTTCCGACCTCGATTATTTTGTTTCTCTTCGTCCTTTATTTTTTGTTGTTTTCATTGTCATTTGTCCATCTAAATGATCAAATGTTCAAATATGAAACTCGCTCATTCTTCATTATCGTCAGGAAACAATAAAATAATAATTATCAATCCGCGGCAAAATATGCCACGCGCATGCAACCAGAAAATATGGTTAATTGACTACGAATCGTGAGTGTGCATTTTTTATTCCCTGAAAATGGCAAGTCGATGATTTCCGCTGATGTATCGTAATTCAATATTATAAATACGCTGGAGCAGTCTGTAAGCGTATTATCCAGAACATATATATCGAGGATACGTTCGCGCGGAGTCCAATAAAATTCTGCGTACCCCGCGCACAGAAGGGTCATTAACGTTTCGAAATCGTTGAATAGGGGATCATAATGCCGATGGCAATTTGTGCTCGTTCAACGAGATAGCGGTATCGCTGGCTTATCGAAATTTAGCCTCGGTGTATTTATCACAATACTGTTTTCTATGGAGTTTACTTCTGTGCGGGCATGGGTCAGTCGTCGGCACGGTGCGCATCCACGAATTGACGAGAATTCGTCGGTTCGATAGCATAATCAGCGAATCAATAATTAATTTCGTCACCAAATTTATTTTGTCCGTCTCGATGATCCAAAGCTTCGATTAATGAAACATTAAATTTTGCGGTAATTAGACCGATCTGAGAGGGAAAGGTTATTTTTAATCTGCAGTTATTCCGATCATTAACAAATTCTTCGAAACGCAGCTCGGGGCAAGTGAAAGAGGCTTTTCGGATAGAGACTGTGGAAGTGCGTTCCGGTACTCGTTATGAACAGTTGAACGATGCTCGACACATATTGGGATTTTCGTTGATGGGGGTTCACCGAGTTTGTTCAAGTTTTCACGGTTACCCGTATATTTAACAATTCGCCCGACGACTCGCGGTTGCGCGAGGGATTATGCTACGGCGATTTGTCGTCGATGACAAAAATTTTCAATGATTTCCGTCGAATTTTACAGGTTTCGCGAAAACTCGGAAAACTCCGCGAACGGCTTCATATCTGTTCGACTGAATGTGAAATACTGATTGACAAATTGCATGTTACTTTCACCCGGTGACGCAGGGATAATTAAATCGCTGTGTATACGCTATCCTCGGTATTGACGCCGATCCATTTAATCGGACCGAGTTTGTAAACGTAGATTTCAAATGCCTCTCAAATGTTCGTAACTACCGAGAATCATCGTAAACGAAAATTCCAACGGAAAAGACGACGGCGACGGCAAACGTGTAAATGTGCCTTTCCCATGTAGGAAATTGAAGTAATGAGACTTCGACAACGGGGACACTTGTCTGACCATGTCCGCGTGAAACGTTTCACCCCACACTGAGAAAAACTTACATAGTAAATAGTTCCCAGAGGGGACGTCTACATTTTACAGTTACGACAATGAGCAAAAATTATAGTTGTAACTATAATCATAGTTCAATCAATTGAGTATTTACTATCACAAACTATCTATATAGACGTCCCCCCTGGGAACTATTCGTTACAGTAGGAAATACCATCCTTTTTCTCAGTGCATTGTACAGAGCGTCTCGGAAATCGTAATCGTCTTCAGTCCCCGAAAAAATGTGTCTGCGATTATTATAACACGAGCCCAAAGTGTTGGGATGGAGGTGGACGGATGCGCGAAAGGGATGACGGTCGGCACGCGAGGGCCGAGGCGGTTATTGTCCCAAAGCTGGGTGTTTGCGAATAATGGGCTCGTCTCTCGAGGGGTCATGCGAAGCTGACGTTCCGGCATGTCAACAGCAACTATGCATCATCAGTTGTCGGGTGCACGGCAACGCACATCTTCCCCGCCATCCAGCCAGTTTGGATATGTGCAGGCCGGAGTGTTCATTACAATAAGCAGCCGACGGTCAAACGAACCGGGGGCCTGTGTACCCCCCCCCCCCCCCCCCCCCCCCTCCCCCCGTGAGATATCGACTGATCGAACCACGCCGAGTGTCCGAATGTCTGTGCTTATGCCTAAAGCTCTGTGTCTGCTCCACTGGCTGGCTGCCTTCATCCGCTAGCTTGCCCGGCTGACTGCGTCCTGTTCCTGCAACCACCGCCACCGGTATCCGTAACCGTGCGCGGCCGGGACATCATTCGCTTGGAAATTCGCCGCATCCCCGGCTCGTCGGAAACAAGCCGGAGAACGCACAGACCCGTCACGAATAATGTCAATCAAACGACCAACGCACGAACACACTCGCGCGCACTCACACGCACACATTACCGTGCAGGAATAATCCGTATCTGGCAAAATTCCCATACCACTAATTACAGATGATGCAGCAACGTCTTTCATCATGTCACTGAATCTAATTTAGAGATTACGGGAATCCATGTGTTCCGCGATATTGAGAAAATCGGTGTGATAAGAGAAGGGCCGACGTTACGGGACATAACTATTATCCCCATTGTATGAGATTTGATAGAATTTGATTTAGCAAAGGCACACCGCGCTTGTACAGAAATGTTATAGATCTGTCCCGCATTGGGCGAGGGGTGAGTGCGATATTACGCGGATTGGTTGTATACGGGGGGGGGAGAGGCTCTGCACGAGCCCGTATCCGTTATTGCGTTACCAACCGACCACCATAGCGCGAGTTTCGACTCTGTTAATATAGGGAGAGCGTCTGTATTCAGTGGGAAGGTAGGCAATTACATATCGCTGGGTCTAATGAGTGGGGCGTAATGGGGCATATGTGAGTGTTTTTTTTTTTTTTTTTTTTTCAAGTGACACGTTTCCATCCGGTTGAAGAGTGGGGGAGAATGGGCTATTGGGGACCAGCAGAGGAGAGATTGGAATATTTCAGTGATAAATAAACACGGATTTCTGGGCACTAATGCCGACCTTCATTTCACTCAGATCCACGGCCGTCGCGTCCACGGTGTCGGGCATCGGGAACACAGGCGCGCGTATCGGTAAACGAATTTCACAGTGTATGCCCGACTGGTCCGGGACTTGGTAGCAGCAGTCGCAGCGGCATCCTCTATCGTTATCGATACCACTGTAGCCATAGCATACACAATGTTCGTTACCGGCACGCCAGATCGATCTAATTGGCAGCTGATAGCCACCGGGTAATATCCACGTATATAGAGAACTAATTGTCCGGCACAAATTTTGGACTCTAGTCGGAGTGCTCCGGCACTATTGCGATTTATCTACCGAGCATCGTAGTTCAATTCGCCATTCGCAACGACACGATCGTGCCGCATACGACTTTTCCGTTTCAGTGAAATGTACAATTTTATAATGCGGCGCGTCGTTCGAATCGTTGCAGAAAAAAATGGTATTGTCTCTGAAAAAAAAAAAAAAAAAAAAGAAGAGAGAAAAAAAATCCCATTACGTTCGAGAAATTAATTAATCAGTCCCTTCGGAGTTTCTTCAGATAAAATTTCATATAAATATTTTCAGCAAAACGATATAAAAAACTGTTTTAAATAATCTACATCAGATTAATGAGGAAGCTTCCATTCTGACAAAGTGCGCAAAAGAAAATAAAAAATTCAACTTCCGAGCAGTTTCATATTCGAAATCCGCTAAGAGATTAATTAAAAGAGCTTAATGAAATTTACCCGTCGGACTGAAACGAATGCTTCCGCTCATCGATCCTTCGCGGCCCCACTCGCTCATCAGCAGCCCAGTTACGGGTGTTTATCGATTCAGCGCCACTTCTACAATCATTTATTGATATTACTCTTTTCGCATCGCAGGCAATTATCAATTTGACTCGTTACTCGATTACCCAATATTTCCGCTGGATGGCCCCCTGCGTTCGAATCGATCCGACGTATGTGATGCAGATTTGCGATCAATAGTTACACGCGATGTGCTTTTTATTGGTTTATTCATCTCACGTGTAGCGAGTTCTCTTTGAAATGGGGATTTTACATTATTTCGGAATCGTACTCGACGAGCGAAAACATTCTTTCGCGACAGACGACATGGGCCAGTGAAGAGCTAAAGAGTTTCGTTGTGTTTCGCAACGAGTCCATTTCGTCCGATTCTCTCCCCGCCTTTTCGTCATGGAAACGAATCGAGTTTGTACCGCCGACGTCAGAACTAGACGATGGCGAACGAACATGCGAAAAAAAAAGATGGAACGCCCCGCCGGAGCGCAGCTCAATGCGAGATCCGCTGAAGCGTCGAGTTAAAAGAGTTAAAAACTACTGTCGGAAAACGGTGGTTCTTCATTCGTTAAACAATTTCACGTTCGTCAATTAGATTTGTCAGCAGCGATCCCCGTAATTGTATTTGCGAGAGTGTGGGAATG
This sequence comes from Amblyteles armatorius, assembly GCA_933228735.2. Taxonomy (NCBI): domain Eukaryota; kingdom Metazoa; phylum Arthropoda; class Insecta; order Hymenoptera; family Ichneumonidae; genus Amblyteles; species Amblyteles armatorius. The sequence goes on from OW121690.1 coordinate 10,286,606, forward strand.
GTTGGACTGAAAACGCTGTGGTGGGCTGCACGGAACGTACCCTGCCGGCTGACCAACGGCTCAACTATATCCGCGCCTGACAGCATTGAATTTAAATTTCTCCGATAGCGAGCCGGTGCGCCGCGCGGGTTTCACCGATGTAATTCGGTTGATCCGAAGCGGGTTTCCGGTGCTGCGGCTCCCGGCCATCCCAGAGCAGCGCGAATCTACCGGTGACCGGTAGTCTGACGCTTGCCAGATAACGTGCAGATGACGATAGCTGTCGTCGAAGCTCTACCTCCGCACTCCGGTCTAGCGCTACAAAGTACAATTGGCGTTGTCAATGTGAAGGGAGTAAAACTTCCGTTTAAATTACCAACCGCAGGAAGCGTGCAGCAGCGGCGCGGCGATCGCCTGGGACTCCTGAAGCGGAACAGACGGAGGCGTCGGAGAGGACGCGTGAAGATAGGGACTTCAACCCGAGCAGCTATTAGAGGTGTAACTACGTGGTAGATAGTGCGAGATAAAAGAGGAAAAAACCTCCGAATATCACCCCTAAATAAAGAAACGTTTTAACAAATCGGGCCTTGAGCCTTAATTTTATTCACTAAAAGTCTCATTCATAGCGCTTATTTTGCTCGAAAATAAACTCTATAAATAACAGAAAAAATCAATCGTCTCCACCGTCACCGATAAGTAATCCGCTTTCGCGTTTTACACATTTTCAGCAATAAGGTAACTTTAAACGATGACATTTTTATTTATCTAGCATTCAGAATTCGCGATTTCCACATCACTCAGGCTTTCACAGTTTGGATAGGTGGATTCGCAGCTGTTTCCGTAATATCTTTCCGGTAGAACTTTTCGGGATCGTGTCAACGAAAATGACGCCACCTCGGATCCTGCTCTGTGGCGAAACTTGCTCTGTCGGGAATGATAACAAAAATTTAGTGGAATCCCGTTTAAAAGAAGATTAAAAAATGGATACGTCTTCGTTGTCTTTCCGTTACCATTGACAAAATTTATAATTTCCATCGCGGTGACATTAGAGGATGGATACTTGACAACGAAAGCCACAGGTAATTCACCGGCATCGTCGTCCGGTTTTCCGACCACTGCAGTGTCGGTGATGGCCGGATGCGAAAGAAGCAGGCTCTCGATCTCACTGGGCGACACCTGAAAACCTTTGTACTTGATCAACTCTTTGAGTCTATCGACGACGAAGAGATCGCCGTCCTCGTCGTAGTAGCCGAGATCTCCGGAGTGCAGCCAGCCGTCCTTGTCGATGGTCTCCTCCGTTGCTTTCGGGTCGTTCCTGTAGCCGAGCATGACGTGGCCCCCGTTGAAACACAACTCACCGATTTCTCGCGGTCCCAGCGACTCGGCAGTTTTCGGATCGATCACTTTGCAGCTCGCACCGGGCACGAGATAACCCACGCTGTTGGGTTTCTTCATGTTCCGGTTGGTCATACTTATGACGATCGAGAGCTCGGTCATTCCGTATGCATTGCGGAGCACAGAAACTCCCAGTCGTTTCAGCGCGTCTCGACGAACCTGTCGTTCACACAACCGTCACGATCGCTTCAAGCTCAAACAACATTCCTCGGTCGGTAACAAAAACTACAATGCTACTTTTTTCAGCAATGCCAGAACTCGGAGGTCCAAAGTTACAGCTTTTGTTACCGATCGGAGTGTGCAAAATGCTCTCAACCAGCCTTAAGGCAGTCTTCTAGACTGAATGAGCATCTTTTTCGAGGACAAAAAAAATTTATAGGTTCTATTAAATATTCCAACGTATGTTGAAATATTTAATAGTCCCCACCAGAATATGCGGAACCATATAAAATGTTACCAAATGTATACCAGATTCATGGATTTCTGTTAAAAAGTGCTCAATAAATTATTGTTGTTATTATTATTATTATGTATTGTTTTCAACCTCAATCAAAATCCTCGTATAGACTAGAAGACTGGCTTAAAGGTACTGGCAACTCTTCTGACCTCCGGCAAGAGGGGCGCCGCTCCGCAAATGATTTCCCGCACGCTGCTGTAGTCATAGCGAGGTATCATCGGATGCTTCGCGAAGAAATTCATTATTGGCGGTGCAACCGGTAAAATCGTGACTTTGTATTTTCCTATCGCATCGAGATAGAGCTCAGGGTCGAAGCCTGACATCGTGACGGCCATCGCGCCGGATTGAAATATCGACATTGTCAGGCCGAAACCGTAACCGTGGAAAAATGGTGGCATCACCAAAACCACGTCGGTGTCGTGAAGATTGACGAAGTCAGAAGATCTGGGAAAATGAAATTTATTTTAATAAATTTTCAATCCAACGACTTTCGATCATTCGATACGGAGGAACAATGTACAAACCGCATAGCGGCCCCCTGGAGTACAAGATTGCGATGAGAGAGCATCACTCCTTTCGGCAATCCCGTGGTCCCACTCGAATAGAGAACAGCCGCTTCTTGCTTGTCCGGCCGTTCGATTTTAACCGCGTTGTATACATACGGATCTGGCCAGACGCGAGATTCGTTCAAAATGCTCTTGAGACTCGTGATGTTCGTCCCTAACGGTACATCGTCCAACTGCAGAATTTCCATTTGCCACGAAAGGCTGCGGACTGCTTCGCTTATCAAATTCTCCGACTGCCGCGACACAAAGATGAGTCTTGGTTTCGTTATTTTGAAACAACGTATCACCTGCCCTGTTAAGCCGATTTTTACATTTAAAAAAAAGTTATGTGGATTAAATACATTTTTATTTTTATCGAAAAAAGTAAATGAAAAACAAACACATTTTACCTTTCGCGTAAGCCGGATTCATAGGCGCAATTGTCGCGCCCGTGTAGAGAACGGCGCATACAGCGATGAACCAGTTGAGGTGATTCTCGGCGGAAATTGCTATTGTGTCGCCGACCTTGACACCCCGATCCTCGAGAGCTGCAGCGAGCTTGACGCTCCTCTCGAGGATGTCTCTGTTCGTGAGGAGCTGCCCCGTTCGCCCGTCCACCTGCGATAACGAAGTTACGAGGTCGTTAACTACTTGTGAAGTTACACCGCAGTGGATGCAAGTGGTTCGACTGCTTCCTTCGTGTCGCACCCTCGAATAATCTATCTTGCGACACAGCGGGGAATGATTCGATGGATGTATACAGAACGCACACCTTCCCGTTGTATGAGCTCCGAGCGAAGCTCCGGGACTCGCTGGTAACATTTTGAATTTTCAAAAATTGGGCAAAGGTCATTCGGCAGCGATTGCCATCGCGCAGGTGGATAATTCGAGCAAATTCTTGCGTAGAATCGAGGTCGTAGCTGCATATATCAATTATGCTGACAAATGTGATTGGAAACCGACGCAATGTTTGCGAAATCGCTGGCACAAAGGTTCTGCAGCTTTGGCTGTTTGGCATATGCGAGCTTGTGAAATGATGTTTGAATGAATCGATGACGAAGAATGATTGAACAGTGCCGGTCGGACTCTGGCCCGCGAGACGGGAATTTGCCCTGCGATGCGTATCGTAGCCGCATTGCCGGCGACTCATTGTAAATTGCGTAACAGACCGAGCTTTAACACGGCGACGATGACGATCGTACAGAAAACTAGTCGATGCACCGTGCCGACCGGATCTTATTCGTTGTGAAATTATTCAGCGTCGCGACGAGTGGCATTAAAGTTGACATGGACCTAGAATGATTGGTTCAATCGGGTAAAAAAAAATAACTATCCGGTCGTGATTCGAAAATTTGCAGAATTAAATTACGGGCAAACATTTTCCAACATTATTTTTCAACTTGTGTTTTTGAAGTTAAATTTCATCATCCTGAGCGATGGCATCGTGAACTTCGGACTATCAATGGACTGAGACAGCAACTAAGGAAACTTTGACCAGGCGTAGAATAATCAGAGTAAGCGATCTTTACTATACCTGAAGAATGCGCAGTGGAATTCCGCGTAATCGATCGAGCGTGTATTGTCCATAAGAAACATACGGTATCTTCGATTCGGCCGGGCCAGTTATGACATTCTCCTCGTTCAACTTACCCATTTTGCTATGGTTCAAAATTGGAAAACCAATCGATTAAAAAACAAAATTGCATATTTTGTCGGCGGTGTGGAAATGTTTCACATCACCTCGAATTATGATTTTCGTAGGGCTTCGATAAGTCTTCGAATAACTATTTCACTATTACGGTATACTGATGAGTGACTCGTCGATATTTTTCTCACAATAATAATCGGAGCACAAACGTTACCCTACTCACTGCTGAACGTTGAATGAAACGCACATTGCAGTGAGCTTCTCGATAGCGATATGAACGTTTCACCAATATGATAATACATTTTGTTTTTCGAACTGGATGAGCCAGCAATAATTGAGCACTGAGATATACGTGTCGTTCAACGGTATCGCGACTTTGAATAAGAAACCGAGATAGTGTTGACAGTAATGTAGATATACGGGTTATACGGCTACGTGCGAATAATCATGCATAGTTGATTACCAGCAGCGAAACGAGCAGTCTATGAATGTGGTAGTGGGAGTGGGGGGCAAAAATTGTATATTCAAACTTTTGCACATCGTGGGACTTTCAATTGCCAAAAAATGCCGAAATTTTAGTGTCACAGTACTTAAAATAGCCTGAAACGTCGAGAAATGTGATTTTTAGTTGGCGTTCGGATGTATGAGTGTGTGCATGTGGGCGGGTGTGCGTGCGTGTATGTATGTAGCAGCTTTGAGATAGCCAGTTAGCAATTGCTACACTAGTAGAGTGCACATGTCTCTTTATTCAGTGATATGGGTCGAAATCTATCCAAGCGGTCAAATTTTGTGGGCCTTTGATTTTTTTTTTTTTAATTAATAAAAACGGTCTAATTCGAGGAAACATGGAGGTGTCGAGCTTAAATTTAACACGGGAATGATCTAATACTGTACAATATTTCGTGTTACAGTTAGCAGAAATTGATGCAACTCTTTATATATTATGGGAATTTGAGAATTTTCAATTTTTTGTAACAATTGTTTATTACGCCTGACACGAGTTTCTGAATCAAATATTATGCAGAGTAAAGTTAGTTAGAGTTTTGTAACTCAGCGGTGAAGAATAGAGTAAAAATTGTCTTGAAATGACGATATTCTATAATCAATACTGACGCGAATTTTGACGGTTTTACTTTCATGAGATGTAGATATTTGTTTACGTTACCAAAAACGGTGCAAGGTAATTTGCACATGGTTTTTCTATACTTAACTAAAAAACGCAATAAAGAAAAAGTTGAAAATATCAATTTTCATATCGCTTTTACATAACGTTACTTTATTTTCATTTTCTGTGAAAATTGTATTTTATTTATAGTTCCATTTTGGCTTCCTCTACTAGGAAGCCAAAATGGAACAAAATTTATCATAGAGAAAGTTATGTGGCAAACACGTTGCTCGCTTTTTGGTATACGTGGGCCATTCTCGCTGAAGTTAATGCTTTACGATTTTGACTCATTACAATGATTTATTATAACATTAAAGTGGCTCGGCTGTTAAAGGATTGGTGGCGTGATAAAATTAATTGGTTAAACTTATTTGTGCACGACAAACGAGCGACGGATTAATTGACTGATAAGAACGATAAAGCGAAAATTCGAATGTGATTCCTAGACGATATATCAACATGGGGATTTGTTTAATGTTTGGTATCCGCTCGCCTTTGGCTTCTGCGCCGAGTGGAATAGAAGAGATGAAGAGGGACGGGATACGGAGTCTAACAGGCGCAACGTGAATGGTTCTGGGTAGATACTACCAGCAGTATTAGCTCGAAGTTGGAGAACGAAGAGGAGATAGCAGAGAGATCTCTCGGCGTTCACTCGAGCGTGCAACGATATGTGGACTTTAGAGATTCGTTAGGTCTCCTCTGTTTGCTGAAACAGATTGTTCGAAAAGGATTTGAGTTAGCTTAACTCCCCCCCCCCCCCCCCCCCCCCATTTCTTCCTACCTTCACTCGCGCCTTATCGATTTACATATAAAATAGAAAATCATTGAGCGATCGCTATCGCTATCTACTGTTGTGCGATTGGCATATAGTGAAGGCGAGGGCAAAATGGGCCAACAAAGTGATTCAGGGAGTTTCATCGATATACACAACACCTTTTGCTTCCTCATAGAGGAAGCTTTGTGATGGTGAAAAAAATAAATTTCGAGATTTTAATGAAAACGTGTTCAGAATGTTCGAAAACATCGAAAAATCGCCTTTAGAAAAAATGTTCAGATGTATGTGTGTGCGTGTGTGTGTGTGTGTGAATCGGACGTAAAAAATTCAAAACGCTATAACTCGAGAACGCGTTGACCGATCAAGCTGAAATTTGGCACACATCATGTGTGATCAATAGTCAACATTTTCTCGAAATTTCGTCAAAAAATGTTCGGTTGTTTTTTTTGTACGCTATTTTTTACTTCGTCAAACATAACATAACTGGATACTTGATGACCCTGAAGATATCTGCATGTGCCCAAATTTCATCAAGTTGCAACGGTTGTATTTTGCATTGTACAAACTTTGCTCGAGGAAGTTCACTTGGAGATTAAAATTCTATAAGTGAACAATTGGTTATTGGTGCTAAAGCCGTGCACTGATAGGAACTGCTCAAAGATGAAACTTGATGTCATGCAGATGTCTTCAGGGTCTTGATACTTAGCTTGCCCGTCACATTCGTTATGGGCGTGAATTGTCGTAAAAGTAACTCGGATAAAATCGTTTCTGCACCCATTTTTTTCTCGCTGTGTCTTCAAGTCTCGGTAAGAGATTGGAAAGACTGTGTCAAATCCCTAGAGAAATCCCTAGATCCCACTATTCCCGCGCAGACTCCTCCAGTCATCTTAACCGTTCACTCCCTCGAATTTTGCAACCCTCTGTGCGCTCCCCACTTCTCTCGCCCTCCCGTCGCAAAACTGTTCATCCCTAAATATTTGCGGCGATCGGGTAACCGGATACAATTTATGCGACGTCGCGGGGCTGGATCGTAGAACGCGGGCGGTTCGCGGGAATCTCGCCGGCGACGATGCCAAGGACGGTTCCCTCTATATCCGAGAATGCGGGGGGAGGCTTGCTGCCTCAAATCACTCGAGTTCTCGAGATACGCTCTTCGCCTGGCCTCGAGTACGAAGCATGTAACGGTATTATAGACAGTAGGACGTACAGTTCGGAGCATAGGCCACTGCATGCTGAGCTCGATGTCGATGGCGTATGTGCCTGTGACACATTTGTTCTACCTAAACATTCCTAGGATTCAATGCCAAATTCCTAGAAGGCATTGAAATCGACCAATCTTTGCAGATCACTTTCTCGCAATACATGCGGGTCATTTTTTTAACAATAAAGGTAATAATACACTTCGATTTTTATGCTCAGCTTAAGGTGATTTGATATAACCCCGCGTCCACACTGAGAGAAGGACTAGACGAAGTAGTCGTAGTCAGCATATGACTAGATCGCTTGATAGATAATACCATATCACTTAGTAGCGCGCAACTAGAACGCCACCTATGACACGAAGTATCGGATTCATGACAGACTTTCCGTAGTTGTTATGGTAAAAATGCTTGGAAAATCTGGGATATTCCGCTATAGATCGCGCCCTAGTTGCGAACTACCATGAGCTATGGCATTTTTCTTCGATGACCGATAGTTTTTACTACAACCCTTTTCTGAATGCCGTTTTCAGACCGCAGACAGCCGCAGAAAAAGAAAATTGTCTTTCGCTGCGTTTGCCGATGACCCACGGAAAGGCAATTTTCTCTTTCCTCAGTGAACTATGGTCTCAAAATGGCATTCGGTACAGTTTTTGTTACCGGCGGCGGAATTTCACATCGGCTTAAAAGCTACAGCCCGAATAGTCAGGTAGGGCGCCTTTGAACTCACGGTATCAGAATTTTCTTCCGCTAAATTTGAATCGCTCCTCTCTCCGTGGTTCCTCGTCATCAATAGAAGTGAACTTTGGAAAGAGCGGGGTGAGAACAGCCGCCGCCAAAGTGGCGGAACCGGCGGCAGCAGCAGGAACAGCAAGCAGGATGTGGGAGAGTCCTTGCCAGTTAAGAAGATGGAGCGATCAATCTGAAATGAACAAGGACCCGCAGCACGCGAAATGTTTCGATAACCCGGCGGCGGTAAGCGTGCTGTAGCAAAAGGGAGGGAGACCGAGAGAGAAAAGGAGTGAGTGAAAGACGTGAAAAGTTTCAGGGTTCCCCTTTTGCACGCTAAAAGGAAGACAGGAAACGAGCGTTGAAGAAAGAAAACGTCTTACCTACGTCTCCGCGCAGCACACAACCACAAGAAACTTAAAGGGAACTGAGACCCACATTGATGAATGGCACTCTCGAAAAAAAACGAGAGTGCGAGGTTAGAAAAAAATAAAATAAAAAGAGCGGCGTGGTAAAGCAAACCGGCAGGTACGATAAAAAATTACCGCACATATAAATGGTCCTTCACGATTTTAATATCTCATTTTTCGACCGGAAGCGACGTCACCGGAGATGCTTCCGGTGAAAAAATAAGATTTTCAAAGTGGAGGTGACGAATTTCCGATATGAAGTCACTTCCGGTCGAAAAATTAAGTTATAGAAAAAAAAAAAATGCTCTCCCAAACACTGGCGAAGCATTGGAATTACCCAGTGCTTATTAGTGCTCGGAAGTGTTCTTCGCTCCGGCTAGTTACGCCGCCCGGAGAAGCACCGGTGTGGCGTTTTGGTGTACGGCAGCTGGTAAGAAGCCAGCTACGTACCGTTTTTCTAGTTACGCCGCTATCCCACCTGGTCATCTGTGTAGCATGAGAAAACCTTGTAAACCCCAGCTGGGAGACAGACGGGACGACTCTGCGACACTCTTTACTCCGCGCGTTGTCTTAAAACCCCCGTCTTCGAGGAGATGCCGAGACTGGGGGCGAGGCCATCTCCATTAGAGACTCAATTTTCCGAGGCAAATTTCATTTCCATCGTGCAACACAGTACCTTTTCCTTCGGGGCTCAACGCGAACGCGGAGGGTGGAGGACACAGTTGGATTTTTCTCTCTCTCGCTTTACGCTCGCATCGCATGCGGTGCAGATGCACGGTACGTGTACAAGTGTGCCCTACGGCCGTGGTGGACAGCCGTAAGCTGCACAAAGACCGAAAGGAAACAGAAGGAGGTGAAGACAATGCACCTATCTCGAATAACACACTCTCCGTCGCGGTACCGCACGAACTGGTGCACTGCGGTGCTTTGAAAATTTCGACCATGGAGGAATCAAGGCGCCAGTCAGAGTTCAGCCGACAGAAGTTGTATCCCACCCCGATTGCAGGGAGTCCTCTCGCTACCGGATGAAAGCTTTCCTTCACTCCGCGCTCCATCCCTCGGGCCATAGCGGATGGAGCAAGTCAAGGCGCTTATATCCAGGGACTTAGGCGAATTAACGAACAGCTCCTCGCTGGCCTATAGCGCGGGATTTTGATAACATGTGACCCTATCTCGAATTCCCGAGGCTGCGCAGGTAGTCTGTTTACTTAAGATAATAGGGAACTCGGGAGAGTGCCCGCGGTTTGCTGCCGCTGAGAAACGGAGACGAGGTTGAAGGAGAGCAAGGTGAGAGGTGAGACCCGCGATGGGGGTGGAACTTCACCCCGGTGGTAAAGATGTTTCTCCGGGCGATGTCGAGTCGAAGAAGCTGGCTGCGAGTTGAAGGGGATGGAACTGAGGCTCACCGGGCTCGCGAGTAACGGAAGATTAGCGTCCCGTTGAGCCGGAATGAATTTTGATCGTCCGGAGAGTCTGTAATTTCCGAGGGAGGAGAATTAAACGTTGGATCCGATTATTCAGAAAAATTGCCGTTTGCGAATAATCCACGTTAGGCGAAGTCGAACGAAGTCGTCATGGATCAGTGCAATGTCTCGGCGGACACTCTGTCGCCTGAGTCGGTTCTGTAAAACTGATATGGGGCTGGTTTTCGGCAAACTCTTCTTCACCTTAACCAACCCTACATTGATCATACCAAAGCAGTTATCTCACCGGACATCGACCGGAGTTCTTCAACTTCCTTCTTCTAATTTTCTTCTTCGTGCAACCTCCTCGCGAGAAAGACAAGAAATTCTCGAGAGAATCTTTCCATCGCACGTCGTCATGGATCAATGCAATGTCTCGGCGGCCACTCTGTCGCCGGACTTGGTCCTGTAAAACTGATATGGGGCTGGTTTTCGGCAAACTCTTCTTCACCTTGACCTTAAGCAACCCTACATTGATCATCCCAAAGCAGTTATCTCACTGGACATCGACCGGAGTTCTTCAACTTCCTTCTAATTTTCTCCTTCTAAAACCTCCTCGCGAGAAAAACAAGAAATTCTCGGGAAAATCTTTCCATCGGACGTCGTCATGGATCAATGCAATATCTCGGCGGACACTCCGTTCTGTAAAACTGACATGGGGATAGTTTTCGGCAAACTCATCTTCACCTTGACCAACTCTACATTGATCATCCCAAAGCAGTTATCTCACCGGACATCAACCGGAGTTCTTCAACTTCCTTCTTCTAATTTTCTCCCGAGAGCCACCTTCGCGCAACCTCCTCGCGAGAAAGACAAGAAACTCTCGGGAGAATCTTTCCATCGCACTCCGGGTAAGGGAACGAGTGAATGAGCGAACGACGAGGTGAGCGAGGGAGCAGAATGGACGAGGATGGTGCGAGTAACGGAGAAAGATGTAGAATGACGGTGAGTGAGTGAGCGAGCGAGGGAGCGAGCGAGTGAACGAGGCGAGGGAGCGACGCCAGGGTGTTGCTGCGAAGGCGTCTATACACTTGGCTCGAGCTACCCGGAAGGAAAGGGGAAGTGGCGGAGGTGGAAACTCTCCGTCGGGCGGGACTCGGGTATGGGATCCTACAAGAACTTCATTTTCCGAACCATTACGCTCCCCTCCCACTGCGCCACCTCCTTGCGAACCCCCTTTTGCGCTCTTAAATTAATTTATATCGAAATTTCAAATGACACTCGTCGCACCGTCGCGATAAATAACGGAAGGGTTGTCGCTTTTTCGACGTCCGGCAAATGATTACCGTCGCGATTTTGTCGCCTCCATAGTCGATACATTTCCGGCGCTTCCACTGCTCCCATCTACTTCCACACTGGCGCCGTTTGTTTCGGAGCCCTCAAACGGGTATGGAGAAAAATGCGCTTCACCCGGCGAATACCCCGAGGCCTTAGAGGCAATTTTAACATATCCGATCTAACTGACAATACGATACCAACCACAAACGCTGTAAGCTGATTAGTAATTGTCATACCGTCGAAGCCCACCGAGGAATTAATTACAAATTATTCACAATGAAGTCACCGGCGACGCAACCGGCCGGCTGTTCGACGCCAGGCGAAAGACTCTGACCATCAAAAAGCAAAGCCGTTTAAATGTCTAGCCGGAACAGCGGGCGCCGCGGTTTATTAGTCACATCGTATTGTATCGCGGAATCCGTATGATTCACAACGATTCCGGGACCGAAACCCAATGTCCGAATGTGTTGTCGAGGTATACAACGAACAATATTATAGCCATCGGTGAAGCGCGGAGTTCCGCCGGGCGGAGAAGCTTCGGCGAGGGTATTGTTCATAAAGTATGCGGATAAATTGTTTTGCACGGTAAAGGAGGGATGCCACCGCCTACCGCACGTCAGGCACCTTTCGGTAAGGTTGCGACGGCAACAAATTCCGCGCCCCGAGCGCAGGTACGAAAGCACACGCGAACGGTTGGCACATCGTTGAGGGTGGTTGTCACTGTGGGCGCCCGTGGCGATGGCGACGGTGAACGCGATATCGCACACGACGAAATTGTGTACACAGTAAAATAGCTCCGGCACGCGAACCGGGCAACCTCCCGCGGATGCATACCCGACCGGGGTAGGCATACACCGGCGCTGTTTTGCCCTGACCGACGTATCCATAGCTTCGGCTACGCGAGCCGTACGGAAATTCTATACGGTTTGGCGAACTGTCAAGCAACTACCCCGGTAACGTCCGCCCGGCTCGGTGGCACGCGAGCCGGCGAACAGTTAATTCGGTGATTTCCTATGGTCTTAACGATCAAGCCCACACGACCGGCACCACCGCCTGCACGTACCGTCGGCGCTAACTGTACCGTATTCCTTCCTGCACAGTGTCTCTCTCCACTTTGGAAGAGCGTAGTGCACTACTTACCGTGTGTTCGTACTGTAGAACAGCGCGGTTTCATTTGGCACCGGCGTTGCCGTCGTCTCGCAACTATATCGAGGTTCGCCGTCCCTTCGAGCCGTCGGGAATTCCATGAGGAGAGCCGTCTTTAGGGACCTCACGATTACCGTATCGCGCCGTATTATGCACCCTTTTCAAGACGAATTTATCGCCCTCGTCGGTAACTCCCGGCATTTAGCCCATCGGGAAGTGGGTCGGAAGCATTTGGAGCCTCGGGGCTGACTTTGTGGACGCACTCCTACGATTTTCGTTCCTGCCAAAGCGGCGCATCGTTTCGCTTCTTCGGCGTGCCCGGAATGCCAAACGTGCCGAACGTGACCGCGCCCTCAAACTGGCGCGCGCTGAGGTGAGCTAAGAAGTTGTAAAGCTGAAAGCATTGTTCCGGGGTGGGCTCCAACCACGTTTTGCGAAAGATACTTTACTCCCAACTCCGCGAGCCTCTGGACATACGCTGCCTGCAGAGTTGCATGTCCGCATGAATCTTTTTTTGAGAATGATGCCAAGAGTCTAATAATACAAAGCGTATGGACGCCCTTACGGTTCACGACTCGGGAAAGCCTCTTAAAAAAAAAAGTGGTTATTTTTTATTTTTTGCCGGTCACGACACAAATTTGGCTGCCGTTTTATACGCTTCCCAATCGAGTGGCTCTGATTTTTTCATTTTTAACGTTTATTTTTAGTTTTGTCAAATCATACTTGAGTTTATCTTGATATTTCATTGTAAATTCAACTTATATGACGCATGTGAGCGTTCGCGCATGAAGGGACTTATCGGTCCCTGCGCGATCGCACAACGAAGCTATTTACGAGCGTTCCTTTTTCTCGATGGTAACCACCTGATATTATTCAAACTTAACTCTGCGTTCGCTTCCTACTGTGATATATTTTTTTATACTTTCAAAATGTTCTCAGATATTCTTTATCGTTTTTTTCTTCTTATTTCGTTTTCTTTCAATTAATGCCACTATATATTTTCCTTTTTACTGATTAACGTAATTTGGCGGTGCTGTGATATACTAATTTACGATATGAAATATATGTATATATGCCATATCGATCTGGATGTACGTACGTACCGTATGTATGTGTATTAACGTAATACTGTGTGCTACTATCAATCAATTACGTCATTTAGTTTAAGCCGGCCACACGAAAAAAAAACAAAAAAAAATATATATATATATATTCTCGCACTTCTACAATCTTCGCTTTCGAATAAGTTTCGAAGCAAAAATACGAAAGTACAAAGTTCGTGACAGTTTTCTTTTAAAGATTAACCTATAATCATTAACGGCACGAGAGGCTAAAATTTCATGTTCGAAAAAAAGAAGAAAAAGTTATAAGAAAAAAGTCGATAGCCCCACAATTATACCTGTGAGTGTTCATTATAATTCGAACAACGATAGTGCGGATGTCAATATCTCTCGATCTCTCCATACTCTTTGTATTATTATTTCTCGCTTAACCCATGGAGAGCTTACGAATAACATGTTTAATTTTTTCGTTTTTATTCAGCGGCGTTGGCTGCGCATGGCAATTGAACTGTTTGCTTTAGAGCAAACTTCACCGCATTGGCAGACCTTCAAAATAAATGTCAACGGCTGAGAATCAAAAGGGCGTCCACCGTATGCTTCGGCACGAGGAATCGGCCCTTTTGTCCCTTCCCAGCAGTTATCATGCTATCCCGACGGGTGATAGGCGACATTCGAGACTATCCTAAAAGGTGATAGGATTTTTGTTGTCGTTTCTTTCGCAGGGGTGTAACAAATTCTGCCAACTTCCTCGAATTACCCTATGCAAAGAAAAGATCCGGATGGGTCTTGCGCTATTGCCTTCGGCTCTTCGTACAAATTATACAGTTCGGAGTGGCGTTGAGTAGTTACTCGGCGGAAAATCAATGCTAAATCGCAGATGACACCCGGTCGGGCGAGGCTTATCGAATAAGGCTCTTACTTTGCATTTGAGACCTCCGGGCCTGCGGGTACCGTTGCAAATGCTTTTCTATTCGCTTATTTTCCTCTCTTTCCTCGGTCGCTCTCATCACTGCTGCAACCCGGAAAGGCGCGCTGGGACAACAATTGTTCGTAGGACACTCATCCCTCCGGCACTGGGAATCGAATTAAACCCTCTCTCCGTCCATGGCGGTAGCACGGTTCTGTTGAATTATTAACACGGGAATTTTAAAGACGTCAATGGTACTCCCAAGTTTCGTTACCCAGTTCGAATGCGGTATTCTTGCGCTCTGCCGTTTAGTAGGGTGCGGTCTTGACCATCCCAATTGTTGACAACACGTATATGTCTTTTCAATTAAGAATGATTCGATACACTTGAGATATTAATATTAAATTATAATACCCTAACCTTATTATTTACAACTAATTTCTTTTGCTTACATGTAGGGGGAACCGGGCGGGATGGGCTGGCGAAAAATCAGGCTGACGCGGGGCATAATGGGCCACCCTAAATAAGATAACTAGAAGGCTGCAACGGCGGGTAGAAGTTGGGAAACTCAAGATGGATGGATAGTACAGGATAGGGCTGTTCAGATAGGCCGGCGAAAATATCTTAGGTGGCTAATGGATTTTAGAGTTTGGCCTGCTAAGCCGTCTTAGCTAATAGTCTTAGCTAAGCCGTCTTAGCTATAGCCGGCTAAGCTAATACTCTTGGCATTTTTTTGAAGAATTTTTATTTTATTTTTTCTAATGCTACCTGCAACGTATTCCGAAGTATTTTCGCCCGCTGAACACGAATCCGCCAGCCTTTTTGGCCTAAAGTACAACGAGACATTAAGGGGCTCGATTTAATGCACATGGCCGGCTAAAACGGATTAGCCGGTTAAAATAAGGGCCCATCTCGCCCCGGTCTCCCCTACTTCAGGTTTTCCGTCAACCTTGGATACCGCTGCTTTATCTCTGTCACTACTCGCTGTACTCGCTCAATTTTCTGCATTTTCTCGCCTGTTACATGCTTTCATCAGCCCTTAGGAAAATTGAAACTCCCAGGATCCAATGAAGAATATAATAATAATATTACCTTACTGTGGCCGTCAACAGTGTGCTTCCCCATTTTGATACTGCACGTAAGACATGAAAGAAAATACATACGCCGGAAATTACGGGCAAGATTTTTTTTTCCGAAAGTGCATCCCGTACATTTGATAAACAATGAGTAACACGGAACAATCACTCCGAACATCTCGAGGAGAAGCACAATTCGCTGATTCGCGAATGCTCCGTGCGCAACGAGTTTGTGCAATAGTCGTTTGGTATTTGACAATCGTGATGGAGTAAAGTTTTCATTCGTCATTTGCCGGAAACGTCGTTGCCGTCGTTTTCATTTCACCCACAATTCCGGCCGTCGAAGCTGCCGAGCAAAGTGAACACAAAGGTGCAAGAGGGTGGAAAATCTTTTACCGTGCAATTCTCGGTAGCGACGCAACTTGAGCGTCTATGGTCTTTTCTTCATAGATATCGAACGAACGGTGAGTTTAGTGCTTCCCGGTCTGCCCCCCTTATACGGCGCCCCCGCCCACCCGACTCGCTGATATAAACTTTCGATCGCATACCCTCGCGACTCCTGTAATTAGTTTCGTCGTTGATACCATTGATTGTAAATGCGATTTCTCCGTGAATCTACAAATTGGATTTACCGTCGAGATTCTTCTCGACACTCCGCCGCTTCACCCGATGGTAACGTTATCCGGCGAGAGGCTATCGAGCGTGCGTCATCTTTGGCCCGACGTACGCAAGCCTCGGCGCGATAAGGAGGCCGATGACGCGACATCTTTACGGTCGAGATGACTGCCCATTGGCGGTCGCTTCGTTGAAAATTAGCGTTGAGAGGTGGCGAAGGCGAAGTGGCTGGAAAGCGAGGGAGGGAGAGGGATCGTTAGCCGTGTTCGCGGTGTTGGAAAGCACGGGTCCTCGGCAAAGTTGTTGCCGAGTTTCGGGAGGCATGACCTGATCCCGAAACTCCGTGCTCTCGCGTCTGATATACGCGAGCCAAGTATACGTACGACTGGAGCTTCCAACGGGGTGGCTGTCGAGGGTCGCCCCCCCCCCCCCCCCCCCGTCGTCGTCGTTTCGGACATATCTCTAATAATGTAACTTCTTTGAGGCCCCTGCAGAGGTCGCGATTGTACTGTGAATCCCAAAGTTTGGCCCATAATTCGAAGCTGAACACGGGATATCGAGAATCAGGAAGGGAATCGAGTATCGTATACACCCAGAAAAATAATTTATTTGACGGCCACCGTTTATTTGATTTAAATAAATATTTATTTGATCTGAAAAAATATTTATTTGAATTAAGTGAATAGATACTTAAATAAAATAAATATTTTTTTAAAACAAATAAATATTTTACTGAAACCAAATAAACGGTGGCCGTCAAATAAATTATTTTTTTGGGTGTAACGTAGGTGAGACTTCACTGAACATGTTCTTCTAAATCCTTGCAGGATCAACATTACAGGAAAAGCCCTCTCTGCAATATCCAATATCCTCGCTACAAAAGTCTCTGCCACAAACCATTGCCAATACGCGGCGGACAACGGCGTTACAATTTTCCCTGCCGAAAATCTCCTCGAGCGCTCACGCAGCGTCGGTTAATTGGGGACGCGTGCGTGAGAGCTGCGCGACGCACACGTTGAAGACATTTTCTTAGGGGAACGATGATCAAGTTCGCTGCTCACTTGTTTCGGGCATTTCTGTCGAGACACTCCGCACAGAGACGTCCGCGAGAAAAGTCTCTGCCGGGGAAAGGCCGTGGCGGCGGAGTGAGGAGGGATAATTGAATACAACTTGATCGAGCCGTGCGTTTCCACCCCATTAAATCGGGCTTAAACTCCCACCGGTGCGCCGGGCAAAGCGAGCCGAGAAGGAAGAACAGATCGGTCGCCGGAGAGCGAGGAGTGAGCAAAGGAACTTGCGAACCCCTCGGAACCCCGGAGTCTCCGGTGCGAGAGAATGTTTACTGCTGCCCCAGCTGGGGGGCCAATCAGTACGGACCACTGGCACCACCCTCCTTCACTTCCACTGTTCCTGCTCGTGTGCTGCCTCTACCGATCGCCATACAACCGTACAATAGGATCGTGTACGGCAATAGCCCGGCCAATGTCGTTATATAGCTGGATTATTCCCTGCTTCGCTTCGCGCGCCCTCGACTTCGAGTCACCGGTAACTCACCCCACTCCTTATTTCCCGACCCGTAACACACACACACACACACACACACACACACACACACACTCACCTACCTTCTGGCTCACACTGCCGTTGATGGTGCGCCTTTGGGCATGATCAAATTAACTTGCTTGGGATTTTAATGCCCTCCAGCCGTCACTGCTCCAGGCACGTACCTTAGCAATTCGTAAGTGTACTACGGAAGTTTCACGTTGACTGGGTCACTGGTTGACTGGTACGACCCTTCAAGTTTCTACACACTAGATACCCTTAAACGGCCGGTCGAGTATGGCCGTGCCGTTAAGACTGTTATAACTGACTCCCACCGCGCACCTAATGCACCCTCCGCCCCGCAGTTGCGAATACGGACCGGCCCTGACCGACAGCCTTGTTCTCTTTGCAAAAATTTAATTTTTTTTTCTAAAACATCCCCCAATTTCCGTGCGTCACTTCCAGCCGCATCGATGACAATGTTCGTCAAGACAACGGATCGATCGCATCGAGCACATACCGGGTCGCTGGAGTGCGTAAAGCTCTTCGATAACGAATATGGGAGACGCCTAGCACTCGTATTAAATGTGCGCTGTATCCAGCGCATCGGAACGACAGCTCGCAGTAACCGTGTTTATTTGCATGGAGCCTCGCTGTAACGAGGCGGCTGTGCGGTTCTGCAACAGCGCGAAATTGCACCAAAAAAAATTAATGTGCGGCGAGCAGAATTTTTTTGAACTTATTTCAGCTCGGCCAAGGTTGGTCCGTGCAAGCGTTTGGTAAAAACGGCGTAACAAGCGGCGATACCAGCGCGTTTATTCAATTCTATGCTATTTCTCACTGAACATAGTCGAAAAATGTCCTAACTCAAAAAATGATTGTTTAATTATATTTTCGATGAAAACCAAAGGGAAAGTGTGTGTGTGTGTGT
Organism: Amblyteles armatorius; assembly: GCA_933228735.2. NCBI lineage: Eukaryota > Metazoa > Arthropoda > Insecta > Hymenoptera > Ichneumonidae > Amblyteles > Amblyteles armatorius. The sequence continues at coordinate 10,304,927 of OW121690.1, forward strand.
GAAAACGTCGTGCTGTTGCATTTCGGCGATGCAGGAGGCTGGCAGGGCCGGCCAAAGCTGTTACAGTAGATGCGGATGAATTTGTCGAGTCAGCGCAGCAATGCACCGCGATACGGACTCTTGTGATATCGTGCTGCGCTAGATGCTATTGTGTTTCACGGTGGGTGTGTGTACGGTGCTCGACACAGTATCCACAGTATGCTCTCTGCACCGTCAATCGGCATCCCGAGACAACGGAACATCGTTTCGATTGGAATTCAAAATATTCGGGACTGTGTTCGACAGCGATGCGATGCGCACTCCAATAACGACGTTCGATCCAACGATTCCAGCGCCGTTTAAAATTTCGCTGTGCGCGGTTCACTTCCGTATATATTTTTATTTGCAAGTTAAAAGTTAAGTCTCTCGCAGGTCGTGAATATTCAGCGTTCGAGAAATCGTTGATGTAAAGCAAGGTAAATTCAGCGTATTGTTCATGCGATTGCGGCTCATGAGCTTCCGTATTCGCATCGAGCGATGGGAAATAATGACGATGATAATTATAGGTCTGGTTGTAGCATGAATTGGAAGAGGGCATTGAATAAGAGGCGGCCGAGATTTCATTGTTTTCTCATCCTCGTCGCAGCGAGCTCGATTGGGCTCTCCTTTGACAATCGCTCGGTATGAGAGTCGTGAGACTAAAACCGATATATATCTATAAAGGCTAGCACGTCACGGAGAAAGAATCGAGTATCGAGATGCCAATTTAAAGACGAATATCAAGAGCCGCATTTATCAAGAAACTTTCGAGCTCGTCTCGCAGTATATACATCTGTAAAATAAGTCTCGTGCAATAACTCACGACTGTGGAATATTGCCATTGTTAGGCAAACTGGCGCGGGAGGGTTGCGTCATTCGGCATTCGATCGGTCGATTTAATTCGGCGACTCACCGCCGTAACTTTGCGGCGAGCTTCGCCGACGCAATCTGGAATCTGTAAGGCACACTAATCAGAACCAAGAATCGTTTTTATTTTTTTTGGTCGTTGTTTCCGATTGAGTTAAGAATGACCGAGGAGAGTTGGGAAGAAGCCTATACAGTGATTTCTGGAGAGAGAGTGGGCTAACCTCGGTTCGAGATTGTCAGGTGTAAGATTAATGGATTATGGAGTGGGACAAGTGTTTCGGTGTGCGAGTGCTCGACGTCGGTGAGTAATAAAAGAGCTTTGCCGGTAACTGGCCCGGAAGGATTGTAAGCTTCGGTCGTAACCCAGCACCCTCAATCTCTGTTTTACCTTCATTTCCGTAGAACGGCGAGAGCCGAGAGCGGCGAGTGTGTACTCACTACACCCAGACGAGATTCCGCAAGACGAGTCACCCTACCGTCCTATACGGTGCCTTATACGCTATACATCCTATATAACTAGATAGGGATTAAGACGGAGTCAGGGGAGGCTTTGCCGCGGATCGGTAGAAATCATGTAGTTGGTCCCCCGTGTAGCTACCTAGATATTCCTCGACTTCTTGGTCTCCCTGGTTACGCGCCCATCCCTAGATTAGCTTTCGTTACAGATAACGCCGACCCAAACTCGGTAGTTGCCGGTCCCCGCTGGGATCGGATATAACAGCGATTCGGCGGTTCGTCGCGAGCAGAACGTGCAAGGAAACGTCCGAAGGAAAGTCTCTGGCGTCTAGTTCGTACCCGAAGCCGAGGCATAACGTTTAACGAGTGTAAGAAGTTTGAGTTGCGTTGCCACGTGTAGCAAAAAGACGTACAGGTACGGTTATTCAACCGCCGAGTCCAGCCGCCAATGAAAATTCCCCGTTTCTTCCAATTAAATTCAGGTATCAGTTGCCGTTTCCCCGATACGGCAAGAGCATCATCCTGGCGACGATTGTATTCGAGGATCGTATTAGGGAACAAAACCTCGAATACGGCGAACCAGACTAAGGGAACAATTACCGCGCAGAGATGTTTCAAAGGGGATTCTATAGGATATTGTGATCCCCGAGGCACGAGGACAGCCGCCAGTGGGACCAGGATGCCGGTTGCTTTGCTAGGTAAACCGCGATATTACACGGCCACAGTCGAGCACGAGTGAGCGAGAGTCCAGCGTATTGCGCTGGAGGGTCATTTGGATGCGGACGATGAGGGTACGCTGCGGGGACAGCGAAGACGCGAAGGATATAACGTGTGCACGCCCACCCATGTCAAAAAAGGAAGGAGAGGCAGCTGGCAGAGCCCTTGGAGCGAGCGAGCGACGAGATATCGCGGAGCTGAGGCAGAGAGGCTGCCGACAGAGATGTCTAAGCAGAATCTCTATACTCGCTCGGAGTTAATTGCCTTGCCAATGTAGGATTAGCAGGCCAGTCGGCTATCTTCGATGCTCGTTCGACCCTCTGGTCAGAACTCGTGTCGGTAAACTCACGTAGCGCTGCTGTAGGGATCAGCCCGGAGGAGCCACCAACCTATCGTATGAGCTTTTCCAAAACCTCATTTCCTTCTTGTGAGAACTTTTCGGCAAATGAGTAACATCATACACGCAAGTGTAAAGTACTGGTGTAAAGTCTGAAGTAAAGTAGCACCAAGTCTGCCTGGGGGAAAAATTAAAGAGGTAGTGCGAGGACGGATCGTAGGCAATGGTACTTGGGTACTTGGTACTTGGTACTTGGTACTTGGGTTCGTACCAATTCTGATTCGACTGAGTGGAATGCTATCTTCGATGCTCGTTCCACCTTCTGGTCAGAACTCGTGTCGGTAAACTCACGTAACGCTGCTGTAGGGATCAGCCCGGAGGAGCCACCAACCTATCGTATGAGCTTTTCCGAAACCTCATTTCCTTCTTGTGAGAACTTTTCAGCAAATGAGTAACATCATCTACGCAAGTGTAAAGTACTGGTGTAAAGTCTGAAGTAAAGTAGCACCAAGTCTGCCTGGGGGAAAAATTAAAGAGGTAGTGCGAGGACGGATCGTACGCCTTGGTACTTGGGTCCGTACTTGGGTACTTGGGTACTTGGTACTTGGTACTTGGTACTTGGTACTTGGGTTCGTACGAATTCTGATTCCACTGAGTGGAATGCCATCTTCGATGCTCGTTCCACCCTCTGGTCAGAACTCGTGTCGGTAAACTCACGTAGCGCTGCTGTAGGGATCAGCCCGGAGGAGCCACCAACCTATCGTATGAGCTTTTCCAAAACCTCATTTCCTTTTTGTGAGATCTTTTCGGCAAATGAGTAACATCATCCACGCGAGTGTAAAGTACTGGTGTAAAGTCTGAAGTAAAGTAGCACCAAGTCTGCCTGGGGGAAAAATTAAAGAGGTAGCGCGAGGACGGATCGTACGCCTTGGTACTTGGGTCCGTACGAATTCTGATTCGACTGAGTGGAATGCTATCTTACGGATCGAAGTTTAACTGGAGCGATATAACCGGAAAAAGGGGAGTAGGGTGAGGCGGTCGGGGGCTTGTGGGCACGGTAGGAAGTTACGAGAGTATTCTATACACTATACTTGAAGGATATATATGTATATACCATAGTCCATGTACTCGCGCAGCAGCGCACAGTGGGGAGCCACGCTCCTGGCGCGAGTTAGTTCACCACACCGGGAAGGAAAACGATTTCACCGTTCAGCCACGCGGATCGAGAGAACCCGGCAGCGGGAGGGTGGAACGGGAGGCGAGAGATCTTCGGAGCCCGGGAAGCCTTCGGGAGAGTCTCTCTATGTACAAGTGTAACTCGCGGGAGTGCTATTTATCAAATCGAATCGAGCCTTGTCTAATCAGTCGACCGATACTCGAACGGGGTAGGAGAGGCGTAAAAACTTGAATTGGCTATCGAATGACTGAGCTGTCTCACTTCATCCGGACAAACTCGGCCAAGCCAAATGGTTGGATTGCGGGCTTTGCTACAGGTATAATCGATGAGGTAAGGGGTAGAGTCGTCAACTCCCATCGGTCACTGGCCATCCTGCAGTGCATGTGGACAGAAGCGTGCCAGTAACTAATGTTTGGCCACTCATGAAGGGGTTAATCACTCCGCCGTTCCCACCCTACCCGCTAACTGTTTCACGGAGTAGGTAGAAAGGGCAGGGTTAGCGAAGCCTCCGGCGGGGCTGTTGGTGCTGCTCGTGTTATGTTGCGTTGTACTCCTGGCTTGTCCTGACGTTGAAAGATGGTGGCCCTCCTTCTCGAGGCCGGCCGCTGCTTCCAGCATGATATAGCACCATCGGAACACGCTGATAGATCCAATTTACAGGAACGGCCCGCTTCACCAGGCCAACCGTTACTCCGCGGACTATGCTATATACAGTCTCGAAAGACAATTTTTTAACTTTCCCCTACCAACCCAAACCTTCGTGAAAGAGTAGCAGCTTCGCGAGAGCCGTAGCAACCAGCGGCAGCTGTACGAAAATTTTCGGTCCTCCCTTTAAGCTATTTACCGCGATGTTTATGTTTATATTCTCTGAAATATATTTACGATCAGGGTTTATTGATACAACGTACGAGGTGATTGTGCTTATAGGGGCAAGTGGAGAGTTTCCATTGTGTACGACGACGAGTTCATTTTGCTCCAGTCTTAGCCTATACATAACGCTCATTTTCATGGACAAGAGGCTCGGATGGATGGCGAAGTCCTACCCGACTATAATATACATATTCACACTCTCGGAAGAAATTGAAATACCATTACGCGACATCGTCGAATGGTCTTCAATTACTACATGTTCCGGTTCGATTCATCACTCAATTCTTGCAGCGAATCAAACCGAAAGTGACGTATTTCCGGCACGACGTCACACCAGGCCGATAAGTGAATTTTTCAGAGCAGACGTGACGGCGCAACGAAATTTTTTAAAAGTTTCTGTGTGGCGTCATTTTCGGTTCAAACGTGAGATTTTCAATCCGGAAGTGAAGTAGCGGAGATTTTTTAAACATTTTTTTCGCCGTAATGTGTATCGAATGGAGCAAGTGATGGACACGTGTCAATTAAGGAACACGGGTAAGTGTATAATAGAACGTGCGTGATACATGTCGAATGTATTTGGATTCGACCCGAGGCAGACTCACGGTTTTCGAACAATATTCGCTGACCATGAATCTCCGGAGTCCACACAGAAAAATAATTTACTTGACGAGCATCCGCAAATAAATGTTTTTATTGATTTAAATAAACATATATTTAAATCAAATAAATATTTATTTAAACCAAATAAATATTTATTTAAACCAAATAAATATCTATTTAAATCAAATAAATATTTATTTTAATCAAATAAATTTTTTTTTTTTTAATGAACGTATTTTTATTTGCAGGCGGTCCGTCAAATAAATTTTTTTTCTGGGTGTAGAGCAGAGGCTTCAATACTCTGCCCGGTACAGGCGCGGCGATATATATATTTTTTTGTTTTATTCGATATATTGGTTTTGACTCAATACGGGAGTCGGGCGGATACCGGCTTGAGCTCCGAGCGAGTACAAGACCCTCGGCGACTGGTTGCGGTCCCGAAGCCGTGTCGATGGTTAAATCTCACCTGCGGTTTTACGCCGCTTTCGGCTAGTTATCAATATTTGAAAAATGCTTTCGGAAAAAAGGACGACGTTCATTCGCTGTCGCTCGCGTCACATAACTTGCCATTCATTGAGTGGGAAAAGCTTTCATTTTTGGCGAGCGTACTCTCGAATATGGTTATTTACTGTTCTGCCTGCAAACTGTTTTGAAGGTAGGAGCACTCCGCTCGGCTGCTCGACTGCTTCTACATACAAATGAACCTGACGCGAAGTCCGATGCTGCGGACGAAATCGGACCGTCAGCCAGCTTTCGTAAAAATCAAATTGCTATCATTATTATTATTATTTATAATATTTATTCCGCTCCGAGAAAAAAGAAAAGTCACATCCTCAATTCTTGAGAGATTCACATCCCCTCGGAGAGTTCTGAAATCCCAGAAGGATCACCGAGAGCCATGAATATAAATAGACAGGGGGTCGAAATGGACGCGTAACTGAATAGAACTGTATTTCATTTCAATCTCGAGTAAATGTTTCGAAATCTCTCATGCATTTCGACCAAAAAGGCAGTAGCTTGATACGCAGAGAAGAAAAGGCACCAGGATTTCCAGCCGCAGAATTCCAAATGACCACCCACAAGGCACGCGTACGTGTATTTTAAATCGTGCAACCGAAACGTTGACTCGACGAGTCGTCGAGTGGATATCCACACCCTGCGTGCGATTCCCTACGACGTGTGTCTCGCGAAGAGGTCTTTCAACGCGACAAATCAGGATCTTCTTGACGAATTTTCTACCCAAAAAAAATTGCACATTTCCTCCACGCTTCGACATAACTTTGGGTCGCTCCCTTTGAACTTGGTTCCTGCGAGCGCGCCGGAGTCAACAGGTGTCTCATATCTTTTCATCTCTCGCCGCAGAGGAAAAACTGAGTGTCGCTCGCTGTAAACGGAGCAACGACGGCCGGAGACTTCCGCAGCAATGAAATTGCCGTAGCGAGTTGACCGGTCAGTTCAGAAGCGAGCTGCCGACTTTGCCGATAGTTCGAAATCCTTGTCAGTGATGTATCGAGGATGGGCTCGGCGGGAGCGAGGTCGCCTCTCGGTCCGTGCGCGCGGTGCTCGCCGGACGAGTGGAGTCTCATGGCGTCCGAACAGTCACCGAATCTCGACGATCGGAGACCCGAAACGCGTTGCAGCCCTCGCGTGCATCCCTCGACGGAAGGCATTAGCGGAGCGCGTGTGAGACCAGCTGACCCCACAACGATTAATGGAAAACTTAATTATTGGCTCTCGGGGTGGATCGTTGGGATTTGTGAGGGCGCAAGTTGAGCGAATGTGAGGCTATCGGTGAGGCGGGCACTTGTCCACGATCCGTACCACGTACGTGTGTCAACAGCGTGGATGTGCCAGTCACGACTTCACACCGGAACGAATCCACCCCCGTGCGCGTTTCGAGGGTCAAACGGGAGCCGCGGAGGGCCGACCGTTTCTCCGCGACCGCTCGGTCGTTGCGAATAGAGGACGACCGCGTGGGATGTACTTGACGTATTGCTAGAGTGATCGGATATCGATTAGGCCATTGGCTACCGCCACTGCCACGAGCAAGCCCCACCACCGTCTCGTTCTCTATCCTCGTCTCCCTCGATCGCTCGTAACTTGCACTCGCAATCGTGTTCCACTAATTACCAAGGCGACGCCGGGCGAGCCTGCGATCGTCTGCAGCTTCACCGCCTCGCACCCTTATGGCACTTGTCTATAGTCTCTATTTATCGTCGCATTTGGCAGACTCCGAATCGACGATCTCCTCGAGCGTGTGCGTTATTCCGAATTCGTCAGAATTAATTACCATCGTAATGCGACAGAAAAAATAGAATTGAAAATAATGAGTGCATATAAAAATCGTGACTTCAGAACATAGGTACGGAAACGTTTGATCGAGTTGCTATGAATCGTTTTACAAATCGCTGGCCCTCAAAGTTGTCAGCATTTTTTAACTCCTCGACGACGCTCTCCGCTATGGCTGACAAGACGAGCAAATAACCGATTGTCTATCGCCCTTTTCTCATTTCCTCCGTCGCGCCGCCGACAGCTTATCGTATGCAAATCGGTCGATACTCGCCGCACCAAATCCTCCACCACTAATCCAAGATGTATCTCCGGAAATCGGCGATTAACGTGGCACGTTCTAACGACATTTCGAACGCTGCGAGATAAAACGAAGAAACAAATAATTCAAATGCGTTATTTCGGACTTGTATTTCTTTCAGTTCCGCAGTGACTTTCGAGCCCGGTTTCCGGACGGAAAGCCGCGGTGGAAAACGATAAATATCCGATGCACGATAAAAAGGAAAATTAAAATTTTTTAAATTGACCCGGCGAGAATATTGGCATTTGTAGCGGGTAACTGCAGCCGGCGAGGTTTATTCCACATCTACTGGATATAGATATATGTATATATCCAGTTATGTATTTCTACGTTCGTGATGGAGTGTAATAAATTGTTATAGCCAGAAGGCAAATTTCCTGGAATGTATCGGGTGGTGGGAGTTGCGCACTTGCCGCATGCCGGAGCTTCGAGCAGCTCGTCTTGTAATATGTTGGTATGAGGTCTGACTGTATACAGATAGAGTAGCTTCGTTCCTTCTCGCACTGTTGGGGCTTGCGCCACATCCCGGCGGTGTATGGTGTAGACCAGACTTTATATTAGCCTACGCAGTGAAGAGGCTCCTCGGCCTCGTGGATATCTTAACTGTGCGATGCATAGTTGTCGCATAGTTAAGGAGAACTCCCGAGGCTGAAGAAGATCGTGGTGGCTGACGGGATTTCCGCGGATAGAAGTATATGTACACCATCCACTGCTCCGGCGTGATGTGTCTTAATAAGTTGCCGTTAATAGATTAAGAATTTTTTTTAAATCACGACCGAAAACGCGTGGAGACTCTCCAAAAGTCAAACTTAAAATAGTGGAACAGTTCCTTATATTCCTGCGGCACGAGCCGACTCGATTTAGCTCTCATACGGCGATGTTGGCACGCAGTTTCCTCTCGATCTTGATAAGCGGCGGTTAATACATTAAGAATTCAAAGACATAAGTCAGGAATGAAAACTCGTTGAGACTCTAGAGCGACGGCTCTTAATAAGCGGCCGTTAATACATTAAGAAAAAAAAATTGTGTCACGACGGAAACTTGTCGAGATTCTCCAAGGGTGAGACGTAAAATAGTGAAATAGTTCCTTTTATTTCTGTGATGCGAGACCAGTCGATTTAGCAACTGGCTCTCGTACGGCGATATTTGTAAAGACTTTCCTCTCGATCTTAATAAGCGGCAGTTTATACATAAAAAATAAATTAAATAAATCACGGCTGAAAACTCGCTGAGACTCTGCGTGGATCAAACGTAAAACAGTGGAACAGTTCCTTTTATTTCTGTGGTACGAGACCCACTCGATTCCGCAACTGGCTCCCACACGGCGATATTTGCACTCAGTTTCCCCTCGATCATGCCTCGATTCAATGTTTTTTCCTCCTTGCTCGGGATCGAATGTTAGAGCCTACATAGGAAGCTCCATCGTTTTCGTTGATGTAACCAAAAGTGCGCTAACGGGAACGGCACTGAGAGGGAGTAAGCGAGGAAGCAAGAATAGGAGCGGCTGTGTTTGTCCAACTAAGTGACACTAATTGAAAGTTCAATGCCGGCGTATCGATTACGTTGTGGGCGCATAAACGTACACACAGTCGCGGGAACATTCCGCGGATCGTGAGGTACACACAGTGGTAATTCAATCACGTTCGCGTCTCATTTATCGTCGCCGACATTGTTGGCGCACGGACGCGCCGAGAGGCCCGAGCGATGAGCGGAGAACGCTCAACACTTGCCGTCCTCTCCCTCCTATTACTATGTGTTCGTTACAATTTTCCCGAGGATTTTTGTCAGCCGACGTAGCAATCTCACAATTTTATGACACATATATATATTATATCGTATGGCGAATTGCCGCAAGTACAAGAGACACAAATTAGGCATACAATGACGATTTATACACGAATGAAATTAAATGGAGATTACAGACGGTATACATGTATAGTTCGCCCAAAAAAATGATCAGAAAAATTTTGTAAACGGAATACAATCATTCTTGATCGTGATAATTAAATTTGATAAATAAAGTGAATGTCGAACTCAATGAATTTTGCGTGAAAGGCGTTTGAATAGCAGATACCTTGTTGATATCAATGCGATAACCTGTCGCAGCGGTTCTTCGATTATCTCACGGATGTGAGCATAGTTAAGTACGACATCGATGTGCGAACGACCTTGGATCACATTGAAATGGGAAGAAAATGTATTGTTAATGAAATACGAATTTTTCACACTGATATTGGTACTTACTGCGCTAAAGTTCACTAGATTCAGTACGTAAAATTTGCCAGCCGTCAGCTCGCACGGTATCCGACTTCGGAGGATCATAAGATTCACAAGCTTTCGAGTTCTCAGCGATGTCTGATACCAGCCGCAATTGTGGCTAAAATTTCGTTGGAGCATTTTCGGGTAGCAAATATTCAAATAAAAATATTCAATATATTCAATAACAAAATTTCCCCATAGATATGATGTGTCGAAAAATATGTCACCGATTTTACCCAAAGTTTTCGTGCGGTTAATGAGACAACAAACTTACACGTATTCGGATACTTGGGAACTGTGATCGACCAACATCTGAGCCGGATAACTTTGAAGAAACAGAAGAAACAGTTGGGTCAGTGTAAAAGCGGCGTATCTGAAGGCAACATCAGGTCTGTCCATCTGCGTGACAGTCTAAACAGAGCAAGTCCCAGATACATCGATTGATCGATCGATGGTATCGACGCAACGAAATTCCTTTAGCACGGATACTTGCCTGAAACCCCGTGAAGCTTATGCAAATCATATTGAATCCAAGTTGAAAGAAGAACGATACGAAATTCGCGCTCTCGATGAGATTGCAGTATCTTGAAATAACGAAGAGATTCATTGAATCAATTGTGCCGATGCGAAAGATGCGCGGATAAGAAATTTTAGATGACGGATAGACATTTTTTTAGCGACAGCGACCTAAAAATTCCTTCCAGGACGAATGTCACTAGGGGAGACCGGGGCAAAATGGCACAGCGGGGCAAAACGGGACAGTGAGGGCAAATCTACATTTTCGAGTAATTTTTGAATGCTCTATTTTGTCCCAACGATACATCCGGATTTTCAAAACCCGTTTTGCCCCACCTACCACCATCGCCACCATCCAAAAGTTATTGGAAAATTGCGTTTTGTCTCATTATCCCGTTTTTCCCCGGTGTGCCATTTTGCCCCGCCCTCCCCTAAATTGAATGTAGCTATCGAAATGTGTGTATGAATGGGGGGGGGGGGGGGTCGAATGGAATCATAGGCGTGCGATTGAAACTGTCGACACAGACTCTAAAGCATGATTGTGCTGGACGATGCAGTGAGCCATATTGCGGTAACTTATATCGTCATTCTTTTGAGGATAAACGTCGATGTCGAGGCCGTTGGCGTAATCCGTCAGGTGTTCCAGTTGGTATCTATAAAATGTACACGAAGGAATCTGGGCTATTGAAACTAATTGAATTTTTCCTTTCGTTCGAAAAGATAAGAGCAAGATAGTATAAAAATGTATGTATCAATTTGGCGGCAGTGCAGAATTTTCTCACCCCAGAATCGCGAGGGCGCTGCAGGCATGTTGGACGAATATCATGAACATCGTGTCGATAGCGACGACCGTAGTGATGTAGGCCATAGTTCCGAAGTACGAGTGAATGAGCAGAGGATAATAGTACTTTTGAGCGTCCATGAGAAAGTCGACGCGAAACATGAGCTGTTTTGCGTGAGTAACGTTGCTCGAACCAAAAAGATCCATGAATATTGGGACCGCGGGTAAAATCATGAAAGGAGACATCGAGCCGTACAAGCAAGCTGAAATGCAAAATTACGTATCGATGACCAACGGACGTTTTCCATCGAGACAATTCGCTGAACACTCACCCGCGTACGACAGAGTAAGTCGCTGCCCCATCATCCCGTATCTATCCATTATTTCACTCTCATCACGACGTACCTTGAACTTGTTCCAGTCCTCCTCGAGTATGAGAAGCAGTTTCTTCATCTAAAAGATCGATCAATGACAGAGGATAGAGTCGTCCGTCAAATCGATTTTCGGAATCTGCCGATATTTATCCTGGACGTCTTACTTTTCTAGAGTTTCCAATAAAATTTATAACTTTCGCGCCGCAAACGAAGTCGACGAGAACCGGTGGTATCGACTCCATGAAGACATCCGTGTCTTCCCAGGCAGCTATCATACCGCCGATCTACACAAGGATCCAGGGTTTGCCAACATGAAATTAATTTATCCAGCATGGCACATGGCTAAAAACAAGGCGGTAACCAAACTGCGCCAATCACTAGATAATTGTATGTGAAAACAAAATCATCATTATCCCCATTACTTTGCGGAACTGACTGCAATTGCGAGGGTGCAAAACGACCAACCCGCGAGCAATCGCCAGTGGAGCAAAGGCAGTCTGCGCGAGTTACAAATGTCAGTGAGCATCGAACAGTGTATCTGCCTAAGCGGCCGATCACATTGAGATAATCGCAGAGTTCTTCGACTTCATTGTCGTGCAGATGCCTGTTTTACCTGCAGGTAGCCTTGGCTGATCGTGAGGAAGAGCATGTTGAAAAGAAGAACGTACTTGAAGATCCCCGTCTGATGCGGCCACAGTCCCACGGCAACGAGAAAGTTCTTGTTTATAGTTTGGTGAGGAGGTCCAACAATGTCCATCGTCCTGCTCGGTTGTAGACTTCGAACTGAATGTCTCCGACCTCGCGTCAGGCCGAGCTCGAAATCGATCCTAGTTAGGTATGCTCTTGGTAAGACGCCGCTTCATCGAAGCCCTTTTACGGCAACCGCGGCGACGTCGAGCACAAAAAGGTTACATCCAGGCTCGTCAGCCGGACATAATTACCGACGCCCGGAGACATTTGCATAGCTGATCACAGATACTCGGAGCCTCACCGAGGCTCGCCTTTGTGCAAAGGGAGGATTCTAAAAAAGTTGCGTTCGGACCTCATGAAATATTAGCCGTAATAATGTGCCAAAAGGAAAAAGGCTCTGACTTCATTTTCGCAAAACTTGAAACGAAATTGTTACCTCAAAGCGTTCGGCTACTGATGCAGATAGCGATGATGCGCTCCGGATCGAAGGATGTTGGGTTGACAGAAATGAAAAGCACGATTAACACTAACGGAAAAAGTAGCTTTAAGGGAATACGTCACAAAACGCCTCTCTTACTTTTTGAACTAAAAATCACAAGTGTTATAAAGCGATGAATAAGGCTTTTTTAAAAATAATTTCCAAGCTGTTTCCACATGGATTACAAGGTACGCAAGCTTAAAATGTTGTCAATTATAAAACTACTATTATTCTGGTTCTATTCTGTGCGTCTGAGTGAGTTGCTCACAATAATGCGGTACACAACAGCGCTGTGCACTATCGCCACGTGCAACAAAAATCATCTTTCTACCGGAAATACGTCAGTCGAAAAATGAGACATTCAAACCGGAAGCGACGTATTTCCGGTAAATTTCCGGTTTCTAAATTCCGCAGTCCACAGCGAGGGTGCGACTCGCCCGAGTCACAGCAACCTTCTAGTTCAAAATAAAGCGAATATACAATAACTGTAGGAACGAGGTGGGGAGAGAAGGGCGAAGAAAAAAATGAACCGAGAAAGAAAGGGGACGTTCGGGCTGCAGCTTGGATGCGGATCGCATTATGCCGAAACTACGAATTTATTCAGTCGGCGAGCTCTCGAATTTCTCAACTTTTACCGTATAATGGAAGTGCGCGCAAGAGTGGAAAAGAGGAAAAGGGAGAGAAAGCTACCGGAATACAGAGTACATAGAGTGTACGGCGATGGCGTAAGGAGGTGAATATAACGATTCCTTTCGTGAGAGTCGATGCGAAAATGAAACGTAACGTGTCGGGTATATACGTACATATATGCATATGTATATGCACATATATATATGCATGGGCGTATAGCATACCGTAATGCCGATAACTCGCGGTACTCCTCAAAGAGGCACCCTCACCACACGCCACTTCCGTTTTACTCTGTGCTCTACTTAAGTATCTCCGTACGTATACCGAGATCTAACAGTATCTGGTACGGTAAGTACGCAAGCCTGTCATAAATGATGTAGTACTTCATCCTAAACTGACGTTCACCGACACGCGCAATTTATAATGTACATACCTTCGACGTAATGTACACTCACTCACAATGCCTCCTCCGTGAGGGTGCTGAATAATTACACAAGTTTTATAAATAAAGGAAAATTAAATCAGGTTATGAAACTTTCAATCTTCAGCAAGATTCAACCACTTGTCGCCAGGATAAGCTATTTCTAAGATCCGATGTAATTTGACCTGGCAAGAGAACCGCGAGTGAATCGATAGAATATTTTCGCTTTATACATTTTCGCCAAAATCTCAACGGAAATTTGCCACTGATTTTATAATCCGTCATAGGGAAAAGGTGTTGGTAAAGCTGAATAATCACACAAGTTTCATAAATAAAAGTAAATTATATCAGGATGTGAAACTTTCAATCTTGAGTAAGATTCAACCACTTATCGCCAGGATAAGCTATTTCTAAGATCCGATGTCATCTGACCCGGCAAGAGAACCGCGAGCGAATCGATAGAAGATTTTTACTTTCTACATTTTGGCCAAAATCTCGAGTGAAATTTGCCACGGATTTTACGATCCGTCATAGGGAAAAGGTGTTGGTATTGCGACCGTGATTGCCCGCAGTGGGTTGCAACGGGGCTATCCGAGACACACACTTAGGTTTTGAGTCACGTAACAGCGCGCCGGAAGTGGAGAAAGACGGGGGGCGTTACCGCCTCTCCGCTGTACCGGAGGTCTCTCCGGGAACTCTCGAAGAACCGTTCGTCCGCGCGGTGAGGCTGTGAGCGACACGGAGCCGATGGAATAAAATAAAAGGGGGGGGGGGGGGGGGGGGGAGAATGGGAAAAGAATCGAGACAGAGATTGCAAGGATTACTGTCTCTTATCTGCACCTACTCAGGAAATTAAAAAGACGAGCTCGCGCGTTCCAGTTTGTTTCCGATAGTACGGGATTTGGAGTTTCGAGAGTGAGGTAAAATGGACGGTGGTGGAGTAACGAGACGGAAACGGTCGCGCCCTAACTAAAATTTGTAACTGACGAGAGATCTCGAATTTTTTAAAAATTCGGCATCTCAGTGAAGTAGAAAAGGTTAAATGTCTTCAAGGAATATCCAAAAGGACCCGATAGAAAAAGAAAGTAAAAAAAAGACATCATCCGCGCCTATCATCCAGGCACGTGTTACCCTCCCCCCCCTTCTTATTTGTACTTCGGGTCGCAAAAGAGATGATGCGATATACGGACGATTCGGCACGGTCAAAACGCGGCAGAGTCGGGACGAAAAGTATTAAGGACAGCGGGGCGTGAAGAGGTTTCACAAATAGATGGCCCGAGAATTGGCTTGGCCGACTGTCTTTCTCGTCTGATGGTAGATCCTGTGTTGGTCACCGCTGAAGCGCTTTTCCTTTTCCTTTTCACCCTCCTCCTCCTCCGCTCCTTCTTCTTCTTCTTTCGTTTGCTTCATGACCCGATTACAAAGTCGCCAGTTCCGGCTGCAATTCAAGCCGGGTCCGGGACTCGCGAGACGACTTCCCATACAAGTTCGTGCCTCATATCGGTGTTGTGTACAAACGAAAAGGGAGGGGAAAGGGGTTCCTTTCGGGAGACATGGGAAGGGAAACCGGAAGGGTGCGCCGGTCTCGTTACTCGTACCGGGAGAAAGGTGAGCCAGGAGACAACGGCGTTATCGCGGATACGCCTGGAACCGCTGGATTTGCTTTTCTCTTCTCATACGTTTCTCCGTTGAGGAAAAGGTATGAATGCCAGGAGAATGAATTCGCGAAGAATACCCGTGCGGACCTTCTTCAATGCTCTGCAGTCGCTACAGCTGTTTGCTCCTAGTTACTAAGACGTTGACGTCTTAGACTTTTGAAATTGAAATTTTCATATCGCTTCCTCGTAAAAGCTGAAAATTGAAATTTTCACACCGCTCCCTCATGAAAGTTGAAAATTGAAATTTTCATATCGCCTTCTCATAAAAGTTGGAAGTTGAAATTTTCATATCGCTTTCTCATGAAAGTTGGAAGTTGAAATGTTCATATCGCTTTCTCATAAGGTTCCTTTATTCGCGAAGCTTCCTCTACGAGGAAGCCAAAAATACAGGCAATGCTTCCTCATAGAAGAACTTCGCGGATAAAGGAACCTTATGAGAAAGCGATTTGAAAATTTCAACTTCCAACTTTTATGAGAAAGCGATATAAAAATTTCAATTTTCAACTTCATGAGGAAGCGCTATGAAAATTTCGATTTTCAACTTTTTTTTGGAGGACGGTTGGGACTAATTATCAGTTCATTTTTACACGACAGAGCTCGATACGCGCGAGATTACGTCAGTACAGGAATAATTAAGTTTTCTAGAATCCGAAGTACCAGCAGCAGCAGTATCAGTATGTACTGTCCTGACACAGCAGTGCAGAAGGAGTTTAGGTAGATACGTCCGAAGTCCATTTATGGAAACTTGGTTTGCTGTCGCTCCTCGAGGGAGTTTCAATAGTCGGCGTCTGCAGCCAGTCTCGCGGGGCCAAGGACGAGAAATAATCTCAACGGTGAAACAAAGTTTGCACCCCAGTTATGAATGTAGTTGGCCAGGAGCTGTGCCAAACGTACCAGCGGTACCAAAAAAAATTCCAAACTTTTATTCTTCCGGAGTCGGTCGGTAAAAAAAAATCAATTTTTTTCGAGTTTGTTGAACCCTTCGGGAGAAACGCTAATTTTTATGATCAAGGACTATTTTCGTTTGACCCCGAGAGGTCGGGATTTTGGGGGGAAAAAAATGACACTTTTTTAACCGTCCGAGTCTGTTTAATGTCGCTTTGATAAGTGACGTATTTACGGTGAATCTCCGGAAATCGAAATTTCCGGTTTGAAAATTCCATAGTGCATAGCGAGGGAGCGAAGCGCCCGGGCCACAACAACCTGCTCATATCTATAGTATTTACCATCGTACGAACAAATCGTGAAGCGGCCTGTGTGTGTCTTCCCTCCGTGGGAGCGTCAGAGTTGGCAGAGGAGTGATGAAAAAGAAGTGAGAAAGATCGAGAGAGAATTTCACCCACGAAATTCCTGGCGCACCGATTCGCCTTCTCCTCTGCAATACCGGGGCGAGATTTTATTTTTATTTTTTTATTTTTATTTTTTATATAAATCGAAATTCGAATTCCTTCGAAGCGAACAAGGACGATCGTCACGTTTCCCCGTGCAGTGATCGAGCTAGCTCACCCCAGGGATCGCTGCCGCTATAACTCCGTCACCACCGCGCATACTGTACACTCTCCCCTGTTCTTGCGGTGACTCCTTTTGATCGATACATTCCCGAAAATCTATTCATGTGGTATGAATAGTGATGAAACAGTAATTGCCAAATCATGCCCTTCACGCCCACACCGATTTTTTGTAACGTTCAGTCCGTTTGGGTTTGGAACCAAAAACCGAATAATATCCCAGCTTTTGAATCATGAATTTTTCGCGTTTCACTTTACAGTCCCGTCCCACCCCGAGCAATCGTAGCGTCAATGCCTCTCAAAACCCGACACATGACGCATGATTATACACAAATATCAAAATAAAGAACTTCGTATATAACTTTGATAGCGAATCGCCACCCCCTTGTTGTAACTCGGGCGAAAATGAATCCTTAAAACACGTCGTTGTGAATTGTCTTTTGTATGATTCGCATAGAAGAAAGTATTTAGCAAAATTTGAGTTCCCCGCAAGTCTTCAGTTTGTGGAGGTAGATGTTGTGAAGAAGCTATTTTGTTATATTTTCGCGTCTTGTAAGAATCGAGCGTTTGCCCTATCCGAACAAGGTTAATAAGATTTATTACAAGGCTATCATTATTATAGCCATTTTGTAATAGGTTGTAATAACCCGAATAAACTAAAATTACTAATATACACAAATATTTCCAAAGAAAAGATGATATAATGTTCGCTTCAAAAAGGGATACAAACGTTGCCGAGTAATCATGTTTTGTAATGAAACGAACGATGTCGCGTAAAAGGTCATCGTACTTTGTTCGATAATGTATCCCGATTCCATGGTCATGTGCCTAGGGGTTTCCAGTCGCCCGCACCGTACTGTTTACCTAACCAGCTGCACCGGTATTATCGTAAGTATGTAAGTTAGTAATAGTGATTTATTCGTACGGTA
Organism: Amblyteles armatorius; assembly: GCA_933228735.2. Classification (NCBI taxonomy): domain Eukaryota; kingdom Metazoa; phylum Arthropoda; class Insecta; order Hymenoptera; family Ichneumonidae; genus Amblyteles; species Amblyteles armatorius. The sequence goes on from OW121690.1 coordinate 10,322,803, forward strand.
GGACCAGAGGTCCTCTAGGCAGATACACCAGAAAAAAGAAAAAACCGAAAAGAATTATAACAAAAATAATAATACCAATAATTATGATAACCGCCAATAATATAATATAATATAATATAATATAATATAATATAATATAATATAATATAATATAATATAATATAATATAATATAATATAATATAATATAATATAATATAATATAATATAATATAATATAATATAATATAATATAATATAATATAATATAATATAATATAATATAATATAATATAATATAATATAATATAATATAATATAATATAATATAATATAATATGTCGTACCGACGTATTTGGGTCAGAATGAACCCGCACAGTGGGTTCGTCGAAGTTCTCCCGCAAATAATAGAACTGTCAAAAGAACGAAGAAAGCCCCTGTATGTATATCGCGTTCGTCGAGTCTGAAAAGGTAAGTTCTCTCCTATTCATACCGATCGGAAGTATCCCCGAAAATAAAGGATCGAGAAAGATGTTGTGTCGGTTTCATTTTAACGGCGATATCGGCTCGCGTTTCGTCGGCCTCGGATTCCGACTCTTCCGGCTTCGCTCTGTCCTGACAAGAGCTAAACGCATTTTCCTCCACAGACTGATACATTTGACACTTTTCGCGCCGCAAGACTGCACGATTTTCTCCCGTTCGCTGGCTCCTTTGACGTGCGCTCGAGCTGGATCGAAAACCGAGGGACCTAGAGAGACTTTCCTTTCCATCGTCATTTCTTTCTTATTCTTTCACTTCTGTGCTATCGTCCTCTGTAAATTCGTATGGTTTCGCGGTACATCGCGACACATCGAGATGTTTCGAGATCGAACGGACCTTTCGGTCTAACGAGTTCGCTACGTTGCAACCGCTTCGCTATACGATCGACTATTGGGACAGAGATTGATGTTTGATCTCTACTCGTCGCTCGGAGATTGAAACGGTACTCGCGACGCGTCGATTTCTTCCCCCTCATCCACGTACGTCCCATACCTGCTCGGCGTATCGACCCCCGGTTAACTTTTACGTGCCGATCGCGAATTTTTCCCGACTATCCGGTGAAGGATGAGGTGTCTCGATCGGTTAAAAATTCTGTCCCCGGTCTCCGAGATGAGCGAGCAAAAGTTTCCGAGCAACTGGTCAGGGCGAGACGAGAGTCAAGAAAGTCATAAATTTGACGGACCTATCGAGTCGGGCAATTGGCAGTATTCTCGGGATTATCATGACGTCGACCTAACGAAATAAACGTGGAGGAGACAGTCGGGCAACGCCGCAGCCGAAACACGCCGCTCGGGAACGGACCTTCTAATGAGAAGGTCGGTTCGCCGAGTTGGGTGTTTAATGAAACATTTGTGCGCGACGAAACTCACGGGCTTTTCAGTCGCCCGATAGTGGCGGACCAATCCCCTTGCCCCGCGGTCGAACGGAACGGGACAGCGATGGAATATAAAGCGGCGAAGCAAAGGGGGCCAGCCAGAACGAGAGTGAGTCGAACTCCGTGAGAGCGTTTCCCTTTTCCGAGAGAAGTCGCGAAAGTTGAGGCCGCCCGCGACAATAGTTTCCGTGTCTCGCTGACCCCGCCGTCTTCCCCGCGCCGCTTCGCACCGCGCCGGGACACCGCGTAAGCGAGCGACGTACTATCCTCTAGCCGACGGGTTCCTGGCTTGCGCGGAACCGCGGTGGAAGCGGCGGTCGTACCAGCACGGTATTCCGATAGTAATATTAAACTTGCTCAATGCTACCGACGCTCCGGGCGATGGGGGAGAACGGGAGTTCGCTTCCCTCCGCGGTGGAAACGAGGCGCGCACACACACACACACACATCCCGAAGCCGCTGCAACAGTAGCTACCGCAGGCATACGGTACTCTCTCTTTCCCATCGAGCCGAGCCGTCCTCTCCGTCCACCGCCGTTACACTCTACCAGCTACGGCGAACAACCCCCAGCGAATCGACCTCCGCGCCATCCACGACTTCCCCCTCGTTCCTCGATCTCCACATCGCTCCGTCCGTGTCACTCTTCCGAATGCGGTGGAGCGTCGCAAAGTCCCGCAAGGATCTGGCCTCGTCAGTGTAGGATAATTGAGCGTGTCATCAATAGCCTGCGAAATTGCTCATCGATTATTTACTTACCTATTGCGTGGCCATTTCACTCAGACACCCCTGATTAAGTTCCGTCCTCTGATGCTTCGGTCCTCCCCACCGGCAATACACGTCTTCCATCGAGGCAGATTCGATCACAGATCACATTCGACTTATATATTTCTCATGTGTTCGAAGACATTTTTTTTTCTCATATTTCACACGGTTTCCAGTCGAGATACTCACGTCGGACTGTACACGCTATGTTACGCAATGATTGTGATAATGATAATAATATCCGTGATAATGATAATAATATTCATATCTCTCCAAGTTTCGTGTTTCGTGCACAGGGGTGTGAAAGTAATTAGCGAGTTGAATAATTCGGATGCTCGTTAGACCGCGAGTGCCTTCGTTGATTTCAATGCCAGTGAGCAGGATGCATCGTCGGAGTGAAATATAAATAAAGAGAGGGAATAACCGAAGAACGAGGCGAGTCAAAAGAAAACCCCCGTCGAGTAATTAGACCAGTGGGATAACTGTGCCTCGCCTACTTCCGGTTCGTATTCGCCGAGCGACTCGTTATCGAAGATTCCACGAGGAAAATGTATTTTTATATTTTCTCACGCTCTGCGTAACGCTCGATCTATCAAAGAAAAAGGAGCAAAAAAAAATCAGATGCGTCTGAGCGTCTCAGAATTTCCAGTGTCGATGCTCGCTCATGCGTCTTCTCGTCGGATTTTTTTCCTCGCGGTCCCGAAATTCGACGGTCCTTTGACCACCATCGAAGCTGGTAAAACCGCACCGTACAACATTCTTGGCCGCGTAAGTTGTAACCTCGTTGAGAGTTACGTCGTCGGAAATTTGCGCGAGAGAGCGTGACTTCTTAGCACGGTGTTCCACGCACGTGTGCGCGTACATGTGTGTGTACGTCCCGTAATCCTATAATATAATACTTATACTGAGAAAAACGAAGCCCCGTACCAGTGCCCGACTCGCAGAGGGAAGAGCGCACCGAGCTCCAGTCGTAACTCAATCTTTCAGTTGACGCGCTCGGATCGAGCTTGCGAGCGGCAATGGAAAATATGAAACGTGCTCGCTGCTTGTGCTGCACTTTCCCGACTGCCAGGAATGCAGGTTCTTACGCCACTGCCACTATTACTCAGAACTCGGATTACTGCGCTCTCTTCTCTTTTTCCTGCGTAATAAGGCGATAAAAATCGTGAGGCGATTAAGCAACGAGACTCGTTAACCACTTTATCTCGTCTCATTGCTAATAAGGTAGATAGACGGATTCGTAGGTAGATAGATAGATACATTCGGTACTCGTTAAGTAACATCCCTATGGAAATGAAGTACATGCAGAAATAGATTTCTCGATACATGTTATATATACATAAGATATATACTGGATGTATGATATATCTCCAATATATATGTGAGATATAGAACTTTTTGCCACATCATGTATCTGAAAAGTATAACGAAGATATATAAAAGATATTTACATGACACATATTCATTTGAATTTCTTTTTATGGTAGTTAGTACGTACCGAAAAAAGGTTCGGCAATGTTAAAAAAATTGATTGGTTTGTCATCATGAATCATATCACTTTAGAATACAATACTATATTCGGAGGAGGGCTCTAGACGCGCAGTAGTTGCCAATTTAGATTTAGCACGGAAACACTTCGAACGATGCCAATTTTCGAAGTCGCTCGAAAATTGACATAGGAAAAATGAAGCGAGCCTGCTTCCTCGTTGACGTCGACGACAATTGGTTATCCCGCCGGCCTCCTTCGGCTGGTCGAGTCCCTTTCTTCCGTACAACATTCCTTTTTCCTCTTCGCCGTCTTTGTCTCCGGGCCTCGCGGTATCTCGATCTTCTCTCAATTCGGCACCTCGTTCGAACAAAGCAAACGACCGGGGTTTTTCCCAACTGGGGCAGCACAGCGATTGATAGACGCATCATCTCCTGTTGGCCGGCGGAGGAGGAGGGGAGGAGAGAGCTCGGAGAAAAAGCGAGAAATCTGATTGTAAAGAACATCTAAAACCTCCAATTCTATCCCTCGAGAGAAAAGATCCCGTTTCTAGGAAACCCTCTTCCTCTCTTTTTTCTCCACCTTCCTTCCACATCCTTTCTCTTTCTCGGCCCCAAACTCCATTTCAACTTTTCATTATATCCGAAGGCGGCGAAATATATATATACACTTTGTTGGGATAGAGATATGCGGTTGACGAACAAATTGGCCGATGTATGTGGATATCGTGTAGCAAGCGAGTAAATGTATAGAGGAGATCCACCGTCCGATATACTGGAGTACGCCGCGCTAATACCTTCGTCCTATACTGTCTATCTTACTCTCTGTCAGTCTCGGCCAAAGAAATATCGGGACTGTTTCAATCTTCGCCGATATTTTATTTTATCCACGGTCCACCCACGTTCGAGAGCCTTTTTCGTTCTCCCGGCTAAACCCTACTCCGCTGTCCCGATGGCGATTAACGAGCGTTCCGGCTGGTCGCTGCTTCTTCCCTGACGCATTAAATATTTCGAATTGACGAGTTTTGCATTTTTTTTTTCCATTTGCCACAAAGCCTTCCACTGACAAAAAAGTATTCAAAAAAGTGCATTACTCAGTTTTGAATTTTTTATGTAGGGAGGCTTTTTTCCATGACGATAAAAATTGGTGAGCGATGGGTCTAAAGAAAAAAAAAAAAATTCAAAATTCTGGACCGAAAAAATCGGGCGCGCTCGAAAAGAGCGAAATAATTCATTGGAGCACAGAGATAATTGACGTATTCGGTCCGGTCGAGGGAACGCGTCCCTTGGAAACGAATTGGTGGTTGAATTTTGCGGGCATCCGTGAAACAATATTTGCGAAACATTGAATTGAATGAAAGTTTTTTGTTTTATCGTGTTGTTATATCGTGTCGATATTTCCAACCAAGAATCATTGTTCTGGAAAAAAATACGATACCCCCGACACAGATCCCGGCGACGAACGTGTCGAAAACTGCACGCTGCATTCCGTCCACGACAGGAGAAACAGGAATAGTCGAAGGAATCTGGTGCATGTTAACTCTGCCGGTAGGCATGTCGGACCACTGCATGGATTTACCACGGTGCTCTCCGTCTCGACACGCGCGGAATGACATGACGTTCGCTGATACGGAATTCGGGTTCCGCGTGGCCAGCAGAGGACAACGCGTTGGCCAGGCCAACGTCTACGCGGAACCCTATCGCTCCGATCGTTCTCCTGATTCACGAGACACCGCGTAAACTCTGTGCACAACATTTTCTTTCAGAATTTTAAAATCGGCTTGAAAAAAAAACCCTGAAAATCACTTTGTCTTTAGTGAGTTTCACAGGGGTCTCGTAAAATTCCATATTTTAGTGAATTTAAAAAATATTTAGGTTACAGATCCGCCGATATAAAATATAAAGTCATAAAAACGCAGTTCCGTCCCTTCTTGAAAGTCAGTCACTTCGACATTTAATAGGCGGGTGAGAATGAAAAGTATAGTTACACTGTAAACAAAATTTGTATAAAATTTAATGTACTGGACTGGAAGATTTTATGCAAAAACTGGTATTTAATGTACAATTGTGATGAAAAATTCATGTTCAGTAACGCAAAAACATTGAGAATTCTTTAGTTTTAATAATTTACTTTAATTCCAATGAAAAAGTGCATTAATTTTTCATCATAATTGTACATTGAATGTAATGTACCAGTTTTTGCATAAAAACTTCAAGTCCGATACATTAAATTTACGATTTAATGTTGCAATGTTTAAGGTTACAATAAAAAAAAAAATATTTCGGATAGCCATATTACCCGCGTGGCCATATCACCCTTGACCCACTCTATTTTGTAAAAATTGCAAAACACGCCGGCGTCCTTGCGCGACTAAGTTATGCGAGAAAACGACCAACACTCGACCCTTGTCGAACTAACCCGGTCCAGTTGTTTTTTTTTTTTTTGTGAATCCGCGCGTTACACGCTCCGCAAGCGTCCTTTCGCAGAGCTTGGAAAATACCGCGGAAATTCTTCGGGAGACAGCGACTAGTAAAGAACGTGAAAAGACTCGAGTAGTTCGGTCGGTCGCCGAGAGGTGAGACACATTTACGAAGGAAGAAAAAAAGCACGGACGCAAATAAAAAGCAAAACGTTAATAGAGGGCAAAATATTAAAACGTGTGAAAAGAAGGATTAGTCGATCAGTCATCGCCCACGATGCAGCAGTATGGAGATTAAAGTGTTCTCCACCATCCCCGTTCGCATTAGTCGTTTCCCAGGGGTGAAGAAATTTGGCGCAGCTGGGGCCGAGTTACACCTGGTGAATGTAGGGAGCGGAGGGTCGCAGCGTCGGTCAGGTGTCGGGTGTCATCGGTCGCCGTGTACATCAAGTGTTCCCTGACCTGCCTCACAGATCGGAGTCCTCGCCAAGGGAACCCCCTTAAGTATTCCATCTTTCGCAAATGCGCTCCGAAGAGATTGTCTTACAGAGTTACCATCCGAGCATCGGTATGCCTGCTCCTTCAAGATAGCGGGTACCAAAATGGCCCACGCCGAACAAGGACAAGGCCGCATCGCATCGCATTACGCCCGGGTACTCCGGAGTGCGGCGAAACTTGACAAAAGTCGGACGGACCTTCGTCGGCTCATTCGCTGTCAGCGAGGGTGAGCCACGTTTATGAATCTCGATATCCCCCCTCCGGTGTCGCCGTAAAACCGCTTTTTCACGAGTCCTCCGGACGATCATCGGCGACGCCAACACCGCCGAAACGCGCGAGCTCCGGTTGACTCGCGGCGTGTCGCGGCCGGTGTTGTTGTGCGTGCGGAGAGGGGATGCCAGGATTTCGGGGACAGGGATAGCCCTGAGCGCGGCACGAGCGAGACGGATGGCGCGGAAGAGCGAGAGACGAGCGGACGGCGTAGAGCGGGCACGGAGTGGGAGTGGCCACGCGGCGGAAGCGGCGATGGAGGGGAGTCCCGGGGGTGCCGTGCGCTGTGCGCTGGCTGCCGGTTATCCCGTGGGAAGGAGATACGGCGAGTGGGATTCGGACGGAGGCAAGAGTGCGCCCGGAGAAAGCTCCGCTGTCGCGGCTACTACCCACTGTGCCGTTTCTCACCGCTGGTACGGAGCTCCGCTGGCTGACTCGTTGCAGCCGCTACTACTGCGGCACGGGGCGATAGCGAAGCGCGAGCAACGTTCAACGGCAGCGGCGCGAGAGGGAGGGCACACCCGCCGACGCGCCACCGTCAAGGTACGAGCGAGAGCGGGACGAGAAGGACCAGCCAGCCGGGAAGAAGGGGGGAGAGGAAGAGGCCGAGCAGAAGAGGAGAGCGAGGCCGCGAGAGCGTGAGAGGGTAGCGATTGTGCTACAGTCGCATCGCGACACCCCCACGAGTGAAACCACGCGCGCCAAACAAAAACCGGACGGCCGAATCTCGTGCTCGCGATTACTGGTGAACGGTGAAAACGCCTTTCTTCATCCATTGTCCGTACAGGAGTCCATCATCCGCCGGCCCGACTCGTTTGCATTGCCTCGTGCTTTCCGAGTTGTTGCTCCAACGTGACCGTAATCCGGTACAGTTACAATCTATTAACCAGAGGTTCACGTCTTGAGAACAGTCAAAAAAAAAAACAACAACAAAAAAAAAAAACAACAACAACAACAACAAAAACAAAAAACAACAACAACAAAAACAACAACAACAATAACAATAAAAACAATAACAACAAAAACAACAACGATAACAGAAGCCGATCGGTAGAAGACAATCGAAGGTGCGACGACCATCCAGCAACGAGACACCTTGGGACACGCGATCTCACCACCAATCACCGGCCCATCGACCAATCTACGATACAACGTGTTAACCGGAACCCACCCCTCGCGACGATTGAACGCTGATCGGGTAAGTGGTCGACAATTGTTCGGTGCGCTCTGTCACGTATCCCATCATTGAATTGTGTCAGCTTCTTTGGTTTGTCTCGTCGAAGGTAAATTTTTTCCTTTCTTCTTTTCCATCTGTCGATAGCAGTGATCGATTCCACTCATGCGATACCCGATAGCCAACGATTTTAGTCCTCGTCCAGTGAATTTCGGTGAATCTTTAAGCGGTGATAAAAATACACTGCTTTTTCATCCGTTATCGGGCGTCGCGTCCTTCTTATTTCGACGTTCTTCGAACCGACAATGTACGCCGGAAGTCGATTTCACCCCGGAGTGCTCCTGGAGGAATGCCAACGATTACTGGTCTGCGCCGCTACGTGGCGGACCACCTGACACTTGTACCGCCGTGACTCGTAGTGTGCCCGGGAAACCTGTTGAGGATGTGACTTGTACCCTTATTTCGTAACCCCCCCAGGAATCACATCGGGACCGCGTTCTGTACGTATCGTACCCTTGTCAGCGTACAAGGATCTGCTCTTACCCCACGCGAAATGTGTGTGTCCCACGGCTTAGAGTGCAAAATCCAGCAAGTATGCTGGCGTTGTCGCTAAGGTCTTCCCCGCAAGGATGTGGAAAGCGCGATGCATCAAGGTGATCATCGAAAACCCGATTATGAATTATGGAGAAGAAGAGGGAAGAGGCGGCCGCAAGGAGCTCTCTGTAATGCCGGAAGTTGCGGCAACTTCCGGCCTCCGTATGTTACACCTCATTTGCGCCTCCATCAGGCTCGGTTCATCCACCCACCGCGTACCCACCGTCGGGCTCGCACTCGTATATCTTAAAACTCTTCGCTACAGACTGCGGATCCGGCAGGGAATAGTTGTCAAGATAGTTGAAAAAAGTTGCAGTGCGGAATGAGAGCGTAGCTTCGGTCGGCGGCATTCTCGATTTACTTCCCGTCGTTTATGAGCTTCCGCCTGATGCAGTAGCAACCGTTGCGCAGCCACGGAACGCGGCTCGCGAGCGAATTAACCAACCCCGCTACAACAAGAACCTTCCCAGCGCGAACCGAGTACAGTGGAAGTTACATACCTTATTATTTATCGCTGACATCGTTCTTCCCCGGTGAGTTAGCGGATTCACTCTTACTCGCTTCTTTGTTTCCTCACTGCGGAACGACCAAACCCCCGCCTGGTCCCTCATGCGGGGAAGCCGCCGGACCACCCTCGGTACCTCGGACAGCCAATGTATTCCCCGCTTGATCCTTGTGGTCGTTAACCATCCGATACGTCCGCGAAGCAATAACAATCGTTCCTTCTCGTTCCTCGTTCTCGACAATATGTGTACGAAGAAAGAAGGATTGAAAGAAGTTTATCCGGAAACACCGGAGACTGATCATTGTGGACAAGCTCTTGGATTCTACACTGAGAAAAACTTACATAGTAAATAGTTAGCAGAGGGAACGTCTATATTTTACAGTTACGACAATGACCAAAAATTGTAGTTGTAGCTATAATCATAGTTTAATCAATTGAGTTTATACTATCACAAACTATCTATATAGACGTCCCCTCTGGGAACTATTCGTTATAGTAGGAAATACCATCCTTTTTTCTCAGTGTACGTTATCTCCCGTCTTGTCTTTCGCGCCTTCCGCGGAGTGCAAATACCGACGGCGAGGGGTTTTTGAGATCACGGAGGCACATTCTGAAATTGACCAGCTGAGAAGTTGCGGCGTTTTCGTGGTCTCTTTGCCCTCGGCATCAATGACATGAACTCTGTCATTGGAGGGCGGTGTGGACTAATGGTCCGTCGCTCGAAATCGTCGGTACGACAGTTCCGCGTTGGTCAGGATGACGCGCATCACCGCACTTGGTCCCCCTCACTCTCTCACGGTGGATAACAATTAAATAAAACTATGTTTATTGATTGATTGCTGATGATTGGCGTACACGGCGCGTTAACTGATACGCTGCCGGTACGGCTACCGTCCAGCACCATCGTTCCGGTTCTTCAACAGCACCCTTCTCGGCTTTATACTATTGTTCGCCCTCCTCACTCGATATCCCCTATTCCCTCACTAACAGCTTTATATTCCGTTCGGTCCGCACTCTCCGCACGCTAGTAGCGAGGAGGCTTCAAGCCCGACTGAGCTTCACCCGTTCCTTCAAATTGCCTGCTGATGGATTTCTGTATTGACCGTTCGATTTTCGACGCCGCTCCCGCTTCTCGCTCTCGTCGATACCCAACCCATTCAGCTGCTGCGACTACCTCACCCACCGATTGTTCCTCGGCAATGAATCGAGACCTCTACCTTTTTTTTTTTTTTTTTTTTTTTACTACTGCCGCAGTTCAAGCATGTGCCCCGCGTGTACTCGCCGCTCTGACATTCGAGAATCCTTTATCTCGTTACCCTCGAGTCGTCATAAAATGCGCAGGTTTTTTTTTTAACTTCGATTTGGATACGCGATCGAGTAAAACGAAGCATGGTGCACCGATAAACGACTGTTCAACGCGTGTCACGATGTTGAAGTCTTTGTTTTTTTTTTTTTTTTTTTTTTTTGTAATGTGTAAGATACGCATTTCACTCTGCTCGGTGACGACTAATGGCGGAAGGAGCACTTCAATAAAAAGAACGAGACATTTTTTTTTTGCAGAAAACTTGGATGAAGAGAAGATCGACCGAGACTCATCAAAGTTCGCGTCTCTTCTACTTTCTTCCGCTCCTTATGCTAAACTTTCGCGCTGGATTATTGCCAATGAATGCTGGAGCGAGAGGAACTTACCTACCTGTTGATAATGGGGTCGTAATAACTTTCTTATGCATCTTACGTGCTACCGACGGTGACAACGCGTTCTCCGTCGTTCCAACTTCTTACCTTGTTATTAAAAGTGACCACTTCATACCCATCAAGCCCAACGTCTCCCCACTTCTTCTGCTTTCAGTGAAACCGAGCGTTAAGTCTCAATTACGAAGTATATCTTAGTTGCAGATGCGACTGATTGAGACAAATCTGACACAATACCGGATTATTGTTCGAGTGGATGAACGGAAATGGTACGAAACTGACTTCTGTCGGTAAAGAAGCTTTAATCCACTTCCGCGTCTCTAGAATCGATAGATACAGCTATTAACTCTTTGAATTCGCCTACAATTATTCGGCACCCTTGAAAAAAAAAGTTGATTACAGTTTTCATTACCGACAGCGGTATTTCACCTCGCCTCAAGCGCCGGCCAAAAACTCTCTCAATGACAAAAATCCGTTTCTCGTGAATGCGTCATGAAAACCTATCAAATCCTTTTTCAACTCATGCAATAAATCCCGGCGAGATCAACGAAGCTGTTTGTACTTTTTTTTTCTCTCCTCCCATTTTTTTTATCTTTTTTTCGTTAAAAACTTTCAAATTCCGCTCGAATATCGGTTCGATGCACTGGAGTTTAATTCCTCTTTCTACCTCAAAGCTCGGCTAACGGCGTGCTCAGTTTTTCTCGCATTTGCACGACATTGAGAGGGGGGTCTGGGCGAAAGGGTTGCGCTTATGTGTAGAGGTAGGGCGGCGCTTTATTGCAAAAACTCCAAAGCGCAGCAGATGTTACGAGTTCTTGTCATGTCAACGCCGCGAACTAGAAACCGAGCGTGGCTTTAACCTCGGGTGCAAGCTCTCCGGTCCGCATATCCGCTATGAAATTTCATTCGAAATGGGAATACGATGATAGTCTCGTTTTGGTCAACCCCGGCAACGGTCGACGACGTGAATTATACCGGGTGGGAAAACTCGATATGAACGAATGTGGAGTGTGTAACAGCCCGGTATTGGCTATTAGAGGATCGTGTAACGTATCTTCGGCTGGCTTGGTCCGGCAAGCCTAGAACTTCCTGGTAGACATTTTCGGACCACATCGAAAAAAAAACATCAAATTTGGCGTTATGTGAAAGAAACTCCGAATGATGCCCCACTGCGTTTTTAATAACATTCCTATTTGAATTTTATTACCATTCGCCGGACGCGATTAGTTCCATATCGCGAATGATAATGCAACTCGAGTGAGAATATTAATTCAACGAATGTCGAAAATTATCGATGCACTGAATTCCATTCGCATGAACGGGCTTAATCCCATTGTGTCAATGAGTATACCCGTGGAATTATCGGTACCGGACGAATTCCGAATCGTCATACCGACGCTACTGCTAATTCATACGCAACATACGCTAATTCGGCGGCCGTGATTACATAATTCCAGCGCGGTTAATAAATCATACGGAATTGATGATATATCGCTCGAGTTTTGTCCTCAACGTCATTACTCATTGCGTTACTGCCAGCTTATTTCCAGAAAAAACCAACAACAACGAAAATAATCAAGCAGAAACGTTTCCTTCGCAAAAAAAAAAAAAAACTGTCCCAGATTTGAGTGACACGGAGGTCGCACGTGGGCAATGTCCGTTCCGACTCGATGTAACATTCATTGAAGTCTACCGTCGAGTGATAGAATATGGATAGATTGTGCCAGCTAGTGGAGAGAAAAATGGTAAAAAATCAGGCACGTGGAATTCTGCCGTAACTAGAAAAACGGCACGTCCCTGTATGCGTTATGCCAAAACGCCATATCGGAACTGCTTCTACTGAATTCTCTGTGACGTCACTTCCAATTTTAAATCCCATTTTTCGATTCGAAGTGACGTATTTCCGGCACGACGTCACTTCCGGTCGAAAGATGAGATCATCAAACTGAAAGTGACGTTGTAGTGGAAATTCGTTTTCTTTTTCTGAAATTTTTCTCTGAAACGTCCGAATTGAGGATGCACAAAAGTGTGTAAAAGAACACCTCAAATGTATTTGGAGTGGACTCGAGCTAGATTCATGGTCTCCGAATAATATTCGCAGACAACGAATCTACGGAATAGAGCACCAATACGATGTCCGGTACAGGCGCAGTCATAAATTTTTTCGTCGGGCCGATATGTTGAAGCCGTCTCGATACCAGGGTCGGGCCGAGCTCCGGGTGGGACCGTCAGCAACTGTTGCGGTCCGATGGCCGTGCCGATGCTCAAATCTCACATGGGTCATTTCGCGGATTGCGTGTACATTTTATCTCGAAAACGTCGACGACATCGGCGCCTTTCCAGCCCCCCAATGGTATATTGAAGTATGCACGTGATGCACTCGGTGACTCGGTGTGCAGCGGTATCGCGCAGAAGGCGTCTCCGGTGGATTGGCAATTGGTTCGCGCGTTTTCGCGTATGTCCACTTTTCGCTCCGAGAGAGGCTTCTCTCACTCCATGCCAAAACGCCATATCGGACCTGCTTCAACTGAATTCTCTGTGACGTCACTTGCAATTTAAAATCGCATTTTTCGATTCGAAGTGACGTATTTCCGGCACGACGTCACTTTCGGTCGAAAGATGAGATCATCAAACTGGAAGTGACGTTGTAGTGGAAATTCGTAATTTTTTTCTGGAATTTGAAACATCCGAATTAAGGATGCACCAAAGTGTGTAAAAGAACACCTCAAATGTATTTGGAGTGGACTCGAGCCAGATTCATGGTCTCCGAATAATATTCGCAGACCATGGCAACTGTTGCGGTCCGATGGCCGTGCTGATGCTCAAATCTCACATGGGTCATTTCGCGGATTGCGTGTACATTTTATCTCGAAAACGTCGACAACATCGGTGACTTTCCAGCCCCCCAATGGTATATTGAAGTATGCATGTGATGCACTCGGTGACTCGGTGTGCAGCCGTATCGCGCAGAAGGCGTCTCCGGTGGATTGGCAATTGGTTCGCGCGTTTTCGCGTATGCCCACTTTTCGCTCCGAGAGAGGCGTCTCTCACTCCCGGCCATCGACAGGTGGTGGAAAGCATACGGCATGCACTCTCTTGGTATGCACGAGCCAAGCCACAGTCGTGAGCCCACCGAGGCCCATTCACTGGCTATTCTCACCGCTGCGGCGCGCATCGAGCGAGTCTCCGCTCGACCACTTGCCCCCTCATTCGTATCGGCTTATCCGTATCGTATGTCGCGCGGATTCTCACCGACGCAGCTTCTGATCGCTGGAGAACCATTGCGGATCAGACTGCGAATTTCGGTCGTGTCTTCGGTTCTCCCGACGCGACGGTTATTCGTGCCTTGGAGCTAGGAAACATTGATCCGTGAAATGTTGACGAAATTGTCGAACAAAAATATAATTTCACAATTAATTACAACCCGTCCCACCCACGTTCATTTGGAGATCGACGTATGTGGGAACTGCGGAAACAACGCAGATGGGAAAGGCGGCTAAACAAAAAAATCTAGCAATCAGCGTTGTCTCTCGAAAAACAAACAGCGAAAAAAAAAAAAACTTTCCGCGATGGAACGAGAATAGTTTGGGCGAGCACTCCGCCCATTATCGTCATCCATAGTCGCCTTTTTCCCCCTTTTTATATTCATACCGTATTTGCTTTATTTTTATCGGCCTCTATCTTTTTCTTTTCTCACCTTTCTCTCGTCTCTTCCGCTTCCCTCCTCCCATCGCTCGCCTAACGATCGTGTTTTAGGTGGAAAAAAAAAGTGAAAAAAATTGGTACACAGGCACCGCTGGTGGCGGAGCGCTTCGTCGTCGAGAAGCTCGTTTTCTCTCTTTCCACCCAGCGGCGGGCGCCGTCGCAGCCAAGGACAATGATAAAGAAAGCTTTTAAGTCGGGAATATCGGTCGGGACCAAATACTTGACGGTGAAACGTGGCGGCGCACTGCTGCAACGGTACGAAGTATTGTCGGAGTCCGTGGACTCTTCCACTTGCCACTGCCGGCTGAACCGTTCCATTGGGAAATCCCTGCTGTGTGTATTACGCTTCGGGATGAAGGAAATTGAGTGTGTGCCCGTGTGTGTGTGTGTGTGTGTGTGTGGGTGTGCGTTTGCGCGTTTGTGTCTTTGTACGTAAACTCAATTTATCTCCCTCTCTCTCTCTTTATTCCACCGAGCTGATAAATCTTGAAGCGTTCCGCTCCAAGAAGACGAAACTGCGTACCAATATTCGCTGATTAACTGCGAATCGACATCGGTTAATGTAACGAGAAAATTAGCCCGACGAAAAACAGTTTTGCGATTCTCGAACGTGACTTCTTACAAGCGGTCGCTTGTAATGTTTAATGTAAAATGTTTTCGACGGCTTCGCTTATCAACATTTTTGAGCATCACGCTATGACGAAGTCCCGAAAAGCACCTGGCGACGCATTATCAGATTTTAAATTTCTATCAAGGGATAATATTAATATTGATAATAGAACTATCAAATTGTGTAGAAAATTGACTACTAGGTTATTACACATTTATGTTCGCTACTGATTTTCATATCACGATTATAAATGCTTGCGTATCGGCGTTCGTCGCTGCACGTGATTTTACGTATAATAACCGACCGGTGATAGGGGAACGCCGAAAATATGTTGTAATTTCTTCCATATTCAGTGCATTAGAGTATGCACCCATAAAGAGGGTGCGTATGCAACCCTGCCCCCCCTCCCTCCCCCCTCCCCCCGTTCATCCCGCGTCCGCGCCGCACTCTCACCTCTTTCATCGCGCTTCAGCATCCCTGCTTGTATATTTATTGCTATGGGTTTCGGCACAAAATACCGCGGCCCGCCGAAATTTATCGTCGCACGGTGCACACAAAGCTCGGGTTTTCTGGTAGTTTTATATCTATTTTTAAAATTCCATAACCCCTCAGTACAATCAAACCCACGTTGATTTTTTTCATTTTATTAATAGACTCGTGATTTGGCGTCGCACTTTTTTCACCCTTTGAACGAAATCCGTGCATCGAAAAAATCGAGGTGCGTAGGGTACATACAGGTGCTCGCCAGAGTGACGAATTAATCGCGATACGAAACCCTGGTTTCTGACCATTCGTTTTCGTTTTTTAATTTATTTAACTTATTTTTTATTCACATCGGTGGCCATTTTAACCCTTAACCCCCTTAGCTGACATGTGCATTCGTTTTCGCTTTTGAGTTTATTTCATATATTCTTTTTATCGGTGGCCATTTCAGCCCTTAACCCTTTAGCTGACATGTGCATTCGTTTTCGCTTTTGAGTTTATTTCATATATTCTTTTTATCGGTGGCCATTTCAGCCCTTAACCCTTTAGCTGACATGTGCATTCGTTTTCGCTTTTTAATTTAATTCATTTATTTATTACTATTATCGGTGGGGATTTTAACCCTTTACTCTTCGGCTGACATCGTAGCATATGTGTTATTTGTGCGCTTTGTGCGTTTGTCGTATTCGACTGTGACGAATGTTTATTCAACTTGAGACGACAAACTTCCGCGTGCGGTGGCGTACATACGTCACACATACAGGTGATTTACCTTGAGGTCAGTGTGTATATCGCAGAGTCGAGCACTCGCGAGCTAAGTGTCTCGCATGGCGCAAACGGCTTCAATGCCCGACAGCAATGCTTTGCGGCATCGTCGGTGACGTCGCGGCGCACAGGCCAGAAAGTTCAGCCCCGACGACACGATGGCTTTTAGCGCTAGCCGGCACCGTCTCGGTTAAAAATGCTTTCACGCTCGTGTCCGTCGGCGGACGAGTTTCCGCGGAGTTCGACACACGTTTGTTTCGGACCGAACCATCCACCTCGACGGCCGAGGTGGATGGTTCTCTATCTTTCTCTCTCTATACTCATTCTTTTGATTTTTTTTATTTACTTTGTTCTACCTCTCTCTACGTCCCGCGCACTTTTTCTTTTTTTTGCTTTGGTAGATTTTTTTTCACCCCGACCCTCGCAGGATCTCGCAGGGCCACGGAGCTCGAAGCACGGCTAAACCTTTTAAGCCTTCATTGGACGTATCAGACGTCGGATTTATGAGACAATGGACCAAAAATTATATTTTTGTTTGCAATTTTTTTTGTGTCGGTACTGCGGTTAACTTTTGCGTGGGTGAAAGACTTTTCAGTCATGTTTTGTTTTTACACTGGTGCTCTTCAAGCTATCGGTATTAATTTGAGGAACTATTGTCAAAAGTTGGCCAACAGCGAAGCGATTGTTGAAAGTTGTAACGAACACCGTCGACAATTTAATGGGGGAATGAATAACGGGTATTTTTGTTAGAATTTTCTTCTAACAAAAGATCTTTCTAGATTTTGAATGAAAAAAAGTTGAAAGAATAGTAAGGAAAAGTATTTTTCCTAAAGCATGCACGTAAAATCCTGCTTTCCGTTCCTGCGCAGTGTGCGCAGAAAGGCACTTTTTCGCATCGCGAGCGACGAAAATATGCGTACGAACGCAATATGGTCTTCTTTCCCGCACTAGTGCGTAAAGAGTCTTTCTGCACACACGTCCCAAAAACGAAAACCGTGATTGTCGTGAATTTCATAGAACAAATACGTGAATGGCATGGACGTAGAAAAGTGAGTGATGACTCGTATGAAATGCCGCACTCGCCTTCAGCTCCCACGACATTTCCACATTCGAACTCGCTCCCCACGTCCTTACCATACAAGTAACTATTGCGGATATGACATTTCCACATTCGTCAAGAACTCCCTTTCTACGCTCTTGCAATACAGATAACTATTGCGAATGTGACATTTTCACATCTATCAAAGCTCCCTTTTTACTCCCTCGCAAAACAAATAACTATAGCGTGCTCTAAACGCGATAATTGATAAAACAGAGCCCGATACCGATGAAGACCCTTTCCGAATCTCCGCGTCGAATCGATTATTTTATTCCGTTCGGATCAATCGCCAAGCGTCGCTTGTCATACGCCCTCGGGGCGTACGATGCACTATAATAATGCCCAGCGGGGATGAAAGAAGGAGACCGATCGGAGGTTGAGGGGAGCGACTGCCCGTGGCTGGAGTTGTCTATGGCAGTCTGCACGGAAAGCATTGACTGCTGCCGAGTGGTTACGCGAGGCACGTAAAGACATTCCGCAGGATGAACGGAAGGTCCGAGGCAGCGGGACTCAAAGCAAGCATTGAAACGCGGGAATATCGACTGGCTGTGTGTGCATAGAGGAGAGCATAGAGAGTGAGGCAAGGTAGGAAAGGCGAGGTTGATACGGAAGCTCCTGCGGCCTCGCCGGCGCTCTCCGGCGAGAGCACGCGGCCCGCACAGCGATAGACCAGAAGTTTGGCTGGAATCGCGAATCGACATTGCATCCCCTTCGCGACTCTTTCCCTTCGTCTCGGTATCTCCATTCCGCCGAGATACCGAGTCGTTCTCCACTTTCTTTCGCTACGACCCTTCCGCTAAACCCCGCGCGCGGAAAACTCCCGCAACCCTCAGGGGAGCGAAGAGGGCCGAGGATGGGGACCTGATCGGCAATGGAAACTTTCATTCCTGTCGATGAAATAATTACGTGACCGGCATACCTCCCCGTCTCCCGACACCCAATGCATACATGCACATGGTGTATATTCTGCTTATCTCGGAGGACTCGTTCGTGACCAGGATTTTCACTCGGCCAAAGGAATTCCTGACAATATTTCGGCGAGAGAGCGAATCACGTCTTGAATCGTATCGAGTGAAGAAAACCTCATCTATACCAATCAATCAATTTTCCGCATCAGAGTAACTACACTGAGAGAAGGATCTTGTAAATATGACTCTATCGCTGCAGGGATATTACCATAGCACATGTAGTACGGAATAGGGCGGCAAGAATGACCGGAAGTGCCGGTTTTATGAGCATTTTTCGGAGATATTCTGGTAAAAATTCAAAAAAATCTGGGACTGCCATAGGTGGTGCCATAGCTGCGTACTACCATGAGCTATGGTAATTTTTCTTGAATAACCGGCATTAGTTTCTTTTCATAAAGCTATCGTTGGATTCACGAGGGTTAGGCTTAAAGACTTTCTAACCCTCGTGAATCCAACGATACCTCAGGAAAGATCAGTCGATCTTTCGATGCAAAACACAGACTTCGAATCTCGCGGATAAATCGAATTGCCAGTTTACATTCACAGACGAGTGGCATTGTAAAACGTTATCAAAATAAAATCGGATCGTCTCGTCGTTTGACTCCTGACGATGACACCGCAGCTCGCGGTGAAAGTTTTGCGCAACGGATGATAGCGCGCTCGTGTTTCGACGATCGCATTTGACTCCAGCCAGGATGATGGCATTCGAGCACAGGCACATTTATCCCGGGAGGTCACTCGGCAGGATCGTCGACACGGCGAAACATCCACACGCACGAGCGACGAGAGCACTGCAGCGGATTATGCGGGGGAATCCACCATAGAGCACCGGAGTACGGCACAGATACGTTACAGTGCGAAGAGTACGGCTCGCGAGAATGGAATAGCATGGCAATGTTAGGGTTCATCTCATATTCACGGTGATTAATGAACGCGTTGATAGGCCAGCCTCGGTACCGGATAATTTATTAATATCGGAAGGTATAGGTCGTGTGCCGAGTGGGGGGGGGAGCCGCATATATGCATACGCTGCAACCCGCGGATTCGCCCGGTTGACGAAAATTTTTGGATCGATGTACCGAACTCCTGCGTACTCCCCTGAAAGCCTTCCTCCTTCATTTCCTGCCTAAACGCTTTCCTCCCCCGCCTCGTCCCTCCTTTTACTTCCGCACAACCACATCCTCTCGACGACTCTCCGTTACACCGTTTCCACGAGCACACTCGTTCCTGCCCCCTCCTCGGCATGCCGCGGGGTGGGCTCGTCTCGGCCGAGAGTTTCAAACTCTTGTACTTGTTAAGTATCCCGGTATGAAGGATAATCCGCGCCAAGAATCTCCGTCGCATTTTATTGGAATATATTTATCGGTTTCTCGAGACTTCTAAACGTTAATATATATTTTTTTTCGACATTTTGACTGACGATGGGAATGTTTTGGTTTTTTCATTTTTATTTCAGTGGGCACTATGCTTGTAAATTATGATTCGACCCTAGTGGAGGAGATACTTTGAGGATTATTTTTTCTGGTAGAGAAGAGTGGGTGGGGCAAAACGGGTAAAAAAATCCGGATGTATCGATGGAGCAAAATGGGGCATCCGAAAATTATCGGAAAATTGCGTTTTGGCCGACTGTTCCATTTTGCCTCGCTCCCCCCTACACGAATTACAGTTATTTGCCTGCAAAGGGTGATGACAGATGAAGTACAAAAAAAAAAAAAAAGAAGAAAATTCAGCAAGGCGTAGCATAAAATGTTCTCCTTTGTATCACCGATTTCAGTGCACGGTGATGTTGAACTGTCCTTGAGGGCCTAATCATGAAAGCCTAACGGATTGAAATATCGCTTAACGACGAACCCACAGTGTGCGTGTGTACCACTAGTCTCGGGTGCGAGCATTCGCGGGACTTTGTTTTGGCCGACTGTTCCATTTTGCCTCGCTCCCCCCTACACGAATTACAGTTATTTGCCTGCAAAGGGTGATGACGGATGAACTACAAAAAAAAAAAAGAAGAAAATTCAGCAAGGCGTAGCATAAAATGTTCTCCTTTGTATCACCGATTTCAGTGCACGGTGATGTTGAAGTGTCCTTGAGGGCCTAATCATGAAAGCCTAACGGATTGAAATATCGCTTAACGACGAACGCACAGTGTGCGTGTATACCACTAGTCTCGGGTGCGAGCATTCGCGGGACTTTGTATGGAGTCCTTCTGGGGCTTGAGAGGCGAAGGGGTTCAACGAATACCGTAAATGGCGAATAAGAGAGAGAGACTCATCGGAACAATAGATCGTATTGTATACCACAACGCCGCTACAGGCCGTCTGAGTAGTGGTGCTCGATTCTAGAGTCCTTTTCGTCACATTGTCGTCGTCCTTGCGGTACAGGGAAGATCGGGACGGAACGGGCCGGAGCCGAATATGAACAACCGATAAGTGACCAAACTAATCAAAAGTGTACAAAAAACCGTTACACTACCATTGGAAATTACGTGAAAAGGCCAAAAGTGTCCGCGAAAGATCCTGATTAAAAAACATTGGAAAGTATCGCGAAACATCGATTATGCCCGGCACCCCTGTTGCTAAATTGTATTTGCCTTTCTCGGCCAAAGCAAGGTCTTCGGCATGAACATGAATAATCGATGGTATTGACAATTGACTAAACTAACCAAAAGTGTGCACAAAAATCGTTTAACTACCATTGGAAATTGTATGAAAAGGCCAAAAGTGTCCTCTAAAGATCCTCGTTACAAAATATTGCAAAATATCGCGAAAGACTATATGTATACTGCAGAAGATATGTATACAGTATATGTATACTGTAGAAGAGGCATACTTTTTGGCAATGGAGTGAACGCCGACTATGCCCGGCACCCCTGTTGCGAAATTGTATTTGCTTTTCTCGGCCAAAGCAGGGTCTTCGGCATGAACATGAATAATCGATGGTATTGACAATTGACTAAACTAACCAAAAGTGTGCACAAAAATCGTTAAACTACCATTGGAAATTTATGAAAAGGCCAAAAGTGTCCTCTAAAGATCCTCGTTACAAAATATTGCAAAATATCGCGAAAAACTATATGTATAGTACAGAAGATATGTATACAGTATATCTATACTGTAGAAGAGCCATACTTTTTGGCATTGGAGTCAACGCCGACTATGCCCGGCACCCCTATGGCGAAATTGTATTTGCCTTTCTCGGCCAAAGCAAGGTCTTCGGCATGAACATGAATAATCGATGGTATTGACAATTGACTAAACTAACCAAAAGTGTGCACAAAAATCGTTAAACTACCATTGGAAATTTATGAAAAGGCCAAAAGTGTCCTCTAAAGATCCTCGTTACAAAATATTGCAAAATATCGCGAAAAACTATATGTATAGTACAGAAGATATGTATACAGTATATGTATACTGTAGAAGAGGCATACTTTTTGGCAATGGAGTCAACTCCGACTATGCCCGGCACCCCTATGGCGAAATTGTATTTGCGTTTCTCGGGCGGAGAAGGGTCTTCGGCCCTCCCGCGCGGGCTGAAAGTGGCGAGCGCCACCGGTACGTTATAAAGAAAAGAGAAGGAGCCTAGAGCGCGAAGGTAGGTAGAAGAAGGTCTATGCATTGAGTGAGTCTCCGAGGGTCGAGGGTGCGAGAAAGTTTCGAAGGGTGGTAAGTTGAGAAGGACCATAGCACCATAGGGGTAGCGGCGGGAGAGCGCCGCTCGGCTGTAGGAAGGTCGTTCGAGTATAGTTGAAGTACGCCCGGTTCCAGATATATGCGCGTATGGGGCGTTCCACGCGCAAAATCAGCCCTCGCAATCTTCAACCCCATTTTTCCAATAGGGTTTTTTATATTCGTCTCTTGCCCATTGAAACTCGATTCATTACAGTTTTTTTATTCTTATTACATTATATTGTAACGAATATACAGATGAGGATTGACTGAGCCACACGATATATTACATGGACGACCGGGATATCTCGGTATGACAAATGACAAACGTACAGATTACCGATTGACCAGATGACTAGAGTCTAGATCGAACTTTAAAAGAAAACAGACGCGTGACGGTTCGTGCTCGAGATATTTAGCCGTGATTATACTTGATAATATCCGCTCCAGAACCAAATACGCCCGTTGTTTATTCCGCGAGAATAAACATTTACAAACACGCCCGTTGTTTATTCCGCGAGAACAATATCAATAACAAAACACATTAAGCCTCTGCCCACCAATCTGCATCCGGCATAATTTGAAGCATCTTCTCCTATAGTCGGGTCTGCATTTAGAAGCACCCGGAAGAGGGATTAGAGTCGCCGAAAGGAGTCCACTTTACAGTCCCTGCAACATTGTTAATGAAAATTGTAAATTTAATAAGTCGACGAAGTTCAGAAATGTTCATGGAATTCCCCATATAGGTATATCTATACTGTATTCCGGGCACGGTATATACGCAATCTTCCACAGCCACCCAAATACACGAAGAACTTCGGGCATGGCGTCTGCCGCCGTTTTCCTCTTCTCCCTTTCGCCTCCCTCTTCGTTCTCTCAGCCCCTTCGCCGTGTATGCCGTTCGGAGGCTGCGCCGCCTCCTCCTCGCCCTCCTTGATCCCATCAGAAGTTTCCAGTATGTTTATAATCCACTAATCGCTCCCTTTTCCCTGGCACAATTAAAAACTTGGTTGAACTCACCGATGCAGCGCGGTGGTGGAGAAGCGGAACCTTGCATTCCGCCATACGGCTCAACGCTGCACGGGGGAGCAGCAAAGAACGCCCGGAAATCAACGACTTTTCCACGATAGAACGCCGCTCCTGATCCCCAATGGCTCTTCATCGTTCGAACTTCATTTTGCGGCTCATGGACCATCGAATTTTCCTTCCGGTCTTAATCTCACCCGTCCCCCAACCGCCCGATCCGACCGATGTGCGAAGTAGGGTGGGTCGATCTCATTCATGGATAGCCGAACCTTTCGGGCCGGAGCAATCTTTTCTCAGTTCCTCGCTCGATTTATTCCCCAGAGATTAGTCAAGTTTATAATATGTGTTTCGAAGTGAAAAAAAAAAAAACAAACTCGAAGTAGCCTGTGCTAATTTAAATAAGAAAAGTTTCTCGTTGCTATATCTTAAAGTGAAGTTTGCGCAGAAATTTCTTTTTTTTTTAAACAAAAAAAAATGTGGTGCCCTATTTCTTGTATCGAAGACTCCTGTTCGGGTCGAACGTAGTCTCCGGTTATTTTATTCGTGCTTTCGTTGCGGTTTCTTTTTTCTTTTTTTTTTTTTTTTTAATTCTCGACGTTCAGCTACACGACGTTAAGTTCCCTCGCCGACGCTTCTTCTCTAATTTCGCGAAAAGACCTTAACCCCGTCTGCCTCAACAGAGGAAAACAGCAGTAGAATGGTCGCAGCCGCGCTGTAGGAGTGCGGAGCGAAGAGCCAAGCTCTTTACTTAATTTCATCGGAAACCACTTTCACTATGGTATTTCGTTAAACGAAAGAGAATCCCCGGCGCGCCGGAGTTTTAAGGTGGAGTGCGCGGGGAAAGGAAGCTCCTTTTTTTTCGCGTCGGAAAATAAATTAACTTTGCAGTTTTTTTTGTTGCTTTTGTTGCAAGAACATTCGATCGAGCTCGGCGCTACGACGCTGCTAGCTTTTCAGTCTCGGTGTAAACTCTCTGCTCCGCAACTTCTTTTAATACACACGTTTCTGTAGCAACGAAAAAACTAAAATGTTACAAAAACTATATAACAATTCCACGCCGCTCTTTTTACTCAAAGACCTTTAAGTTTTTTGCTGCAGACATTCAGTTCCCTTTGACCTTCGGCTTATCGAGATAAGGTTAGTTACTGACATTGGTTCCCTACATGTCAACTTTGGAGTAAATGGAACGAGCATGCATAATCGAAACGGGCGTCAAGTTCACCTATTCCCAGGTAGAACCGATCGATTTCGAGCTATGTTTCAGCAAACGTCCGTGTATGCGTGACACTCGTATGGGAAATTCAATGTACGGTTTTCCGGATTCACGAAAGAACGGCCGCGGCGATTTCCGATGGGGGAGGTAAACGGAGACCGCGGGGTTGGGTCGACGGTTCTCACTCCGCGAAAATGCTTTCGCGTATCGGGAAATTGATCAGAGACGGCGCCCGGTGTGGCGATGGTGCCGGCGGTGCTCGTGGCGGTGTGGTGGCCGATGGGTGATCGTCCTGGGCGAGCAACCGTTCAAGCATTGACCCGGGTTTTCAGGAGATGAGAGCATATACCACCTTGAGAGCGGTGGTGTTGGGAGGTAAAGCAAATACGAATAGTAACACGTCCTCGGCGCCCTCCGGTTCCACCGTCGCACCGAGACCGGTGTAGGTACGTGCCGGCACAAATAGGTGAGCGAAGTGCCTCGGGATGATTTTGTTTCCTCGCCTTTCGCCATACGCTAATTCAATAACGCTTGGGCTTGATGCTCTCGCTGCGATGTTGAACCATCCGTTCAACGCCGTAGCGAGAGCGAAATAAGTTTAGCACTCGCCTGAATTGCACCTTCAAAATCCTATTGCTCTCAACGCGAATCGGAGAGCGGAAAGAGGTAAATTAGGACTGTACAGATAGACCGGCCTAGCAGGCGAAAATATCTTATCCGGGTAATGGATTTTATAGTTAGACTGGCTAAACCGCCTTAGCCGGATGAACTATTTTAGCCGGCTAATCCGTTTTAACCGGCGAAGCTATATTAGCTGACTAAGCTAATGTAGTCTTGGGATTTTTTGTATTTTTTTTTTCAAAACAGGGCCCTGTCGCAAGTTTTAGAATCGTTTTATCGTGCCGTTTGAGGACGGTGAAAAACGCAAAAAATGGGCTTGAAAGGGGAATGGCCTTGTGATTTTTTGACGAATTTTTTAAAATTAACTGCCACGTATTCCGACATATTTTTGTGCGATGAACACGAATCCGCTGGCCTTCTTGGACAAAAGTACAAAGCGACATTAGGGGGCTCAATTTAATGCACGAAATTATGGCCGATTTTATGCACTTGGCCGTCTAAAATAACTTGGCCGGCTAAAATAGTTTAGCCGGCTAAGACGGCTTAACCGGCCAACCTATTAAATCCATTAGCCGGACAAGATATTTTAGTCGGCTAGGTCGGCCTATCTGTACAGCCCTGCAGGTGAATAACAGGACGTTCCGCAGACTGAGAAAAAAAAATAGAACCGAGAAAGATATAGGTCACCCTTGGTAATCTCCTTGGGCCAATTCGCTGGATACGCGGTCGGTGTTTCGCCCGTGGAAGTTGCGGTAAATGAAGCTTTTTATTTCACGGAAGGACGGATACGTCGGTGACAGAACGAAACTCCCCCCCGCCGCTCCGATAGACCCGCGGATGAGTAGAAAAGCAACGGTCGGAGGGGGGCATCGGATACCGATACATCGCCTGCACAACGCCGCGATACGCAGGCTCGCTGCCGGTTAATTCCATCGTTGTGTCGCCATACCGACCGATACGTCTGGGCCCGGGCCGGGGCAAGAGGCAAAGGGAGTCCGTACGCCTCGCTGGAACTCGCGACCCTCGGAGCTCGAGGTAAAACGGTGAGCTCACGACTGCACAGACTTGATTCCGAATTGTTTCTGCGGATGTCACCTTCCGTCCGAGGAACAAGAAATTAATGCGGGACGGGCACGATCGCGGGCGCGGCGTGCGCTCCGACGAAGAAACAATGCCTCCGGATAACGGCGCGGCTGTCGAGTCGCTTCGAGACCGGAATATCCGACGATCTCACGTAGGCACGCCATCACTTCGATCCTCCGCCTGCGGTCCGAAAAAAAGCGGCATTTTTTTTCCGAGCGTCGACAATCGTGAATTCATGTAAAAAAAAAATTATTAAACGCGTGACAAGCGACTCATCAATGATTCTGATTGCGGACATCGTCGCGAAGAGTTCGTGTTGCGAGCTGAAAATCGATAAGCTCTATCGAACGGGGAGGAATTCGAGGAACACTTCGGTTCTCCAGTTGTACCGAAGTAACTAGCGTTCAGTCGGAAATTTCCTTTAACCCGGGGAATCACAGGGACTGAAGCCTGGGTACAGAGGGTAGGAATGCTCGCGAGTACTCTCGGCGGACTCGGCAGAGTCGAATGGCTGGCTGGATTTTACGAATGTCAAACAGCCGGTTCCGGGCTGGTTTTCGAGCCGAACGACCTTGCCCGATCCGGTTGCCGGTATTCCGCCGCTGCGTTCGGTTACTTCCCCGGTAAGGCCCCTTTGTGTCCGTACGACCGGAAAAGTTTTGCGAACAAGCCGCGTTCGGAAGCGTCCGAGGCACGTTCGATGTAGCTCACGCTTAAACATTCGCATGAGGCGAAAGCACTTTTGCTGCTTTGTCCCTCGCTCGTGCGCTCGGTTCGATTCATTTTGGGTAAACTTGTCGGTAACGAGGTATGCGGAACGGCTCTCGTCGGATCGAACTGGATCGGAGTGCAGCGATGCATGCACTCCGTAGATACATTTCGTGTATGTTCCTCCAACGTTTTTTTTTTTTTAACTCGATCACTTTTTTTTCCGACGCAACTCCTGCATCGGATGAACTCATCATGCCAGGCTATCGGGTACGCTTGATGTATCGTAAGCGAACGGAATATATATTGGCAGATCGATGGACGGCTATAGCGACGGCTACAGAGGAAGGGAATAGTTTCGACTAACTGCCTATTTCCAAACGTAACTGTAGCACTCAGGAGTGCGAGGAAGGCCAATGGCTCCGAGCGATTTGGGATTACGAAATAACGCGAGTTTGCGGAATCTCTCTCCAATCAGCGGCGGCGATGAAACTCTGTTATTTATTAACTCAATTCTTCTGGAATGGAAGTCGGTTTTCTGGCGACGCGGTCACGGGATTGACAATGATAAAAAAAAATGTCGCGGGATTGACAATGATAAAAAAAAAATGTCGTGACGTCGACATCGTCGAGATGATCGAAGTGGTCCTTGGCGGATCTTCGGCAGTGTTATCCTCGAGCGGCTGAGCCATCGCGTCCTAAATAACTCGATTCCTCGTCGCGCGTCAACGTGTCCGTCCCCCGTGATGCGAGATACAACGGCACGTACGTCATATCCACGGAGTATCGGGCGTGATTCTGGATTACACTGGTTTTCCCATTCCGCCCACCGGGGCTCGATGTCCGCGTGACGAAACATGTACCTTCGTGATGATGGTCGTCTTGGGCTGAAAATTGGTAGCTTCTCGTCGAGATCCAATCGCGCCGCGGAAGGAAGACGCCAGTCAATCGAACAACGCGGACAGACGAGGCTGGACGGTTGCCGCGCGGGGATAAGCCCGAGATGGAAGTACCGATACGGATGATAGACGGATCGATGGGACGTACAGACATCCCGCCCGTTCCCGCAGTACGATCAAAGCCGCGGCGATCGTCTCGCGTAGGAACACGAGATCCGAACGGATGGAAGGCTTCTGTGCCGCCGAAGGGTGGCGATCGAGGGGGGAGGAGGCTTCGGGCCGGCTGTCTCGGGTTCCTGCGGGATCCGCAATGAGAGCTTTGGCGAGGCAAGTGGCAAGAACCCCCGGTACACTGGGAATGGTGTTTCGTGAGGGGGGGGGGGGGGGGGGCGAAGGGTGGTCGGCCGGTGGAGGGTACCTCGAGGAAGTGACGAGCGAGTGGTCGCCGGCGACGTCGGTGGGAGAGCGCGGGGTAACAGGTCGGATGTCCGGCAGTCCGTCACCGACTGTCCCCTCGTATCTCCGGAGCCGCCAACACCCTTGTCAGCGACGGGGCTAGCGACGGGGAAAGCAGCGCAAAGCGCGTCATCCCAGCCTGCCGTCGCTCGGCTCCGGCCATATCGCTGCTATAACAAGTCCTGAATATGCATATATATCGCGGGTGTATGGGTTAGCGGGACTGGGCCGTTACCGCGTGGCGAGCGACGGGGACATATATATATATATATATATATACATATATATATAAATATGTATACACATATATATGTATATACAGAATATATACAGAAGGTCTTCTGTATATACATATACAGAAGACCGAGTCGAGCTGCAGCAGTAGAATCGCTGCGTACGTCCGCAACCCCCTCCGCGGCTCACGGAGGATCATGCTCGCCGCTCTTCGGGGAGAGCCTACCTATGAAGTCCCGACACCCCCTGTGCAGTTCCTGTTTCACTGATTTAAACCCCCTTCCCGGTCAGCCACTCCTTCCCATATCCTATCTCTGTGTCTATCTCCGTCGGCGCTCCTCCACTTCTCATAACCGTCATCGCTTCTCCGTCTCGCTCGGTTGTACCGCGTTCCGTCGCTTTCGATATATAACCCCGACATATATCGCGGCCACAGTCCCCAGCCCGCACATAGGTGCCATCTCCGTCCCGCTCCCTGCGCCGCTCCTATCCCAGTCTTCTCATCCCTCCGACCTGACTGATGCTCCGCAACCGCCGAGCGTCCACCCTCTCTCGGTCATCGGCGAAGCACCATTGACGCCAGTTCACTGCCTGCTCACACAGATTTATGGTAGTGTACACCACCCTAGACCGCCGCTGTTGCCTCTGTTGTGGCTCGTATAATCCTATCCCTCTCGCTCCGTTTCCCCTACCCCACCCTTTGATATCCCACTTCCGCTCAACCACCACCAGAATCGCTCTGCCTCCCCCCCCCCCCCCCCCCTCACCGCCTCCTCCCCTGGCTCGCGCCATCCTCCCACTCGACCATCCACCGTATTTTGACGTATCGTGTACATTAGGGAAATTCTAATTACCCTGGCTCACCGCGAAACGCCTTTACCGAAGGAAATGTACGCGCATCGTTAAACTCACCGACATCCCTTCGAAACCCTGTTTCTCTCTGTCCTCCGTTCTCCGTTCCTGCCCAAAATCTATTTCATTTCACACGCGAAAGAAAGCCCACTCGAACCCGATTAAAAAGTCGCACTTGCAGTTATTAAGCGGTGCATCGTGATGAGGTGTTTTTCAAATTTTTTTCCGGACCTCTCATGCGATGAATTTCAATCAGGAATGATCTCATTGGCGTTTGTTTACTTTTCTTACGCTGTGACGACATCTTCACCATCGACGAAACGTTCGTACAAAGGGATGCACGAAAGAGCAGAGGATTCCAGCTAGCGACCGTGTAACTGGAGCCTTTTGTCTCTTACTTTCCGGAGTTTCGCTGTAAACGAATGGTTAATATTATTCTTCGTCGAAACTTTTCGTATTTACTGCCGGTACTCGTTCTTCGTGAGAGTCAGCGCGCGAAGGGTTGGTCATTACAGCGAACCGGTGAGTCTCGTTCCATCCGCGAGCCGGGACAACATTTTCGTTCGACTTTACCCCTCGGTAAACTCACTCTTTTTCTCCGCTCGCGCATATTCGTTTTTTTTTTTTTTTTTGTGACTTCACCAACTAGCACTAGCGATTGATCACGTTAGCCTCATCAGTCTCATTAGTTAGGCTCATTTTTTTATTATTCAATTCTCGTTCTATCGATGTTACTTTCGTCTTTTGCAATTATTCATTCAACTGGCTGTGTCTGACTCGAGTAAATAAGAGAGCACAGCGGTGGGTAAAGAAGACGTTGAAATTGTTTAATCCGCGTCGTGTTGCGGTCGTTGGCGGTCACCGTTGCTCTCCAGGAAAATTAGCTACACTGAGAAAAAGGATAGTATTTCCTGCTGTAACGAATAGCTCCCAGGTTGTAGGTCTATAGGGGAGAGCGGGGCAGAATGGGACAGTTGGGGAAAATGGGACAATGGGACAAACCGCAATTTCCCAATAACTTTTGTATAGTGGTGGGGGTGGCGAGTGGAGCAAAATGGCGTTGAAAATCCGGATGTATCGTTGGGACAAAATGGAGTTTTGCCCCACTGTCCCATTTTGCACCGCTCTCCTCTATATACACTTCTAGTATACAGTAGTAGGCAATTGAAGTGGAACAAGGTGATTTTGGCGAAAGTATAATTTAATTAACAACTTTAACCAAAACTGGCGAAAAACATCATGTTCCACTTCAATTGCCCACTACTGTATATTCAACTGTTTAAAATATAATTACGGTTGCAACCATGATTGTTTGTCAACGTCGCAACGATAAAATGAAGACGTTCCCTTTTGGAACTATTTTTCTGTGATAAAAAGTGAGCATTGTTCCTATTACCATGTAATTTTGTTTCTCAATGCACAGCGCGTAGCAGAACGCAGAAAACCTTCGAGCGAATATCTCTACTTCGGGGCTTAAATCAAACTAATTGGCAAGGACGATTCTTCCGCGGAGTAGATCCCGACTTTATCCGTTAATTTGTTAATCCGATTGGGGATTCGCGGTCGCGTCCCGTTCCCGAACGCCGATACCGCCTTCTACTGTGCAACGGCTCGTCGAGAGCTCGCAGGAGCTCCTCCTCCTCCTTTCCGTTTTTTTCGCCTCTTCTCCTCCGTACCCTGCTTCTCGATTTTTTTAAAAAGTATCGCCGGAGATTATATCGATCTCGGACCGGAAAATATGTACCCGAACATTTGTGTAAATATAATAGTAATAATACTTCCTAAGCTTGATTCGCTTCAACTCCGATATCGAGTAATTGGGACTTTTGCTCGTAGCCAGTGCAGCCAGTGCAGCCAGTGCGAGCATGAGGATACAACCGAAGAGATACACACGGGTATACAAGAGGTACGGAGAGGGAGGGAAACAGAGCAATGGCTATAAAGACGTTTCCGTTCAATTTATCGTACGGGAGTTGGAGAGTCCTGCCGGCAGCGGCAAGTACTAGGAGCCAGGAGCAGGAGCTCTCGGTAGAGGCAGTTTCCCAAATAAGTGCCATTAGCGGCTTGGGAAAGCACTTGGAAATGTCAAAGGAACCAATATGGATGCTGGAAAGTTGGGTTCAAGGACCACCGCTACCAGCAACAGCGGCATTCGAAGGGAAGTACCGAGTAATTCGCGATTGGAAGGGGACGCTAGGTGGACTAAGTGAAAAGGGCGGCTTATATACAATACCATACATTACATACTTCGACCGGAGATTGCCTGCGGCTTGAGAACCGAACTCTCCATTGAAATTCCGGATTTGCCCCTCGACGACAATTTTCTTCCAAAGGACACTGCATTGAATCTGCTTGATCCTCAGAATCATCATTCGTTTTCTTACCGCGCCGACAAATAAACAGCCTTTGTCTGCTCGAATTATCCGTGCTCGAGCGATGTCGTTAATGACCCGTTATTCATGCGTCTACACGCGTAGATAGGAACGAGCGTCCCTATCTATTTACGCGTCCTACGAGTCGGTACCTTTTCGGTGAGCGTAAATCAACCGGATGCGAATGTGCTAATGAAAGGGCAGTTTCCCGGAACCTTTTGTAATGACGACGGTACAATGGGTTTACACACTACAGGCCCGCTCCTGGGCCGTCCACCGTGTCCGTGTATGCGGGGGGGGGGCTCGAGGGTTGCGGCGACGGTGGCGTCAACGATGTGGGAATGCGTGCGATCCCCGACTGTCGAGGCCGAGGAAACCCTCACCGCAGCGGCCATCACCAAGGGAATGGAGTTCCCGTTCCCGTGCGTATTGGCACTCAATCCGAGCCGCGGCGCGCTGACGCTCTCGGGATTCATGACCGTTGCGCTCGCTTCGAATCGTTCGGCTATGGTTCCACTATCGGAGGATCGTCCTACCCGCGGCGCCTTTATGAACCGTGCTCCGCGCCCAGGACCGTGCTAAATCATACCGGGCGAAACGACGGGAGCTGCCGGGGGACGCCGAGGGCCATAGCCATCCCAGCAGGCGATGACCAACCGCCCGCCAACGACCCACAAACTCTCCAACGCTTCCCGTCAATCCCCACTCCGAGCGACAAAAGCATTTTCCCGACCCGGGTATCAAACCCATCGAATTATGTTTTACCAAAGCTCTTTCCCCGACACTCAAACCCGGAGGAAGCGTGCGCGAGGGCGATTCGATATCGTTGCCACTAAACCGCGCGCGCATTCGTCGAGGAATCTTCGACCACGGAATTCCGTGATGTTTCTTGAAACGAAGCCGGCGCAATGTTTCTGCCCGAGTAGACATTTTCGAGCGTTACATCGGGACCTGACAAGGCCTTGCCGGGTCTCCTCCGGACCCGATGTAACGGGGCCCGATGTAACGCTGGAAAATTTGTACTCGGATGATCGATCGCAACTGGGATTATTTAAATTAGCTGCTGATACACCCCAAGAGACAAATTGACGAGCGGCTGAGAGAAAGAAATTGAACATCAAAAGCGACGAGTCGCCGATTTAACTGCCCGTGCAGTCCGCGCGCCTCCGAGGGGATTAAATTTGCAAGATTAAACAAACCGCCGCCGGTGTTTCTCCATGCTGCGGTTTCCGCCGGAAACCCTGTAAAAGAATGTTAAATGTTAAATAAACAAGAGTTCCATGTTGCTCTTCCCGTTTTATTTTTCTACGACGATCGCTCGCTACACTCGGCGGGATTTTTCCGCCTGTCTTTGACGAGCGGGGGGTCGAAATGGGTTCCGCAACTCCGGCGATGTTCCAGTCGACGCTCCGTGCCTAACGCTCTAATTGAAAGATTACGACGTTCGCATTAATTTTCGAAACCGAGGGGAACGAGATTAAAAGACCCGATGGAAGAATTGTTGACCGACGAAAAGCTCGAAAATTAATTTATGGAATAATGAAAGGAGATGCCGACACTGCTCGACAGATGTATCAGTCAATCGCCACCGCTCCGCTGCTAGGTTCGTCTTGTGTGCTACTGATTCGGGATGTACACGGTGTGGATATGGGCATGTAGCTCCGATGTCAATGGAATCGAGTCCATTAAATATGCGCCGTACTACTCGCCCATCAAAGGGCCGTATGTGCTCGGTGCTGGCTAATTGAAAGACGAATAAATAAACCAGCGATAACAAAAAGCACTTTGCAAAAGTGAGTTACACACATATGTGTATGACCGTCACGCGAATCGCTCGTGTATCGGATTGAATATATTTTATTTATTCATTTATTTTTATATGTACGAATGCATTTCAAGCATTTTGTGCAATTCAAGTGTGCGAACGACTTGGAAAAAAAATGCAGAAGCAATGTATAAATTTAATTCTTCTATCCTTTGGAAAATAAAGTGTTGTTATATGGTCGATACTCAATGTTTCTTCTAAATTTCATAGCAAAGTGCCCGCATTTTGCATTTCTATTTTCTACGCGATTTTTTATTTTGTTTTTTCAAAAATATCTGGGCGAGAAAAAAAGAGAAACTGACTGTTACTGTCTGAAAGGATAAGAATTAAATGCACACGTTGCGTCTGCGTCGTTGTCCAAGTCATTCGCATACTTAAATTAAAGCATTTTAATAGATATGTACTTTTTTGTTATCAATAGCACCTAAGATTCTTTATTTTTTCACTGAATTAGCAAGGGCGCTGATATTGAAGACAGGGAGATAGCTCGGCACGGACAGTTCCTTATTCTTAAAACTGCGTTCAGACCTTGAGACTCGGGGGCTTAAATGAAAACTGGGCCGAGTTCCTGTGCAGAAATCTTGCAAACTTTGTCGACCGGAAGAAAGAAACAACGTCGCGATTGGAGAGTTTTGCCGGGTCGTCTCCACCCCGACGAGCCCTCCCCTGCCGAGACTTTGACCCGGGAGGGACTTTGAATATGAAAATTGGACGAAAGCATTCGCAAGCGGCAATTATCGGATAGAGAAATGTTCGCGTATGTCGGCTCCGTGTGTGCGGGTATGAAAGCAGATTCGCGGGAAAAGCTGCACGGATGAGGTTGGTGCATATGCGTCGTCACGGATAGTCTCGAAATATTTTTCGGACTCTCGCGGACGAACGATCCTGAGCACGTCGGCGAGCCTCGGCGAGAAGGTTGCACTGTCAACCTGCGGTGCGAACGGTAATGCGAATGCTCGCGAGGCTCGCTCCGTTATTCACCGTCTGGGCCTCGCTCTACCGCGCTGACTCCTCGTAATACGATATTTTTCTCTCCGAAACTTGGCCGGATTATGAGAGTTTTATTATACCGAGTGGCGCGAGGTGGGGGAGGAGGAGGAAGGTTTTAATCCCTATGAAACACGATGGCAGCGAGGGATTAGCAGACGCAACGAGATTTCAGTTCACTCGACAAATGCCGCCAGCGTCGCCGGATACGAAATGGGAAATATCGTGTCAGTAAAGGCTGGCCGGGAACGCTGGATACTGTACGAGAATGGGAACTATAAATTGAGCTATGTACAAAAGAGAACTCCGGAGTTTCTTTTTGTCGGGTGTGAATTGAACGAGATTTAACGAAAATAAAAAAAATAAAATCTCTCGTTCCGATTTATAACATGATACAAGCCGTATGCTCGAGAGCTTGAGCACATCACTTTTTCCGCGTCTGCAGAGGAAACAAGGAAGAAGTGAAATTATTTCAGTGGAAAAAAATTAACTTTTCTCGATAAAGCAAACACAGGAACGAACTTTTAAATGTCTCTCTTTCGTCTGAACTCCGAAATGGACAATAATTCGTCCGTATCTGCAATGGGAGTGCTGGCGAGTGCTTTTCGTTCGCGATGTATGACCCGCTTTAATCAGTGATCGCAACGCGAGAGGGATCTTTCTGTACAAAGGCCAGTTCGCAAGAGAGGCTGCGCGTACGTCCGCTGCAAGGGCACTCGATTCGAGACCGGAAGAGGTCGGAGGGCCAGAGACAAGTTCATACAGAACGGACATGTTGTCAAAGTGAAGTTAAATTGAATTCGTAAAGTCAAACGCGACTGTGTATATGCGCCGCGCGAACGAGGCAAGCGTGTGTAGTCCGCTGCGAGTTCTCTGTTATCCGAGCTTCGGTATAAAGTTGGACGAGGACCACCGGCTTTTTGTCCAGGAATTACGCGTGGCTCCGTCGTCGCTAGAATAAGTGTACGTGTGTCCGAATGAGTTACACCTCATAGGTTCTGTTTGCAAAGATCGTCAAAGAAGGTTTAACAAAGCCATAGTCGATGACAAGTGTTGCGTAGCTGTCGTTCTCCAGCGTTATCGATCTCGCCGAAACTAGAACGTTTTTGTGTCCGAAAGAAGAAAACAAAATTCGTTACACTTGCAGCCGACGTTCGTTGCAACGTTCCATCTTTGAGTCTGATGAAGTTAATTTTTGTGTTTATTCAGACATTTTTTCCAATTAAAAAATTGAAAAATCGAAGCTAATTGAAAAATCTGAAAAAATTCATACGTATTCAGAAAAATAAACGAATCATTTTCATAGAAAAAAATGATTGTTTTGCCGGCCAATTTTTTGAACAATTAATTTTTTGATTGATTTGTTAATAACATTTTGGAATTATTATTGTGCAACATTAATCTCTTCAGTGCCTTTAATCTGCATGCATTTTTTCAGATTTTTATGTCATCGAGAAGTACTTGCAATATTCGCTTACTTTTTTCGAACTTATGCGAGATGAGCGGGAAGCGACACGGCTACCTTAAAGTCGATCGTTTCCTTATTTTTTCGATGACACAGTTCCAGTCGCGTATCTCCTCGATCCATCTATATTTAATAAATTTTTCTGGTACAAGATGCACACTCTGCACGGTAAGAAAAGCGATGTGGAACATGTTCGGCGGCCAGTGGAGCAGGGCAGAGTGGAGCGGAAAGCTCGTTTCGCTGCCGCAGCAGAGGAAACACCAGTGAAAAGTGACGTTACCATTAGAGAGCCGCACGGTGAGGGGTTGGTTCGTACCTAGTCTGAAAGCAGCCAACTCGGCGTTGGGAGCGAGTCGGGCCGAACGAGAATCGCAGGACGAATGATATAGAAGGAGGCCGTAGACGCAGGACGGTGGTCTATGTCCGCGATAGTACATTGCTCATTGTAAGTAGTGAATGCCGCGCTCTATGAGGCCACACAGTCGAGCCAATCATTCCGGCATTGTTGAACCCTCGGGGCTCGGTTGGGGGAGCTGGATTGGGATAGGGAGCCGCGGAGGCGATGGAATGGGACGGAGGAAGCCATTTATAGAGGATCTATACATTACGGCTTATCAAACAATAATTCGGTTAAGCCCTCCCTCTGTCGATAAGCTAGCGCTCTCCCTTTCCCGACTGTCTTTGCCTCTCGGCTTCTCGATCTATCTATCATTCGGTCGAGGGCCATATAGCCGGATGAGTTCGGCTTCTCATACCAATGCACCTGCATAAGTACCATCCACGAACCATCGACCGTAGTGGGTGGAATCGAGGTACGCTCCGATCGGATGTACACTATACTTTGCAGCTGTTACGGAATTGGCAACGGTCAACTATCTCGCGAACCTTCGCGATTGGGAGGTAAATCGAGGCGGGACGGGTAGTATCGATGGGTCGTGCAAGATTGTAAGTAAATCGCGGGAGCTGTTTCTCCACTGTGACGATAATCAGGAAGCGACAAAATTTGAACTGATAGCGTGGAAGTGGAGAGAAAGGGTCGTAGCGCAGATGGGAGAGGGTTGACGGGGAGATCCTAAATTAGGTTCCCTGGCTCAGACTCGATCGCATTATCCTCAACATCCGTCTTTGCCTCATTCGATATGGCTTATCCATCCACGCGGGACACCCTCGATCGTCGAAATTTTGTCCGATCTTTTAACAAATGCAATATTAAATTAATAATCGCCATGCGTTTGGGGTATTTCACGATGTCGCGCAGAGGCACTTGTAGCTTTCCCGTTTAGGGGCAACAACAACAACAACAACAACAACGATAATAATGATAATAATAATAATAATAATAATAATAATAATAATAATAATAATAATAATAATAATAATAATTCCGGTTACACTTGATATCCACGTGTACTATCATTTTTTCAGCTTTGAACTCGACGTCCGGTCTTACGGTTATTCCATTAACATTGTGGGGGTCGTGGTTACAAAGAGGGCACAAAATTAGATTTTTCTTTCCCCAGTCCGAATGACGAAACGTTCGAGCAGTTAACGGCGCAATACAGTAGAAGCGAGGACAACGAGACCAGACCGGAGCAGTCCCGAACGGTAGTGTCCTTCGATGCACCGGCGAACAATAACTTCTGGCGAAGGCTGCCGCCGGCGGGAAGAAGGATCGATCGATCGCCGCTCTACGGGACGCAAGGCGTTCGCATAGTTCACGGATATAATCCGTGCCTCTGCCTTTAGCCGGTTCGCTCCTCTCTTCCCAACTACGATAATTGTCTCGTACAAAATACCTAAAGTTCCCGTCTCTCATCCCGCCTTCATTCTCTCTCGACAATTTCATCGATCGTCGCCCGCGGAGATATTACGAATAATTGGATAACGGAGGCGGAGAGGCATCGGCGTACTCTCGTCCCATTCCCCACCATGTTGTGTACTATTACACAATATAATAAATTAAGAACAAAAAGAGAATGAATTAGCGAAATTGGAATTCAATTACATGCTAAATCGATTCCGGGATTCCGACAATGGACTCCCAATTTGTGTGTCATCGGAATGAAATATCTCAGTCCCGAAATATGGCGCTGTATCAATGTACAAGGGCAGAATGGCACGAACAGGCCGCGAAACTCCACGGATAAGCGAGCTTCTAGCCCGACACGACAAATAGCAGACCGGGGCTCGGCAATGCGGCTTCCCGTGCAATTATAAATTTCTAATGGACGCCGAGGCGTGTCATTAGCCATCCGTGGTCAGCCGATTGACTACCAAATCGTTTCGAGCTCCGAACGCTCCTGACTGCTCCGCGATCTGCGCACTTGTCATCGAGGTAAAGCTCAAAAGCGGCCTGCGGATAGTTCGGCCTCTCCCGCTGATACCGCGATACGAAAACCGGGATTTCGCGCCCGAATCAGGCGTCAAATCAGGATAAGATTAAAGTCCTGCAAAGGGACTCTCGCCATCGACGCCACCCGATCGGGATCCTTATATTTCCGTGTCCACGTATCGCGGATTTAAACCGCCTCGTGGGCCGGAGCGATACGGTGGCTGTTAGTCGATTGAATAAATATTAAATCGAATCGCTAATGAAAGCTTTGAGCTCCAGTGAGAGAAGTGACCAGCCGCAAATTCTCGATATCCCCGTCAATCGATCACCAAATTTCGCCAAATTTCGTAGGCAACTTTCGTTCCTAATCTCGACTGTTCGCGTCGGGGACTTTCGCGTGCCTAACCGTAAATGGCAAATTTTCTGACCCGTATCTGTGCGTCTGTTTCCGTCGTCTCTTGACTTCGCTCACCGGACGAGTCCCGTCCAACTCATTCATGCCCCAGGGTAATTTTCACGCTGTTTTACATTTCCCATTTCGCTTTATAATCGCGCTACGGAGGCGCGGTTGGCAGACGCGGTACGAAGCGATTGTCCCCTAAGGGCGCGACGTGTCTCTTTGATCAGCGCGAGGTAGGATACGCAGGAGGTCGTGCCACGGAGAGTCGCAATTGGTAATTCGTGTTCCTAGTTCCCTCTTTGATACGAGTCGCTGCGAATCAACGGTGGAAACAGCGTATGCCACAACTAGCGTGGCAACTTAATCCTTTGAGTCGTACAGACTGGCAAGGATCTCTAATCGACATCGTCGTGAGAGGGGAAATTATGGGCGCGTGTGAAATTCAATCTGATTGAATCTGATTGAAGAAAAATGTTCAGGATGCGCCGCGGTCGCTGACACATCCGGAGGGAATCGGCATTCGGTTGTTGGTGGTCGGAGGGAAGACAGCGAGATGGATGTGGGTATGAGATTGCAGTCCGCTGAGAAAAAGTGAAAATGCTACAACTAGCGTGGCAACTTAATCCTTTGAGTCATTCAGACTGGCTAGGATCTCTAATCGACATCGTCGTGAGAGGGGAAATTATAGGCGCGTGTGAAATTCAATCCGATTGAATCTGATTTAATAAAAATGTTTAGGATGCGCCGCGGTCGCTGACACATCCGGAGGGAATCGGCATTCGGTTGTTGGTCGTCGGAGCGAAGAGAGCGAGATGGATGTGGGTATGAGATTGCAGTCCGCTGAGAAAAAGTGAAAATGCCACAACTAGCGTGGCAACTTAATCCTTTGAGTCGTACAGACTCTCAAGGATCTCCAATCGACATCGTCGTGAGAGGGGAAATTATGGGCGCGGGTGAAATTCAATCTGATTGAATCTGATGGAACAAAAATGTTTAGGGTGCGCCGCGGTCGCTGACACATCCGGAGGGAATCGGCATTCGGTTGTTGGTCGTCGGAGCGAAGAGAGCGAGATGGATGTGGGTATGAGATCGCAGTCCGCTGAGAAAAAGTGATCGAGCGTCGGAGCAAGGATCCCACAGCGACAGTATGCCGGCAACAAGTGTCAGCCTCCTGGTTGCAGTTCGATAGCTCCGGTTGGCACGTCATACTGTACAAACTCGGAAATAGAAAGTCCCAAGTCGGCGTCCCTGCCTACTCGGTTCGTACGTGTGATTGTGAAAGATGCAGCCTATTCGTGGCTTGTGGTCACGGATTGTCAATCCGTCATGGATATCGACGATCGAGATAGGGAGGAACCTCGATTGGGCTGACCATTGGGAACCTGGCGAAAAGCGGGAGAGAGCGAAGACGTGTTCGATGGATTCACGTACCTCACAGTTTGCTCCAATCTTAAGCTCGAGCGAGAAACGATCTACGCGCTTTTGAAAAAAGATCCTGGCTTGTCGTGAAATACGGCATGTTGTGCTGCCGCACAATTACATTCTGCCCTACTCTTCGACTCTTCGAGTCGAATTCGATAACAGATTATTTCTCGTCTACGATATAGAGACTTGTTATATCGAGCGTTCGAGTACCGAGGACTTTTCGCCGAAAGCAAATGCCTTCTTTTAAGCACAAAAACGATACGGATGTTCGTAACAAATGTTCTTCTGCGGTATAAAAAAAAACAACACTTCAACGTACGTCTGTGAATTTTTACAGATTTTTTTTAACACACCAACTCGTTACTCGAATCGTTCGAAGGTTGCGACTGGAAAAATTCTGGGACCTCATTGAACAAGGTTCCCATACGAGTTCTTTTAAGCACAAAAACGATACGCATGTTCGTAACGAACGTTTTTCTGCGGTATCAAAAAAACAACACTTCAAGGTACGTCTGTGAATTTTTACAGATTTTTTTGCACACCAACTCGTTATTCAAATCGTTCAAAGTTTGTGTCTGGAAAAATTCTGGGACCTCATTGAACAAGGTTCCCGTACGTGAAGGGTTGATTACACGTTGAGACTCTCCCAGGAACCAGACATCTCAACGCAACAATGATTCATGAAATGCGAAAAGAAATCAACAACAAATCAAATTGGGTTCGAACCATACCTGATAGAAAAATACTCCCAAGGTCTTCATTGTTTATATTCCTATTTACTAGTTGCTATTTGCAGGTTGTTTCATGCATCGGGAGAGGTTAACTTTTTAACCCGCTCGATTCAAGTTCGCGTTCTCGCCGCGACGCTGTTCAACCCTGCAGAAGGAAAGGAATCGAGAGACAGAAGAGGAGAGTACTCCAGCAGCTGCGCGCGCCAGAATAGACGCTTCTGCTTCCAGCGGTACGGTAGCTGGAAAATGCTAAGCCACATTCCTGGAACGCCCGGTATGCCGGCGGTATTGCACGAAATTGCCGCACTCTGTCCGTGTCATTCCCCGGCTACTCGTTTCTCCGCAATGCTTCGCTCTGCTACTGCCGCTGCTGGTTCGTGCGAGAGCCTTCAACATTGGCTTGGCTTTGCCGTTGCCCTGCTAGTCTCCGCTCGCTCTGCTCGTTCGTAAACCCGGCAAGCTTGCTGGTCGCAACCTCGCCAAGCTCGAGCTTTCCCCCGATATGTACCAACGTATTCTCGTACGGCCGCATCGCTGCACGTATACCGGGCGTGCCGATCCCAGCTGCCTCCGAGCCTGCCTGACTTCCGTCTCAGCCACCGCCACCGCACCTCGGAACCGGCGTCCCGATATATTCGCCACCCTGTACTCCCGAGGCTTATCAGCAGATAGTGTATCCGAAGAAGCCTCGAGATCGCGCACGTAACTCGGCTCTTCCCTCTCCCTCGCGTTTCAGACCCTTCTCGAAGACTATGACGCGTCCCGAAAAATGATCCTCGGCCTCTTCCTCTTGGATTTTCACCACTCGCGAGATTCCGCAATTTAAGAGTTCGAGTACTACAATACATACTTTATGTCACTCGGTGGGGAAATGGCGGTGCGAAAACCACCGTTTTCACACCTTGTGAAATAAAATTTTGATCGATACTCGTGCGAAAAACGTTTTCTGAACTCGAGTGATTGCAACACTCGCCTTCGGCTCGTGCTGCAAACTGACACTCGTCAGAAAAAGTTTTTTCGCACACGTTTCGAAATGTCCTATTGAGTATCCAGTACTTGAATTCTCAAGTATTACTTGGATGTATTTATTCGTTTATCTTCCGTTCGACAGCACATCTGTTCGTTCGTTTCATAGGATTGTATTCATCCGAGTATTCCTGATTTGTTATGTATAAAAGCCTCGAGATCGCGTACGTAGCTCGGCTCTTCCCTCTTCCTCGTATTTCAGACCCTTTTCGAAGACTATTTGAAGATTATGACGCTTGCCGAAAAATTATCCTCGGCCTCTTCCTCTTGGATTTTCACCATTCGCGAGATTTCGCAATTTAAGAATTCGAGTGCTATAATACATACTTTAAGTTTCCACTGCCGGGTACTTGAATTCACAAGTATAAGTTAAATGTATTCATTCGTTTATCTTCCATTCGACAGCACATCTATTCGTTCGTTTCATACGACTGTATTCTTCTGAGTATTCCGGATTCGGAATGTATAATATACGCTTATTGTATACTCCACGTATTCGTGCTTCAGTACATCGATATGATAAAATCCCGGGTAGAATAGAATCGCTCGCTTCGAAGATCGCTTAAAGATCGGTAGACATTCGGATGAGCTCCACTTTCGTAAAAATAGCCACTGCAGCGAGAGATTGTCGCACGGCGGTGGGTGGTGGAGGCCGCAGTCGTTCCGAGTCTGTTTTACATTCGTAATCCTCCTTTGGCCGCGAGTCAACTTTACAGACTCATATCCTGCTTGAAACGACAATGAAACGGTGAGGCAATGAAACCACAAGACAATTGATACGATTATATAATTAAGTGTCAAACGTTTCCAATTCTTGTAAATCTTAGACTCAAGTGTTTTCAACTTTTTCAACTTTTATGAATCGTTACTCCCCAGCTCCAATATTTACAATTTATAATACATTCCCATTGCAAAGGAGAAATCCGTCGAACGAATTAAATTAAATTAAATTGAACAATTGACGGAACACCGATCGGAAAAGTCATCGAAATGTGACATTGAAATAATTGTCCGTTCCATCGATGCGATAAAAGTCTCACAAACACCGAAGAGCAAATCGATGTTCTTTGGCTATTGGAATTTCCCCTCGAGTTGTATTTTGCCGCAAAGTAAATTTTCGACTGAACTGATGT
The DNA here is from genome assembly GCA_933228735.2 of Amblyteles armatorius. Taxonomy (NCBI): domain Eukaryota; kingdom Metazoa; phylum Arthropoda; class Insecta; order Hymenoptera; family Ichneumonidae; genus Amblyteles; species Amblyteles armatorius. Next base: position 10,365,675 of record OW121690.1, read on the forward strand.
CGAACCGTGCACATATTGATGAAATACTGGCTTTGCCGTGCTCGGCCGCGGCCAATCCCCTCCCATGGGTCAGCGCATGCACGCCGCACAGCCTCCCTTGGTCCAGTAGCTTTGAGCACTGCTGTTTTCCTACTGGACGAACGTGATCGGTCTCGATTTCGAATCGATATAGCCGGTAGTTAAACGCACTGTAAATATTCCATCCCACCCTCGTTCCGCGCATCGCCGGTGAGCCTACCGCCACGATGAAAATTCAATTCAACCCTTCATCCATAGAACTTGTCACGCGCGCGGCGCGGCGACGAATCCTAAACCCATTGCCCGATCGTTTCGCGCACACGTGGAAACTATTGTATAACCGGTTTACCCATCCGCATGAGCCGACCTCGCGGCCAATGACAACCGCCCCGCTACGAGTGTCGATGAATGAATGAGAAATCACACTAAAAAAATGTATCCGCTTGTCCCGCGACGGTGAGCATAATTTTCCACAGATACTCGATACCCAGTGCACGACGAACGCTCGAAAATTCATTGAAAGCATATATTTGGTATCAAAAACGCGATCGTTGTTACAACTTTCCTTCAAACTTTAACTCGTTAGCAAATCACCGACGTTATCGCGACCTCGCATTTGCTTTCGTTTCTCCATAATTGCCAACGTCGATAGAATCGGATGTCAACGTAGACGATTTTTTTTTTTTGCACCCGCGAATGATTCGAACGCGAAGTTGGCGTATTCCGTCGGTTGACGCCCGATCCGGAAAGGTTCGAAAGCCATCTACACCCGATCAGGACCTTGCACCACCTCGGCCATGCCCGAGCAAATTTCTACCCGGGATCCATGATTCGATCACCCTCGCGAGTTCCACCCACCCCTCGTCGCAACATTCCCGATTGTCACGCTATACGCCACCAAATACGAACGGAGCTTTCGGTACGGACCGGGAGAAGTGCCTGTTTTAGATTCGCGATGTACGAGTGCAGGGGAAGAGGGCGGGGGGGGGGGGGGGGGGGGGGAGAGTGGGACTGCTTCCAGATATCACTCCATCCGGCAAAATTCAATTTACCGTCACGTATACAAGGACTTAGATATACCCGGGCTCCCGGGCTGAAAGTTACCATTGTAGATCGTACACAACCCCGCACTCACCCACGAGCTCCACAACCCCCGCCGTGCATGTATCGCTGGCTTCGCTTCACTCTCCACTCCCGTCGCACTTTCCTCGCGGGAATTGCATAGCCAGTTTTCGACGAAACGGCCGCAGCACAAACAGATTTTTCCGTCGTACCGTATGTACGTAACTTTGTGTATACCGTTTCTGCAGCGACGCGTATTCCGGGGGTATACACACGGCCAGGGTTGAAGAGAATATACAGCGGAGTGCAATGTTCCCGATTGCGGACGACGATTCTATCGAGGTCGCACCTGGCGGACTATACACTCGAGGGTGTATATCGCATTTGTTTCCCTCGGTCACGGCGCAAGTTGCGCTGTAATGGGATAGACTCGATAAAAAATATTCTCGAGCGCTGGATCCACGAATATCTGTTGGGGAGGGACGGATCCCGAGGCGGAAAACATTTTTATCTTGTTTATCGCACTTGCCTGTGCGCGAGGCCGGCCGAACTGTGAGAAAGTTAAAAATGATGATGCGTTTTGGACATAGAATCGTTATTTGTATGACAAGGGTGCAGAAAGTGAGTTCTCGAGTGTGACATTCACACGAGTCAGGATTCCATTTTCTAGGCTCATGCCATTCACATAATTTTGGAGCATGGCACTTTCTCGCACTAGTGCGGGAAAAAGACTATGTTGCGTTTGTACGCATGCGCGGTATTTTTCTCGCACGCATAATTTTGCAGAAAGGCCCTTTTTCGCACTCGTGCGGGAAAAAGACCGTATTGCCTTTGTACGCATGCGCAATATTTTTCTCGCACGCGATGCGAAAAAGTGTCACTGTGCGCACAAATCACAGGAACGGAAAGCGGTATTTTACGTGCATGCGCTAGGAAAATGGTAATGTATTCAATGCTCTGTGATCGCAAAGAAATGAGTCGCCCCAAATTTATAAATAAATCGTGACGAATAGGACAAAAGCAGAGACCCGAGGATCACGATAGATACACGTACTCGAGAATCGAGAGAAGAAATATTTTGTCTCGTCGGTTGGGGGAATATAGAGGGTGGACGGTCCGGACGAGAGAGAAACTTGCAACCTGGGGCATCGTGAGGATCGGCCGAAAGCCTGTTTGTGACCCCCGAGGCGAACTGCGAAGCCTCGGTAACGTACTGCGCGCGCACACACAGCAATATGATTTTCACGAGCGTCGACGCTCGTATAGCCAGTCCGGAACACGAGCCTCGAATTCATTGGGATTTCCCTTGATTTATAGAAGTAGGGACAAAAAAAAAGCCTCGACACAGCCAAAGCCTCCGTTGTCCGAGCACTGAATTTTAATATTGATGCGACATGTATATAGCTTCGAGCGCGCCGGGTACAATTCGCTACCGGATCTTCGACAATTGTTGTTGTCGTTGCTGTTGTGTTTTTTTTTCGTAGATCTGATCCGAGGTTCAGGTGTCCTAACTTTTTGTCGACGACACGGATAAAATTTATTGCGAAAAGGGCCGATCGATGTAAAGGTTTCTGCATAATAATAAAGTACGTTTCCGTTGCCGGACAGTAACGGGCAGAAAGTAACGGTATTATCGACAAAGCTATTAGTTGGGTATAATTGGACTTGAGATAAAAAAAATATATATATATATATATATATATGTTTAAAAAATGAGGAAACTACATGCGAATACTTTATTTTTCATGGTATTTGATCGGAATCGCGAACAATTGAATGTTGAGTCCAAATTGAATTTCAATCCGATTGACAGTTTATCATTCTACGTTGCACTGCACTGGAGTGTGACGCCATTTGTTAAATTATCTACCGCATAATTAACATTGCTAATAATTATCGTAATTATCGACACGGAACGCCAAGCGTCAAAGCTAATTAACCTGATTACTGCAAATATCGGGTATTGTCGTGAATTTACGAATTCAAGTGTAATATTTTTTTACGTACCGGCGTTTCATCGTACAGGTATACAAATTCAGTTTCCGCCGGCCTTCGAGCAGAAAGTGCGTAACAAAAAACGTAATTTGTGTAAACGAAAGTGCGTAACGCGGCAAAACGATTTTGAATGCCATCGAATATCCTGTTGTACATTTTTCTAAATCGGCCGCGCATATTTACTACACTCTCAATAATTTATATTAAAAGTTGAACATTTAAATGTTCATATCGCTTCCTCATAAAAGTTAAAAATTGAATTTGTCATATCGTTTCATGATAAAAGTTGAAAATTGAAATTTTCACATCGCTTCCTCACAAAGGTTAAAAATTGAAATTTTCACATGTTTTCTCATAATGTGCCTTCATTCGCAAAGCTTCTTCTACGAGAAAGTATTCTCTCAGTTTTCGGCTGATTGCTGCATTCATACGCATGCGCAGTATTTTTCTCGCACGCCATCCGAAAAAGTGCTTTACAGCTCACACTTCAACAGGACCGGAAACCGATATTTTACGTTCATGCGTTAGGAAAAGTAATGACACTCACGACGTTCACAATTTCCGAAGAAAGAAAGAAAAAAGAAGAAAAAAAATACGCGGAGAAGCGGATCCTGTCGAAGACAATGTATCTGTGAGGGACATAAAAAGCAGATGTGGTATCGGTGGGTATCGTTATTTCGTTAACACCTCTCCAGATCGGGGTCGACAGCGGTGTCGAGTTTTATGGAGCACCGTGGCGCGCGCGGTGCTCGAACGAACAAACGTCCGCTTGAGCCGCGTAGAAAAACTTATGGAGGTTCCGCGCTTCCGTAAACGATGAGAGATGACGGTATAGCACTCCGGTGTGAGAGGCGCGGGGCGGGGCGGCAGGATGTGCAACAGAAAGGGATATAGAGGGAAGGCTTTAAAACGCCTGGGAAATAAGTAACTGTCTCGGCTTCCTGTTGCTCCGGTTTTCCGGATTATCCGATCTCAAAGGGGCTAAGAGGGGGATGCTCCACTCCCCCGGGGGACACAAGAGCTGCCTTATTCGCCTAACAAATAATAAACCTTGCCGCTACTACTCGTGCTGGCTTTGGCTTCCTCCTCTTCTTCTTCTTCTTCTTCTGCTTTGCACTGGTTTATCTTTTGCGGTACTCCTTCTTCGGTTATTTTCGCGGCTACTTTATACACACAGAGACCGGTATTCTTTCCTCGAATGTCGCGTGCCTCCGGCGTTTCGCGGCAGTGAACCAGTCGGAGAGGCGACAGAGGAATAAAACAACTTTTCGCTCATATCTCGCGTTTCTCGGCTTATCTCGCCTGTATACGCACGTATAAATTTTTGTTTTTCCCATGGCGTCGATGTGTCGGTCGATCGCGTCTTACGCTCTCCGTACGTTCCATTGCGAGAGCCTCGATTGTCTCAAGAAGGGAGACAATTCTTCCCACGAACATGAAGATATCTGCATAAGACTAAATTTCATCAAGTTGTAACAGCCGTGTTTCGCATCGGGTAAACTTTGATCGGAAGTTCACCTAGAGAATGAAATTCTAGAAGGGAAGAATTGTTTTTTCTTCTCAAAGCCGTGCATCGATAAATATTCGCCGAAGATGAAATTCGATGTTATGCAGATGAATTTTCAGGCTCATTTCTTCCTGAAAATTCTTTGAGGAACTTTGAGTTTGGGAAGTTCGGTCTCTGGCACGCCCGTTGGTCAAGCAGTGTTGTTCGTCAGTTGCGCAACGAAGATATTGGGAAGGAGCAGCCGTCAAAGGACATCGAAAGGAAAGATTTTTCGAGGTCCTAGCGGTGACTGGATCGGGGGCGAGAAATCCGGTGATCTTTCATTCTTTTATCCGACCCCTTTCATATAACACATCCCGTCAAATTGCAGATTTCAATATGTCCCTGCTGACGGAACGAGGCATAAAAATCGCCGGTAGCCCTGAGGTCCAGTTGGTTCGAGTATAAAACCAAAGGAGCTTGTCAATTTTCTCAGTGATATTATTTTTTTTATTCTCTTTCTCGGTCGGGACGCTTTTTCAATGTGCCGAGTACACTCCGGTTCGTTTAATATTTTGCGAGCGGGCGTTGCGAAATTTTTTAAGTGCACGCTCGTATCTTCCCTCGGCGTAAAACTTTGGGGGAGAACGGGATAATGGCGATTATGGGGTAATGCTACACTTAAACTTTACACGACACGTTGAGAACGAAAAAGCAACGCGACCGCGGTAAAACGATGAGTTAGAAACGTTAAAGCGAATGCCTCCGAATTTTCACTATTCGGAAAAGCATAGAAATCAATTTTAGAAGATCGCACCGTTGTCTGCCAGCGAGACATTTGCTGACACACTCTACTTCCGCGCAGCGTTACACCACTTTCCGTTTATCTAGCAATATCGCAGTGATTCAGTCCGAGCACTACAGAAAGTCCACATAGAGTAAAAAAAAGTTTGTACTCTTTAAAACAACTTCTTGTCCACAAAGTCCACAATTTTCAATTTTTTAATTTTTGGAATGCACCATCCGGCTTCTAGTTTCACAAACAAAAGTACAAACTAAAATTGTCGTAAAATATAAGGACAAGTTTGTATATTCAAGCCTGAACGGACGAGTTTGACAAAATAGTTTTTACGAAACTTCGTATTCCGATTTTACGAAATTATTTTGTACTGCACAAGTTGCACTGATGCATTCGGTCTCGTCGCGAAGTCACATCGTGCTCTAACGTTTAGTATTTTTGTATAAAAAAATAAATAAAAAATGCGATCCCCGCGCTCACTTATCCGCGAACCGGCCAAAGTGTCCGCCCACAACAGTAATCCGACACTTAAGTGTAATGTAAATTACATGCAAATGCTACACTTAAACTTTATACACGACACGTTGAGAAGGAAGAAGCAATGCGACCGCGACGAAACTATGAGTTAAAAACATTAAAGCGAATACTTCCGAATTTTCGGTATTCGGGAAAGCATGAAAATCAATTTTACGAGATCGCACCGTTGTCTGCCAGCCACACATTTGCAGACGCACTCTCTTTCCGCCCAGCGTTCTACACCACTCTCCGTTTATCTAAAAATGTCGCAGTCATTCAGCCCGGGCACTACAGAAACTCGACGCGTTGCACTGATGCATCCGGTCTCGTCGCGGAGTTATATCGTGCTCTAATGTTTAGTATTTTTATTAAAAAAAAAAAAAAAAAAAAAAAGGCAAGAAAAAATGCGATCTCCCGCGCTCACTTATCCGCGAGCCGGCCGAAGTGTCTGCCTACGACAGTAATCCGTACACCGCGTTACGGAGAGACTCTACAGAAGAGGTAAGAGCGGAAGTCAGGGGCGTAACGATAATGGCTTTGGAGTGTCGCTCGTCCCGCTCGAGTCTCTGCTTCTCGTCGTTTCTCAGCTCGTCTCGCTTATCGTGTTCGCACTCTCACGTCGTATGCGTATATTATGGAAGAGACGAGTGGAGAGACTGAACGTGTTATACACATGGACGTACATGCACGTGGAGACGGAACATCGAAGGTGTTGGGGGATTAATGTGAGCTGTGCACTGGCGATGATAGGACCTATTCGCAAACAGCGATGCTTGATGCGCGCTGCTATCCCTTTCTCAACCTGAATCGCACGGATGACGATGGGGCGAGGAACTCCAAAGCTGTATAGCTGTTAGCCAAACAATCAAGCGAAAGCTACGGTAAATGCTCGCAAACACAATTGTTCACGTGCCTGCAGAGCCGTCCTATCGACGAGGGAAAGGACTTTGCGCATTGATCTTATATATATAAGCGGTAGGCAATAAAAATGTAAGTGTGTTATAGTTTCCTGTAATTCACCCGGTTATCGGGATGAAATATCGCGTCCGGAAATTAGCGGACAGTTATGCGAGAGCGACAACTTTATGAGAAAAGGATGGGCGAGGATACGCGATGGTGACGGAAATAGAGGGGGAGAAAGAAGATTATGCGGACAAATGCTCGTCGTTGAGTACAACGAGCATGGTAAATCAGCCGAGCCACTCTCGCCACCAGCTGACCATTCCATCGCTCGTATTACTGCATGAGCGCCACGAGCACATGCGTGAAGTGCATCGTATATACGTATAGGTATACTGATGACCGTAGGGCATATACATATCGTTAAGGTCTCGTCGCGTCTGCATTTCTGTCCGTTGGTCAGCCCGTGAACCTGCAGCTGCGTGATGCACGATCGGCGGTCCGTAGCTCGCGACCGTAAACTCGGCGGAGTAGATGAGAGGCACAATTGTTGGCACGTTCTCACTTTTCGGCAACGGATTGCAAACAAAATATGCAGCGGAGCCGGACGCGGTCGAAGCGAAATTCGCCCCTTCCCGCTGCACAGTAGAAAATGTTTGTACTTTTTAGAACAAATTTATTGTCCACATACGTCGATAATTTTTTATTGGTTAATTTTCCGATCGCAACATCCGGCTCCAGTTTTACAAACAAAAGTACAAACTAAAATTGCTGATGACACGGGAAATATTCGAGACTTAACTAACGGGATTGTGACTTATTTTAGGAAATTTTTTTTTACAGTCAGTGTTAGCCTGTAAATATTGTTCGTATTGTGGTTCTTTTTGTCAACCTAGTGTGAGGGTCTTTGGTTAGGGTAAGAGTGGGGAATATGGCCCGGTCCATATATAATTGATTTACGTGTTAATCGAGGTGGGCCATATTCACCACTTTTACCCTATACTGAGCTTCAGTGATAGATGCAGTTTTAAAATTTGTTCTGTGTTAAAATTACATTTAGGGGAAAACGACCCCGATCTTCAATCTTATGTCCAACAAGACAAGGTGAATAATCTTCCCCGGAAGGAAAACCCACCCCATACCATTTTCCAATCTACGAGCATCTACAAACGGACAAGTAGACTCATTTATATCATTGTCCGATCGATCGTCGTTGAACATTGTACTCCGAGTACTTAAAGGCGAACTCTCTATAATTTTTCAGATAAATAAAAACAATGCTCAAAAAAAAGCTTCGAAATTCGAATTACGAAATTACAACTTTCCTTATGCTCCGAAACTTCAACTTCTAATTTATTATTCTCACATGTTAATCATATGGACGAGCTATTTGCTCATATTTTACCATTCGCGATTTCTTTCGCGAACCTTAACTACGTCCCCGTCAACGCTCTACCGCTGATGTCGACGTCCGACTTCCGCGACCGTCGACGAAAGAAGCCCAAATTAAGAAAGACGCATCGAAGAGACCTCGGAGATGGCACTGAGAGCCAGAACGACTCGACGTTGGTCAGTTTGATTGACACTAATTATTCGCTTTTCTTGCAATTCCGGATAGAGAATTCTCGCTCTAACCGCTGCGCGGAAAGCTTCCGGTAAATTTCTTGCCGAGCATTCATGTACATGTGGACGGACGAGACGCATCATAGTTTTTTTTTTTTTTTCTAAGAAATTTTCTTCACCAGCAGAGTGTAATTTCGATATTTCTCATTCGGTCCTTTCCTTTCCTCTCGTTTCATATACACACATACACACGACGAATGAATAACGTTCGCAGAACTCGATTTATTCTCCTTTCGCCGAGCGGACTCTCCACCCGCGCTATTTGTCTTTCGTTCAATTGAAAAGACCTCTTTTTTTCCCACCCTCTTCTCGCTCGCTCGGTTTTCTATCCTCCGGAACGGTCGCCTTTTTGGCCTCGCCGCGTGAGCGCGCGCTCCGGTCCGATACGAAAAGGCGATTATTGCCCCCGGGGTTTCCCTCCCGGTGCGACTCGAGTTCTTCCCTCTTTTTTTTCTCTTTTTCCTCCACTTATTGCAACGCCCCGCGACCACAATCCGTGCTCTTCTGACGCCCGTTACCGTCAGTTCGTGCGGCTTCCGGCGAAGGCCGGATTAATCGCCACTTAAATTCTCGAGAAAGCAAAAGATTTGCCGGGAATCACGTAGCGCTACTAAAACCACCTGAAAACCGAACGTGCCGGGCATTTACCACGGAGTTACTCTAACCCGATGGACATGTTCATTGCTGTGAATGTAAGCCGTGCAAAATTACGTATGGAGACGGGACGACCGTCATGGAACAAAAAAAAAATACAAGTCCACAGAGACCGAACAAACAAGAAATTGCAGAGTTTCGCAAATATTTCTAGTAGGGTAAAAGTGGGGAATATGGACCGGTCCATATATCATTGATTTACGTGTTGATCGAGGTGGGCCATATTCACCACCTTTACCCTACAGTAGAGCCTCGCTCATGCGACCTTCGATCAACCGAACCTCCGCGTTGACCGAGCTGTAGGCTCTGATAATACGGAAATCTCGGATAAAACTGATAAAGCAGCAATGCCCACGCGCAAAGTAGTCCGTAAAGACCACTTTGTTGCATATACGCTTAAACTTGCAGAAGTTTGCTACGTTTTTGTATTGCTCGCTGCAAATACAACAGTTCCGATTTTACAGTCAATGATTTATGTTTATACAAGCTTAATGTTAATTAACTAAATTATAATTATGTTAAAAAAATAACTATATTATCTTATAAAAGTTAATATTCATATGAAGTGGTGTGTTATTTTTTTAAATACATGATAGCAGTACAAGTTTGAATTGAGTATGTTATCCGTGTTATCCAAGATTTCACTAATGCAACTCTGTCCAGATTACCTCGGATAAACAGGGTTCCACTCTACCTGAAGTGCCTATCGAAGGACAAAAAAAAGAGCACGGAAGATCCAAAAGTTACCGATACGGAGAAAATTCATTCGTGACGCAATGCATCAAATGCCAGAGCAACGACGGCGTCGCGTTTCACAGTGGCCTCCATCAACGACCGCTCGAGCGCCGCCGATTAGAAGTAATTAAACGACCGTGCGCCACCTGTTTAAAAGAGTCGATTAACGACCGAGAGACGAAGCAAATTAGAGTATAAACGATTGCAAGGCGCTCCACCGTTGACTTTACACCGATTAATCTGAAACGCGCCGACCACCCCCTCATCACCTTCTCACCCTTCCGTAACAATAAACCGGAGTTTCCACCCGGCTGTAATGATGGATAGACCCGTCGTGGAGCATTCGATCCAAGTTACTCGATGAACCATGTAATCTTGCCCCGCCACTTTCTCCCACGCCCATTGATTTCCCGATTGTCTTATCCGAGACGAACGAAGACGAACGCGACGGGAACTTACGGGTGCGTTTCTCGCCGGGATCTCCGCTCGCGGCGCTCCGGGCGCACCTGGGCGAATCGTCTCTCGCTTATCAAACTTCCAAACCCGGGGGCCGCGCGCGAGTTTCAACGATACGGCCAAGTTGCATCGTTGCATTTGCATTTGAACCCTACCCCGAGCCGGCCCGGTGGCTGGGCGAGCCGGGGTGTGCGGGGTGCGCGGCGACGAGCCGAGTAGCAATAAGAGCGGAAACGCCCAGCGACTCCGTGTCATAAACCGACGTAATTTTATGCGCAAAGAGGGTACACCGGGGCGAATGGCGCGTAGCTACGAGCCCGCTGATTTCGGAGCGGGACGGAGCGAGAGAGATCCGCGCGGCTAAAACCGGTCGGGCATAATTCCATTCCATGGAGAAATCCCACAGTCGAGTTCGTCGCCGTTTCGCCGAAGCAAAACTTTTCCGTAACCGCGAATAAAGCGAGAGAGCGCGACGCGGAACTCGTAAGAGTTCAACGTCGGCGCCCGCGCCCAAGGAAATCCGCTCGAAATCTGCGCTCTCCCGGGCTCTCGTATACTTGTTTAAGGGGGTATAAGAAGTTGCGATGAAACCCCCGCGGTGCTTGTAAGACTCCCGGGACGATATCCGCCCCCCCCCCCCCTCGTCGACAACTTTCCTCGTCCTAATTGTTTTCTGACTGCGATAAAACCACGACTCGTTATGCTCCTAAAATGAAGAAAAGTATTTTATACAGATGGAAGATTTCGTTCGAACGTCCGACGGTTCCGAACGACGGGTTGGAACACTTGCGATCGGAGTCGAAACTTCCAAATCCAAGGAAACATTTTTTTTTTTTTTTTTATTCACCGGTAGTAAAAGATTTCTCGCGAGGCGAATCAATGTACCAGGCGTTGTGATTCCGTCGATGCACCGCAGAAGGAAAAGCTCCACCCATCGGTAGAGACGAGAAGCAGTCGCGGAAGGCACGGGCTGAAAATAATGCGCGACGGTGAGACAGCGACGAGTTTCTAATTGTCGATGAAGGGAATAGAGACGAATCCGACGAGGCCAGGGGGTGCGAGGAAATGGCGTGCACAGCGTGGAAGTCTGGGCCCCGGGTCTCTCTCCTTCGGCACTGCGCCGCGAGGAATGATAAAGGCGGGGACGGAAAGAGACAGAGCGGAACGGCGAAAGGGCCGAGGAACACCTCGGGCCATGCCTAATGAGCTTCCTGGAGCACGCGACTGCGAACCCATCACCATCGTCACAACGGTATCCAGCATTCTGGATTGAAGCCACGCGGAGGCAACCCGGCCGGAGACAGACTTCGACTTCGACGACGACGACGGCGGCGGTGGCGGCGACGACGACGACGACGGCGGTGGCGGCCGCGGCGGCGGCGGCGGTGGCGGCGGCGGCGAGCCAACGCTCGGGGATTTCTACCAAGGCCGAATAAGAACTCTCTCAAACTCACAATCGGCACTGTGACCATTGTCTTCGCCGAGGTAGAGTACGTCACGGGAATGGCGCGAATGACTGTTTTAATAACGCACCAGTACGGATGACAATTCAACTTAAAAGGACAAAAAAGAAGCGGCAAAGACTCGGAACGAGGGATGCACCGGTGAAAAAAAAAAGTGAATAGGGTCGGAGGCGGACGAGCGTATCTTGCGACCGTAATGCCGATTCACCAACACCAGCCTCTCACCGAGCGCTTCTTGGCGAGCAGGAAAAAAAGGAGGATCCGCAGCGACAAATAATAATTATAAAAATCCCCCTCCGTGCATTAATTATTCATTCGATCGGGCTCAGAAGGGGAGAGCGAGAAAGAAATAATAATTATTGCACCAGGGAGGTATGATTGTTGAATCCCTCTGCTCCACGGCCGTTATCTCGGTCACACATTTTTTCCTCTTCGCTGTTCGTATTTAAAACGCGGAGGCAAAGTGTCATGGGACATTGTCGAAAAGTGTGCCGATGCTTTCGGATCTTTTTTTTTTTATACACCTCGAATGTCGTATAATTGTCGAGATTTCAATTGCGGCGGAGCATCCGTCGATTTTGCGTATTCTGGATACCCAACCGTAACGGAGATTTTATCCTCAGTCCGTAAAATTATTTTAGTCTTTTTATTTAGATTTTGTTGTTGAGGTAGTAAAAAGTATATTTTTTTATTTTTTATATCGGAAGATCGAACTCTTCTGAATCGAATGCGCGAAGAATGAAGATAATTGGCGGTCCCACTATAATGATATTTATTTTCAAAGTTAGGTGCTTTTAGTACTTAAACCTATAACATGACTTAATTTTTTACCTCCAAACGCACCCCACTCTTTTCTTGATCATAAAACTTGTCCTATACTGATAGACAGACTTTCTCGTACATGGTTTTCTTCGTTTTTTCATAAGGAAGAGAATGGTGAAAGAGAAATCTGATTTTATTTAGATTTAATTAATGAAAACCCCATTTGAATTCTGTAAATCGTAAAAGATCTGCAAAAAGCTAATTTTTTTCGCGTTCGCGTGGAGGTGCGTTCGTACCCAGTTATGTGTTGTTGAGTTAAAAATCCGACTGCAACGCTGCCCTGTAGCAGCTTACCTGCAATGTGTTTACCTTCTCTGCAACGTCGACAAATGCCTTTGTATATTTTTTTAAAAAGGTATTAACATTGTACATCTGTAAACGCGTAATCGTAACAAGCTTTCCACGTTAGTCCCGAAAGCTCAAAGGGGAAAATCTCCCTGGTGTAATAAGAAAGCGGAGAAAAAAGGAACGTTTGAGCGATAGAGTTCCGGATTTTTAATTACGTTAGAGGAGACCCGCTCTGCAGAGGAGGAGAGAGCGAGAGAACTATCGGAGTGAGTAAAAGGCTCAAAGGAATACTTCGAGAGCCGAATGCGCAAATTTACCGGAAAACCTTCGACACGAAAATGTCACGGTACAAATGGCGTAGGATATCGAGGGAATTGGAGGAATAGTGGAATGAATAGTTCACGTGGAAAGAGAGGTCGAATGGTTTTGCGATAAAATTTCAATGATGCTCGCTCGAGTTCTCCCGCGCGCATGCCGGGTCCGAGTATTCAAAGCGATAGCGACGGATAGAATGGAGGGCGAAAAAGGAAGAAACGTTGGACACGGGTGCGGTTCGATTTAGGCAAACCAATTAATCGAAAAAAAAACACGGCATTTTACACACATACACATACGAAACACCGCTCTTTTATTTTTTTATTTATATCTACCTGACTTTTTTTTCCTTGTTTCGCTCCTCGCTGTTTCGGTTCGCTGGACAGCTGACCGAAATAACGCGGGACGCGGTTGGGTTCGACATCGCGGTAGGGGACTTGTGTTGGTCGATGGATGAATGGATTCGGAAATCTGAGTCTTTGCAACTTTCACGCTGAAGGTTTTCGGGCCTCATGAAGTGCCTGTTTCGGTCGCCAAGTCGCGTCCCTCACGGATCTCAGAAAAAAACGACGTCAAGAAAGTGAAGAAAAATCATGCATTTTTGAGCCTCGTGAAACGCCCTTTTTCGGACGTCCGATTTTTGTCGTTGTTTATTTTATGACGAAAGTGAAGAGAAATCATGAATCACTTTCGATATTTCCGACCCTCATGAAATGCCCTTTTTCAGTCACCAAGTCGCGTCCCTCACGGACCTCAGAAAAAACGACGTCCGATTTTTTGTCGTTGTGATTTTATGACGAAAGTGAAAAAAAATAAATCATGCATCACTTTCGAAGTGTCCAAAGTCGTGTACGCTATACATCGAGGGAAAGCGTGTTCTATCTCTATTTATTAATAAAACCGTAATAACGGCGTGTACCAGCAAACAAAAAGCTTCATATACGGTTTGGTTAACTGGACGGTGCAAGCTGCGCCCATATTTCAAGTCGAAAGATTTTTCGATAAGTCAGCGCTTTTCCTAACCCGGCTCGCCTCGCCTCTGGCGGGGTTCATCTCTCGTGGTATCAGCACCTCTCACCTGCGTCTCTCTCCTCGCCCTTCGTCCTCACCGCCCGGGGCTCTCAGCGCTTTTTCCAGCCAATTTTCACACAATAATTCCCGCTACCGCTTCTGTACTATCGAGAATAACTTTCGTAGCTCGTACGAAGAAACGAAAAATTTCTACTCACAGAGCCTTTTTGCAATTATGAAACTATGACATTAAAAAAATATATATATATATATACAATATATAAATCTTGTGTCAATTCCACACCCAGCGTAATTTCATTGATTTATTTATGAAACTTTTATTTTATGCGCTGCTCGATTCGTGACATAAATATTTCTGATTGAAGCGTGCGGAATCGGGAATTCCGCAGCCGTACGCAAGATCCGCGTGAAAGTCTCCTCGACTCAAAGAGGGAGAAAAAAAAAATATATATATAGCTATAAATATATATATATTGAAGAGATGCCCGACGGTAAAGCGCGGAGAAGACAGCGGAGAGAACAGCGAGTATACGAAAGTTTCCGGTTATAGTAGAAACGAATTCCTCGCGATTTCCGTCTTCGGCGTGACAATAAGGAACAGGGGCAACGCGGAGCCCCTCGGCCACCTAATTAAACTTATTTGCGTCACTTCCGTTCTCCGTTCCACTTTCGTTGTTGTCGATCTTTTTCGTTCCAAGCGAAATTCAACAAGTTTTAAAGGCTAGATTGACAAAGATAGGAGGGAGGGGGGACAACAAAAAAGAAGAGAAAAGGCGGAAAGAAAGAAAAGACGAAGCGGAAGGTAGACTGTTGATCGGTATACGACATAGCCTGCTGGCTATGCAGGGGTTGGCCAAATAGGTCAGCGTTTTATTGGTCTCTCTTAGGGAGGGGCGATTAATCGTTCTCGCGCAAGCTCTCGCAGTTAAAGTAAGTCGAAAGTAATGGACAAACGATTTTTCTCTCCAGCTACTCAAACGCTGCCGCTCTTGTCGGGACAAATTTCGCGGCGCTCACAACGAAATAAAATTCACTCGGTTTCTCGTTTCGTAAACTCCAATTCGCACCCGTCGCCGCGTCGTCTTTCCTCGGCGGCCAGCGCCGTCGATGAGTCATCTACTCGCTCGAACCGATCACCGATAACAAACATTTTCCAATTAAAATAACGAGAAAAGAAGAAGAAAAAAGCTGGCGTGAAAAGATGTTGAGTAGTTTGAGAAATCGTTAAATTTGCTAAGCGCCTCGTGCATGCGGGATTTTTCGTCGACGGATTTTACGTTCCTTGCCGACGAAATTACACGGAGTTTCACCGGTATCTCGTGCCGAACTGTGCCAAGCCGAGGAGTACGCTCTCGGAATCGAGGGTTTTATCCCACCGCGAAAAGCGGCGGAAGCAGCGGTAAAACGAAACCTTAATACAGGATCCTAATCCCGCGCAATTAACCCGACGAAATCGTACATGCGATAAGAACGAAACGAGGTCTCCCCCTCCGCCCCCTTCACCCCCTTGGCGTTTTCCCGTCTCTGTATCTCTCTTCGGCCACGTCCATCGCGTTCTAATCGCTAGCCGGCGCACGGCAGAACGTACCAGTACAATAGGGTGAAGAGCAGAACCGGTGTCAGTGACTACTGCTCGTTTCACTCTACCCACGGTAATGTCTGGGATGGTTCGACTGACTGGTGGAACAGACAGACGGAGAGTGCGACCGAGAGCGGGGGGGGGGGGGGGGGGGGGGAGGAAGCCGCCTACGCGAATCGGATTTTAACGCGATTCAAAATCCTAAGGCGCGCAGACCGGGTGACGACACTCGAGCAGCCGAGTGTCGTCTCGGAACCGAATATAACTGCTTGGAAAAAAAAAAAAAAAAAAAAAACAATAGCTCGTCCGGACGAAAGAGGAAAAATTGTAATCCGCCGGTCGGGTAAAAAGCAGCGTCGACCAAACGCAAAACGGAACAAGCCGCGGTGACTGAAGATGCGAAACCGGTGGACGACGGAGAAACACGTATGCAGGCAAAAGGGTGAAGGGATGTGCGGAGCTCTTTTCCGAGCGGCAGGTAGAACAGTTTCCTCCTCCCGCCCGCGTGCGCGATGAGGACGGCGGAGGAGGATAAAGAAGACAAAGGAAGGGGAGGATGAGAAGGAGTGGCAGGGCAAGGGTGGCCGTGCCGTACCCTTGCCTCGGGAATCATTAGGCCGCGCCGGCACTCTCCGTCCCTCGTAACGTAAAGCGGATTTCGTCGGCTAAGCAGATGGAAATGTAGCCGATGTGAATGCAGTAATGCACCCTCGGTCCGAGCTCGCGGCGCGTCGAGCGCGAAAGTACGAGTACCGTGGAGCTTCGAGCCTCCTCCGCGCTCCGGACTCTCCCTCCCGAATACAATTATCCTTGTACCTACATATCGCTCGGACGTTCGCGAATTTGAGCGTTAGCTATTTATGCACCCCCGGGCGAGGCCGCGCATGGCCGCGCGCGCGGAGAATGCACACGTACCCGGTTCACGATCCGGAAGAAACGGGGAAATATCGCCGTGCGCGCGCGGGCCGAGCCTCACTCGGACGATCTAACAAAGTTGTACTTATTCGGATTAAGGTCGTTACGTGATTATCCCGGTAGGAATAACAGTCGTTGCTCGATGTTCGCTGTACCGGTCGTGTGCGTAGCGGCTGAGCGCGGGCAAAGAATTTAAAAATCGAGAAACATATTCGTACTCTTGGGTAGAGGAGGGCGGGTGCAAAATGGGACCGTGGGGCAAAAGGCAATTTTCCAATAACTTTTGGATGGTGGCGATGGTGGTAAGTGGGGCAAAACGGGATAGTCGGGGCAAAACACCATTTTCCAGTAACTTTTGGATGGTGGGGATGGTGGAAAGTGGGGCAAAAAGGGGTTGAAAATCCGGATGTGTCGTTGGGGCAAAATGGGGCATCCAAAAATTATTGGGCAATTGAGTTTTGCTCCACTGTCCCATTTTGCCCCGCTCTTCCCTACACATGGTTCTGTTGAACAGTCTTGTACCTGTGAGCTTAGTGAGCTGACTAAAAAACGAGAAAAAAAATATCCATGATGATATTTAGATGATTAAACATGTGCAATGCTTATTTTACCTTCAATATGACAGTTTAAAACAAACAAACTAGCTTCCAAGATCCCGCCACAAACGGGCTCAACTTGTAGTATAGAGGCATAGTGCCGGATTGTCTCGACTATATTGTCAATTGAAGTAGACACAGACGGTTCAGACAAAGTGGAGAGTTCAAGGAAACCACCGAAGCGCAGTGTGTCAACATAATCGTTCTCAGAGTCTACAGGTCCCTCGCTCTCTCTCTCTCCTCGAAGAGCCACAGACTTCAAACCCACAGACTCGTTTGTGTGTTGAGCGCGGTACACGAAATACATAATCAAAACTCGTACTTTAGAGACGGGACGCTGATAAATATAGCAAAGATTTAAAAAAAATGTAAATCCAAATCGACCGAACGTCCTAAAACTGAACATAAAAATTATGTACACTATAAAAACAAGAGTGTTGTTTTAGTGCGCTTTAGGCGTGTAAATCGTAAAGTCAATTTTCATATGCTTTATGGTGTATTGATTCTCAATTCACATCGAAGTGTGTACATTTCACACGCTTTACGTGCATTGTTTTAACACGCTTTAACCGAATTCACGTATGTGGTTGCTTTCAGACACTTCTAGGTGTGTTCACATCCCCTCCTCCCGCAAAATATGTTGAAGTGTGTATACATTACAAACAAATATTAAAAGAATGTGCATTAAATGAAAGAGTCTTAATTCTTCAACTGCGTAATCGCTCATTGCAGCCTCTTACAAATTAATTTAAATGATTTACCCTCCATCTCAACCTCGTCATATCTCTCCACATCAGGGATATTTGCAGCTACGATTCTTAATTCACATCGAATTGGTACATTTTACACGCTTTACGTGCATTGTTTCAGGACGCTTTAAACGCATTTACGTATGTGGTTGCTTTTAGACACTTCTAGGTGTTCACATCCCCTCCTCCCGCAAAATATGTTAAAGTGTGTAAACATTACAAACAAATATTGAAAGAATGTGCATGAAATGAAAGAGTCTTTATTCTTCAACTGCGTAATCGCTCATTGCAGCCTCTTACAAATTAATTGAAATGATTTACCTTCCATCTCAACCTCGTCATATCTCTCCACATCAGGGATATTTGCAGCTTCTTCGTTCACTTCGACGACAGGATGCTTTCGATAGACATGCTGCTTGCGTGTTGTTTCAACCCGCAAGCCGAGCAACACGTAATTTAATAATGTATTTGGTTGGCGCAACACATGTAATATGTGTGTCATGGGTTGTTTCAACACACTTCACAACACGCTTGTTTTTAGTGCATTGAACGAAGACGTGCCTCTTCCGCGCAACGGTGTACCGAAGTACGAACAATTTATCCAATTGCATTTGAACCGCGTACAGATAATACACGGTCTACAAAACTACGCAGCTTCGTACAGATTCGTACCCACGAGATTATTGAGCGCAATAGCGTGCAAGCGAGTACTCGCAAGTTGGCCCACTGGGAGAAACTCGGCTCGCAAACCAACACAGGACCGCAATCACCCGTTTGATAAGAGAGGGTATCTAGAAGCAGTGGTGCACCACAAGGATGTACCGACTGACTCAGCTCGCTCACTCCGCGGTGAACGGCGGAGAATGAGAAAGCCAACTTCGCCAGACACCTTAAGGTAGCTATGTCGCTTTCCGCTCATCTCGCATAAGTTCGAGAAAAGTAAGTCAATATTGCAAGTACTTCTCGATAATATAAAAATCTAAAAAAATTCATGCAAATTAAAGGATGCAGAAGAGATTAATTTTGTACGATAATAATTCCAAAATGTTGTTAACAAATTAATCAAAATATTAATTGTTTAACAAATTGCCCGGCAAAACAACTATTTTTTTCTATGAAAATGATTCGTTTATTTTTCTGAATACGTGTGAATTTTTTCAGATTTTTCAATTAGCTTTGATTTTTCAATTTTTTTATTTGGAAAAATGTCTGAATAAACACAAAAATTAAAACTCATATTTTTATGTCATTGAGAAGTACTTGCAATATTCGCTTACTTTTCGATAACTCATGCGAGATGAGCGGGAAGCGACATAGCTACCTTAAGGCTTGGGTATTCGAAGACAGAGACGTCGTTGCGCGTCCTCACAACGGCTGCAGCCCGTTTCTACAGGACGCGATTCACCAAATGGTAAAAAAAAATGCAAAGTATCGCGACAATCTTATAACAGTAAAATTTTTTTTTTTACGAAAAACTTCAACAGTTCGATCTTTATCTCTCGCGGTGAAAGTCGATGAAGTTCGATAAAGTGACCAAAGTCAATCGCAATTTCGTCGAGGGTAGTTGTGCGTTCATTCTCATCGGATTATTTGTAACGCCTCGAGAAATGTGTGTGTGAGTCCGTGTGTGTCTGTGTGTATGAGCAGCATCGGACGAGATTCGAGGTCCGGAGGAAGGTCCTTTATCCGATACTGCGGCCTTTCTCTATTCTTGCTGTGAGCGCAACACAGGATGTCCAATAGCGCCCTTTTTTTCACTAAGACCCGGCGGAGGGCTGGACTTCAACTACGTCCCGGGAAATCCCATTTACGTCGATTGACAATCACTTCGATCGCATCGAAACGCGGCAAACAAGGCTAGAGGCGCCCTGGTCGTGGACGACGTCGACGCTCGGGGAGGCACGGAACGGGGGTCAATTTTAAAAGGTGCCGAACGTCGAACGGGGAAAACACATGGGAAACCGAAACGTCGGAGGAACCTCTGAGGGTTTTTCATCGTCGATCGACTTATCCACGAAACGGAACGAACGCTTCCTCTTCGTATCTTTCTTTTTTCCGGAGAACGAACGCCGAAATGTCAGAGACGGGAATTGTTTGGAATATCGAAATTGTCATTACGCAATGTAAATGACGGGAATATTTTTAACGCGGGGGGAATCGGACGAGCTTTAAGTGGACTGTGAAGCGAATCGGGGAGGGCGAGAACCTCGCCACCAATCGGTCGAACGCTATTTGTACACGGAAAATATTTTGTTTCAATTTTAGCGCAGCGATCAAATAATAATATGTGTGATACGACGAAATCCACCCGTAATTGGATAATTGATATTAAGAGACAGATAAATGCTATGAGAATATGGTGAGGAAGCATGATAAATGTCACACATAAGCGTCGGGACGAACAGTGGCGTTTGTCTTGACCGGACGAATAAAAAAAGCATCCGCAATCACGATCCCATTATTCGAGATGCCACTCAAAGTTAGGCAATAAATAAATAAAAATCCTCCTCGATATCCTTCCACAGAAACCAAAGTTATTTTTGAAACTGTGTGTTTCCGTGCCAACAGAAAAATGCAACTGTTTGCGATGTCACACCTTCCCTGGATATTTTAATCCAAAAATGTATCGATAATTGGATCGGTAATATTATTTAAATATAGCTCGTGAGATTGTAAAGTTTTTTCAGACATTCTGGAATATGTAATCAGTGCTGAAAAAATATTTAATTGACACGCAGACGCGGATGTAAAATAAATGGAAGGCTCCGTAAATTACGTCGTTTCACGAGAAAACGTGCGCTGACGAATCAAGTGCCGGAGAATAGAAGGCCGTCAGGCATATCGAGATGAAATCGATTCATTGATGAATGGAGAGCTAAAGCCGTGACGACAAGGACGCGCAAACGACACCAAGAAAGTCGTCTGTGATTGCGAGGCGTTTCTTGTAAATTTCCTGAGTACCGCGGAAATCTTGTCAAAAGAGTGAGAGACATCGTTGTTCTTCTCAACATTCGGCGCACGTTCGCCGAGCTGGAGAGAGACAAATCGTGATGAACAATGCATAAGCGTCATGGAAAATAAAACTGGCTTGTTTTTTAAACAAGAAAAACCATCCGATATACGCGAATATTATTATCCTCATTGATCTTTCATTTCACGTAGAAATTCAGACGTTTTCATTCCATTCAGAAAATTAGAACAAGCGTCATGGAAAATAAAACTGGTTTATTTTCTAAACAAAAAACATGAAAAACCATCCGATATACGCGGATATTATTATCCTCATTGATCTTTCATTTCACGTAGAAATTTAGACGTTTCCATTCCATTTAGAAAATTAGAACAAGCGTCATGGAAAATAAAACTGGTTTATTTTTTAAACAAAAAACATGAAAAACCATTCGATACACGCGAATATTATTATCCTCATTGATCTTTCATTTCACGTAGAAATTCAGATGTTTTCATTCCATTTAGAAAATTAAAACGAGGCCGAATTACCATTAACTCATTTTCTCCTACGATAGTGCAAGAGCCAAGCCGATCGTGGACGAGCGAAATAGGCTTGATCTTTGCGAAAGGTATTAAATTTTGGTGGTTCATTTTCATGTCGGCGAAAAGCCGCGACACGATCCCGAGCCTTCGGTCCACGGAGCCTCAGGATAGAGTCAGACCGGGCGATATTCTGTCTCGCGTAGGGGATGGTGGTATTTATGAGACCCCGGCGCAGGGCCAATAGGTTCAGGGGATATAGGGTAGGACGTAATTCAGCATCAGGCCAGGGCAGCCGGGGTCCGGTACGAGGCACCGGGACAGTGCGGAGTAGCAACAGCAGCAGCAGCAGCAGCGACGGGACGAGCTCTCTAACCCTCCCGTATTTCCGTAATCCTGGCCAACACGTTCACCGAACCCTCCATACATCCTCCAACTATGTACGTCCCACACACGTCCTACTTGCCAGTTACTTTGAGGTTGATCCTGTCCCGCTGTCCATCCAACCGAAATGCCGTCTTAATCGTGCTAATTCCGGTTACGAAATCCACGAGGCCATGTATAGCTTCCATACCGTACAATATATATATATATATATTATAGAGAAATATATATATATATATATACATATATATTCTTGGCTGTTTATCAGTGGAGAACACACACTCCGCTCAGTCTCCGCGTATCGGGTGAAACAAAAAGGGGCAAAGGAAGATGAAAAATAAGAAAAAGGATTGGGGAGTTGCGAGACTCGTTAGTGGAAGCTCGGTGTTCCGTGGAGTACGGGAAAGAGAAAGACTTTTCCGCGTAGCCTCGTAATTCTCAATTAGATTTTCTTACTTCTTCCACGGTAACGGCGGGAACGACGGTGGCGGCCCGTGGAGAACGCGCAATGTTTCCTCAACCAATTTACGCAGACTAATTTATGTACTTTCGAGAAAAAGATTGCACTTTATTCCGGAAGATATTGGCTCTCCGCGGACTCGCTCAGGAGGATATTATTTTTATGAAAGAGACGGGCTCGTCGCGCGTTTCCGTGGTCGATTGAGTAGTAATTCGAAACACTATGCAATATTTCCCATTTTCGGTCAATCTCGAACACAACGCACACACTGTCTCGAACACAACGCGCAAGCTTTCCAATGCAAAAATCTTGTGTTACATTGGGTTGACTCTTAGGCGGTGAAATTTAATAAATATAAAAGTTTTCTTTTCCGAAAGAAAAAAATCCGTTGTAATTGTGGAATCGAGAGCGAACTACCGTTTCGCGTTATTAATTTAAATTAGTTGGGAAACGGTCGAGAGGCCGACAAATAAGAATCTCCGAGGCAACGAATTAATTTCCGCCGGCCAATCTTATTCGCAATATTCCGTATTACCCGGCGTTCGAGATCAATCTCACCGAAGTGGCCACTCGCAATTTTCTTACTTATCGTTGCTATTAAAAAATACAGCGCTCCTTCGCTTCTGTATACTTTATATTGGTTCGATGGCGAGATGCGCAAGAGCGACGAAGCGATTTTTTTTATTTTTTTTTAAGGATGCATACACATGCACACACTCACACACACACACACACATATATACATATCTGTTATTGGCTCGCAGCCTTCGCCCGCACGGAGGGTTTGAGTCAGATAAGCGCGCACCGTCAAGAGAGTAAGTCGAGCCAGGGGCGGGAAGGAGGCCCACCTTTATTGAACCTCTTTTATCCGACTACGATGAAGGGACTTTGAACAAGTTTGACCCATTTCCGAGGCCATAAAACTTTTAACATCCTCGACTATTATCGTGGGGAAGAAAAATATTCAAGAAACAGGTACGAGAATGAGAATTCGAATTATACGTGTTAAACGTTGGGACGTTTTTTTGTCCTCTATCTTCGGGCGTTTCGCACATCGGCTATTTTTCCTCAGATTTTTTTTTAGCTCGGTTAATCTCGAAAACATCGAGCTAAAATCAAGTTCACTAAAGTTAACTAAAAATCGCACAAGCTTTTGCGCTCGTGCGAATTTTCTTTCGACTTCCGATTTTTTTTTTTTTTTTCTAATCTCTCCTAGCCTTCGGCTTTCGCGAGTTATCTTAGTCCCAACGAAATATTTTCCCCGAGCCGCGCTGGCGCACACACGAGCGATATGAGCACGGTCCACCCTGGCATCAGATATATTAAATCAAAGAGCGCCGCTCGAGATAAGCGAAAGTGTACTCCCTCGCATACGGGAAAAGGGTATGTGCTCTTTGCACCCGAAATCGTGTGTACGCTTACTCTCGAGGAATATCACGACCCCGGAATCGCCGAGTCCGACTTGCCAGATCTCGTGACACCGCTCGCACAATTCAATAATTATGCATACCAACGTTGGTACGCTTTTTCTTAGCACTTGTGGCACGAGCAATGACACATTGACGCTTCGCCAAGCAACCCAAGTCTTCCAAATGAGCAAGAGTGCTCATTTAGAAAAAATGAAATTTGAATTTAAAAAAATAAAAAAATAATATGAATCATTCGATGCGTAAAATTTTCAAATTAATTGTTCAATCAAATTTGCCAGGACAAAAAATAAATATCGGGATCAAACAGGAACTTGTATTGCCTAACTAAATTCTCTGATATATCTGACGCCACTTAAATACCGCCCGCATAATTAAAGTTTTTCACATACGCACACACACACACGCACTTCTCATTGAGATTCATAAAAGAGTCGCGTACTGTGGAGAATGAAAACGGAACTAAAACGTCCGCAGGGCGATTTACATTGCAGCGAGTAGCAAAGAGTTGTAAGCTCGCGCGCTTACATCTCCTCCTCTTCCTCCCCGCCCATCCTATGGGCCAACTAATTCCGTCAGCTCGTGTGTTCGGTCGCGTTGTACTAATCCTTAAAACCGAAATATCTCAAAGTTAATCAAATGCAATGCAAACGAATATCCTCCTAGCTGAAACGGAATGCTTGAGGACGCACCGCCTATACATTGCGAGCAAAATGTGACTTCCGGTCTGGAAATTCGTATACTTCCCGATGGCGCATTAAAATATAGGAAAAATACTAACTAGGAAATCTAGAAAATGTAGAAAAACGCCGATACCGTCGTTTATTCGTGTCCCGAAGCAAGTCACCTAAGAACACAGTGTCCCAAAGTACCGCGACGAATAACAAAGAAAAGCGCGCAGCAAAAATGATATACAATACCAAAAAGTAACAAATAAAAATATAACAACCAAGATTAAACAAAAGTACTAAACTGACAAAAATGAGAATATAAATTAGATCAATATGGCTTCAATGCGGCCGATTTCTGTTTTTTTTCAGACATGTGTCGTCTCAGAAAGTACCGAAATTTCGACGCGAATAGAACTTTTGGTCGGGAATCAATAACCCTAAAGAAAAGTAACAAATAACAACAAAATTGAAAACATAACAACAAACATTAAAGAAAAGTTCTAAACTAACAAAAATGAGATCAACATGGCTTCAAGGCGGCCGATTTCTGTTTTTTTTTCAGATATATGTCGTTTCAGAAAGTACCAAAATTCCGACGCGAATAGAACTTTTGGTCGGGAATGTATGATTTTAAGCATCTTCCAGCGAAGCGACGGCGGAGCACACTTCTGTGGCCGCGCGATACAACCCCCACGTACTCCCAACTATATAATACGGAATGCAGGTATAATTTTAGGTTTACTATTATAGTACGTAATGTGTACATGCCGTCATTTATACGTGTATATCCGTGAGAGCACTCTCGGATATACGCCGCGAAGACGACAGTAGCAGCAGCGCCAGCAGTACGAGACATCGCAGCGAATTAAGTTTTGCCCCCAGCACCGGGAGAGAGTCCCTCTGGCACTGCCGGTACATTCATGGGTACACCCATATCCGCGGTAACAATGGCAACTCGCGGGTAACTTAACTTGGTGCTTTTACGGGTACGATGGAAAATAATTAAACCCTCCTCTTGTACGCTCACGGCGTGCCGCCGCTGCTTCCCTCGTAAAAGCCCCGAGCGCGGGCGCTTACGCGCTAAAAACACCACGCGCTTCGCTGCGCTAGACTACCCCGTTCGCTCCGGGCGGAGGGAAGCGAGAATTTTATTGCACGTTCAATCTCCTCCAACGGGCGAGAAAATTCTTGTCGTGATGATTTTTTCCTATGTGTGTATGTGTGTAAGTGTGTGTTTTTTTTCTTACCTTTATTCCTCTATGGGCTGCCTCTATGTACTGTCGAATCCCTGACGACATCCCTCAGAGCGTACTCCGACGCGTGACGCCATTTTGTTCTCGATGCACTGCCTCGATGCACTGCCGGATCGGTTAACCCTGCAGGTACGAAATCGTTGCTCAACGAGGAGCTGGAATTTACCAAGACGCAAGCTTCGGACCACTAGAATAACAAGTAGGTGTGCTAAAAAAAACTGTAAAAATGCATAGAAGTACCTTGAAGTGGTGTTTTTTTTTTACCGCATTAGAAAATTGATTACGAACATCCAATTACGAACTCTTGGCAAAAGCTCTTGTCCGGCATATGAAGGGTTAAAATTTGGCCTCAGTTTCCCGGTGATAGTAACGGGTTGATATACAACGGTTTCGTTCGATCTTTTGGGTCTTCGCGAAATGACGATTTTCACCAAACATTCCGGTGCATTTTTTTTTTTTTTTTTTCTATGACATTTCCAATATCAGAGTACACATAGTTCTTTCAATTAACCAAATGGGTGGGCGAGTGCGCCACTGAGGTATGAAAAAAACGCGTGCGAGCTCTTTTACTTTGAGTGGCAATTGAAATATTTCTTTGGTTCGCGGTACGCGGTTCGCCTTTTTGTTTGTTTGTTTGCGAGGCCACTTGTTCGTCGCTGAGAGTACAGAAGTGTTTATGCCACGCCGCACTGGTCTCTTTGTAATAAAACGGATGGAAGGAGGCAGGGGTACGGAAGGGGATTTATATTCCGCATTCGTTATACGCGGACCCAGTTTGTATGATACGATTGTTCCACCGTCCGTTGTTGAAAACATCAAATGGAAAAGAAAGAAAAAAAAAAAAACTATCGTTATCTCTTGGATATTATGAATACGTCTGAATGCCTTTTTGAGAGGACAATAATAATGAACATTCTCTATTATTAAATAGAACAGAATCGGGAATGAGATTAACGTTCCGAGTGAAAATGTGCATTTTGTTTTGTTTATCATGACAGTGCGCTCGGTAAGAAAATAACGACAAGTCGAAAAGTTGGCTGGTACTCGAAATACTTGAAGTAAATTTTACACAAACTAGAAGCTTCTGCTGTTTTGCTCTCGGCTTTCTGCCAAGAGCAAACAACCGTGCCTTCTTCGAAGCACAAAAACGATACGGATGTTCGTAATAAATTTTCTTCGGTCTTATCAAGAAAAGAACACTTCAAGGTGCGGCTGTGAATTTTTGCACATTTTTGCCTCCTCATAGGGGAAGCTATGTTCGCGTGAAATTTTTTTTTTTCGAGATTTTAATGTCCGCGTACTAGAAATGGTCGAAAACATCGAGAAATGTGATTTTTAGCTGGCGTTCGGATATATGTGTGTGTGTGTGTTTAAATTTTATGGGATTTTTAAAATTTTGAATTTTTAAAATTTTGTTGGGAGGAGTTTCTGAATTACACATCACGCAAAGAGTAAAATGAGTTACAGATTATATTAAAAATTGCCTTACAACTTTTTTATTGTGTTTTAATTATAGCTTCCTCTATGGGGAAGCGAAAATGGCACAACGGAATTATCATAGAGAAAGTTATGAGCAAAACCTTAAATATGAGGAAACAATTGTGCCAACTTTGCACGCTTTTTTTTGCGCAACAACTTATTATTCGCATCGTTCGAAGGTTGCGTCTTGGCAATTTCTAGCTCCTCGTCAAACAAGGATCCCGTACGCGAAGGGTTAATCGCACAAACTTGAGGGGGTAATCGTGGTCGCTCGGAGTGCAATAAGCAACGCGCGAGGGAATTATTTGGGTGGATGGATTCCAGTGGTATTCGAGAGGTACCATTATTCCGGAGGGAAAACACGCGTTACGGGTCGCAGAGGCGCTGGAGCTTAAGAAGTATCCGGGTACTCGCATGGAGCGTCTGGCGTGCAGCAGCGGCGTTCTTTCTTCGCCCGCTCTCGCTATTCTCCGACGAACAGTCGCGACATGCCAGTCACGGCTCCCTCAACCCTCGCTTTGAATGGAGAATCTGTCGAGAGACGCATCCGGCAGATACCCCAACGTCTGGCTTTCTTTGGTACACAAAACGTATGTACAAAGCGCGAACCTCATGTGTTCATTTTAAACTGATTTATATCGAGATTATCGGCGACTCCGACTGAGATGACAAAACGTAAATGCATTATAGCTCAAAGGGTTAAAGGAGACGTTTTGTCTCGGGCTGGTACGGTCTCGGACACTCGAGCGCGAAGCTAGATTAAATGTTCTCTATCTTTGCTCAAGTGAAATCGTTCGTGAGGTATTAGGTAGAATGCAGATCGTGGATCTACTTGAATCTCTTCGATCACAAGTAGATCCTCCACGCTGGGCGAGCTATGATGATACATGTGTGACAAAGCCGGCGGATAATTTCTCATTGAACCTACTGAGCCCGCGCACTTGCCTCGAGAGCACGTACAGCTATTCCAAGTGTGTAAACATGCTATCGCGAGCATGTATTGTATTCTCTGAATGTAGTCGACTAAAAACATAATGAAACTAGAATCATTGAGATCACTCGCGGGATAGATAGATAGATAGATATACAATTTATTGTACATTAGGACCTGAGGTCCTCCAAAAACACAACGGAACCAACAACAAACCGAAGGAATACAACCAAAGTAACACACTACAACGAACGCATGTATTCTCTGACTGTAGTGGACTAGAAACATAATGAAACTAAAATCATTGAGATCACTCGCAGGATAGATAGATATACCATTTATTGTACATTAGGACGGGAAGTCCTCCAGGAACACCACGGAACCAACAAC
This sequence comes from Amblyteles armatorius, assembly GCA_933228735.2. Lineage (NCBI taxonomy): Eukaryota > Metazoa > Arthropoda > Insecta > Hymenoptera > Ichneumonidae > Amblyteles > Amblyteles armatorius. The sequence goes on from OW121690.1 coordinate 10,394,165, forward strand.
AAACCGAAGGAATACAACCAAAGTAACACACTACACTAACGCATGTATTCTCTGACTGTAGTGGACTAGAAACATAATGAAACTAAAATCATTGAGATCACTCGCAGGATAGTCAGATAGATAGATGGATGGATACACCATTTATTGTACATTAGGAACTGAGGTCCTCCAGGAACACCGCGGAACCAACAACAAACCGAAGGAATACAATTAAAGTAACACATGTATTCTCTGACTGTTGTGGACTAAAAACATAATGAAACTAAAATCATTGAGATCACTCGTAGGATAGATAGATAGATGAATACACCATTTATTGTACATTAGGACCTGAGGTCCTCCAGGAACACCACGGAACCAACAACAAACCGAAGGAATACAACCAAAGTAACACACTACAACTGACGCATGTATTCTCTGACTTTAGTGGACTAAAAACATAATGAAACTAAAATCATTGAGATCACTAGTAGGATAGATAGATAGATGGATACACTATTTATTGTACATTAGAACCTGAGGTCCTTCAGGAACACCACGGAACCAACAACAAACCGAAGGAATACAGCCAAAGTAACACACTACAACTAACTGAACATAAGCCGCATAAAAATAATATGAAAAACAAAGAAAATGAACCAAAATACCAAGACAACAAAATAATAACGGAATACTCGATAGTGTCGTTTGTTCATATCCTGGGGAAAGTCCCGCTGAGGTCAGAATGCTCCAAAAGGTGGAGCAACAATCACAAAGAAAAGGGCAGCAAAGCTTTTCACAAAGAAAATAACTGAACATAATATTTACTGAAAATAACTGAATGTAATATTGACAAATTAACGAAGGTAATTAACGAAGAATCAGTTTTTTCTTGGTATAACGATATTAATTTTCGGTTAGATTTGTCTACCAACGTTCCGCCTGCGTGTGTTCGAGCACCAACGCGAAAACAGAGTCAATATAACGAACACATAAGTGTGCCAATCCTCGTGTCGGGTGACTGAATAACCGGCGATTCGCCTGTCACAGTCAGGCCACCTTGCCCGGTTGCAGGAGATCTATCGAACTACGTGGCCGTGTACGTGCGTTACGCGGTAGGCGGGATTCCGACGGGGAACACAAACTAGGGGCCCGGTATCGCATCTACACGCTTGGGTTGAGCGGAAAATATTGTTTCCTTCGCTTCCATTAAATTTATCAAACAAAGCCCCGCGCCTCTTACCGTTCCATCCTCGCGGAAAAGCCGAGCGCTCCTGGTCGTGAGGTTGCGAGACGAAGAAGAGAGCGAACGAAATAAATAAAATAAAAGCTCAACACGGAAACACGTAACACACTCGCTGCGATACTCGCAAGTAACCCGCGAACGATAACGCCTCGCTTAATCCAATTTCTTTTTCCCTTTGTCACCCCAACTCCGACGTCATCCCCGGCTTCGCGTTTTGTTCATGCTGAAAGTATCGGAAATTTTGCTATTAGAATACGCCCTCGTTATAGCAAGTACCGCATTCCTGTGCGATTTTTTTCATACGTTACAACTATCCGTACAGGGATTGACTAATTACCCGACGAATAAATCATATTTCCACCCCCGATACCCGTTCCTCGGATAACGCGTGAATCCCAGACTGATAGGGTTCCTGTCCAGTATCAAAAGGTTATCGGAGATTAAATTAATTGGTATGATGTTAGTCAATCGGCGAGGTTGGAAATTTGTCAACAAAAAGAGTTTTATCCATGGTGAAAGTATCGGAAATGTTGCTACAAGAATACGCCCTCGTTAGAGGAGACCGGGGCAAAATGGCACAGCGGGGCAAAACGGGACAGTAATGGTAAAACTCAATTTTTAAAATAATTGTTGGATGTCCCATTTAGTCCCAACGATACATCCGTATTTTCAAACCTGTTTTGCCCCACATACCACAATCGCCGCCATCCAAAAGTTATTCTAAAATTGCGTTTAGTCTCATTATCGCGTTTTGCCCCGGTGTGCCATTTTGCCCAGCTCTCCCCTATAGTAAGTACCGCAGTCCTGTGCGATTTTTTTGATACGTTACAACTATCCGTACAGGAATTAACTAATTACCCAACGAATAAATCATATTTCCATCCCGGATACCCCTTCCGCGGATAACGCGCGAATCCCAGACTGATAGGTTTTCTGTCCAGTATCAAAAAGGTTATCAGAGATTAAATTAATTGGTATGATGTTAGTCAATCGGCGAGGTTGGACATTTTTCAACAAAGAGAGTTTTGTCCATGGTGAAAGTATCAGAAATTTTGCTACAAGAATACGCCCTCGTTAGGGGAGACCGGGGCAAAATGGCACAGCGGGGCAAAACGGGACAGTAATGGTAAAACTCGATTTTCCAATAATTGTTGGATGTCCCATCTGGTCCCAACGATACATCCGTATTTTCAAACCGGTTTTGCCCCACATACCACAATCGCTGCCATCCAAAAGTTATTCTAAAATTGCGTTTAGTCTCATTATCCCGTTTTGCCCCGCTCTCCCCTATAGCAAGTACCGCAGTCCTGTGCGATTTTTTTGATACGTTACAACTATCCGTACAGGAATTGACTAATTACCCAACGAATAAATCATATTTCCATGACCGATACCCGTTCCTCGGATAACGCGCGAATCCCAGACTGATAGGTTTTCTGTCCAGTATCAAAAAGGTTATCAGAGATTAAATTAATTGGTATGATGTTAGTCAATCGGCGAGGTTGGACATTTTTCAGCAAAAAGAGTTTTAATTTGTGCATTAAGCCGTCGATTCGACGAGGCGAGGATTCGAGGACTCTCCTCGGTGCTCTCATCTACGCGAGGGGATCGAGAGAATGGTATTTACTCGCTTCCATCATTGAATAATCTCTCCCTCCCCGAGGGAGCGGCGCTCCTTTAAAAAGCTTTCCGGCGGTAGCGGAGTGGTAGCGGCCTCCCGCAGCAGCTACTGGCATCCATTAACGGTGGTAAATGTTGTGGAAATTCGGTTATAAAAGTGAAGCAGGCGGTTCGAAGCGGACACCGAAGGGGGCCTTGGCGTTTATCTTGGTGTGTAGTGCAAGTCCGCCGTGACAGTATACCTTCCGTCTTTTTTTTTTTTTTTTCGTCCATCGACGTGGCCGGCTGCTGGCGGGCCGGGTGATAAATAATGCAAAATATCTGTGTACGAATGACCGGAAACGAATCGATCTTTCACGAATGCGCCCACCACATGCATAAACCAATCGCCGGCATCGCCCACACCCGAAATCCACCGATTCACCCCGAATTACGTGAAATATGATGAATTTATTTATGACACCCCAACCGATTCGCCAAAACGTTGTTTGCGGTCGTTGTCCCAGCTTGACGAATCATTCGCTCCGCTGAATGACCGATAGAATCGATACTCCGACCAATTTCCGTTAAATAATATCTTCCACCTTTCTACCATGCATATTAAACTAAAACATATCTATATATCTGCACGATTCATCCGTGGAATTTGGGCAATCAGTGAGCAGAGGTAGAGCGCGCAAATTTAATTTTAGAAATTGTAGACTAAACTCTGCCCGTCGGTACGACGCGGAGCGGTCTTCCTTTTTTCGTTATTCAAATGTCCCGCCTCTTTCTTCTCCGTACGGTCGGGAGGCCGCATATTCCTTATCAAGCTATCGAACAATGGGAACGAGGCAACCTTGCCCGACGTTCAGTCAGCGGCGCATGCAGCGGCGAACTATCGCGATTAAATAATGGACCGCGCGCGCCGCTCGGTATTGGTTGTAACCGTGAGAAGAATACCGTAAGCTAAGCGATCGTTCCTACTGCTTTTCTGTAAAACCACGGGGTTACTCCTTATCGGCGGCCGCCAACCCCCACCCCCACCCCCCGCCCCGATGCATAAAGCATAAAGTTCCTATCTCATGAATACATTCATACGGCCACGGGAAACTCATGACTTATGGTGTTCACCGAGTGGGTATCGAATGCTCCTGGCTAGCCGGTTGTACCTCCCCGTGTATACGTGCTACCTCGCTACACTCGCTATATAACTTCTCGTGCCGTACCACTGCACTTCTACCCCGCGAAACCGACGAAGGGTGACTGAGGCACGTATGACGCTCAACCTTTATTTCGATATACACGTATATACACGGAGCTATATGTACGACACGGCGCTACCAGCGGTGGGCCGGCACTCGCCCCATCATACAACCGTTCCACACCGGAAAATTCCATTTTCTGCTGCTCGGAATTCATTGCCGCTGGCCGTTCATTGAAATATAACGCGGTTGTCGGTGACCCCACATAAGTTACTCGTCGATTTAGCTCTCGGTCTCGATTCGAAAGGTATGACTTTATACGTGCACCTTCGCACGTCCGTCCATCGACGGAACTCGGAATCATTTCTGGTAACTGTTGTGCGAGGTTGTCGGTAGTAGTGACGACCAAATTTTCGTCCTGCGAGTGCGAAAAACGATCGGGCTGACTCAAAAAACTGTTTGCTCAACTTCGGGTCAAATTTTGCCACAACAGAATTTCTTATCTTTATCCGAAATTTTAACGCCGTTTTTCTATATATTGGGTACGATTTTACTCGGCCAAAGGTTACCGTGGAACGTTCTCATCAATTCTGAAGAAGAACGTTGAGAAGACAAGTTCGTACTGAATATTCCGACTCTCGCTGCGATTCGAGTGCGGGGCTCAGCGACGTTCCACCTAAATCCACTTAAACTACGTTCGGCATTGTAAATTGGCCGAAGGAGAAAACAATTAAAGCGCTAGTTGGAAACCGGCCGGGAAGTTAACTTTCAGCCGTCGCCGAGCCAATAATTCGTGTAACAATTTGATTCCGGAACTTTTCGTAGCCGGGCGGCTTGCGCTTCAGTGCCGAGCGCTTGAAATTACCGAAACCGAAAAGCTCGGGATAGACGGCGACCTCGGGCCGTTCCCTGGCAAACGGGCAAATTGGTGAACGGTCGCAGGAGTCTCTCCCGCACATAACCGGTTAACGTCCGTTGCTTTCTCGGCACTCGTCCCGATGCCGATGCTCGTCCGAAGCAAAAGGGACCGAGTGCTTCTATCATCGAAATAACGAGCCGAGACTCGACGCCGCTCTCGCCCACCTCGAGGACTCCTCTCGAGACGAATGGAATTGAATTATGTCCTAGGACGACAGCTACGGAGACCGGAGAATCGTCGAGCCACACCGCTCGATTGTTCGCTCGTCGCTCCGATAGAACAATCCTATTCGTTCGTCCACGCTCGATCGAACCCCGAACGTACTAAACGGCCACGTTTGTTTCTCGATTATTGCAGACACGGAAGCGCCGAGGGCCGAGCGAGTTTGATGAGCTGGATCGACCGATCGTCGCTGAGGAACTGCTTCGGTCCCATGGCAGCGCGCACCGCCGTAACTGGAATTCTCGCCGCCGTACTGCAAATTTGCTCATGTAAGTTCTCGACGCGTATACCCATCGGCAAGTATTTTTCTTTTCACTATCGAACGACGAGAGCCGTAAGTGTATTGTACAGCGAACGATATGGAAAACTGTGAAATGTCTAACCCACCCCCCCCCCCCCCCCCCCCCCCCCCGACAAACTTATCGGCTGTGAGCGGAAAATCGTGCGGGGACGGCTCCCTCGGTAAGCCGATCGCTGGCGGATGTCGCAAATTGAAAATCCGTGTCCCACCGCCCCGATGGCTGAGCTCGTAGCTCGGCGCTCCGCCGCTCTCCTCGTTCCGCACCGTCTCGTGGCAGAGCCGAGACTTTCGCGGGCCCGCACGATCTCGCACGGCTGGCGAACTTCCGAGCGAGACTTTCATGAGATTTCCACCGCTGCACGGCGCGGAATGCCATGTCACCCTCGATATACTGTGACGGAGGGGTTGGGCGGCGCTGGTATAGTGGTCTGGCGGAGTGCTCGCCGACCACCTCGGAGAGAACGGCGCGCGCGTGACGGCACAGTCCTTGGCCAACCTGTCAGCCGTTGGCCGCGCTCTCCCGAACGTTCCGCGAAAGTCTAGGGTCGAATCAATTTTTTAACACCACCGCGGTCGACCGACTTCACAGTTCTCGCAGTCGGTGAATCGTGTGATTCTCGGCGAGAGGGTTTTATGCCCGGGTGTAACTCGAAGTGCCAATTACTGCGTTCGTCTTGGGGCTTGAAAGCCGTCGGGAGGAAAACGCGGAAAAAATCAGTGAGCGTATCCGACTCTTTTCTCGCCCGCCCTTTCGCCGACGAGAGGCACGCGTCTTTTCCGCGTCACGCGAGAAGAAAGGGTTTCTCCTTCGTCGGCCGTGAAATTATTTACGTGCCATTCGATGTCGGGAGGGTGAGTCCCGGGTGAGACCGGGTTGCGAGCAACGTGTTCGGAAAATCCAACGTCGCCGAGGCGTGGAACGCCTCTCGGATACACGTACAGAGAGAAAAGTTACCCTTCGCCACTCCGTGCAGAAAAATCTGGAGGAAATATTTTTCAAACGAAATGCAACAACGTTTCGAAACCCCGGTTGAAACGTTCAGACTCGACTTGTTCGGACGTCCGATAACAAACCAACACACGTGAGCAAACCAACACACGTGAACAAACCAACACACGTGAACAAACCAACACGCGTGAACAAACCAACACACGTGAACAAACCAACACACGTGAACAAACCAACACACATGAACAAACCAACACACGTGAACAAACCAACACACGTGAACAAATTAACACACATGAACAAACCAACACACATTAATAAACCAACACACGTGAACAAACCAACACACGTGAACAAACCAACACACGTGAACAAACCAACACACGTGAACAAACCCACACACGTGAACAAACCAACACACATGAACAAACCAACACACACGAAAAAAACCAACACACATGAACAAACCAACACACATGAACAAACCAACACACATGAACAAACCAACACACATGAACAAACCAACACACATGAACAAACCAACACACGTGAACAAACCAACACACGTGAACAAACCAACGCACTGAGAGCCCAGAAGAGCAAGTGAAAATGATATAAAGGGACGTTGCGGCGTGTAGAACAACCATGCAATATAACGATATAAATTCGTCTGTGCCGGTGCATAATTAAGTGGCGGTGTGGGCCTGCACTGTGCCGGATAGCTTTTTAACGGTTCCTATCACTCTAAAAAGCTGCGCCGTAATTCGCGACCGCGAAGCCCGCGCACATCGGCTGGCGCCCTCGACCTAACTAAATCATGGCGGATTTAAGTGGATTCTACAAACCCCTTGGGTCCGACGATCTATTACCCCGATGTACGGCCATTGCGGAGCAATCCACTGCGACGCAAACGTCCCCCACCTTCGCCTAAGAAATCCACGGTTTACTCCGCCTCGCTGCTCCGCTTTCCTCGGTACCGCTCTTTTCGGTACACCGACTGTGCGATCCTCCCCCTCACACTCCCGGCTGCCGCTGATGGTCGTCGTATCTCCGATTTTCGCCCGAAACAGTCGCGGCAAAATTCCGCATGCGGAAATCCCCCACCGCCCACCGCCACGGCCGAGCCGGCTTCCGCTCGTATCGTACACAATAAGTATCACTGTACCAGTCATACATGCCGAGTATCACCGGAAGGACCTGTTCGCAGCTCGGTCCTCGACGGTGAAAACCGCCCTGCGACACCCGGCTGAAAAATGTTTCCGACGAAAACAACGAGGCTTCCCCCACAATGCTATATGCATCAACGTGGAGGCATTCGCGAACCCGGTTCGCCGTGGGGTCGGGAATGCGTGTATGATGTGTACAAATGAAAATAGAAGGATGAGCAGGAGACATCCTAGCCGAACGAACAAACGGGGCGACCTGCGCGCGAGTCTTTGGATTCCCTTTTTTTTACCTTCCCCCCCGGTCTCTTTTTCCACCTCGTCTTGTTTACGTTAGTACGATTTTTCAAAAGCACGGACAAACAAAAATCCGCAAGTTCCGCGAGGTTGAGAGGCCGAGGCAAACCTTTGTACGCATGCGCGCGTGTGCGCGCCAGTCTATCGCTGATGGAGATGATGTACCGTTGTAACAACGACAACGACAACAACAACAACAAAAAGGAACGTCACTCAAAGAGACGGACGATCATAGAGAACATTTTACCTCGGAATATGCAGTATCGGTTTTTTGTTATTGAGAGCTTGTTTCCGGCGAAAAAAAACCCTCTCATTGATCCCAAGAGTCAATCGTCGAAAAATGTAATAAATTCATGCGGAGATATCGAGAGTTTTTGTTGACGATTCGATCGACGATCGGCGGGAAGCGAAAACATCCGGACTGATCTCTCACCCACGAAATCGACGCCGAGCAAGTTTGCGACACTCCGACACGACAGCGCAAAGACCGGGTAAACGATGCTCGACTGAATTACTGTTGGAAGCAAACCCAACGGGAGTTTAGTGGGGCGACTATTGCAACAGTACCGGAAGCGGAAGACTCGCCGAAAGTGTCTTGTTTAAGTTAACGTCGGGTTGTCCCAGACTAACGGTATGTCAAGAGTGTCGTCGCGTGATGTTCAATCTCTCTCCTTCCAACCCATGAAATCCGCCGACAATGTTCGCATATCGGTGCACTGAGAGAAGAATCTAGTAAAAATGACCGATCATCTAAGAAAAATTACCATAGCACATAGTAGTAGGGCGCCAGGGCGCCATATATGACAGAAAGTTACAGATTATCCAAGAATTTTTACCTTAATGTCTCGGAAAAAATCTTATAAATCCGGTACTTTCTACCATAGGTGGCGCCCTAGCGCGCTACTACTATGTGCTATGGTAAAATCTCTCAAGCGATATAGTCATTTTTAATAGATCCTTCTCTCACTGTGTGGCGCACGACGGACGTCGAGAATGAGAATTCTTTTGGGACGCGGGACAGCGGCGACCAGAAACCGGACACCGAAGTTCGACGGCCTGTTCGCGCACATAACAACTCTTGTTACATAGAGAAACTCGAGTGAAACTTTTTTTTTCACGTTTCTTTTTTTTTAATACGCCTCTTGGCACCCCTCAGACAAATCACAATAGCGAAGGTGCCGCGCGCAATCCTCGACGGACAAGACCGGAACGGTATTCTTTCAACGTCTCGCCAGGGCCGCGGGAGGCGAGGAAACGAGTGGAGATGGAAACAAAGTGAGGCAAAGAAAGAAATGGGTGGGTTTGTATTGGAAAAATACCAAGCCTGGAAACGCGAAACGCGATACGGGAGACTGGAATACAGATATACTTGGCGATACATCTCCGCTGTATCTACGGCAGATACGGTGCGAATCGGAATAGAGGCGTCTGGAAGGAATTGGAAGGGAATGAAACTATACGAAGTGGATACCCATCCGATTCGCAGTCTCTCCAGATTATGCTAACGAGGCCGATCCCCGGTGGTACAACTGAAATCGTCCCGCTCGTTTATTTTTCTATTGCCGTACCTAACGCCAGGTCACGGCGCGCTATAATAAGATCCAGCTGTCGGAATACCTCGATTTAATCAATTTACGAACATCTGTACGCGCATACCGTCGATTCAAAGAGTTAATGTTAAAGTTGAGCGTCGTCGAAGTTTATGGCAAAACCAATGGTGTCCCTGAGGGAAAGAACCGGAAGTATGATTTTAGCTTCCGTGAGAATCGTAAACTCGTTCCCATTCGCGTGCATGTGTATTTCTTTTGGGGGTGGGCCGTGTTTTGGGCCATTCGCGGCGACACGGCGTGATACGTCTCGTACTGATTCGCTTTAACGTCCCTCCCTTCAAAGCCAGCACGTTTCAAAGGCCGTTCATAGTAATGGGTTCAACATTCTGGAATTCGCTGCCTCGGGCGGCGACCGGTGCGTCCTCATTAGAGGTTTCCCGAGGCTGTCGCTATCGGTATCTGATGGCGGAGCAGCGCGAAGCGAGTCAGCTACTGCAGCTTTGAGTTTTATATTTATTTATATTTATTTGCATTGGGCTTTTGCTTATAGGAGAGCGGGGGGAAAAATGGGACAGTGGGGCAAAACCCATGTTTTCAATAACTTTTGGATAATGGTGGTGGTGGTGAAGAATGAATGAATGAAGTGATTTATTGTACGGTTGTGAGTGGGGCAAAACGGGGTTGAAAATCAGGATGTATCGTTGGGACAAAATGGGGCATAAAAAAATTATTGGAAAATTGAGTTTTGCCCCCACTGTGCCCTACTTATGCTTATGCTCATGTTAAAGGTGTTTTTCGCAGTTCCGGTCGAATCATATGTGCGTGCATTGCATATGCTTTTTTTTAATATTCACTTATTCATATTAAATATTTATATGTTTTGAAGGCTTTTCTCCACTGCTACTAGGTTTGAGGCCAAGATATATTCTATGCATAAGATCGTTCTCAATGCTTTCCGCCCGCTATTCGAGTAAAATCTTTGTCCCGTTTGTTTCACCTTCAGTCGAAACAGTCGAGAAGCGAATCGTCGCGACTCGATCGTCCGAACCCCGAGGCGTTCGAGAATTGGAAGGATAAATGGAATTTCGAGAATGGACGCGAATAAGATTATGGTTGTCGATAGATTAAGGTGTCGAGGAAGGTTTCTCCGCCGGTGAAGAGCGTGTAAGGAACGATCGACCTACGCCTGGGAATCCAGGAACATCGGCATATCTGCGGAAGGTCGAAGCGTCGTGCACACGAACCGCACCGACGTACTTCTTGTTCCTTCAATTTCACCGGACAAACCCCTGCGAACAGAGGAGCGCCCAGTCCGGCCACAAAAATCAACGTGTCCGTCGATTTCCGTTCCTTGAGTTTTCCAGCTCACTCCGCTCCCGGTCATCCTCTTCCTCCTCCTCCTTCCCATTTTTCAAAGCCAAAATCAATGCGTATGTGATCCGATCCGACAAGTTCTCGGAGAGCTGCAACATCCTCAATCCCAGTTCGACTTGCCGAAGAGGTCGAAATCGACGGAAAACGAAGAGAGAAAATGGAGGACACGGCGGCGAATATCCGGTTGGAAATTTTTCTCTTCGTGTCCCATGCGGGCTCGAGAATTCGAAACACCTTCGCGGTTTGCCATTCGGCGAAACGAAAGCTACATACACTCCGGTACTTCGGACGCGATCGTCCGACCGTTCGCCGCCGGTGGGAGAAGATAAAGAAAATACTCTCATTCCGACATTAGAATAGTTTTCGAGAAGCAGCGCGGATGTGGAAAGACGGGTATGAGGAACGTAACTTTTGGCTTTAGTTCGTCTCCTTCGTGGGCGAACGTTCCAATCTCCGGGGAATTTCTGGAATTCCGACTCCGACTATCCCGCCGCTGTACCTCGACGTCTCGTACCGTTCGCGATTCTAAATCCGACCGGGACATTTAACCCGGCACTTTCCGGCCAAAGTACGTACAACCCGAGACGCAGGTAGAAGGTCGTCGGCGCGTTCCTCACTCGCATTCGGGGTAACCGTATTCTTTTCTCGTCTGGAAAAGTCGTTCCAGGGAATTATACGAAGTGGTGAATTACCTGGATGGTGGATGTCTCGGGTCCGGCCTAATCCCGACGATTACATTCAGTTGATTTCTAATGTTTGCCGACAAGCGTAATCGGTTGACTGTGCGGGAAACGTAGCGAATAATGGAGAGACCAATTTCGTGCTTCGCCCTCGGGTCCGTCGTTTATCCTATGTACCGCCCCGCTGATGCAGAGTGTATACACTCGATGGTACGCGGATTTGATCAAAGCTCTACATACCCACACTCGGTACACGAGGGACGCTCCGACCACTTCCGAACAGTTGAATTATACCGGTGACTCCTCCTCGAGGTACCAATCCGCCTCGACCACTGCAGCCCTTGACGCTTCCGAAGGATCGCAGACTTCGGACTAATCGATACCACGTTCGGCGACATCTTCGAGTTATATGCGACGTGGTTTTCGTATAAATATGGACGGATAAACTATCTATAGGAGAAAGTTATTGTCCGACTATTAACGAACAATTGAAGGTGCACTGAAAAAAAAAATGACATAGTAAAAGCAACAGTACTGACTTTTTACCATAAAAAAATAATTCCCAGAGGAAAAGTCTGCATTTTATAGTTACGACAATGACAAACCATCATGGTTGTTTGTCATTGTCGACCACTCGACTACTGTCGTCCTTGACGCTTCCGAAGGATCGCAGACTTCGGACTAATCGATACCACGTTCGGCGACATCTTCGAGGGATATTCGATGTGGTTTTCGTAGAAATATAGACGGATAAACTATCTATAGGAGAAAGTTATTGTCCGACTATTAACGAACAATTGAAGGTGCACTGAGAAAAAAATGACATAGTAAAAGCAACAACACTGACTTTTTACCAAAAAATAATAATTCCCAGGGAAAAAGTCTGCATTTTATAGTTACGACAATGAGAAACCATCATGGTTGTTTGTCATTGTCGACCACTCGACCACTGTCGTCCTTGACGCTTCTGAAGGATCGCAGACTTTGGAGTAATCGATACCACGTAGAAATATGGACCGAAAAACGATCTATTTAGTATAGTATATCTACTATAGGAGACAGTCATTGTCCAAGTATTAACGAACAATTGAAGGGGCACTGAGAAAAAATAGTTCCCAGGGGGAACGTCTGCATTTTATAGTTACGACAATGACAAACAATAATGGCTGCAACCGTAATTACAATTTATCCAATTGAATATATACAATCAGAAACTAGCTACATAGACGTTTCTCCTGGGAACTATTCGTTATATAGTGTAAAAGGCTATTCTTTTTCTAAGTTTGGTTCTTCAATTATTCGTTAATGGTCGGGCAATAACCTTCGCCCATGGATAGTTTTTCAGTCCAAATTTCTTTTACCATTTTAAAGTCAGTAGCGATAAGGGGAAGCCGAACGCAATCCGGCCAAATTAGAATTCCCCGCATGCTTTTGGCCGAAACTATAAAAATTCCCCGTTTCCACGAGAACGACGGTTTCGAGTCGATCTCCCTCGCGCTGGCTCACCCCTCGTCTTCGGGTTGACGGCCAATCCCTGGATTACGATTGCGCTCGGAGATTCGAGAATTTTTCCATTTATCGCCTTCTCTTGGATGAGCGCATACAAGAATTTCCGATATACGACGAAGAATATGCGTTCCTCTCGTGTGAATCCCTTTCGATGTCGCTCGTCCTACCTACCGAGCTACTCGATCCACACCGTTGAATATCTAATCGACCGCTGCTCGTTCGTGCGTCCAGGAAATGTATAGCGGCGGCGAAACCTGCTGTTTCCCGAGAAAACTTCGAGAAAGTCCTCGGATTTTCAATGACTCGAGACCTACGAGGGGAGGATCGAAATCTCATAAGTCCCGCCGTATTCAGTCATCGATCCGATGAGTAAATAAAAATTCACTATTATTCCAGGTCAAATAACGACGGAAGTTCAGCCTCAGTTTCCTTATCCCCTGGAGAACCACACGGTCATCCAAGGACGCGAGGTCGCGTTCACGTGCACTGTCAACTATCTGCAGGGTTACAAGGTACGCAAAACTCCCGATGATGCTCGAACAGTGAATTAAAAAATCTATCGCTTCCACACACTAATAAAAAGTTTGCACTTTTACAACAACGTATTGTTCACAAACGTCGACCTTTTTTATCCGTTCATTTTCCCATCGCACCTTCCGGTTATAGTTTTACAAACAAAAGTACAAACCAAAAATTGTTAATTACACGGTAAATGTTTAGGTTTGTAATATTCAAACCAGAACAACGAGTTCGTCACCTAACAAAAAATTTTCACAAAATTACTTTTCACTGTGCAGGTAGCTTGGATAAAGGCGGATACCAGAGCGATCCTCGCGATCCACACCCACATGGTCGCTCACAACCCGAGGCTGTCCGTGACGCACAACGGGCACAACACGTGGATGCTTCACGTGTCGAACGTTCAAAAAAATGACTCGGGTACTTACATGTGCCAGGTGAACACCGATCCGATGCTGAGCCAGGTGAGGCGAACAGAAATTCCACTCTTTCGCTAAACGGCTTGAATCGTCCGCTCATGAAAATCCATTCCGAACGTCGATCCCTTCGACGGTCTTCGATCGTACCGGTATTTCGAGCCACCCTGTGTACACACGACTACGGGACTGTGCGGGGAAAGAAGAGCACGCGACGCGTCGAAGCTTTTCCTATCGGGCAGAGTCTAGTCTGCTGTTCCATTGCCGTTACCACGAATACGTTCAATCATGCCGGATTAGTCGCACTATCTTTATCCGACTTGATTGCGCGATACACGGGATTGCGGCCTCGCCCGGCTTGTGCGCGCCGCTTCCGCTCCCAACACCCAGTCAGGCTCACAATATCGTGTGCGTCCGTGCGCCAAAGGTTTTCATCCACTATTCGCCCAACCTACACCGAATTCCTCGGGCCGCACACACACACACACATGTTTATACGAATCCGTTACTTCCGGCGAGTCGTCTAGGTTTACGATCATCTGGGTTTATCTGACCGTCCAACGAGAATGGTTATTCGACATCCTTGGCCCACGCCGACGCTACGGCGAGTGGGAGTTACCCTTTACGCAACCGTAAAAACTTTCCAACCTTACCCTCTTTTCTGCGACTCTCCGTTACCGAAACGTCCACAACGGAACGAAAGTTGGCGAGCCTCTTGTGTATTCCCTAACACGAGACTACGATATTCCTTCGTGAGACGTGAGAAACGGTAACGCTCGTCGAGTTTGCGATTATGCGGACGCAGCTCTCCGTCTGCAGCCGTCGATCGGATAATTCGAGAAAATTACCAAGACCTGCTTTTTTTGTTGTAAAAATTGTTTAGTGTTTTCCAAATACAAGTCATATATTATAAGCTACAATATGCATTTAAAAAATAAACAGGTTTCGGAGGTAGGTAAAAAAAAATGACTGCCACATGCAGTGCTCGCTTGTATGAAATCATTATTTTTGAATATTGAACATGTTGATAAGTGTCTGTCAAAAACAATGCTGATTGTCGGAAAGAAGCACACCCAGAAAAATAATTTATTTGACGGCCACCGTTTGTTTTGATTAAGTAAAATATTTATTTGATTGAAATAAATATTCATTTCAATTAAGTAAATAGTTCATTAGATGAAATAAATATTTATTTAAATCAAATAAATATTTTACTTAAACCAAATAACCGGTGGCCATCGAATAAATTATTTTTCTGGGTGCAACGCCTAAAAGGCACAGCAGTGAAAGGGAAAATTACAAAAAAAAAGTGGGCAAGAAGAAATATTTAATGACGTGCGTAATTCTCATTTGCATGCCATTGAAGATGGGCACGATGAAAGTCGTCGTGCCGCCGGACATAATGGACGACGAGTCCTCGGACGGTTTGGTGATGAAAGAAGGCGGAAACATCACCCTTCGATGCGTCGCAACCGGAACGCCGACTCCGACGGTCGTCTGGAAACGAGAAGACGGTCGAGACATCATTCAACGCGAGGATGGACAAAGACAGCGTAAGGAATGTGTTCCTAGACTTGCCAGACTGCGTGATATTTACTCGGATCACTTTCCGAGTAAATATTCGCGCGGCGACTCAGACTGCCGTCGCTGTAGATAGCGACCTTACGAAAACGTGGAGTTCTTATCAACACGTCGGTATCATAGAATATAAAGCACATGGTTGTAAATTCGCGGATTCAAAACGGAGGTAAAAAGCGATTGACTGTACACTGAGAAAAAAAATTGGTTGCATTAAGTAACAGTCGCGGTGACATACGTTCAAAGCTGTTATTTGTTTGGTACAAATAAAGCATTGTTTTGTTAAATAATCATTTGCTTCAATTTATTCAAAATTTGTTGATTGAAACAAACATATGTGTTGTACCAACAAAATACACCTTTGAACGTGTCACCGCGCATTTGCTTAATCTTACAATTTCTTTTTCTCAGTGTAGGTCTATAAGAATTTAGACCGGATGTTGAAACGTACGTTCTTGATGCACTTTTGTCCCAAAGAAATTTTTCTTTCGTTCCGAGGCGCCTTCAATCGAACACCGTTCAATCGTACACTCGTTCACGACTTCGTTGAAGTGAACATCGCGAATATGTAACACTCGCTCAATTTAAGAAATCAAAAACTGTAGACCGTCATTCTACTTCACCAGAAAAAGTTTATGCATTTATCTGTGACACATTTGTAAGTCTACAAATTTTCGTTGTTGCACTCGCCAAACGTAACAACTTTAAAACATTACTCGTCCAATATACTCCACATGTGTAAAAACTACACGCGAGCCACGCACCATGTGGTTACACCGGCGGGGAGGAAAGACGGTGCGTTCGATGAGCGATCGATGAGCTGTTATTAAGTTATCAGTTATTATACAGGTAATATGAAGCACGGACCGACTCCTGACGGTTAACTACATGGTAAGCCTCCGTTTACAACTTTGCTGTAAATGCTTGTAACTTTTTTGCGGTGTAATATTGTATTTCCGTTATAACGAAAGAGTGTAGGATTGAACGGTGTCCGATTAAAGGCGCCTCTTCGTTCATAACGGTTTTGAAAATTAACATAGATCAATGTGTAAAAAAGGATCATTTCTCTTTCTTGACAGCCCGGAAATCGATAGACGGGGAGAGCCTGAACTTGCTAGGCGTGCTGAGGCACGAAATGGGTTCGTATCTTTGCATCGCAAGCAACGGCGTGCCGCCCACGGTCAGCAAGCGATACTCCGTACAAGTGCATTGTACGTACAACAATATAAAGCTTTCCGCACGGAGCAAAAATCACATAGTTACAGCAACAATACGGACTTTTGACTTTAAAAAATAGTTCCCAAGGGGAAAGTCTACATTTTATAGTCACGACAATGACAATCATGGTTGCAACCATAATTATTGTTTAACCAATTGAATATGCACTATCAGAAACTATCTATATAGGCGTTTCCCCTAAGAACTATTCGTTATGGTAAGAAATACTATTCTTTTTCTCAGAGCGCAATTAAGAAATTCTACAGTGAACTTACAACTGCACATATGCAGTCAATATTACGTTTAAGAGGGACTCGTTACATAATTACCCTCTTATACAGTACATACTGTTCAAGTAGCAAAAAGACATCTGGTACGAAAAAGTCATCCGAATGGGTTACATATGTCCGCCCGAATGATAACTATAAGCTATCCTACGTCCAAAAGTTAACTTGTAGACATAGGATAGCTTAGGGGAGAGCGGGGCAAAATGGCACAGCGGGGTAAAACGGGACAATGAGACAAAATGCAATTTTCCAATAACTTTTGGATGGTGGCGATGGTGGTAGGTGGGGCAAAACGGGTTTGAAAAACCGGAGGTATCGTCGGCACAAAATGGCGCACCTAAAAGTTATTGGAAAATTGAGTTTTGCCCTGACTGTCCCGTTTTACCCCGCTGTGCCATTTTGCCCCGGTCTCCCCTATAGTCACTTTTTCATATACCAGATGTCTTTTTGCGACTTGGATCGCGATGCAATAGTTACTCGCTAGTTCAACTTCGGTCTATTGATCGAGAACTTAATTATTAATTTGGAATCTCTCACGAGACGGTAACAATCATACTCCCCGAAATGTTTACACATTTCAGCTTAGTAATGTTAGCAAAACTCGGCGCACAGGTCCGAACAATTTAGCCAAGTTTAAATTTAAACTTTGGTTCCTTCCATTATTCACTGTGCTCACAGGACGATACGCTAACTAGTAGAACAACTTCGTGAAAATTAACTTGTTACGAATTTAATCAAAGTCGAATTAAAAAACTTGAGCACCGTTGAGAATAATTAACTGCGTAACCATATTTATTAACGATAGCGGTAACTCGATTGCGCTGACGATTCTCGTGTCTACGAGAAGAGAATGGTTTTGATCGTCTCTCATTCTCCCCTCACTGCCTGTTTCAGTTCAACCGCTCATCAAAGTGACGAATCAACTTGTCGCCGCACCGGTTAACAGTGACGTGATACTTCAGTGTTACGTCGAAGCGTGGCCGCGCTCGATGAACACTTGGTACAGGGATAAGGGTCAGTGTCCACGTTATATCGAGAGACCTTCCCACATAGCACGGAAATATTTTTGAAAGGTTTCAAAAGTCATGGAAACATTTCGATGAAACATGAAATCAAAAATATTTCAAAATTTGTATCACCATGTGTCAGAAATATTTCGGATGTGCTGAAAAATTGAGTACATTTCAGAAATATTTTGTTCGATTTGACAGATTTGAAACATTTCGAAAATGATTTCAAAATATTACTCGCCATATGGATTGAACCGTCTCGACGCTAAATCAACATAATACATCTATATATTCACACATCGCTTTGTCGCTTGGGGCGACGTGAAACCATCGTCGGTGACAAAAATAAAAAATCGTTCGCTAGATTTTTGTTACCGAACGCGCCTGTTTCAGTAGAATCAGCCACTGAATCAAACATTTTTTATTGAATTAAAAAAATTGCAGGTGACAGACTATTGCCGAGCGACAAATACACGATGACGGAATTTCTTCTGAGCGACTACGCGTGGCAGATGAATTTGACGATTCACGATCTCGAGAAGCGGGACTTCGGAGGTTACGCTTGTTCAGCAGTGAACGCTCTAGGGAAGGCCGAGAACGTGGTTCGTTTGCAAGGTGAGGATAAATTAACTCGTACGAAGCACCCTCCTCCGCCCTGCTGTTTTCGTGGCCGGCTACCGGCAACGTCGTCACCGCCAGCCCCCCAATTAGTGCCGCGATTGCTGAGGCAGGTGCAACAGGTGCAGTCGGCCTCGTGGGTGGGAGGGGACCGCCGATGGGGAAACTCGCCGAGTCCCCTATTAGGAGACGGCTAGACATTTTATTCTTTCCTTTCCTTCGTTTTTTAACCGGGGATTAAAACGAGCTTCACGTCCCCAACGGTACTCGCTTTGATGAATCCATCAACTGTGAAAATGGCTATCAATGTGAACTCGTCTCTTTACTTCCGCGTCGCGTCATCTTAAGCCCCTCGTCGAAAAGAACTCCTGGGGATCCGGCAGTGATCACTGGAGGTTCTGCAATTACTACTCGCGTTGCAGTAGTTACTACCCATGTACTTCTTTGTAGTTACTTCTCAACAGTCGGTTGTTTTTACTGGGGACTTATAAGTTGAACTACTAAACACTGTAAGCAATACTGACTAGTGAGCTGCTGAAGACTACAAGCAATTCCCAGTAAGTACCTAGATAGAAAAATGACGGAACGGTGGAAATACCAATGGTACGACCCTAGCAAGTCAAGCGACCGTCATTAACGACTGTCAAAAGACCCAAAAAACGACGGTCGTTCTGTGACATTTTTCGTCCGGAATAACGACCAAAAAAGACCAGTTGTGAGGTTGGGCATGGGTTGTTTTTCCATCAATGACCGCCTGAATTCAACAATTGGTCATTATTTCGGTCGTTACTCCGGTCGAAAAATGTCACAAAACGACCGGTCGTTTTTTGGGTCTTTCGAAGGTCGCTTGAGTTGCTAGGGGATACCCGTTTGACGGCACGTTTTTCTATCTGGGTACCTACTGGACACTCATAGCCGTTTCGTGTATTTAACTACTGGAGATTGATAGTAGTTTTAACTAGTTAACTACTCAAAACACCCAGTAATGTTCAGTAGTTAACTACACAAAATACCCAGCAATGTTCGGTAATTAACTACTCCAGTTTTCCAGTAGTTTTCAGCAGTTCGTCAATTTTGCACTGGGCAATAGTTTGTTAGTAGTTTATAGAAATTAGTAGTTCAGCAGTTAACTACTGGATGCTCCCATTAGTATTTTCCAGTAGTATTTCGTAGTTCCTTTCGGTGAGGGCTTTCCGCTTGGGCGATCGGTTCCCTGCGTGTCAAGCTCCTATCAAGTTCCAACTTGACACTGCTACCCTGCAGCGTCAAGCTCCTATCATGTTCCAAATCCTCAACACCCGTACGATTCGTACCTGCCAATGAACAAAAGTGAAAGTTCATCGTGTGTATGCGTGTGTGTGTTTTATCTCGCAGAATTGGAGCTTCCAACGAAAACTACACCCGGCACGCTGTACAAGAACACAAACACGAGGCAGACGAAAAAAACAAGCAACGGCAGAAAAAAGTCTAATCGTCGGCCGAACGACATCGCGGAAGGGGCGGCTGAGGGTAATTATCACGGTAACAACAACGACTTTGGAACGACCCAGGTAATGGGCGGTAGTACGCAAGAGGGTCAACGCACCGAGAGGCCACTGACGATTCCATCTCTATCGCCACCCTGGGTCATCCTCAACGGTGCGAACACCAGACGACCCCTGCTCTTCGACGCAACGATCCTTCAACTTTTAATACTATCCGCCATTCTTGTCCTATGAAGCGGGAACGCGTGGGTCATTTCTCGAATGCGTATCATTGATATTATCCATACAAGCCGAGGGTTTCGAGCCGAAAGTGATATGATGGCATGTGTGTGTGTGCGACAATCCGCCCGAAATCCATAATTTTCCATTTGCAAGTCACACCATTTGCGCCATGGCATCTGGCGGATTTATTTAGAACTACTAAAAACTAGTCGATTCCGCAAAGTAGCAATTTTTTTTTGCAACAAAAGAACCATGTTTAAATCGAATGTGCACGATTCAAGGTGAATCCTTTTTTTTTAATTTTTTTCAAGGGTCGTTGAAAAAGCGAGTGTCTCTGAACGTCAGAATCGTTGGCACTTTGTCATCGTGTAAATAGAAACAAGTGATATAGGGCAGAATGGCCGAGTGGATTGGTAGTTCGGATATATTAGAAGCCTAGAATTATATACAAATGTAATGAGGGATTACTATATCTATACGGGTAGGGAATTGGATGACGAAGCGCCGGTGCCCGAATCGCAAAGTTCTTTTTCACCCGGATGTTTGCCATTTGCGTCTTCAGAGTGTGTCTTTACAGTTCTTATCAATCCCCGTCGTTCCCAAAGACGGCATTATCGCTTTCTTGTCACTTCTGTCACAAAAATGATGGTTGAGAGTGGGAAAAGTTACGTTTCAATTAACGAATAGTACATTTCGGATATTAGCGCGAGAAAACTTTCTCCGACGAGTGCGAGTTCGTAATCACACGAGTTAAGAAAACGTTTTTCGCGCGAGTATCGTACAACATTTTATTTCACAAGGTGCGAAAGTGGGGGTTTTAGGCACGCGAGGTGTAAAAGCGCCACTTTCCCACCGAGTGAAGTAAATTAGGTTTGGGAATCCCCCAATTTTTTTTTTTTTTTTTTGTAGCACCTCCGCAAGCTGGAGAGCTCTCACTGGACGCTTGCCGATCCAACGTAATATATTTTCCACTAAATCTTATGTACCATAATGTTTAAAAAAAAAAAACTGAAACACATGCGTGATCGGCGAGTGGTGACATTATCCATGCTTTAACCAGACCATCTAATTGCATGCGGAGGCTGAGATAAAAATGTTGCTAAAGTGTTGATGTGGACGAACGAATCGTCGTGTTTAACGGAAAATAATCGGTCTTCCTTAATTTTTAGCGTAATCGGTAGAACGAAAGAGCCCGTAATATGGTTTTGAATTTTTTAAACGGGACGTTGCCAACGTTTAATGTAATTTATGGGAATATTAATATCTAACTTGAATCCAGGCCTCGAGAGGGCTTTCCCCGAAATCGCTGTTCGTAAAACGACCGTGCAAGACCGATTAATTTTTTTTGTTCGGTCTTCCGAAAGTGGGAGAAAAACAAATCGGCATTGCTGCTTCGAATACCGGGTGCACTGATTTTGGGTGAATTCGCCTCTCGCTCAGCTCGCAAGGGTTTTATGTAAATACAAAGGGACATACAAAGGATATCCCGAGTAGAATAAAGTTGATAGCAGGACTTTTGAGGGACTCTAGTAGGTCGAGTAGAATCCTTAGATTCCTTTTTTTCGCACAAAATTCGCGAAAGAATAAAAATTCCCGTCGAAGGCAAAAGAAAATCGTTGATTGGAATATGAAGAAAAAAAAAGTTCGAACAGTGTGAATGAACGATTTGCTCGATACTCGCCTATCCTCGGCGCATAAGACTGGGTTCGCTGTTTCCTTGATTCAGACAGACTTGATCCAAGATATTGTTTGTCTCTATTCGATATTTTACTTTTTCAACTGAATATTCTATCGAATTAAAGATAATGTTTTTTTTACCTAAAATATATAAAGAAAACGAGATTTACGCGACGGACAAGTTCGTGATAGGTTCCACGTATATAATATCCAAATCTATAACCGATAATTGTAATGCGTGGGCAATGCAGGAGTTACGACAATAAATACTTTAAATAGTGAGTGCCGCGGTGTCGCCGGAGGATTTATTATCTCCAAGTCAGTTGAAAGTCTCTCTGCCTAAATGGTCCAAAAAAATTATAATTTAAAAAATATTGTTTGAAAAAGGAAAAATTATGCTTCTCTCTTCAATCGCGCAAAGTTTCCATTATTTTTTAATTAAAACAAAAATGTGCTTTAGCCCAAAACGTTGAGGGCCTTCGAAAAAAATGGATTCAGGTTTCGTTACGGAACGTTTGAATTTGAAACTTTGAAGACCCTTCAAAGTTACTTTTTTGGTTTTTTTTTTTTTTTAAATTTTTAATTGAGGATACGGTGTACGGAGGCGATATACAGATACATATATACGGCAACGACACATATGAATCAGATAGGACCACGTTTTATGTATGTAAATACACCAGTACATTATTATTATTATTATCATTATTACTATTATTGTTATTATTATTGTTATTAATAATAATAAATATAACTATGTAAATATCATATAGTGATCGTTGAAAAAAGAATGTTTAAGATGCGCTACCGACGAGTCGATGCGACGCCAAAAGAACGCTAGATTTTATATGTGAAACATTGAACGGCTTGAGATATGTAACATACTAAACGAGTAAACGGCATCGCGTTTCCCATAAAAAAACGCGCACACAGCAGAGAAACTTGTGTAATTATTATTGTAACATTGATAATAAATGTATTAACTTGCTCGTCAGACGTCTTCGTAACGCAACGAATAATATACTGACGATATATCTACACGCTTGACCGAAAATGCTCGCCAATCGCGGTGTATTTCAAGTTTTACATATCTCGAGACTTAAATTACCAACCGTCAAGGTGGACGAGACTTTTTACCTGCCGAAAAGTAAACTTTCTTTTTAACGGGATAATACACTTCGTCAGTTAAGTTTTAAGAACTGATTGATATATCGAAATATGTTCATGAAAAATTGAATTATGTATCGGTAGGCACGACTTTGTATCGTCACTTCGAGATATATTGCAACGTAGACCGGTAGGAATATACTCTGTCGTACTTGAGTAAACATTTTTTCTATACAATAAATACCGTGCGATTTATAATCGATTTTAAAAAATTAAAATTTTAAACGTTTTCGAGTAAAAATAAATCAAATGCTTCGTAATGAAAAAAAAAAAACAAGAGCGACAGAGTATTTTCGGGAGAGACCGATAGACATCAAATTCGGTGGTTTCAACTGCCGCGGACACGCTTAAAAATAAATACAAGCCTTGTATATTCTTAATCTCAACGTATATACACTTTAAACTGAATTTGAGAAAAT
Source organism: Amblyteles armatorius (assembly GCA_933228735.2). Lineage (NCBI taxonomy): Eukaryota > Metazoa > Arthropoda > Insecta > Hymenoptera > Ichneumonidae > Amblyteles > Amblyteles armatorius. Next base: position 10,417,773 of record OW121690.1, read on the forward strand.
TGGACTCCGGATCATTTTCGAACGCAATGAAATTACGCAAAGTTTGCAAAGTGTCTCGAGGTAACGGTGTAAATATGACGCAATTTTTTTCGATGGAAGCTTTGGATAAAAATGTTTTTTTTTAAACTAATTTTTACTTTTTCGAAGTTCGAGACGCGTGTATTACTTTAAGATCGAAATCAATCCGCTTCCAAAGACAAATCGTCTGAGAGGCACCGATAAATTCGCCAAAAGCTGTTGGTTGCATCCCGATCTGTTTGCCGTATCGCAATGCTTCTTTCCGTGCCTAAATTCGAAAAAAAACGAAAAAACAACAAAAAGAAGAAAAATATAAAAATAAAATGTTTACGTAAATCCGGGAAACACGATTTCTGCCGATCCCCAAAGAGTATGCACAGCGCTTGTTTATCTGTCTCAAAAGAATCGATCCAGCATGCAGCAATAATAGTAATAAAAGAACAAAAATAAAAAATAAATATTAAAAAGAAAACTGTGTCTGTGTCGTTATCGAATAAAAAAAATAATGTCGTTTATCTTTTATATAATATAAATTTTTAAAAATTAACAAATTGTGAATACTTGGGCCTTCGTTGGGATAAAGGGTTAACGAATATATATATAGAACTAAAAATCCGATTGATGAAAAAAAAAAACACAATTAACCGATAGGAGTTAAGGGAGGACGTATGAAGTATAATATTATTACTCCGGACAATAAAATGTTATTATCGATGTTAAAACAAAATTTTTAATTGATCTAACGCACGATAATTTCTGTACAATCTGTGCAGTGAGTCCTTTAGTTTTTTGCTCCGCATCTACGTTTGGTAGATTTCACTTTCTTCGTCATGTCCGCCTGTTCCTTGATCAACGTTTCCCTCAATTTCTCGATGTGTTCCTGATAATTGACTCTCTCAGCGACATCCTCGAGGGAATCGAGAGTCTCGATTGTCGGCACTGTTTTCTTGGCACTCTCCAACATTCGGGCGAAAGGAGCAGTTTGAGTCGACGTGAGAACCGATATGGCTGTACCGGGGCTTCCGCCCCTGCCGGTTCTGCCGGCTCTGTGTATGTAACCCTCTATGTTTTTCGGAAGATCGTAAGCCACGACTAATTTCACTCCGGGAATGTCCATGCCTCGCGCCAAAGCATCGGAACTTACGAGCCTACAGAGAAAATAAATAAACAAATAAATAATAATGGCTTGCAGGATTTGTTACTCTATCGACTGAATAAGAGTCGGATTACAGATTATTTTCCAAGAGTCAACGCCCCTTGTTTCAACTTACACGTGAATACTTCCGGTGGCAAATTTCTCGAGTACATTTGTACGTTGTTTCGGTGCCATCTGTGCCGACAATTCCCCAACGGTGATGCGCTTCTCGTTCAGCAGCGAACGCAGAAGAACCGCCAAGCGATGAGCAGCTTCGCCGGAGTTTGTGAACACAAGCGCTTTCTCGGTCGTCGCGCTTGCCGTGAGTATATGATGCAGCGCCAGAGGTTTGTATTCCGTACTGCACTGTACGGCTCGTTCCTCCAGTTCCTCCGGACTCGTGTAACGTCCCACGAAATCCCCGGCCTCTTTGTCGAGATCAATGTCGTCGTCTCGGCCCGACGCTACAACCGAAGTGAACAGTATCGGCTGAAAGAGGCCGAGTCTGCTCAACTTTTCGGGATCCTGCGAGAGCGTCGCGCTGAACAGGAGCTTCTGTGCCGGTCGATTTTCACTGAAAAATTTATTATCGTTATATTATTACCAGTTTTGGAATGATGAGACAACAAGCGAACCTTTTAAGCATATTTCCCAGGGTGAGTGGTGGTGCACGTGCGTGCGGTGCTGGAATGCGTTGCAACCAATCGGTCGCTCGATCGGCTTCGTCGATGACGAGAAATTTTAGGTCTGCCAATGAAAATCCCTCAGTTTTCTCGATATGATCGACCAGACGACCCGGTGTCGCTATCACTATATCGACCCTGCTCACGTAATTTCCATTTTGAGCTTAAAATTAAAGATTGCAAATTATTCCAAAAGCCACATACATTTATAATCCATTATATATTTCGTTGAAATTTACTTGTCTTCACGAGATTCGTCTGCTCGTCTTGGAACAAAAATGCTCCCGTAATTAGACCAACTTTGAGTGTCGTGCCAGCTGTGTACGTGACAAAAACGTTATAAACCTGGGCAGCCAATTCCTGTACCGGTAACACGACTAAGCATCGAATTTTTGGTACAAGACGCGATTGCAGCTCTTGAACGACTGGCAAAACGTATGCCAGTGTCTTACCTGAAGAGAAAAAAACAAATTGATTGCAGCTCTACTTTAGACCGTTTCGATAGCTCTGACATGAAAATTACAATATAATTATTTTTAATTAATTTTTTTTTTTCTTTACTCCCTCATAGAGGAACATGTATTCTCATTTTAAAAAAAGTTGAAAATCGAAATTTTCATCTGGCTTTTTCATGATGTTCCTTTATTCGCGAAGTTTCCTTTATGAGGAAACCAAAAATACAGGACATGCTTTCTCATAGAAGCTTTGCGAATAAAGGAACATCATGAGAATGCCATATGAAAAATTTCAATTTGCAGCTTTTGAGGAACTGATATGGAAGTTTAATTATTTCAACTTTGTTTTCATACAAACAGCCATCTTCGAAGGACACAAATTATTATTCCAATGGCCATTAAATTGATCGAATTTGAACAATTTTAGTTATGCAAATACTAACCACTGCCAGTTGGCGCAGATACACAAGTGTCTCTGGGCCACAACCCTCTTTCTCTATCCCTGTTGCATTTCAAAAGCCACGTAACGATGCTCCATTGCACCGGAAACAATTTCTCCATGCCGTTAGATTTCAGAATCTTCACCAGACGACGATCTAATTCCTTGTCCAAATCGTCCAACAAAGGCCCGCTTCCGAGATCCGAAGATATAACTTCCGGCTTTGCCAACCATCTTGGCAATACTCTTTTAACGAGTTTCTTTCGCTTTTGTAATCCAGCATCCAGTATCATAAAATCTCCGGTCGAAGCCGACGCTTCTTTGGCATTGTCGACCTTTGCCTGTTTTGCTTCGATCGAAGGTTCGCTACAGTCTTCGTCCTTTATCGATAAGCTCGAGGCTCCGCTTTTATTAGACTTTTTTCTTTTCCTGCCTTTCTTCCGAGAAATCGTTTCCTTGCTCGGTGCATCAGTTTTTTCGTCGCACGGTGCATCAGTTTTTTCCTTGCTCGGTGCATCAGTTTTTTCCTTGCTCGGTGCATCAGTTTTTTCCTCGCTGACTGCGGCAGCCTTTTGCCTCTTTCTTTCTTCGATCCGCTTAAGCAATTCCGAAAGATGATTATTCGAGCTTTCGGTTTTTACAGGCTCCTCACCCTCATATCTTCGGAAAATAAAAGCAAAATAATGTTTCCAGCATCGAGGAAAACGTGTATGATAAGCAAACTTGGCATCTTACCTGTTGACGACAAACAGATCCATCATCTATTTTTATTTCGATCCGGACGTCAATCTTATCTGCTCGTCACACACTCTTCGCCTTCAACAGATAATGTTGTTGATCGTTAATACATTTTTATATCATTCAGCATGTTTTCTTTTTTTTTTAAATCATCAATACATTTTCTTTCAATGGCACGATCGGTATTACGAATTGAGCATACGAGGAAGACTCGTGCCGACTCAAACCAAACACGTGTGTGGTAAGTTTTAGGCTTGAAAATTACCGTAATTTTGGTGTCAGTCAATTGACGGTAATTTTTTTAATGACCTTTGATTAATCATAAGATTAAAATTTTGCGTGCAGATTGACGCGAAATCGACGAGTAATATTCGATTATTTGTTATCGTTGTTGATATCGTTTACTTTGGCTCGTGTTCAAAGTCGAAGTTGCTTTGACTCGTGCAGTTCCGGTTTGCGGCGACAACAACCCACCGCCCAGCGGCCCACTTCCTTTTTCACGACGTGCTCGACAAAATGCAGAAGGTGAGAGGCTAAACTTTACCAATATTATCGCTTTGTTTAACACAATTGTTTCTAACTATCGAACTTTTATCGCAAAAAAGGTACAGAAGCAGAAGGTACCCAACCATTCGGTGCAAGTCTTCGGACGCAAGGTGAGCGAATTTTCTCAATTTCAATATATCGTTTGTCCACCTGCGTGGTCGCATAACCTCAAAAAAATAAATCATTATATATACAGTTTTTAAAAATATCGTTACTTTCATCGCGCCACATTCGTATGTTTTATTTATTGTCCCTTGTACGTCTACGAAAAAAAAAATTAACATTTTCGAATTTTGAACACATTTGTATTGTATTTTTGAACATTTTTTTTTTTTTGCGATTTAGAAAAGCGCGACTGCCGTAGCTTACTGCAAGCGTGGACGTGGGCTCCTCCGTGTCAATGGACGCCCGCTGGAGCTGGTAGAGCCGCGCGTGCTCCAATACAAACTGCAGGAACCGATCCTTCTTCTCGGAAAGGTGAGCTTTCGGACGGAGCACGACTACACGTTTTTACTCCACATGTTTTTTCTGTCTGTAACGTACAATGATAGTCTATTTATTAATTTATTTTATTTTTCTTCTTCAGGAAAAGTTCTCCGGAGTTGACATCAGGGTCAGAGTAAATGGCGGTGGTCACGTAGCCCAGATCTATGCCATCAGGCAGGCCATTTCCAAAGCTCTCGTCGCGTACTACCAAAAGTGTAAGCAACGCTACGACGACATTGCTAACTGCAAGATATTTCCAACTGTTGGCTACAAAAGTAGCTCGGAAATAGTTTGTGAGAAACTTATATCACTGTTCAAATTATTCGCAGATGTCGACGAAGCCAGCAAGAAGGAAGTCAAGGACATTCTCATTCAGTACGACCGTACCCTCCTTGTAGCCGATCCCAGACGCTGCGAGCCAAAGAAATTCGGTGGTCCGGGTGCCAGGGCACGCTACCAGAAATCTTACCGATAATCTTTGTGCATTTTGCATATGTACTATTCACATAATTGAATAAAAAAAAAGGAAAATCTACACATTCGGTAGTTAACATTTTTTTTTGGCAAGCTCGCTTTTCTCTCTACTGGTTCCGGGAGTTTCGGCAATTCTGATGTACGAACTCAACTAGTTCGTATCAACTAAAAGAATTTCTTTGACATTTATTAAGACAATGAGAAAATTATATTTACGCGAAAGAATACTGAAGATAAACTACGTATAGAACTGATTCTTCGAACTGTCCGATTATTGGGTCGCACATGTAGTAACGCTTGTACCAATTTCCGGACATTGGATCGTCAGTCATAAAAATGCAATAATAGAAAGAATTCAGCCTTAAACCTTGCATAACTTTATTCTACGCATCAAATAATGTTTGTAGAGATGTTTAAAAGTGGCAAGTTAGATTTTGAATACTTAAATTCGGAATAAATTGAATCTGCAAAGGACTGTCCAACGACTGGGACGTGTCCGAGCATTGGTACAGTTACCTTAGCAGATCGCAATTTCAATTTTATCCGAACCAAAAAAGGACACTGCACCATCGAGTGTCGGTAAGACACTCGGTCGTGCAGTTTCCCAAAGACAGTGTGATGACACTGACGCTCTCGCTCACAATCGCAAACTCCTCCGCACGTTAACGTTTCTCGAGTTAACCTAATTTTTTTCTTATTCTGGCAAGATTGTCAATTTCCGTCGGTGATATACGACACGGGCTTGTCCAGATAAAAAGAAAACATTTTATTTTATGCTGCCGAAAGGATAAAAGATGAAGACACGGTTCGACACTTTCGATCTCGTGTGCTCCATTGCGGAGTTACAGAGGTAATGTATAATCAGATTATCGATATAAATTATTGTCACGACACGTCTAAGTATCACGTAATTTTCTCCCCTTTCTTGCCCAATTTTGATTAATTTGCGCTGACAATTCGAACGATTACATGGTTTTTTTTGTTTCCCTCTTCAACAGATTGATCGGCATGCGAGTCAATCAGATATATGACATCGATCGTCGCACTTATCTGATTCGTCTTCAGCGGAGCGAGGAAAAGTGCGTTCTTCTACTGGAATCTGGCAACAGAATGCACACAACTGCGTTCGAATGGCCAAAAAATGTCGCTCCTTCGGGCTTTTCCATGAAGGTATATTTTTTGATAAGCTAAGCAAATTTACTTCCATTTACATTTGAAATTTGTCTGTTTGACTCGAAAACTGCTTTCTCGGCAGGTGTATGGATAAGTGCCATAAGGTCATGTAGGCTACGGAATATTAGCACAGCTCATATGACCTTCGTACATTCTTATTATTACTGTTTACAGAATTTAAGTTTCTACTTATTGACCTGCTTCCATATAATATTGTATCACGTAAAAATATACATATCGATTTTGCTTTTAAATTGGCTCAAAGTCTCTGCTTCTACTGCATTCACTGATAGCACATTCCACACGTCCACCACCCTATTGCATAATAGGCCATTCATATATATGTTTTTTTTTCAGATGAGAAAACATCTGAAAAACAAACGTCTGGAGAGTCTGAAACAGATTGGAACGGACAGAATTGTAGATCTGCAGTTCGGCAGCGGCGAAGCTGCCTACCATGTTATACTGGAACTCTACGATAGAGGCAATATCGTTCTCGCCGATCACGAAATGACTATAATGAACATACTGAGGCCTCACACGGAAGGTGACAAGATAAGGTGAACTGGAAAAAAAAAAACGAATAAAGAGTGAAAGAAAATTCGTCCTGACAAAAAAAACTTTATTAATGAATTATGTATTCCAGATTCGCTGTAAAGGAAAAATATCCACAGGATCGCGCGCGCACGAGAACAATGCCACCAAAGGAGGACATAATCGAGCATGTGAAGAAAGCTAAGCAAGGCGAGAGTTTGAAGAAAATTTTGAATCCCTTGTTGGAATTCGGTTCGGCGCTCATCGATCACGTTCTCTTGAAAGCGGGTTTCGCTCTCGGCTGCAAAATCGACAAGGGTTTCAGTATCGCCGACGACATGGACAAACTTATAACAGCCCTCAAAGAGGCCGACGGGATACTCGAGAACGCCAAGGTAAATCCGGCTGGGGGTTTCATCGTACAGAAGAAAGAAGCGAAGCGTCTTCAGGACGGCAGCGAGGAATTCATCCTCGCCAACGTAGATTTTCATCCCATGCTCTTGGAACAGTACAAGGATCAGCCGTACAGAGAATTCGATAAATTCGATCTCGCCGTTGACGAATATTTTTCGACGATGGAGGGACAAAAGTTGGATCTCAAAGTATTGCAGCAGGAACGCGAGGCTCTCAAGAAATTGGAAAACGTGAGGAAGGATCACGATCATAGACTCGATAGTTTGGAGAAGACCCAAGAAATCGACAAACTGAAGGCCGAATTGATAACGAGAAATCAGAGCCTGGTCGATAACGCGATACTCGCGATACAGAGCGCTCTAGCGAATCAGATGTCGTGGCCAGATATTCAGGCCTTGCTTGCGGAGGCCCGAGCCCGAGGAGATCCGGTCGCCTCGGCTGTTAAGCAATTAAAGTTGGAAACTAATCACGCGTCCCTCTACCTTACCGACCCGTACGACGACGGGAAGGCCGACGACGACGACGAAGTCGAGGAGGGAATAAAACCCATGGTCATCGACATAGATCTGGCCCACTCGGCTTACGCCAACGCAACAAGATATTACAGCCAGAAAAGATCAGCCGCCAAGAAGCAACAGAAGACCATAGAGTCGCAGGGTAAGGCATTGAAATCCGCTGAGAGAAAGACCAAGCAAACGCTCAAGGAAGTTCAAGCGATACACAGCATCAACAAGGCGAGAAAGGTTTACTGGTTCGAGAAATTTTACTGGTTCATTACCTCGGAAAATTATCTCGGTGAGTCTCGATCCTTTACAGAGTTTTAGTCGGGTCGATTGAGTAGAATCGACTCAATACTGTCCTCGAAGCAAGATTATTATTTTTTAAATTATTTTCTTCATTGCAAAAGCAACCTGTACGGGCGGTGCGTATAGCTGTAAAAATTGTTTATCTCTTTCAGTAATCGGTGGGAGAGATCAACAGCAAAACGAACTGATCGTCAAGCGTTACCTCCGTGCGGGCGATCTGTACGTTCACGCAGATCTCACGGGCGCCAGTTCCGTGGTGATAAAAAATCCCAGCGGCGATCCAGTACCGCCCAAGAGTCTGGCCGAGGCAGGAACCATGGCCGTGGCTTACAGGTAACAATAATTCACGTTCATCGCGTCGACCCGTTACGATATCCGAATTTCACACAGCGTTGCCTGGGAGGCGAAGGTCATTGCCGGCGCTTGGTGGGTGAACAGCGATCAAGTCTCGAAAACCGCACCGACCGGAGAATATCTCACCACCGGATCCTTCATGATACGCGGAAAGAAGAATTATCTTCCGCCTTGTCAATTGGTCATGGGGTTGGGATTCCTCTTCCGTCTCGAAGAAAGTTCGATAGAGAGGCACAAGGACGAACGACGCGTGAGAACTCTCGAGGAAGACAACATCGCGGTGGAAATGCCCGTTGAGTTCGACAAGGAAATTGAACTGGAGGGCGATTCCGAGGAGGAGACGGAGGATGCACAAGCGAAGGTCGAACTGAATTCAATCGAGGAAGAAAATTTTGAAAAGCAGGAAGGCGACGACAGCAGCGACAGCGAGGACAACGAGAAGTCGCTGTTTCCTGATACGCAGATAAAACTTGATCTCTCAGGGCCGAGGTAGTTTTCATTTTATTTATTAAAACGTAGCGATAATATAAATGGTTCGAACTTCGATGGTTTACGCGTAACACCACACATTTTTTATGGTCAAATTACAGAATGAAATTGGTGATAAACAACACTCGACCACTGGCGAGTGTTCATACCGTGAAAGAGGAAGCCGTGGTTTATTTGGGCGACGACAAGCCGGTCGCTATGACGGTTGCCAAAAAATCGGTCGACAAAGGAGAAGGACAATCGAAAAACAATTCCAGGCAGCAAGAATCCAAGCCTGAGAAAGATGCGAAACAGGGTGAACCGAATGTCTTGAAGAGGGGTCAGAAAGGACGATTGAAGAAGATGAAGGGAAAATACAAGGATCAGGATGATGAGGATCGGCGAATTATTATGGATCTTTTTAAGGTATATTTATCGCATAAAAAAAGTTAAATGTACATGAATCAAAGCACTGGCTAATATTCAGTCGAGATGAGTCGAAAAAATTTACTAGAATAATAGGTCGCTGTAATAAGACGGCGCTGCGATAAATATTGAATCGCGATAATTATATGATGATCAAACTGATGAATTATCGTCCTAGCTTGACAATAAATTAAGATTCCAAAATTTTGCAGTCCGCTGGTGCTGCGAAGGAGGACAAGCGTAAGAGTAAGAACAAGGATCCATCGGGTCCGAAACAGGGCAAGAAGCGTGGTAATCAGGGTAAGCCGAACGTAGCTGCTCAACAGTACGTTCGAAACATGGAGAATGCTGACGACGAAGACACCGGACCGGCACCGGAAATCGATATGTTGGATCAATTAACAGGAAAGCCCGTGGCGGAGGACGAATTGTTATTCGCCGTACCCGTTATAGCACCGTACAATACGGTACTCAATTACAAGTAAGTTATCGACCTTCCACGTTTACGACTGACGGGTACAACGTTTGTTTCGTATGAATAGAATTTAACAGATTAAGAAAATGTTTCTTTCCGAATTGGTAGAGATCGAAACTCCGCTAAAGTCAAATTGAACAATACTCAATTAACTTTTGTTATGTTTCCCTTTTTCAATCGAGGGGTAAATGTGTAAATGTGTTTATAATTTTTAGATTCAAGGTAAAATTGATGCCTGGTACAGGCAAAAGAGGCAAAGCAGCGAAAACTGCCGTAGCCGTATTCTTGCGAGACAAAGCAATAACGCCTCGCGAAAAAGATCTCCTGAAGGCCGTCAAGGATGAAACTATCGCAAGAAACATTCCTGGAAAAGTAAAGATCAGCGCTCCCCAGATACAAAAGCTCAAAAAATAGTGGTGAATCCCAATACAACGTCCTCTCTTCATTGCATTATTAAAACCGTTACCGATTACTCGAAATAAGATGTACATATCTCTGTATAAACGCGACGAGAACCTTGTAACTTCGTGATAGCATGTCAATTACAAAGATTACAAAAAAATACTTTATTGAAAAAAAATGCGTTATTACATCTTTGCGAGCTTTTTTTATTAGCTCTCGACGCTGCCCTCGCCATGGTTCACACATTTGTATCGTCATTCTCAACTTGTAGGATAATTAATTATGATGAAGAATATGTATATACCGCTACTGCCGAATAGTGAGAATTCAACGTCCGAAAAAGGTTCACAATCGGTAGTAATGCGATATGAAATCCACCCTCAGCCGACTCGGTCGGCAACAAAGACTTTCGTATCATCTTTCAGTGCTCGCCAAATCCGTATGAAGTATAAAATCTAGATTTGGACCTGCCATACGCGAGCTCTGAATTTATTTTTTAACTTTATGCGTGAAACTTTATTCTCCTCAACAATGACTCGATCACGAGGCTCACATGTCATCGTCGCCGAACATATCTACGTCGGAATCGGTAGTTAACTTGCCCCCACCGTTGCGACTTGTCTGTTTTTTCAATACTTTCGGTCTTGATCTCGTACCTATTGTTACTATCTGTAAAAAAAAATTCAAATTAAATTTTTAAAAATTCGTTAAAAATCTAATGATATTCACAATTTTCAGTTTTGACCAGCCAAACATTTTTGATTAAACGTTTAAAAACGAAGATTCTTACTTCCGGCTCAGAGCCAACGCTCGAGTCCAACGTTTCCACGATCGCGGCTCTTCTTCGGCCCTTCCTAGGTGTCGCGTTCTTGGCGACCGGTTTTTCTGTGGCTTTCTTTATTTTGCGTTTTTTCGTTATACAAATATCGTACTCCGCATCCGAGTCATCCTCCATTGTTTCCAGTATCTGTCTCATACCTTTGACGCCTTCGCGCTTTCTGTCCACGACTATTCCGACGTTACTGTCATCGAGCGAGGGACCCACCGAACGACTCGGGCTCGGACTCTTCGGCGCTTTGACTCTCGGACTCTTTCTCGATGCCGACGCTACTTCGGCGGCTTTCTTAGGTCTTCGCGGGGTCAAGATTTTCTTCGATGTCGTTCCTGCGCCATCGGAAAATTCTAATTTTCCACCAGGGCTACTGCCCAGATCTTCCAGACCTTTTACCATAATTTTACGAAACTTTCCATAATCCGGTGCTTCGTTGAATTCAATATCGGCCAATAATTTCATGTATTCGCTGACCGGGCCAGGTACACCGTCGACGAAGCATTGCTTCAAAAAATTTGGAATATTGTCGAATGCTTTTTCCTTCTGTTTCTGGACGGCTGATTTGTCGGCGAGATTTTTCTCCCACGGCAATGAACCGCACAGCCACTGAATAATGTTGTAACCGAGGATTTCAAAGTCACTTCTCATCGTAGGTACTGCAAAGAGAATTGCAAGTCAAACTCCTACTCCAATCCCCCCCCCCCCCCCCCCCCCCCCCCCCCCCAAGGCAAAAAAGAAAAATCCTGAATGGGAAAACTTACCACCCATGTGGGCGTCTCTGCTCGTGTATTCGATGGTGCCGTTGTGAGCTTTCTTTGGATCGAGCTTGTACTCCGGTTTCGTCGTATAATGTGACGCCAGACCAAAGTCAACGAGATAAACAAAATTTTTTGTTTTCAAATCCAGAAGCAAATTGCCACCTTTTATGTCAGCGTGGATGTATGTTTTGCTGTGAATATACTCCAAGACGTCTATCTGAAACGATGAAACGCATCAATTTATTAGACTCGAGATAAGGAACAAAAAAAAAACGCCGTACAACGAAATATTTACTATTTGCAAGGCAATCTTGTAGACTGTGTGCTGGGGAAAGCGTCGGCCATTTTCTAAGAACAATTTCCACAGATCGGTGCCGTATCGATCCATCACGACGAAGCGATACTTCGTGGTGTGACATTCGTGACTGCCCGAGGCTACGAATTGTGGCATTCCTAGATGAGCGAGCTTCTTCTTCTTTCTCCAGGCTTCGACTGATGAAAAAAAAATACAGATCATGTAATATTCATGTGTGAATGATATGCCATTTTTTTTGCCATTTCCGGCTAAAATTCATGTATTAATTTATATGATTTTGTATGCCCATTTTGTTCCTGGGGATGGCTAAGCATTAAGGGTGAGTAAAACTTACTTTACAGTAACAGATTTACTTTCGTTTCTTGGTTGTGTATATGAGCGGTACACAATATGCATAAACATTTCAATTTTTTTAAATAATGTATTCCTGTCGCAAAACTTACTCTCCGTGGGTTTGGCATTGCGCATATAGAAATGCATCTCGACGAACAGCGGTCCGTTTCCATGAGGTTCCTAGAAAAATGATTATTTCAATAAAAATCACCAATAGTATGAAATTACAAAAAATATCATTAGAATTTTTATTATTTTTTTTGTAAAATGTAAAATATTAAATTTATATAAATAAAGAAATAAGAAAATAAAATTTTAGACGCCACAAAATTGAATCTGGTGTTCAGATATTATCATGTAACTTGAGGGTTAAAAAAAAATTATTTCTTACGATCTTCACAACTGCTGGATAATCTTTTGGCGTTTTACCAGAATAGGCTGCAGCTACAACGAAAAAAAACGTTGAAAACTTTGAAAGAAAGAAAACGAAAAAAAATTAACATGGAACAAAAAAAGTGCATAAATTACCGGAGTAAATTTCGCCGAAACCACCGACACCGATGGAATCGCCAATGATCCACTGTTTTTTCGACAGATCGGTGATAACCTCACCGCGAGGTATAGGATCGGGAAGTTGATATCCATTCGCGCCTTTTTTCTTCGGTGCCTTTTTTGCTTTTCCAGCCATAGCCTAGGTTAACAATGAGGATTACGCGAGAACGTGCTCCGGAGAATCGAGAGAAAAGTTTGTCAACAAGGTTACGAATGATTCGAAGTTCAAATGACTGCTTAATCGACGATGGTTTCTTGTTTCATTTACTCAACAAACATAACGAGGAAAGTTGGTAATAACTCAATCGATGAAATTAATTCATAGAACGATTTACAACAAAAATTGCGAAAGGAAAACCGGGGTAAGTTTTGAGAATATCGGCAGCCTGATTGTTTTATTTTGAATATAACGACACGCGACTGAACGCGCCCCTGACGGTCGCAGTGGTTAACTACGAAAAAAGCGGTCAATAATCGGTACACAAGCGCCACTACCGGTAAGTCGGTGCTGCTTGTGTGCCGACCCGACAGAGAAGAACTTTGATGTGAAAAAAAATAAACAAATAAACGTACAAGCGATTTATTTCGCATCGAGGATAAGCGCTATGGTAGCAGTTTATATATATAAAAAAACAGGACAGAGCGAATAACGAAACTATTATATCGGAGTACAAATAAAATATTTTGAAATGCTGCATGAAATTCTCTTGTCGCTCTGGGGCTGTTCGACTAACCTAGATCGAATAGTTCAAAATGACGTGAGTTCAATTTTTGATATGCTTTTACCAGCATCTCACAGATTAATAATGCCATCAATGTTTCTTTTCGAAATCCATGAACTGCAGTCGATGGATTTCGATACGTATCTCCATCCAGGCGAAAAGATTCTGATGAAAAAAATTCTCCAGACGGTCGACAAATTCAACAACATTGCAAGATTCATTAAAAAAAATACAGCAGTGGACGAGCCTTCCAAACAGAGTATCAATGAAGGTACGAATGAGTCATCTAAATACAATCGACGTTTATTATTGATTATTATGTATGTCAATCAATCAAAACTTTCATAACACAGTAAAAAAAAGCATGTGATGGTTAATGTCCCATTTGCGGACAAGCAGTTGGTAGCTTATGCAACTGTAATAATTGTGTTTCGCTCTGTCCAAAGCAGAAAAATAATTTTTCATGCTATCCCTGTGTACTTAAAAAAATTTATTTGAATATGCCAGATGGTTGTTACCAGCAAAACAAATAAATGATTATATGTGTACCTTTAAAAAATATCAATTAAAATAATTATATCAATTCTGAACTCTTTGGGGATGTTGAGTCAGGCATACATGGGCCTGTTGCTTGAGGGGATGAGGGGTGACTCCAAGTTTTTGGGCATTATGTTCTTTCATTTTGTTACATGAATGAAATCATTTTCTGTTATTTTCTTTTCTACTATCTATTATCTCGTATTCTTATATTGTTATGTTCTCATATTCTTTGATGAGGGATGAGCGGTTCTTTGATGAGGGGTGACTCCAAGTTTTTGGGCATATGTTCTTTCATTTTGTTATACGAATGATATTATTTTCTGTTATTTTTTTTTTATACTATCCATTATCTTGTATTCTTACATTGTTATGTTCTCATATTCTTGTGTTATCTTATATTCTTTTCGTACTGTTACTTTTTATTTGTAATTTTTGTTTGATTTGTAAGAAATCCATGCACCGGTATTGTGGCTATGTTATAGTTTTTTACCTTCTTGCACGGTGTTCTTGAGGTGCTTTGGCTCCAGAACCCAAAATATACGAATCTATCTATCTACCTTGTAGAAGCAGAGACTACTCCGCATCCGGGCCTGTATCTGAGAGCCTTGTGCGACGGTATGGACGATGCCCTAAAATCCTTCAGAGACGACATCATAGATCTGGAAAATATCGTTCTTCGGGATGCTCATACGCCGCTCACGTTGATACTGTGCCGTATAGAGAAATACGTTTGTCTCTTCAACATACTGAATTGCATTATTCGTGAGGTTGGTATCAGAGTACTTTTTTTGTGCACTTTACTGTTCAAGATGTGCGAGAATGAAAAACCTATCGTTGTTTATTCAAGATCGAGACACAGAAATTACATGGTTGCAAAGTGCTCCAGTGTCTTCACCGTTACAAGCATTCGGGTATACCGGAGATTAAAACGGCGCTAGAAAAGTTTGTAATCCAAGCAGATAATGTAAGATATTACCTGCTATGACCATTCAAATATGCTGTGTTTTAGGATCACCCATTCGGTGCACGCGATATTCTACAAACACCTCACTAGCTGGTTGTTGTACGGTCATCTCGAGGACTTGCACAAAGAATTTTTCATTCAGCAATCGGCGAGAAGCCGCGAGAGCAGTCTCGTGCTGTACGACTCAGGAACCAACGAGAATTCGGGCCTAAGCGGCAAAGGAGCCAACAAGAAATACAAATACGACATGTGGGACTTTAATGTAGAAATTGACATGGTGCCGACTTACATAAGGGCATCGCTTGCTTCAAAAATCTTGACTATAGGACAAACTATAATCATGTTCGGCAACGATCCTAGAGAGAGTAAAAAAGGTAAAATTTTATTTTTACCGACGTCTGTTACGAAGCAACGAAATGTCTGCTGAACTTATCGCAAACAGATTTCAGGATCAGAAGCAACGTAGACAATCCAATATGGGGAGAGAGGGAGTACGAATATTTTCAAAAGCTCCAGAATCTCCAAACGAAAGCGACCTTCGATACTATTGAATTCGAGAGAACGGTGGATCAACTCAAGGACTGTGTTACGGAGCTCCTGTGGCGCGTCGCCGTCGAGGAGGCTCAGCTCTTTCAACAGCTTAAACTGATCAAAGATTTTTATTTGATCGGTAGGGGCGATTTATATTTGGAATTTATCAAGCTCACGGGCCATATTCTGAACAAAACGCCGACGAGTCACAGTTCACGCGACGTTAATCTTGCCTTCCAAATGGCAATGAGGAAAATGCATTTGAACGACGAAGCTGCGTTGGACAGTTTCATTTTTATGGTTCCCGTTGCCGAAAATGCAGTTTCCCAACAGGATAAGAAAGCTGACAAAGAGAGAGCGGACACCCTCGAAAACTCTCGAATTTCGGAAAAGGAGCATCAAGATCCCATCGGTAAATTCATTATGCTATTACACAGTCTAATGAAAGAGTTCGTTAGTATGATCAAATAGTAGAAAAAACTATTTGTCCCTTTAACAAACACGTATTGTCCGCAAGGGTTCATACTTTTCCATCTAATTTTTAAGACCATATTTTTAATTAAAAAAATGGTCAACGTTTGTGGACGAGAAATCTTTGTTTAACGTACATTTAATTTTTTTGTACATTTGTGAGCGAGTTACATACAAAATAACGTATACGTAAATAACGAAGAAACATTTTCAGAGCTACGCGGCTGGGGTGTGATTCTCTTGAAATACAAAGTCGTTTGGCCTTTACACTTGATATTCAGTCTGAGCGCATTGAACGATTACAACGTACTATTTCGCTTTCTCTTGCGCGTTAAGAAGACTCAAATCGACCTGTCGAATCTCTGGACCGAACAAATGCGTTGTAGAAACGTGTAAGTATTAAAAACACATGGCGCATTATACTTGTTCATCTTTGACTCTTTGCGTTCTTGCAGCGAGACCGGAGTTATGCAGTTACGAAATAATCTCATATTCATCATCGACAATCTGCAGTACTACTTACAAGTCGATGTTTTGGAGAGTCAATACACCATAATGGAAAACAGCATGAAAAATACTCGAAACTTCGAGCATGTGCAGAAGGCACATTCTATTTTTCTATCTAACGTCATGTCGCAGACTTTTTTGTCCGGAGCAACGACGGATAGAAAAAATTCGGTATGTAAAACAAGTTCGCAACGGTACGCGAACAATCTCTGACTCGATCTCTCGTTGAAAACAGGTCAACAAGCTGATACGGCTACTGCTGCGATTATGCGACGACTTCATTCTTCAGGCCTCAATTTGGGAAATTACGAATCTCCTCGAGAGCGAGAAAGAAGAACTAAAGACACTGACCGACACTCTCGATGGTTTAATGGATTGGCTCATCAAGACATTGAATACAGTTCGAGCCCAACCGAGCGGAGAACATTTGGCACAGTTATTGTTACGTCTCGATTTTAACCGATGGTTCAGCAGTAAAGTCTGAAGCGCTTCGCTCCCTTCGCACTTGATTTTATTCGTATTACAATTGCGTCCGCACAAAGTGCGAACCATCTTCGACCCGTCTTTCTTTTTAGTTGCTATAACTATAATATACATGATTTTGATATGGACATACGACCGTGTCTCCTCCGCTTCGTAACAAACAATACCGATTACCATGTACAGTCCGGGAATAGTAAGTCTCGTAATCTACCGTGGCTAATCCGGTGGCATCGAGCCAAAATTTATCAGTCGCTTTCGTCATTGTAATCGTCTACTCCGTATCCGAGACTCGACGAGCCGTAAGACCGTCTGTACATCTGTATCGTATTCTTTATCGAGGCGTTCGTTGCCAGTTCCTCTGCCAATAGATTGTCGTTGTTTCGCAAAGCGGCGTCGCTGCCGGCTTGTAACAACAGCTCCACAATATCGAGATATCCGTGATTAGCGGCCACGTGTAACGGCGAATCACCCATTCTGTTCTGAAAATATCGGAACAGAAATATTATTAGTCTCTGGCTTTATTGCAACAATAATCGTCGATCAATCCGGGGACCGATTTCTTTTTTTTTTTTTTACCTGAGCATCGAGCGGAGGCTTGCGCAAACTTAATAGTTCTTTAACGCAATCAATGTGCCCGGTACGAGAGGCCCAATATAACGCTGTGTTGCCAACGGAATCCAATCCTGTCGACGAGACACCCTGCTTCAAGCATTCCTTCAGATACGAGACATTTCCGCGTCTCGCTGCCTCGTGCAGAGGCATTTCGATTTCTTCCATCTGCTCTTGAACTGCAAAACGTATTTCGTGCAGAGGTTTATTTTTATCGCGTGTATCGACGGTAAAACTAGTTTAGTGTAATTTCTCCAATTTTATCCTTCCGCATTAAATCGAATATCTCCGAGGTGTATCGGGGTTTTCTCATAATTTCTCTTATATTCCGATTCTATGCTGAAGATGTCTGAAGGAAAATGTAATTTAAAAAAATTCCAAGCGCAGGCAAATGTACTTAATGGTTTGTCCAAATTGGAGCAATTCAAGAAAAATCGGTCTTTAGGGGAAAAAATCCTCATGAATTCATTCGCGATTTTTCTTAAATTTTCGGAATTACTAAGTGCGAAAAAAGATAACGATTTTCGCAAGGTCAATCGCGACTGTGCCAGATTTTTCGTCATGACTATAATACATTTTGTAGCCTAACGGGAACGAAGGATTTTCCATTGAATATTCGTACCGTAGTTGGCAGGGATGAGTCCTTGTTTTGTTTCAGACTTTGCTCGCCACCAGTTCGGATCTGTCTCATGCTCCTGCACGTACAGCAATTGATCTTGGTCGAAAGACAGCTCATCTGTCTGTCGAGTTACATCAACGTATTTGTTATATTATCAACATGTTAAATAAGAGTCGTAGCGACAAGTAAACGAGAGTGAAGCGTATCAGCTGACTCACATTCTGAGCTGTGTACTTGTACAATGCTCTCACGACTCTGACTCTGCCTGGAATGAAAAAAAATATACATGTATACATACGCATGTGCGCGCATCAATGATATTTAAATTCGACGACGATGAGAAAATTAGGTGAGAACGTTGTTCCACGTACCAGGCCTCCAAACGGGCTTGGGGGGTGCAGCTTGGCAGTATTTGACAGCATCGCGTGTCTCGGCCGAGCCTCCATTAACTCTATCCGCCATTGTACATCGAATAATACCTGTACCAATCGAGTCGCAGCAGAGTCGTCTCTCGTTGCGGCAAGAGAAAAGTCGTATCGAACGAGTGTCCGAGAAACGAGTAACTTTTTCGTATTGTTTACCTCAAAGTTGGTAAATTCTTATTTTATATTTCTATGAACCGACAATCGATTGAGGAACGATTCTCTCCGGAAAGAAACTGTATATAGGTACGTATATATATATTTACAGTGTATTGGAATCGACGCTCGTAAGCAGTTTAGTAAGCAGTGCCACTCGCATCGGGCGCATACTCATTTTAACATTTCTTTCAGGCGATGGCAACCCAGAATGCAAAAAAAGACGAATAGTCATACGTATTAGGAATTTTTTAGAATGCGTAAATATCATCAAGCCGCTTTAGCGATAGTCGCGACGATAAGCCTCGTCGCGTTACTCTTGTACAGAAACGAGTATAACAAGCTTAGATATGTCCTGGAGGTGCTCAATTACTTCGGAAGGCCGGCCGATATGCAGTTGTATCGGCGAAACTGCACGAGCGTGTGCTCGCCGAACGGCGGTAAATACAATGCGACGTGGTCTGATTATGCGGAGGGCGATCGTTTCGACGATCCGATTACCTCGTGGCAGAGGTTAACCGATGAAATTTACGTGTATTCCGCCTACAAGACTGGGGACGGTGAGATAAGCGCAGTTGCCTTCGCCAAGAGCAAACGATTAAGCTCACTGTCTTGCGAAGTCGTTTACGAAGATGACATCGAACCGTCGCCCGGAGATTTTACATACAAGACGATCGACTCTTCGGAAAGCATCGAACGCAAGGCCGAAGGAAGCGCGAGTAGAGGAATATATCGTGGTTACCGTTTTATTTGCAAATACGACAGGAAAGAGAAAAAAGTTATAGCGAGCGTAACATTTCAATTTAAGGATGCAAAATACAAGTCCAGTGTAGAGGCAATATTGTCGGTTAGAAAGTTGGATAATCGTAGGAACGAGGATAGCGATGAGATCGGTGTATGCGTAGCTCCGTCCACCTCGCGTCCAATCACCAATACCGACATTATTAACTTCGTAAGTTATCACAACTCGATAGGCTTAGAACGATTCGTCGTGTACGATTTCGGCATACCGCAAAGGATCAACAGTATATTGAAACACATAGGGAGACAATCGGGTGCCGACTTTAATTTGAGATACACGACTATACCGTGGAATTTCCCTTTCACGGAAATACCCGTCGACGTTGCGACCCGGATAGTCGAGGTGGATTGTCTCTATCGTCTGTACAATCAAGTGCGATTCGTCTCGACGCTGACGTGGTACGAATATGTTATCGTTAAGCATCACCGTACCGTAGAAAATTTGTTTCGAGACATTGACAAAACGGGACTGGTGAGTCAGCGATACAAGCTCGCGACGAGCGACTTCTGCCTCGGTGATTCGAAATCGATGGCTCTCGGAAACGGTGGAATCGTCGACGAACGTCCCGTATACATTTACAGGTCGACGAAGAACATATCGGCGCTGAACGACGATTATGCGACATCGCGAGAGATCACTGCGGACGTCATAGTCGTGAACAGATACAAGAGACATTGTACTCGAAGCGACGATTTAGAATCTAATCATCTCGACGACGGTCGCGTCGGAAAGTTTTCCACAGCCATAGGGACCTCTCCTATATACAAACTGTTCCATCTGTACATTTAACGACGAGCGGTTGCGATTGTTATCCACGAACTTTAGTGACCGGATGTGCGAGGCGCTTCGAACGGTCCCGCCGAACTGTTTTTATAATTTTATATTTGCCAATATAAACAGACACGACGTAGCCTATAAGAATTAGAAATAAATCTAAATACGTTAAAGTTACTTTTTTTTTTTTCATTTCGTTAATCGAGTTGCCATGACGGTTGGTGTGGGTTCTTGTTCCTTTTTTTTAACATCTCGATACAGCAAGCGGAGGCAGGCGGGTATGAAACTCCGTAGACGAAGGCGGTTTATTTTAGACGTTGCATTATAGCAGCGTTTTTGAGACCCGCCTGTTCGATCGTTTGATCATCCTGGCTCAATTCCCGACTCGGATAAGTCGTCAGCAGACTAAATTCTTGGAGAGCGTATTGAGGCCTCATCCTGTGTTGAACATCGGAATGTATCGTTAAGGAAGATAGAAAAAAAGAAGAAATCGAAAATTTCGTTTCAACGAAACAGCGAATGATCGTCTCGAGAAAGGATACGTTGTTATGAATCTTCGGACGTCTCCGATTGTATGAGACGTATTGAATTGTTCCCGGATGTTGTTGCCATCGGCCAGTCGGATTTGGATGCTCGTTATCGGCCTCGAGCTGTCGAGATTGAGGGAGCTTCGTGCCTGAGATTCGTTCGCCGCTTGATCCGCTGGATCCGTTGGGACGGTCATACCCACCGTCGCTGGTGACGGACTGCAAGCGTTAACGTGTCGTAAATCATCCTAATACTTAATCGAAGATTCGGACGATGTGACTAGCCGTTACCTTCCGAGCTTGTGTCCTCTACCGGTGAAGGCCTTGACTTTCGGTTTGGGTGGTACGTACTCCTCGGGACGATGATCCTCCATGTCCAGCCGTACTTCGGCACCTTGCACCTCTTCCCGAATCTCCATCGGTATTTCGCCGCGTTTTATGGCCGCGAGGAATTCTCGATTTTCGGGCTCGCTGTACGATCTTATCTCACGATCGTTTATGGTGAATCCATTCCGCCATAACTTGAGAGTTATTATGCCCGCCGTGTTAGTCTGCAACGTCGACGGTGGCGACGTCGACGCCGACCCCAATTGCGATCCGGTCTGCGTACTCGAGGCCGCGCCCGCTCCGGCGACAACTGAAAATCACATCGCTATCGTTTAGACCTTTCGCTATAAAAAAAAATACTTCTTGTATATTGGCAAGAAACTTATTATTATTAGTATGATTACTGTTATTATTGGTTACAGAATTTCAGTTTCCACTTATTCATCTGCTTCTATATGAAAAATAGTATCACGTAACTATATATATATCGATTTTGCTTTTGAATTGGTTCAAAGTCTCTGCTTCTATGCCATTCACTGGTGGCGTTCCACAAGTCCGCGACTCTATTGTACAGCGTATATCGCACAATGCATACATCTCGAGATGTTCTTTAAAATGCCACGAAGGAAAGTTTTACTTTACGTAATTATATGCGTAAGTTAGTAAACAAATGTATTCGAAACAGATAAACTATGTACGTATTAATTGTAAAGGTTTTTTTTTTGTCAATTAAGTAAATAACGTAATCTGACCTTCGGTATCGCTGCACGTTTGCCCAAGCTTGTAGCCTGTGCCGCCGAAGGTATTGGGTCTGTGAGGATGCTGCGAAACTGGTCTTTCCTCAGCGACGATAGACTGCGCTTGGCATGTCTTGAACATGTCGTTTATGATATCGTTTTTCTTGCTGGGTCCCAAAACTTGTTGGCCGCTGTGTACCGAGCCGCCGGCGTAAAACGCCTGACCCTCCTCGTCGGAGCTGCTGTCTTGGTTCTGAAGCTGGTCGATGGTGCCGAATCTCACATTGGTTCTAGTCTTTGGTTTGCTTTTACTCGTTTTCGTATCCTTCGGCTGCTCGGAATTTCCAGGCCTCGAATAATTCTCGGTGCCGCTGTTGTTGCTGTCGTCCTCGTCTCCGGTTATCCTCTCCTCTTTCGCTCTCGTCGGAGTTTTCGCGGCAACGTCGTCGTCGACGACGGCGGCGGCGGCGGCTGTGGCAGCGGTCGCCAATTCGTCGAGAGCCGGCGACGCTTCGCCGCACTCGTAGAAGTTCGCCAGAGCAACCTTCAATGTGTATATTGTCAACGTGAATTTTTGTTTCGATCGGAAAAATGATTTTCGAGGTTATGTCCGAACAAGACGAAAACATGCAGTCTCACCTGAAGGTCCCAATTCGCTGCGTCAAGGTGAAACTTTGCTCGCTCGTTGTCCACACCGGTTACATCGCTGAAGTACCAAAGCAAGTCCTCCATATTCCGCGAGTAATCCTGACGATCACGGGTTTGCCTCGTTCGATAACGATGGTTTTATCGGTGCCGAGTGACTTAACTTGACGGGAACAGAACAATGATGCTCGTACGCTCGACGACTGCCTGCTGTCCCACGCTCGCGAAGCAAATCGCGACTCGACGGTCTGCGAACTACTCCACACAAGCGTCAGACACGGTCGAGAACGAAGCAACGTTCCGATGAGTGAAAACTTTTCTCTGTTCTCGCTGGTTGGTACGATAGATTTTAGACCTTTTCTGTGTCCGATACAGCCGCGAGTGTCGATGTATAACTATTGTGAAAAAAAACTAGCACGCCAATTTGTATGCCGGCACGGTGAACTATTGTTCGATCGATAATTATGATCGAACATATTGTTTTTATCTTATACTTGGCTTTTATCTGATTTTCTTGGAAGAAACAAAAATTTTGTGAAAAAATGGTACGGGAAAAAATACGTCGAATATAGCCGTGAAACGAAAGAAACCGGTAAAAAAACGTTTATTCAATGTTTGAGCCACTTTTGGAAAATCGTCGATTTTCGTAATTTTCAAACGTCGGCGTTGGAGGCGTTTTATCGTGCCGTTTGAGGACGTTGAAAAACGCAAAAAGTGGACTCGAAAGGGGTAGCCTTGGAATTCTTTGGAGATTTTTTTTTTTTTTTTGAACGAACTGCTACGTCCTCCGACGTATTTTTACAAAGTTTGTCATTGCATTTAAAATGCATAGTACCATTATATTACAGTAGAAAGTTTCAAAAAATGATGTTGATCAGTTTTAAAAACATTTTATCATTCGTCTCGGTCGCAAAAAAGTACAGTTGTTCGTTTCACCCAATGTTCGGGTGGCGTATCTCGGCTATCGAGTGGCACAGTAGCGATACAATTCGTAGACGGTGAACCGAAAGAGGGAAAGTTTTCCTTCGTCGTGGACGATGCCTTAACCGGACATGCGTAACGAAAACATTGCCGGTACGGCGTCGAATCCTCGTCGTAAATTTTGGGATCGATAGTTTTTGGCACTAAACGGATCGCCGGCATTCGATCCCAGTAAAGTTTGGGGAAACTTTCGACGAGTGTCGAGCGTTCGATGTCCCATCGAGCTCCCGACAAAAACAATCCATGGATGCTCATGCCGGACTCGGACGTGGAAGGGGCGCCGAGTTGGCGAGGTAAGAATGTATCGAGTATCTCGTAGTCGATAGCGAGATGAGAAAGACATATGGAATTTCGTCTCGCCAACGTGAGTCGGCTAGCCGACATAAATTTATTGCAACGAACAATACCGCCGAGCCAGAAGCTAGCTCGACAATGGCCAGTTTCAATCCAATAACATAAAAATTGTCTACGCTTCGATAAATAATCGATGAATCGTGGTAAGGATTGTTCTGCCCGATGGCCTGTGATGCACATCCATTCTTCAGGGACTCTGTTATAGTTGAGACTTTCGGCCAATCGTTCGATAGCCGTGAATGTCAAGAACAGCGGTGCAAGACCCTCGTCGTGCGTTCTTTCAACGTCCAGGATCGAATCTCGAATTATTTCGAGAAGATCGTTATAAATTTCAATTTCCTCGATGAGAATTCCGTTCAGCGGTTCCGCGTAGCTACGAGGATATTTTTTCCTCGCGTCGACAACGTCGAAGAGCTGCTCATCGGCAGTCGACAGTAGTTTAGATCGTATTTCACGAATAACAATGGGACATCGATCGGTAGTCGAAGAATGAGGTTCGTTCGCCGGTCGATGATTATCGGTCAGCGACAGAGATTCAATGAAAACCGTGGCGTTACGACAGTCCCTGAGATCTGCAGCGTTAACGTCGAGACAAAAAATTTCGGGCGGTGAATCGTCGACCGGCAGGGTGTCAACTATGTGCTTCTTGTAGTCGTGATATTCCGATCTGTTCGGCACGTAGTAACGTCGACCCCGGAGATCCATCGCGAAAACGTAATTGTCATTGGTTCCAGCAATTCGGGGATTACAGTAATCGCGTAGTACAGCGGAAATAAGCTTCCGATCGAGAGGATCGAATATCGTTCCACCGTAATAGCATTCGCCAATGAGATAATTGAGGGTGTCGAAATTCGTTGGTGAACGATCGGCGGAATCGTTGAGAAATGTCCGCAACTGTTCTATTGATATCCTGAGATCGTCGTCTTTAAATTCGTAAGGAGGCAAGTACCAGCCACGTTTACCAAATTCGTCTCTTCCCCTCGCTACAGTGTGAAAGAAGCACATGGAATAAACGAGCCTCGCGAACAGCTTGTTGTTTCCGGGACAGCTGTCGTAAAGCTGGGGATCGTTGAGCGGCTCGGTTTGGTAACAGCGCAGGAGGCTCTCCCTGACGGCGGTGCCGCTAGGTGTCTCCCAGTTAATCTTCACGCTGTTCTGCAAGACGCTTGTGGGAAATCGCTCGCACGGATAACTTGTCAGCCACAGTCGAAAGCTGAGCGTCGTGTTGGACGGACTGAGACTCTCGTAGATTCGTTCTATCCTGTCGAGCCACTCGTCGCTCGCGAGATGGCAATTCTCCAACAATATCCAACCGCCGCGAACACGAGCGCTCTCGATCGCGGCCTCGATCGACGACTCGGAATTTCGTGCCTCGCCCATCGAGAATCTCGACACTCGCGAGGAATACCCGATCGTCTCCGCCCATCTAACGACGACCCGGTAAACCTCGAGATAAGTCGGCAGAACGAAGATGAGCGGTACGAGGCAGCTCGACTCTTCGAAGAAGCTCGCTATGCTGTATCGTTTCGACGTCAGGGAGTCCAGTCTAGTTTTCAGAGTCTTCTCGACGATGGCGATCACTTCGTTGGTCGTTCTCTCGGGCTTCACACAACCGACGAGTATCAATCGCTGAAACTCCGTCAGAAAACTGTTGTTCCAAGGTTCGGGAGGCGAGGAGGACGGATCGCTGCTCTCGCGAAACGATCGCCACGAAGTGGCGTCCGTGCGGAGACTGTCGGGAAGATCCCGAAAAACATTGGGCAAAGCTCTCTTTAATTTCTCGCCTATCGCAATGATATTTTCGTCATCGATCGTGATCGTCTCGGCTCGGTGCTCGTTGTCCCGTCGGAAAGTATGCGAAAGTATCTCCTTGAGTAATGCAATCTCGTCACGAGTCGTTCTCTCGGAATAAAGGAGATTCTTCGCGGACAAGAGAAAGGAATAGACGAGCTTGTGCTTATCGAGAAGAGAATTTCTGACGGTCTCGTGAAGGATCCCGGTAAAGGACATTCTGAGATAGTTCAATCGCTTATCGAGCAGCGCACTCTTCATCGATCTATCGATGGATCGTACGTACAATCGCGTGAACCAATCCAGAGAATATCTGTACATGTGATTGATGTTGCCCAGACTGACGAGAGTTTCGTACAACGCGGCACAGTAGTTTGCCAACGGACGATAATTACAGCGAATTTCGTCGATCTCGCGATTGGTCGATCTCGCCGCTTCTTCTCTGCTCATGATCGCGAGTGACAAATTTTTCGAACAATCGAGCGTCTCTAAAGCCCTCGCGTCGTCGACGATGTTCACGCTCGAGCTTGAGAGTATCGTCAGAATATTTTCCTCCTCCTCTCTCAAAGCTCTCTTGTTGTGCGCACTCTCGGCCGTTGATTTGTCGAACTTATCTTGAAGCTCGGGCTTCTCCCGTGAGATGGTGATTTCGAGGAGACGATTCTCGATCGCCTCGTCCGTCAGTGAAAAATCGATGACGCTCATTTTTTTGATTATACGGAACGAGCCAAACGAAGCTTCGGGGAGGGCGAAGCGATGCGAGCGGCTCGTAATGTAAAGCCGAAAGTTGCTATCGTTGTGTTCGCATCGCGGACACAAACGGGAGAGTACGAAATCCAGAGCGGCCGTTGTCTCGGAGAGGACGGCGCAGCAGAAATTTTCGACGAGTACCGGAACGTCGTTTTCAACGCACGCTACGATCTCTCCGAGCCACCGTGAGCCGAGCGTCGCGGCTTTGACGACTCTCAGCTGATTGGCCTCCTCCATTCGCTTGATCCAGAGATTGGCTTGATTCTGGGGATCGACAAAGAACGGCCACAGAAGAGAATTACCGGCGATAGCCGCGTTCTCACGAGAAAATTTATCGTCGGAGAGGCCATTGCGATGCCAGCTGCTCGTACGGACTTCCGTCTCGAGGGATTCGACGAAATCGTAAAGAGTCGCCGAATTCGGTATCGCGAGCTCGACGAGTTTGTCCATCCACTCGCCGAGATAAATACGACGATCGTGTGCGTTCATAGCTCCGAGCAACGCGACGATACCGCACGATAAAAGAATGTCACCGGCAATCAGTTCGTACGATCGTCCGAGACTCTCCGCCGACTTTAGCCATCTGGATTTCTCGCCGGCCAGGCTCGTTATCAAACTCTCCGCCTTTCGAAGCTTGTTCGTGCAATTTTCCACTTGCTTCTCGAGAGCCAACTTCTTGGCGAGCGTCGATTCCAGAACGGCGTTCAGAGCCGCCAGCTTGTCGTTAAGGGCCTCGAGACTCATTCGTTTCTCGTTTAGATAAGCGAGACTCGCGTTGCATTCCTTCTCGGCGACTGCCAGTTTCTCCTTCTTGGGCGCGACCACTTTGGCTATCTCGTCGTAGGACACCATTGCTCTCACCCACTTGCAGAGACCCTCAGCGGCGCTCGAGGCTTTCGCCACGATGCGGGGCTGAAAATTTTCGTCGCTCATGTAAGTTTTATTGACGAGAGACATTATACCGCTCGGTATGTTGTCCTTGTCGTAATCCTTGAGATTTTGAAGGAAATTCATATCGCCGAGAACACGCTTGCTAGGCGGCCAGTAGTCGATGGATTTCTTTCCGGTTACCGGATCGACCGAGCGGTCGGGCGATACGTTGAGCATCACGCAAACCGCGGCCATCACGAGTTTGACCGTATCGGGCGGGTTCTTCATAGCTTTCACGAGAGTTATGTCCGTTGGCTTCAGGGTGTTCAGAGCTGCT
Organism: Amblyteles armatorius; assembly: GCA_933228735.2. Taxonomy (NCBI): domain Eukaryota; kingdom Metazoa; phylum Arthropoda; class Insecta; order Hymenoptera; family Ichneumonidae; genus Amblyteles; species Amblyteles armatorius. The sequence continues at coordinate 10,445,509 of OW121690.1, forward strand.
ACCGCGTCTTCGAGAATCGGTATCGCGACTGCGAGTTCGGCCTCGCATTCCTCTTTGAGAATACCCGCTACTTCCGCTATTCTGTTCGCCACTTGTTCCTCCCGTTTCACCTGCACCGTAGCGTTTTCCACGCTTATGTTCTCCCTCTCGATCTTCCTCATCGTGTCGGCCGTCTCTTTCGCCGAGAGCTCCAGCTCAGGCCTGAGACTCGTGAGCGTCCTCTTGATTTCTCTCACCTCCTCACCGGCCAGTTCCAATTTTTCGAGCCCTCTCATGTATCGCTTTCTCGAGGCCGTTATCTCCTTCTGCCTCCTCGTAATCGATACTCCGTAAAGCTTCACCATGTGTACGTAAGACGCGACTGGCATACCACCGTTCATCCTTACTCCGTCGATATCTTTGACACTGTCGTAAAAATATTTGCTCGCGACGATCGCCCTCGATTTAACGTCTTCGACTACGTCGATCCCGTCCATGAATTTCTTCCCGATCTCGTTGAAGGCCTCATCGGGCCAGCACTCGTGGCAGTCTATGCTGCAGTGGCTCACGATGCTCTTCAGTATCGTCGCTCTCGCGTAATCGCCTACTTTACCGTCGATCGTCGTGCGATCGAAGTACAAAACGAAATGAAGTTTCTCCTGGCACTTGTTGTAGAAGTAATCCATTACGGAGAGGCGGCTGATTTCGAGATTGCGGTCACCGTTCTGAGCCGTCAGTCGGCACTTCTCGACGATGTCGTCGGTCTCGCTGTCGGTAAACAAATCTCGCACTCCTCCAGTTTTCATCAAGGACCGAATTTCACCGAGAATGTTGCAGCCGCTACCGCCGCTGAAGATCTGTCGATCGGTGACGAAGAACGTGCAATCCGCGATGGTCGGTGTGGGACCGGAAGCGATGCAGTTCGTGCAGGCTTTCTTCACGTCCTTTCTCCAAGTGTCCTCCAACGACGAGCCCGACGAAACCCGGTGGTAACTCAACTCGTGAAAATTATGACCCTTGAGACTGGCGGCGAGGGTAGTCAGGGATCTTCTACCGGAGCCTCCGAAGGAGATCATCAACAAGCTTCCACCCGGCGTACCGAGGATTCTTGCTATCCTCAACAAATGCTCCAACGATCCGGAGAGTATGAGAACATCGAGCTTGTGGGCAGCGAGCTCGTTGTAACGCTTCAGGTACGCGATCGCCTTGTTCCTGAGAGCCTCCCCCGAAGCTAAAACCTCCTCGTATCGCCTCCTTCTATCGCCGTTGCGATCGCGATCGATCCGATCGGCGTCCATGAAGTCGGAGAAAATTAAGTCCCGAAAGCTCTCTCTGGTCAGTTGCTCGTTTGCGTCCTTCGGCAGATTGTCGAATATCGTCTCGAAGGGTTCGCTGAAGCGGTCCCGAACCGAGTCTCTTATACTCCCGAAGAGCCACTCGTCGTCGTCCGCGTCGACCATTCGATCGGCGAAGACGCGAATAGTCTCGTGAACCCACAATCGCGCGAGAGTTGATTTGCTCTCCGCCGAATCCTTGTGAATCAGACTGCAACCGGCGATCACCCGAGCGACGTCTCTCAAGCTGAATTGATAATGAAATTTACTCGGTACCGGTCTCAACTTTTGCCGGACCGAAGTGTAAACGTCTATCGTCGCATCCACCATACCGTTAACGTTACCGGAAACGTCCGGGTTGAAAAGATTTTTTCGCAAATTTGCCAAAAGTATAGTCGAATAAATCTTCTTCACGGATTCTCTGGAAGGTTCGTCAACGTTGTAGAGATTGAAGTGACGAAAGAATCTCGGTTCTCGCCACCCGTCGTCGCTTCTCAAGTCGTTCCAGCTATCCCGCGTGAGGGCTCCCAAGAACATGACGTCCGACAATCTTATCGTGTCCCCGCTCTCGATGTCGTGCCACTCGAAGTTGTCGTAGTACTGTCTTATCAATTCCAGTGCCGCAGCGGCCGCGGCTGCCGCCACGTCTTCCTCGTAGTTCGACGATTTGGATAGATTCAAATCGTCGATGAAGTTTATGAAGAGCCGCGATTCGCCCGGAGCGTAAACTCCTCTCTTCACCTTAGTTATCTTCGAGATGAAGATTTGGCGGGCTCGATGGCCGATATCGGCGGCTGGAGGGGCGATTCCGCTACCACCGCCGAGACTCATGAAATTCGAGATATTCTTGGTCTGGCATATCTTTGACTTGAGAAGATGTCGCATGTACAGAGTCTTGCCCGTTGCCGTTTCACCCGATATGACGAAAGGTTTGCGGTACCTAACGTGAGTCTCGAAGAGACTCATGTATCCGACGCTCTCGATAGTCGGGACGTAGTTTGTCCGACCCGCTTCGGAGTTAGTCGTCCACTGTTCACCGTCTTTCTTCAGGACGTCCGACCAGGGCCTCCAACTTCCGTTGCCGGTGAAGATGTACGTGTTGTCCTGAACGTGACCCTCGCTCGGCAGAGCGAGCTCGTATCGCTTCATCAGCTCCCGATGAGGACGAGCCGTTGAGTCGTCGCGCCAAAGAGACGTGCAAAATTCGTCGAGAGCCGTGCGAGACGGTCGATCCAATCCTCCGCCGATTCCCCACACGATCGCCATTACGAGGGCGGCCTGGAACCACACGAACAACTGGCCGGATCTGGCGCGGTCCGACGAAACTGAAACTCCCTCGCGATTGTAGTTGGTCTCCGCTTGAGCCGCGGATCCGCTTCCACCCGTTGCTCCGTTGAGGTACATCTCGAGGAGCCTCAACGCACAAATCGCCATGTGACGGTCGTTCGTCACAACCCTGAAGTTCTCGTTTACGAAGCCGAGACAAGCGGGCAGAGACCATTTGAGCAGAGATCCAAAGAATTCTGTGTCCTTGGTCTCGCAATTATTTTCATCATTTTCATTTTTACTACTTTCGTTGGGGAAAGTAAAGACGTCCCTATGCTGTGCGATCCACCGATCGATATGGACGTTGAAACTTACCGTCTCCTCATCGACGTAAACGACACCGCAACGGGAAATCGCTGAGGGCGATGACTTCTCTATGCTGGTCGTTTCGAAGATGAGCGACATCGAATCGGTGATTCTTATTCTCTCACCCGACGTCAACGACAGAGTTTTGTTCTCGTCCAGCAGAGAGTCGAATTTCTCGAGAAAAAAATTATCCATCGGTCCATCGAGTACGATCCACTGCCAGTTAGGATCTTTTTTACTGTGTTTCTTCTCCGCATCGGCGAAGCGACGAATCTTACGCGTCATCAGGCCGTCCTTCCAGATTACCTTGCCGAAATCATTCAGCTCGTATCTTCCCAACAGCTCCTCCGAGGACAGTGATATGTGATTGATCCTCGCGGATTTTACCGGCAGTCGATCGGGCTCGTCGTCGAGCAACGAGAGACTCGCACCGAGGTCGTCGATCAGACTGGTCTTTCCGGCGAGCGACGGACCAACAACGATCAGCGCGTGTCCGACGAGGAGAGTCTCGAACATCTGGATAATCTTCAAGCTGTACCCTCTAAAATAGACCGACGAAACGTTTTCCCGACGAACCAGCTCCACCGCCGACAAGAGCTTATCGTAATTCGGTGGTGCCAGTTCCGCTCCAGGAAACAAATCGTCAATGATGTTTTTGAATACGACTACGTCGGTACGCGCCAATCTTGGAAGATGAACGTCGAGAATCGCCCGAAGAAAGAGACCGTCTTCGGCGTCGTCGGGATAACGGTGTTTCAGAGCGCAAGCCGTTTTCACAACGCGCATGGCCGTCCTCATCGAGAAATCGTAAGACGCAACAGTCGTCGACATATCGCTGGCGTATCTTTCGAGAAGATGATTTTTTTGGGACAGAATCGCGGCATCGGCGAAACCCTCGGCGAACAATCGAATCTCGACTATTCTTTTTCTGTCCGTCATCGTCATCGCGACGGGACGAAACAGAATCCTGAGGCTGTCGGTCAAATGTCGACCTTTCGATACCGAATTCGGATGCGTTGAAGTCGACGTTACGGTAACGAAGCAGCAGTTCGGCTCTCTCGAATCAAGACTCGTACCTCGAGAGTGGAGAACGCTCGAACTCTCAGAGACGATCCTCGACAATGCGGAGATTCTTTGCGCCAGTACGGATTGCATCTCGATTGTGAGGAAATCGACGTTCTCGAAAGAGAGCCAGCAAGGAGAGCAACCGACGAGGCCTCTGAAGAGATTGCCGACGCAGGTGTAATTAAGGAACGTCTGGTGGCAATCGAAGAGGCGCAACGGAACTCCGAGAGTCTTGGCTAGACTCTCGATGCATTGGGTCTTGGCGGAAGCGGCGGGGCCGAAGAGGGCGCCGTTGAGTCGATTACGATGGGCTTCTATAACGGTGCGAAAACATCTATCCGTTACCGGTGTGCTCACCATAAGCCTCTCGGATGAGCTGTACTCGTAACCGTACGACACTCTCGTATCGAGTATCTCGACTTTCAGATCGTCGTCCCGCCAGTAATTACGCGGCTGGGCCTTCCAATCGAAGTCCCGCCGGGACAGCGCTCTTTTCTCCCCAGCGGTGATCAACAGTCTCGTTACGTCCTGCTGTTGTCTTACAAGAATTATCATGCAAACCAGTTGGTTTCGATGCTTTCTCGACAGTTTGCCTCTCAAGTCCATCGCGATTGACTGGAGGTAAGGCGATTGTTCATCGCGACACCACCTCGTCAGTTCCGCCGTAGGATGTGCGCTCGCAAAAGCTTCCTCAACCTTGCAGGTCCAATAGAGAGCCGCGCCGCACAGTTCCCCGATTAATATCGATGAGCAGTTGTTCGTCCATTTGTAACTGCTCTGACGAAAGGAGCGAATAATTTCTCGGCGCACGGCGCTTCTTATGGCTTTCTCAACAGCGGCAAAAGACGATAGAGTCGCTTCATAAATCAAAGGCTCTTCGGCTCTATCCGGCAGCGACAATTCCTGATCGTTGTCGTCGATTATCGAGACGATTCCCGCGGCATTGTTGGGCGCCTCGCCCAGACGAATGCTCCTTATGCCGGTGAAGCAGTGTTTCAGCATCAGCTCGATCCTCTTAGGAATTTTCGGCTCGAACAGTATTCTCGTTACCGAGCGATCGGAGATGAAGTTGAACCTCGGATAGATTCCTCTCACTCCATCGATGTACTTTCTCACCGATTCCTTCACGCCATCGAGCCGCTCGGCCGCTTCGCGCAACAACGCCAGAAATCTCGATGACTTATCGGCGAGCGAACGAAACGTTGGTTCCTCGATGATCCTCCGCTCGACTGTGTCGATTGGTTCGTACAATCGGTAGAAGAGTTCACCAGCTACGCGGAGTTGTTCGCTCGCCTCTGCCGGAGCGTGACGAAAGATCGGTTCCGTATCGAACCATTCGAACTGCAAGTCCAACCACCGCTCGATGAGGTCGTTGACCCTCACGAGCGAGAGATTGAATTCCTCGAGTGCCGATGCAATCGGTTTTACGAAGTACGAAACTTTCATCTCTCGAATGAGTACGAAGTGTTCGTCCATGACGATCCGAATTTCATCGAGACTGGCGAAGGTCGAAAGATTCCGGGCTTTATCATTGTCGTTCGACGATGCAACGAGATTGAAGTCAACCTCGTCCCATCGGGCGATCATGCCGTCGAGCTGCCTGCCGAGCGCGAGCTCGTTGTTCGCACCTACGCTTATGACTTTGTACTTGGCTATGTCTTCGTTCAAATCGAGAGCTATGAACTTCCGGAGCGTCGTGCCAGCGTTCGGTGTTATAAGTTCCTCGTCATTGCCGTAATAGATCGATGACATTTCCTCCCAGTGTCTCTCGCAGAGGGCCGGATTGCACATGCAGACGATCAGTTCGAGGTACTCTTTGAATTTTTCGACCTCCCGCAGAACCTGCCAACAGAGCTTCAACGGGGCGGGTTGCTGCATAGGATCGGGATCGTCGACGATCCCAGCCAGCTTCAATAGCCGTTTTCCCCCCGACGACTGCATCTCCGTCTTTATCTTGGTTTTGAGCGTCGCGTTCAGCTTGTTAAATCGGTCGTAGTAGCTCGTCGTCTTTGAGGTGACGACTTCCGGTACGATGTACTCGAAAGGACCGTCGAGCCAGACCGAGTTGTCCCGACGCCATCGGCAAGTCAGACTGTTCAACGCCTCGACGGGTATCAGAATGTTGCGTATCTCCATCACGCTCGGGAAGGAAGTTTCCGGAAATTTGAACAGTCTCTCCTCGAAGTTTATCCGTTCGATCCGCCGATCTAGTTCGTCGAGACGATCGACCAGCACGGCGAGATGCGATTCGTACTCCTCGACGCGCCCAACGTCGTCCATGTCGTCCAGTATCTCCAACTGCGGAACTATCGCCTCTATGTCGATCCTCAACTTACTTATCTTCCTCTGCAACTCGTCCTCGAGCTCGCTCTTCATCGCCTCGCAGAGCGTGTTGCTCCTGTTGAAGACCGGACTTATGCGGGCGAGCCAGTTTATCGTCGTGGCGTTCAGATTCATGTGTTCTTCGGTCATCTCGCTCGCGATCACTATCAGAGAGCCGAGCATCTCGATCGACTTTCTAACTCTCGTCTCCAGTCTCTCCATCGTTATACTCGATGCGTAACAAATCGTTTCGCTGAGTTTGAACAACGCCTCGGCGTCCTTTGGAATATCGAGCATTCGATCCTCGAGCTCCTCGAAGTCCCTGCAAATTTCGTTGTTGAATTCTTTGTGACGAATCGATAATTTTTCAACGATTGTGTTTATCATCTTCAGGATGTGCTCCTTCAACCGCCGCTTCGCCTCGCTCTGACTCAACCTTCCTATATCGTATTCCACTCGATCTATCATCTCGTTGGCCTTCGCGTAATGCCCCTTCAATTTTTTAACATACAGGCAGTAGATCTTCGAGTTTCGACCTTTCGAGACCGAATCACACAATATGTCGTTGTCCCTGATTTCTATAGAAGTTACGGCACCGAATTGTTTCGCCATCGATGAGAAATGTCTCCTCACAGGCTCGAATACGTCGCTCATTATCGTTTCGATTCTTTCGTGGCTCTTCTTCATGTACCAATCAGGCAAGCCGATTTTTATTGCATTCTTTTCGGCCTCCTCCATCGACGCTATAGCGTCCTGGAATATCGACAAATTGTTCGCCATACTCTCTATATTGTCTATCAGGCAGTGCCACAGAGAATGTACTTCACTTATCGCTGGTTCGATCGACAGACAATTATCGTTCCACACGAGTTTCAGTGCCAATCGTGGACAAGACTGTCGGCTGTAATCTCCCAATTTCTCCACCAATTCGTCTATTGTATTCATCATCACCTTGAGGATCTGTTGAACGAACATGTTAGTCGCGCAATTTATTAATTTTGCGAATCTTTTCCTGTCAACATTTTTCTCAGACCTCGAATGACTCGCTATGACTCTGACCGTTTCACCGTAATAATCATTCTCTATCGTAACGGCGCATCTCTCGACGCTACGCTTCGTCGCCTCTCGCAGTTCGGACATCTCGAACAAATCACCCTTTCTGTAGTCATCGAGGTCGACTATTACTCGCGGAAGAACGGAATTCGCAGTTGCGACAATGTGCTTCACGACGGTGTGCGAGAGAAAATATTTATTTGATAATATGGCGCGTTGCTCGGGCACGTTGCAGTAACGTTCGTCCCGAGAACCGATTAATTCCTCCTTAACATTTTTCATCTCCTTTTCGTCGTTCACGGCATCGTCAACCGCCGTTACGTCCTGTTTCACAATCGACGCGATTGCACAAGTTCGCATATCATTTTCGTAAATGTCTCTTATTTCCCTCAGCGTTAATTCGACCCGTCGAGGGTGTCGTTTCAGCAGATCGCTCGGTACCAGAGCGAGTATGTTCTTCTCCCAGTCCTTCGAGAGCTTTGTCAAAGGAATTCTTTGCGACCACTCATTCAGCCTTAGCGAGTAAAAAGATTCGTCTGATAACCCTTCTTCCGGCGCTTGTTTACCTCCGAGCATGCTGGACCTATTTTCTATCTCATTCAATTCGATTCCGAGCTTCGTCCGAACTTCCACTGCCGGTATTATAAATGTTTCAACTTATTTATATTTTTTTAAATTGAGAAAAAAATGTACACTCCAAGTTAGAAACAAGTACCACGACACTGTAGAACTGAGATTACAACAATAAACAGATTTTATAGCGACGCAGAGTGTAATATGTTTCATCGATAAAACGTGGACAATACTGGGATTAAATCGGTTGTCATGCTTTCGTCGTTCGTTGCTATGGAAGCTAAATTTCCTGTCAGAAAAAAATACATATATATATGGCGTTGATGTCAATTGTGTTTCAGTGAATTGTCATTTATAAACAAGCGCGATTGTATACATCGCATCGCGAAACGTGCTGATCGGCTGACAACTGGCCAGAGCTCGGTCGAGCTATAGTGTGGTCTGACGGGACCGAATCAGAGTGAAAACAATAACATAAATAGAAGTGATAATATTTAAAAAAATTGTAGTGTCTTGCAAAAAGAAAATATGAGTAATATTTATATTCAAGAACCACCGACTTCGGGAAAGGTAGTATCAATGTGGATTTTACGCCAGAATTAAAATAACCTAGAAAAAACGAAAATTGTAGAACTTAATGCGTTTTTATTTGAAACAGGTGGTTATGAAGACGTCGGTGGGTGATATAGAGGTGGAATTATGGACCAAGGAGGCTCCCAAAGCTTGCAGAAACTTCATTCAGTTGTGTATGGAAGGCTACTATGAGAACACGATATTTCATAGAGTGGTGAAGGGTTTCATAGTTCAGGGCGGAGATCCTACGGGAAGCGGCCATGGTGGTCAAAGTATATACGAAAATCCATTCAAGGTTTGTACACTCCGCATTCTACCAGCATTGCCATTAACGTAGACAAGGCCACAAATGCTCTATTTTTGAACATTTCAGGATGAATTTCATACCAGGCTACGCTTTTGTAGAAGAGGCTTGCTCGCTATGGCCAATGCTGGAAAAGACGACAACGGATCTCAGTTTTTCTTTACTCTCGGCGCAACGCCCGAGTTACAAAACAAACATACCATATTCGGCAAGGTCACCGGTGAGACAGTCTACAACATGCTCAAATTGGAAGAAGCCCTCGTCGATGATGTTAGTTATCTATATCGCATTAGCCGTTAAAAAATGTTACCTAAATTCTTTAAAAAATAATAGTAATTTATCTAAGGCCAGAGACTTTTTTTGTTAGCTCGACGATTAACATGTCTAATTTACTTTCAGAAAGAGAGACCATTGTATCCGCAAAAAATTCTGAAAACTGATGTCATTACAAATCCGTTTCGAGATATCGAACCAAGATCGAGTGAAAAGAGTGCCACTAACGAGAAAATCAAGGATGAGAAAGTTAAAAAGCAAGGTGTAAAGTGAGTATTTTCATTGCCTCATTATTGAGCTGGATCAATCTTAGGGTTCCACAATTTGTACATTCATATTTTGATACTTGGTCAAGGAGAAATCCATCAATAAATAATCAAACAAAATTACTCTATCTATACATTTGTATTTTCTTTGATGCCGACAGGAACTTCAAATTATTATCGTTCGGAGAGGAGGCGGAGGATGACGAGGAGGAGACTGCTGTTGTGAACAAACGATATAGCGGCAAGAGCAAGTCTGCTCATGATAACTTAGCCGATCCAAAGTTGAGTTCTGTTCTCGCTATCGAACCATCTGATCGTCCGGAAAAGAGAAAGCACGCTGATGACTCGTCGACCGAGGACGAAGAGGAAAGAGAATTGGACACTCCCGTCGCTTCCACGAAAAATGATTCTGGGTAATTTAACTATTCAAGTACGGTGGTCCGCGCCGCCAGTTAGTGCAAGTATCGGCGATTAATCAAGGGAGAAGAAAACATAATAAAAGTCGGTAAAATAAAATAAAAAAAGATATACATACCGACTTGTCTGTTGTTCCAGTCAATTGAGAGAGTCGGTAAAGAGCAAACTGAAAGGTAATAAATCAAAGCTCAAGACGGACCACGTTGCTGGTGAGAAAACGAAGCCGGAAGAGGATGAGGAGCAAGAGGAAGAATATTATTTAGGCAAAGATCGAAAGGACGAGCGAAAGAAACAGGCGTATGTAAATAGTCTTAGATTCTATATGTACTTGATACATGCACACTACACATAAAATATACATTTAAAAATTTCAGTGAAGCCATACGAAAGGAAATACGGGAATTTAAACGGGATATACAAAACGAAAAAAATGCCAAGGTAGCTATCGCTAAGGAACACACAGAAGCGGTGGAAAAACAGGAAGCGAAGGGTGAACTCGTAAAAGCGTATATGGAGACGCAGGTCAAGTACAAAGAAGCAACGTCGAAAGTACCGAAAAAAGGTATTCCGTTGATTTTGCAACAGCGTACAGCGCTCGCCGATGTTCGATACTCCGTTGAATGTACACGATCGATGTGTGTTTACAGGCACATCGAGGGAAAATTTTGCCCTCGAATTTATGAAAAAGTTTCAAAAGAAGCTTCAAAATGCCAAGGAACAAGCGAGGTCCGAGGAATCGGATATGGATAGCCGTGACGAAGGAAGAACCGTCAACTCCAACGCCGAGATCGGTGACAAAGCCGATGCCGATGCCGACCCCGATGCCGATATCGGCGATGCCTGGATGACCCGTCCGCTACATTGCGAAGAGAGCGGATCGGTCCTAGCCAAAGACGCCAGTACAAAGGCCGATGATTGGTTCGAAATATACGATCCAAGAAATCCATTGAACAAAAGGCGACGGGGCGAAAAGCAAACGACACGAGCGCGAAATAACCGATAATCATTTGGGATTACATGCTTCCTGGGATAAAATAAAAGTCATCACCAATAACAGTATTTATACAGTTACGTCGACAACGTAATCTCGAAATTTTCCATTCATCCAAGTTCGGTGATGAATCGCTGAGGTTCGTCTCGAGTCAGCCCTGACAAATACATTCATATTGCCGTCGAGTCCGTTGATCCGTGTCACGAGCTCTTTATCTGTCTTTACACTTTCCCGATGCAGCGGGGGAAAAAAAACGACGAAAGTAAATGCCCGGCGTAAATGTAGTCAAAATGTGTCGCGTCGTGTCGCCCCCGTCGCTGCGGCTGCTGCTGCGACTACACATTGGAAGTCGATGATCGTGTGGAAAATTGATAAACGATAGGCATAATAGGCTCCGGGCAAAGCTCTCACGTACGATACCACCAGAAGCAGTTGATCCGTCGTCAGTGCGCTGGGTGCATCATTTTGTATTTTTTTATTTTTCCACGAACTTATCAGACATCGTAAACCTTGTTGTTTTGCAACGCAACGAGTACATAGAATAGCCACGCTGCGGATTACGCGGGTCTCATTCGTTTGTGCTATCTCCGTAGCGAGGATTTAGCGACGCGTGACATTTTACTGTGTTCTTAAACGATCGAGAGTGAAATCTCGAAGACACGCGCGAGCGCCCTCTCAACTATAGTCAAGCTGATTTATCTTCTTTCGTTTCTTTTTATTAGATCCCGAGGGAAAAAAAGAAAAACTTCGTTTCTGACAATGTGTCGTGTTAAAGTAATTACGCGTCATTTTAGACGCGCTAGATGGCAAATAATGTAAAGGAAGCATAAGACCTTTTTTTTCTTTCTCTCGAGTATTCCGCGCGTACGATCGCTGTAATACAGTCCGTGTGCGAGGCTTATCTGTCCATTGGCTCTGTCTCAAAGCAGCAGCTCGACGGATAGCAGCTGACAATTCTGCCGAGACAATCATGTCAGCGACACCACTCAGACTCGATATACAAGGTACGTCTTTGTTATCGCTAACATTCTATAGCACATTTTTTTATTCTCAATTTCGATAACCAATATCTCTCCGACATTGTATTCAAACGCTTAAGTACCTTATCATTCGCTAAGATAAACGCCGGATCGTAATTTTATAATCGGCAACGAGCGGCTCTGCCTGTAATTTGGTCCATCACTCTTTTCTTTGTTTGATTGTTTTTTCATTCATAACAAAAAAATGCGAATGCTTGAAAAATGTATTGAAACAGACTATATTGACTATTTCATTAGTTGAGCAGTGAGATCGAGACAGCCGAATAGGCACACCTATTCGGCTATGTTTGTCTTGAGAAAATAATTTTGGAAAATTGTATATATGGTTCAGACGAAATACCTGTGGATCATGATCGATGCGTGAGCTTTAATTTTTGGCATTAAACATTCCCGTTTAGCGCCGTTGACGGCAGTAGGCAATCAAGTAATTGTTTGTGTGTTATAAAATCGTCACAAGCATGTTATGCACCTGTTACGGAGCCTGGTTTTGTGACATTGCCTGGAGATATCACAAAACCACTGTTTATGACCATTACCAAGGGTATAAACAGAGTTATACATATGTTATAAAATGATTACACAATTTTGTACACATAATTGTAACTTTACACCGACACGTAACAGCTACATTACCTGCATACAACAATTGAAACGTTGCACATTACTTCAATGTTATACACCCTCTACATACCACAAGAATAACATTGTTACATTACATGGAACTACCCTGGCAGATCCTACGACCAACAAAACCGCCGAGAGAACGACCGGTCGTTTTCGGACAAAAATCCGTCCGGTGAAACGACTGTTAAAACGACTTCATCCGCGTCAGACAGCTTTTAGTCAGGTCGTTTTACATCTCAAGACTGGATGAACAACCGCGGAAACGACCGTTCAAAAGATCTTTCAGTCCGGTTGTCGTTATGCGGTCGTTTCTTTGGTTGAAAATAAAAAAACGACCTGACTGAAAGGTGTTTTGAACGCTCGTTTTCGCGGTAGTTCATTCGTTTATTAATTGTAAAACCACCTGCCTGAAAGCCCTCTCTGGAAGCTGCTCGTATGCAGCTGGTACGAACACGGATAAAGTCGTTTTGACAGTCGTTTTCGAGGACGGATTTTTCTCCAAAAACGACCGGTCGTTTACTCGGTCGCTTTGCAGGTAGTTTGGTGGTGGTTTTTCAAGTTTTCGCAGAACTTGCCAGGGAATGTTATATACCCTCTACATACCCTCTACACACCCTCTACACACCCTCTACATACTCTCTACATACCCTCTACATACCCTCTACATACCCTCTACATACCCTCTACATACCCTCTACATACCCTCTACATACCCTCTACATACCCTCTACATACCCTGTACATACCCTGTACATACCCTCTACATACCCTCTACATACCCTCTACATACCCGATACATACCCTCTACATACCCTCTACATACCCTCTACATACCCTCTACATACCCGATACATACCCTCTACATACCCTCTACATACCCTCTACATACCCTCTACATACCCTCTACATACCCTCTACATACCCTCTACATACCCTCTACATACCCTCTACACACCCTCTACATACCCTCTACATACCCTCTACATACCCTCTACATACCCTCTACATACCCTCTACATACCCTCTACATACCCTCTACATACCCTCTACATACCCTCTACATACCCTCTACATACCCTCTACATACCCTCTACATACCCTCTACATACCACAAGAATAACATTGTTACATCACATGTAACTACCATGGTATATTGCCATGATAAAACGTGTTCGCTGGGAATCCTTTAGACGCACTGCTAATATCGACGGCTTAATGCCAAAAGGGCGAACAGACTATCGTTATTTCACAGCCCGTATCGTCCTTATGGAATTAGGCCATCGATATAGTTTCACCGAATACGTGGTGAGTGATGCAAAAAATATTTGCTTTTCATCAGAGGACGTCGATCCACGACCGAGGGACTGGCAACCGAGAAAAATCGCGAGCAAAGGCCCACTGAGGCTCGTAAGGCTGTGCGTGCTCGGTGCTTTTCTACCGGCTACGTTGGTCGCGGGTCCGATATATTTGCGTTACCGAGTTTACTCGGAGCAACTCTATCCGCTCGCCGCGTCCGATCAGAGACTGATAGACAGAAAAGTTTCGACGACTTGGTGCCAGGTATTGTACAGAACACAAGCATTTTTTTTTTGCCGTTGTTTCCAAGTCTACACCAAGTATATTACGTGTACAGTCGGAAATCACCCTGAATCTGCGTGAGACTAAATTTCATCAAGTTTTAACGGCTGTGTTTTGCATCGCACAAACTTCCCGGATAGAAAAACGTGCCGTGCGTTCGTCACGCCGCGCCGGCACAGCGCCGTCGAGTACGTCCGCATGTGACGATATTGTGACGGCACGGCGTTTTGATACCAAAACCTGCTTGCACAGTTCCAGCTCGCTGTGGAGCTTCACGTCGAGACGGTGGAGCTCCACGCCAAGCCGGAACTGTGCAAGCAGCTTTTGGTATAAAAATGCCGGGCCGTCACAATATCGTCCCATGCGGACGCACATGTCTGCATTGTGCCGGCACGACGTACGTTCCCGTGCTAGCACCGAGTAGATCCCGTGCCGTCACATGTCTATTTGGGTTATCTTGGGGGAAGTTCACTCACAGAATAAAATTCTACCCGTGAACAATGTTTCATTCTTCCTGAAACCCTGAATTCACAGCGACTTCGAAAAGGTGAAATTTGATGTCATGCAGATATCTTCAGGGTCGTAGTCGGATGATAAAATGTCTACTTCTCTTATCCCTGGTTGCATCCATCACGACCACGATTGTTCGATCGCGCAGCGTCAGGTTGTAAATGTGAATGCAACGTTTAACGCATATCTATTGAAAGATTCACCGAAAATTGAGCGTGAAACAAAACCGATCTCAATGACGAGGCATCTCGTTCTCGAGGACGACATGAAGGAGTACTGGGGTTTTTATTTGCTTCGGGGCAGCAGCGTCACCGTCTCCACTTGTGTAAGGTACAATTCGTCGGACTTTAATCGAACTGTCGGCGATACGAAATTATGGTGATGATAATTTTTTCCGCGCTTCCACCCTCACTCGATCGTTTGCCCAGATGGCCGGGTGCATCGCTCACCATAATACGAGGGCACAAGCATCTGCACGAGTGCGCCTTCATCGGCGACGACAGCAGCGAAGAGCTCGAGGAGCTCGTCCAAGTAGCCGAAGAACAGGGTTTGCTCAACGGTTCCGCTGCCGATCTTCACCTCCGCCTCTCCAAGGTCGGTATATGCGCACGACAAAAAAAAATTATTTTACAGAAAATAAAAAAAAATGTATGAAAATTTAAAAAATATTATAAAATATTAAATGGACAATCGGAGTGGATTCTCGACTACCGTGAAAACCGTTCCAGATTAGACATTCAAACCGGATTTATCAGCAAATTGGACGATTGATCATGTGCTTTTTTGATCGCTCGCAATTCTTTGTGTACACTGAGAAAAAAAAATCGTTGGATTAACCAAATTCCCGGTCACATACGTTCAAAGCTGTTATTTGGTTGGTACAACAAAATAATTATTTTGTTGAACGATTGTTCGCTTCAGTCGATTCAAAATATTTCGATTAAAACCAAAAATTTTATTGTACCAACTAAATAGCGCTTTTGAACGCGGGTGAACGCACCTTCGTTAATCCAATTTTTTTTTTTTTTCAGTGTATGTTTGATATGTATTTAGCGGGCACATTATATCTGTATTTTCGAGCAGACTCAACTAGTATTGTATGATTTGACGACAGGTCTGCCTATCGTCATGCAATTGGGCCCAGCCCGTAATTACTCAATAAATAAATAAATAAATAAATAAATAAATAAATAAATAAATAATATATAGGACAGTGGGCCGAGCAACGTACCGGAGAACATGAAGAGAGCGCGACAGGAAGTCCGGTTTCACGAGAAGAGCAACGCACCCCGACATCCCAATGGGACGTTGCCGTCCTCAGGCTCGACGTCTTACAACTACGTCAGCCACGAGCTTGATGCTCACGCGATGCGACAGATTCTCACGAGCCTGTTCGTCAAAACGATCGATACGAAGAAGAAGCAAAAAGAAAATCCTCATCATCATTACGAAGGTGTTTTCAAAGAACGGGCCAATATCGACCCGCCGCCTAATTTCCTCGTACCCGCCCCGAAGGAGTTACCTGGCGAGCACGAGTCGATTGCTGCAACCGGAAAAGGCCGATCTGCAGAGCGCCCAACAATTCGTAAAAATACCGATAGCACGCCATCGGCAAGGTCGGCGGAAGTATTCGGGGATGTTTTGAGGAAGTTGAAGTCGTTAGGAGAGCGAGGCAGAGCCATATTGGAAAAGCTTGCCGATGAGATCGATCGGGAAGAAGCCGAAGCTCAACTGTTGAAATCGATGCTCAATCACGCGATGACCAATACGGCTTTGTCGGCCAAGGATAAAAAACGGCTCAGAAGACAATTGGTAGTCGGCTCGGCGCTTCACAACTTACTCATCGACGACGTCGCTCAAGAGGAAGACGCGGCTGTTGAAGAGGTTCGTCCAGTCCCGTATTAGTCATTAAGGCCCTTAATCCGAATAAGAATCGGCGATACTTATTTGTTTTGCTATGTTCTGTTTTGCTATGTCCCGTTTTGCTATGTCCCGTTTTGCTATGTCCCGTTTTGCTGTGTCCCGTTTTGCTATGTCCCGTTTTGCTATGTCCCGTTTTGCTATGTCCCGTTTTGCTATGTCCCGTTTTGCTATGTCCCGTTTTGCTATGTCCCGTTTTGCTATGTCCCGTTTTGCTATGTCCTGTTTTGCTATGTCCTGTTTGGCTATGTCCTGTTTTGCTATTCTGGACGAAACTCCCAACATCCGGCGTTTCGATCTTAAGAACCAACCGTGTAGAATCTTTGGGTGCGCAACATTTCGGAAACGATTTTACGACCTTATAGTTTACACGACTTGTTCACAAAACAAAATATAATGCTATTGTAATAGATGTGCCGCCTTAACGGTATTATTTTTTTTATTTAAGGAGGACTTATATCCGGATGGAGTTGCCCAAGATCGAGGAACCGTGAACGAAACGACCCTGAACGACAGAAGCAACTCCGAATTTTGGAGCTCGTTCAGCAGTTCCGAGGAGCGATTGTTGGAGTGCAAAGGACTGATACTCAACTTGCCCTTGACTCCACATCGTCGATGTTCACCGAAATTCGAGGCAGAACACGCGAGCGCATCGGTCGCAAACACAGTAACGTACAGGCAAGTTTAGCGTCCTGGATATTGTGAAAACAAACCTTGGACTAGACTTTTCCAACGCCATTAGAAAGCATTGATTTCTTATTGATAAACGCCAGAAAGGAGCTTTATTTATTTCGAAGATAAATGAAATTTCTCGTATGTGGTAATCGGTAACTTCGTTCTTTTATTAGAGTACCAATCGACGGATACTATTTCTTCGTCTTCAATTCGGAGAACGAGATTCAGCCGAATTACGTTAGGATACAATTCGACCTCATAAAAACCATGTACGACACTTCGGATCCGGTGCACGTGTGCAGGAACAGCACGAGCGAGTGCGCCTTGCCGTTCGATTTCTTCAGCCAGGAGAGAACCGTCCTCGAGCTGCCGATCACCGGAAACGACTCTCAGTGGAACGAAGAATACGTCGTTGTCTCGACGTGCGAACCGAGAACGTCCGTCTATCTCATATGCATCATCACCGTACCTTTACTGATATTGCTATTCGCTTTTCATTGACGCAATGAACGTAAATTTCGTTCAAACACCTTGCACTGTATCACAGTTACGTGTACAGCAATTGTAACGAATATAGAGATGAGGATCGATCGAGACACGCAATATTGCAACATGAACGGAATAGCTCGATATGAGATAATAACAAACGTACAGATTATCGATTGACGAGATGACGTTCAGAGAGAACATTTAGCTGCGATTGTGCTTAACCGTTCACACAGCGGATCCTTGTTCAACTAGGACCTAGAAATTGCCAAGACGCATCCTTCGAACGAGTCGAATCAAAAGTTAGTGTGTTAAAAAAAATCTGTAAAAATTCACAGACGTACCTTGAAGTGTTGTTTTTTTGATAAGGCAGAAGAAAATTTGTTACGAACGTCCGATTAGTTTTTGGGCTTAGAAGAAGACATGGTCGTTTGCGATCGACGAATAGTCACCGGTACTTGAAGGGTTAATAACATTTGCCCTCAAAACAAATACAAATGTATATATCACACTTATTTTGTTCAAGCGCAATTTATGGAAAAAAAAATTCCTGCGAATTTGGCTGACAAATCTTGGCTATCGACGGTATTCCATCGTCTCTCGTAAAAGTGCTGTCCCGATAAAAGCTCCGTAAAGATAAGACAGTCTCGCGGCACCTTGAAAATTAATCCTCCGACCGGGGTCGATTTGTCCTTTTTTAATCCATAATAATAATGGTAATATTAAATCTTGTTGGCCGTGAAGCGTGGACGCGAGGGAGAGGTGGGCGCGGTACGCGAAACGTTTCGCGAGCTACGCTACCCGCCAACAAGTGACCCTGCGATAGGCCAACGGGGTTGAACGCCGTCAGGGGGTTTGTAGGCGGAGCTTGCCTTATCAGCACCGAACACTCTCGCTCTTTCGTGGAACCCCCTTGTCCGTTAATATTAAACGCAATGTACTATCCTGTGGCACACAGTTCGGAGAAGGAATCGACGCAGGCGCCACTATGGGTATTCTCTTCGCTCTGAAATTTATCCTCGCGATATATTTACAAGATTTATATATATATATATTTTTAGTACGCTGCGACTCTAATATTATTATTATTATTATTATTTTTGTTGTTTTTTTTTTTACTTGGCCCTAGGATTTGATGTTCGCTCAGAGCAAACCCGGACAAACTACGCAAAGTAGCACAAAAATATTTTTGAAGGGTTACAAAACTATATTTTTTGAAATATTAGAAAATGCTTATGAAATGTTTTCAAAATATTTAGACAATATTTTTGTGTCTGTTCATAAATCTTTTATTAAAAGGTTTCCGAAATGTTCTTTCGACATTTCAGCGAAATATCAAAGATTGCATCACAAGTGAAATTTGCATTTACACAACCGCATAAACACGGAAACAATCGTGAAAATATTTCTGTGAAAGACGAATCTAAAAAATGTTCATAATTTTTATCACTATGTTTCAGAAGTATTGAAAGATTAAGTATGTTCCTGAAATATTTGAGAAACGTTTATTTGAGTCAACAAATTACTATATTCATACATTTCAGAAATATTTCCTAAGATTTGAAGGATTGTAAATACTTCTAAAACGATTAAAAAATATTGCGTGCTATATGGGACGCAATACTGTACAAAAGGATCGATGAAGAAAGTACGATAAGATTAAATAGTATTAAATTAGATTAGATCGACGATTATAAACCAGTAAGAAGTGGAAGGGAGGGGCAAAATAAAAAATAAAAATAAATTCTTTTATAATATATATAGCACAATGAAATTCGTTTAGCTAGTGTGATGGTGCCCGTTGCTGGTTAGTTGCGATAAGGGAAATTGATTTGAGCTGAGCCGCTGACAGTTGGAACGAGGTTGGTACTATACCGCGGACCGCAACGAGGCGGAGTATAGTGTGAGCGAGCATTGCTCGGATGCTGCTCGCGCACCTACACGTCGTCGTTACAACGGTGCTTCTTTCGTCGATGTGAAATTCCCGACCTGCCATGTTTTCTTTTTTTTATCGATGGCATTCCCATCGACCCTTCTCTCCGTTACGTTCTTGTAAAACTTGGCGACCGACCAAATATCCCAATTATTATTATTATTTTCTTTTCTTTTATCCTGCATCGCGAGAGCTCTATTTTCTATTCACCGTCACGACCGTTCCCCTGCAGCGACGTGCGGTGTGTTTCGCCGTAATGTGTGGGAAACCGCTACAGGGGAGACACGGCTACCTTGTGACGCAGGGAACGAGGGGCAGTTGTTATATTTGTGGTCACTGTATTTGCAGAAAAATTTGTCATATTTTTTTTTATCGAACTCCATTATAGCGAAAAACATTGTTTCGGGTCAACTTTCTCGTCACGTGGAACCATCAGAATTTTCGTATATGATCTAGTTTTGATTGTACTATAAAATAAGATTTTTTAATTATAAGTTACAATAATAGATTACAATAAAATAAAATAACATAAAAAAATAAAGAAATAGAAAAAAGGCGCTTAGTCACGCGCAAGTCTCCAGTGGTGTTAAAAATGTCAACAAGTAAACTCAAGTAAACTTAAGTGCGTCCAACTATTCCAAATATTTTATAGATCGTAGACTTAACTGTTTTTAACTTTTTCCACTTTTATAACTAGTTAGTCAGGGCTTTTTATATTAACGACTTATTATATATTATATCGTGATTGTAAAGGAGAAATCTGTCAAATAAATTTAAAAAAAAGTTATTGCATGCCCACAAAAGAAAAAAGTGTCATAAGGTAGCCGGATCTCCCCTAAATATCGGACCCGAAATTTCGGGGGTTCGTCGAACTGTGCGGGATACTTTGGGCGAGTATAAATGTAGCTCTAACCGATTTTAAAAAAACCCATTCACGGTGCAATGAAAGAGTTCTCGTTCATAAATAGCAGTTACTTCTCCATCGATTTTTTAAACACTTCCAATATTACCGTGTATTAGGACCAGAAATAGATCGTTCTCTCGATTGCACAGCTACTTTTCGAAAACGTTAAAAAGTCACCCCGCTAATATTTCGATAACAGGGTTTACTCGAGACTGCCCGGGATAGCCCGGGGATTTGACTGACTCGTGTGCGAGAGGGCACGTGTCGCGCTCTGCCCGATCTTTACCAGCGCCCCGGTCGGGACGAGAATTAAGTTTTTATTCGCACGTCCGCTCGGGCTTTTTTTTCCTAAGTGCACCAGGGGACTTCCATTGGGGATAGATTAGATGTATACGGAAGCATCAAACTCTCACGCAGATTGGCCGGTAATTGCGCTCGAATGAACATCGTCGATCGGTAGATATACGTGAGCGATTAAAGCAGACTCCAAGTGTCACAATAACCGGGGGAGGCGCTATGCGTATAGCGGCACGCGACCGATAGCGAAAGAAATACAGTCGACGGCGCGCAGGCGTTAGTTTCAATCTAAAACTAACGCCAAACAAAGACCCACTTGACGACGGGGGGGGGGGAGGAGGTGTCTCTGTCGATGCGGTTACAGTATTCTATTACCGCCCTTCATCCGATTTTCTACCCTAATGCATATTTATCCGCCGATGACGAGAGCCCTCCCTTTCGCCTTTCCCTTTTTTAATCCCCCCACCCAATCGCCACATTGGTTGGGGATGCTCGAAAGCTAATTCGAATTTTATCACCTCGGAGAATCCTATCGATTCTACTCCACGAGGACCAGCACATCGCATTCTTTTTTGTTTTTTTTTTGCTCTCTTCTCAATAATACATGTGACATGTGAAAAAAATTGAAATTTTCGTTTTTTTTTTCTTCATAATGCTCCTTTATTCGCACAGGTTGTTCTGTGAGAAAGTATTTTCTGTATTTTTGGCTCCCTCGTAGAGGAAGCTTCGCGAATAAAGAGACGTTATGAGAAAACAATATGGAAATTTCATATTGTCTTCTTTTACTATTATACGATTATTTGTTATTATACGAATTTCTTTTATTATGAAGCTGGAACCGCTGGAGCGAGAGTAAACATTTTTGAAGAAATTCAAAGTCTCGTACAAAAAAAACAACCGCACATTTTTAAACAAAATTTTGAAAAAGCTTTGTCTATTAGACACACGACTGTATGTGCAATTTCAGCTTGATCGATCGAAGCATTCTCGAATTATAGCGGTTCGAGTTTTTCGCGTCCATTTCACTCACCCACACACACACATCCTCAAATTTTTTCCAAACATGACTTTACGATGTTTCGAAACATTCCGAACACGTTTTCATAAAAATCCCGAAAACAACTTTTTCCCCCAAAAACAAAGCTCCCTCTCCGCGGAAGCAAAAGAAAAAGTAGAGAAACAAAACCATCGGAGTAGATGATAATATTAATAAGCAAATACGCGGCGGTAGTCGTACGTAGAGTTCCACGCACCAATACGACAAGTAAGATAAGGAAGCTGTATAGCGACACACCAGGTGGGAGTGTGGGAGCGAATGACAAGGGAGAAGTAGGGGAACGGCGCGGGTTGCAGATTGGGGGAAGAGCTAGCAGGACCTCCGGGACTCTGCAAGCTCCACCCACGATGCCGAGGCTGCTCCGCCTAGATTGCTTCGCGAAAATTCATTTATGCCGGGTTCGCTACGAGCCGACGACCAAGGTCCTAAACTCTATTTGCTCCGGTCGACCTGGACCGGGAGGTCGTCCCGCGACAGTTTCTTCAATTCCGGACGCGGTGACGTATCGAGCACGCACAGTGAATCATGTCGACGGAGTCGAGTGCCGAGTAGACTCATTTTTCTCAAATTTTTTTATTACTTATTTTTAACGTTATCGCGCTCTACGTTATCTGCATCGAAAGCAAATACGCGTTTCCGGGAACACGCAATATTTTCCTAGTCGGAAGATGGTAAGATTTCAACGGATCGTTGTCTCTGAGTGGAAAAAATAAACACGCCGAGAATCGAGTCTGTGAATGATTAATTGAGTAATTAATCGGATAAATAAAAAAATGTTTGTGCGTAAACGCCCTGGTAAGAGAGAATGACGGTAAAAGCGCAGATAAGCCTGACACACTGTATCTAACACGGCGAATGTCAGGGACACTCCGGCTCCGACGGCGGAACGCCGAGACCTAAATAATAATTATAGAGTCTGCACACATAAGCACACACACGCGATATGTATTTCCTCTTGAGATAAGGGCGAAGCGAACGCACACGATAGAGCGTCCGATTTGGCGCGAGGCTCGTACCGATGCGATTTGTGTCTCACCGTGGTGTCTCAATGCAGCCGATGCTCACGTACGCGAGCGGCCGGAGTAACGCGCCGCGCCGGCCGGCCTCCGAGGCCGACGATCGGTCGCCGGCCGAATCCCTCGTCTCCGATGGCGCCGACCTCGGCGAGGACCCCGGCGACTCGCCGGAGACGACCCGCGACACCGAGGAGGACGCCGGTATCTTCTCCGACGAATTTTACTCGCACGACACCGACGACGAGGCCGATCCGGAAAACACCTCGAACTCCTACAAGCAGAGACGGAGAGATCGGGGCGCTTTGGTAATGTGCATTTCCGGCATTTCCGGCTTGGGGATATTTTTTTTTTATTTATGTTTGTAACGTGAAATTTCGAGGCAGTCGGACGACGTTCCGCAATCGACGATCGATCGTCTGGGATCGCCGACTTCCGGTTCGCAGATCGGCTGCAACGTCGGGGTGAGGAAGCTATTCACGAACAGCCGCGAACGATGGAGACAGCAGAACGTTAGCGGCGCCTTCGCCGAACTGCGGAAACTCGTGCCGACCCATCCACCCGATAAGAAACTATCGAAAAACGAGATACTCCGGATAGCTATCAGGTGAGTGAATACATGTAGCGGACTCAGCCACCGAGCGAGACACTGAAGAAAAAAGTACTGTGCTTTATTGTCAAAACGTAACCGAAAAAACCACTGTGAAAATCACGGTGTTCCAAAAGTTCCACCAAAAGTTCCAAGGGAAGATGTGGTGGGTTTTAAAACAACCACCGTTCGAACCACCGTCCGTGTGAACTCGAGCGAGCTTGCAACACAGTGGTATCTCCATGACGGATAATTTTGTTATCTACTGAGATCCGTATAGCTTGAAATACCCGTTGCAGGAAACAGCTCAAATTCGACGACAGTTTCCACGCCGCCCTCAGCTAAAAATTCATGGGGTCCAGCGGTCCTTGGAGTCGTTGGAGTCCTGGAATTGTCTTTGAATTTTGTCTGACCTCGAAAATGTCCTGGAAGGTCCTTGAATTTCACACAATGTCCTCGAATTTTTTTATTTCTCCGAAAATTTGAGTTTGTTCAAAAATTTATATTTAGTTTAACTATTTTTTTTCCTTTTTTTTAAATGAACAGCCACGTATTTCCACGTATTTTTTTCCCGCTAAATATGAATCCGCTGGTGTTTTTGGGGCTAAAGTACAGTGAGACATTGAAAGTCTCTATTTTATGCAAAATCGTATTTTTGGAATTTAAATGGAAAATATTGGGTTGGGAGTAAAATAATTGTTATATTCGGGATCAGCGGGAGAAAATACGCGGAATATAGCTTTGAAATAAAAAAAATCGATTGAACAACGATTTTTCCATTTTTGAGCCACTTTTGGAACAACGTCAATTTTCGTGATTTTCAAAGGTCGATATCTCGGCTCCCATTGGAGCTAGGAAAAATCCTGAGTGCCCATCGTGTTCTACGGAAAAAGATACACAAAATAGGCTCTTGTGCAAAGTTTTACAACCGTTTTATCGTCCCGTTCGAGGACGTTGAAAAACGTGAAAAATGGATTGGAAAGGGGGCAGCCTTGGAATTTTTTATAAGATATTTTTTGTCGGTATGAAATGTTTTTTTCCGTTATCAAAATTAACTGCAACGTATTCCGACGTATTTTTCTCCTCTGAACATGAATCTGCTAGCCTTTTTGTGCGTAAGTGTAAGACTGTACGGTGGTCTGAGCAGTGGTTATTTTAAAAGCCACCAGATTGCAAAAGAGTTCCTCAGAACTTTTGGGCCCGCTGGGGCTGTGGTTTCTACAATGATTTGTGCGGTAACGTTTCGACAATAAATCACTGTAGTGTTCTTGGAATTTTTGATGAGATATTTTTTGTCGGTATGAAATATTTTTTTCCGTTTATAAAATTAACTGCGACGTATTCCGACGTATTTTTGTGCTCTGAACATGAATCTGCTAGCGCGTTTGTGCGTAAGTGTAAAATTGTACGGTGGTCTGAGTAATGGTTATTTTCAAAGCCACCAGATTGCAAAAGAGCTCCTCAGAACTTTTGGGCCCGCCGGGCCTGTGGTTTCCACAATGATTTGTGTGGTAACCGTTTCGACAATAAATCACTGTAGAGTTCTTGGTGGTAACCACCGTGGCTTTTCACACTGGCCAAACCTGCTAGAGATCTACAGTGTCTAACATTTCCAGCTCCATCGATCCTAATTCCACAATTTTTTTTTTTTTTTTAAGATACATAAGACTTTTGAGCAATGTTCTCGACTGGCAAAAAGCCCAGGACCTCAACGGACAGCAGCAGCAGCAGTCGCAACACGTCCGTCTCAAGTCCGAGCCTCGCCCGATGACGTCAAGCGAGAAGCTCTCTTGCGCCCAATCTCGAAAGTTATTGAAGCAGGAGCCTGAAAAACTGAGCGACGCGGTATACACAGGAAGAACTTTGGGAACTCCGGCCGAAGCGAGCCAGCGAGGGAGCTTCGGGGTGAACTTGGCAGATCGTCGTTACCAGTCCGCTCCGGGCCGGGTCCACAATAATTCTTGTGACAAAAACGGCAACGATCTGGCGATCATCGCTCCGACGGTGCGGTCGAACGGGGTCGTCGCGAAGAGCACTTCCGCCTCGGCTCAGCCGCAAAATGATTTTTTAACCGGCGTCGGGATCGACAACGGCAGCAACGGCAACGGCAGAGGCATCGCCACTGGCTCGGAGAACCGAACGCCGTCGAATCCGGTCAATCACTCGGTCAAATCGTCGCAAATATCCTTGTTGGGCTTCTCGAGTTGTACACGTTACGCGATCAACGATCATTCGAGGAGCGCGTCCAACGAGAAGACTTGGCGAAACGGCGCGCAAGTAGACTGTGCGGAACCGAGAATGTTCAAGCTCGAGCACATGCGGGACGAGGAGCAGGACATCGATTCGCCGAATGGCGGAACATCGGAATGCAAGAGCGCATCGGCCAACGGTGTCGGCGGATCCAGAAGGAGAATCCGATTGTCCTACGCTAAGGGACCTTCCACGGGACCGAAGCGGTGTCGAAACGACAGGAACCGCTCGAAATCTCCGTAGTTTGTTTGTTAATTCATTGCAGTTTATTTGTCTCTTCTTTCTCGTTAACCCTTCGAGTACGGGAGACTTTTTGCCGAGAGCAAAACTACCGAAAACAATACGGATGTTCGTAATGAGTTTCCTTCTGGGTTATTAAAAAAACAACACTTCGAGTTACGTCTGTGAATTTTTACAGATTTTTTTTAGCACATCAACTTGCTATTGCGATCGTTCGAAGGTTGCGTCTTGGCAAATTCTGGGTCCTCGTTAAACAAGAATCAAGTACGTGAAGGGTTAATTCTCAACGAGGAGAAACCTTTTTTTGACTTTAATCGAAATGCATCTTGGTTCACTGTGGTTTCTTCTTTGAATCGTGTGTACCGACAATTTTTTGAAAACTTGGTGCTCGATTAAAGTTTGTTGCAAACGGGTGCATATAAATTGTGCGAAGTTAAATTGTAAATATCTTCTAGGCTTAGGGAAAAGAAACTCGTACCGTGATTGTTTGACTACTGTAGTAACAACCTCCGTCGTCGCCGCTGAGCATTTAGCGGGCTATACAGAGTGACTTTATTACCGCATAAGATAACTATTATACTTTATAGCTATTAGTAATAGAATGTGGTATTATATTACATATACATTATACGCAATGGTGCTGCTCCTCAATTTATTAAACGGTTTTATCGAGGGCACGTGACACTACTCGTAAAGATAAACAAATTATTACAGACGATGCGGGATTGACCGAGCGTGTACTCTATACGATTTGTAATTTAACAACAATGGATCGAATACTCCAGAAATACGTAACGATTTTGTTGCCGTTGTTGTTGTTTTTGTTGTTGCTTTGGTTGTTGCTTTTTTTCACTTAAGGAGCTACAACGGTACAGAGGTACGCGCGTGAGAAACACTCCGTATAGCACGCAATATTTTGAAATGATTTTAGAAGTATTTTCAATATTTTAAATCTTACGAAATATTTCTGAAACACATGAAAATAATAATTCGAAATATACTATCAAAATTTTCCAATGAAACGTTTCCCAAATATTTCAGAAACATACTTAATCTTTCAACACAACTGAAATAATTCTGAAGCATGGTGATAAAAATTTTGAAGCCTTTTTAATGAACGTTTCATCGAAATATTTATACAATTTTTTCCATGTCAATGCGGTTCTGTATATGCAAATAGGACTCTCGATGCAAACCTCGACATTTCGGAAACATTTCAATGCAAGATTTACGAGCGGCCAAAAAAAAATTTCACAAATATTTTTTAATACCGACAAAATATTTTCAATATATCCAAGAAATTTTTTTACAAAACCTTTCAAAAATATTTCCGTGCTATGTGAGACTCATGTAAGATAGACTTTGTATCTGGTGCTGTCCCTCCTTCTCTTAGGGTCGCCGATCGTTGTCGCGGCTGTCGCATTGGCGCTCTCGGAGGTGTTCGAGGCGAATGCCGAATCGTCGATGACGTTCGTCGAATTGGCATTGGAGTCGACGCTTGTCGCGCGTTCCGTGGAAGCGATGCTCGCGTAGCTGACGTCGCTGGTCCGGGAGTTTCTCTTGAAGACCGACGCATAGCTCGAGCGCGGCGTGACGCCGCTCGAGGACGCGGCGGCGAAGACGTCGTCGGTCTCCGCGTTGCGTACGAGACGGATTCGCTCGTCCGAAATTCTTCTCGCGACGATTCCGCCGCTTCCCGTTCCCCTCTCGTCGTAGTCGTCCGAACGGGTACGTCTCTGACGAAGAAGCGTATTACTTTCCGTCCTCTCCTCGTAAGATCTCATGAAGCGCGGCGCATGGCGTTCCTCCCTGCCGGACAAACCTTTCATCTCCCTCCGACCTTCGTCGTTGTTGGACCTGTCGTTGAATTCGAGTTCCTGACTGTTGTCGAGAACCGCAAGTTTTTCCAATCTCTTCTCCCTCGACCAGCGCCTTGGTGTCTGCTGGGTTTCGTCGCCTTCGTTGTTGCCCCTCGTCGTCGAGCCCGTTCGAGGCTGCGAGGACTTCGGCGACTTGAGCTGTTCCGGCCAGTCGTGCTCGGTCTTGAAGTCGTACAGTTCGCGCATCCGTTGACTCAGCCGTTGCGATCGATCGTTCGGCGATCGGTCGCTCTTGTCTTTCGGCCTCGGTGTCGCCGATCGATCGAAAAAAAAATTCTCGTCATCGTCGTCTTTGAGTTTGGGGTTTTTGCCGAAATCAGCGTTCTCCGTCGGAGCCGAGGTCGATTTGAGTCGACCCCTTGCCGATCTTGCTCTAGGTGAATTCGACGAGGATTCGACCGTCGATCCGCCGGATCTCTTCTCGGCACTGTTTCTTCGCGAAAGCGGAAGCGGAGGTGGATCGTTCGGGAATGTTGTCCATCTCGCCGGTTCCAACGAGGAACCCGGTCTCGGGCCGGCTCCGGCGTTGACGACTCGTTCGCTCGCCGCCTCCGAGCGTCTCCTGCTCAGCGATGGAATTTCGTTTCCCGTTGGAATCGTGCGACCTCGTCGCGGGTGAAGCTTCTTGCTGGGAGTGAACGCGATCGGAGACGGCGGCGGACCAGTTATCCTGACGCTTGTGTCGGTGTTTCTTCTTTCCTCGATTCGCCTGCCCGTGTACTTTCTCAGCTGATCAACGTCGTCGCTGCGACTCCTCTGGCAGCGCGGAGATCGCGAGGCTCTTCGCTGAGCAATGCCCCCCGGTGGGCAAAACCGATCCTGCAACGTAACAAGTGTCTCGTTATTGATACACGACCTCGTGAAAATAATTTGTTGAATATGTCTGAAAATTTGTCTGAAAGTCTCGGGAAATTTATCAGAAATTTGTCTGAAAAGTCCTCTGAATTTCTCACAGTATTCGCACTTTTTGGAAGAAGACAAAGATTTCGCTGAATCTAAATATGTCTGAATGCTCAGAAAATCTCTGATTTTCCCTGCCGACTTCTCTTAATGACTATAAACTTTATTGTTTTTCTCTGGCCATTAATTTTCTACATTCGCAAATATTTATCTGAACAACTTGTTTATTTTCTTAACGTACTTTATCAGAAAAAATCGGAGTTTTGCAGATTTTTTCGGAAAATACACTGCATTTCTCTGATAGAATGGTTTGTTTAGCAAACAGCAGAGAAACTCAGAGAAAAACAGCGGCAAATCTCTGAAACGGTCCGTCAGGGTTTTTCAGAGAAACATTTTCATCGGGTCGGAAAATAAGAACATAATCGATTAATCGTACCTAAGGGAGTAGATGAAGCCTGGCATAGTCAGCTATGTGCAGAAGACCGTGCTCGGGCGATGCGACGTGTAAACTTGCGCCTCCGGTCCGCGGATTAATATTAGGATTGTGCAGTTCCGCAATCTGCGTACTGCAAGCTGCAGCGGGATCTCCGCTCGATGACAAATAACCGCACCAATATTCGTTGCCTTGGCGAAGATTAAAAAGAAACAAGACATGCGTTTAATATATGACGTTCATTCGGAATCCTCGGCCTAGTCCTACCTGGATAAGCGTTGCCGTCCCATGCATAAGTGACGACCAACAATTTATCGGCGTCGGCGGCCCGCGTCAGCCTACTGTGTGGTTCTCTCAATGCAAAGTGTATTCTAATGTCTAGAGTAGTTCATGCGCATAGAGAGTTGCAGCAAAAGAAAACAACAAAAATTATTATTGCACGTTGTACGCGTAGCTGATGTAAAAGATGTATGATTAACCCTTCAAGTACGTTTTTGCCGAGACCAAACAACCGTGCCTTCTTTTTAGCACGAAAACGATACGGATGTTCGTAATCAATTTCTGTCTGCGTTATCGAAAAAACAACACTTCAAGGTAGGTCTGTGAATTTTTACAGATTTTTTTTAGCACATTAACTTGTTACTCGAATCGTTCGAAGGTTCCGGCTTGGCGAACTCTAGGTCCTCGTTGAACGTGAAGGGTTAAAGAAGTGGTGCAAACCTCCGAGGTAATCGCCGTTTCCCGCGCCGCCGCACTTGTCCTGACGAAAATAAGCGAACATTATGTCCGACACGTATCTCAACTTTCTGTTCATCTTTCTCAGTGCAATCTCGAACGTCTTCAAAAAGTACATCTCTTGATCCTGAATTATTTTCCAGGCCCCTGCCGAACGAACAATCAACATGTTCTAGTTACGTTATTTCGAATCTATCGATTGAGCGCCCGACGACGAATTCCGGGCATAATCGTACCCAAGCCAAATCCAACGATGTGCAAGAACGCCGTCGTGTTTTGTTTCTCGGCTCGAGTGTTCGCCTCCAGAAGTATTATTTCGACGGAAAGCAAAACCCGCTTCATGTAATTCTCGACATCGAATATAGTTTGGCTGGTCAGTGGGAGGTATCGACGATTTTCTTTGTACCTCGCTCTTCTGACTGCCTCCTCGTAAAGCGGATGGTAATCCTCCCCGTAGAATTTTGCCCAGAGCACTCTTAATCCTCGTTTATCTTCGCCCGATGCAGTTGCACAGCTATTATCTTCGAGTTCAGGACCGTACCTGCACACATACGGTTCTTGTTCTTCGAGTAAGACGTTTGTCATATTTTGCTTCCTCATGGAGAAAGGTAAATCACGAGGAAGCAATCATGCGAAAATGTATCATCTGAATTTCTTTTCGAGAAAATTTTTTTTTTCGAGATTTTAATGTCAGCGTACTAGAAATGGTCGAAAACGTCGAGAAATGTGATTTTTAGCTGGCGTCCGGATGTGTTGGCTCTGACTTTCGTAAAATTAAAGCTATCGTCCCAAAATAAATAAATACAATACAATACTATGAACAAAGACCTTTGGTATTGAATTTGGCCGAAATCTAACTGAGGATCAGGCTTTATCGGATTTTGATTTTTTTGAGAAATTACTGAAAAATGGTCTAATTTGAGTAAACTTGGAGGTTTCGAGCTTAAATTTGGCACAGGAATTGACTAACACTGTACAATGTTTCGTATTAAATTTGGCGAAAATTGATACAACCGTTTAAATTTTATGGGGTTTTGAAAATTTTGAATTTCGAAAATTTTGTTCACAGTAGTTTCTAAATGTTTTCTTCTTATTTCCACCATTATCCATGGAGGACGCAATATTTTGAAAGCATTTTTGAAATACTTTATTTTAATATTGTTAAAATTTTTTTATTTTAACATTGGTAAAATATTTTCTATATTTCAGAAATATTTCCGTGCCATGTGGATACTCACCCATTATCCATGTTGTTTTGTAGAGGCGTTATCAGAATATCTTGATACTCCATCAATCGGGCTCGTTCGAACCTACCAAGAGGATACGTTTACTTTACTGTCTACTTCAAACACCGTCGCTTGAATATAAAAGTGTTTTTTTCTCCGTTTAAATCTCATGCAGAAATTGTCATTTGTTTTTGTCTGTACACTTGCCTCGTTCCGACGATTCCCATTACGACGCCCCTCGGCTGAACCGACGCGGCATCATTGCTAACGACACCTCTGTTATCGCGCGATCCATCGTTTATGAACTCCGTATGAGACGAGACGACCATCATCGACGATAGTTTAATCTCGTCGTAGGACAAGCACTTGGCGAGGAGCAGAGGTTCCTTTTCGCGATCGGTTCCGACGTTCTCCCATCCCTCGCTGCCGGTTTTTTTGTCGATCAGCTTGTAACGATCGTCCGAGCCGAAGAAATGCACGGCCCTCTTGTCGATGAGTCTCTGGATGAACTGCACGAGGCTCATGTCAGCGTACATCGCCTTCTCGACGCAACTCCCGTGCTGACGTTTGTATTTAAGCCACGAAGCTATCAACGGTATCATCGCTTCGTGAATCAGTGGATAAGCCGAATTCGCGTTGAACTGCTCGTCAAACACACAATATTTAAACGATAATTCATAGTTCACGGTATAATAATTTTCGATAAATAATTAACATGGTACAATAATTCGTAACAATTATCAATTAAAGTATAATATTTCATAATTCGTGGTACGATACGGAAATGAATGTTTAGCTGACAAACGACGACGGCGGAAGGAGCAAACCTCGAGGATATCTTGGGGAACGCCTCTGTCCCGGAGTGCGGCACAGCGGGCAGTATTGACCGGAAATGGTATGGGAAAATTCTCGCTTCGTTTTATCATTTCGGGCAATGTGCTCGGGGCCGGCATCATTTTGTCGAGACAATCTTTCAGCAGTTCCTTTGTGTCCTCGTCGAATGGCACTCCGCCCGGTGCTCCCAGTGTGTTTTCCCAGGAGATCTCCGGCGGCTCTATGATGAATCCTTGAGAACGTGACTCCTGCATTTGTCGACGATTCTGGCGACAGAGACAACGAGGAAAATCTGTGTAAGTGAAAAATAGTTATACGAGCGATACGCTGAGACAAAATTACATGGTAAAAGCATCGATACTGACTTTTTACCATCAAAAAAAGTTTCCCAGGGGAACTTCTACATTTTATAGTTACGACAATGACAAAAAATCATTTTTGCAACGATAATCATAGTTTAAGCAATTTAATATATATTATCAGAAATTATCTATATAGTCATTTCCCCTGGGAACTATCTGTTGTAGTAGGATATACTATCTTTTTTCGGTGTATTGTATCGGCTGCTGAGAGACAAAAGGGCGTAACCTATATGCTTTAACGACGGGGCGATGTCTATCTGGGTCATGATGATTAATGTCGAAGATCCCAGCACAAAATCATCATTGAAATATTTTCAATCCTTCAAATCTTTCGAAATATCTCTAACATGTATGAAAATAATATTTTAAAATATTCCATCAAAATATCCCAACGAAAGGTTTTTTTAAATATTTCAGAAAGACAATTAATCTTTCGACACAACTGAGATATTTCTGAAAAGAGTGATCAAATATTTTGCAATATTTTCTGTATCATTCTTCACCGAAACATTACTACGAATGTTTCCGTGTTTAAAATTTTTTTTAAAAACATTTCAGCGAAACGTTTGAATGTAAGGTTTATGAGCGGACGAACAAATTTTTTCTAAATGTTTTAAAAACATTTCACAAATTTTTTTTTTATGTTGATAAAACATTTTCAATATTTCGAAAAAATATTATTAGAACCTTTCAAAAATATTTCCGTGCAATGTTGGATATATATATTGTCGAAATGAGGGACATTGTCGGCAGTGTGTTAACAAATCTAAATAGCACGTGACGCTATGAGGTAGATCGAGCGAGGCAAGGTGAGAAGAGACGGAGATACATCGACTGCTAAGAAACAAAAGGGCGTGATCCGTACGCTTTAACGCGAGGGATTCACCCTTTCGTCTTTTAGCAGTCCATGTGTGGACAGCCCATGCGTGGTAGGCTCTATTTATACCGCCGACAGTGTCACACCGCTTCCGATCAAAGCGGAACAGCAAGGACGTTGGTCCGGCGCTTTGATAATTGAGCATGAAATCAGCTCTAAGTAGCGGAAAATGTGTGCTAAAACACCGCTCGGTGAAAGTCCCGTGGCACGATAGAGACGGTAGATCCGCAGCTTGAACTTAACCCTTTATATAGCAGCAATCCCTGGACACAACTTTTTTTTTTTACGTCGAAGGTACAAAACTTTCTTCCCACCCATAAAAAGCGATATTTAATCCGTGTAACGGAGTTGCGAGATTTTTAATGTTCGGTCGGAGATGACTACATCGACGCCAAGTTCGTTCGATCTGCAAAAGCTTATCAGTTCGGAGAGAGGTTGACAAGTTACAGGTTATTTTGCCGGTCCCAAAAATGCTTTTAATTCGATATATGGAAATTCAACAAAGTAGACTTTCGATAGGAAATCAATGTTAAAAAATTATCGGTGTTCAAAATTAGATTGAAAAAACAATTAATTATTCTATATTCTGTGGGACAATGTACCACTCGAAGCCAATGGCGGTGAAAAATCGTATTGTTCGGATTTTCATTAAACAAACATTACGTTGGGAGTGAACGGCGATTCGAACGATTTTGTATTAAAAAAATTATCGATGTTCAAAATTAGATTGAAAAAACAATTAATTATTCTATATTCTGTGGGAAAATGTGCCACTCGAAGCCAATGGCGATGAAAAATCGTATTGTTCGGATTTTCATTGAACAAACATTACGTTTCGAGTGAACGGCGATTCGAACGATTTTGTATTAAAAAAATTATCGATGTTCAAAATTAGATTGAAAAAACAATGAATTATTCTATATTCTGTGGGAAAATGTGCCACTCGAAGCCAATGCCGGTGAAAAATCGTATTGTTCGGATTTTCATTAAACAAACATTACGTTGGGAGTTAACGTCGATTCGAACGATTTTGTATTGAAACTAGTCTCTCATGTGCGCTGTTCCGACTCTGCTAGGGTGGGTGAAACTGCTCGGAAAATGAAGTATGCGAGCGGATTGACGTTGAAAGAGAAAAAGAGCGCTTCAATACGCTTGAACATGGCCGCGCCTCTTCCGTGCGGCGAGCAACGACGTAGATATGAAATTTCGCGCTAACGTTCGGACAGAGCGTTCTGATAAACGGAGTCATGGTTCGACTAATTGAGGCTTCGGATAATCATCGGTTCTACTGTATCAAGATGAGAATATGAACAAACAACGGTGTCAATGGATTTATGAGTGCCGCATCAGTTGCCAAAAAAAACGTCCATCAATATCACGCTATAACTTCAAGGAACAAGAAGAAAGCTGCCAACTTGCTGGCTCTCAATTTATCCTCCGCAAGTTTCGTGCTTTCATGCCCAGAGAAAAGAATTCCCAAAACTGACCGAGAAACAATTTCGGGTTCCTGGAGCTTTCGTTGCTGCGGTTTAGCCGAAGAGGGTGGGAAATAACTATTCCCAGGAGCCCCGAAGAGGGTTAAACTCCCGTCGCCGACCCACTACAGAGAGCGACTAATTTTCATCTTGACCGATTTTGCCGCATGATCGACAGGGGTGCCATTCACAAGCGCCGTTCTAATTAAGGCCAGCAGCTTTTATACTCGAGACTGATACACATTGCAAGAGACACACTTTGGACACGCTATAAACCGATCGACGCCTTGCTCATCTTTTCTTCTTATTCTCAACCACGATCGTTTAAAAAGAAAATCGGCAGACCGCAAACTCTGACCCTTAAAGATGATTGTAATCTTTGCCCAATCTCTCCTTTATGTGTTTTGGTTTCTATCGTTTAGTAGTTGATGTTGCGATCTTAGACACCTAAAATCCTTCCAAACGTTTCCCGTACTGGTTTTTACCTTCCCATTGATCAAAGAAACGTCTGTTTATGTGCAAACTTCGATAGAAGCAAAAGTTTTAGCTGACACGGACTTTGAGTCTAATTTCCGGGAAAGTTAATCGTTCGGCAGCCACGCAGTTGCCGTTGATGGGATAACGAGAGAACGCTATCGTCGTTTAATCTGTGGTGAGTTTGTTCGAACGGAGGACTGTGGGAAAGTTTCGTTTCGACTCACCCGGCGAACGCAACAGGCGAACAGAGACATCTTCGGCGACACGCCACTGACAGTGGAAAATTATATCCTGTCGCTGATCAGAGTACAAAACGTTCGCCGCGCGTGCGGGAGTAACAATCACGTGTTAAAGTAACGACCGAGCTCGCGTTGCATAAGGATTATTTGTATTGCTCACTGATTCGAAGAGCAACGAAAATACTTCGACTAAAAGTCAAGAACGAAAAGGGCGAATTTCGCGATTCTTAGTGAACTTTTTAATACCTGCTTCTCGAGGAAGTTGACAAACAACTGCCGCGATCCTCCCGTCTATTATTGTTACTCGGAGGCCGTACACAACGGAGGGACGTTGCACATGCGTCCTTCGTACGCGAACATACATCGGAGACGCGCAGCAAAATCGGTCATCTCTCAGCGAAAGAGCAATTAATTGTCCTGTTACCAAACTCATTAAGGTTCAGCGATGCGGCTGGGAGAGAAAGATAATCGTCATTTTCCAATCAACTTTTTGCAATTTTAGTTTTGTGTTTAAAAAAAAAGGGAACTCGAGTCGGAGGCGAAACGACCGAATTACCTTTTATCTCGGAAAAATTCGCACAGTTGGAAAACATTTATAAGCGCGAGATTTCACTTGGCAATAAAAGCAGGGGAAAGCTTTATTGTCGCTCGTGGCGGAGTGAAAGAAACACCGCGGTAGTGAGTTGCACATGCTCTTAGCGTGCGTGCTTAGGAAAATCCATCGTCATGACGACAAGGAAAGTAATGCTTGAGAAAAAAAAAAAAAAAGTTCTTAAAGAATAAATGTGCGTGAGTCGAATGCGATTTACGTGTACCATTTTTTTTACCATACTTGTTTCGGACATTACTTTCTTTGGAGGACGAAATTGGTGAAATGCAGCCAATATAGCCAACCGGTTGACGATATCTTTTTACCGACGGCGAGTGACGTGGCTCATTGTACAACGTTCCTGAGATAATGACCCGGCTGATGCGCATGCGAGCTCCGAGACGCCGTTACCGTCTCTCCGAGCTCGTACGTATCGACCGGAGAGCTGTGCTTTGTATGGATTTGAAGTTCGATTTATTTATTTATTTATTTATTCATTTATTTATTTATTTATTCATTTATTCATTTATTCATTTATTCATTTATTTATTTGCTTATTTATTTGCTTATTTATTTATTCATTTATTTATTTGCTTATTTATTTATTCATTTATTTATTTGCTTATTTATTTATTTATTTATTTATTTATTTATTTATTTATTGTCTCTTTTGCACGAGTCCCGAAACATTCGAGATGCATTGGTTCCCATCGATAAACTAAATTCGTCCATCATTAATAAAGATTTCGATCCGAGGATCGAAGTGGCGGCAATATAGTTTATTAATAAAAAAAAATTGCACGCAACATTGTTAAATAACAACAATATAACATGGTAATATAACGGTGTTATATTGCACAGCCGGAAATGGCAACTTACATGTAATTTACATGTAACTCTCTGGAAATGTGACCGGTTGGTTTCAGTTCTGTTGCCCTTACATACAATACTGTTTACTGGGTCGAAGCTATGCAACTAACATGTGTATACAGAGATAGAAAATCGCTACATATATATTCAGTTAGAAGTCCAAACGCAAAGTGATGAATGCGATGTATTCGCCTAACCCCGTTTCACCGACCAGAATCTTTGCGCAGTGTGTGTTCTGTGTTTCTCTTTCGCGCATAGAAGGCTCGTGGTTCGATCAGGGCCGTCGCGACATCTCGAGAAGCCCGAACCTCCTTCGTGCATCTTACATTCTCCGTGCCGCTCAATCGTTTCCGGATCGTTTCCGCGGCGTGCTACTGAGGTAATGGACAACCGATTTCCCGCATTAAGTCGCGCGACCTATCGCACGATAAAGCAGACAATAAAAAGTACGTGTACGGATTCATGTAATTTTCTCATCCCAGATAGCAAAGTGCAGATCTAAGCGAGAATAAGTCCAGTCGTAGATCTGCATGGATTGCAATTCGACAATCGGTGCCAATCGAACATGTCGCAACGAGTTGATTGACCGGCGTTGCCGATTAGTCGAAGAACGGAAATCTAAATACTGACACAACGGTGAGGCACAGTTTCGGCGCTGGGCTACGATTAATAAAAATATCACGAGCGAAGGAAGATGGAGGAGGAGGCAAGGGGCAACTGTGGCCCGTAAGTCCCGACGTCCTGGCGGGGGAGCCACCGACGTTCGCTATAGGTAGAAGACACTCCGACAGTGGGAATCAGGCCTCCTTTCTACGGTTGACATCCCTGAGCTGGTCTCACGGGCGGAGGGCCTTTCAACTCGAAGAAGTGTTGCTTCCTATACCCGTCGGCATTCAGCAGTCTCTGTCAAGGTGTGGTTATCCGACATCCTCACTCTCTCTCCTCCGACCGCACAAACACTTTGACCACATTTCGTTGATGGCTTCTGCATCGTTGTGTCGTTAAGAAATATATTCTCTCAAACCCCGTGTTTTTTTTTTTTCTCACATCGTCTTTCGGTAACATGTCGATAGTCCAGAATTCTGTTTCTTTTTCCCCATTGTGTTTCGGTGTCTAGTGTACGTCGAACGAGATTTCACCTTTCGCTTTAACGTGCAGTGGCTCGTCTACCTGCCAGCGCTTGTTCACCTTCCTACCTATCAACCTGCTGCCGCAATCGGCGTGCCGATCCGACTGCCACTCGGGAGCTCGACGCGCTCATAAATACTACCGATTCGAGTTCAGGTCTTATCGGTTGGGACAAAATTTATCACTTGCGGAAATCCAATGATTCTATGGTAAAACGATAGTTCGACGTAGAAGTGGAATGTTGCCGTTTGGCACGCGTGTTGGCTGACCAGTTTACATGCACATATGAATAGTGCTGTGACTCATTGACAAGAGGATCTTGGTGAAAACCTGCGGTTAATACGTGATCACTCGCGTATTGGGGACCACGCGCATCGCGTGCCGCGCGCTCTTTGCACGACCACCATACGTATCATTCACATTAAACTGATTCCGACGATATCAACACAATGACGAACGGTAAGTCGTTAATCAATTTTTCACTTTCGATCCATTATCGTTATTACACCGTGTATATTACATTCGCGCGTTAATTACTTTTTATGTGATTCCTTGACTGAAAGTTCATTGTACTACTTGCTGCTGTCAAAGCACGGTATTGGGTCGAGGGCCGGAGAAGGGGGGAGGGCGCGCTTCGGCAGGAATGCGCCTCTCGGTACTTTGATGCGGCATTACGGTTATCCACGAATTGCCGCGAGTCAATCGCGAGAGTTTCATCGTTGAATGTTTTATCATCGAAATTTCCAAGGAGCGAAATGTAGCGATCCAGAAACGAACGCAAATCGCGAGACTTTTATTACGGCGAGCAGAAACTATGTCGACCAACGGCGACATAGTTTCAAGGACAAAATTGTTTCAAGGACGATGTGCATAGCGCAATAGCGGTCGTGTAGCAATGGAGCACGGTAGGCTCGAGATCGCTGAAGAGAGAGAGATCACGTGTTCTTAGAAATTTCACGCGTTCGTGTCGTTTAGCCTTGTCCAAGTGGAGAGAGAGAGAAATAAGAATATCGCTTTGGCATCGGTGTGACTGTCGTGACTAAGGCTAAAACGCATATTGAATAGCTTCGTAAATGAGTGGAAAGGCCAGCCTTGGATGCTTTTTTCCTGTGAGCAATAAATCCTCAAAGTATATTCTATATGCTATACATTATTTACATTGATCTATATATTATATAATTGTATAATATGATAACATACATATTATCATATTATACAATTATATATGTTATATATCAGAGCTGGGCGAATACACTGAGTACTTGAATTACGTATTGAAGTATCAAGTACTTGGTATTTCGATACGTACTTAGTGTATTTGTCTCGCTCTGTTATATATATAATTATTATTATTATATACATATATATGAATATTAATATTTGGGAGAAGTTTTCGACGATTTCTGTAAACCAACTTTTGTTTCATTTATTTT
This sequence comes from Amblyteles armatorius, assembly GCA_933228735.2. Taxonomy (NCBI): domain Eukaryota; kingdom Metazoa; phylum Arthropoda; class Insecta; order Hymenoptera; family Ichneumonidae; genus Amblyteles; species Amblyteles armatorius. Next base: position 10,484,865 of record OW121690.1, read on the forward strand.
TATCGTCGAAAAATAATCGCATAATAAAATCTTACCCTTTGATTAAGATCGTAATGGTTTTGTGATTGTGTAAAAAAGGCAACAGATACGAATATTAAAAAATTAGAGGGTCTCAATTTTGAAAAATAGAAATTATATGTTTGGTTTAATTATTGAAAACTAATTAACTTCCGATAAGACTTGCCATTACGAACAATGAGTCGGAGCCATTATTAGCGACTTTTTATCCATACCACTGATATCTGAGAGTTGTGTGTCGTTAATAATTACCTTCGGCCGGTCGGTGGGGTCAAAAGCGGTCGGTCTCAATTTTTCCGATTCACCAGCGGAGCATCTGCGGCTCACACAACGTATTCTCCTTTTTTATTTACACAACTTCCGCTCATACTCGTCGCACATCACGCTTGGCACGGATACGCGTGCAAATCCTCCACGATCCAAGGCTCTTAACATCGTGACATTGTTTCTCAAACTTGTGAGAATTAACCTGTTGAGAATGAAGGAAAAAAGAGAAGAGAAAAAAAAACTCCATTTCCTACGTTTACATCTCTTTTTTTGTGAATGAGAACGCGTAACAATAGTTGTATAGTCATATACAACTGTTATTACATTACAACTACGGGTAGTTTCAATCAGCCATCTTTAAATTTCAGGCCACGCGAGAGTAACGTGGACGCTGTTCCTCCTGAGTTGTGCGTATACGATTGTAAATGTCGATGGATTTCCGAACGGCGCGCCAGCGACCGCGTGCTCGAGTTTAATCCCGCTTCACAAGGGGGGTCAGATACAAGGCTCGTATCCACCGTACCAAGTGTTGCCTGTAGTTGGTCAGGGCAGAGTACGTTTGATCCTCGGCAGTCCCCAAGGCCTTCCATACGAAGGTTTCCTCATCGTGGCCCGAGATGTCGGGACGGGCGAATATGTCGGAGAATTCGTCAATGTGCCGCCATCGGCAAAGACTCTGGAGTGCGTGCCAGGATTCAAGGTAAATAACTTTTAGCACAAAAAAATGGAACAATTGTTGCGAATTTAATTTTTAAAAAATTTTTTTATTATTTGTCAGTCAACTCATTAGACGGGCACTTTGCGAATGACCCTTACTTGTTCACTGCCTCATTCTTCCTTTAAGGAAGTCCTTGCAGTCAACTCAAACGCGTACCGATATTTTTTTAATGGTTCCTACACATTTTAAATGGATAATTAGTGCGAACTAAGGCGCACCTAGATAAAAGAGTTCGTACTTTATATCTAGCAAAACTTGTACAACAACGAATTTATTCGGTTTTGTCGAGTGAAGGCTCATTTTATTTTTCAAAGAAATACTCTACGAGTTCACCGGAAAACATTAATGATCATTAATGTTTATAATGATCGTGATCATTAATTTGTAAACGATGAATATGCATATTCATCGTTTGCAAATTAGAGTCATTTGTTTATGAAAAAAAGCAATGCCACGACGTTAATTAAACTTTTCTTCCGATTAAATTACTCGGTGAATTCGTAAACCACGTTTCAACAAAGAAAATGACCGCGGTATTTCACATGCTCTTGAGGACATGTGAAACGACTCAGTCGGTAACCAAAATCTGTAATGAATGCGATTCAGAGACCCTAGATTTTTCGTCAAAAAGCAAAGCTTTAGCGGAAGTACAATTTAATACATATTTAATATATATGCACATTCATCGTTTGAAAATTAGAGTCATTTGTTTATGAAAAAAAGCAATGCCACGACGTTAACTAAACTTTTCTTCCGATTAAATTACTCGGTGAATTCGTAAACCATGTTTCATCGCAGAAAATGACCGCGGTATTTCACATGCTCTTAAGGACATGTGAAACGACTCAGTCGGTAACCAAAATCTGTAATGCATGCGATTCAGGGACCCTAAACTTAAAAAAAAAAAACAAAGCATTAGCGGAAGTACAATTTAATACCGCGTCCGATGACGCTTCCGTTTTATCCGAAGCGTCAACCGGTTTTAAATGGCATCGATTCGAAAAATGCATCTATCTCTCTCGCACTCATATGTCGCCTTTTGCGTCTTTCACATGACTTTAATGTGTCATTCATTATGCACAAACGATTAACGTTCCCTCTATTGAATATCTCTGTCGACGATTATCTCTGTTGAATTGTTTCATGCTTAAAAATAAAAGAATGCGGTGACACACGTCGACAAGCAAAAGAAGCACAACCTCGAGTTGGAATGGTCAGCGCCGCCAGATTACGATGGAACTGTTATATTCAAGTAAGGGCGTAATTCGTTTGACATAACTTCGAAACAGTTTGCAAAGTCTCTTGCGCTCGCAGCGCAACTTTTGCCCAGGATTACGCGACGTATTGGGTCGGCGTCGAGTCACCGAGGGTGAGTCTTCTCGAGGGAGCGATCGGCGCGACAACGATTGACAACGCCAGTCCGGTATCTCCGAGTCGGAGACCGATAACTACTACACCCCCTTATTTCGAACAGCCGAGTGACAATGCGGTAACTCGTTGTACATACACCAAAAAACGACACGGTTTATAACAGCTTGCATAATCGTGTCATCGTGATTTTGCGTTTTTAGGGTCCAGCTACAAGCGACGACGATTCGTTCTACGAGGGATGTTCGAAAACGAAAAATTGCTTGGGTTCGACACCCGAATGCATCTCCGCCAAGACATGTGACGTCGCTGTGTCCGTACTTGTGCAGGGCGAACAGTATCTCTTCGAGATGATTGCCCGGCAGAGCAAGTACGTCGCCGTTGGACTTTCAACGGACAGCAAGATGGTAAGTCGACGAAAGATGCACCTCTGCGCTTCCGTAGTAATTGTTTCCATACGATACTACAGAGTATTATGAACAACGACAGGGTGACGACAGCGTCGTCGTGTGCACCAACGAGGGCGGCGTTGTTGGACTTCACATGTCGTGGAACGAAGGAAAACATAACACGAGATTTCCAACGGTGGGTTTCCATTATTGACGACTAAGCTACTGGAGCAACGATAATTGTTGCTGTTTGTTATTTACTTGCAAAGTAATGTGTCAAGTCTCTGTATAACATTTATAAATAATGTATTTGTATCGTAATGTGTGCAGCCGAGCGGTGCTGTTCAGATGCTGGAGAGTTCCATTCGCGATGACGTTATGAGATGCAAATTTTTGAGGGCCAAAGAGACGCGCGTCGAGGGTCGTACTTTCAATCTGGAGCGAGAACCGTACAACTTGTTATTAGCTGCAGGCTCGTCTATTCAAGGTAAGTTGGTAATGATAGCTAAGTTGACGGAAGACATTCTCATTTTTCAAAGTAATCTAATCTTTGAAATAATTGAACAGCTCAAGGGATCGGATTCCACGATATTGTTCAAACTGCAACCGGCAAATCAAAGGTGCTCGCGGATGTTGGAGATTTCGCAACTGCGAGTGAGTTACTCATTCGTCTGCACGGTGCTCTCATGCTCGCATCCTGGATCGGAACAGCCTCCGTTGGCATTGTTCTCGCGAGATATTACAAGCAGACATGGGTGAACTCGCAGCTTTGTGGGAAGGATCAGTGGTTTGCCGTAAGTCTCTTTTTCGTGATCTTTTTTTCCCTTTTCAATGTACAAGACACGTCTGTTATCTTTATTTTGTCTTTTACTTTACAGTGGCACAGATTCTTCATGGTGCTAACTTGGGCAATGACACTCGCTTCCTTTGTCATAATATTCGTCGAAATCGGTACATGGAGTACCGAAACAATTCACGCATCCCTTGGATTGGCAACGACGATTCTATGCTTCATTCAACCATTTATGGCGGCTATAAGGCCCAATCCTGGAACACCAAGGAGAGCTTTATTTAACTGGGCCCATTGGTTCGTCGGCAACGCCGCTCACATTTGTGCAAGTCAGTGCAAACACGCCAATCGCCATTCGTACAATACTTTCGTAATATCGTATTTATTGTCATTCCTCGTTCGCAGTCGTCGCAATATTCTTCGCCGTTCGACTGAGGAAGGCTGAGCTACCGCATTGGTTCGACTGGATTCTCGTCGCCTACGTTGTCTTTCACGTTCTGACTCATCTGATCCTCACGGTAAACGTCCGGTTGATCGGCAACAACGGCGATAGCGGGCCAAGTCGATGGGCACTGATTTAGCGATGATTTTCTTTCAGTTTGCCGGGTGCGCCTCCGATAGGCAAGACAGTCAGAGGATCAATGCCTTCCCCATGAAAGACATGCACCCTCGAGGGCCCATGGGACATCCGGACGTGAGACGGGACGCTCCGGTAAGTCGTTATCGGATATTAGGGTGGCTCGCCCATTCAAGGAACATTTATTATGCGTACTTTAACAGTCAGTTCACTCTGTAACGCTTGATCGTTATATCGTCATGGGGGACTCTCCTCATATATTGTTGCAATAACGACCCAACTACTTTGTCTCTGGCAGCTCTCGGGCCTCAGGCAAAGCGTCCTTGGAATTTACTTGGTCGTTATTGCGGCGCTTTCAATCGCACTTCTCGTCATTACCGTATTGGCGCCCATCGAGAAAACCTGGACCAGCTTCGCCGACAGCATCAGTAATTATTAAGACTCCTCAAGTTTTCCCCGCAGTTGCAGAATCCCGGTGGATCAGCGCTAAAATTTGTATATGCCTCGTTCGCTTCAGCTGTGTAACCGGTATCGGACAAACGGGCGGTAACTTTTCGCTATGCCACCTACTCGGGGTGACAAGTGAAATATCGCGGACGGTAAAACAAAAAAATGCATTTTCTTTTTCTCAAGGTTGGGATCATTTTGGGACAAACGCGAATTGTCAGCGTCTTTATCTGGCAGCAAGAATTTGCGTTTTCCCAGAAAGATTGGGCATTGTCGAACACAGTGGGTCAATAGTTTTCCTTACCGACCGGGGTGTGCAGATGTCCCGTTGCCTCAATAGCGTACTGGCCTTTTTTTTAAATCCACAGTTGACTGGCCAATCAGGCTCATGCGTTTGTACGTATTCTTAACGTAACTCTACACATTATATATACTATGTAAATACAGAATTTCTGAAGGTAACTAATATGCTATTAGATACATAACGCGATCTGCTCGTACCTACATATACACTATTTTTACTAATATATGAGTATTTTTACCGTACACGAGGTCTGAACGTTTCAGGCGTCAAACCGCGCTTGTCTCATTACCGTTATCGATTACCGAATATCGTATAGAGATTTATCGACACGAAAATTGTTACCGCAGCTTTTCTTCGTTCGGCTAGTAAGCGCCGAGAGTCGATGCCATTCTGTAGGTCAAAGAGTCATATCTGAGACAACAGGGCGCAACCTATGTGCTTTAATATCTGGGATACGCCTTTTTGCCGTTCGGCAGTCGACATCGCGAGCACTTTTAACGAGAAGAAAAGAAGCAAAAAAAAAGTGTCGCAATAGGTTTTCTTTATAATTAATATATTCCACAAACTTTCAGTATTAATGAAAAATTCATGCGTACATACATGCCGAGGTAAGTGACTTGTGTAAGATATTCATGGTACTAAAAAAGAAAACGTCGATTGTGTCTCTACTGTTATAATAATCATATTTGTCAAGCATATTCGAGTACCGAACCCGGCATGAACCACCGTCTTCAATAAATATATTCGGACATGGGACCTCGCATTGAAAGTGAACATCCTTTCTATCATTATTCAGTTTACTTTAGACGATACCGATAATCTCCTTACGAGTTTGACGTCATAGTCGGACATGTGAACTCAATTGCCGTGAATTCGAGCTTGTAACGAAATTTGCATGCACGGCTGTAACTCCGCCTACATCACGAAGACATTAATATGTACCTCGTGCCCTTTACTGTTTGCGCATCATCGTACATACTGTTGAACCCCCCTCCCTCTCGGCCCACTCAACAGCGGCGACTACACGGTAGTATTTTTTTACGTTGGCGTTGAGCAGAGTAGCATAAAGTAGCATGTTTTTCACGGGGTTAGTAACGGAGCATGGGAAAATGATATGGCGGTCGATCGAAGTCGGCGCGCGCCTCGACCAGCTAGAACCGATGATCGCTCTGGAGCGGTGGACGGGTGGTGCGCGCTCACCTTTGGCTCATATACAGCATCCACTTCTCTACGTAATCCACACACGCCCGCGAAGCTAGTGTTGGTAGCCTACACCGGTAGAATCTTATTCGTAGCTCCACCGTTGCCGATGCTACTACACTACGACTATTGCGTACTACACTTCCGGTCGGGGAGGGGGGAGAAACTTTTTTCACCGCGAGAGTCCCTCGGAGCCTGGAATTTTCGTGGCGGCGCCACCGTCGTGCAACCCTCGCAGTTCGATTCACGACACCGGCCGGCTCCGACGTTCTTCGCACCCGCCGTTGTCGCGAGTGACCGCGACTCCCTCCATCCCCGGTCAGTGCCTGCAGAAAGTGAACCGCGATTAATCGTTACAACGGCGCGATGATGCTGTAGAGCGATTCAAACGAAATTATTTTTTTCTTCGAAGGCTCTCGCTTCGGTGGATTCGGGTCCGCTCGGTGCTGTTACGCGTCGTCGGGGTGACCTTTAGAAATAGTTATCGATCGCTGCTGACCAGCGAGAGGAGCAACAATTAAACGCGCTTTTCACTACGGGGACAGCGGTAATTTGCCGTCGCTGAACACGACCGCCTTGCCTCCCCTGCTACGTACCTTTCGTACGTAGCATGTAGACAGTGAAATAAGATTCGCCACCTATTCGGACCGTGAAAATACGATCTCTCACAACAATACTTTTCCAGGCCTATCGAGAGTGCACCGATGAAACCTTCGACATTGTATCGTCGACGGTGAGAAAGATTTGGTTTTTCTTTGTCTTTCATCGTTTTTAATCGTACAGTGGAGTGAAGAGAAGAAGAAACGGTAATAGAGAAGAGTGAGACAAGTGCGTCGATCGGTCGTGTATAATCGCATATCTGCGAGCGTGTTTCTGTGCTTCTCGGTTATACCTTTGGGTATTAGTACTTGCATACGCATGTCATTATTGGAACGATGGCTCGGCAAGGCTGTTGGTTTACCGTGACTTTCGTCTACCTTGGAGCCCTCGGAGCTCTCTCGCAAAATCCCATCGAGGAGAGAACAATTTTCGAAGCTGCCTTTCAAGGTGAGTCTGCATCGAATGAGTTGTACATCGAAGAAAGTGGAGGAGGAGGGGGGGGGGGGGGGGGGTACATGTGCTCGCACAGAGTCCGTGCTGTCACTGGCCGTGAGTACCCGAAAAGCATCGGCCCGCATTGGCCCGCTACTTATGCCAGATTCATGCTATGCGTCTACCCCGCGACTCCCCCGCTAAACTCCGCGACGCGCAGAGCGTACGGAGTTCCCGCCTGCACGCACCGGACCGATATTAGGCTGTGCAGGTGCGTAAATAGTAATGCGGAGGCTGACGCGATAAACGTCCGGACGGTCTCGCACTTGATTTATCCCTAGATCGTTTAGTCATCCGAGCTACGCTATCTTTACTCGATGAGGGGTCGATTTTGATAACTGGTTTATATTGCTGTAATTATAATGCTGTATTGGTATATATATCTGTAACTGCATATATCGCGACTGTTTGACAATGATCGCCGTCGATGGCACGATAAGTGTCGTGTCCGTGCGAAAACGACCTCGGCGTCGAAAATGGCCCAAACCTTTGATCGCAGACCGTCGAGTCGAACGGCCGGTAAAATTTCGACGGTAAACGTTCCTAAACACGATCGTCCCATTTGTTTTGCCGTCCCGTCACAGTTGTAGCCGCGCGCCCGACGTCTCTCTGCCTCGGATCGATATTGCGAGGCGCAAGCCGTCAAACACAAGGCCGGGCCTCCCGCTACCAACAACTTACGACTCGCTTACGAGCCAACGTACACCGAGCGCGAGACGACCTCCCGTTTCAATGGCTTTTGTTCCCTCGGCGGTCTATTTACTCGCCTGTTAATCTCCGTGCAATATTCTCGTCATGGGCTCACGTGGGGGTTTGCTTCGGCTCCTTCGAACAGCACTTTGACTCACACTGGGATTATCGCAATATCTTTCACCGTTCTATCGAGCAGTAATTTTCCTGAACCATTAAAAAAAAAAAAAAAAAACTCTATGCATCCGGCCTAGTTATTCCTGACCGCGAGCGAATCGCTGTAGAAACGAGATGAGGGATTCTTAATATAATTTAATTGGGGCCGCGCGAAGAGTGTTTCCCCCCCTTACCGATAGATCGGAGATATTGCCGGGCGTATTATTTCGAATCCACAGCCATTACGACGCCCTGTTGCTGCGGTCACGGTTTTTTTTTTTTTTTTTTTTTGCTCTCGTTGAACGAGATATAGCACGCGTTTTTGTACGACTCGGCTATTCGGCTCAATGCAGGCTCGTGTAATTAATGACACGCGATGAGAAGGTTCGATTGGAAACAGCCTTTATATCGCGCACTCGGAACTCGCGAGCTATCGACTTTTTGAATATTGCATTTCACACAACAGCACGATGTTGGAACACGTCAATCGTCGTCCAAAAGTTACCTGCTATTGAGTATCACCTAAATATGAACTTAACGATTGAGGATTGGCCGTCAATGTTTCGCAGGAAGATGCGGCCACGGTTCGCCGTGCGAACAGCTCTGCTACGAGCTTCACGACGGCATGTACGAATGCGATTGCACCAACGGCTACGTACTTGACAAAAATGGATACAGCTGTTCCGGTAAGATAACTCAATTGGTATCTCGATTACATATAGTGTAGCTTATATTAATCTGTTCCGGTGTGAATGTACAAACCTGTCCTTTTATTTCCCGTGTCATTGACAATTTTAGTTTGTACTTTTGTTTGCAATAACGGGATCGGATGGCGGCGATCGGAAAATTAACAAATAAAAAATTGTGGAGGTTTGTGGACAATAACTTGTAAAAAGTACAAACTTTTAACTGTAACAATATTAATACGTGGAGACGTCGCAGTCATCGGACACTCCTATGCAGATTTGATTTATTACGAATTGATGTATTAGACGTCCAATTTGACACTTGTAATCGTATCTACAAATATTATTAGCACAGAAAAAAAGACATACAAGATTTAAGCCTTAATTATTTTCTATTGTTGCATTTAGTTATACAGACAACACAGTGTCCGGGAATTGGTAGAAGCGTTACTGCATACGCGACCCAGTAATCGGACAGTTCGAGGAAGTTAGGTTAGCCAGCCTTCTACGTAGCTTATATCTTCAGTATTGCTTCGCGGAAATATATTTATTTCATTGATTTATTGAATATAATGCCGAAGAAATTATTTTAGTAAACATGAACTAGTTGAGTTCGTACATCAGAATTCTCGAAATCTATGTTTGTCCGAAAAATCTAAATGATTCCGAAATAAATAAAAAATGTCTTTGTATTTAATGGATGTGTTTTGGAAACTAAAAACTATCAGCTCGACATTGGTTTCAGTAATTTTCACAAAAAATGTGTTCATGATCAATGTAATAAAAACTGCCCGAATCTGGGAATGTTCTCAACCACGCGATCGTTCTTACCTTTATCTTAGGGCCGAAATAGGAATTAAGTTTTTTGTTTTCGACAGCTGGCAAGCGAGCCGGCTGCCTTCCTGCGGCTGCAGGAAGCCTCTTCGGCTCTCGCGCATCCTCGAGTAACTGTGTGCGGCCGCTCTCTCGATATAACACAATCAATGTCCCATTGTCTCTGGGTCGAGCCGATGCCACATAAACGACTGTGTGTTGCGCTAAAATTATATTATTCATCTGTCGCTCAACCCCTCCTCGACGCGAAATGTCGAAAGGTGTTGAATGTTGGAATCAAATAACGAGATCTCCAAGCGAGTTACTATAGCATCATGATGTAAAAAAAAAAAAAAAAACGGAAAAGAAAAGGTTACGCCGGTAGTGGAGCCGCCTCCATGGTGGCGAGTAAGTCTTACTGGGCACGTTATCGATTTGATTCCCGGCGTGTTGCCGCTGCTTAGGTTAACGCGAAAGGGCGAGACGCTGCGACAGCGGAAAATTTGATGACCTTTCCATACGTCAAAACTATTAATTAAGATAAGACGATGAGTCAGCGGCGTTTCAAAAAAGGTTAATAAGCTCAAATTAATGGTAATGTCATTGTTTGTCCGAGTGGGTCGCGTGCAACAGTAGCTCAGCTGTGAGTCACGTGATTCCGCAGATAATGTGTCGGGCGACGCAGACAGTTGTGTTTTCCACAGTTGCGTTTCGGTTCTCTTCCTGATAATCTCGTCCGCTGTCGGATTAACGTAGACCTCTCTGAAATTTATTGTTATCTGTTCTGTATTATCGATTATCCGTTCGCTCGTTCGAACAGGATTGTAATTTCTTTCTGTCTGACCCAATCACCTTTCGAAAGGTTTGTTCTCGACTACAGTGGAATCTCTCGCATCGTTCGTGAAGCGACACGAAATTATCGGATCCATCGCCCGAGCCGGTGACGAAAAGTCTTAGCCGTTTTCCTTTTTTTTTCGATAGTGACAAACTTTTCTGACGCTAAGCAAATTATTGTATGTATTTAATTAGAATATAAAGATCTTACTATCTATTTTTCTCGGTATTTCGGTTATTCGCAACTGATTCGGTAAATCCGCGTTATGCATTTAAGGATTTTTGGGCCAAAATGTGTTTCTGTTCGATCGCTATAAAACTTTGCTACTTTGCAGGCAAAGCCACACCGAATTGTTTGCAATTTTTTCAGACTTCTTGACCATGTAGTTTTTTTTTTTATAATGCCTGTACAAACTGCCACGTAAAGTACCGTGTAAACATTTCGGAAATCGGTCGATAACGACAGAACGTACCGTTTTACTTCGCCGATATCTCTTAGATTCGAATAAAAAATTTACCGCAGCGAAACGTGTACAATCAGACGGATTGTGTCCGGATTTCAAGAAGATTCACCGTTTCTGAGATAAATTCAATAAACGAAAGACTATTTCTGTTCAGCCGCTTGCTTTGTCTGCTTTTCTCACTCGCCCATTGGCTAACGCGCTCAGCGGAGCTCCCCTCTCGTTCCCCTCCAACGCTTTCGGCCCAAACATCCATAAGGAGATTTGAAAAATTGATGGGAATGTAGGTGGATTTTGTATATTCAGGAGATACGCTTAGGGTACGTGTGTGGCATATAAAACAGCAATGCATGCTCGGTACACATAATGTTCGAACCCATGGGAGCGAAAACTTGTCGGAATAATCGAGTATACACAATGTACAGAGGCGCACGTAAATGCCAAGTCGTCGGATCGCACCGGCTGTGACTGGCGTCGGTCGATAAAGAATATATAGCATAGCTTTGCGACGCTTTAACACAATACACGAATGCCGCCGCTACGCAATACGTCTTCTACTTCCGAACAAAATTTATTCGGATCTTCCGAGAGCCTTATTTTTATTCTTATTTCTTCGAGACAAGCGTGAATCTGCAGAATCCGTTGGGCATTTGTGTCGCATCGGATATCAATAGTCTCACGAGCGATCGAACGTTTGGTGCTTTATGCGAAGTGGGAAAAAAAACTTAAAATTCAATCAATTTATTATTTAACGTTTGATTCAACATTTTAATTTTTTATATGTTATTTCGCGTAATTATATTATCCTCGCTTCACAACAATGCAGAGAGAAAAAAATGATCCATTACAATATTCACATGTGTGAATGCCCGAAATAACACGATTGGATTATATTCTTAAATAAATTTACAATATTTTTACCGTTCGATGTCACGCATCAATTGACAGATTGGTCGGGCAATTTGTGTGATTTTTTTTTCTTTTTTGCATTGATTCCAGAGCTTAATTCGACATCGGCACCGAACAACGAGCTTGGACAATTCATTAATGACATTGAGAACGATGAATTGAATACCGAAGTGGACAACGAGGAGGATGCGGTCGAGGATATACTGTACATGAGGGGTGCTTCGTTCACAATACATTTCGAGCCGAATTCATTAAATTCAACGCCTATAGCGTCCAACAAGAGCCGAGACAGTAATGAGATACCCTGGTCGGATCAATCGACCCTCGACCCTACTTCGCAGGTTCGAGCAAATGCACTTTTTTTTTTTTAGATTCTATTCTGCACCTGTGCACCATAAAATAAAGGTCTTTGCATTCAACAAAAATTTGTTTGCCAATCGACCAATAGCCATATAGCACAAAATATTTTGAAATCGTTTTAGATATATTTTCAATCTTTCAAATCTTTATTTATATATAATTTAATTATCATATATTTTATATTTTTATATATTTATATATTTATATAATCGATTCGCGATTAAATAATGAGCGCACACGCGTGCACAACGATTAACAGAGTACGTTGTTAATTTCAGACGGCGAGCTCGGAAGGCAAGAGTGAAGTTACGATTACCGAGAGTTACGCCATCAACACCGAAGCGGCGTGTTCGCTGGACTGCGGAGCAGCGGGTAATTGTTACTTGGAACAAGCGAGGAGTGGCGACGGCCAAAACTCCCAAGATGATGATTGCCCCGCGAACGGAAGAAAAGAGGATCGCGGAGGCCTTCGACAGCGGTGTCAATGTCCCCTGGGAAGGAGCGGCGATCGATGCGAGCTCGGTAAGTTGAGCTCGCTTCTCGAATGGATTCCCATTTCCGCCTCTAATAACAATGTCGGCGTATGTTGGGTTTGGACGCGTACACAAGAAGCGATCTTGTGTACCACAATAAAAGAAAGAAAACAAATGCAAGGACTTTCTCTCTTGCTCCAGTATCTCGGCCAGTAAAAATAGAAATATTTATCTTGGCCAGTAAAAGTAAAAATAAAAGACTCGAGAGGCAGCAATGAAGAAGATATCTCACACAGCCAGGCTCCGAGCGATCGTGTTATCTGCTTAATTTGTGTTGAATCGCTTATTCCTTTTGTTACCTTAATTACGGGTTTTTGCAGGGAGACAAAGAAAATTTACATGGAGCGCAGCAAGAAAGTAGAAAGGATCAGAGGGGGAGAGATTGCAACGGGAGAGAACTCAATTCGACGGGAGAGGGGGGGAGAGAGGGCAGAAATCGATATCGAATCTATATACGTAATACCTTGGTCGGGAGAAATTGCATCTGTTGAAAACTAATTTTACGTTTCCGTACGCGAAGGAACTGTGAAAGGAACGATCGGATTGCCGGAGAGACGTATTAAAACGACCCGCGTCCTGACCGGTGGAGAATATTTCGTTCACAGTAATTAATGTGTGAAATGTTGGACAACTTTCAGAGACGGACGTTAAATCACCGCGTTTCACTGGATCGGGATGGCTCGCGTTTCCCGCACTGCGGGCGGCTTACAAACATGTGCAATTGGATCTCGAATTTCGTCCGGAGGCGTGGGACGGCATTCTCCTTCTCGCTGGAGAACGGGACGATCTGCAGGGCGATTTTATGGCCTTGATTTTGCATCATGGTTTCATAGAATTCAGGTGGGGTGGATCATTCCGTTGGTCGTGTCGCGTTTCCATTTGCAATTGAGTGACACGAGTGCGTTAATCTCATTGCAGATTCGATTGCGGCAGCGGAGTTGGAGTCGTCAGAAGTACCGATACTGTTAAATTGAACAAGTGGAATACGCTGAGCGTTTACAGACATCGATGGGACGCCTGGATCCAGCTCAATCAGGCGAAGCGCGTTCAAGGACGATCAAAGGTGTGTTGGTTGTACACCCATGTACCACGAAATATTTTGAGATCGTTTCAGAAATATTTTTCCGAAACGTAGTGATAAAATATTTTGAGATTTTTAAGTTCATGATTCATCAAAATATTTCTACGAATCTTTCCGTGTTTAAAAAACATTTTAGCATAACTTTTGTTAAACATTTCAATGTTAAATTCATGAGCGGATTTTTTTTTTTTTTTTTATCTTTCTAAAACGTATCACAAATATTTGAAATATATGAAAAAAAAAAGATTTTCGATACCTTTCAAGAATATTTTCGTGCTATGTGGATACGGTCATCGATGGTAAACATATCGGTATATCGTGTTCTATATCTATATCGTGTCCTTCCTTCAATCGAAGGGCTTATTCTCGAGGATAACGTTTCGCGAACCACTGTTCGTCGGGGGTCCTGGAAATACTTCGGGATTGGAGCGACTTCCGGTGGGAAGTGGTTTTCGGGGTTGCGTCCGGCATCTCGAGGCAAACGAGCATCACTACCGCTTTCCACTTGCTCCGCAAGGAGACGCCGCGAATGGCTTCGACGTTGGTCAGTAATGCATTATTGATATCGTTCCGTTCGGTGTTAATCTTATTAATATTTTCCCATTAATTTTATGCAAGAAAAGCCAATTATCGGGGTTATACGATATTGATTTTTTTTTTTTTTTTTTTTAGAGGAATGCACGGCGGATCGATGCAGCAAGGTGCCTTGTTCTCACGGTGGAAAATGTCTCGCGACCGGGGGCGACACAGCAGTTTGCCTCTGTCCTCTCGGATACACCGGTGATTTGTGCGAGACGAGAGTCGATCTTCAGGTGAGAAGCGACGATGGAAGGATGGCAGACCGCACAGTAGTCCACTGTACTATTTAACTAATGGCAAACGTTTGCTCGGCGCAGGTGCCGTCTTTCAACGGGTCATCGTACCTTCGATATCCCGGTCTCGGCGAGACTTCGCTCTCGTGGCTCGAGTTGGCAGTCACTCTCAAACCCATTTCACCCGATGGCGTTATTCTCTACAACGGTCATCACAGCGACGCGACCGGTGATTTCATCGCGCTCTATCTCTCCGCTGGCCACGTGCAATTTACATTTGATCTCGGCACTGGCCCAGCGACCCTCAGGTAAACTACCAACGGTGTCACGAATGCCACTTCGTATGGAATTCGAAGTTATGAACACTCTTAATATCCACCATTTCAGATGTACATGACTGGAAATTTTTACTGCTCAAATTTTCGTCTGTTGTAAAGCTCACTTGCAATACGTGCAATATATTCATAAATTTCGTCTCGATACATGTTCATTTCGATATATTTACGTTTTCAATTTCTATTTACTACTTAAGGACTCTCAAAACACTGGCCTTTATATGTTTGAACGTTTCTTATTTTTCTATTCCGAATTATCGGCTGTTCTACATTTTTATTGTTAAAAAATTCCTCGTTCCACCACTGTTATATACTATATTAATTAATACATACACATTGACCGAATAAAATGTAGGAGCGAATCGCCAGTGCGACTCGGTGAATGGGTGGAGGTTCGCGTGTCGAGGACCGGTAGATTGGCCGCTCTGGAAGTCGAGGACGAGCTGCCACAGGAGATTCTCGCTCCAGGAGCCTTCACTCAACTGTCCCTGCCCCTCAATCTTTATCTCGGTGGCGGACCAACGCCGGAAATGTATACACCAAAGATGAAGACAACGGCGAGTTTCGTTGGTTGCATACAAACCGTTCTACTGAATAATCGCGAGGTAAAAACGATGACAAACCCATCGACGCCGGCAGTGATTATTATCTAAAAAATAATGCAATGAAAATTACACAGGTCGGTATATTGGCTGAGGCACTGGGAGGTGTGAATGTCGGCAATTGTGGACATCCGTGCGAGGCGAGGCCCTGTGGCGATGCCGAGTGTCGACCGTTGCGTGAGCGATTTACGTGCCGCTGTCATCCCGGCATGCCGCATCCGTGTCCGGCCGTTCCTGGATCGCAGGAACCGCTGCAGCAGCAGCGGTACGTCGGCCCGTTCGTCTCTTCAGATACGGGCCTCACCGTCGTAACGACTACATCGGCCGGTAAACCGGAACAGGGATTAACTTCAACGAACCATCGTCGCATTCCGATCCCATACCAGTCCAAAGTTGGCGTACCGAGCTTCACCGGCAGCGAGAGTTACCTCCATTACAACGATGCCGACACCATGAAGAGGTTCGTCTTTCTTAACTTTGTCTAATTCTTGGATAAAACAGCGAGAAAAAGTGGTATGTAATTTATTTTCTTTCAACAGGATAATAAGTTATCGGGTCGACATAAATATGAGATTTCGAGCGAGCAGCAGTACCGGACTGTTACTGTGGAGCGGCAGACACGCGGATCCGTCCGAGCAGCCAGAGACGAACGACGATTTTCTCGCTCTTGGATTGAACGAGGGCTACCTGACGCTCGCTTACAATCTTGGCTCAGGCGAGGCCATTCTGAGGTACAACGTGACGAGACTGGACGACGACTTGTGGCACAGGGTCAGAGCAGTCAGGTGAGTTTTAATAATCGCCCACTACTGAGCCTGCCTCCCTTCGGTGTCCGCTTCGATGCAAATACGAGCTTTGTGTCGTTAACAGAAACGAGCAGTGGGCATCTCTCGTCGTCGATAGCGGAATAGGAGTGTCAGCGTCTTCACCTGGACAATTGAGACAACTCAATACCGATACGGGTCTCTACGTTGGTGAGCCCCTGTTAATTTTCTTCTCGTCGTTATCGTGCTTGGGATGAAATCGATTTAATTTATTTAATTTATTTAATTTATTTAATTTATTTAATTTATTTGATTTATTTAATTTATTTAATTTATTTAATTTATTTAATTTATTTAATTTATTTAATTCATTTAATTTATTTAATTTATCGTGGGATGTTTGCAGGAGGCGCTCCCGACATCGTGAGGACGACAGGCCGGAGATATTCCAGGGGAATGGTCGGTTGCATCAGCGATCTCGTATTGGACACGGATTTCTCCGTCGCCCTGTCCTCGCCGGAGCAGTCGACGAATACACACTCGTGTATCCCTTGAGCATCCCGAGCGGTGAAATGGTAATATCGGCAACGGATACGTTCACGTACCGCCGTCTACGACTCTCTTGTACTGTACAATACTAGTATACCCATGAATTTGTAACATTACCTCATCGTACCAAGCGCGAAAGACTATAACCCACATGATCTAGTCAACATGTTGTAAATACACCCCCGATATCTATGTATTATAATCATCATATCATACTGAAATGATATCAAGTTTTCCCGTGTTGGTACCTCGACCCGATTAAATTCAAGGTGTAGGCTCGAGCCTAACGAGTTTACGAAACAGTCACGAGGAAAAAGAAAAAAAAAGAAGAAAATTATCGATAAGATATAAGCCCTCAGCGTCAATTTTTTAATTAAAGCTTCGACCGGCCAGTTGGTAAATATAGCCGCCCATTACACGATACTGTTCGAACTCGATCGTCCTCTACATTCTTTTCTTTTTTCGACGTATTCGGACGAAAGTTCATACAGCTTCGGCATGGCCACCGGCTGCGCTTCAATTGCCACCACCGATGCACTTTTTATAAAAATATTAAGTACAATTTTTCACCGAATGTTATATACGAATCTGTACGATGTGCCGCGGCGGGGATAAGAAAGGGACGCGTTGCAGTTCGTTGGATCTAATCAAACTTGTTTATCAAACTAATGCCGATGGAACTTGGCAAGATGTACGATGCCGCGTATGTCAGAAACGATCACCGTTCGGCAACGGTATTCGATCCTTGTGCGCGTTACACTGTAAAGATACTCGGCGAAGAGTGGATTATCGAACGAGCGTAGCTATATGACTGATAAACGATTAAAATTGCACCAAATATTCCGCCCTTAAAATCCTCCGATATACGCCCTATAATAAAACTATCTAGTAAAAGCGGAAAGCTAAATGCACACGATACACGAAAGTTTTAATAAGCCGGCACTCGTATGCCATAGCAACGACCGACCGACTGACTGATCGACCGTTACTGCATCGTCCAATTTCCGTACTGTATAAGAATTACGTGTACGAGCACGCGGTACTCCTCGCAGAGCTGACGCTTCTCATTACATCTGCGCATTGAAAAAAAAAAAAAAATACCGGTCGGCAAAAGAAAGGTCAATAATTCGGACATAGGACTAATAGTTTATCACATCACATATCTGATGAGAGTCGGTGATTGTAGAGGAGCTCCCGCACCATGTGCCCAACGGTCCTGTAATTGATAAGCTATTCTCTATTGGCGTGGAAAGTGGAAAATCAATTATTACGAAGAATTTATCGCGATAGAAAATGAAAAAAAAGGAACGACTAAAGCAATCGGCTATGGTCAATTTTTTACACACTTTATTTTATGTATATTGTAGAATATATCTATAGGGTAAAAGTGGTGAATATTGCCCACCCCGATCAGCTCGTAAATCAATCATATATGGACCGCGCGATATTCACCACTTTTATCTTATATATATTTATGGATGTATTACCCAAAGGAACATAAACAATTAAGGAGAATTACGTGTACGTGTGCTGGTATAAAATATAATATAATCGAGTCGGTCATTAAATGTAATTAATACACACGAATGAATGATATCGTGCTGGACGGGAGGTAGAATCATCCGTCATTTACATGTTAGTTGGATATGTTAGTACGTAAGGAAAGGCAAAACTTCCCCGTACCGTTCGCGCTGCACTAAATTTAGTGGCTTACGTGAGTGAACTTAATTAAAAAAAAGAAAAGAAAATAAGGCAAAGAAAAACCATAGAGAAACGTCTACGTAGTAGTTACGATCGTCATTGATACATCGCAGTGTTTCGCATTAGGAGCAAAAAAAAAAAAAAAATGCTCATTCTACTCATAGCTTTTCACTGTCATCAAAGTGGTAACTTTACTCGGGGCTAGCTGATAACGAATTTTTGTTTCTTCCTATTTTTCTCCTTGGCAGCTCCCAGAACCAAAACTATGCATATTATATATATTGTGATAATTCATGGAAAACAGTTTCGCTGCGAAAACGAGTAGAGCAATAAATATATATGAATGAGCAATCGAGTGAAAAACGGTGCGCGTAACTCGAGCATGCATTAAAGGCATGGTAAAAACAAAATAGATTACATGTTGAAATCGCAGGTAACAAACTATTCGCATTTTAATGAATAATGGTCCGCAGAGCGAGAGACCAGCGACTTACAAGGCTGACGTTAATTATACATATATATCTTCTTATATCGCTGTGCGTGATATTCATAATGAAATGGATACAATCCTTGGATATCATCTCAGAAAAGAAAAACACACACACACACAATTGAGAGAAGCACTATCGCAATAAAGATAAAACGACGAGACGAAGGGAAGGGTGATTAGATGAAAAATTGGGAGAAATAAATAAATGAATGAGCGATATAGAAAGAAAGAAAAACATCGATTGGGTTTAAGCCACAAGGGGGTATTGTGCTGTGCACAATGGCACAGCCCGTGTTCCACCTTGTCGCATTGGATCATCGACATATTATTACGAAAATATTATATCAAATACGATGCTAAATGAACTATTTCTATTATGTCCGTCTGCAAAGTCTATTAGAAGAGTCTATCCTACCTACTATACCTTGTAGCTAACCCGCGCATTGTCCACAATATAAATATGTATATATTACATACTATATAGGTATACTATATATATATTTGTGTCGGTATGTTTCGAGTGAGAGTGTAGTGTGTGTGTGTGTGTGTGTTGTGTGTGTTCGTGTGTGCGCGCGCGGGCGCCCCTTTGTATATAAATTGTGTACGCTACATTATATGAGCTCCTTTAAAACATATGATTGAAAAAAAAAAAAAAAATCAGTGACTGCAATCCTTACAATATTCATCAGACCTTCGCTTTCGATACAAGACACGTTGCAAGTTCTATAGCACATCACGGTGGAATCGCGTCTATTATTGTTTTCCGTGTTTTTCATCGAATGCCTCTCTTGTTTTTATCATCGTATAACACACATCCCAGGTAGAAAAACGTGCCGTCAAACGGGTATTGTACCCTTGGTACCCCTACCGTTCCGTCGCCGCCATTTTTCTATCTGGGACGTTGTAGCAGAATCCTCGATCACCTTCTCTGAATCTTGGATTCATACGCTGGATCGAAGTATCCAATGAAATAGCTATTATTATCATGACATTAATTTAATTATGTAAACGCATATGTGTGTGCACCCGCTACTACATTTCGCGTGCGCGCTCTCGTATGTGTGTGTGTGTGTGTGCGTGCGCGCGCGCACGTGCGCGCGTGTGTTCGTGTGTGCATGTGTGTGCGCGCGTGAGTGTTTGTTCAACGGCCCGCGTGTTGACAGCATGAATAAAACAGATTTTATAAATCGGACCATCGCTTTCTTTCCCATTCTCACAAAACGCTACGTACAATTTACTCCGTCATGTGCTTAGGCGCGATAAATTTTGCGCGTGCGTGCTCGGGACCTCCATCGACCCGCGCGGCAAATGATCCATGCAGCATGTGATTTCTCTTCTGAAAATTGTGCAACATTTCGTAACGCGATTTCACACGGTTGCGGAAAGGCTGCTTTGCTTCGAACTCGTGAACGGTAGCCGTTCGATTAGTTTACTTCTTACGGTCCCCGCTAACGCGATTGCAGTATTTTTCCTTTCACACAAAAACGGGAGGAGAAGAAACGAGACGAAAAAAAGAACAACATCGAGACGAGCTTCCGTATAATAATGCAGCCGCGTCATTCGCGACGGGCATTCGAGCACATTCATTAAACGGGATGCAACGTCATTCGAATGGCAACACGTATGAATCTGTTACTTCGCAAAGAGAAATGACAGAGTCTACCACGCCGCTCGCGGAGTTTCGAGAGTTTACATCTGCAGGGAATTAAAATAAATGATGTACGACATTGTAGATTACAAGAGGCGCTGAGCGGTGTGAAGTCTGTCGCTCATGCATAATTCATCGCTTCTCAGTAATAACCCCAAATGCAAAAAGCCAGAGTACGTCGCTAGTTGATTTACTCGACACACGTGTGTAGACGCTAATGGAAATTACAGTGTATTTTTATCGCACGCAACGAGATTCCGTCGAAGTCGTTAACCACCTTTAACCCACAGTAAGATTAATAATTTACCTTAGCCAATATTTCGACGGCCGCGATCGAACTCGGCCGTCGAAATATCTTATAATTCATCGCATCGATCACGGCAGCGGGGAACAAAAAAAATTAATGATTACCGATCGCAGCGACAGTCTACGTGCTGGACAGCGACTTTTTGCTCCGACGAACGGAATGGTTAGTTCGCGTTTTGCAATCAGCGGCCACGTCTGGCGATCGTTTTTTGAGAGATAAAAAAAATCACTCACTGACATCCCTCATAGACGAAGCGGCACGAAACGCGGCGCATGACGCAATAATGAGGGCGCGTGCTGCACATGCCGTTATTAATGTGTCGTTTGCTGCGTTTCGTGCCGTTCGTCTATCGGGGATAACGGGAGAGAATTCTGCGGCAAATGGGAAGCGGCTGAAGAGGCTGCGTTTCATTAAACCGTGTTTTAATAGAACCGGCAACGGCCGGTTGAACAACTGAGCGACTGCAGCGCGGCCGGCACGGTGCAAAGTAGTTTGAGTGTCAAAAATGTTGGGCGAAAGGGGGAAAGAAAAGGTGAGGGCTCGTAAACAGCGATCGCCGCCGGAGGTGGGGTAGATGACGGCTAGACGATTGCAACAGCAGGAAAGTAGTAATACTCTCCAGAGAAGGAACCGGCGAGCTCAGTGCCTCGACGCGCGTCGTCCACTCCGCTGCTCACCTTACGCTCGTAATACGCACACATATTTACGTACACACATTCACGTACCGGTGACCGGCCGGCTGTTCGAGTGGAATCGCGGAAGAGCTCGATCGTCGTTAGAAACGACTTCGCTCCCGTTTTCATAAGTTATTCCGTCACCGGATGCGCGCCGAGTACACCGGCAGTTCTCTATTCTCGCACGGATTACTGTGTACAAGTGTGAAGGGGAAAAAAATTGGGTGAGAATCGACGAGTTTGCATTATTTTGTTCTGTTGAGTTTAATGGAATCGCATTAGTTCGGCAGCGTTTCGCTACATCGGCGTGGTTAAGGTAGTCTTTGCGAACGGTGTTCACTTCGCATAAGTTTCAGAGAAACGAGAGGGAATTGCAGAACACTTCTGGATGGTATAAAAACCGGAGAAAAATCAGCGTGAAGCGCAACTTTTCGCGTCTTGGTGAATTCGGACCCCATTCATGAGTTGTAGGGTTAAATTCTTTTTTATTTTTTTTTCAAATGTTTTTTTAAAATGTTTTCAAAATGTTTAAATTCTTTAAATTTAAAAGTCTGAAAAAATACACACGCATTCAGACAAACGAACGAATCATTGTCATTAAAAAAAAGTTAGGTTTCTGGGACATTGTCGAAAAAGTTGATTTTTAGTCAATTTGTTAATGACATTTTTGGAATTATTATCGTGCAAAATACATTTATTGAACACCTTTAACATGCTTGATTTTTTTCAGATTTTTATACCATCCAGAAGTGTTTGCGAATCCCTCTCGTTTTTCAGAAACTCATGCGAAGCGAACACTATTCGCAAGGACTACCTCAAGATTCGTGATTTGATACTGGTCCATTGAGAAACACGGCCATAAGACTGTGTTGTTGAAAACAAGTCGGTCTCGAGAGCCTTTCTCCACCGGAGTCGTTGAGCTTCGAGGTATTTCGCAGCTCCATCGTGTGCATGTATGTTTGCTCTTTCAGGCGTATAAACATTGACTTTGGAAGTATGCACACTCATTATGTATTTGCGCACAGTGTGCAATGTCTAGTAGTTCTGGCCAGACTCCTGCGATAGACAAATCGATTTATTTGCATACCTAGACCAAATTTAAAAAATCTTAAAGCCTTGCTTAATAACCGGCGTCGACACGAGACGGCTTGACAACGGATTTTACGGAATTTGCTTAGCCTTCGAGGTTTCGCCCATAAGGGTACGCAAAAGGGCAAAGACCATAACTCGTGAATTTTGCAAATGGAATCGACACGTCGGTAAGCATTGTTGATCGGATATGGTCGCTTAGAGCTGTAGTGACTTATCGTACGATCGACTTCCGAATGACAAGAATTCGCGATTCTTGTGGTTAAACTATTATACATGCACAAGAGATTTCTGACGATTATTTTTTTTTCACCTGCAGCGTAGTTTTTAGTAGTAGCTTTTTCATCTGCTGAAGAAGAAGAAAAGCCACTGTTATATATATATATTCGCTTTATTTCATTTTTTTTTTTTTGAGCTCGATTATAAATTGTCTCAATAAAATGTATCCTCTGACAATGAAGAGCTGGCAGCGAAAATTAAATAGGTGAAGGGAAAGGAAGAGAAATGGAAACGAGCGATGAAAGTACAGAAAGGAACAATAATGAGATGAGGGTGATGGTTTAAAGAAACGAGAGGACAATACCAATGATGGGGAAAATACCACCAGAAACTCAATTAATGAAAATGGTGCAAAGTAATCTGCAAATGACTTCCTCACGTTTTATTGCTTTGCGCCTAACTTTCTCTACGAGAAAGTTCGTTCACGAATCTCTTTAGATGGTACAGTAGAACCTCGATTATTCGAACCTCGATCATCGGAACCACGACTTGGTTTATCCGAACGCTCGGTTATCCGAACGTTAGTGCGAAACGATGCACATTGTTGGTCGCCACGGCAGGAGCCGCGTCTGTGTTCAAGCGTGTTGAACCGCACTATTTTTCTCTTCCAACGTCAATCCGCTCGCACACTGGCTTTCCCAAGCAGGTTCACCCACCCTAGCAGACTCGGACGGCGCGCATCGGAAACTAGTTTCGATACTTAATCGTTCGAATCGCCTTACATACGTAACTCACACTGAAGCGGCTTCGAGATTTCGATCAAAGTGGAAACTCAAGATGTATGGACAGTACAGGCTAGAGCTGTACAGATAGGCCGGCCTAGCCGGCTGAGATTTCTTATCCGGCTAATGGATTTTATAGTTTGGCCGGCTAAGCCAAACTAATAGTCTTGGAATATTTTTGACGAATTTTTATTTTATTCTTTCTGATGTTACCCTTTTTGGCCTAAAGTTCAATGCTACATTAAGGGGCTCGATTTTATGCACTTGGCCGGCTATCGGCCGGCGTTTCTATTATCTGAATTTTTGATTATCCGACGGGTTCGAATAATCGAGGTTCTACTGTGTCAGGATGTGTGCGCGACCAAAATTTTTGTATTTATGAGTAATATGATAATTTTGTAATTTTTTAGGCATAACACTTTCCTTTTTTTTAAATTGTAAACATTGTATTGAAATTATAGCTCCCTCTAAGAGAAAGCCAAATTCAAACAACGATCAAACAATTTCTCATAGAGCAAGTGTTGTGCTAATTACTTTACACCATTTTCACTTCCGTGTGAAAGCGCCTCGAGAACGCTGCACGGTATTTTCATAGAATTTGTGGAAATACTTGACAGCGACAGAATATATGTAATATTAATGATCCCTACTCAACTCTTTCACATCAGGCCGTCGTCCGAAACGTAGGCAGAAAAAAAATGGCAGAGAGGATGAGCGAACCGAGCGAGATACAATCGTTTTATAGAGGAAAAACAATATTTATCACCGGAGGCTCCGGTCTGATGGGCAAAGTTCTAATCGAGAAGCTGCTGTACAGTTGCAGCGACCTCGACAAAATCTACGTCCTGCTGAGACCAAAACGCGGCTGTGCGCCAGCCATCCGTGTCGACAATATGTTCAAGTTACCGGTGAGCTTGACTACGAATCTCTCACATGTTACCTCAAGCTCGCTGTACCCAAGTCACTCCTTACTTGATAAGAGTAACATGTCAGAGATTCCACGCAACACCCAGAAATTTTTTTTATTTGATTCAAAGAAATAAACATTTTAATTAAGTAAATACTTACTTAAATGAAATAAATATTTGCTTAAATGAAATAAATATTTGCTTAAATGAAATAAATATTTGCTTAAATGAAATAAATATTTGCTTAAATGAAATAAATATTTACTTAAATGAAATAAATATTTACTCAAATGAAATAAATATTTACTTCAATCAAATGAGTATTTGACTTAAACAAAATAAACGGTGGCCGTGAAATAAATTATTTTTCTGGGTGCACAATGATTAATGTAAATCATTATTTCCATAACTGTGTAACAATCTGTTTCCCAACAGATGTTTGAAAGGATCAGAAATGAGAAGCCGGCTGTAATGAAAAAAGTAACCGCGGTCCAAGGCGACGTGTCTCTGGAGAATTTGGATATTTCCGGGGAGCAACGAGAACTGCTGACGAAAGAGGTCCAAATCGTCTTTCACTGCGCCGCGACCCTCAGACTCGAGGCCAAGCTCAAGGATGCAGTCGAGATGAACACGGTGGATCCTAAATGACAAAAAAAAACAAAACAAATATCAAAACAATTATATAACTATTAAAATAATAATAGCTGTGTCTTGGAATGTTAAGATTGGAACGGCATCGATGCTTCAACTGGCGAAAAGCATGAAGAAACTCCTGGTTTTCGTACATTTGAGCACTGCATTTTGTCACGTAGATCAAGCCGAACTCGGCGAGTGTGTCTACGACGCACCGGACGATCCGCAGGATATAATGAGATTGGTCAAGTGGTTGGACGGAAGCGCCCTCGATCTCATCACTCCAAAGTTAATAAATAGATTTAAAAAATTTTCTATGATTTCGGCGATTAATACTTTTGGCCTCTCGTTGTTACAGATTGCTCGAACCCCATCCGAACACTTACACGTATTCCAAGAGACTCGCCGAGACCCTGGTGGAAATGGAATATCCCAATTTGCCTTGCGTCATCGCGAGACCGTCGATCGGTACGCGCTTCTCGGTTTCCGGTTTCCCGAATCGAATGCGATAATTCTATTGATGTGTAATTTGCACACCCAGAAAAAAAATTTATTTGTCGGCCACCGTTTATTTGGATTAAGTAGAATATTTATTTGATTTAAATAAATATTCATTTAAATTAAGTGAATAGTTCCTAAAATGAAATAGATATTTATTTGATTCAAATAAATATTTTACTTAAGCCAAATACACGGTGGCCGTCAAATAAATTTTTTTTCTGGGTGCAGTGACTCCGGCTTTGAAAGAGCCACTTCCGGGCTGGGTCGACAATCTCAACGGGCCCGTTGGCCTTATCGTCGGCGCTGGAAAAGGAGTCATCCGATCGATGCACTGCAATGCAAATTATCATGCCGAAGTGATACCCGTTGATTTTGCTATCAACGCGTTGATAGCGATCGCTAGCAAGGTCGCCACTACACCCGCGAGCACGAGGTCGGTAAAACATGTTGTTAATCAACGAGCAATTTCGCTGTGTGGTAACACGTCGTTTTACACAGATCGAAGAGCATACCGGTGTACAATGTAACGCAGAGCGGCGTGCTGCCGATAACGTGGGGCGAAGTTCTGGAAAAGGGGAGGAAAGTAGTCCACGATTATCCTTTCGAGGGTGCTATATGGTTCCCCGACGGCGACATCAGATCGAGCAAATTCATTCACTCACTCTTCGTGTTGTTCTTCCACTTACTGCCGGCCTATCTCATCGACTTTCTCATGGTCATCTTTCGACAAAAGCGATTGTGAGTATAACACTGTAACCCTTTATTGGTAAAAATGAGAATTGGTAAAAATGAGAATTGGTAAAAATGAGAATTGGTAAAAATGAGAATTGGTAAAAATGAGAATTGGTAAAAATGAGAATTGGTAAAAATGAGAATTGGTAAAAATGAGAATTGGTAAAAATGAGAATTGGTAAAAATGAGAATTGGTAAAAATGAGAATTGGTAAAAATGAGAATTGGTAAAAATGAGAATTGGTAAAAATGAGAATTGGTAAAAATGAGAATTGGTAAAAATGAGAATTGGTAAAAATGAGAATTGGTAAAAATGAGAATTGGTAAAAATGAGAATTGGTAAGAATGAGAATTGGTAAGAATGAGAATTGGTAAAAATGAGAATTGGTAAAAATGAGAATTGGTAAAAATGAGAATTGGTAAAAATGAGAATTGGTAAAAATGAGAATTGGTAAAAATGAGAATTGGTAAAAATAAGAACTGGTAAAAACGAGAACTGGTAAAAACGAGAATTGGTAAAAATGAGAATTGGTAAAATTGGGAATTTGTAAGAATGAGAATTGGTAAAAATGAGAATTGGTAAAAATGAGAATTGGTAAAAATGAGAATTGGTAAAAATGAGAATTGGCAAAAATGAGAATTGGTAAAAACGAGAATAAGTAAATGACAATAGTATGTGAATTTCGACCATTCTTTTCATTTCACCCGCAGTATGGTACGGATTCAAAAGCGAATATCGGATGGACTCGACGTCTTGCAGTACTTCACGACTCGCGAGTGGGTGTTTTACAATACCAATCTCTTGATTCTCTGGGGCGAGATGAGCCCGAAAGACAAGCTGCTGTTCCCCATAGATTTCTTCAGCATCAACATTGTGGAATATTTTAAGGATATAATACTTGGCGCCCGACAGTTTTGCATGAAGGAGAAACTGGAAACTCTCCCAAGAGCTCGCCTTCATCAAAAAATGTAAGAGCATCTTTCTAACGCGTCGTTTTCTTCAAGTCGCCTCAGAGTTAAATAAACCTTAGCCAATACCGATATCTTCTTCGATTCATATTATCGCCTCGGTCGCGTAAAAGGTTACGTCAAAAAACAAAAAAAACCTCCTTTCTCTTCCTCAGACTCTACGCCATCCACATAATCGCCGTCTACTCCTTCTACTTCGGCATCCTGTACTTCGTCTACAAGAACTTCGAGACGGCTCGACTCGGCTTGGACTTCGTCAGCGACAAGATAAAGGCTCTGCCGATCATCGGAGGTCTGCTAAAGAAGATTCACCTGTAGATCAAACGACAGACTCCATAAGCAACGGCTCTCAATTTCCAACGGGCTTGCAAATTCATCATCACATTAAACATAGATTATCCGCGTGCCAGCTTTAACGTTTCTACATCGCGTTTTCCTCCCCGGGTCAATGTATATTTAGGATTATCCCATACTAACTCAACAACGAAGAACAATGCGTCGAATATCTATCGACTGTAAGCAACAAAAAAAAAGTAAAAATAAAACTGTTACAATAAATATTCGTGGGGACAAGCTCCATACAATTTTTTTATTTATGCTCCACATACGCACTGACGACGCGCTACGAGCTTAACAGAAGAGTGCGAAGTAAGACGTGGACCCCCCAGGCATGTTTCATTTATTGATCCGCTCAGCCGGGCTCCGCTCCTTTACGCGCTCGAAAGCTTACCGCTGGCGATAGTTGATCAATGGCGTGGCTGCCACCGCTCTCATGTAGGAACAATCCTGTGACATCGTGTTACGTTTAGAGGGACGGTAAGCCGCTCACCGTCTCTTCGTCTATCGGTCAACAGGTAACACATGTCTACACATATGCACACGTATGCGTCTCTGTGTATGTCTTACCTGTTGACCCAAAGGCTCGTTGACGAGAATAGAGGGAGAAAAAGTGTGAAGAAAAGGGCGGAGGCTGCGACATAAACAATTTATATCAGTCAACGCGACCGAGGCAAAGGTCACACAGTGGAGGGGAAATTGCTCGCAAACTGGGTTGCGCGTGCGCCCGTTTCCTGCAGGTTCAGGATATCTATAAACGTATATATTCGTGTCAGTGGTGGCACATGCGTGATATCGAGGGAAGGCCGGCAGATAAGGCGCGCAACTCGGTCAGTCGGGGCCCGAGTCGGCCGAATGTCGGATGCCAGTCACTTTTCAACAACTTTTTCCTGTCGCACGAAAGATCGGTAATTGCACGTTTGTAAGCGTCGCGTTGCGTTCGAACGGGCGCGAGTGATCGAAAGAAAGGACGACGATGTGAGCTTGTCGGACGGATCGTCGTTGCCGAGTGCGAGCGTGCAAATTTGGTGATGCGGGGAAGAAGAGGGAAGCTTTCGACGCGAGGGAACAAAAATTATCGAGTGTATTAATCCGTTGCTGGTTTCGTCATCGGTAGGATAAATACTCGGGACTATGGCAATAGTAGTGATAATCAAGAGGTTCAATGGTCTGAGCGGATGCGGGAAAGGTGACAGATTCGTCAAGATCGACTTTCGAGGTAAATCCCGCACTTTATTCGCATATTTAAAGATCGTTGTTAAGTGACGAACAATATTGCAGGGGTGTCGCATTATTCGAGCGCTCTCCAAGACACGGAGGAGCTCGTCGAGGTGAACGAGGCAAGTTTAATTTTCGGAAGAACAAAACCATGTACCGCACAACACGCCTTTTTTGATTATTTGTTTATTAAGGGATTTCTCCTCAACCAGAATCCAAATATAAATGCGCATTATAATTACTCAGATCTATCAATTCCAATATAATAACCAGTGAAGAATAAAAAAATGTATTGTATGACTATTCGTTGGTTAAGGCGGTGGTTGCGGTTGTGGTAAAGTCAATCGAGTACCAATTAAGTTAACGTGGTCGTACTCGATCGACTCGACTATTTGTTTATTAATGGATTTCTCCTTAACCAGAATTCAAACAGAATGCGCATTATAATTACTCAGATTTATCAATTCCAATATAATAACCAGTGAAGAATAAAAAAATGTATTGTATGACTATTCGTTGGTTAAGGCGGTGGTTGCGGTTGTGGTAAAGTCAATCGAGTGCCAATTAAGTTAACGTGGTCGTACTCGATCGACTCGACTATTTGTTTATTAATGGATTTCTCCTTAACCAGAATCCAAATATAAATGCGCATTATAATTACTCAGATCTATCAATTCCAATAGTAAAATAGTAAAGAATTAAAAAAATGTTTCGTATGACTATTCGTTGGTTAAGGCGGTGGTTGCGGTTGTGGTAAAGTCAATCGAGTACCAATTAAGTAAACGTGGTCGTACTCGATCGACTCGGCTATTTGTTTATTAATGGATTTCTCCTTAACCAGAATCCAAATATAAATGCGCATTATAATTACTCAGATTTATCAATTCCAATATAATAACCAGTGAAGAATAAAAAAATGTATTGTACGACTATTCGTTAGTTAAGGCGGTGGTTGCGGTTGTGGTAAAGTCAATCGAGTACCAATTAAGTTAACGTGGTCGTTCTCGATCGACTCGACTATTTGTTTATTCATGGATTTCTCCTTAACCAGAATTCAAATATAAATGCGCATTATAATTACTCAGATTTATCAATTCCAATATAATAACCAGTGAAGAATAAAAAAATGTATTGTATGACTATCCGTTGCTTAAGGCGGTGGTTGCGGTTGTGGTAAAGTCAATCGAGTACCAATTAAGTTAACGTGGTCGTACTCGATCGACTCGACTATTTGTTTATTAATGGATTTCTCCTTAACCAGAATTCAAACAGAATGCGCATTATAATTACTCAGATTTATCAATTCCAATATAATAACCAGTGAAGAATAAAAAAATGTATTGTATGACTATTCGTTGGTTAAGGCGGTGGTTGCGGTTGTGGTAAAGTCAATCGAGTGCCAATTAAGTTAACGTGGTCGTACTCGATCGACTCGACTATTTGTTTATTAATGGATTTCTCCTTAACCAGAATCCAAATATAAATGCGCATTATAATTACTCAGATCTATCAATTCCAATAGTAAAATAGTAAAGAATTAAAAAAATGTTTCGTATGACTATTCGTTGGTTAAGGCGGTGGTTGCGGTTGTGGTAAAGTCAATCGAGTACCAATTAAGTAAACGTGGTCGTACTCGATCGACTCGGCTATTTGTTTATTAATGGATTTCTCCTTAACCAGAATCCAAATATAAATGCGCATTATAATTACTCAGATTTATCAATTCCAATATAATAACCAGTGAAGAATAAAAAAATGTATTGTACGACTATTCGTTAGTTAAGGCGGTGGTTGCGGTTGTGGTAAAGTCAATCGAGTACCAATTAAGTTAACGTGGTCGTTCTCGATCGACTCGACTATTTGTTTATTCATGGATTTCTCCTTAACCAGAATTCAAATATAAATGCGCATTATAATTACTCAGATTTATCAATTCCAATATAATAACCAGTGAAGAATAAAAAAATGTATTGTATGACTATCCGTTGCTTAAGGCGGTGGTTGCGGTTGTGGTAAAGTCAATCGAGTACCAATTAAGTTAACGTGGTCGTACTCGATCGACTCGACTATTTGTTTATTAATGGATTTCTCCTTAACCAGAATTCAAACAGAATGCGCATTATAATTACTCAGATTTATCAATTCCAATATAATAACCAGTGAAGAATAAAAAAATGTATTGTATGACTATTCGTTGGTTAAGGCGGTGGTTGCGGTTGTGGTAAAGTCAATCGAGTACCAATTAAGTAAACGTGGTCGTACTCGGTCGACTCGACTGCACCGCATGGGATGACAAGTGAGGGAACGGGTCGTTTTCAGAGTTTCACGTGGAACTTTGGAACGGCGGTACAAGAGGTCGAGAGCCTGCAATTGGCGGTTGTAGCGAGGAACGTACTTCGAAGTGAAAAAGTAATAGCTCGTTACGGTCTCGTTCTCCAATCCGTCGTGCGGGACGGTCGTGTATCGATAACCGATGCCCTCGTCGATCTCGACAATAAACCAATTGCGGTAAGGTCTCCACTTGTCAATTTAATAACAGTAATAAACTATATGGTTGTCGTTTCGTCCTGTGGGAAAACTCAAGGCGGTCGTGACCTTCGAAATCCGTTACGATGCACCGGACGGGAGTTGCAGCTCGTACGCGACGACGGAGATGCTGCAGGACGAGCGGCAGATGCTCATCGACATTGAGGAGAACATCGCGAATCTCGAGCGGACTTTGGCGAACCGCGAGGAAAAGAGCCGGAGCGGAAATCTCAGTTCGGCTGAAAGCTCCGACGTCAAGTCTTGGAGTAGGATCAAAAATTTGGTGAAGCAGCACCAGCGACGGAACTCGGCGAACGCGTCTTCGCGCACCAAATCGTCCAAGCGCGCTCTCAAGTCCTCCGACGCGACGACGCCGGATCGAAAGTAAACAATTATTCTCGATTTGGTTTAATGGAATTTGATACTTGGCTGTAACCCTTACCGAAAAGTACTACTGAAAACTAGTGAAAGATACTACTGGGAGGATTTAGTGGTTGACTACTGATAAACTACTGAAGTACTGCCGAGTACTAAATCGGCGGACCACTGAAAACTACTGGAGATCCGGGGCACTTAATTACTGAACATTACTGAACATTACTGGGTATACGATGTATAAAAATTACATCGTATAACAACAGTACTGACTTTTTACCATTAAAAATAGTTTCCAAGGGAAACGTCTACATTTTATCGTTACGACATTGATAAACAATCATGGTTGCAACCATGGTTATAGTTTAACCAATTGATTATATACTATTAGAAACTATCTATATAGATGTCCTCCTGCGAACTATTCGATATAGTAGGAAATTTCATCCTTTTTCTCAGTGCGAGTGTCCAGTAGTTAACTACTGGGAATCCACGCAGTTTCGCGTGGTTCACTGAGTATTGCTACTAGGTTTTAAGTAGTTCTACTTATAGGTAGGGTAGAGCGGGGCAAAATGGAACAGTGAAGTAAAACGGGATAACGGGACAAAATGCAATTTTCCAATAACTTTTGCATGATGACGGTGATGATAAGCTTGGCAAAACGGGGTTGAAAATCCGGATGTATCGTTGGAACAAAATGGGGCATCCAAAAATTATTGGAAAATTGAGTTTTGCCCTCAGTGTCTCGTTTTGCCCCACTGTCCCATTTTGCCCCACTCTCCTCTGGTAATTACTGATGCAGGAACCCTCCGTCCTCAGTAATAACTATTGACCGTTGAGGAGTAACTACATGTGTACTAACTACTGCGATGCCAGTAGTAACGGCTGAACCTCCTATAGTCATAACTGGGCCTTCAGTAGTTCTTCTCGGTGAGGGAAGAACCATTTATTAAGAACCATTATCCAACTGCTGTTAATTTATTATTGCGTCATTAAACGACGATCAACCGACAGATCCTCGCTCGCCTTCAAGACGGTGAGGTCGTTTATGAGATTGGGCAAGGAAAGACCGTCCAGGGCAAAAACGTGTGAAAGCAGCGATTTCAGCGAGACGCGTCGACTAATGGATTCGAGTTGCGAACGCGCTACTAACTCAAATGCCTCGAGAACGGGCTCGATGACGTCACTCGACTCGGACCTATCGTTCGGCGATAATAGCATATCCCAGCTTGAGGGGGACGATGACGATGACGATGACGATGATGATGATGATAGAACTCGTCGTGACTTCACTCGAGCCGGGACAGATTTCATTCGGGACGATCAGTCGACCGATATCGCGAGTCGTGACGAAACCCTCGATAGGAAAAAGGCACGTTTCGAATTAAGATTGCCAATCTTAAACTTTCTTTATAATATAACAAAAAATTATCACTCTTGGAGAAAAAAAATCGTTACGCACGAATGCATGTTTTTTACATTACAAATCGCAACTGAATCTACAGAGCCATCGGTACGGCAGTGAGAAAATACCTGCCAGACGCTGCGACTTCTCTCTCAAGGCCCAGCACTATCAAGTTTGCATAACTGTAATCGAAGCCAGGCAACTCGCCGGTCTCAACATGGACCCGGTTGTCTGCGTCCAGATTGAGGATCAGCGGAAGTACACGAGCGTCAAGGAGTCGACCAATTGCCCGTATTATAACGAGGCGAGTGTGAAGCGATTTGTAAGCTATTGTGAGGGTGCATTATAATTAATTTTGGTATAATTACTTTCAGTATTTCGTCTTTGATTTTCACATGCCACCGGTAATGCTTCTCGACAAGATAATAACATTGTCGGTAAGTGCACAAAAAATATATTACATACTGCATAGAATTATCAGCTGTCGTGTACAACAACGCACAGGTACAACAATCGCGGAATATTTTGCGAGCTAATCTAACGCTGGGAACTTTTAAATTGGACATCGCTACCGTCTGGGCGCAACCAGGTATAAACGAACACTCATAAGCAAACGGTTGTTTACGATATGAACGAATGAAATCGAAACAGTCTGCGTGAGTGGCATAAAAAAAATTGATTATTAAGTTCGATGACGATTGAACAGATCATCAGTTCTATCACAAGTGGGCTCTGTTGACGGATCCGGATGACCTGGCCGGCGGGCCGAAGGGTTATCTCAAGTGTGACATCAGTGTGATCGGTAAGGGAGATTCGGTGAAGATACCGATGAAACGGTCCGCGAGGGACGATGACGACATTGAGGGGAATCTCTTGTTACCGGATGGAGGACCGATCGAGAGGCAACGAGCCCGGTACATCGTTAAGGTTTATCGCGCCGACGGGTTGCCGAAGATGAACAGCAGCGTCATGGCGAACGTCAAGAAGGCCTTCACCGGTCAGCTCAAGGATCTTGTCGATCCATACGTTAGAATCTCTTTTGCCGGATTAACCGTAAGACAATTCGCACGCTTCCATTTTAATCGCTACAAATTTTACCTTCACTTCCCTGGCGTAAGTCTCTGGGATAATCTGACCGTTGAAATCGTCCTTTTCCACCGTATTCATAACAGGGTAAAACTAGTGTCAAGAGAAACAGCTACGCGCCAGTTTGGAACGAGCAAGTGATATTCACAGAAATGTTTCCGCCTCTCTGTCAGAGAATAAAGATACAGTTGTGCGACGACGATCCCGTGAATGGGAGCATCATCGGTACACATTTTATAGACCTTAAGGAAATAAGTAACGACGGGGAGAAGGGGTTTCTTCCATCTTTCGGACCCGCTTTCATTCATTTTTATGGCAGCATAAGGGATTACAGTCTGGTGGATCGACACTCGACTCTGAACACGGGATTGGGCGAAGGGATTTCTTATCGAGCCAGGTACCCACGCATCTTCTTCAATCGAGTGACAACCTTGTTTTTAACTGGTGTATCGAAATGTTTCAGACTCCTCGTGGCAATTAGAACTGAAATGAGCGACAATGCCGACAACATTAGCGGCGCAGTAGCCACGTCCGATGTCGAAGTAACGCAAACGTTTCCGGTGAACGAGACGGCATACGCCACCAACGAGGAATTCTTCCTCTTCGCTACGATAATGGACGCAACGATGATCGACAAGAAACTCGGCGAGAAACCAATGTACTTTGAGTTATCGATCGGTAACGCCGGAAACATTTTGGACGGTCACAACGAGAGTTCCAAGGTTAGAAACAATTTTCCACAATCAATGTTATTATTATATACATGTGTTATATTTGTGTGAATATTTATGTTATAAATGTTCATGCTCTGACCCCGACTCCGACCCCTTTCAATAATTTTGACAATTTTTTTTCAAAATCTAGTTTGATAAAGAGAAGACACGTATTTTTTTATTTGGACCTCCGATCGATATTTCGGACAGTACGATTTTTATAAAAATTCTATTTTTTTCGGCAAGGCTACTTTTTAAAACCTGAATATCTTGGAAGTTTTCAATCGTATCGAAACATTTCTCAGACAAAATTTGTTAAGTTTAAGGTGAACGGAATTATGCATATTTTTGTGAAATTTTCTGGTCAGTCTAAAAGTTGTGTTATACGACCGTCATCAACTTCGTCGTGATTAATATAAAAAAGTATAAAAATTCTCCGCGAAATTGCCCAACTTTTAAGACGAAGTACAGCAAGATTTTTTGTTCATGAAGTTCTACTTGTTTAAAGCTGTTTTAATATATAACACAAAAGATAATAATTATCTTTTGTGTTGTATATTTTGTCATGATTAATATAAAAAAGTATAAAAATTCTCCGTGAAATTGCCCAAGTTTTAAGACTAAGTCCAGCAAGACTTTTTTTCATGGAGTTCTACTTGGTTAAAGCTGTTCCAATACATAACACAAAAGATAATGATTATCTTGCGTATGTACAGGAAGGGCGTAATTTGGAGATGCACGGAATATCGAGAGGAAGCGAGGGTATCGGTGCGGAAAATAGTGCGAGCTCACTTGTTGCGGACACACCAGTTGCGGATGACTCGGCTCGCGGGCACTCGACACGCGACGGAGGCGGATCTTGGCACAGCACCACGAACCCCGCCAAGCCGATGACACACGATCGACTGTACTATTTTCTTCCCTACTGGGACGACAAGCCGTGCCTCCACGTTAGAAGCGTTTGGCCCGACTACAGACGAAGAATGTACAACAGCAATATGATAGGAAAGATTGTCGATAAACTGGTGAGAGAAGCTCGATCGGGGTGAAAATTTTGTACAACGGTACAACCCAAGTAGCAAAAAGACATGTGGCACGAAAAAGTCATCCGAATGTGATACATAAGTCCGCCCGAACGGTAACTATAAGCTATGCTACGTCCAAAAGTTAACTTTTAGACACAGGATAACTTATAGTTACCATTCGGATGACTTTTTCGTACCAGAT
Organism: Amblyteles armatorius; assembly: GCA_933228735.2. NCBI lineage: Eukaryota > Metazoa > Arthropoda > Insecta > Hymenoptera > Ichneumonidae > Amblyteles > Amblyteles armatorius. Next base: position 10,521,158 of record OW121690.1, read on the forward strand.
GTCTTCTTGCTACTTGGGAAACTTTAGCGCCAAGTAAGTCGGCGATTGAAACGCGAGTGTGATTCGCAGGAGGCGGGTCTTGCGGAGGTGCACGCTCACGAGGATAGCGCAAAAGTCGACAAGATCCTGAAGTCCGTGCTGGACGAATTATCGACGGGATGCAATCGTTACGTCACTCTGAGCCAGTCGAGCTCGACCGGCGGTTCAGGTTTGGGAAAAACAAAGCTCGACAGGGAAAGAATAAAACTGTGCCAGCGGGAATTGGAGAACATCGGCTTGCTCGCCAAAAACGTCAAGGCTTCCGTGACGAAAAACACGTACAAGGAAAAACTGAAGATAATTCGTACTTACCTGGAGAAACTCAAATTTCTGCTGGAGGATGTAAAGATTTACTTGCGATACACAAATCGCCGTACCGTCGTAGATTTAATCGTGTTTTATCTTCTTCTGCCACCAGCCTCAACAGTCGCTACCGGATGTGTTTGTGTGGGTCATTAGTTCGGGCAAACGAGTCGCCTATCACCGAATGGCAGCCCGAGATATTATATACTCTATCGTCGACGAGGAGTCTGGACGATATTGCGCAACTGTACAGAACATGTTTCTCAAGGTATATTTTGCCAGTCGGCCAAAATACGATGAGGAACGATGAAGTACTGAATGGAAAAAAATATCACCCAGTTGCCGGGTAAAAAAGGATTCGGCGCGAGTGGATGGACGGTACAGGCAAAGATTCAAATATACATGTGGCTCGGTATATTGAAACACAAGAAGTACCTTGTGCAGGGCCTGCCCAAGGGTTACGAGACGAGCAACGAGTTGAAGAACATCGAGAGACCGCGCGCACTCGCGCCCTCCACCATACACTACGTGGAGAAACATGTACGTACATTTCAGCCAGAGAGCCAACCAAGGTCGCGCTAGTGGAAGAAGAAGAGGAAGAAGAAAAAATAATAAACAAAAGTGTTCAGAAATTTCAGCTTCGAGCTCACATGTATCAGGCGCGATCGCTGATAGGCAGCGACGCTTCCGGTTTGTCGGATCCATTCGCTAGAGTCGTCTGTGGGGAATTCAGCAAAACGACCCAAGTTATAGACGAGACGTTGAGCCCGACGTGGGACGAGCTTGTGGTTATCGACAACATAATTATATACGGAACAAGTTGCGTTATCAAGAAGCATTCTCCCGCGGTCGTCATCGAGTTGTTCGACAGGGACAAAGTCGTAAGTGAGCTTGACGATGGATTTCGATCGGAAGCGCTACTCGCCTTTTGTCAACAGCCTCTTTCGTCGTCGTTGTTTATTGCAGGGGAAATCTGAGTACATAGGCAGAACGTTGGCTAACACCCACGTTAAGCTGAGAACGGAAGTGTACGGACCACCGGAATTCCCACCATCGTTGGAATGGTATCGAATAACAAGGGGGTCCGAACCAGCCGGGGAACTTTTGGCGGTCTTCGAGCTGATCGAGTATCCCTCGCCCGGCGATAAGCCGGAGGTCCAGCCGAGATTGCCCGATCCCAAGTATTATCTCGACTACGAAATTCCCATTTCCGGTAGAATAACGGGAAACGCGGGCGGGAACGCCGGAGCCGGGGGCATCGATCAAGGGCCGGTATTTCCGGTTCCCTTCGGAATCAGGCCGACCTTATCAAGATACAGGTAACAAAGAGTGACGGTCACGATTTTATCGAGTCCACGCAACAGTAGCTTATGATGTGTTATCGCGAATGCAGAATCGAGGTACTGTTCTGGGGATTGAGAGACATCAAAAGGATTCATCTGATGAGCGTCGACAAGCCGAGAGTGGATGTCGAGTGCGCAGGACACATTCTTCACTCGTCGGTTATCTCGAACACGAAGAAAAATCCAAATTTCTCGACACCGATCAAGTACATCGACATTGAATTGCCCGATCGTGAGCTGTATCGCCCCCCGGTGACGATAAGGGCCGTCGATTGTCGGAGCTTCGGTCGGTACACCCTCGTCGGCACGCACACGATAAGCTCGATACAAAAGTACATGGACGACGAGACGGCGACCGCGACCTCCTCCACCGCTCGCTCTCGCCAAGCCGGTAAATCGGGCGATACGCACATCAATTTATCATTAATCGACGACAATAACGATACGACTCTGTAATACGCTCTACTACAGTCGAATAATGTATTATCAGTGTCCCTTCCGTCAATGGTAAACGGCGGTGACCTTGACGATTTCGGACTCGACAGTAACGTCATAATCTCATTGGGCCTGGTACGTCCTGGTACGCTGTCGGGAATCGAAAGTAAGAAGGAAAAAATGCGTTTGAACCTCCGACGGAAAGAGAGCCTCGTGAATAACGATGGAAGCGGAGGTAATGCTTGTTCGTTCGGTTTACCGATTGCGAACGACGGTAATGAAAGCGGGTTCGGCCAAAGTGAAGAGCCACGCTGGTTGCCACTAAGTAGTTGATTGTCAAAACGTAACCGCACAAACCACTGTGGAAGCCACAGGCCCAGCGGGCGCAGAGGCGGAGAGCTTGCGGCCTGGTGGCTCTTAAAATAACGACCATCCAGACCACCGTACAAACCACCGTCGGATTACATTCGCGTGAGCTTGCAACACGGTGGTTTTTGTCGCAGAAACTACCGCCCAAACCCCGGCTGTGTAAACCGAAGGCAGCTTTTGGAACGGTTGTTTTACTGTCGAAATCATCTTTCAACCGCTATTCGGATGAGATCAAAGTACGGTTTCAAACGAATGAGGTCAAAGTTGGTTTCACTTTGAAACCACCTTTCGAGTTCACTCGGACGGTGGTTTGTACAGTGGTTTAAGTGGTAATTTTTACGACAATACCACCGTGTTGCGAGCTCGCTAGAGTTCATTCGGACGGTCGTTTTTACGGTGGTTATTTAAAAATCCACATCATAAGCTTCTCTCGAAACTGAGTGGTTTGGTAAGTCACGTTTTGACAATAACCCTGGCAAGTTCTGCGACTTGAAAAACCGCCACTAAACTACCTTCAAAGCGACCGAGTAAACGACCGGTCGTTTTCGTCCGCGAAAACGACTGTCAAAACACATCTTAGTCCGGTCGTTTTTTTTATTTTCAACCGAAGGAACGACCGCATAACGACAACCGGACTGAAAGGTCTTTTTTGAACGGTCGTTTCCGCGGTTGTTCGTCCAGTCTTGAAATGTAAAACGACCTGACTGAAAGCTCTCTAACTCGGATGAAGTCGTTTTAACAGTCGTTTTACCGGGCGTATTTTTGTCCGAAATCGACCGGTCGTTTTCTGGGCGGTTTTGATGGTCGCAGGATCTTCCAGGGAAACCACTGTGGCTTTTTAGTGGTTTGCTCGGCGGCCGAGTCCGTTGGGTAGACCGGTAATGTGAAACGTTTTCGGCAGGAGACTCCGAGATGGACGACAACGGCTCGAGGGACTGGTGGACGAAGTATTTCGCTTCGCTCGAGGCGATGACTCACACCGAAGCCACAGAGTCGCGAAGCAAAACCGATTTGTCGGGCTGCGCGTCGTCGACGGACAGAGAAACTGTGGGCTCGCTAGCCGATAAGAAATCGCGTATGTTCGGACTCGGTCCGTCGAACGGTAACGCGGCGATCAAGAGTAACGGCGCTGCTGTGGGAACGGAGATGGAAAACAATAACATCACCCTCATGACTATATACGACAAGGAGCTCGAAGCGCAAACGGAATTCAATGAGTTTCGCGAATGGCTCGATACGTTCGAGCTGTACAGGGGCAAAAAGAGCGGCGACGATGTCGAGGACACATCTCGCATAGTCGGTACTTTCAAGGGAGGTTTGAAAGTGTACAAGTGGCCGGCGGATGAGCGCGCGACGACGAGGACCACGAATTTCGATCCTCAGGTTGGCTTCTTTCAGAGCCTGCCCATACCGTCGAACGAACCGATTCACGTGCTCGTGAGGGTTTACGTCGTCAGGGGAAAGGATCTTCACCCGTGCGATCCGAACGGCAAAGCCGATCCTTACGTCGTCCTCAATCTCGGAGACAAGAGAATAAGCGACAAGGACAATTACGTCTCGAAGCAGTTGAATCCCGTATTCGGAAAGTATGTCTTCCACCGATCGCGCTATTCGTCGAGGCCGTAATTTCGATCATCGTTTGCGCAGGTGTTTCGAGATCGAAGCAACTTTCCCGCAGGATTCTTCGCTGACCGTTCAAATACTCGACTGGGATCTGGTCGGAAGCGACGACGTCATCGGGGAGACTAGGATCGATCTGGAAAATCGGTTTTACAGCAAACATCGCGCGACCTGCGGCATAGCGCGCCGTTACGACGAGTACGTAACACCAGCCGCCGCCCCGGTGAAAATATTTCTATGAATGTGTCTGAAAATTTAACCGAAAGTCTCGGAAAATTTATCAAAAATTTATCTGAAAAGTCCTCTGAATTTCGCCAAATTCTCGCACTTTTCGGAAAAGTCAAAGATTTTTTCGAATCTAAATATTTCTCACTGTATGAAAAATCTCCGATTTTCCCTGCCGACGTCTCTGAAAAACTGTGAACTTTGTTGTTTTTCGCCGGCTATTAATTTTCTGTATTCACAAACATTTATCTGAAAATCTAAAATTTTCGCTAATGTACAATGAATAACAAAACGAGTAGATCTTAGACAGAACTTCTCTTAGCGCGCTCCATACGGAAAAATCAGCGTTCTCCGAAATGTTTCGAAAAACACTGTGAATGTCTCCGTTGAATTGTGATCAAGATAATGATATTGAAATTTTGCGTAGATCCGGTTACAACAAGTGGCGAGATCCGATGAAACCAACTCAAATACTATCGAAGCTCTGCAAAGAAGCAAAACTCGATCCACCGACGTATTCGCACGGGCGAGTCAACGTTGGAGGAAAAAGCTTCGCGTTGTCGAATGAAGAAATGCGATACTATGTTGACACGAAAGGTCCGATTTCTTGCCGTCGCTAATACCGACGCAAAAGTTGGATCAACAGTTGAACGTTATTCTTCGTTGAGGGCTGTGACCGACATTAAACAATTATCTTCGCTTCGTTTCGGCTTCGGAACGGTCCGTTGTCTTTCCTCTTCTTCAGGGTCCACCTAAAATTATAATAAAGAATGAATAATTTCTGAAGAGAAACCCGACCAGGATCGAAACGTAACAAAAAGCCTCTTCATTAACACCCTGAAGAAGAGGAAAGACAGTAGACCGTTCCGAAGCCGAAACAAAGCGAAGAGAATTGTTGAACGTTATTGTCAGATTTATCGTTGTACGATTCAGGGATCGACGAGCACTTGGCACTGCAAGTGCTTCACCGATGGGGCACGATGGACCGGATCGGCACGACGCTCATACCGGAGCACGTGGAGAGCCGTTCGTTGTACAAGCCGGAGAAGCCCGGTATCGAGCAAGGTAAATTGGACATGTGGGTGGACATGTTTCCAATGGACACGCCACTTCCGGGACCACCCACAGACATTTCACCGCGGAAACCGAAAGGGTACGAACTGCGCGTTATTATTTGGAACACCGAAGACGTTGTTTTGGAGGACGATGCCTTCTTCACGGGCGAGAAGATGAGCGATATTTACGTGAAGGGGTAAGTATTACTAAAAAGTATTTACCATGAATGTAAGAATAATTTTCTATTGAAATTTAAATCTCACGGATAATCAGATGGTTGAAGGGCTCCGAGGATTGTCAAAGCACAGATATTCACTATCGATCGCTGACCGGCGAGGGTAACTTCAATTGGCGCTTTATCTTCCCTTTCAATTATCTCGTGGCCGAGGAAAGAATCGTCACAACACGGAAGGAAAGTCTCTTCAGTTGGGACGAGAGCGAATTTAAGATACCGGCGCGTTTGGAATTGCAGGTAATCGACTAGCATTCTGTTAACACTTTTGAGTGTCACATAATCTACTATACCAGTAAGATAACATAGGTCTGGGATGCCGATCACTTTTCGGCCGATGATTTTCTCGGGGCCATAACGCTCGATCTTAATCGGTTCCCGCGCGGCGCCAAAAGCAGCAAGCTGTGCACCCTCGGTATGCTCAAGACGGACGGTTCGGTGCCTGCGATAAATATATTCAAGCAGAAGCGCGTTAAAGGCTGGTGGCCTTTCTACGTGAAGAAAGAAAATGAAGATATGGAATTGACCGTACGCATAATACTTTACGCGTTGTTACGACGCCTGTTTTCTCTCTTGTATTCCAACACGTTCGATTTGCAGGGTAAAGTCGAGGCAGAAATCCACTTGGTAACGAGAGACGAAGCAGACTCCAATCCCGTAGGTCACGGAAGGAGCGAGCCGGACCCTCTCGACAAACCAAGGTTGTCTCCGCTATACAGACCTACGACAGACTGTCGCAATATCTTTTCTTATAAACACAATTATTATTTTTTTTCTCCAGCCGTCCGGATGCATCCTTTGTCTGGCTCTTGAATCCAATAAAATCCATCAAATACATAATCTGGCACAATTACAAGTGGGCTATTTTGAAGGCTACCTTCTTCGTCGCTCTCGCAGTTCTCTTGTTGTTATTCTTCTACGCAATTCCCGGATATTCGGTAAAGAAGATTTTAGGTGCACGATGAGGGCCTACGAAGTCCTTTTTCTTCTTCTCGAATGACTCGACGAGTTAATACTTGTATCATCGATTTTATCAATGAATAAATTGTTTGATTAACGATTCAAAGATCAATGTTACTTTAATCTATCGACTCTGATTAATTGTACATGGTATCGAGGGTGACACTCGCGTGTGCCGTGAAGAGTCGGGGAGCGCATCGGAGAGTCCGACGCTTCTCCGATATGCCGGGATCGTCGAGGAACCGACGTCACCGTCTCGTTGCGTCTTCATTTCGAGTAATTGGCGTTGATGTAGTGAAATAGAAAGACGAGGAAAAAAAGCGTCACGCCGAGAATATTCGAGAACACGGCCAGCTGTACGTCGGTGATCATCTATCAATAAAACGATGACTCGTTAATTTAGCTTACAGCGCAAACGTACTTTTCTTATTAACGAAATATATTACCTTGTCTCTCGTTCAATCTTGTCACTCGTTAAACTCGTAGTTTTTACCGATAAAAGTCAGGAGGTTACAGTGGCATCGGCGCTAGCGACGACGTGGTAAATTGTTATGGGTGAGTTTCCATGTTCGCTGCAATCTCAGTGGTGCGCGCTTGCAGCTTCGGCGGACCTAATACGTTTTGGTGTAATGTATTCGATTTACGTATGAATATGGTAGGCAAAGCTAATTTGCTCTTGTTCAATATATCAACAGTCTCGAAGAACATAATAGGGTGAAGATAATGTATCGATGCAATTTTAAGAAGGGAGTCTCGTTGGGAAAGGGAGGGGATAGGCGGCGCTCTCGTACGCGGTGTGCAACGTGTAGGGCCGGCACGACCTTGTGCAGGAAATGCTACCCAATTCAATACCTCAGCTCAGATAATCGAAGATTTCTCTTCGAAATACTCGGTGACGATACTTTTTTATTATATGCACAGAATCGTTGAAGTCCAGCCGGAATGTTGGTACTTTTTCTAAAAATCCATCTGATCGACCAAGACGACAAATTCGCAACGAAGGAGGCGATGCTTCGTACGACTCGACTCCATCGTAGAATCGCGCGGAAGTGCCTCGATTTTTATTGATTATCATTTCGTCGAGATGTCCGGTAACCGACCCTCTACTTTTACAGATATTGTGGCATGCACTGTAGCTGTAGCATGTTAAAAATGCAGCTGCTAATCTAATGGCGAGGGCAACGAGACTACCTCCTTGAAGATGCGTGCTGGCAGTGGTGCACAACTTGATATGTAAAGTCCTCGATGCTTTTCCGAACGACCGACTGTCATACGGTGGTTGTTATTATTATTCCGCCCATAGTCCGTCGGTGTCTCCTACCCGACAGAGACACCCCCTTTGCTCGATAACGTTGTTCGATAAGGATACAGTGTGATACGGTCTGAGCGGGCGTTTACCGATTGCCACTTGTCAGAACACTCACTTTCTCATTGTTATAGTATAACTCGACGGAAACGGCAAAGATGGCTGAGAACGAGTCAACACCTCCGTTGTTCGATAACGTGGAAATTAATAAAAAGGCCAAGGACGAGGACGAGGACGAGGACGAGAACGAAGAAGAAGACGAGGAGGACGAGGACGAGGACGACGAGGATGACGACGATGACGATATTTTTGCATCCGCCGTTCAGGTACGTTCTCACTCGTATATATATATGACGTTCCTTCTGAAAAGTAAAACAAATTGTTCGTCGCAGGATCCGATCAGCCTGGATTTGCCCAATCGTTATAACGGAGTTTCGTCCGGCTTGGAAAATCAACTGCCGAAACTATGCTTGCGCGACGAAAATTCAAGAGAGAACCTGCCTTCGTCGGTTTCCAGTCCGTCTTCGCAGGGACCTTTGACCGGCACCCGAGAAACGACGATGCCCGATATCGGTGATTTGCATGAGGTCCCTATAAACGACAGTGGCGATGCAACAAAGGCCCTCGGATCGCGCTCTCTCGACGAGGTACCGATCATTTTACGCATTATCTAATATCAAATTCTAGGGTGACATAAAAAATAACGGTTCGATGCAATTTTTGTTACTTACGGCAGCTCTCGACCGATCCGTGCGACGTATCGCTGAAGATAAATGTGACGTCGCCTCAGAAAATTGGGGACGGCATGGGAGCGTACGTTATGTACAAAGTGGAAACAAAAACAAATATGCCCATCTTCAGAAAGAGAAACTTGAGCGTCGCAAGACGTTTCAGCGATTTTCTTGGTCTTCACGACAAATTGACCGACAAGTATCTTCGAAATGGCAGAATCATTCCACCGGCGCCTGAAAAAAGTGTTATCGGTAAATGTTTGCCAATTTACATCCTTCGTAATTTTTGTAACATACATTTATTTATTTATTTATTTATTTAGTGTATTTTTTTATATTTATGCGGATAACCGATTGTGTCAGGTATGACCAAGATCAAAATTTCTGGAGACAAGACTCAGGAGCAAAATTCAAGTTCTACAGAGTTCATTGAGAGACGCAGAGCGGCGCTGGAGCGTTATTTGAACAGGACCGCCGCCCACCCTGTTCTCGGCGTCGATCCTGACTTCCGAGAATTTCTCGAAGCTGGTAAGAAGCTCTCGAAATCTACATTTTTTCTTTCACCTGCAGATTTTGTTGATTTATTTAGTTATGTACTTATTTATTTATTCACGGTGACCAAAACCTTTTACATTAATGTATACACGTATTAACACGTTTAACGCTTTTCACAAGTAACTTGCCAAACTTGAGCAATTTTAGAAAATTAAGCAAATTTCTATAAAATCTCGAAACTTATTTTGGAAAACTGTGCATTTGTTTCTTTGCTTGCTCGTGTTTGTAGCTCCAGATGTTTGCCCCCCCCCCCCCCCCCCCCCCAAGCTAAGCCCCCCATTGGGTAAAGCCTAGAGGGTTGTTATTGTTGTAGAGATAAAAGCAAAGTTAATTCACGAAATCCATGCGAGCGCGCGAGCCAATATAATCGCTACTTACGCAATATAGTATGTATAGCATTGTTATGTGTAGTCGACTTTCCCCAGTTCCGCGAATGTCTATACTACGGAAAATTATGAGACGTTGCCGTGCTGTGCCTGGCGTCTGAGAATCGTTATCGGCAGTAGCACAGTTTTATTATTATCATTATTGTTATTATTATTCCATACTTACAGACGAGGAATTACCCAGAGCCACGAGTACATCTGCTCTCAGCGGTGCCGGTGTCATGCGGCTTTTCAACAAAGTCGGGGAAACCGTCAATAAAATAACGTATAAAATGGATGAAAATGATACGGTGAGAGAGCATCCTTTTTCTTTTTATCTATCCTCCATCTAAATTTTCATCTGTGGTGTGTATCTTAACGGTCGACGTGCTGCTTATCGAGTCACAATATTGTCAGATAATTTTTTGTTGCTTACGTTAGGAGGGTAAGGTAAGGGGTTTTTTTAGTTGTTACGATTAGTCTAAAAACAATGCCATTGATAGTGTAAACTATCAAACATGATAACGCCAACGTAAAGATCGTTAAGGCGACTACTGACGCGCTTGGTTACAGTGGTTCGAGGAGAAAACTTCGCAGATCGACTCGCTCGATTGTCAATTGAGAGCTTTGCACTCGGCGGTGGAGACACTGACGATTCAGAGAAGAGAATTGGCCAATTGCACCGGAGCCGGTGCAAGATCGATCGCGGTTCTCGGCCACGGTGAAGTCGGCGTTTCCCTTGGTAGAGCGTTGGCTCAATTGGCCGAAACTTTGGAGAAAGTCGAAGCTGTACGTCGCGCGCAGGGCAATAGCGATCTGTATCAATTCGGCGAAATGCTCAGAGATTACGTGGCTTTGATAGGAGCTATCAAGGTATTTATTTATTTATTTATTTATTTATTTATTTATTTATTTATTTATTTATTTATTTATTTATTTATTTATTTATTTATTTATTTATTTATTTATTTATTTATTTATTTATTTATTTATTTATTATTAATCAACGGGATCAACCCTTTTACAAAAGATAAAATATAGCATGTTTAGTTTAACAAATGGTAAAAAATATTTTAGAAAATTAAGATGTTCGGTAACCCCATCAGCATAGAATCTTTTACGGAATAGATAACAATAATCCCGGCGTTACCGTTACATTTTTTTTTTCTATCAATGCAGGATGTGTTTCATGAGCGGGTCAAGGTTTTTCAAAATTGGCAACACGCTCAAATGATGCTGAATAAAAAGCGCGAGCAGAAGGGAAGACTGGAGCAATCGGGACGCAGCGACAAGACCGGGCAAGCCGCGACGGAAGTCATCGAATGGGAATCTAAGGTCGAGAGAGGCCAAGAGGAATTTGACAATATCTCGAAAATGATAAAGAAAGAAGTTGAACGGTTCGAGCTCGTACGAGTGGAGGACTTTAAGAAACAATTGACCGAATATTTGGAGTCGATGCTGCAACATCAGAATCAGCTTATCAAACACTGGGAGTGCTTCTTGCCTGAGGCACGGGCAGTCGGCTAAATAACACATTCCCTACCTGCTACTCTCATGTACGTGTTTACATACACAAAGTGGTTTCCCCTTTTCCAATTTGAAACCCACAAAAAAATTGAAATAAATAATTACCACTCTACCGGCTATTGTTATGTTTTTCGTACGTGGCCATTGAATTTACATGTACTATCTTGTAATTCGAATTATTATACTGTTTCCTGTTAATTAGTGTTTCTTTAAAATGCACAACTTTTTCTCAATGGTTATTTTTTTATTTATTGGGTTTACTATTGTGATAAATTGGTCAAAAAATATTTTTTGACCATAGTAAGTATCGAACTTCTATCAAACTTGATGGTTTAAATTGTTGTCATACTATCACACTATTCCATAAAGAGCTCTTTAAGATAGCGGTCATTCCCGGAGACGCTACTTCGTCGTTCCGTTCGTCCCAATTTTCTTCCGGCTGTTCGAACTGTGCTTTCTCGGGAGTATAAACCATCGCTGGTGAGTAGGTGCATCTAGACCAGTGGTTCTCAACCTCGAGAGTCCACATCGGTGATTTGGGAGTCCATGACGTTCGTTACTTTTCACTATTGCCGTTGGCGCGTACATCACTTCATCACCGCCGACTCATATCATGCAATAAGGACCTTCGGTAACATAGAAAGAGAGAGAGAGACAGTTCAGAATCTTACTTTGGATAAGATAGAACGAGCAAGAGTGCTGCGCTAGTGCGGTCAGAGAGAGAAACTAGTTAGCCGGGTACGATTTTTGAACGCGGCCCTGAAGCGAATAATCGAGAGAATCGGGTAAATACCCGGTTAGATTTCGAAACGTGGCTCAGCATTGCTCGTTGACCGAAACGAGTCACGAAGATTCGGGCAGGAAGAAATAAAGTATCGAAGGAATCGGGTTGCCGACTCGCTCTTACTCCTAACGATATTTTTTTTTATATCCACAGGTTTTCTTTGGTCGTCGGTCCGTTCAAGAACCTTACGAATAATATGATTATTCTTCTACTTCTGCAACACAGTTTGACCGGTTCTTCACCAGCTGGATAAAGTTACTCGTACGGATTTGATTACAAAGTTTGTAATTTATACCAATCGATTGGTGGTCGTTTAGGGGCCAATGGTAATCTAATTAGAACATTCGATGGTCAACCGTTCAATCAGAATAATTTACAAAATCAAAATGGACCGTGCAGTTGGCTAAACATTTTTTTTTAATCGATTTGATTCGGGCTCAATCGATGTGAAATTTGGTAGTAAAGAATAATATAGAATAGAATAGAATTTATTTCCAGTGTGCGTCACTCGCACTTTACACGCACAAAAAATCCTCGACTTACACACTGATTACATAAACTCTAAAAATTATCGATTATTTATTTTTATATTTATTCTGCGACGTGCGATAAACTTTGAGGTATAATTGGTTATTACAAAGTTTGGGGATGTTCATTATAACGTTATACTCTTTTCTTCTTAATCTCAGCCATTAGAAACTGTTCTTATAATCTAGAAAAATATATGATAATAGATATGAATATAAGTATTTTCAAGCTAATAGAACCCATATAACCGCAAATGAAAAGAAAAAAATTTATACTACACAAAAAAAGTTGCAGTTTAAGTCTGTGTAAGTAAAAATTTCCTCGTGCACCAAAGTGCTTCTTTCAATGTATGGGTATCCATCTACATCGGATCCCAAAGTAGTGCCAAATTGCCCTTCGCTATCTTTATAAAGGTTGTCGTGTTTGCCGATGGAATGAACATAAACGTTTGTCCATGTTTATCCATAATGAATCATTATTTAAGATCGTATAAAAGAATAAATAAATAAAAGAATCATGGATCAACTATTTTCGCGCAGTACGTTCGATGTCGCAACTCGCTTTCGGGCTGGGTCCATGTTCGATTTTCCAAGTACCTCTATCAAATTTTTCAACTGCTCATTGCTCACATAGTCGAGTAACTTAGCAGTCACGAGATCCGGCAGAGCGTATCCCGTCAAGAAACTTAAACAATTCTTCATTGAATCCAGCCTTTATCAAATTTTTCAAATCCTCATTGCCTAGATAGTCGAATAACTTAGCGGTCACGAGATACGGCAGAGCGTATCCCATCAAGGAACTCAAAGAATTCTCCATCGAATCCAGCAGACCGGCTCTCTTTTGACCTCTTTTAAAACGATTGTAAAGCATATCAGAATACTGAGGAAACATATGCTTAAGATCCTCCGTCTCTAGAGCATCCGAGATATCTTTGTTTTTTGCGTAAAGTGCTAATTGCTTCATACCCTTCTTTAATACATCGCAATATGAAACGTTGCTACCGCCGATCTTTTTCTGCCTCATAAATTCGATCTCTTCTTTGCACTGGTCGAGAAGATGTTCGCGTTCGCCGAAAGAATGTATGGCTTGTAAATTTTGGTAGCTGATATGACGGTTCAGGGCGATCATCTTGACTATGTGCTGTTTGAGAATCATGTCGATGTTCGAGCGTATGTTGCGCTGATGAGGGTAGTAGTACTGGGAGTTGGTGTAGTGAAGGGGGGTTTCACTGTAATGTCCCGAAATGTTGATATCGGAATCGTGATTCAGAAGGAGACAGATTATTGGGATCCTTTTGTACTGCACAGCGAAGTGAAGAGCAGTTTCTCCATGTCTTTCTCTGCAATCGACATCATCAAAAGCGTTCAGCACAATTTCAACGATCTCCGAGCTGCCGCCCTCCGCTGCCATGTGCAACAACGTCTCCCCCTTGTTGTTTTCATCAGTGATAATGTCAGCCCCATTCTCGATCAAGACTTTGAACGCTTCTGTATGACCGCTTTTAGCCGCGCGGCCAAGAACTGTAGTTCCGTCGTTGTCCTTAGCGTTGACCGATGCGCCTTTATCCAGAAGTATTTTGATGATTATTTCAGTTTGTTCTCCAGCCACAGTACGCGATGGTGTTTCGTTCATTTCGTCAGCGGAATACTCAGGGGTGTGATTGAAAACATCGTGTAACGGAGTTGCTCCATTCCAAGTTTTGGCGTTTACATCGGCTTTGTTTTTTATAAGTAGTCTAGCGATTTCGACATGCCCAGACGTGACTGCGCTGTGAAGAGGCGTATTGCCATTTACCGCCTTACTTTCTACGTTAAAGTTCTCACCCAAATTTAAAAGATATTCGACAATTCTGATGTGCCCTTGTTGAATAACTTTGTGGAACAAGATTCCACAGTCCTTCTTGTAGAAATAGCTGAACCCAAAGCCGCATTGTCGAAGATCCTCCAATATTTCAGTTTGGGTCTTACCCATCGGACTTTTAGGATCAGAGTGAGCGTCAATTATCAGTTCTATGGTGGATAAATCATTCTGCTCAACAGCCCGACGCAGTATGTTTTTATTGTCTTTATCTCGTGCATCGATATCGGCACCGTTACTCAAGAGGAACTTGAAGAGACGGATGGACTCGACCGCTGCTTCAAGAGGCGTACCTCTTTTTTTGTCATTGGTGTTTATGTTGGCCCCTTTTTTCAGAAGCAACATAACCAGTGCCTCTTTGCGTGCATGGATGGCATCGATTAACAGTCGACCCAATGCCCAGGGGCACACAGAACTCGTGTCGGCTCCGTGATCGAGAAGTATTTGCGCAGTCTGTACATCACCCAATTGGGCAGCTAGATGGAACGCCGTCGTATCGTGCGATCTTGCCTCAATGTCAGCATTCTGCAGCAGCAGCTTCAACTTATCTTTCGACAAAAACCTCCTTTGTTTCCGAATGATGGGGTGAAGGAGGGGCTCGTTGAAATGAAGACGATTCGAACGAACTTTTGATATCTCTTGCTCAGCCAATCGCATAGCTGTATCGAACCCCGCCAAAAAGACGTACAATCTTTCCTCGACGTTAATACTCGTGTGCAGCAGTGACTTTACCATCTCCAAGTTATTCATCACATTGCTACAGCGAGGCATTGTCTCGTTGCCATAAATATGATCAAGAAGAACTTTGGCTATCCCTGTATCATCCAATTGAACGGCCATTCTGAGTGGCACCAAATAATAATCCGATCTTGATTTGTCGATGCCATGATTTGCTCGCAGCAGCGACTCCATTATCTGAATGTTATCCATCCCAACAGGGTGGCGATACATAGTCCCATTCCAATGAAGAGACGTTTCGGATTTAGCGTCGCGTTTCAGCAGAAATTCCCTGAGCCTATCCCTGGGGGCTTTTCTAAGCAAATCGGCTCCCATAAACCATGCCTGCGCCTCCGAGAGTTCATGGGAGACGAGCACATTTTTTAATTCCTCGAGGTCGCCATTGTAAAACGCACAGTTCAAACAGCAACTTGGATAGCTCGGCGTCTTCACCCGGTTTTGAGACACCTTGTGTGTTCCTTTTTCTGTTTTCTTCTCCATTTTTCTCTTTCCCGTTATCCTCGTTCTCTTGCTTTCTCCACGTTTCGATCACATTACATTTTTATATCCGGTAGAAATTTTCCGAAAAGATTTCACGTCGACGTCGCAACAATCTGCGGGCGTAACAAAGGACGTTCAGGAACTCACTCTGGGTGAGATAGAAAGAAAGAGAGAGAGAGAGAGTTCGGAAACTTGCTTTGGATAACATAGAACAATAGAAAGTGCTGCGCTGGTGCGAATATCAGAGAGAGAAACTAATACTTCCCCGGGTAGATTTCTGAACGCAGCTCAGCCGTTATACTTGTCAACCGAAATGAGTCACGAAGATTCGGGCGGGAAGAAATAATGTGTTGAACGAATTGGGATGTCGACACGCTCTTCCTCCTATCGATATTTTCTCAAATATTCAATTTTTTTTTTTCCTGGCCGTCTTAGAAGCTCAAGAATAATTCTTTATCTTCTCTGTCAACAAAGTCTTCTATGTCAACAGTCTTCTCTGTCAACAAAGTCTTCTCTGTCAACAAAGTTTGGCCAGTTCTTCACCACCACAGCAAACGGAAACCGGACTGGCCATAGGAATTCTGAAATGATGGAATTGGAACGTCCGGTGATCCACTCGTTTACCTTATAAATGCTCGTTCACACGGATCGAGGCGTTTTCAAATTTTCGATCCGCACAAGGTATCGACAGCGACGGGAGCTCTTGCAGCCGATATCGAAACACGCCCTTCGTACCCGCTTCAGGAGCGTCTGCGCAGTTGACACTTCTGCCGCAATCGCGCCCTCCTCTCGTAACATCCGGAAGAAGCTCCTTCTTTCAGCGGTGCAAGATGGCCGATCAGGTACGCTCGCGACTCTAACCGTTGTGAAAATATATTTTATCGCGAGGTAGCAATAAACAATTTATACCACTTCGAGTGTAACAGTGTTTCCGCTAATCGCTACAATCCAATTAAACAAAATTACTTACCCCTTCCGCTTAATCGAGATTGCGAAGAAAGTTCCTCCTGAAGTCAACTCGCTGCACGTGGTCGATCGCGTTTAGGCGTTTCGGAAAGTTTCGCCCTTTTTGCTCTCATCCGACTCATCAGCAATCGTCCCTAACTCGTACGCGACTCGAGCTCCGTTGCATCAACACATTGAAATTCAGACGAATTGTACACGCGACGATTTCAAGCGTCCACTCGCTCACAGATAAATCGCTGTCGCACATAACCTCGAATCTCGATCGGTAACGCGTAAATTCTCGCAGTCGCCTTTTAACCGACTTCGTTATTTCCCTCTTTTCAGACGGAGCGTTCGTTTCAAAAGCAACCCACAGTCTTTCTGAACCGAAAGAAGGGACTTGGACCGAAATCCCGCAAACCCACCAGATACAGCCGCAATGTCGGTCTGGGATTCAAGACTCCCCGTGAGGTAAGCAACTTTTTTGCTCGACTCGCAAAAATCGTAACATTAAAAAAAAAAATAATACATTTTTTTTTTGCAATTCAGGCTCTGGAAGGAACCTACATCGACAAGAAGTGCCCGTTCACTGGCAACGTGGCCATCAGAGGACGCATCCTTACTGGAGTCGTTCAGAAGATGAAGATGCAGCGCACCATCGTTATCCGCAGGGATTATCTTCACTACATTCGCAAGTACAATCGGTTTGAGAAACGTCACCGCAACATGAGCGTACATCTCAGCCCCTGCTTCAGGTTGGTTGCGCCGATAATTTTTTGAGGCACCTTCAATGGTTACTTACATTTATATTAATTAAAGTAATTATATTAATTAAAGTAATTTTTTGAGGCACCTTCAATGGTTACTTCTTACATTTATATTAATTAAAGTATAAAAACTTATCTAGTTTGATAAATCAGATATTTTTCTAGATAACCACAAAATATCTGTTCAAATATTTGTTAAAAAATAATTGATTGTAGTAGTCATTGAATGAACTGATTTATGGAATTTTTTTTTTTTACACCAGAATTTTGTTACATTGTACGAAAATCAATCGCATTTTCTTTTTCCGTAAATATCGTAGTTTTCATTTTTTATGGAGCAATTTATTGCGATTTTATAATGATGATACGACGACGGTCTTCTGAATACAAATTGAAGCTAATTCGTCTACTGACATTAAAATATTTGTTAATATTTTACTAAACCTCGAGATACAGTTTTGGAGGATTAAAAAAAAAAAATGTTATCTTTATTCTGTGTATTATTTTAGGGACGTCGAAATCGGAGACGTCGTGACGATCGGAGAATCCAGACCGCTCAGCAAAACCGTAAGATTCAACGTTCTGAAGGTGACGAAGGGAACGGGATCGAAGAAGAGCTTCAAAAAATTCTAGAGCCCGTCTTTGGTGAGTTTGAGAATTTTTATTGTCTTTCCAAACCCTTTTGGGCTTCCATGTTTGCGCAGATTAAATGATGAACTTGACGACGGTCTTCTGAATACAAATTGAACGACATTATCGTCTACTGACCTCAAAAAAAATAATAATAATAATATAGTCTCCTGAGAAACTGCTTTGTAGCCAACTTTGATAAGTTCATATTTACCGTACAGGTGTGATGACAAGTATGGAGGAATTCAGGAGGCAATGACGTCCTACGGAACACACCGGCGTCGAGACGATCATCGAGACATTCGCCAAACCGTTCTGTCGAGTTCCTAGCCGGACTTTTTTTTCAATAAAGACGTCGTCGAGGAAAGGCGCATAATTTTTTTTTTTCTAATCCACCGCCCGCTCTTCACCAATCGTCCGGAGCCCTCGATATTTCTGCAGCCGCGATCAATTGGAAAAAAGCTCCCAATTTTGGGGAATAACGTTGTTCAGCCAGAACCACGGGTTGCCACCAGAGCCGGGCCATCTGGCGGAGAAGGTGCACGGTGGACCGCGAACGTCGTGAAGCTTCGTCCTCGGATCGTCGCTGCAATCGATGTCGTCCCCGACGACTTTTACCATCTGTTGCGGCAACGCGTTGATGGCCTTTTTTATGCTCTCGAATGAATTCACCGATTTGTGCCTGCGAACGTTGGGACGCACGGTCGTCTGCGTTCGGGATCTCCGAACGACGGTCGTCGATCTTTCGGTGCTCGTTGCAGTCTGCAAACTGTTCCTTCGAAATCCGTTAGGCCGCTTGTGTCCGGCCGGACTGTATTGATTCGATCTCTTGCGCGATCCCGTCGCGCCGTCGCGACGATTTTCGTCTCGCGGCTCTTCGATCGGACCTTCAATAAAACTTATGGGCTTCACGATCGAGTCTCTCGGGCTTTCGTTCGCGTGCCGATCGTACTGCGATATATTTTTATCGCTCTGGTATTTAAGCATCGATTTACGAAGATTCGCCGCTGCGAAATCGACCGGCACACGATCCCTGATTTCCTGCGGAACATCGAACCGCTCCCTCGCTCCGCGCGTCCCGTTCGCCTCGATTTGTCCGCTGCTGCTCTTCAGAGAAAAATAATTATTGGGTTTAAGGATGCATCACACTTAGGTTCCCAACCAAAAGTTTAATTCGATCAAAATTTCAGTACTTCATATGAAAAGAGAAAAAAAAGGTTTACTGATCATTCGTTGAATCATTCTTTTCAGAAATTTGTCAGACACTTTTTAAAATTAATTAATTAATTATCATGCAAAATCAATGTTCTTGACACCTTTGATACGGTTGACTTTTGCAGATTTTTATGCCAATAGGAAGTGTTGAAATTCTCACTGAATCTCGCTTTTGGCTGGGAATGTACGTGTGAAGCATTCTTAAAGGAGAATAGACGTGACACGTGTCGTGTTTATTTTTTTAAATCGTATACGAGTATATGGCACTTTGTATTCGTAATATGAACGAGCCGAGTGCGCACTTACCGACACTGCAAGCCAAACTACAACCCCGAGTGTACAGAGAAACATTATACCATTCTGGGGCATTTGGTCCATATGTCCATTCTTTATACGTTCCACCGAACGGCTCTGTAATAAGCTATTAAAAAAAAGTCATTATTCACGTAATCGCTGTGGCAGAAAGATTTCAAACGGCCCTGCTGCACGGCGAAACTGGTCTCGATAACGCCAATCTCGACTCACACTGAAATTGCGAGAGCTTAATGAATTCTCGGAAGGAAATAACGAAGCCGCGTACCGGATCGATGTTTTTTTTTTAAGCACGAATCGGTCGGTCAATAAACTACAATCGTTTTAAGATAATAAAAAAGATATATATATATTTACTTTTTCTTATCAATTCGACAAATATAAATTGTTCCTAAACATGAAGAATATTACACGTTTCGAAGTTTATCAAAAGCTATTTAGCAATGCCGCTGCTGAACTATGCTGTAAAGATCGCAGAATCGTTCGCGTACGACGGATGACCGAGGGTCGCAAAAGTATAGAATTTATGTCAGGTACATACGTCGAAGGCACAGTTTTTTTTTTTTCTTTCTGTTCGGCAATTTTGCGTTCCATAAAAATCTCATCAGAACCCGTCGATACCGACAATTATTAGCAGCAATAGAAGCACATTAAAGCGTTGTCATGAGGATTCGTCACAATCATTGTACTTTTCTGTACGTCAATCATCTCCATTGCGTCTCTTTTAAAAATAATCCCTAAACTGTAAATTTCGTTACTACGATTTTCGGTCTTCGTACGGCGACGTTCGATTGTACGCGTGTCGATTTTCATCGGAAGATTCCTCGGCTATGTAAAGTATATAAATAAGCGGACCGGCGAATCCCAGTAACAGCGAAACTCCGAGAAGATGAGCCCACGACAATCCCCAATCGGCGCCGGAGCAGTTGAAGGTGTCGATCGCACTTGTCTGCGGCGTGGACGAACGCTCGAACTCGTCGGACAGTATCAACCGTTCGGTCTCGGAAGCGTTGGCGGCCGAGGCCGCCTCGCACTCCGCCGACCTGTTGAGCGGTTCGCACACGGAATTCAATATAATGTCGTTAATCCCCGTGCTCTGCGGCACCGGCGCTTGTACGATCGGAGTCGATATGAGATTGATCAGCTGCTCGTCCCGCGAGGTGCTCGGCTCGTCGTGTCCGCACGAAGATCGACGATTCTCCGCCGATGAACCCTCGTGATCGATCAAGTTCTCGGTAAATATGGAAAACGGCTGCACCGGAACTTTTATGTATCTATGCGCGAATATTTCGTTCTCCTTGTGAATATTGTTGATCCTCTTGATTTCTGATATCTAAAACGGTAAAGATTCACTCAAACGATGCACGAGTTTCGTCGAACCGCACGGCGATTCGAAATTGTCTCGGTCGGTAACAAAAACTGTAATAACTTTTTTTGTTTTTGTTTAGATCAACATTCCGAACGAATAGCGAATGATTGGCGTCTTCGGCCGAGCATTCGAGCAGACGCGAATAACGCGGTATTTCGTGGACGGGAAGTTTAGCGTACTTGAGAAAAATTTGATTACAGATTTTGTTACCGACCGAGCACGAATCTGAGCAAGATTTCACATCGCCTTAACCCTTTCAAGCATGGTGTGTCGCAGGTGATATACTTTTTTGAATTAAAAAAAATCGTATTAATAATCAACCAATGTATTTGAAACCTTAAATTAAAAAAAAAAAAAAATGTTTGCTTGAAAGGGTTAAGACGACTTTCTTGGACTGCGAAACTTACGGTACATCGATATCTGAGAGCCAAGGCCTGCAAGGTGTCCTCCGCTTTGAGCGAGACCTTTATCACCTCCACCTGTCGTGGCGGTGCCTTGGAGGAGCGTCTGGGCTCCAAAGGGATGTCTTCTGGTCCGCAATCTTCATCGTCCGAATACAGCAATACATAGTGAGGCGATCCCTCCCTCTGTCCGCCACGTTGATAGACTGTCTGCCTAAAATATTTGGATTGCGATACAGATTATTTTTTAATGTGAAAAAAAACAAGTCATAAAAATCAGATGAGACTGTGTTACATTACGTTACAATGACATTTTAAAAGATACGCAAAAATGTTATCATATAAAATATTTGCACTTTGAACAAAAAAGCGGGAGAATGAAAATTACAATAATTACGATATATATGTAACATGCTATTATGCGCCTCGATAAAAATATTTTGTTATCACCTTTGCTCGTATTGTTTCCCTGCACGCGATTTGTTTCGCAAAAAGTATTAGAGCGTATTTGTGAATAAAGAGAATCGCAGCTGTCGATGCGCTCCGATAAACAGTATTTTTCTGTGCGCGCGCATGAAGTTAAAACGCGTAACCTTAATTCGTTAAATTACCTGCTCGTCTTCGTGTTATCGTGTGAGCTGCCAACTGACTTTTTCCGCATCCTTAAAACACAATCCCTACGAATGTTTGCTAATCGGCTGTGATTCCATATCTCTGTTTTTACGACTGGCGTGCGAGCACACACACCTACGCGGGCCTGAGATATGTCACAGAGGATTCGTCGGAGCAACGAGACCCGTCATCGGATCGCTAATCTCATCGAGTAATCTGCGATTGTAACGCGTACACTGTGTTACACACACGACTGCACTTGCCTACGGCGAGTCGGGGCAGAGTGGGGCACTGTGTGGCAGTGGGGCACGATATGTTCTTCTTCTTAGCAATTTATCCGGACCTTCGGCACGACACTGAAGGATAACCGGATTGGCCATAGGTGGCACGCTATGATAAGTTGCGATTTGCATTCGCGAATTGGCTCTGCGAAGAGACACGACTGCGAAGAGACACGACATTTTCCGTCTGCGCGGAAAAATTCAACACGGCAAAAACAGCTGACACAACAGAACGTGCAAGACAAGTTGACAGTATGTACAGTACACAGGTGAACTTTCGACAATGTAAACTTTAGCCCGAAGGACTGTAGACAAATGCTGCAATTTACTTCGGGCACAGGCTCGATCTTACGTCGCATGACTAAAATCAGAAGGACGTATCTTAGTGTACTTGTAGATGAAAAATACGTCCTGATTTCAATCGCTCAATGTGACTTGAAGCGATGTGAAACAGACTCAGTCGGCAACAAAAACTGTAATGAACGGCATTCGGAGATAGTAGACATTTCGCGAAAAGCAAAGTATTAACCGAAGTAGAATTCAATACCGCGTCCGATGATACTTCGCTTTTACCCCAAATGTCAATCATTTTTACATGGGATTGACACGAAAAATGTTACTTCTTGCACTCGTATGTCACGTGGTCCATGTTTCAACTCATCGTAAGATAAAGGACAACCGCTATGAGTACGAGAGAGACAGCTGCAATTTCGCGACTCAAAAATCTCCTGAGCCGTTTATTTCTTGCGAAACTGATGAGTATAGTGAACTGCAGAATTACTGTGCATAGTTCACCGTTCTCGTATTTTTCTCAAAAAATTGACCGTCTTAGAGAATTTTGGATCGCAGTTTTTGTTACCGCCCGAGGAGTTGCATTTTACCTTCACAATTAAGCTGCAGGCGCATGGGCAGATGTATTGCAGGCGATTATACGATGGGCATTCGATGAATGTACCGACTGTCGGTAAGACAGCACAGAGATCCGTTCGCGTGTTTCTGCGAAGCGGTAGATAACCTTAACGATGGCATCGAGGAGTTGTAAATAAAACCGGACGCTTAGAATTAATGATAAGAAAGTTTATTAATCGTTTCGTTATTAGGGATTTATTGAATTGAAGACTCACCTCGACAAGTGTCAGAATGGCCGACAAACTGAGACGATACGAGAAAATTGATTTCTTGGGAGAGGGACAGGTTAGTTTCGATTGTTTACAATTTTATTGTTTCGTGGTAAAAAATTTAATTGGAGACGATCGATGACAACAATCGAAACTGAACCGATCGCGATAACTTAATTTTTTTTTCTTCCCCTTCATTTCTCTCGCGATCGAAAATTAGACCTCGAATTTGCACACAAAACGGATAGATATTTATGCTGTTTTATCGTACGTTTCTTTCACAAATTAACATTAATTTTTTACTGCATTTACACTCGGAAATTCGTGAAACACTTTTTCCGGTAAATAGAAAGAAAAAAGAAATTAATAACCGTACAAACGATTTCAGTTTGCGACTGTGTATAAAGCGAGGGACACAGAAAATGAGGGAATAGTCGCTGTTAAAAAGGTATGTTGAATTTACAATAAAAATAACAAAAATTACCGTATAATATTGCAATGGTTTTCGTAATCAATCGTATATTATTTGTACTTTTCAGATAAAAGTTGGAAGTCGCGCGGAGGCCAAGGATGGAATTAACAGAACTGCTCTTAGAGAAATAAAGTTGTTGCAGGAATTGAAGCACGACAATATCATTGGTTTGTTGGGTAAGTCCCGAACGTTCCTGCAACTTTTTGCTCCAAAAGATAAAATGTCGTGATTGAACATTTTTTACAGATGTCTTTGGGCACAAATCCAATGTTTCTCTGGTATTTGATTTTATGGATACCGATCTGGAGGTGATAATCAAGGACATAAATATAGTATTGACGACGGCGAACATAAAATCCTACATGATCCAGACCATTCAAGGCTTGGACTATCTTCACTACAATTGGATTCTGCACAGGGACTTGAAGCCCAACAATCTGCTCGTCAATTCCAACGGCGTTCTGAAGATCGGCGATTTCGGTCTGGCAAAATTTTTCGGCTCCCCGAACAGAATAAACACCCACCAGGTCGTGACGAGATGGTACAGAGCGCCGGAACTGCTGTACGGCTCGAGACTCTACGGAACCGGCATAGACATGTGGGCCATCGGATGCATCCTGGCCGAATTGCTCTTGAGAGTTCCGTTTCTACCCGGCGAGTCCGATTTGGATCAACTCACCAGAATATTTCAAGTATTATATTTATAACTCGTCCAGTAGAGATCGCTATTATCTGCCTTCGGTGGAGAGCTGAAAATTGGCTTCATGTTGTTTTTTGCGAAACAAACTTTTTTATTTATTTTTTTTTCAGACTTTGGGTACACCGACCGAAGAGACGTGGCCGGGCATGATCGATCTGCCGGATTTCATACAATTCAAGCCATTTCCGGGCACTCCGCTGAAACACATATTCACCGCCGCCGGTGACGATCTGTTGGATCTCATCGCCAGCCTTTTGAACGTAAATCCATCGGAAAGATGCAGCTGCGATCAGGCGCTCCAGATGCCGTACTTCAGCAACAAACCGCCGCCTACGCCGGGACCGAAATTACCACTGCCGAATACCATACTGAAGAGGGAGCCGGAAGAGAAGCCGAGTCTCAAGAGGAAGCTGCTCGAATCTCTGGACGGCGGATCTCTAGCGAAAAGACTGCAATTTTGATTTTTTCATTACTCGATCGTCCAGTCAACGATCGAATTTGTGAGGAATAATTCAAACGTCTACCGATATCGATGTCGAACTGTAATTTTGATGAGAGAGCTAGCATTATTGATACTTTAATAATAAAAAGATTTTAAAAAAAATTAAAACGATGTACGTTCGCGAGTGGCCTCCTCGAACGATCGATCACGCGAGCTCCGGATGTCTTGATGACGGTGGATGGTTGAACCACATTCCAAACGAGACAATAATAAATGAATTTGTACATGCTCGATTATTTTTCATTTTCTTTGCACAACATTAATGCTGCAATATTGCCATTTATTTAACTTAAAAATTAGTAAGAAATTGTGCCTCGTGTCAGAGATAAGAATGAAACAATTATAGACTTTAGTAATTTTTTTTTCTTTTTCTTTTCATCAATCGGGCATCCCCGCAGTCGATTTACCAAGTGAAGGGTATTATTCTTCTGTAACAAATGCAACTCTGTAAGCAAATTATAAATATCCCAACATATTGTATATACACTACTACACGATAAATATTTCAACGTAGAACCGTTTAAGGCTAAACTTATTATGAGCGAGCTTACGTTATATTTTTCTTGGACGTGTAAGCTTTTTTTTATAGCGTATTTTCCTAAACGACACTTCGATGCTCGCTTCGCAACAGTTGCGTGAAAAAAAAGTTTAAACTCGATATAGTACTTCCATGTTTTTTTTCTTCTTTTTTTTTTTTTTGTTTGTTTTTAATTAACATTCGAAACCCGCGGCGCTGCATCGCGCTCTCGTTAATCTCTCGGGTATCGTTAAATCGGCAGGCTCAGAACGATTTTTTCAGGCTGTATCGCAAAATATAAATTCATACTAACATATATATTGTTACCGTGGTCCCTTCCGTTTCAGACTGAACTAACAGTGATAAATCTATTTGATATCGTTTTTTTCCCGATGGATAACAGAATAAAGTGAGACTTTAATGGATTCGATGCTCGAGTGAATCAAAGGGGGGTTTTTATGCGTCGACAAATTCTGGCTAGCATACACAATAGCTATCGCAAGGATCCACTCGACTTATCGCAACTGTCGCAGGGGTGCGGCGAGAATTTACGGCTTACAAAAAAAAAACGGCAGAAAAACCGATACGGCCTATTATTATAATCGATAATTTTTCTATCGACAGCTCGTCTCTTGGCGACGCTGACCATGGAGATCCATTGATACAATAACTATTAAATATTCAATGTTTCTTGTATACAATATTTTTTTTAGTAATTCGCATTTATACAAAGAATTTTAGTTAACACTTTATTATTCTCATCCTTCTGTGCATTTGCATGAGGAACATTTTTCTTTTTTTTTTCTTCCTTTAATTTTTTTTTTCTTTATTTAACAACGTTGATTCTCGTTCGACAATTCTGCCGTATCACCGCATTGCAAAAAACAAATGAAAAAAATTGTATATATATATATATATCCGATCGATAACGAGGATAGGTTTCAAATCGAATGATATTTAAATCATACAGATGCGGGTTAATTAGAATGTACAACGTAAAAACAGATAGTCGGTGTTTCTATTATTCGGCGTTAATCAGCCAAATGAAGGTGAGTGTGTGTATACAAAAGAAAGGATACTTCGCTTTATCCGGCAATAACTCAGTTATGTCTACGAATAAACGGGCTAACGAAGCGATCTACGCCCCAATAAAATATCATATCATTAAACAACAGTGGATACTTCTTAGTCACCGAAACTTATGCAGTCGACACGGCTTAGTTTCTCACATAGTACGTGTAACGAATGTTCGTTTAAAATTTTTTTTTTTCGAGTAATTAAAATTAAGGTTGCTGACGTTTTATTCCAGCCAACAACAGATAGTGATTATTTTTTTTAGCGTTTATCCGGCTTATATCCGTACATTGGGCAAGGGCCAATCGCCGGGCGAAGCCTAAACTCTCTTCAGAGGACGCACAAGGACTCTTCACTTCAGAGGACTCAACGATCAACTTTTCGAAAGGACATCAGAAAAAGCGTTTTTTCTTTTTTTTTTTTCTTTTCTTTTAATTAATTCGTCGATCGAGACGAACCATCCTCTGAAATTCTGTGCTCGGTATGGTTCCGTGTAAAAAAAAATAATATTAATAGTCATAATGATAATCATTAAAATTACTATTGTGAGTTAAAATGGTATTACTCGCAGCGGCCTCCAGTGATAAACCAACAATAATTTATGTGTACAATACAATCATAATTAAATCACATATCGAAAATCTACGTATTACAGTGATTAACGTTGAAATAAAGTAAATATATATATATGTGTGTATATATATTTATAAACGTACGATTTTCTTTGTTGTTTTTCACCGTAAAAATATAATATAAACTGTGCAATTTCCCTATCGATAGAGATAATTTGGGTTTTCCGAATAAAGAGCCCACCATTGCCGGATGCTTTTAGCACACTAAGACACGCACAGTATCAAAGTAAAGCGCGAAAACTTTACTCGCTCTTTCACAATTCATAGTTCTGCCCCTACCGCAGTACTCTAGTACATCTTCATTTTTTTCTCCCGAAAGATCACCGGTATGCCGCCTTATATTAATTTTTAGTATTACGGACGAAACAATAACTCATCGATTTTTTTTTTCAATGCCCTCGATATCTCAAGTTAAGGGTATGAATGAGTGTGCCGAGACGTTTCGACAATCGACTTTCCAATTTCTTCCGAATGTCTCTTTAGTGAGGGAATTTGGCCCAAAAAAAAAAAAGAAAATATAAATAAATAATATTGCATTATTGTTACATCGTGATACGAGACAAGTTTCCGTGGCTTACAAAGTCTTGATCGATAAGAAACAGAATAGTACGTAGAAAAAGCTCGAAAACAAATTAAATGTGCATTCTGGTGGCGCCGACGATAAGAAACGTTTTAATCATACAAACTCGTAAACTCAATGGGTTTTTTTTCTTTTCTTTTTTTTTACGAGGACTTTAACTCGCGACATTCTCCGCCATATCCTCGCTCGTTTACATAATCTCAGGCACGTTTAATAAACGAACGAATTCCTGTAATTTCGATTGAATGTTAATTTGATTGTGGAACTCACTTTTTTCCCAATGCAGACTATCTCTCCCTAAGCTTCTTTGTAATATTAAAAGTAGAAATACATATTTTATTGTTGCTACTGTTCTGTTATTTCTTTTTTCATCTTTTTTCTTTACTTCAATATATTATATTCAGTAGTCAGTCCAAGGCAAACGTTATCCGCGATAATATAATATAGCTACGATTTTTCATGTATTTTTTTTTTCTTAATTTTTTTTTTGTATTTTTTTCTTCGTGTTGTTTAGATCGTTCTACCTATATATTACTTTCTTTAAAAAAATGTATACTTAACATTTAATATAATATATATATCTCTTTAAAATATTTACAATCAATACTATAGTACAGTATCATTAATTGTTTGTTGTTGTGTTAATGTTTCATAAAGGCAATTATCAATGTATCTATTACCGTTGAACGCGTAGTAGTTGTAGTAGTAGTAGTGTCGTAGTCGCTGTAGCGGTAGTAATATAGCATGTAAACATTTCTTGTTTTTTTCTTATCTTTTTTTTTTTACAATATTCATATCTCGTGGATACATTAGCCGTACTATAATACATGTTTAGGATGTCCGTGAGTCTGCGCCGTACCGATCGTACGCCCATCGAGTCGACCCTGCTCCGTCGAGCTTAAATCGTGACGTTACTGAATACTGTTTCGATGCGGACAGAAAAAAAAATTAATCACCTACCGGCCGAGACCTCGCGGAGTCCGACTTTTCTTCCCGATATCCGATCGAGAATCGTCGCTCCGGTCTGACGGCAGAGAGTCGAAGAGTTTGCATACGATCGTGTACAACCGAGAACTCACGTACTTCTGTACAAACGTGCGTATTGTTTGTTACTCGGTATTTTCAGGGAGATATTGTGAGATCATCGCTAATACTCGGCAAAAGATAAATTTTTTTTTTCGTCTGTTATTTTAAACCCAGCACCTTTTTTTTCTAACGGACATTGAACAAGCTTTCTGCTGGTAGACTGTAGTTTGCGAGATGGGTTTTTAAATGCCATCGCGACTGGTTGTAATTACTATCGGCCGCCGATCGAACAACGTTCGAGCGAGATTACGCGCGTTATTCACTGGACGATGAGGTACAAAATATAAAGTGCGTCAACCGAGAAACGATTAAATGAACAAATAAAAAAAGCAATTTTCGTACGCGTACCTGCGATAGGTACGAGAATAGCCGGGTGTTGCCTCAACGCGAGTCCTGACAAATAATCTCCCGGAAGGGGGAGGGGGGGGGGGGGCATGGGCGGGTCGGGCTTCACTCGACAAGTTCACTTTCTCTTCGTCTCGATTCTCAATCGACATAGGGGAACACTCATAGATTAATAGTGTCCAGACTGTGAGAATTCCGTGACGCATTGTCCTTCGGCGAGGTCGTTGCGACGTTGACCTGCTTTGAGACGTTGTTCGTAAATGGCATGGCAAATTTGAAATCCGAACCGTTCGGCAATTTGCGCATAATTTTTCCGGACGTAATGAGCCTTCCGAAGCCCTCCTGGTGAGCGAACGCGTAGCCCGATCGTAGCGATCGTCGCGTTCGTCTCGTCGACGGCGTGCGCAGAATGTCCTGACTCTGGCGCGAGCGCAGCTGGGCCAATCTCTGTTTCAGCCTCACGCGCTCCGACAGAGTCGGCCTCACGTCGATGAAGAAGAATCTCCACGACAGTACCGGTATAACGAGAATTATGCACGTTATAACGGTGGTAAACCAGAACGTAGCTTCCGACATTGCCTGCAAAGCGATAAGATCGGAAATAATTATACATCGGTCGAACTTGCGACACAGAAGACAAAAGCGTAAGTTGCATCCAGATAAGTTTTATCGACCGAGTGAGTTGGACAAAAAGCACGGTCGGGTGAGTTAGATCGGCCTTTTCTGGAAGTCCGTCTATCTGCATTACGGGGAGACAAAATCCAGCCGTAAAAATGATGTTAAAATGAAGGATCGATTTTATTGATCCCTTCTGTCAGATACTAGAATTATGTGACAGAATGGACCAATCACATCAATCCGTCATTGTAACGTAATCATTTCCACGGCTGGGTGGAAAGCCCTGCATATCGTTGCTGCTTTTTTTACGGGAAGTGGAGAGTAGGAAATCCAACTAATCCGGTCGTGCCTAATTCGCTAGGTTCTGGAGCATGCAACTTACGCGGTCGTCTAGTGTACGTCCAATACGAGAACTTTGTATTAATGAAAAAAATGATTTACCATCGTAAGACTACCGACGTAACTTCCTCCTATGATGAAATTGTAGAAGTAATCTAAAATGAAATACCATATGACTGAGCCCCACACCATTATGTGATTGACAATTGTCCAGTAGGAGGTGTCGAGAGCTATTTGAACCGTAACGACTATGACTAATATAGTGGCTACCACGCTGCCCAGCAACATGTGATCGGAAAGTACGTAGCCCTTTGGCGACACACCGTCCTTGTACGTGCCTGAAAAAAATCCAATTGATCAATCGATAAATTATCAATTTACTCCGAAATCGTCGTTGTAACTTTTTTCGGTTTGTTTCGATATCGAAAAATACATGTAAAAAACGGTTGTGGACTCTCACCGTAAGGTACCAGAAAAAGTACGCAGCTGGCAAAGAATCCGTGCAGGGCGCTCCAACAAAATTCCTTTTTGTTGAATAGAAGATTTTGGTGTCCCGGTGTGTACAGCTTCGGATACAATAAACTGTTTTTGTCATTGACGTCCTGATCGAATATACCGACGGACAAGACTGGCAGTGACGTGTAAAACAGATTATAGACTGAGATGTACATCGGATCGAATACAGTCTGCAAAGAAGAGAAGCAACGTTTAATACAAAAATATAACTAGATCCGAGGAGCAAATTATGAATAATAAGAAATAACTCATCAGATAAAAAAAGTTAACTCAATTCCTCGATCTCGACTTCGGAGCAAAAGGTGCTCGTACGAAGGAGTAATTCGAGGATCGCATTCGCCTTAGGATCATCATGTGAATTTATTTTTTGATTGATAATCATTATCGGTACCGTTTTTTTATAATGACCCTGAAAACATCTGCACATCAAATTTCATCGGTAACAAGTCTGTATCACTACCTTAGGAAAAAAAACACGTTCACTTGTAGAATTTTATTCTGTAAGTGAACTTTCATGGACCGAAGCTTGTGCGACGCAAAACACACTCGTTATAATTGATGAAATTCAGTCTCGTGCAGATATCTTCAGGGTCACTTTTTATAGAGAAACTAAATGTAATAATAGTCGTTTTATACTTTACCTGTGCGCTAAAGCCACAAAAGAAGGCAAACCAGATGTGACACAGGGTGAAGGCAAAGTTTTTGTAAAAAAAGTACCTAAGGAATTTACACATTCTATAATAGGACCATCTGCCGTGGACGAGGAGCAGTCTCTCTAAAAATCTAAATTGTCCTATCGAATAGTCCGAGGCTAAGACCGCCTGGAGACCCTCTTGACCGCTTATGCCGACACCGATGTGAGCCGTCTTTATCATCGACACATCGTTCGCACCATCCCCAATCGCTAGCGTGACGGCGTCCTTGTTCTTTTTAATCAACTCGACGACCATCGCCTTTTGCAGTGGCGTTACACGACAGCATATCACCGATTTGCCTGCAAAACAAGATAAATGTTAAAACAAGATTTAAAAAACTCCACGGTGTGTGTGAAATTGAGTATGCATCACACATGCATTTCCAACCAAAAGTCTAATTCGATAAAAATTTCAATTCCATTCCAATTTTTTAATTCGATCAATATTTCAGTACTTCGCGATATGCCAAAAATCGGAAAAAAATAACGATCAACTCACATTGACTGGACACCTCCAGGAACAATCCTTCGAGCTGGGGATGCAGCGCGTGGACGAGTGAATGTCCGTTGACAACGACGGCCCAGCCCGACGACAATTCCAATTCGTGCTCCTCCGGATCGTCTCTGCTGTGATTGTACTCTGTATCGCTGCTGCAGGGAGGAAGAACGAGAGAGGCAAACGTTTCATCGTTAGGGAACACAATTTTTCTCACGGGGAAACTTATGATCGTAAAAATTCTAGGAACTGTGGTTATAATTAACAAATCAGATCTCAGTCGCGCGATCAACGACAGGCCGATTTTAATTGCGAACTGATCGATAAGTAATCGAAGCGAGACGGTAGACGACCGCGTAAGTCAGTTAGGCACGACCAAATAAGTTGGGTTCCCCACTACCCGCCTAAATACCTGCCAACTCTCCCTTCCCGTAAAAAAAAAACATGGAGTAAGAACGATTTGATACTGTAAAAAAAGGTAAACTTAATGTACTGGTCTGGAAGTTTTTATGCAAAAACTGGTATATTAAATTTAATGTACAATTATGATAAAAAATTAATATATTTTTTCATTGGAATTAAAGTACAATATTAAAATTAAAGTACTTTTATAGTGGAGTACATTCATAGCATATCAAATTGGATTTCGAAAATCTCGAGATTATGCATGTGAGCATATGAAAGTTATTTAGGATTTTCGAAATCCACTTCAATATGCTATGAAAGCCGAAATCTCGAGAATATAGCATCTGAGAGTGAACTTAAGAAGTAAATTATTGAAAATAAAGTATTTTCAATGTTTTTAATAAACTGAACATTAATTTTTTATCACAGTTGTATATTAAATTTAATATGCCAGTCTTTGGATGACATCTTCCCGTCCGGTACAATAAATTTCATGCGAATTTTTTTTATAGTGTAGGCAGGTAACATAATGGAAAGGGTGTTTCGTCTCCCCGCCATACAGATGGATGGACTCCGACAAAAGGCCGATCCAACTTATCCGGTCGGTAAAACTTAAGCGGTTCTCTACTGTATTGAAATCTGATTATCGGGAATACGGACGATGCACAACGATCATCAAACGGGTTATCAGGCGCACGCGCATTCTCTCCCAAACGCACACGCCAACGCACTATCGTAACATTCGCGCCAGTCTTCCGAATTGGGGAGAGGGGGGTACTAATTTTCGTAAACAAGAAAGTCACATAAGCAACAGATTATTGATTATGTTAGTATCGCCATAACGTTTAGGACTAATAGTAAGCAGTCAGAAAGAGAAGGAGTGAGTATCAAGCATCGTAGTATGTTGTATTGCTCGTTTAATCGGTCGGATAGATGTATATATATATATATAATATATATATAAATATATATATATTATATATGTATATAATCGTTGATAGGTAAAGTAATGATTGAACACATTTAACTTTAAAGTTTGCATGCACGGTTGCGATAAATTTATCCTCCGTGGAGCCATTACAAAAAAAAAGTCAACAATCCAACTGTTGAAACGCAAATTGTTCGAAAATCGAAAAAAGGACTGATGCACATAGACCGGGTTCGGGATTCCGTAGGAGATAGTATACTCGCCACTAGATGAGTGATCGTAACGGGTAACTCATAATCGTAATTCTAAAACAACGTTTGACCGAGAGTTCGAAATTAACTTTGTAACCCATCGAATTGGTATTGTGGGGGGTGAATCAGACAGTGAAGCCATTGCACGGGACAAGATGCGACATTCAATGGATGATGATAATAATATTTTTGTTGTTTTAAATATGCGTTAATCAGTCAGAGTTAGGAATGCAAAAAAATAATGTTGGATATGTTTGTACTCCGTCTCTTTCGTTTGCCTGACCTTTCCTTGTCCCACCTGAATGTGACGATGGAGAGAGCCGGTCTGCTCTGATGATTCGAAGCCGTCTTTATAGCTTCCAGATACCGTCTCAATTGTGTCTCGACTCCGTCGTAAGTCGTTGCGTCTATTATAAAGACGTCCGTGAGATCGTCGGTCAGCAATTGGCACGAGTATCCAATGTTGATCGCCGTTTCTACAATTTTTAAAATATTTTTGTAAAATTAAAAATGAAAAAAAAACTATATCTATGAAGATAAGACAGCACGACGAGGAATTGGCGTCGAGCTTGTGGACAACGAGAAGCCTCTCACCTTGTTTGTCACCGGTGAGAACCCACACCTTTATTCCGGCGAGGCTCAGGTTGGCGATCGATTGCGGCACGCCGTCCTGCAATTTGTCCTCTATCGCGGTTGCCCCGAGGAGAGTCATGTCCTTCTCGATCTCCTCGTATATAGCGTCGAGCTTGTCGTCGCGGTCCTCCGTGCTTACGGCGGCCTCCTGATGCCTCTGTTTCCAATTGTTAAAAAAACTCTCGTCGAGATCCCTGACCGAAAGGCAAAGTGTCCTGAGACCCTCGCCGGCAAATTTGTTGAGATGCTCCTGGGTCCTCGTCATAATTTCCTCGCTGCTGGTCTTCAGTCTCTCGTATATGACGTTGTCCGCGCCCTTGCAGTAGAGCCTCAGATGCCCGTTTCTCCTCAGGATAACGGACATGCGTTTTCGAACGTTGTTGAAGTCGAGGATGCACAGGAGTTCGTAGACCTCCCGGTTTCCCATAACGTCGATCGTTATGCTGTTAGGCGAGCGTTCCTTGAAGACGAAGCCAAAATTTCTCGCTGCCGAAACGAGGGCTGCCTCGTCGGGCGACTGCGCCTGGTACTCCAGCCTGCCGTGCTTCTCCTCGGGCATCACCGTGTGACACAGCGCCAACAGACGAAAAAAACTGTGAACGTCCTCGTTGTCGCGTCGAACGGCCTCGAGCAACGCCGGATCGTAGAATTTGAATTCCTCCTCGTAATCCTTGTTGAAGGAGAAGTCGAGCGGTGGGACGGTCTGCAAAGTAATTCGGATTGTATATTAGCGGCAATGATAATACCTCGCCTGGGTAAAAAAGAGGTCGATCAACAATGAATAGATAGATTTTGCGGCCGAGTTTGGCCGCGGAGGTGGACATTTTTAGAATATGCAATTAGTACCGAAAACCATCGAATTATACGTTCCCGACACCTGAAAAATAGACACATGTAGAAAGTGAGAGAAAAATAGCGAGATTAAGATGAAGATAGAATGTAGTACAGAAGAATAGCGAAACGATACGTCGTGTAAAGAGGGAGGCATTTTTAGTGTGTGTAAAATAGATAAATAAAAATGGAAAGGTGAAGCGAGCGAGAGAATCAGACACGTTAAAAATGATTGGCGAGGCGATAAATTAACTCTATACATAAGCATGCGTACTGAAGGCTTCTCTTGAATTTTGGCACCGTCACTGATGCTCGGCTCGGGGGTCGTGCTGGAGATCCGATCGGCCTGCTCCAGTAGGCGCGCATTCGCCCCGCTAATTGGACTGTAAACTGGACGAACAAACTCCTGTCCGTTCTTCCATTGCATCATCGCCGAGTGCGCCGTCTTGTCCTTCTACATGCAGCATACACATGCTGAATAATGTGCATGACGATTTTTTTCTTTTTTTTTTTTTATCATGACGCGGGGACACGAGCAACCGGAGTATCGCTGATCGATCTTACTATGAGCTCCGGTTGCTAGTGTTCCCGTGTACGGATATGGGTGTGCAGTGTACGCAGAAAAATATCGCATAAAGTAGTTAAAAAATAATGAAAAATTATAAAAACAACCATGAATGAGAAATTAAAACAACACTGCAAACGTGATCGTTGAGGATCAAAGGTGGAGCAGCAAAGGTGTGGCAACAGTAAAAAAAAAATGTCCTTCCACGATGCTTCGCGTATAAGTTTTCAACGAAAGGTTCTCGATCTGGGCACGATAAATTTCACGAGCATGACTGTGAGAATACAAAACAAACAATTGGAGATGTCTCACCTCGCTTAGATCGATGACTTCGCCGGTTACCTCGTCGATTACGTCCCCGTAACTTTTACCCGCTACCGAACACTTGTTAAATGTCATTATATTTTGCGTCAGGGTTCCCGTTTTATCCGAAAATATATACTCTATTTGTCCGAGTTCCTCGTTAAGCGTTGTAGTCCTGGCCTTCGCGTGAGTGTTCGTCGGCGCGTAGTACATTTCCTCGTCCCAATTAATGAGAAACGACTGAACGAATCTTATTACTTCGACACTCACGTACAAGCTTATCGGTACGACCGTGTTTAGTACGATCGAGTAGGAGAAGAAAACGAGAAGCGCGATAACCGTCGCACCGCCCAATGGCTCGCTGGGCACGAGGGAGTCCCACGGCAAATACACTTGGAAGTAACGGCCGACGAGGCTCTCCCATATGCCACAACCGATCATGCAGAACAAACACATCGACAGTAGGAAGAAGACAATCCCTATTATGAGGAGATTGAGCAGTCTATCTATGGATGTTCTCTTGAATTTCGTCTTGCCAGAATTTTGCATGAGCTTGGTGTCCCTGCCAGCAAAGATCACCACACCGTAGCACCATTGCGTGTTCCTCAGCACGCAGCCTCTCAATATTATCTTGTCGTTGTCCAGCACGTACCTGGAAAAACAAAATTACAAATTTCAATTTCATTCTCGCATCCGTTTCCTACGCTCTCTCCCACTGTAAATCCCATCACAGCTAATAAGTACTTGCGATCCAGTAACGAATAAAAAAAAAGGCGGAAAATGGAGAGTTCTTTCATAAAACTTGGCTGTTATATCTATTTATCTATCTATCAATCTATTTTAACCCTGCCGTAAGAGCCAAAGTCTATGCTCTTTATGCGCAATAAAGAAATATGTTTGCATTTTTTACATATCGAATGTTAAATATGCTGTATATAAATGTTAACGCTTGCGTTAATCTCTGTATCTGGTATTGGCTCTCAAACGACCGCTCCTAGAGCTTCATCATCAATAAATGATAATAATAATATATCCCATCACTGTTCGGCCGTTCGTATGATAAAGCCTCGTTGATCGTATGCATTTTCGTACGCACTTGTTACCCCTCCACGTGAGAGTCCCATCGAACTTGTTCAGTAAATTGTTGGGCGTCTCGCAAACGATCTCCCCGTCGAACTCCCCGACCAATTCGTTGTTGTCCATCATCTCCGCCGTTTCTATCAAGCACTGCCGACATTTTAGATTCGTCTCTCTGCAATAAATTCCTTTGCGTTAGCCGTCCGCTCGTTGGCTAATTTTTGTTCCCCTTTCGTAAGAACACTGGACAATGTATATGTTTATGACACATTGTTTACATACCCATCGAGTTCCGCAGTCTCGATATAACAGAGGCCATTTGGTTCGCTCGTCGATAACAGAAGAACGTCAGCCGCGACGAACTGATCGTTTTCCATTCTAATGACATCCCCCACTTGAACCTGAGACCATTTTTCCACCTTCAGATTCGTACCCCGCAGGGTTTGTGATCTCCTATTGTTTACTTGTGAATCACTGCTGTGTCGTTGCTGCAAAAATAATTAGATTTAAAAAATATTTTTTATCTTTTATTATTACCCGAGTTCTGACGAAGCTGAAAAATGTATGTGAGCTTATTGTTGTTACTTACAAAGTCGTCATAGGCATCTTTGACGGCAGTGAGCGTGAGCACCCCGATAAGAGGTATCGCTGTGGTGATGGGTGTGAGGGAGGATATCGCGGGTATCATCTGAAGCACCAGCAGGCATAGGAAGTAGAAATTGGCGAGTCGTTGAAATTGCTCAAACAAATTCAATGGCAGGAACGTCAGAACCGAATACTTGGACGTTTTGATGTAGTTGTTCTGCGGAAGGAGATAAAGAATATCAGTGCGCTTATTTGCCGACAAACATTGCGATGGATTTATACTTTTTTCGTGCAAAAAAAAAAAATCAATAAAAATCAAAGAATGTTTCCGGCGATTGAAGTTGTGAAAATAGAAAATTGCGTCTCAAACGGACTTTCGGATGGAAACACTTTTCCAAAGCCAACCCAGCACGCACGCGTTACGCAAAATAACCGTAATTTTGTGTCTTACCGCATAATTAAATTGTGAGTTGTATTCGCGATTGTTCGCGCGGATCCGCCTCTCCGTTTCTGGAAAATAGAAAGCAGAACGTTAATTCAGGGTTGCGACAGCTTTACAATAATCCTCCGCATTACTCACTCCACGCATGATAGTACGAAAAAAAAATTATTCGCGAAATCTCGCAAGTGATGTACTCGATGATTTCGTTTTATAATCGGATTGGATCTTCCACAGCGATTGCCACTCGCAACTTGGTCTAAGAATGAGATGCTCGATTCCGAGCCGAGGTGAACCCGAGCCGCACCGCAAATAGCGAGTAGGCGATTTTTAAGTATTTTAAATTTTCAAGTATAACGTATCTCAAGGAACAGAAATTTACTGGTGTAGCGGAAAATCTCTTAACGACATAAATGATCTAAAGGGTATTAAGAGCAAATGAAATACTACGGTCAGTGATAAAAACTTCAATCAACGTTTTCACGAACGGTGGGATGTAACGTCGAAAGAAAAGTCTCATCGAAAACGGATTAAATGTCAGCTTTCGATTACACTTTTCTTTCGATCGTAGATGCTAGCATCCGTAAAAAGTTAATTAAACTGGCACCAACTGAGCCTGGGATTGGTGGAGAAAGCGAATTTACATGCTCTAAAAAAGTAGCAAATATCGCCTAAAAGATTATTCTCACTTCTCGTCGATACATTAGTATTATCATTATTATTATAGTTATTATAGATATTATTGATATTATACTTATTATTGTTACTGTTATTATCCACGGTTGCCACGAAATTCTCCAACTGGAATTCCCTGACTTTTCCCGGTTTCCCAGAGCAAAAATATAAATCTTCCAGTCTACCGATCAGGGTAGAAAAGAACGATTACAAATAACGTAAAATATAAGATATAATAATTGTTAATACATTAACCTCAGTTCACAATATTAAAAGTTCCCAACGCAAATATCACTTCATAGTCATATATATATGCTGTATATAGTCGACAAGTTTGCGGAAACGGAAAATGTAGATGTGCAGCAGAGAATCAAACGAAAAACATCAGATAAAAAAAAGGTCCAACGTTTAAAAAAAATTCTACGACTTTTCCAGCTCCCTGCAAATCCCCTGACTTCACCCTGTTGTACAGGTTTTCCAGGTCCGAGGTAACCATGTTATTGTTATCATTGCTGTTATTATTATTATTGTTGTTATTTTTATTATTATTATTTCGACTAGAGCACTCATCGTAATAGGACAGCCGGCTCTGTCGTATCCGTAGGGGAGAGCGGGGCAAAATGGCACAGAGGGGCAAAACGGGATTATGAGCCAAAACGCAATTTTCCAACAATCTCTAGATATTGGCAATGGTCGTCCGCGGAGCAAAACGGGGTTGAAAATCCGGATGTACCATTGGGACAAAATGGGGCATTTAAAAATCATTGGAACATTGAGTTTTGCCCTCACCGTCCCGTTTTGCCCCACTTTCCCCTAATTTGTCCGTCGAAATTGACGGTGAGTGGTCGCAAATTAATTTTTTACATTCAAAGTATATAAATACGCACGCAGCGGCGGGACTGCGAAGTGTGCGATGCAATATTCTCCATCGTGCGGGTTACAGACTCACCGCTTGAAAAGAATACGGTGCTGCGGCCTATGCACTCTGTGGCCGGCGGTGAGTTCGGCGGTGCCGACGAAGAGCTCGTCGGCGTCGGTCGGTAACGGTTACCCTTCCAAACGACGAGCTTCCCGAGCACGGTGAGCAGAGACTCCCGAAGCGTGCTGTGCCTGCTGCTCGGACCACCCAGGCTGCTGGTGGAGTCCCTGCTCTTCGAGCATTCGGCGGCCGGCTCGAGCTCGTCGCAGGACGATGGAAAATTCACGACCACGTGAGTCGCCTTTGACGCTCGCTGCTGCTGCTGCTGCTGCTGCTGCAACTGTAACTGCTTGTTCTTGCTTTTTCGCCGCTTTCGCTTCTTTCGACGCGTTCCTGCGCCGGCGACGACGTCTCCCTGGACGACGCCGACGCTCTCGCTGTTCGCTCCACGGACGTCGCCAACGCCGCTCGTCCCGCGACTCGTCGTACCCTCGTCGAGACCGTCATCGTCCCTCATCTTCGGGCGGGCGACGAAATCGCGAGATTGACAATTTCGATCCGATCGTTCATCGAGAAGAGAGAAAGTTCGGTGGTTTTTTTTTCTCATTCCGATACATTAAGGCGTTCGAGGGTATCGTCGACAACACGCGCTATCTCGCGTTTGACAAAAATTCTATATAGTTTTGTCGCGGATTGAAAAAGAAATAAAATTGATAATGAAATGTGTCTATGCCGATCCGTAGCATTAATGTTTGTAGGATTGTCACTGTCAGTGTAATGCTGGATATAATTTTTTTTATACCAAAGGACGGACGTAATAGTAATTTGTGGTACAAGTGTGGTAAAGCAAACTTTATACACGCTTGACGGTCCGCGTATAATGTTCGCTACACGGCACTAGTATCGCATGATTTTTTTTTTGTAATGAATGCAGGCGAAATGCTCCTTCGTGCCTGTACTTTACGTACGCTCAAGCGTGCGTAAAGTACTTTACGTACGCTCAAGCGTGCGTAAAGTACTTTACCTACGCTTGAGGGGGCGTAAAGTAAGATCGGACCGATGTGCGCATGGGCCGGGTATTTGTAGTACACTCGACTGTAAAACGCCACTTTAGCCACTCTCTGCAGACACGAAAAGTAACGCTTTTCATGGATGAGTTACAAAAAGATATTTCATGTCCTTTTCTTTCTAACTTATCGCGAACATTTCACAAGGATTTTTTTTTCATCACTGTTAGTGGCCAAAACTTACAAGAAGAAATCCAAACTAGCAGATCGACGGTTAGGCATCCATAAAAAAAATATTGCATATGGCGCTCGCAATAAAATTTTTGTCAAACGTTCCGAGATATAATCACGTGGAGAGCGACGAATGGGAGCTCCGTCGCTCTGCCGATAAGTACGGGACGCGTCGGGCAAAGTGTGACCTCCATTTTGGACTAATAAAAAAAAAAAAATTTCATCCCGCTAAAATTCGTGATTCGTTCCGCCTGTTCGGCCCATATCCATATGACCGTACGGATCACCGTCGAAAATTCTGACGAAGCTCCCATTCGCGGTATCCTCGAAATAGTCGACGTGGCGCATGGAACTCACCTCGAAGACCTCGAGTTCCAGCGTGTCCACCTCGACGTTCATCGCTATCCTACGCAATAACTATATTATTATTCTCGCATAAAGGCGAACCCTCTACCTCGTCCTCGTCGTCATCGTCCTCGCGGCAGCGTCGACCTGCCGACGAGACCGGTCTCTCGTCGCCCCTTACATTGTTCTCTCCGCGTCCGAGTCCCTCGTCACCTGGCATCACTCGCGATTATCACGACATCAGGCCCCACCGTCGGACGATTTATCCCTCTTTGCCGCAACGATCACGTCACGACGGCAACTACGCTGACCGGTTGTGCTCCTCTTCGCTTCTACGCTCCTCTTCGGTGTCTCACTTTTTTCATTATCCTCAACGACACTCGTCGATTTACGTGCTTTCGGCATCGTATTTGTATTATTTGTGTATCGCGAGATCGTCGAGATCGGCAAACTTTTCACGCTCGAAATATTACATCGATTACTTTTATTTTCTTTATTTTCGCGTTCCTCACTTCCGTCTCGGCTTCGATCCCATTATCATCCTTATTATTATTCTTCTTCTTCGTTCAGTGTTATTCGGTAAAGCTATCTCTTTCCATAGTTCGAGATCACTCCGTCAGGGTGTGCAGGGGAGCGGAGAGTGCCTTCTGCAAGATTATGCTTGGTTATGTTCGATCCGAGTCGTCGTACTCGATGACTCGACTGTACCGGAAGGACTGCCGTCCTTCCGGCACAGTCGAGTCAATCGAGTACTAAGTATTCACCAAAGAAACATTTTGTGCGCGATTTGAAGATGCGCCTTCAGGTTGTACAGATTTGAGGTTAGATCTTAGTCTGCGGTAGTTTCGCGTTCGAAGCGCGTCGACCATTTGTTTGATGTGTTGGTACTCGCATTGCTCGGACCGGACCGAGAGGACTGCGTTGACAAGTGGATTTTTTTCAACTATCGAATTACGAATTTAATATCCAAGAGAACATCGGGTTTACGAGAACACGCGGTCAATTGAGTACTAGAATTTCACAAAAAGAAGATTCCGTGCGCGATTTGAAGATGCGCCTTAACCGTTTGAAACATACTTCCTTTTACAAGTATGAAGTTTCAAATACCCGAATACAAATCGGTTGGTTATCAATGCATTTTTCCTAAATCCAAAGAGGTTTATCACCGTGCTTCGCACGGTGTTTCGCAATGAAGAGTTCATGTCGTGCAGATTTGAGGTTATAACTAAGTCGACGCTAGTTTCGCGTTCGAACCCTGTGGACATTTTTTCGTATATTTTTACTCGGATTACTCGGACCGGTCCTCGAGGAATAACTCGACGAGCATATTTAAAAAAAAAAAAAAGGAACGAATCGCGAATGTAATAACCGCAAGCGAGCATCAGGTTTACGGAGACACGCGGTCAATCACTGAGGCACGTGACGTGTCGCGGGGATACACCTTTTTGAAAGAAAGGATCGAT
Organism: Amblyteles armatorius; assembly: GCA_933228735.2. Lineage (NCBI taxonomy): Eukaryota > Metazoa > Arthropoda > Insecta > Hymenoptera > Ichneumonidae > Amblyteles > Amblyteles armatorius. The sequence continues at coordinate 10,563,489 of OW121690.1, forward strand.
AATCCTGAGAGAGAGAGAGAGAGAACATATACAATGCACGAGAGGATCAAGTCAGAGGCTCGCGTGTCGCTGGCTCCCGCCCGAGGGGAGACACACGCGCGAGGCGGTGAAAGTCGATTGGACTTGCGGAGTCAATCGTCGGACAGATGAATTATTGGTCCGGGCAAGCGAGTTCAGTTCTTGTTGCCGCAAATTGATACCAATACGGCGAAAGAATGAACGCAATAAAAATTCAACGTCCATGCTTTATTCTGAGAGCCGTGCGTGTCCGTAATATGCGTCGAAGCACCGAGTCCAACCGCATCGAGCTCGAACAAGTGCGACGAACCTAAACGAGAGACTGAATCATTATTCGCGCCCCGAATCCTTTAACGACCCCCCTCCAGTATTGTAAACACGGAAAATAATAATAATAATAATAGCGAAAGTAATAATAATAATAGCAAAAGTAATAATAATAATAACAAGAATAATGATACTAATAATAATAATAATAGTAATAATTTTGAAGTGTGTGTCGCGTTAGTCTGTATATGTGACCCGTGAGTGAATGTATGCGACCGTACGCGATTTCAAGCACGAGTAACGATCGGAACCGTAGTAAGAGATTCGCCCTTTTGCACCTGGAGAGCCACGATTCGGATAACAAAAAAAAGGTTACACCTATTGGTATGAAATACTCCACTCTTTCTCCCTGCCCCCTCTCTTTGTATCGTCGACAGTCCACGGAGGAGCGTTAGCACGACGAGGACAGTAGGCGTCGGTAGGAATCTGGCACTTTTTTTTTTTCGAAGACGATCGATCGGGCAATTTTACTGGTTCACCACGTACACCGAACGTACGCCGAATGACGCATAATAACAGAATAAAAATAAATAAAAATAAAAATAGTTCCCGTGTTTACTTTTACTCGAGATTCGTCACTTTTTTTTCTATTCGTTCCCTCTCTTTCTCTTGATCTTTACCGCATGTTTTTTTTCTCCCGACTCGACGCGGCCTTGTTATCGGCGAATCGGAATAATCAGCGATTAGGAACACACCACGAGACCGAGGAGAGTCGAGCTCTGGCCGAATGCGTGGGGGGATGCGTGCATAGCTGCCTCTACGCCTGGTCCGTCCGTTCGGTCGGTAACGCGTACGACTCTCGCTCTCCCGAGAATCCACCCCTGTAACAATTGACTCGTGCGCCAAAGCCACCGAGTCTATGGCCAACGCGTCGCACGAACGTTCTCTTTTTCTTCCTCCTTCCTACACCCTCCTAACGACCCCTCCACGAGCTTTTCGGCTACGTATTATTTTTTCTTCTCACCCGTCAAGACAACCCGCACCCACTTTACGAATACGTCGTTTTTATTTTTGTTAACTTTTTTTTTTACACGTCAACCTTTTACGTGGGCAGAGCGGCGACGGGGCTCTGACTGAATTCGTATATTTAGAGCACTGTCCGTACGTCGACGACGATTCAGCACGTTCGCGAATCTTCCTTCATTTCACTTCGTTGGCTCTTCGCCCCTCGTTATTTTTTTTTTGGTCTCGTGTTGACTGTTCTCGTATCGGTTCCCCCGACCCTCGGTGTTCATCGTTCTGCGCTCGTGAGACTTCGCCCGACTCGCGCCGTTCGCAGTCTAGAACACTCTCGTCAATTCCGTCGGTCCTCGATTCGATTCACCTGTGCTTTTGGTGTGTCTTTTTTTTCTTTCTTTTTTTTTGTGCGTTCTTTCCTTCGTTTTTTCCGATACGGTCTCGCGACAACACTGAACGGGAACACAAGAATTCCGCACCGAGCTCTGAAAGCTGAACGACGGGGTCGCAACTGTTCAACGAGGACGACGATCTAACGTGGATCGCCGCGGCGGTGGCGGTAGCAGCAGCTGCCGCAGCTGCTGCTGGGTGAGACTCGGAGGTCGCGAGGTTCTTCGCGACGACGGACGGCGCCACCCTCGTTCGCCCGGGTAGCCTATATGCAACTCGTCGGCGATTTACCCGCGAATTTTCGAAACGCTCGCTCAGAGACGAGCGATGAGAAGATACGCTTAAAAATAATTTCGTGTGATACTTGTAATCCATATTGATAAATTGATAAAATGCGTTGAAATACGACTCTGGATTTATTGGCGTGAGCAGAGTTTCCGTAAATTCATTCATCCGTTCTCTGATCGAATGCGCGCGCAGATAGGTGACCTGCACGACTTTTGCACGTAAAACTAAGGGGCTGCTGGGACTTCCTGTTTTACCGACGGAACGAGGCGATCTCGTAGAATCGACTTTACATAATTAATATGCTACGCATATGCTTCGAATTCTCTACGAGTGTGTAAACTAGCTATAAACGCTTTAGCTTGCACTTTAATTTCAGTTGAAAACATTCAACAAATTGAGAAAATCGAATATTACGGATTTCCGCAAAAAACCCAATATGGCCGCTCAAAATTTTGCGATGTGTAGCAACCGGTTTTTCGCAAACTGCAATATTTAATTTTCTTAATTACTTTTACGTTCTTAATGAAAGCTGCACTGCACGCCGAAGCATTCTTGTCAATATTATAGTCCCACGTAATTTTATGCGTAATAAATTGATGTTCATACGTGAATTTAATCGGACCTCTTCGGCACGATATTATTAGGTAAATTAAAAGAAATCATCGAGTACCGAGATTAACGGAAATGCGAATGATGCGATACCTACCGATGTAAAATAATAATGTAAGGGCTCAATCGTTACTATATCGGTATTCTTACCTTCCACTGGACGCGTCGCCGCACTTCGAGACATCGTTCGATCTCTTCCCTCTCAATCGGATATCGCCAATACGTCCTCGCCGTTGGACGGAATGTCGAGATATGTGTAAATTTCTCGTTTCCCTGATTCTCCCGCCGGCAGCCACCGATTCGTTCGCTTTGTGAAAAATAGACGAGGTAACAGCGTTGACGGTTGATCTCGTTAGCCGAGAAGTTATTATCGTTTATCGTTGAAACTATCGTATCAGCTTTGTGGTCACCGCCAGCAGTGCCGCAGAAGCTCCCCCTTATACGTATTCTTTTCCTTCTCCCGTTCGCCGGTAGAAGGAACGGTCGTCGGCCGATTATCTTCGACCTTCCGGCCCAGCTCTCGGCTGATTGGTCGAGTTTAAGAAAATACAAAATATTCCGATCGTGGCTGTCGCTGCGAGCCGACGATCGGTTCAGGCACGTTTGTGACGATGGACTCGATCGGTACGATCGTCCACCGAGAAAAAAATACTTTGCTCCCGTTACCGATCCGGCGTCCCTTTTGTCTTCACCGCCGGACAGTCTGTCGTTGGTCCTTCCGGGATCTTTTTTGTTGCTCGTCGGGGCCGACGGAGGCGCTGCCGATCGTTCGACGATTTTTCTTCTCGACTCGGCGGCTCTGCCGGGACGCGCTAACGGACAACAGATTGCCCTGCGACGAGGCGACGACGTCAGGTCGGATATCTCGCCTCCCGCGAATAACTCGTCGACTCGGAGCCTGAGGATGTCCGGTTTGGGGGATTCGGGGGACACGCTGGGCTCGGCGTCCATGTAGGGTCACTCGTCACCGTCTCCCACGAATCTCCTCGTCTTCGTGACACGATCCTGCGCGAGTCTGCCACCTCGGCGGCCACTTCCGGGCGTCCCGGCTTTTCACCCTCGTACACCGAGACAGCTTAACCGGCCTGGCGCCTCCGACCTCCGAAATCCTCTTCCTCCTCCACTTCGAGATCCTCCTCGACGTCTTCGCTTTGGTTCCCCGCGCTCGCCCGGTCGCCGTCGTTGCTGCGACTCGCGGAGCCTCTCGACTGCTCGAGGCGTTTCTCTCACCCGGTGAATAACGACTCGTCGGCTGTTCACTTTGCTTCCCTCTGCAACGAGAATAAAGCGGTTGACATTGCATTATTTACATTCTGTAAACCATATACGATTTTGTGTTTATATACACGGGTATTTATATATTCTACCATTTCGACCTGGGTCTAACCCTTCTTTTTTATATGATTAAACTAACTCTCAAAAGGTTTTTAGCAGATTGTTTATTGGATTTAAAAAATCAACTTATTGATCGACACAACTGAAAAATCTTGGATCATATGTAAAAGATGCTAAGTGGACTTAAGCCCTTATTATTCCAAGTCCCTTTAAGCTAAATGGACTTAGGCCCTTATTATTCTACCCCCCCCCCCCCCCCCCCCCCCCCCCCCTCGATTCTTGACACGGCGACAGCGGCGCAATCTTTCTATATTATAGAGAGATTTCTTTAAAGTTCTTGTATAACATAATATGATTGAGAGTACGTGAAATACCGCTGTCGGTAATAAAACTGTAATCAGCTTCTTTCACAAGTGGTGGCATTTGCGATCATATGAGAAGTCTCGTCGAAAGTGGATATTGAGTCGGCATTCGGTGAGACGTTTTGTTCTGACCGTACGCAGCCGTGCAGAAAAGTGATTACGAATTGATTACAGTTTTCGATACCGACCGAGGACCGTCGGTAACGAAACTGTCAAATAAATCAAAGTCGGTGATGCAAATTTCCGACAAATAAATAAATAAAAAAATAAAAAAATACCAATACAACTCAAATCCAGCAAAGTCTTAATTTCCATCAGATCGACTCCGCAGGTAAAACAGTCAGCCCGTCGAACGCCACTCCGCTATCGGACTACCTTCGACATCCGAACGGTGTAAAATATAGCAATCGAATAAAGTCTAGCTACGATTATCGACCCTCTCCACCTGGAAGCACTTTGCATTCCGGCTTCGTTCGCCGATGATTTATGGTTTGATTTATCGTCGCGATAAGAATCCCCGTCGGTGAGCCGTAGCGTGCGAATTTGTCCCGAGATTTTATTTTCCCCTTAAATACGCGAACCGATGATAATCGAAGGTCTCCGTCGGCGTTACACGCCGCCGCTCTACAGCCAGCGAGCTGTAGCGATCGAGAACTCTAACGGACTTTCTGTCCCGGCGTTCGCTGGCCGTTCAACAGCTTTGCGTCGCAAGTAACGGGCATGAGCGAGATACCCGCGTGGACAGAAGTCGAAAGGCAAAAGAGGGATGCCCGGACACGAGGCCTACGTCAGTTAACCCTGATTAAGAATACCAAGGACGACGGATAAAGTCGAGAACTATAAAGCGTTTAGTCTCCGGGCCTTTAGTGTGGTTGTTGACGGATCTGCGCATGCGCCGTGCGTTTTCCGCGAAACAGACGACGAGTTACGGAAATCTATTTTACAGCAGGCGGTTATGTTTTGTACTAAAACGTAACGGTAACAAGCCAGGTGGTGGCATATCGCGTAAGATTACTCGGGAACGAACGCTCGATGCACGGTCAATCGCGACGCCATACCCTTGGCACCTAAAAACCATTATCAATTCAGTGAGGAGCGCGCGCGTCCCTCGGCCCGACCTCTAACCCACCCCGGCCCATTCCCACACCCCTCCCCCCCCCCCCCCTCCTCTCCGCCGGTATACACCGGCTTTCCAGAAAAAGTTTTCCTGCCAAAGCCCTGACGTGTACCGGCCCGGCGCGCATGTTCGGAATAAACGAAGCAGCCGACGGGATCACCCGAGGCTCAATGTCAAAAACAAACTTTTTCTCGGCAACGCAATTTTTTTCTTTTTTCTACGAATTACCATAAATTTTATACATTTTTGCTTCGTCGCTTCGGTGCTTCGTCGCACTCAGAGAATTTCGCGTAATTTATTGGTTTTGCAAGGGGAAGATTCGTTGAAAGAAACAGTTAAGATAATGTACTTTTTTTTTTTTGGGTGTCACAATTTATATCGAAATTTTCGCAAAATGCAGCGAGCAAGAATGATCATAGAAAAAAAAGTCAATGGAAAATTTTTAATTTTTGAATCCTCTCGCCGACTCGTGCCGAATTCGATACCGAACAACCTCGGCCGGAAACTCGGCTGGAGTGCAAAGTTTTGGACGCACGAACGGCGGAATTTTTTTTTTTTTCATGACGCAATTTATGCAAGTTTTGGAACACTCTATTCTATTCTATTATACAAGTTTTGAAAAATTCCACTCTATTCTATTATCCAAGTTTTGAAATACGTAACGAAAACATTCGCGTGAAAATTGCGAAAATTGTGTTCTAGAAATAACAAGTATTATTGCGTTGTTTGAACACAAAGCTATCAAAAGGAAGCGAAATAACTGTTCAATTATTCCGTCATTGTCGAACCGTGTACGAAACGGACGTTAATGTCCACCTACGAGCGTCAAAGAAGCAAGGAACGGTGACCGTTCGAGAGCCGCGCCAATGTCCGGACGTCACAGTAAAAAAAGGCATCAATATTTCTTGCCCACAAACGACCACAATTCTTTTCATGTTAATATTACCAAAAAAAAAAATCATGTCGATTTGACAAAAATGTCTGTCAATTTTCCGAAGATTTTTTGTAAAATTACCAACAAAATAATTGTCGACGGTTGTGGACAAAAAAGTTTGTTAAATGCACAAATCTTTTTTATCGTATTTAAAAAATACTTTTAAAAAAATGTCCTTCGAATTACATATTGATTCTCGAAGCGGGAATCAATCAAAAAGACAGACCGTCGATAATCCGATATAAACGCATAATAAACATCTCCAGCCGTGTTCCACAAAAATTCTCGGGGTTTAATGATTGTATCGCTAAAATGTACGAAAAAGCACGATTGAAGTCACATCGGAATTCTCAGGTACGTGCAGAGACGGGAATAAATCAGAGATCGGTTCGCAGCGAGCGGCGATCGTTACGTAACAACACGCATTACCGTGATCTTCGTCACGCCACTGTATCGTCGAAAGTTATCGCACAGGCATCTCTCGCTCGATACTTGCCGGTTGTGTCGTCCGTGGCAATTATCGTCGCGAATGGTCTGGAGCTGCCCGGGGCGAAACGCAACACGTATACGTACAATAAAACAAAAAAAAGTTGATCGACCGAGATAACAAACAAAAAGTTCGTGCAACGAACGATCTCTGGCAGACTTTAATTTCGAAGCCGCAATAGTAAACCTCCGTGTTACCGACGCGCATGCGCACTCGCGAAAGGCACGCGCCGAAATTTCCACGCTCCTCGGCTTATCGCACTTTTTATCTTATCCGGCGTTTCTTTTTTCCTTTCTTTCCTTTATTCTGGAAATTAAAAAGCTCTTAAAGCCACCGACCGCCTGCTGAAAACGAATTATCGTCATTTCGTCGTTACGAAATAAACACGCCAAAAAAGGGGCTTGGTAATTAGGCTAATTATTCCGGGGCGAACGCCTTTCACACGAATACTATACGACTTATATATATATATATATTTATGTATATGTATATATATATGCAATTAAATAAATTACAAGAATAATGATATCAGGCGGTAAAAGACTTCCATTCACTGCCACGCGAAGGTTGACTATAAGGTTGAGTATTACGAAAAAAAATACTATCCATTCTTTGTATTATGTGCGCGACTTCAGGGTATTACATCGATAAGCCCCGCGACGTGCCACGCTATAGTTCAACGGCAGCAACTATCGTTGGGCGTGAGAGTGGCCAAGCGAAAAAAAAGTACATATATAAATAAATTTATATATTTTTTGTTATACTATTTTTCTTGTAATTTATTTAATTACATATATGTATATAATTAAATAAATTACAAGAACAATTATATGGGCGGTAAAAGACTTCCATTCACTACCACGCGAAGGTCGACTATATTACGGAAAAAGCTATCTATTTTTTGTAACATTTACGCGGCTTCAGGAAATTACATCGATAAGCCTTACAGCGTGTCGCTATAGTTGAACGGCAGCAATTGTCGTCGAGAGTCAGAGTGGCGCAATGAAAAAAAAAGATGTTACATCAAATTCAACCGATTGTCTAAAAGAATAAAAATATGAAAACAACAAAATTGGTTCCGCCTAACGTGCGTAAAATTCGCTCATTAGTATTGCATAAGACCCGGGTGGGTGGACCGAGGGCCGGGTCTTTTATCCTAATTGGAAGGCATTTATTAACAAAGTTCCAGAGAGTCGCGTGCGTAGACTCACGATAAACGGCAGGAAAGCAATGAACGAGTGAAAAAAAAATGTTAATGTCTGCATATCTGCTTTCCTGCATTAAAAATAGAGTCTTCCGAAAAATCAAGACACCTGTCCTCTCGAGGTTCCGTTATCTCCGTCTGTGCGAGATACACGGGGCTTTTTTTTTCAATCCTCGAATAGATACGCGGCCGTCTGTAATCGGACAAATCAGATTCGCGCTCGCGGTTTCGTCTCGATTCCGCGGATACGAGCCTGGCAACGACAGCGACAATTTTCCTCCGCATAAGAACGTCTGTGTAGGGAGAATAATTTTCTCCATGCACAGGGGAGAACGCGACAATGCCGAACGGCGGATAATGCCGAACACCCAGTTTTAAACGGTCCGATAAATTGCTCGAACGAAACACCACACAATCGTCAGACAAAATGAAAAAGATTAACATTGATACGGGCTTCTCAGGTTGAAAACGACAATTTGGACGCTCATCTAACTTTCATAACTTAAAAGACCCACATCGATCTTTAAAAAAAACAGTCATACGATTTCACGCGAGAAATAACTGTTCTAATGCCAAAGGACGACGAAAGTGAATAGATAAAAAATAAACATGTTTCTGAAGAGGATCCCGATCGGGGTCGAAACGTAAATCGAGTCTCCTGAATGAAAGCCTGACGCAGAGGATGACCGAATTAAAAAATTACAAAATTACCGTTCCAAAGTCGCGGCGAGTAGAAGAAAAGTAAATCGGTAACGTTATAAGCCGAGTGCAGAATGAGAGTAACTTCGCGGTGGAAATACGTGGAACTTGTATACTTCGTGGCGATACGAACTATCTACGAATACACCTTTTTTTCTTTTTCTCGACGTTTTTTTCTTGCGGTTAGAAGCGAATCAAAAGATCACTTTTAACTGCAAATATATAAGTTCCCGCTCAAACGTCCGCCATTACTCCGCTCTCACGTACAATCCTGCAATCGCTACAAATCACCTACAATCGCTCGGCCAATATTCGTCGAATGTACTTTTGTCGCCGTCCAACCGGTAGATCAGCACGCACGCTTATTTCTCCAGCTTTCTTTAGCCTGCATAATACACGCACACAGCTATATAGAAGTATCGCACAGTATACATATGTATGTGCATGACGTGACTATGAGGCGGCTGACTGGGCGGCTTGTGTGAGATTGCCGCTTCGATTATGCAACTATCGACCTAGAATAGTTTCAGTTCTCTCACGTCGAGCGAGACACGAGGGGGGAGCAAATACGTTAAACCGTCTAAAGCAGCGCACCTCTGTAAGTTACATCCGATCCCGCTTCGCCTCTAGCAGCAGAGAAAAATCATGCGCCAAAAGCCGGCCACTTTCGTCACCGAGATGATCGTATCGATGATCCGATTTTTCACTCGATAATGCAGTTTCCGACTTTACCGCGCGAGCCGAGCCTCGGCGTGTCCCGGCGGTCTACGGTCCATGTCCGGCGTTCCATAGGAACCGCGTCTGCGACAATTCTTCGTAACAGAGCCTACGACCCGTCGCTGCGAGACGAGAGACGCGACTTTTGCCTGCTTATTCCGGCAACACGCTGCCCTCTTATTTCACAAACACGTGCAAACACCCACTTGTTATTTCGTAGTGCGATTATTATTCAGTCACTCGTTATCATCGCTGAGATCGTTGACGAACACAGATCGCGTGTACATTTTTATCCGGGCTGGCGGATGTAGTTGCGAGAGATAGCAAACAACACCGGGACCGTGTCGAAGCACTGGTAGCGATTTTTTTCCTTTTTTTTTTTTTTTAATCACTATCGCCAGAACGATTTTATCTCTTATCGCCCGAACTGCGATATCGATTTTTTTTGTTTCGATCGATTTTCTTTTCGCGTGCAAAATGCAAACAACGAACTTATCAATGTAAGAGAAACGATGCGATCGGTGCCGTCACAGAGTCAATTCGGTCGCGCCTTCAGAGGCTATCCGTCGTGTAAAGTGGGAGTTCTGCGATACAAATGTACAAGTTTGCGATTGCTATAAAAGTTTCAAGTCTTGCGACAAAGACCGAGCGAACCGCTCGTAGGCCAGTGTCGCTCGCGACTGACTGACCTGTGGATCGCACGCGCGATGGAAGGTTCCTCTTTTCTTTATTCCTCGCTATAGCGCCGCCACCGATGGTGCTGCTGCTGCCGCTGCCGGCCTCCCGCGCGTTTGCACATCGGTGCGAGCGGCTCGTCGCTCTCGCCGGCTCGCAGACTCGCGCCGTGCAGGTTTGGCATTGTACGAACTGCTGATATGGATTGCATACTGCGTCTAGCGCGAGAGATAGGTAAAGTCGAATTTATAACAACCTCGGGGAATTAACTCGCACCGAGGGGGATTATGTACGAATAACGACGTTATTCCCTCGACGATAATCGTGAAGCAAGCAACCCGCCGGGCCGTCGGGCGCTCGCGAAACGATATTCGGCATTTCATCAAAATGTCGCGCTCTGACATTTCCCACGGGCATCGGGGCGAATCTTACCTCCGCGTACGTACCGTACGATGTTCATGGTCGCGCGGCCTATCTGGGCCGTGTCTATCGACACCTCAAATGAAATTTTTTATCCTTCCACCGCCACTTTAGAAAAATATTTTTTACTTCTTTTCTGTTTTCGGAAATGTTGTCTTCAATTTTTGACGATAAATGTTGTAAAAATGTTGACGTTTTCGAAATACCATGAGAAACGGTTTTCGCATATTTCGAAGCTTGAAACCGCCGAGCAAGGAGTTTTGGCTGGCTCGCGGGAACGATGGCTGTTTGCATATTGGATACAATTGCGAAGAAGCGAGGCTTACGAAGCCGAGGGCTTCGCGCTCTCGCTGACAAAGGGCCCTCCGAAGAGTGGGGGGCGTCGCGCGTACGTGCGAGAATGCACTCTATTAGAATCGTGAGACTTTGTGCGTTATCGCTGCTTAGACGCTGACGGTGTGACAAGCGATAAGGTGTCGCGAGCGGCTTCTCGGCGGCCGAGAGTGGGAAAAGTGTTTATCGGGCTCGAGGCTGCCGACTACAATCTCAACGATTTTCGATCGACGATAACGTGGGACCGTTACCATGTATCATATTGGGAATGTTGTCATGAAATTAAATATTTTTGTAAATAAACGTTATGTGTATTTATTTTTTTATTCGATGTACCGTCAAAAAGTTGAAGTTGATTTTCGATCGGAGATAACGAGCGATCGCTACAAATGTTGTAATGAAATTCAACATTTTTATGAATAATTGTAAATCTTAAAAGAAAAAAAAATTTAAGTTGATCGACATTGTTCGATGTACTTTTAAAAAATTGAATAAAGATAAAATTAACGTTGTATTCATAAGCCATCCAGTTTCATACAAATAACAAATGCTTCCCGGTACATTTACGAACCGCCAACGTGTGCACGGGTCACACAAAAGCTGTTGCGTATCTCTCGGGCGCGAGACTCGCGGCAGTTGTTATGAAACTTAATACTTTCGTAAATGAGCGTAATTTTTTTTTTTCATCCAAATGATTCGACGTACCTTAAAAAAATTGAATAAAGCTCAACTAGCGTTGAGTTTACGAGCCACGCAGTCCGGTACAAATAATGCACGCTTCCCAGTAAATCTATAAACGGCAAACGTGCAGCGTCACGCGAAAGCTGTCACGTATCTTCCCGTGACGCTCGTAACACACTCCGGGCTGTAACGGCTCGCGTGACCGCTGGAGTAACTTTCAGATGACAACAAACGCTTCCGTCCATCCGGCGCCGTCCGCCCGGTCACGTGGCGCGTACCCGCCACGATTCTCACGTGGAGTATCCGTAGTCGATATTTCTACAGCCCGTGCGCACTTCTGTGCGGAGAGCGGAATGTAAGTACGTCGGTACGATATTTCAAGGATCGATCGGCCGAGAGCCGTTTGATTGATGAACGAGCGAGCGGCGAGCGATAATTGCGCGCGGGCTCGCGTGCTGTAATTAATAGAAATGCGGCGGCGTGAGGGAGGGGGACGGAGAGGTGTGACAAGAGCGAGGAAGAATTAATGTACGTCCCGTTGCATCGAACTTTTTGTATTGCTTTGTTACTGTCACCGCCAATTTACCGTAGAATGGAACGACGAGCGATATCGTGTCTCGAGGGAAATATTTTTTTATTTTGTTTTTATTCCTCGTAACCGGTACAGTCTCATTCCCATTATACATACAGATATCATGCTCGCGGCCTGCTTCAATGTAAAATCGTTACGTGACCGAGTGACTGTGAGCCTCGCGGCGTTGAGTGCGAACTCAGCATCGGCTTGACTATACATCTATGTGTATATGTATATATATAATAATAACGCGGCGCTTGGCCACAAACTTTGGACGACCCTGTATCCCTCTATTTCGAGTATAATGCCACACTCATGCTTCAGTGATTTACCGAATGCAATGTATCGCGCTTCGCTATATTGTTGCAGCCGAGCGTTCGCGGAGATAACACAGTTGTACACGCTTCCTGATAAATAAAATGATGCACGTTAATCTACAAATGTGGAATTTTTTAAAATATATATGTTTGTAACTGTGAAATTATGTTCACGTAAAGTTTTGTGGACAGGGGGCAGCACCGTTGAGGGGTAACTGAGACGCTGTGATAGGCAAATAAGTAGGTGTGTTTAATTCGTGATCTGAGATCGATATTCCTTAAGAGCACCGTGAAGGAGCCAAGTACAGCCAAAATACAACAAAGCAACCTGAAACATCAGAAATTTACCTAAAAAAACGCTTCCTCTAGGAGGAATCATGAACAGTTGAAACTTTACTTTAATTATCTTGTAATTCATTTTTTTGATTATATTTTGACTGATTTTTATATATTTTTTTATGTGTGCATGGAACCGTATCCAATGTTTACCTGCATTACCGTCGTATCTCTGTCTGCACAATCATGCATCTGTACGATCCTTTTATGAGATACAAAATTGAACGTCTCAATAAAAAAAAAAAAAATGCCCACAATGTAGCTTGCCGAGCTCGTGACCGAACAGTCGCACGGCACAACACCGTGGTCGTTCTCACCCCCACGAGGCTCGAAGATCAGCTACCCGAGGACCGCGCAACGCCCCATTGAAGAGTAACGTTTAATTCAGAAGTTAATTTCGAGTTTTTTCAATCCGGACGTAGAATCTTCCGTGTCCTCGAAATCGTCGCGGCACGCAATCGCTAATTCAATATGACAAATAAACTCGAGTTGTCGAGCGTATCGACAGCCCGAAAGCCATGAAGTTCGTTTTTTACCATCGGGTCAGATCGGGGCCATCGATGCCGTTTCTTTTATAATTTATACAAAAAATAAATAAAAATCTATTTCCAGCGAAACGAATAGTACTCAAGATAGGCTTATCATCGAGACAGTCTGAAGGGCATCCCGGCCGTATAGATAAGACACCGACCGTGGAGTGCAGAAGTACCCATGCGTTCGCAGTCGTCGAGGTAGTTAATCATCGAATTGCCAAATCGATTTGCCCAATTCCACGTGCGTTCGAAGAAATTGGATAAGAGAAATTCCCGTTATCCGACTATCGCTGCTAACTGGAACAGATTGTCGGGGCGGGCGACGTGCGCGTTCTCGACAGGGCGATAGGCCAGCGAATCGTACCGAAAATAACGGAACGTAGGGAATGTGTTTACCGCGCGGAGACGGTAATCCCTTCCGAGACGGAAGAGGCGTCGTGCGGCGCGAGAGGGTTGGGCCGGAGATAAAGGCGGTAACGGGTGCGGCCGTCTGTCTCTTCTTCCTATCATTCTTTTCTTATACCTTTTCATTCGCGGAAAATAGAAACGATATACACTGTCCGACGACCTTGAATACCTTTCGCGGCTTAAGACGAGACGAGAGCGTTTCCTCCCCACCCGAACCATGCTCAGTCGGTAACAGAAACTGTAATGATTATTATATTCTTCAAAGCCGTTGATCACTTCCGGTTAGAAGCAAAATCTTACATAACACCGATATCAATGCAGTTGGGTGGAATAAACTCACTTTCGAACGTAAATGGTTGGCATCGCCCAACCCGGTCGGTAATGAAAAATGCGAATTTTTTTTCCACGAGTTTTTACCACTTTCGGTTAAAAGCTGATTCTTATGCGTGCGCGAAGCAAATATCAATTCAGGTTCACGTACGCATTAGCTTTTCAAGATGAATGGTCTGCGTGGGTAAGGTTTTTCTTGTTACCGACCGTGGTATTTCCAGCGCTTTCGGGGTCGACAGAGTCAGCCGGTAAGCTGGGAAGCTGGGAATGAGAAATGTTTCTACCCGAGTCGGAAGCAATTCAGTTGAGTAGTTTTTTACATTTTCAACTCAATAACGAGGGATCGTTACAAGAGTTGTCGTAAAATTTAATATTGTCGTAAATAATCGTAATTTTTTTTATTCAACTGTGTGGGCATTCGGAAAAAAACGCTCGATGAATAATGCTTTGAGGCGTCTCGTTATCGTCGCGACGTAATTGTGCGCCAGTTTAGCGGGAGAATTTTTTTTCCAAGTCTCCGCGTCGCGCCTGACTGACTCCACCGGCGACAATAGTTTGCACCGAAGTTGTACTCGCCCACAAAACGAGGGATTGTTCGAATCCGTCGATGACGAAATGTATCGGTTGCGAGGCTCGCTTCGGAACAGACGAGTCTGTCACATGGACGGAGAAAAAAAGATATAAAAATTTTACAGCGTGCGAATGCGAGGTAGAGATAAGGGTATAACCAAGATAGCGCACGGACCGGAGATGCGTCACTGCGCATGCGCCGAACGCGCCGAAACAGGCTGGGCGCGGACATCCTGCGAGGAGTGAGTAATTCCCGGACAGTGGAAATATAATCAGGAATGAGAAAACTCGCAGCTGGCAAACGACTGGCAAAGTTTGCGCGATCCCATCGAACAGCATACTGTCGAGTTCGGGTAAGTGGTGTGTGCACGACTCGTGTCGGTAAAGTAGTACTCGTCCGGAACACGACGAAGACGAAAGCCGAAAGCTGTTTACCGGAAACCTCAATGGCGCCGGAAACGATTTTCATTCTACAAAGTTTCTCGCTGAATGGGTCACTCGAACGTTATTTCCTTTCACGCTTCATTTCGAGACTAGATCCGATGTATTTGCCGAACAAACGTTTGATAAGAAAAAATTAAAGATTTTTCTTGGCGATTGCCATGTACTCTAAACGTTACGAGGGTCGCCGATGTTTCTGGGGCGAATGAAATTTATGTCAAATTCGTGCGATGTGAGGAATTAATGTGCATCACGCGACAATGAAACCACTACTCGGACGATCGGAGAAAGGGAGACGAAATACGGCAAACGGGGCATGGCGGGAACGCCATCGAAAGTCATTTGCCTGAAAGCCTAGACGTAGTCAAGAGCGGGAAGAGGAGAGGGGGGGGGGGAGGTTTAGCAGGGCCGCGCCTTACGACCTACCATCGTCATCCAGTGTTTTTATCAACAAACTATTTTCCCTCCAATGATACAATATTGATGACAACAATGATAATGTTTCTTACATACCGGTTTACCAATAATAGCACTTTTTATATAAAATGTACTACTAAGCGAAAATAACCGAATAGAACCAGAATAGAGAAACTAGCGCAATCAAAACAAATGAGTCAAGGTCGGCGGTAAAAAGCAAAGAAAACGGCCACGATTAAATAAATTAGCAGTGTCCTGATCAACAAACTATTTTTCCTCCGTTGATATAATAATAATAATAACAATACCGACAATAACAACAATGTTTCTTACATAGAGCCGGACTAACATTACCACACTTTGCATAAAATATACATAAATCGAACAGAAACAGAACGAAAAAACTAGCGCGGGTAAAATAAACAAGTCGAAGTCGGCGGTAAGAAGCTAAGAAAATTTATCATCAAACTATTTTTTCTCCGCTGAAATAATAATAATACCAACAATGACAACAATAATGTTTCTTACATACCACCTTCCCAATATTACTACATTTTGCATGAAAATATCCACAGACCGAAAATAAGCGAACAGAAACAGAACAGAGAAACTAGCGCGCGTATAACAAGCAAGTCAAAGTCAGCGACGAGAAGCAAAGAGAATTCCCATGATTAAATAATGTATCGCTCCGTCGGACACGCGTGACTCCCGAAAAGCAAGATCAAAGTCGTCGATAACGAGCGGCATAGAAACAATTAAATTATTCCGCATGTTAAATTAAGACGGACGATTAAAGCCTCCGTGGCTTCGAGTGGCTTCGGGCGTTCGACTGCGCGCGTCCAGCGACGAAAAGTTGCCCGACTGGCAATACGATATTTCCCGCTCAGACTGCGACGGGTTGAATCACGAGGATTCTCGAAACGCCAACAAACAAAATAGGGGAACATAAATGTAGTCCATGTGTGTATATATGTACAGCACATAACAAGAACAAGGTGCCGCCGCACGATGTTCGCTAATGGCCTCCGGAAGGGTGTGACACCACTAACCATCGTGCACAGCGGGATCCACTACAGAGTCGCGGGAAGCTCGTGTACACAGACGGCGTGAGATTGACATCGGAACAAAGATAATACAGCCTTCCGATCTAACTCGTACTATTTTTTTTTCTTTTTTTTTTTTTCTTTTCGAACACGCGTACACTGATAACATTATAATTGCAAGTCACGGAAGGAGGAGGCGTAGGAGATGTAGGATAGTGTTCGGGCGGTATGCACCGCGCCTGGATACTACTGTGTGCTGACAGGCTCTATATTAGGTCTCATAGCGGTTAACCTTTCTTAACGTAAATTGCATAGAGAGTAGCTGATGGTAGAGTGACGTTGCAAAGTACGCATACACACAGCACCGAGGCACACAGCAGGTGTACGCGAGAGAGGGGGGGGGGGGGGGGGGGAGGGGAGGGGTAGAGCAAGAGCTGGGCTATACCGAGGACTCTCGGCGTTACGCTAGTTTCTTAGTAGTCGGTAGTTGTGTCGTGCATCGGCGAGCTCGTGGTAAACCATCGGCTGTGCGTCGCACCGATTCGGCCTTGCGGATACGTGTGCGCAGTCGGGCAGACGCTGCGGGGAATAAATGACACTGCGTGTAATTCGTGTGCGAAACGACTTTGCAGGCTGCACCTGCAAAGTCTACGCCCGACTATCGATGATGTCGAACTGGCGACGATTACGCGTGCGAACCAGGGAAAGGGCAGCGACATTCGCCGAACGGGGAATCATCGACGTCGTAGTTGTGTTAGCGTCGTTAATGTTTCAGAGGATCGCCCGCTACTAGTATTTTTGTTGACGCCCCCCCCCCCCCCCCCCCCCCCACCCGCCGCCCCGCTAGCGAAGCTGGGAACACGTGACCTCGCACGCAATTTTACCGCCGCCAGGGCGCGCTGCCGCTGACCACCGAGCGCCGATCGGTTTTATCATTGACGTTACTTTGTATACTTCGCGGAATACGCGCGTTCGCAATTCCTGGCGATTGGGTAATATCGCTGTACAGAATTAGTCTCGGATTTACGAGCGTCTTGCTCTACTCGCCGCTCGCGGCGAGCGAGACGATTTACAATGCAAATTATTTGCAGGTTTCTTGGGCATTGCCGACTGTAATATACATTTTTTACATCAATGTTCGAACATACGTACAGGGATGAGGAAAGACCGACCGACGGCGAATTCGATTCGCCGAAGCTGCAGGAACGAAAAGCAAATGGACAAACAGTCCATTTGCCAGGCAGCGAGAAACTTAAAAAAAAAACCGGAGTTACATTAATGTTTTGAAATTTCATTTTACCCGCGCCGATTTTAACGAGTTTCGATAACCATTAAAAACTGTAATGATTTTCAGGTGGTTTTAGACCCAGGGTAAAAAATACTGAAGATTTTTATTGAAAAATTCTTTAGTGAACACAAGCGGTTGGCTCACTGTGTTTTTTTTTTTTTTTACTTATCTTCGAGACCGGCCCTAGGCATCACGTGACCAAGAAAGTGCACTCGGTCGGTAGCGAATGTCCCTGGCGGAAGTGGTGCAACCACAGATTCGGAGCTGCATCGTAGTCGCAGTCGACTCGTGCTGGTTAAGGAATGCACTTGCAAGTTGCGCGGTTATGACCAGACGCCGGGTGTACTGGTATGAGACCGATCGTTTTGTGCAAACTTTTAACCTTTATGCAACTCTGATTTGATGGACTCGTGCGATCGCCATGCAATTACAGGAAAGACGACGTGAAAATAATAGAGGTTATACGCGAGTCTAGAGCGAGTCAACATTTTGCACACCGTGCATTAGTCTATTTGCAGTTCGCCGACGGTCACCTCAGTTCCGTTAGGATTGTCATGAATTTTTATGGAAATTAAGAACTTTCATCACTTTTTGGGTCGTTTTAGACCCAGGATAAAAAGTACTGAAGGTTTTTCGTTAAAAACTCTTCGACGGACATACGCAGTTGGCTCACATCGGTTCTTTTATCTTCGAGCCTCGGCCCGTGAGG
This sequence comes from Amblyteles armatorius, assembly GCA_933228735.2. NCBI lineage: Eukaryota > Metazoa > Arthropoda > Insecta > Hymenoptera > Ichneumonidae > Amblyteles > Amblyteles armatorius. The sequence goes on from OW121690.1 coordinate 10,582,008, forward strand.
TCACGTGACCACGAAAGTAGGCTAGGTCGGCAGCGAATTTTCATGAGTTTCCATGACTGTGAAGAACTTTGATGATTTTTCAGGTCGTTCGAGACCCACAATAAAAAGGACTCAAGATTATTCGTTAAAAACTCTTCGGCGAGTACACGCAGTGGATTCAAAAGGTTTTTTTTTTAAATTGTTTATCATCGAGTCCCGGCCCGTGGCGCCACGTGACCACGAAAGTAAACTCGGTCGGCAGAGCGAGAGGGCGAGCTGTGTAACAAAGGCGCGTATTATATCAGTCGCTCAATGCTTATGCCGCGCTCGTCGTTTCGGAGAGCCTGCTGTTTAGCCGAACTCGACGAGAACCGTGGCAATTCGGCGCGTGACCTTCGCCAGAGGTCAGCCTGAATCAACCCCCGGTTTCCACAGGGCTCCCGACGAATTGTTCGAGAATAAGTAACCGCCGTGCCAGCACACTACTAACGACTGTCGTCGCGTTTCTATTATTCAAAAGCGTTATAGTCCGATCGACCTCCGGGTGTGCTTGCTTTATCCTCTTGTCACTGCTGCCACTACTACAACGAAACTGACCATGCACACGTACGAGACCCAAATCGTTACGCGGTTACTTGTAATCTCGTGTAACGGCCACCGATCAATTTTGTTTCGGTGAACTTACACGGGAACAATTATTACCACGATTCTCGTACTCGCGGCAGTTCCGAGATAATAACATTGTTTGTTTATTTATTTAATAAGGAGATGGGCATAATTACAAGGACGATAGGAAACCCATCGCTTAATGAACAATGTGAGAGAGATCCGACGCTTATAAATTGCAGACATTATCTTTACTTCACTCGGTGCGAAAATGGCAGTTTTACGCACGCTTCGTGTCCGTACAATCCCGTTTTCACACTTTGTGAAGTAAAATTTGGTACGATACTCGTGCGAAAACCTTTTTCTTAACTTGTGTGCAAACTCACACTCGTCAGAACAATTTTTATCGCACTAGTATCGCAAATTACTATCATCGCACTAGTATCGCAAATTACTACTCGACAACTTGTAAAGTAAAATTTCGTAGGATACTCGTGCGAAAAAAATTGTCTCAATTCGCGTGATTGCAACAGTCGCCTTCGGCCCGTGCCCAAACTCATACTCGTAAAAGAAAAAGTTTTATCGCACTAGTATCTTAAATTACTATTGTTTCATATCACGGAGATACACGGACTTCCGTTCTACGCTGAAAAGCATTACTTCCCAATTATAATCCTATATATATATCGGTATATATAAAAGTTAACGGGCGGGAAGTTCGCGAGGATCGTGGGAAAAAGAAGCATTTGCTGCGTCCAATGGCCACTGGATAATTAATCGAGAGCACATGGGCAGGTATAGCGCTACGATAAAAAAATTATACAATTAGCCGAGTGCGCTCGAGTGTACTGTAATCGTCTCCACTTTCACCACGTTATAATTTTTCCGGTGTTTAAGAAATTAAATTATTGTATTTCGAGCGCGAGAGTCTCTAATGTTGTGCATGCAATAGTTGTGGAAGATATCGACACGAAGAATCTCGTTCGATAAGCGGATTGTATCTTAAAAAATGTTTCTACAATCGAGCAGCTCCCGACTATCCCAGTCGTTTTCTCATCGATTGACTTCTCACAGGCTCGATCGACATGTGGACGATTGTGAAAAAATTCTTTTGACCGTGACACGCAACGTAAAGTGAATCTAAATCGTACGACTTGCAGCCTGTTATTACGTCAAACTTCGAGTCAGACTCGAAAGTTGATGTACACAGCACACGAACCGCAAATACATAAAGAGAAGAAAAAATGGAAAGTCGAAATTATGAAGGTAATCGCGCAAGAGTGTTAGCGATTACCGAAGAGTGAATAGCGATAGACCGAATTCGTAAGGTTCGAGCTACAATGTAACAATGTAACACTATGAGAAAACGGCGTTGAATAAAAAAATAGAATAATAATAATAGGAAACAATCGAAAGCGTATAAACGAGTTGATAATAATAAAAAAAAATTGCAAGAATGTACGCAAGCTGATAATAATTTGCTTCCTCGATACCGCGATCGATCTATCATTAAAGCATGCACGTCAGTAGTAGCTACGAGCGTCGCTCGGCCGACTGACCGAACGGTACTTTTCGACTAGCTACGAGACGTCTGCCGCGCCGACTGGAAGATGGGAAGGGAGGGTCTAGATAGGCCGGAGATAGAAAGACGATAGAACGGATCGTAAATTTGCCAGGCCATTTCATTTATACTACCGAACGAATTGCGTAGGAGGAGCGAGATCTTTTTTATGGGGACTCGACCTTGAGATAGTTCTCCCGTACAGTCGATACCAGTCAATTTTCAGATTGCAATCGCACTACATTGCGACGACAAATTTCGATGAGACAACAGAGAAGGGCTTGTGAAAAAAAGACCGGTAATGCGTGAGATTCGCACAGAATTACCGTTTGGCGCCACCGAGCCAATATCGACTCGCAAGTTTTTAAATTTATTTATTTGTATAATATACGGGACAGACCCTTTATACGTTAATTTACAGAATTGTAAGTGTGAACACAACAAGCGAAGGTTTAGAATGTAACATAACGCAAGGTTAAAAAAAAGATTAAAAAGAAAATAACAAATTTGTGGAAGAACAAACGTTATAGTTCTGGTCGATTGTATTCATAGGACGATTTAGTCGATAGGAGACAACGCGAGTTATTATTGTTGTTGATACGACCATTTATGCTACCGAAGGAAAAGCGTTGAAAGAGCAAGATCTTTTTTACGGGGACCTTGAGATCATTTTCCCTTACAGCCGATACCGGTCAATTTTCAGATTACAATCGTGCTACATTAGGATGACCTATTTTGACGAAACAATAGAAACTGCTTGTGCAAAAAGATCTGTGAGGCAAAAGATTCGCTCTGAAGCATCGTTTGGCGCCGCCGGGCAAAGATCGACTGTCGATTTAAGTTAAGTTTTAGGAATATTTATTGAACAATTTTATTTTTCAATTTGTTGATAATATTTTGGAACTATTATTATGCAAAATTAATATTTTCAGCATCTTTGATTCGCTTGATTAGAACGTATTACATTTTTAGATTTTTATACCATCGAGAAGTGTCCGCAATTCCCTCTAATTTTTCTGAAACTCACGCGAAGTGCTACTATTCGCAAGGACTACCTTCACATTGGTATTGATATGTTTGGGGCTGGCTCTACGTACGTCGGCCAGCGTACATTCCGTACGGCCACACGGACGTCCGACCGTCGAGTCAAAAACGCATGATGAAAAGTTTGGCGAGTTAAGCAGCGCCGATCGTTCGGCGTGGGCACGTTCGCGCGAGCCTTCGTTGCCGTTTACCAGCGAGCAAGAAAACCTGTTGCTCCGAGCGTGAACGGGGGTTACAGGAGAGGCGCGAGTGCGCGTGCACTCGCCGCGCGTACAGCGGTGAACGGTGGGAGAGAGAGAGATCGCGGCACACCGAGCATAACAGCGAGACGAGCACATGACAGCACGCGAGAACCCGACTAGCCGAGAAAGATAATACCAACGCTAGAGCTAGGACGGAAATTCCGCGGGCCAAGAGAGCTACGATACAGCGTACACCGCACGTTAGGCACACACGAGAGAGTCCACGACAATACACGTACGCTTCCCAGTGTACACACGAAACGCCCAGTTTTCGATGACTCTTGCCATTCTCGTGCAAGCAATCGCGAGTATCTATGACATTGTGTGCCGAGTCTATGACTAACGGAAAATCCATCAAAGCTACGACTTCCGAGAGGTGGGAAAACGTAAACAAAAAAAATTAAGTCCGAGAGCGAAAGTGTCTATGGAAATTTCAGTCACGCGATGACGCGAAGACGTCTCGTTACTGACCTTCGGGATATCAAGGCTCGATGCAAAAAAGAATAAGTCAGTGGCTTAAGTGGTGAAAAATAAAGGCTATATTTACTTTATCGTTGTTCAGCGATTTCCTACGGACGCTGTCTCGCCTAATGTCGGGAGTTTGACAAACCCGATAGTTACACACGCGTGTGGCAAGTTTACGGCCTTACCCAATGATAAACTAATTCGCAGGGCGAACACAACGCAGGACCGTCGTGCAACTTCGGCTAGTGAACGGGCCTTACGCGGAAATTATTGTTTCCAATAGCGATCAAAGATTATTATTATTTGTTACTCACCGTAAGCGAATTCTACTGATAGTCCGGATTCTCCTTCTCGGGACACTTCGGCTTAACGACGGAGACGACATAACCCGCGCACGAATATTCACAAGCCATATTGTTTACGGAGTTTGACCGAACGTGCCGTTTAGTTGGGCCGCACTTGAACGCTCATACCGATATTTTCAGTGTCCAACTTGTGTATACGACGGCTCCACAGCCGCACATAATCTACGCGAAGCTGCCCAAGCGGCGGTCCGTTACGAGTCGCGCCGTGGCGCGCTCTAGCGTCGCCCACGCGAACCTTCCAACGCACCGAACGGCCCGTCCGATGGTCCAGAGCGCGCTCTCTGACGGTCTCCGCCTGCAACGTCCGCCGATCGCTTTCGTACCTTTCGCTTTCGCGACGCGAAGTCTCTCGCCGCACTCCGCTGTCCGGCCCACCACCTGCTCTCGTGTCCTCCACGAGTCGTCACTGTTCCTTTCACACTCTGCCACTTTTACGATCGAGAAAGCCAAGAGGTTCACTTTTTTTTCCTTTTTTTTTTCTTTCTACGCGAGTTCTATCCGATGGATCGTACTTTGTCAGATCGAACGAACGGAAAGCCCGAAACTTTTTTTCCGCGTGACTGTCAATGAGAATGATGGTAACATTTTATTGGCCGGACCGGGCGGCCAACTGCGCGGGCCTCTTTCCTATGCGAGCCGCTTCGGTGGTTCAAGCTGTTGCCATGGGCAACGAAAGCAATGCCATTCGATGCCTCGACGGTTCGGACTTTCCGGTAGCGTGCACTCACCTACCGAAAGTCACTGTAACGTGTTTCAGTTTTTCTTTTCAACGATCGTATTATCAACCTCGGGATTGACATCGGATAACGTGCCGAAAGTGGCGTTTTGCCGAAATCGAGGAAATGAGTACGATATTCGGTGGAGTCGACGCTAACGCCGAATTGATAATATTCGACGCCTCGAAGAACGAGAGAAGGCTCAACGAGGAATTCAAAGTGCTGCAGAGAAAGCTCAAGCCCAAGTGGAAGTTTGTCGAGTATGTTCGTCGAACCGTAGCGCGTGTTTAGACGCGATGATATTACAATTTTTTTTCGTCTACTCGTTTTTTAATTAATCATGCTCGCCTCTTTACCATTTTGAACGGTTCACCGTTAAAGAAACAACGACGTCCTCACTCAAGAGTCGCTCGTCAATGCGAAAGTTCTCGTGCTCGCTGGACCGCGAAGTAAATTCACCGAGATTGAAATGAACTCGATCAGGGGATTCATAAACGAGGGCGGCAACGTTCTTGTTATGCTCGGCGAGGGAGGGGAGACCGTATTCAACACCAATATAAACTTCTTGCTCGAGGAATACGGAATAATGGTGAACAACGGTACGACGATAATAAACTTTCGATCCAAAAACTAGCGTAGAAATAATTTTCGATCGTTTGAATTACACAATCGTACAATAATCCTTGTCGATCGTCAGACAGCGTCGTACGGATGAATTACAGTCAAACGAGCCATCCGAAGGAGTGTCTCATCTTCCATGGTTTGGCGAACAGGTCCGAGCTGCTGAAAAATCGCGACGAATACACGTGAGTGCGATCGGCGATCTTCGCGTTACGTCACGATATTTTCCGATTGCACCCGGATAAGTTTTATCGACCGGATAAGTTAGCCCTTCGTAAGTCCACCGCCCGAAACAATACCGAAACAGGACTAGCGGACGTAGAGTGGGGGGCCACGCATTGCTACGGTAGCGCCAAAAATTGGGGAAACAGCTGGAACTTATAGAGTTCAATCAGCCGTTTCTTGGAGTTATCTACCTGCATAGCGGGGTGACGAAATACCACTTCCATTTGGTTGCCTGCCTATCAAATCGTTCCTGCTCTAAGTTTTTACACGGGAAGGGAGAATGGACAGGTGGAGAGTGGGAAATCTATCTTATCCGGTCGTGCCTAATTGACTTGGTTCCCGAGCATGCAACTTTTACGCGGCAGTCTACTGTACACATATACTGTGTATGAGTTTAGTAAGATTCCATGATGGCATCCGAATTTAGTTTTTAAAAATTTATCTATGGAAATAAAATTTGCATTTTGGATTTTATTGTTTAAGGATCGTTTATGCATTCCAGGGACTCAAACTTTCTGTATCCGTACGGAGCAACGCTCAACATCGTCGAACCAGCTGCGGTCGCCCTTTCGAGTGGCACACTAGCGATCCCGACCAACAGACCGATCTGCGCGTACTATTCGGCTCGAGACAACAACACCGCCGGTAAATTGGTCGTGCTCGGATCATCGAGAATTTTCAGCGACACTTACATCGACAAGGAACAAAACGACAAGCTTCGCCAGATGATCTTTGAATTTTTTATCGCCGAAGATCGTACGTCGAATGGCGGAAACATCGACGATATCGATGTGAGGGTTATGCTTACCCGGCGCTGCGTGAATTTCGTTGCGTCGATTTTTCATCGGGCTTTGTTATTATTGTTTTTCAGTATTCAGAGTACAACTTCGTGCCCGACATTGCGCAACAGGCGGACAATCCGAAGGTCTGCACTCAAGACATGGACAACATCGATATGCCACGGGAATATACGAAACTTTTCAAGCACCATATTTATTCGATAAATCTCTCGATGATACCCGCGTGCATCAAGGCTTACGAGACTCTGGGAGTCAAGCACGAGCCTTTGACGCTGATAGCTCCTCACTTCGAGACTCCACTGCCGGCGACGCAGGCGTCGGTAAGGAAGACCTTCACGAATTATTGTTCAATGTCGTCGATATAAAAAATTCTCATCGCGCGGTTAACTGATCGCAGGTGTTTCCGCCAAGCTTTCAAGAGCTCGATCCACCGGCTCTGGAGTTGTTCGATCTCGACGAGGCGTTCAGTTCGGACATACTAAAGCTCTCTCAGCTTAGCAACAAGTACATGGCCTCGAAGGAGCCTGTAAACGTTACCGAGCTCGATTATTACATAAGAGAATTTGGCGCCATAATAAGGTTCGACAGTGGAGACATGACGACGTCGAGCAGACAAGTTTTGAACCATGTGTTTCAAAAATTGAGCAACTACAAGGCCGTACACGGCTGATGTACTGTTTACGGCTCCGTGCGCTCTTCCGTACTCGGCGTTTTGTTTTCTCAGCCGATACGATTACTTTATTAATGTAAATAACTTTTACATTCGTATTTTACGAGTGAAAAACTACCTGTATGCAAATAAAAAGTTCCGTAAAGCCGAGATCGTGCTAGTGTGGGTAACAGCGATCCCTGCTGAGCCAAAGAATCCTTCGAACTTTTATGCATTTACAGCACGTTACACTTGATGAGCGCGAGATGCGGGCGATTAGCGAGAAATTTCGGTGTAAATATTCGGCTGAATGAAAGAATTGCTTTGACAGGGTATTTTTTGCCACAGTTTTATTGTGCACGGCCATTTTGAACACATCCATTTTGTGCACATTTTGGTAGTGCACAAGTGTTATTGACTGTGCGCAGCATAAATGTGTAAAATTTTTGGTGCACAATCCAATTTTGGAGACATATTGTGTTTCTTGTGTGCACGTGAATAATTGTGCTCATCCCTGTAGTGCACATGTTAATGTATTTAGAAAATGGACAGTGTCCTGTGTTCTAAAGTACCGTACACTGTACCACCGTGTACAAAAGAACTGTGGCCAAAAAACACCTTCCCATTACTTTAATGTAAATAACTTTTGCATAAAAAATTAAAGACAGAAAAACCAGTTATATGCAAATAAAAAGTTCTGTAAATCCGATAACGTTCTAGAGTGGGTAAAAGCGATCTCTGCCAAGCCGACGAATCCTTCGAATTTTTCTACAGTCAAAGCACAGTGTGTTTACCGTAGTATAAAGAAAGGCACATCCACTTGCTGAGCGAGAGAAGCGGCGATTGGCGAGAAATTCCGGCGCAAATATTCGGCCGAAGCAAATCGTTCGTCAATAAAGTTGAGCCGCGACATTTTCAAATACGCCTCGAACAAAATACGGACACCCAATTCGAAGGATAATGTGCCTCATCAGCGAATGAAAAAATTTCACACGTTTACACACGCTATCCTCCCTTAGCACATTCCAAGATGTCGGTGTTCTTCGTTAACGCGTGAGTACGAAACATTGTTACGCTTCGAGGTTATGTAACCCGTCTCACATACTCCATTATAAAAATAAAACATCGCGCGACTCGCCTCCGTTCGTCGTTTGTCGCGTCGGACAAAACAACACCGCGACCTTGCCGCTTCGGCCGCGAGCGACTCGATTAATAATACCAACGTTTTGTTTCAGGAATCAGGACAGCGAGGTCGAGGGCGATTCGAATGGAGATTTGCAAAATTCGTCGCCGGGCAGTTCGGAGGCTCAGCAGGCCCTCGTCACGTTTTGGCCGAAGGTTACGGAGGAGATTAAAAAAATCACAACAGTGGGTACATCTTTTCGCTACAACTGCGAGTCAAGTACGGTCGTCGGCACGGTCGGGAAGAAAAGTAAAAACGATACTTTGCAGATGGAAACCGTAGCGTTGGTCTAGTGATTAGCGTGCTCGCTTCTAAACCAAAGCGCCGTTAGGTCGAGGGTTCGAGTCCCGGTGGCATCCTTTCGTCAAGAATAAAAATATGGGTGGGATGTAGTTTCAGATGTATACGTGATTCATACACGTTGCTGTAGTCCATGTTTAAATTCTTGGCGAAACACGGCGCAGCTCTGGAGCTGTGAAGCGAATCTGAGACCGACGGAGATTGGGTATCGGCATAGGTTTTCCGTAGTTCCCCTGTGCGTTTAACAGAAATGTGAAGGCGAATGCTTTACATTAGGGAATTCGGCTACAGCAGCAAGGGGGACTGGCTGCTGACCCGGGCCGACCCTGTACAGGCACAATGCTCATAAGAGTGGGAAAATCGAAAAAAAGACATATAAAAACGAAATACTTTGCAGATGGACCTGAAAACCCAATCGCTGCCCCTGGCCAGGATAAAGAAGATAATGAAACTGGACGGGGATGTAAAGATGATAAGCGCCGAGGCTCCTATGCTCTTCTCGAAAGCGGCGGAGATATTCATTCACGAACTTACACTGAGAGCGTGGGTTCATACGGAGGACAACAAGAGGCGGACCCTCCAGAGGAACGACATAGCCATGGCTATCACGAAATACGATCAGTTTGACTTTCTGATCGACATTGTACCTAGGGACGAGCTGAAGCAGAGCAAAGCCCAGACTGAGAGCATAGTTCGTACTTCTATGAACTCGGATCAGGTTCATTACTACTTTCAACTGGCTCAGCAGCAGGCTTCGGCGAATCAGAACGTTCAGAACAACGGCACCGCCGGACAGCCCATACAGATCGTTCAACCGTCGACCGGACAAATTCAGACCATCAATATCGGTAGTCCTGTTGAGCAGGTGAATACGCATATACATTGTTTTCCGCGTTTCGATGATCGATAAATCGACGGTTTGAGACACGGCGCGAATACTGCGGTCGGTAATGGATCAGCTCTATTTTCTCCGAGACATTCGATACTTCGACAAAGGCAAAGTAGATTTTCATTTGTCTTGAATGAAAAAAAATTGAGTGAAGAACGATTTTTCACTTTTTGAGCCACTTTTGGAAAAACGTCGATTTTCGTGATTTTCAAAGGTCGATATCTCGGCTCCCAATGAAGCTAAGAAACATCCGGGCTGCCCATCGTGTTCTATGGGGAAAAATACACGAGATAGGGCCTTGCGCGAAGTTTTAGAATCGTTTAATGGTGCCGTTTGAGGATGTTGAAAAACGGGAAAAATTGACTCTATGGGGGTAGCCTTGCAATTTATTGATGACATTTTTTTTTTGTTGGTATGAAATGTTGTTTCCATTTAAGAGATTAACTCCGACGTATTCCAACGTATTTCTGCGCGCTGACCATGAATCTGCTGGCCTTTTTGTGCGTTAATGCAGTGGGACATTTGTAGCTTCGATTTTATGCACCGAAAACAGTTTGCTCGAATCTAAAATCGCATTTTTGGGATTAAAACCTAAAATATTGGGTTTGGAGCAAAATGAACGTCACATCCGTGATCTAGTGTTTTTGCATAAAATCAAAGCTACACAAATCCATTGACGTAAAATAACAAAACTTGCGTTCAGTCGAAGTATTAAAGGTGTGTCGTGTAAAAACGGAGAAGCGATGTGTTACCGACGGAGCGCGGTCACGGTGGGTGGGCGACCGTTTCACGTCGCCCCAACGGCTAATTGAAGTTTCGTTACTCGCAATGATTTCGCAGGAAACGCCGAACGCGGCTACAACGCAAACGGTTACGGTACAGAGTCCGCAGCAGTCGTCCGGCCAGCAGCAGGTCATACAGTTGCAGCAAGCCCAACAAACGGCGAACTCCCAGGCCGGCGGGATACAAATAGTCCAACAAATTGTAACGCCAAACGGCGATATACAACAAATACCGGTAAGAGTCGCCCGAAAACAATAATCAATCCGCGATATCCTTCCAAATATTTCATCGAACAAGCCCCATGTACTCGTTGATTAATGCGTTTGTTTACTCGTATAGACGGGCAAAGCCCTTTTCAAAGTTTTTCATTGCCTTCATTATTATTATTCATTATTACGACAACAATTAATGCGTTTTTGATCGTTCCCGCAAATCACAGATTCAGCTGACCCCCCAACAATTGCAAATGATTCGAATGCAAGTGCAAGGCGGAAGCAATCAACCTATAATAATTCAAGCGGCACCGATACAGGCCCAGCCGCAGATCATCCAAGTGGCTCAGAGCGGACAGACTCCGGTCTATCTACAAACGACCGGCAACGACAACGAATGACTGTCCTTCGAAACGCAACGAACGACAAGTTAACGCTTTCATTATTCTAAACACATCTCTATTCTAAACGATCTTAGGATTAAGACCATAAATTTTAAGTGGTAAGATAATAAACATTTTTTAAATTATTACAAACAAGAGAATTTTTTGGGTGAACGATCGGAGGGGTAAGCCTGAATGAGCCGCGTAGTTTCGAGCGTGCTTCCTCACGTGGCGTTACCGGTCGACAACTCACCCGGCGCTCGTCCGAGCAGCGACAAATTTTTCGATCATCTTCCCTGGAAGGCGGTCGTACCTGCGCGACCGCGTATATATCATACAGGCAAAGGAATCCACGAGCCTCCGTTGTCGTCGAAACGAAATCGAGTGAACTGAGTTGAACTGGAAGTTTATAGAACGAAGAGAAAAAAAAACAACAAAAAAAATTAATAAAATTAAAAAAAAAAAAAAGAAAAAGATAAGCGGGTAAGTACCACCGGACCCGAGATGTAATCTGATTCGAGCGTCGCCTTCTTTGGCCTGCTGGCCTCCTAGCTAGCTCCTTCGCATGGCTGAGCTCTCTCAACCGCCCCCCTCCCCCTCCTCCCTCGTCCCTCCGCCGTTGCTCACCTCTCTCGCTGCTGCAACTTGTATTATGTTTCACGCGATGCTGCGGTTCTTGTCTGGCCAGCCTCGTCCAGCTTCGGCGCTTCGCGCAACTTTGCTCTGCTCTCCGAACGACAAAGGCCCATGAGCAGCGTTAACAGCGAAAATTTTCATTCGCGCGGGATCCCCGCGCTGCGACGGAGCAGAGTCGGACGTACGCTCTAAAACCGGCAGAAAAGCTTGACGATCGCGCCGGTTGCAGCGCAGCGCCTCCGCGTAGTCGATGCAAAGTTTACGGACCGAGAGCCTTTATCTCTGCGGTGAGCAACGGCGAGCGACGTGCAAGGAGAGAACCGACATTCGACCCAAAGAAACGAGCTTGCAGAGTCGTTTTCGGCAAAAACAGGATGAAGTCGCGCAAAGAGCCTACCAAGGCAGAGGATATTCTTCGGGACGCTTCGCAGCACCTCCGCAGAAAAGACCACCGGCGCTCGGGCCTCCGCGCCTGAGTGGAAAGAAGAGAGAAGGAGCCGGCATAACAACGCGGAGGTGGCTTCGGAAGCCTCGGCTAAAACAGACCATCCCCCCGTACTCTACGCCACTGTCGGGGTACTCGGATTTCACGACATGTTTACAAAGATCCTAGAGATAAGTTGAGAATGGCCGGCCCAGCCCCATGTCTCCTCCATGGGTGTAAGGTGACAGCTGCCCGCGCCTGCGCCCTCCACCGCGCCTATGTACATTCTCTATATACCCTAACCGCTCTTTCCCACTCGCGCCCGCGCGTGTATGCGTGCGTACGATACGCGCGGAGCTACATACAGGGCGAATATATAACGCCGTACACTTGAAATATTCTCACGTAGGAGTAACGTAATACATACGGGTTCTGTGGACATTGCAAGAGGAAACTTGCGGTAGTGGTGTAGGACGAACAAAAATGTGCGTTTCGTTGCAACCACAGCGAGGGCAGGGACATATATATATATATATATATATATATATATATATATTGTATACAGCGTATATACGAAGGTACAGGTACACATGGCCGCACGTATAGTCCCGTGCGACGACCACGAAGCCGCTACGGTTGTTTGTAGCACTCGGAGCCTCGTCAGCTAAAGTAAATCTAAATCAAATGCCTTAGGGCCGCAGGATCCGAGCGTCGCACGGTGACGAAGTCCAATGAACGCCCGCGAGTAACGTCACTCGTGGATGTTCTATCGTGAGAGTGACGCATCAACAAATCGCAAGATTTTTCCCGATTTTCAGTTGGATCAATTTTTTTTCTTGGCCGGGCAAATCCTTCGATATTGTCGTCTTCGGTTTTTTTTTTTTTTTTTTTGAGAAGGGATTGTGAGACCGTAGAACGGGGAATATTTACCGATATTGCAGGGCCGTGTGTCTGTCCGGTGCTCGGTAGGTAATCCCACCCAGAACACTTCTCTTGTTTCAAGTTTCGCAAGAATGAACGATTTTTTTCTTCTTCTTTGAGTAGCTTCGAGAAATAACGTCGGGTTTGGTCTCGAGAGAATTTTTCGCATCCCACGCGCATACACGCAGATCCACTTCTTTCTCTTTGGAGAGATTCGAACGATTCTCGGCCGAGCGTGAAAATACTAGGTCCACGAGGATTAAGACCCGCTTACGAACCTTTCGCGTCCCTGGCTGTATCTCTTCTGGCTTCTTCCGGGGCTTATACATCCATTATGAGGATACAATAGGCATGTGCACCGGAGATCGCTCGGGTATGAACACTGCCGTAACTAATGATCGGCAACTCATCCGAAAGCTATGACGAACGAAAGGGACGGTTCTCTCGATAGCGTATTTAAAAAAATGTTGGCCTAAGACGATTGATAAGAGGAAAATTATGCGTTGATTGACACGTTACACGAATCCACTAAAGCTACCCCCCCCCCCCCCCCCCCCCCCCCCCCTGTAACTTGGATGCGAACATTTATCACGCCTAGACAGTATTGTTGTGTGTCCTGAAACGAACATCGCAGTAACGTCGATAATGCAGAAAATCCGTTATCTTTTTATACAAGTTAAAATTTCATTCCGGATGCGGAAATAAGAGTTGCCCGAATAACTTCTGTTAGTTACGAGCACTTCGAGACGGTCGAAAGTAATGTTGACAAGCACCTACCATAATTCTCTTAATATGCACGCCTTCTGTTTTCTGCTAAGGGTTGTAAGTCGTTTTATCCTATTTAATAAGGATTGAAAAGTATTGTTAAACAGTATTATTAAACAGTATCAAATGGTATTATTAAACAGCATCATTAATCAGTATTATTGTGTGACTCGGAAGCGAACACCGCAGTGACGTCGATAATGCAGAAAATCCGTTATCTTTTTTATGGATCCAAAAAATTTCATTCCGGATGCGGGAAAAAAAGTCGCCCGCCCAACGTCTATTAGTTCCGAGTGCTTCGACACGGTCGAAATTAATGTTGACAAGCACCTACCATAATTCTCCATAATACGAACGCCTCGAGTTCTCTCCCAAGGGTTATAATCCCTCTTCACCCCGAGAGCGCTTCCACCGATTGTCCCACGAGTCCTCTCCGTCCCCGTCCCTCCCTCCTCGTCAACTCGCGCCGCTTCGCTCTCATTATCTTCTCTCACACTCCAATTAACGAAGCGAAGTCACTGCGAGGAGCCCCGAACGGCCGCGGTGGGAAGAAGGACAGACCGGGACGGTGGGGGCATCGCCCAAGAACCACGTGATCGTCGAGCGGGGGTGGCCAGACGACATTTCGCATGCTCAGAACTCCACAGGCTGCAGAGCAGCAGCATCACGCCGGGAGCGAGGAGAGAGAGCCTGTGTATATACCGTATATACAGTACGACGCGACATAGGACTAGCCAGAGAGCGCACAGCGACACAAAGCGCCGAACCACCGGCTTCGCGAGCCTTACGTTCGCGATGACAATTCATTTTTTCTCGAATTAAACGGCGTACGGACAAAAAAAAATCAAAATATACACGTACATGCATATCTCTTACATCGAATAACGCAAGAAATCATCGAAGTGTCACTAGAGTGGTCGGGAGCAGAGAGTCGGCGAAATATAACAAGTGAATAGTCGACGCATCGTACAGTGAGTCCTTTTTTTCCCGTCCGTCAAGACTACCGACAACTCGGCCTCGCCGCTATTTGTTTTCGTTCCCGTCCGTGCGTCGGGCAGAAGAGCGGTCGCCGACGTTGGGCCGAGCTCGCGCCACCCTCGTAGCTTTGTCTCAGCCTCGCTCATCTCCGTCGTCCAACCCCTCGAGCTTATTCGACCGGATAGTCCATTCGTTTCTTCGTCCCAGTGTTTTTGTAACACCGACCACTGAACCACACCGCGCACGTCGGGCCGGGTTCATAGACGAGGCGCTCTTCGCCCGGCTGTTCGTCCGAGAGATCCGGACAAGCTCGGACGCGCACGATGCTTTTTCGCATGTGGAAAGCCAGAGAGAAGTGAGACGATTCTCTCACTCTCGCTCCACGTCAGGAGGGAAAACAGTGAGGCAGAGCTGGAATAATCCAACGCCGGTGGGAACGTGTTTACGATCGGGGAACAAAACAAGTGTGGCGATTCTGTGGCGCACGGAGTTACGAAACGAAGTGGGGAATAATAAAGAGCGCGCAGCGGGGATGACGTTGGTCCGCCGTGCAGGAAAGATCGTCAATCGCGACTGTCGATAGTATTAGATCGAACGGGGAATCGACGCCGGTGGACTACGCCTTAATTATCCAACAGGTCAGTGACGACGGCTCAATCGTCTTATCGCTGTTTCGATAAAATTCTGACAGTTCGTTTACTTACAATGTATTTTTTTTTCGACGATAGTTCTTAAATTAACGCTGTATCGAGAGTTTGCGAAAGTTCGTCGTGCTATTATGATTTTTGCTTCGGGGAGCTCGGCTGAAAGTAATTTTTATAGCTCGTTGGGTTCCTTCGAGTAGGTTTTTTTTATTATCGTTTTAGTTTTTTTTATTATCGTTTTAGTTTTTTTTTTTAAATCGTTTTAGTACCGTCAGATTGACGCGATATTGTTTACCTCGAGAACGACTCAGTAGGATTCGACTTTGCCGGCTGATTTTATTTTCCCCGCATCTGGTTGACATGCACGGAACATTCCTTCTCACGAACTCCCTCTCACGTGTGCATTGTCTTCGCCAGCCGTTCGACGTACCCGGAAAGAGACTCACTCGGAACACGTTGGGAAGCTTTTCGGGAGACGAGCATCGACTTGTAGGTTTCACGCACCGGCAATGTTTTCCATCGGTTAATATAATATAATAATTGATATGGAAAAGGCGTAGAAAGGAAGTTCTTGGCGAGTACGAAAGTGCCGCATCGACTCCCCTTTCTACGCCCATGCCATTCACATAATTTTTTCTTAACAAATTCACCGAAGTCTCGTTTTTCGTTTTTACGAAGCGTGCGCCGAAAGGCACTTTCTCGCACTAGTGCAAGAAAAAATACATTATTGCGTTTGTGTCCCCGCGCAGTATTTTTCTCGCTCGCGATGCGAAAAGGTGCCTTTCTACGCTCACTTCGAGGGTATGGAAAGCAGAATGTTACGCGCATGCGTTAGGAAATTAGTAACTTACGATACTAGTGCGATAAAACTTTTTCTGACGAGTGTGAGCTTGCAGCAATCAGACGACTTAAGAAAAAGCTTTTCGCACGAGTATTGTACCAAATTTTCCTTCACAAAGTGTGAAGTTTTACATACACGAAATGTGCGTAAAACCGCAATTTTCGCACCGAGTGAAGTAAAATATTTTTATGTCACTCGGTGGGAAAATGGCGGTTTTTTCGCATGCTTCGCGTGCGTAAAACCCCCATTTTCACACCTTGTGAAATAAAATTTCGTTGGATACTCGTGCGAAAAACATTTTCTGAACTCGTGTGATTGCAATAATCGCTTTCGTTTCGGGCTGCAAACTCGCGCTCGTTAGAAAAAGTTTTTTCGCACTCGTATCGAAATGTACTATTATTCGCCGGCCTCGAAGCTCAACGGGATTTGTAGTGGACAGGCTTGACGCGGTCGATCCGGCGGCAGCGCTCGAAGCTACCGGCAGCTTAACCTCGAGCGTCGCAATTAAACACGGAAAATAAATTTAAAAAAACCGGTGATGCTGCAAAAATTAATTAATCCGCACGTTGTCATTCGTGTTCGATTCGATTCAGAAACGGGCTTCGCTGCATGTGTGAAAAACCTTTACGATAATGACGATGCTCGTCGGCGTTAAAGTTCGTGCATCTCATCTCCACCTCTGCATCCCATTCGGCTAGTTAACCGTAATATATTCTAATTGACGAGGCTCGCTGGTGGCATTCTTCCGAGCGCTCTTCGCTCAGTCAGTTTCCCGTCGCTTCCAAACACACTGCTGTGAAAACTGTTACGAGCAGCCTTTGGGCGATTGATAAAACGGACAAGAATTACTGTCGATAATTATTAGCCTTGTTATATTCAACTTTACGATTCGCGACAGTACTACGGCTGAAAGTATGCGATAATGAACGCGCTACGAGCAACTCTGGTTAAAAGAATTGCAAAGAATAATCAATTTTTTGGAAAAGATTACACATTTTTGCAGGAAAATTTGGGCAAAGAGAAAGCGTTAGGGAAGTAATCGGAGAAATGTATAGACATTTTCAAATAAATTTTTTAAGAAGTTTTCAGAGAAAGTTTCAAATAAAGTTTCAGATAAAGTTTCCAATAACGTTTCAAGTACATTTCTAAACAAATGTTCAGAGTAACGTTCCAAACAATTTTCGGAAACATTTTCAGAACAATGTTGAAAGTAATTTTCAGAGAAATTTCCGGAGAAATTACCAGAGAAATATTATCAGCAGGGTAGTTGATGCAATGCGAGCCGGCCACGAATTCCTCGTCGATAACTCGGTTGTGGCAGCTTGCATAGTTCTGTTCGAATATATATATAGTCTCGTCGACTTCGTTGTCGCTTCTCTTAATCGGAGGCTTAATCGTATCTTCTTACCGGCATGTATATAACATCGAGCCGCGTATCTCGTCCCCATTATGCAGAATAATGACTTTCTTATACGACGTATCGCTGTTGTAAAATATCAAAGCCTACTCTCCTATGTGCCCTATTCTTAGTGTTTTAGCGCTTAATATGCGACAATTAACGTGACTGACGCTGCGCCGCTTCATCGAGCACGATTATCCCTAATTTGGCTGGATTAGAGAACGTCACACACGTAGACGTGCACGCAAGTACATTTTTCGAGAAAAATCCCGTTTCGCATATTGTTTCCCTAATCTCTGATGTCTATATAGATCTATACATCTATATAAATACACAGATTAAAAACAAGAAAAAAAAAACGACAATCAATCAACGTTTTCATTCTATTAGTCGTGATGTAACATTTTTTTTTGTACGAAGATATGATTTGTTGAAATAAAATATAATTGATTGGTTCGAGGAAACAATGTCCGATTATAAAATTGTCAAGTTTAATATGCGACAATTAACGTGACTGACGCTGCGCCGCTTCATCGAGCACGATTATCCCTAATTTGGCCGGATTAGAGAACGTCACACACGTAGACGTGCACGCAAGTACATTTTTCGAGAAAAATCCCGTTTCGCATATTGTTTCCCTAATCTCTGATGTCTATATAGATCCATACATCTATATAAATACACAGATTAAAAACAAGAAAAAAAAAACGACAATCAATCAACGTTTTCATTCTATTAGTCGTGATGTAACATTTTTTTTTGTACGAAGATATTATTTATTGAAATAAAATATAATTTATTGGTTCGAGCAAACAATGTCCGATTATGAAATTATCAAGTTTACTTCACTGAATTGTTTTCTTCTTTGAAAGAAATATGTTGTGGGTAGTGGAACAAAAACCGTAATTTTATTACTTCTTTTCTTCAGTGTATATATACGCATATACAGATACATACATATTCACTGGTAATGATGATTGTGACGTAATTGTAACTCGATTAGGACGAGAGAATGGCGAACGAGCGTGCGGGAAGCAGGCCTCGCGCGCCTTTGATATTCCCTCTCTCACCTGCTATAGTCGGGACTTAAGGGCGGAGCACGCCGATGGATAGTGACTTGGGCAACATAAAGAATATACAGAACGTACAGTGTATCGTCGTGAAAGGAGTTTTCATTGGCCAGTCGGAAGGGATTGGAGTGTACGCCTACTCATCCCGTCACCCCTCCACTGAGACACCGTAATTTCGCAACCGACATTATGAATAACGAATGACAAAAGGGAGGAAGGCAAAAAAACATCAAAATAAAACGAACTTTTGCCGGAATCGGAATAGCGGTCATTTAGTCACCCTACGTGTGCGCAACCAGGAACGACAATTTTTCAGATTGTTGCGGCGAGCGAGAAATCCTAAAAAAAGGTTCCATAGATCGACCCGAATATGCCCGGTCCAGATCACCCTGAAGATACGAGCATCGGACTGAATGCGTGCGTTCTTGAATGCAGTTCTGCTCTGTTCGGTTAAATCCGGAAATATTCGAGATGTAGATGTATAGGCAGCTGAAATAGGCGTTCTTATATCCCAGTCAGCTCTCCATTCGGGGTTTAGTTTTGACACAGATCTGCTCTGATAAGCGTTCTTTTTTCACCAAAACGGACAAAACGTATTCCGCTTAAAGAATCGGACGTACCGTTGGCGATTTGAAAAACGCACTGGCAGTGAACAGCCAAAAATAAAAGAACGCATCGCTGAGCGAATCTGCACTGAAGAACGCACCCAATTTCATCACTTTGTAACAACTGGGTTTGGCATCGAGCAAACTTCGCTCGGGCAAGTTTACTTAATGAATAAAGTTCTAAGAGTGAACAATTTTTTTTTCTTCCTGAAGCAGTGGATCGACGGAGACTCGCCGAAGATGAAATTTGATGTCGTGCAAATATCTACAGGATCGTCGTTGGGTTCCGAATAATTCTAATAACTCCTTTGCACAGAACTCACAAGTGGTGAACCGAAAAACCGAGGCATGTCAAATGTTGATGTACATAACACATAATACAAATAAGTCCAACAAACACCAGGCTGTCGAACGACCCTGGAAGTTACGAGAGTTCTTAAATAATCGTGGAATTTTACCCGAACCCAAAAAAGCTGAAAAAAATAAATAAAATGACGAACACTTACCGGGTAATCCGATTTATTTCAATCGGATAATCCATTAGTCAGCCGGCCGAGTGTTCCGAATATTCTCAAGAAATTGGGACATTGCTCGGGATTCGCGGGATCTCGAAGAGTAAAATTGCTAACCATTTTTTTCTCGCCATGACAAATAGTTTCCGATTGACGAAAGATATTCACTCGAGACCGTGTTTTGTTTTTCAATCGTTTCAGGCAGAGTGTGATATGTTAACCGAGGACAATGATCCGACGAAACCGGCAGGAGTTTTAGACAATGCCGGCAACGTGTCTTCGTCAACGGAGGCCCCGGTGCAGCATCCTCGGACTGCGAACAATGGTCGGTATAATTAGAAAATAAAAAAAAATTACAATAAAATGAATAAACAAAAAAAAAATTATCGACTTCAGCCGGTGTGACTCGTATATCAATCTATAAGTACAACTGCGCTCTCGGTATCTCGATAGCTGTTCAGCGGGAGAGTCGGGACGAGAGTAGTTCCGATAGGTCCCGCTGGTGTGTGTGTGTCGCTGGCGCTGCCTCGTGCGTTCGTAGGTACGAAAGCGCGTGGATCGATATCGCGTTAGGCGAGCGAGAAGCTGGCACGGGCCTCGAAATATTCTACCCAATGTGTACAACGCACACGCGCGCGCACACACGCATCTTTGCTCGCCCTCGGGACACACGCAGAGGGAGGGACCGAGCGAACTACGAAACTATGGCCAGTTGCATCTTGAACGGACTTTTGTGACTGAAGTTTCAGAGACTGAGGTGAAAAACGAAGTGCAGGATTGTTCGGAGAGCGACAATGTGCCGGGCGGCGAGCTGTACATCGACGAGACTGCCGATGACAAGGATCAGGAGTATCCGGCCGATTCGATGGAAAAGGCGGACTACAGCTCTCTGTACGGAGCCAATCAGTATTATAACAGGCACGTTCGCATTGCGCGAAAAGTTTCGTAAATCGATCGGACTAAATCTTTTTTTTTTTGTTCCGTTATAACGATGCGACGTTCGTTGAATTTTCCAGTCTGTACAATTCCACGAGCTACGGATCGACGACGGCTTCGAAAAACTCGTCGACCTTACAGGGCTCGTACCTGAGCTCGTACACGACACCGAGCCCGATGGGACAGTACACCGCTTATCCCGGTTACAACAGCGGCGGAACTACTTTTCCGACTGTACCTCAGAATATATCGTCCGCCTCGCAAGTATGTTTTTTTTTTACTTTTTAGTCATCTTATTCACGTTGAATCGAAATTATAACTATTTATTTTTATTCATTTATGTGATTCTGAAAATATTATTGTATACAATTTAGAAATTCCGAATACGAATCTTCGTCGTAATAAAAAAAAAAATCATTTAGGTGTAAATTACAAAAGAAAACTCGTCCAATTGTATAACGTTTGCCTCAGAAGCTGGACTACAGCGCGTACAGCAGCAGTTTGTATGGAAACGACAGAGTACCGATCCAGTATTCCGGATATTATCCGATGCCGGGTTACCACGCGACGCCGACGTCCTTCAATATCACCAATCTTAACTTTGCCGGTAAGTAAAGCGGATAAGAGCGAGCTCTGCAATGCCGGCGCGCTCGACCCGAGCACACCGCGCCGGGTCAGGCAGACTTCGCTCGTTCTGACAAAATGTTCGTTTTCTTAAACAAAATAATTTTGTTACTTTTTGCAAGAAGACTCCACGAAAACGGCCCTAGCGTTGGACACGACACCTCACGACGCGGCCGACCCGACTTCACGGGAAACCGGAAACATCGAAGGTACGTTGAATTTAATTTGGCGCTGTAACGATGGCCGAGCGGTCCGTGGTGGGCTTTCGTCGTAACGGATCGGAATCGACTTCAGGGGGATCGGCGAAGCCTTGCCGACGCGGACGACGGCAGAGCGGAAGCGGAAACAGTATCGGCTCGGCGGACACGACAGAAGCCGGCCCGGATCGGATATTCATTTGGGATCTCGACGAAACCATAGTCGTGTTCCACTCCTTGCTGACCGGACAATTTGCAAACAAGCACGGCAAGGACCCCGTGCCACTCGGGCAGCTCGCTTACAGAATGGAGGAGATGATATTCAATTTGGCGGACACCCACTTTTTTTTCAACGACGTCGAGGTACATTTCCAAGAAAAAAAAACCACAAATTTGCTTGAAATATTTGTTCTCAACAAAGAAAAACAAATTTGTTTGAAATTTATGTTCAACAAAAACAAAAGAACAACCAATTTGTTTGAAACATTTTTTTTTAAGAACAAAAGCCTGCAGAATTTCGAATCGCTTATCTGTTCGTGTGTAAACTTAAACTTGCAGGACTGCGACCAGGTTCACATAGAGGACGTGGCGTCGGATGACAACGGGCAGGATTTGTCGTCTTACAACTTCGCGGCCGACGGCTTCCAGTGTGCCTCGGCCAACAACGGAATATGCCTGGCCTCGGGTGTGCGCGGCGGCGTCGATTGGATGCGAAAGCTGGCCTTTCGTTACAGAAAGATCAAGGAGATATATTGTAATTACAGAAACAACGTCGGCGGTCTGTTGGGGGTTGCGAAACGCGAACAATGGCTTCAGTTGCGTTCGGAAATAGAGTTGTCCACGGACAACTGGTTGACGTCGGCCGTAAAGTGTCTGAATCTCATAAACAAGAGGGGACATTGCGTCAACATACTTGTAACGACGACTCAGCTGGTACCGGCTTTGTCGAAGGTGTTGCTCTTCGGTATCGGCGGAATATTTCCAATAGAAAACATCTATTCGGCCACGAAAATTGGTGAGGCTCATCATTTCGTTCTTCATTCTCCAGTTAGGTTCACCCATCGGGGCAAAGCTAAGTCGATCGAGTGCTAAGATTCGGAAAAATTGAAATAAACAAATTAAATGATTCGACAACATTTTCGAAATCTCGGTACCGCGTTGCCTCGACTTCACCGCAAAGAATATCTTAAGGGTGAAGTCGCTTTTTTCCGGGCATTTTTTTCGGGCTTAGCTTCATTGCAATAAACATAAAAATGTTCTTTAAAAAAAATCCTGAGAATGCCTGAAAAAAGGTGACTCTACCTTTATTTTTCTCAAAGTCACTGCGATCTGCTTCGCCGGATGCGACACGATAATCTTTGTTTATCTTGCAGGAAAGGAAAGCTGCTTCGGAAGGGTGGTCGCACGTTTCGGAAGACGTTGCACATACGTTGTCATAGGCGACGGCTCCGACGAGGAAACCGCCGCTCGCGCGCACAATTTTCCATTCTGGAGGATCAACAGCCACTCGGACACGCAGAATCTCTATAACGCACTGGAAATGGGATTTCTTTAAGGAAAAATCCACGCTGCTGTGATCGAAGAGGAAACGGACGAGAAAAAAAAATGAAAAAAAATACCTGCAATTTCAGAAACACGCGTCCTTTGCTTCCGGCCGGGCTCTCATCATTCCTAATTATTATCTATTTATTATCGTAGGTGTACTGCGCGAGTACGCGTGTGCGTACCCGCGGTACAAATATAGATACGCAAAAGGGGTAATTTGATCGGCGCGAAAATTGCCGGCAGATCGAGACGGTAAAATAATGATTATTAGTTGTATTAGAACGATCAAGGACGATCGGTCAATTCAGGGTCCATGATTCATTGATATATATAGGAGAATGAAAGTAAAACGGTGAAATCAAGAAAGTGATTACGAAATATTATTAAACTATTGTGAAACTTTTTTAACTGAGATATTAGCGAGCTTATACTTGTATGTGTATAGAGAGAGAGAGAGAGAGATGAATTTATTGAAAATAATAAGAAGAAAAAAATTGTCTTGAGAGTACTTAAGCAACGACGATCAACGAGATTTGATTTTTTTTTTAAATTATTATTCTTCCGACGCCACATAAAATATGTAGTCGTTGAAAAAATATTGAATTATCGCATGCGCTAGATTATATTTCCGGGTATTTCGTCTACACTTGTTATCGATAAATCGGCTCCAAGTTATTCGGCGCGTGGTCGAGCGTGTCGAACGATAGAAATGACGAATATCGCGTCGCGATTTTATTCATTACAATCAAATGTCGGAATTAAACGGTACGGAAGTAAACTGTTAATTACCATATGGCAGCATCGAATTCTACGGCCAGTTAATCATCAGCTCAAATAAACGTATTGTCAAATGACTCCTACCGAGAATTTATTGATTTCTCAAACATGACGGATTCATTCGAAAGTTTTAAATCCGTTACTCGAGCAAACATTTGCAATTCGTCCACGTTATGCGCTGAACAGACAATTACTAGAATTAGGGTAGTCCGGGCTTAAGGCAGCGGCATTTTCTCTAGACATTTGTCTTTAGACATTTTTTCACACACCCAATCCCCAATCGTGTAGATGCAGATTACCCAATCGTTCACAAAACTATCGGAAACGGATGTAGAGAGCTTAACACTTTATTATTACTATTTTCTTTTTTTCATTACAGAAATAGGATAAACTTTGACAGTCTATCGTTGATAA
Organism: Amblyteles armatorius; assembly: GCA_933228735.2. Classification (NCBI taxonomy): domain Eukaryota; kingdom Metazoa; phylum Arthropoda; class Insecta; order Hymenoptera; family Ichneumonidae; genus Amblyteles; species Amblyteles armatorius. The sequence continues at coordinate 10,606,319 of OW121690.1, forward strand.
TATCCGGCTATATAATATATGCGATTGTATAATAAACGAAAGAAACAAAAAAGAAAGAATAATCTCGGGGAGGACGTGGAAGTTTTACGCCATGACGGCATAAGTCGGCGTCGTCATGACGCCGCAGTTGTTGTCCTTTTGGGCCATGAGGACATATCCGTCGTTACCCCAGTAGTTCGACCACGAGTTCTTTACGAGCCAGTAGCCCTTTCCGTTCATCGTTCCGTAGCCGACGGCGAGGACCGCATGGTCCATTTTGTCCTCGGTATTGCCTGAAGAGAAAAGAATATTGAAACGCGTGTCGGGCGATTCTTCGTACCCGTTCAATTTTTTTTATCAAACCAAGCGGTAGCGTCTCGACGCCAAGTACTTCAAAAAAATTTAAGCGAGACGCTATCAAGTGGTTGTACTTGAGAATGCCGGAAGTCGAAACTTTGAATCAATGTTATTTGAAAAAAAAGCTTCAGTTATTCGTACCACAAGTTGGCTCGAAGTATACGCCGTGCGAGTAGAACGAGAATGTCTTGTGCGAAGCGTCGATGGAGACGGAGATCGGACCGTGCTTGGCGATCGCCACTTTCAACGCGTCGACGTCGTTCGGCGTGATGTTTACGAATCCCGTCATTTTCGCTGTCAGGGTCACGTTCTCCGCGTGACAATAGCCGTTCTGCAAATCGCATTTTGATAAATCGCAGATGGAGAAAAAATCTCTCATGGAGTTCTGGCTCGTTCTCTTCGTAACGAACAATCAGTAATTCGATTGCATACTTGGCCAATGTAACCACCGTATTCCTCCTCGGTCGGCAATCCGCCGTGCTTGATTATCCACTGATAGGACCGGAAGTCCTCCCCACCGTCGCAGCCGTTGTTGCCGTATCCCCACGAGCAATCGATCAGAGCCTGCAAGGCCAAATCTCGTTAATAAAATAAACACAACTTATAGACTGTTAAAAAAAATTGTGAATTTATATACCGGACTGAAAGTTTTTATGCACAAACTGGTACTTTTAATTGAATGTACAGTTGTGGTGAAAAATTCGTATACTTTTTCATTGAAATTGAAGTAAATTATTAAAAGTAAAGTGTTCTTAATGTTTTCAATACACTGAACATTAATTTTTCGTCGCAATCGTACATGAAATTTAATATACCAGTTTTTGTGTAAAAACTTCCAGTCCGGTACATTGAATTTCATACGAATTTTTTTACAGCGATTGTCGAATCGGGTAACCGGACAAGGTTGAGACAATCGTAACTCCGGCACTCACCTGTTGAGACAATCTCACGAGTTTACCGTACTTGACGAAGTAAGCTCCCTCAACGGCGCCCGTTGTACCGAAGCTCCAGCAGGAACCGCAAACCGATTGATCTGAAACAAGAAAAAAAATTGATCGGTGAATTTACTTAAAGCCCGGCAAAAGTATCGCTTGTCTTACCTTTGACCGGTGTAACAGCTCCGAAGAGCCTCCAGTCCATACTGTCCGGCGTATCTTTGATGTGCTTCTGGGTATCGTACGGGAACGGTAGACCACCGTTGCCTCCAGTCTTTCCGCTGTATTGCTTACCGCAGAGAGCCTTCAGCTCGAGCTCTGTTCGATCCGCCAGATGATTAACGTCCAGCTGGTAACCCAAGTTCGCCCGGTTCGTCGAATGGATGAATCTACGAATTGACTCCAATATAAAATCTACGAATTCAGCCCAATGAAAAATCTACGAATTTACCCCAAAGTAAAATCGACGAATTTACTCCAGTGCCATTTTTAAAAAATTGCAAATCTATTGACTCGAAACGGCATGGAATTCTACCTCAAATTCTGTCTGAAGATTTCTTTGCGTTCGATGTGCGCCCGATCGTCGGCGTAGTGCTTTTTGTGCGTGTGCTTGAATCTATCGAACTCCGCGTCCACGTGGGAATCGTCATTGTGAACGAATTCGCGCATCGGGTTGAAGGTGTAAATGTGTCGGTCACCGGGTCCGGGAAAACTCGAGCACGTGGAGTCTGCGATAAAAAAAGAGCTCGATAAAAAATGGTGGATTCGCGCGCACCGACGAGCTCGAAGTTTAACGCTCACTGTCGGTTATTTGAAACACATCGGCGCTCGGTACGTCGAACGAGTACCACTCGTACTCGAGATAGTAATGATCGTAGTGGGAGCCGAGAAGTGTGTTGAATCCGCGCATCTCGTACCTCACCGGTATGGGTTCTTTGACCAGCGGCAGCTTTGTGTTTTTCTGAAATTTTGCGATCGAATCGTTGATTATCTAATTTCCATTAACTACGCCGAGGTCTAAGCCGTGGCTGTCGACAAGTATCCGAAAATAGCACCTTGTAACGTATCCACAGAGTGTACTTGTTAGATTTTTCGCCGATGGTCTCGACCAATCGCCATTTCTCGCACGGCAATCCATTTATTATTTCCTCGCCGATGCACTGGAAAAAAAAAATTCGTATGTTACGCTGCAAGGTAGAGAAGTGCGCGATTTTCACCGAGTGCAAAATTCACTGCCCGAGCGAAACGAGGGCAGAAATCTTACGAGCCGAAAATCCGCTCCTTTCCGTGTAGAAATGTCGCAAGAAATTACAAGAAACCCCGGAGAGTAATGGGACTTCGAGAGCGAGTAATGAGCCAAATGACTTCCTAGGGAGTATTGTTTTTTTTCCGGACGTGTTGCACGGAAGGGATGTGATTATTTTAGTGAAGTCGGGGAAAAAAAATATTATTAATAAGTAAAAAGAAGGATCTCATCGATTCACCTCCATTCCCATCGTGTTCGGAACTATCGTTTGCGGCGTGAAAGCGAATTCCTCGCTGCCGTTAACTTTAAGACAAGTTTCCTTGTTCATTTCGGTCTCGGTCGTAATCGGCGACAGTTTTATGCTCGATCCGTAGGGACCGTCGTGGGCGAGCTGGAAAGTCTTTACCATACCTGAAAGAATTTAAAAAAAATATACACATCGTTACCTAAAATTCGGATTTTAATAAAAAGTCGGCGAAACAATTTCGGAGGAAGATATTGATTCATCACCTCCATAGTAATCGATGCGGCTGGATCCGGCCTTTTTGTCATACCAGGCATAAAATGGCTCCCGAATCTCCGCGTACGGGATGTACAGAGTTCCCTTGACCGTGTAGGCATCGCTGAAAGTCGGAGACTTCTGTTTGGCGGCCGCAGCACAGCATACACCTGGAATATCAACCAACAATATTGTCATCTGTTACGATAATAATAATAATAATAATAATCTTGTTTATCATGAAGCTCAAAAAAAAAAAAATTGTCCTAATTTTACTTTTTTTCAAGCAACTGTATTTTTAATTGGAATAAAAATTGAGATATTAATTCGACCTTGAGAAGTTGAACTTGAATTTTGTACAAAGCATGTAGAGATTTCTTTCACATTGTGTACCATTCAATTCTTCTATATAAATAAATATTTTGCTCTCCTATTTATAATTATTTTTATAAAAAGTAATTAACATTCAATAAATTAAAACAGTATAATATATAATATTATATATATTATGCCTGCGTATACCCTTCTGGGTTTTTACAACCCCGCCTTCGTTGGCGAGGATTTCCCCTTATACCCTGTCCGTCGGCAGCCGACTTAACCCCACTGTATCGCATTCGTCGCGGGCCCAGGGAAACCACGAAAATCTGTGCGGATACAGCCGGTGCCTTCCTAAGTCCCCCAATATCGCAATGCGAGTAAACTCAAGCACGGCCACCAGAGGCGCTTAGAGCGACACCTCCTCTCAGTAATGCGCCGCCGATATCCTACCCGGTAGATACCATCCGCCAGACAAGAACCCACGGGAGTAACACCAAAGCCGAACACCGACCGTCCACTCATCACTGAGAGGTGTTTTAGGCACATATTATATTATATTGTATTATATTATATTATAACCCAATCACCAGAATCACAGAAAAAAAACATGGAAAAATTTCCAGTGGTGTCGGCCGGGAATCGAACTCGGGTCCGCTGCGTGCGACATAATATTATATAATAAACAAACCAGTTTAATAAATAAGAAGAAAAAAAAATGTTTACTTTTTTTCAAATGAAATTCAAAATTCGAATCACAAAGAGGGCAATGCAAATATAAAGACGATAAAAGAACAATAAATAGCTGTACATACCAATCAGCAGAAAGACAAGCTTTCCTTTGAGTGAGTCGAGCATGTTCGGTCGGTCTCTTCCGAGCTGCGAAATAATTAATGCGCATTCATATCGTATCGTATTCTACTTATTTGTGTCGAGCGATAACACGTTGAACCGCGGTTCATCCGTCATCGACTCATTGTCCGATGCCAGATAGACGTATCAGTTTAGAGACGTTTGTAAACTTTCCAGGATATTTCCGCCTTCAAGGTTATCGCTAGTGTGCGAAACGATAGTCGACAATGTATACAAAAGCCATCAGTTATTCGCGGGAGAACGGCATATTTTTTTTTTTCACTCCGTTTACGAAATACACGATCGATCTTGGAGCTCGTAGCCTATCGGCATTTGCCAGACCAGTGAGAAAATAAAAGAAAGATCGACAGTTTTAAGGCTGTCGTATTTTCTTGGTCTCAAATAAAAACTTTTTCCTACATACCTGACGATGCAGATGCTCGTTGCGCGAAGCCTCGACGCACTGTAGTGCAAAACCGATTATTATGATGGGATAATAACTGCGACGACGCTCGCGCAAGGAAATATCTCCGAACGCTTTGTTGTGAGAGACCGATGCCGTCGCCGCTTGACCGCTTGTGCCCGTGTGCTTCGATGTGCCTCGTACAAATCGTTGAGATGATTCGTAACATAGGTTGGTCGAGTGTGGAGAGGGAGGCAGAACTGCTGCAACTACGGTCGGCAACTCTCCTATAGTGTCCTGCATAGCGTCGTGATATCGCGAAAATCGTATACTCATGCGCGTATTCGTATTCATTGGCTAGGGGATATGCTCCTGCGAAATGATGAAAATCGATTATTGTGTTGCGAAGATAATAATTGCTTCGAAGCTCGCGCAAATAAGTATCCCTGAATGCTTTTTTCATGAGATAAATTTGGTGAGATTCCGGTATTTTTATTATTTTTAGGAAACCGGAAATGTAACCCTTCGAAAGAGGATGGAGAAAAACTTCTATGATTCCAATTGAGAAACTTCTTACGTTGATTCTGCGCGTTTTACAGTTGATTTTACGATTATGGCGCAATATAAGAGCCATAAGGTTCCATAAAGATTGATGAAACAAGCCGTTCTCTCGGGAAACATCCTGGACTTTGGATTTCCGATATTAACCGGAAGTGGTCCTGAGTATCTATTCAAAAAACGTTAAAAAGAAAAGCTTCGGTTTTTGGAAAAACTTCTAACGAGTAGCAGCAACTCTTATCCTGTGTTTGATTTTTTTAGGAAAACAAAAATTTAACACTCAGAGTCGATACGACTCTGAGGACACTATATGAGACTATGGAGTCGTTCGCACTCCATAGTGTTTCACATCGCCTTAAGTCCCCAAATCTAAAGCACCTCGAATCGTCAAGATAATTTCGGAGGCAGGCAGCGCTCTGTTATGACTACGGTCGACAACTTCAAGTTGGGCCATCTCGACGGCAACGTGCCAACTGTCCTGTCATATCCACATCACATCTCAGCTCGAACAGTCGTAATATCGCGATAATCGTATAGTATACACATGCGCGTACAAACTCATCGTCTAGCGGAGATACCTCGCTCCGGCGCTTCCAGCACCTCCTCGACGAATCTTGTCCTGCTGACTGTGGCAGAGCCATAAACGCGCAGTGCGACTCGCTAGACTCAACACAGCAGCAGATTCAACGACAGCCAAGGTAAGCTTCGTTCACGGCAATGCCATCAAACTTGCGCGACGATTTCTCGTTTAGACAACATGAAGAAAAAAAAACATATTTGCCGATAGAGTAATTACGTAACAGTCTCGAGGAACAATAATTTTATCGGACGTCATGTTTTCCCCGAGACAGTGCGAGACTCGCAGTTGCGCGATCTTTTCGCACGGAAAACCATCATCGAACGATCATGGATTTCGACAGTTATATAAAAATTTAAAAAAAATATTAAAGGAAAAAAAAACTATTTTCGCAATTTTCTCCACAGATGTCCGCTATCGCCAAGCCTAAGATGAGAGGCCTTCTCGAGGCTAACATCAGGAGGAATATTCTCGGGGCGACCATTTGCAGCTTGGCGACAGGTTTGCTCTGGAAAATATTCGTATCCGACGCTAGGAAGAAAGCCTACGCAGATTTCTACAAGTACGCGTCACATTTTATTTTTTTGTCGCAAAGAATCTCAACGAAAAACTTTAACGCAAACATTTTATTTTCATTGCAGAACGTACGACCCAGAGGCATCCCTGAAAATCATGAACGACGCCGGTTTGATGCAATCGTGTCCCAAGTAAAAACACGATGAGCGTTCCACGTGCCGTAGTGAATGTTCTCAGGAGTCGATCGGAAATGTAACGATGAGTTCGAAGGAATGAGAAAGAGGAGAGCGGATAAAGTATATCGATGTAATAAAGGGTATTAACAAAAGATCTATTGTATTGCATGGAATGATTGTCGACGATGACGAACGCGCGTCGATCGTCCAGGAAGTTTACATCGCTGACGAAACGAGGCGAACAATGCGCGAAACATCGGCGGCGGGACGATGGCTCGAAAAAAATGTTCGGCATTTTTTTCTCCTCGTTATCTTGTAGTTCAAAAAGCGCAAAGATCGCTCGTCGTTCGAGGATCGGGCGAGCCGCGCTGTGTCGAATAAACGTCGAAAAATCTAGAGCCCAATCTCGGCCTGTGAGACGAGATTCTCAATAAAGCGAAAGAAGGATCTCAAAGTATTGTAATAATAAGACAGAGGTTAAGATGTCGATAGACGATCGGCGAAGATGGCGTTCCGGTCGTACCCAGCGTGCCCCGCGCGATTGATTTGCGCATGTCAGTTAGTCGCATTGCAAATGGCGGCTCCTTGTTATTGTTCATGGCGTTTTATGACTTGTCCCTTTATATTGCCGAATTATGTCGAGTATTTTCGTGATATTCACGGGGCGCCGTGTTAGGAAAGTGGATTGAGCTGGGCGCGTTGTGTTTTAGGTTAAGACAAGTGGATCGTCGTTGTGTTCGACGGTGATATTGGAACGCGAACAAATCACCCACCAAGTTGGAGAGAGAAATGGGGTAACGTTGAAAATTCATTCTTCGGTTCATACGGTATAGAATAATTCGTTGGCGCGAGGAAACAAACGGTCCGCGAATCCGAGTTTGATAAACGGAGGGGAGTACGAGAGTTCGGGTAAGCGCTGATACGATCACCCGATACTTTGAACCCCATCGAAATTTGTAAACTGACCGTCGTTTGACGGGCTATCTTGAGCATGCTTGAGCCCACTTCACGGTAGTACACCTCCCCCGACGGACAAAATGGTGGTCCCAGGATATCAAATGGTCTGGGCGCCTTATTTTATCGTAAAACATCGTCGCTCTTCACTCCAGAGACAATTGAAAGCCATGCGAAACTCGCCGTTTCGATAAACTCGATAATAACTCTCGCGCGCCTCGTCGATAAACTTTTTCTCTATAACCTATTTTTCGTTATTCCTATAGAGGGATAGGGAAGCCGCCTTTCGCGGTGGGCCGAAAAAGAGACTTTAATTGCCGTTCGGGAAATTGTAAAGCCTCGCATTTACCGTAACATTTTATTTTCAACCGGACCAACGCTCACGACAGATCGCCCGTAAACGACGTCGGTCCATACGTTAAAAGCGATTGTACGCGAAACGAATTTTCGAATTTGTGTGTACGCAAATTGTCACGGGATTATAACCTAATAAATGTGTACACTACGGGGCCTTACATTGTGTTTACCCTACTCGCTTTCCGTGCTTGTTTTTTTTTCGTTTTTTTTTTTTTTTTTTTTTTTTTTTAGCGTATTCGAAAAACTCGCCAGAGACGAAGACCGATCGACGAATCGCTCGCCGGCGAAATCTCGATCGGCCCACGAAATAACGTCGGTAGTTTTGCCAAACGCTATCGCGCGATCCCAAGGCTGAACCATGCGTATATTATTTTTTTATACTATCGTTGTAATAGCACGCGCGCAATAATCGCGCTGCTGTTCGACTGCACGGGAATACGAAATTTCGTTACGGACGATCGCGTCGTTCTCTGGTTTTATTTTTTTGTCTCACTATTATCGTCGAACCGATTCGCGAACGTAATTATCCGTCGTGAATTATTTTCGCACTTTCGTTTCTTCCGTTTTTTCGCCTCCGTTTTCATTTTTTTTTCGGCAACGCAGCCCGCAAAAATGAACGCTCCGTTTTAGTGTCACATTATCGCGAATACATTTCATCATGATTCTTTTTTTTCTTGTACCGTTCTTAATATCACAGCATCGGCTCAATGTGTTATTGTCTTGTTGAAAAAAAAAAAAAAAAAAAAAACAGTGAAAAGGGTAATTAAGCACGCAGCCCGGAGTGGAGTGCGGGACTGTCGGTTTGGAGCCGACAGAAGGAAGTCCGATCGATCGAAGGAAAAGGAAGAAGAAGAAAAAGAAAGAAAAGCTCGCTTCTCACTGATACGTCCCCAGGCTCTCCGGGTAGTTATGTGATTAATGATTGGTGAGTGAGACGACGGACACTCATCTTTGAGTTGCGACTCGTTAGTCGACGATATTCGTCGAATATTTTATCTTCTTTTTCTTCTTTTGATTTGTTGTTTTTTTCCTTGTATACAGTCATGGCGGCTGATAGCGATGGTGATTTGATCGAGACGGTGGTAACTTGCGAGGGTGACCTTGGGGATCCGGAATTTCCGCACAAATTCAAAGTCATCGTAGATCGTCTCAAATATCTACTGTCTAAAGGTAAGCGCCCAAAAAAAGTTTTCGTTCAAATGGATATGTATATATATTTTCTTTTCTTAAATTACGATGCATGATTTTTTTTATTAACAACTTTTTTATTTCATTTTTTTGATTAATTTTCCTCAATTTGCAGAGAAAGGCGACGTTTTACGAGTGAACAAGGTAGAGCCATGGAACTCCGTGAGAGTGACGTTCTCAATTCCAAGAGAGGCGGCTCTGCGTCTCAGGGAGCTCGCGGCGCAAGGTTCTTCGACCTTGACGCAGCTCGGCATTCTCTCGGTACAGGTAGAAGGAGATCAGGTAAGAATGCTCTCGCTATTAATTAATGAATTCATTAGTTTATTCGTTTAACGTTCAATTTATATATACGTATATATACCCACATTATATTTAAATTTCATGTACTGGACTGGACGTTTTCATGCAAAAATTGATACATCAGATTCAATGTGTAATTGTGGTGAAAAAATAATATAATTTTTCATTGCAATTAAAGTAAACTATTAAAAAATTAAGTGTTTTTAATCTTTTTAATACACCAAACATTAATATTTCATCACAATTGTACATGAAAACGAATGTTCAAGTTGTTGCATAAAAACTTTCAGTACATTACATTAAATTTCATACGATCTTTTTTGATAGTGTAAAATGTATGTATAGGCAACGTACAATAATATAATATTTACATTTACGACGGTTTATTAAGAATGAACGCTTAAAAATCTAATTGATTACTCCATCAGGTGATATCGCTGAGAATAGCCGGTCGATTCGGTGGAGAGGCCCAGGAGATAGTGCTGCGTACGGGGGAGGCTCACGAGGCGGCGAACAGATCGCGAGAGGATGCGATGCAGGGTGCATCGGCGAGCGTTAACGACGACTCGGCGATAGCGGTGCCCGGTCCGAGCAACAGTTCCGGTATCTCGTCGGTGATGAGCAACGTCGCTCAGCTCATAGCAGCCGGTAATTCGAAGCATCCAACATCCGCATATATCGCGCTATCGAAATTTGTGTCTCGCAAATTTTCATCACCCACCGACTCTCTCTCCAGACTGAAAACGATTTTTCTATTTTCCATTCTCTCAGGAACATCGTCGGAGAAGAGTCCGCCGTTTCGTTCGCCAAACGTTGTAGCGCCGACGGATTGCGATCCGATACCGGCGTTCATAGCGAAGGCCGGTCAGGCCTCGTCGAGCAACAGCGGCGTCGGGATATCGGGGAGTCAGGCATCGGCAAACAATTCCAACGCCTCGAACCGAAGCAACTACAACGGTCCATTCCCGTTTGCGAGCATGACCCACGCTGCGCAAGCGATACACAGTCGCGAGTCTCAAGCCAGTACGATAAAGAGTTCCGTGCAATTCAAGCATAAGCCACCACCTCCGCCTTACCCGACCGTTCAGGAGAGCATGAAAACGATAACGTCGTTGACGACCGGTCACACGACCGCCCAGCCGATCGCGTCGTACAAGTCAACGGCGACGACCGCGGGCCTGAGCTGTTCGCCGGTCGCGTCGAACAATCTCGTCGGCAGTGTCAGCGCGGGCGGCAATCAGGTCGCTCTGTCGAGTCCGCTGCTGGTGAATCTCCTGCAGAACGACGGCAGCTCGCACCCGAACAACGTCGGCATACAAGCGCCGAAGATGTTGCCACCGGCGGTCGTCGAGAGCGGTGGAAGCGCGAGTCGCGCGAGGCCGACGAAGAAGCCCGTGCGAAGGAAAGATCTCTCGTCGCCTTGTCTGGACTCGCCGCCGAGTCTCGACTCGCTGAGAACGGAGGATCTGATCGGAGCATCGTCGATCATCGGCAACCTGAGCTCGAGTTCGGGACCGTCGGCGTTCGTCACGGTGAACGTGAATCAGCCGTCGACGTTGCCGCTCTCGGGCTCGACGGGCCCGATCGGCGCCGCTGCCTCGTCCGGCGCAACGCCGGTCCAGGCGCTCCATCCGGTGACGGTCACGATGCATCAGTCGCAGCCGGGGCTGCACACACAAGTACAAATGCCACAGAAGTTTTCCATCAGGCAGGAGCTCACGTTCAAACCCACTCAGGCTCAGATGCAGAGCATAATCGGAGCGAGGCATCCGGTGAACGGTCAGCAGACGAGAACTCCGCCGCAGCAGCGCCAGCCACTGATTCTGCATCAGCAGCAACAGATGGCGCAGCAACAGGTCGTAGGCGGTCAACAATTGATCCAGCAGCAGACCGCCTCGAATCTGCAGCAGCCGGTCTTGCATCAGCAGAACGTCGTTCAAACCGCGAGCAATCACCAGATTCTGCAGCAGCAACCGCAGCAGCAGCAGCCACAGCAGCAGCAAACGAGCGTAGGAATGAACGTGGCTCAGCAACGATTAGGGTACCTGAGCAATCAGCGGCAACAAACGCCGCCGCCTTACCCCAGATCGGCGGGCCTTCAGCAACAGGCGAACGTCATGCCGCAGGCGCAACAACAGCAGCAGCAGCAACAACAGCAGCAGCAGCAACAGCAGCAGCAACAGCAGCAGCAACAACAGCAGCAACAGCAGCAACAGAGTCAGGCACTTAATGTACAGCAACAATTGCATCACAATCAAGTGAAGAACGTTAACGTCAATACAAGCGCGACGACAGATTTTCGCTATGGTCAGAGTCAAAACATACTTAGCAGAAATTATCCAGTCGCGACCGGTGGCTCGAACGGGACGACGTGGAAGACGCAGAACAGCAGCGGCGCGGCGCAGACGGGACAGACGAGTCAGCGCGGGGCGGTCGGGGCGAGCGGCAATTTGGTAGGTGGATTTTCGTCCACGGGCGCCAACAGTCTGCGCACGGCCAATCACAGTTCCGGAACGAGCGGCGCGACGGAGCCGCTCGGCAAGGCGAAGTCCGGCGAACTCGGCTCGGGCGTCGACGAGCCCGAGGAGGAGGACGAGCAGAGGCAATCCGGGCCGGAACCCGAGTACACTTCGTCCGGGAAGATAAGGCAGTTTCTCATAAATCCGTTGACCGGTCATCTAGAGCCGATGCCGAGCGACAGCTCGGACTCGGAACCCGAGAGCGCAGTCGACAATCAGGACGATTTCTTTTCGTTTCCGTCGCCGTCGAACGATCGCTCGAACTCGATATTCTCCGACGACGACGCAGACAGCAATTTCTCGCGAAGAAACGACACGACGACCAACACCGACCAATCCGACTCGGAAACGACGACGGTGAAGTCGACGGCGAGCGAGGGTAGTCTGAAGCACGGCGGCGGTCGAGTCAAATCCGGCAGAGAGAACGCTCACAGTCCGGCGATACCGGGCGAGAAGATCAAGCTTCGATTGAAGCTGGAGAAATCCGAGCCCGTCACACCGGCTTACAAGGTCGACGTGTCTTTCGTTAACACACCGCCGGTGAGAAAAGCCGACAAGTCCGTCAGCGGCAAGATGTTCAACGCTGGAATTGGCAATTCCGGCGTTGGCTGCGACGAGCCGCGCGTCCCTCCCTTGCACATATCGTTGAGGGGGCGAAACGCATCGGTCGTGCAGATAAGGAAGAAGGAGAAGAAATCGATTCGCGATCCGGACACGGACACGCTGAGTCTCAAGAGGCGGGGAAAACTCAAGAAGAAGGAATCCACGGAGGGCGGTAAATCGTTGCAAAAAAAATCGTTAAACATGATTATCGGCGGTGCGACGTCGGCGTCGAAGCTACCACTGTCGAATTCGGCAGTCGTCAACAGCGCCAGTTGCCTCGCCAAGATCAACAACGCCCTACAGACTGTCGTGACCAAAACCAATGCCTTACAAAAAGATAGCTGCCCCGTTGAAACGTCCAGACTGCAGAGCGGCGCCGCGACGAAAGCGAGCTCCAGCAAGAGCAGCGATCTCGACGATATCCCCTTGAACAGCAGGATGCCATCGCCCCTCAAGCACAAATCGTCGACGTTAATTAATCAAAGCTCGAACCCTCAGCAGCCGCTGGCCGCGAAGGTTCACGTGGAGGCCGAGACTCAGAATCACACGAACGAGCATAAAATTGGCGGAGGTAATGTGCGATCTTTATTTGTTTGTTTATTCATTTCATGACAAACGGGCGAAGTTCAATCACAAGCGGTTGAAATCGGAGCGAGAAGTATTTGACTTAAATAAAACATTAAAATTAAAGTTACGGTTCAAATAAAAATCAATGTAATGGCAAAGTTTATTTATTCATTTATTCGCGCTCCCGATGTGGCTGAGAAATGAAAACAGGACAATAATAGTAACGATATTCTTGATTTATTATTTGATATTTTGGTTTTTATTTTTCTCTTAATCCGCTTGATCTTACGAAGATCCGGTAATTTCTTTATTCAAGGCGTACCGTCAATTGTGAGTTATTGGAATCGGAGAAGCATTTTACATTAAATATTAAAAAGTTAAAATTAAAGTAACAGCAAGGTTTATTTATTAGGGCAATAATCCGCTTAACGTTACAAAGTTCCGGCAATTTCGAACCCCCATAAGCTTCTTATTTAATAGCTCTTAATTCATAAAAATTAAAAAACGTTAAATATTATATATTTATTTAACATGCAACAATGGCTTACCGACCGAACGAATTTATATTTTGCAGGCAAGACGAAGAGAAGAGACTCTAAAAAGAAATCGGAATCCGGTGAAGGCTTGCATCGTGAACAGAATCTGTTGTCCGGTGGAAGGATTCTCGCTAATCAAGCAAAGTGGCAGAAGCTCGGTTACAAGGGTGACATAGGGCAGCAAGCCGTTAAAAAGACTGAATCCCATTCGACTGGTAACGACGCGAGCGCGATTAAGAAGGTCGGGGAGATAAGGAGAACGAGCGACGGTGACGCGGTGGTGAGTAGGTCCGCCCTGCTGGAAAAGGGTAATCCGCTGAGTGCGGTGGCTTCGCGGCTCACCGAGGCGAACGGTATCAGAAAGGATCTCGTGAATCAGGAGAAGAGGAGGCGGCTGAGCCTCATGGACGAGAAGGACCTTCATTTAGCAGGTTATTAATAATTCCACATCATTTATACCGACGCAGTCGGTAAAACATTGCACGATTACAAAAAAAAAAAAATACCCGAGTAAAAAAAATATATCTCAGCCTGTTTCTATCCGTGATTTTTCAGAATCTCATAATGCCGAGACGGCGCATCACCAGAGCAGAAAGACCGTTGCGGAGAGCGTCGCGCAGAATCCATCGTCGATGGTGAAGTCGACGAGCAATTCGCCGCACGACAACGACAATCCTCCCTCGAAGAATCCCGTCACGTCGTCGCAGCAAACAAAAACGATCGTCTCGTACGCGGACTGCGCGACGAACAATTCGCAGCAGGTTGTCGTCGGCAAGCTCGCGCCGGTGAAGAGCAGGTTGGATGCGGAGTGCGCGAAGACGAATTCGCCGATGTCCGGCAAGACTCACGGGACGGGCCAGAAGTTGAAGAATCACGGTGGGTCGAAGAGCAGCGGCGCGGGAGGCGGCGAGCAGTCGGCGGGCGGTGTCGTCGGTCCGAGGCACAAGGTGTTCGAGCAGTACCAGGCGAGCCACAAGAAAGTGCTGCAGAATCACGTGACGAAGGATTCCGAGAGGGATCGTCAAGCGGCGCTGGTGGCGAGCAAGTTGGAGAGCGCCCATCAGCGAGTGAGTCTGCTGAAGAGCCCGGTGAATCCGCCGGTCTGCAACGCGACGACGGAGCAGATCGCGAGGCTGACGAGCCTCGAGTTGGCGGCGAGCTGCAAGCCCGTCGCCACGGAATCGACGCAGCCGAAGGCGAAGCAAAAATCATCGGAAAGCCCGACGGCGACGTCGACGGCGGGGACGACGCCGCCGTCCGGGGCGACGGCTCCGAGTCCGGCTCGGCCGCTGACGACGGCGCCGACGACGAGTCCGCCGGTCGTCGTCGGGACGGCGCAGATAGTCGACGCGAACGCCGAGAGGGTCGGCGGCGGGGGAAACGGCGGCGGCGAGGATTCCGGGATCGAATCGATGGACGCTCTCTCGGAAAAGTCGCCGAACCAAGGGGAATCCCCGCTGCACAGGCCACAGTCGACCGTCGAACCGGTCGCCGCCCAGCAGCCCCAGCAGCAAAACAGTACGAAGACCGCAATTCCGAGTGAATCGACGAATTCACTCAAAGCAACCAATAAGAACGTGCCTTCCTCGACTAGCAGTAGTGATATGTGTTCAAATTCGCACACGGAACTTTTAAAGTCCAGCAGCGACCCAAAGAGATCGAGTCCCGTATTCGTGGGTAGTTATCTCAATAATCATTTGAGTGACCGTATGAAAGTAGAAGTCGAGAGCTCCGTCGAGCCCGCCGAGCCGACGCTCGCGTTCGCTCCTAGTGAAAAGTCAGCGGGCTCGAGGGGCGCCGAAACGAGGGAGGAGAGCGCGGAGAGGACGGTGGTTAGGGACGGTGTAGACGATAATTCCTTCGTGACCGGAACGGCGGGCGCGGCCGTCGCGCTCGGTACGAGGGACGGCCCGAACGTTTGTGATAATAAATTGTTGAAATGCGCTAGCGCGCAATCCATAGACTTACCGTTAACGGAGAATCGAGATAAGATTGAAAATTTGGATATTATGCTCAAGAACAATGTAGACGAGGTCGACGAGGTGACGTCGAGGAACGACGAGGCTGCTCGATCGCCGATCGTCGTCGATGTGGACGCGAAGCGCGCGTCGGTAACGTCGCTCGCGAGTCCGGCGGCGAGCGCCGAGCCGGGCGACGATCCGCTGGGCAGGAACAACAACGAGAGGACGATCGTCGTCGAGAATCACGTCGACTGCCCGAGGAAAGCGGAGATGGAGAACAGTCCTCCGAGTCCCCGACGCCTCGACGACGATGAGTTCAAGTGCGAACTCTCGACATGCTCGAACGTTCAGTCGCTCGCTTCGGAGATCGAGTGCGAGTCAATAGTCAAAGCGGAGATCAAGATCGACGATACGGGACAGGAGAAGTCCGAGAGATCGACGAGCGGCGCGAAGATCGAGCCCTCGATCGTCGAGAAGAGCGAAGCGGCAACGCAGCCGAGCGAAAAAGTCCAGCCGCTTCAGGCTCAGCGACTGACGAGCGGAAGAGTCGAGCAGCCGGCGATCAACGCGCAGATCTGTCCGACGGAGAACTCGGCGAAGAAGAGCATCGACGAGACGTGCGACTCGAGCGTCGTCGGCGTGCAGTCGCCGCACACGCTCGGCGAGGATCCTCAACCCATAAGGATAACGCCGCCTCTCTACACGTACTCGAATCCGGTGGTTCTCCAGCGCGACGACACGCCCAGCCCGGCCGGCAACAATCCCGAGGTCGAGTCCGGCGAGGCCGATCACGCAAAGCGGAAACGCCGGAGAAAGCAGGAGCTCGAGGGCCGTCAGGACGTCATATGCATCGAGGACAACGACGAGACGGCCCACTTCGTCGAGAGACTCGCGCCAAACAGCAACGAGGATTACGTGAAGCGGGCGCCGAAGTCGCTGCTCGAGCAGCTGCTCATCGAAATACCGAACGAGAGCAACGAGAAAAGATCGCTGCGGACGAGATCGCAGAAAGTCAACAGTCCCGACATCGTCAAGACGACACCGAAGAGCAGCCCGCACGGGACTAACAAGGGGCTCGAAGAGAGACGCAGCATATCGCCGTACGCCAAAGCTAGCCCGAAGCTCGGCGGACTGCCGAAATTGTCCCCGAACGCGACGGCGGTTAAAGTCGGAAAACGAAAAAGGCAGGAAAGCGAGAGTTCGGTAGCTTCGAGTACCGCTGACGAACCGCAACCAAGGCCAGGTAAACGGAAATGCTCGGAGAACGCCGCGGAACTTATTAAGGCTTGCATGGGCGTAGAGGAGGGCGGTCCTATTAAGAAACAAGTACCCGGCAAGGATGAACAGTCAAAGAAGTCGTTCAACATATTGGCCAAAGCCAAGAAAGGTGTCTATCCCTTTACCTTCTATTGTTCTTAAAGTCTTCTAATGTCTTGTTTAATGCCTTGGACAATTTGTTCTTTGCTTCCTTACTTCGAATGACGATGGGCCAAAGACTGGGCTATAAATCCGGTAAATCTCATTGATTTCTCCGACGATCCGTGAAAACTTATGTTTAATTCGCACACGAAAAAAAAAAAGATCGTGACCAGTAACGAATAACGTTATTTTAATCAAAAGTAAACGCTCCAATATATATAAATATGTATATATATATACACGCTCGAATATATATATATATTTTATGATAGGAGGGAGAGCGGGGCAAAACGGAACCCGGGGCAAAACGGCCCGTCTTCTCCGTTTCGGATGAAAATTTCTTTCGCGTTTCTTTATTTTTTTATGTACCGCGATATATTTGCGAAAATTGTCCGTCTTGCCCCGCTCTCCCCTATAGACTGTATACTCGTAGGCCGGCTGTGTGATTCGCACGTGTGCGTGCCTATGTGTGACTGTGTGAGCGTGAACGCGCCCGGCTGAATCGGAGGCCCATCATTTATAGGCATGCCCTCGTATAGAAACGAACGAACGAACAAGCAACGACAACGACTATACGTGTATAATAATATGCTTTTTTTCCTCGAAAATCCCAGGTCCAATTCTGGTAGAGGTGGAGTCGTCCGACGACGAGCCTTTGATCGAGTTGGCGACGGGCAAGACGAGGATCCGGCTGACGGACGACGCATCGGCTCCGTCCCCAAAGGCAAAAGATCTAAAGTAAGCAAGGTAGAGCGAGGTAGAAGCCTAAAGATATATTTGTATCTAGATTGTTTTTTTTTTGTTATAATTTTTTTTTTAGAAATCGAATACCGTCGACTGATCCACTTTGAAAATTTCGTTAAAAGTTTATAATTTAATTTTTATTTTTCCTCTCACGACAGAACAATTTCGGGCTCGACGGTGCCTGGCAATCAAGTGAACTCCGGTAACGTTGCCAATTTCAATGCCGGCAACAGAGGGCAAAGGGAGAGCAGGTTGTTGACGACGAAACAGCCGGGCATTGTGGCGAACGCGGTGACCGTCGGGAAGGAGAGACTGCGGGGCACGTCCGTGTCGAGCAACGAGTCCGTCGGGGAAGTGACGACACGCAGGTCTGTTCGACAGAGCGCAGCCTCACCGCTGGCAACACCGGCAAGCAATACAAGAGGTGCGTCTAGATCGATGGAGGATGTAAATAGGAGAAAGACTCGTAGTGGCGCTGGTGAGTAATTTATCTCGTGTATTTGTCACTCTCTGAAAACTTTGCCATCCGGTTATCGTTCGAGCAATTAAAAACCGGGGGAAAAAAAAATGATTGCGTATATTCATATACGATACATGACAATGTATCGATTATATACGAATTTTCATATGCAATTTTCACATGATTTTCATGAGATTTTCCTGTAAGTTTCATATGATTTTTGTATGTAATGATACATGGTAATGAATCAATTACATACGAATTTTGCCCATTGGCTAAGAGCTGGACAAGATTCGTGTATGATTCATGAATGATATTTTTTTCCCCGTGGACCATATCGAATCAACTGTTGCGCCTCGCTCTTACCGGCTTATATAATCTCTCTCGAATTCTCTCGGGCTCACTTTCCCGAGCTCCGCGTATACATAACGATAATTCGTCACTAGCGTCATTAACGTCTCGATGGAATGTTAAAGTGTTTTTTTATCATAATTTTTTTTAATCCGTTGCGCTTGATCCGGAAGAGCAGAGTAAAAAAAAAGCACGCAAAATCTCCTTGCCTCTTACGACTAACTTACTTTATAATTCTACTGTAAAGTTAATTGAAGATACTTGGTACAGTGGGAACGTTGTTTTAGTGACAGCCGAGACAGCTGAACAGGCGAAACGGAGGCGAATATCTCGAGAAAACAAATGACCCTTGGGAAGCGACCTTGACAGTGATTAGCTACCGTCTCTCGTCAAGGCCCATCTGTCTGGTTATTTGTCTCTTATCGACGGTTATTCGATCGCCGTGTGGCTGGACTCCACCTGGTGATTCCTTCCGTACGTGTCAATAGCGCACAACAACGCTATGTGTACTAGTCTCTGGAGTGTAACGGTGTGAAAACGTGTGTCGGTTTTTTTTTTGGGGGCGAGAATAATAGGTACATCAGAGCGCGTATACTCATCGTAACTCGTAAGCTAAAAAAAAAAGAAGAAAAATTAAATTAAATTAAATTAAATGGACGAAGAAAAATTTTGTATCCGTCTGCCTTGACGAAAGGCGACGCAATTTGTATGTCGCGATATCGCTCGCTCGCTCATTATAAAAAAAAAAGTCACTGACGCCTCGACGTCTCTCTGTACCCTGGCTGGCATTCGTTAACAATACTGTTTGACGCATTCGGAGATGAGAGTTTCGCAAACTGGGAAGCTGAAATAAACGAACAACGCGTTCAATTGCGTTCAAATACCATTTATCCAAGTGACTGAATTAGGTTTCCGAAACTGCCGAATTCATCCGCAACTTTCATCGACCATTCTTTATCTCCCTTGTGAACATAAAAAAACACACGCATACATATACACACACATACACACAGACAAAACCACTCGTTGCAAGCCACCAGAATTCTTTCACGTACGTTCCAATTTCTTGACTTACTCGCCGGCATCGGGATTCGTATTCGTTGAATTAAAAAAAATATATATATATGTGGAGAACCTTTAATTAAGAGTCGGCAATTAATGGCAATAAAAATTTTAAAGAAAATAAGACAGCCAAAGATAATAGCACTCTTGCGACTCGAGTCGACGAGTTATCCGGATACCGAGTGCTTTATCGCGACGATTGATCTCTTTCGTACTGACATACGAATTGGTAATGGAAAGCCCAAAGACGACGCGTCACGAATGAATATTACCGTAACTGCCGTAAAAAAAATATCATCTCCGCTTACTCCGAGTATCTCGAAGGAAAGTGTGTTTTAATAGCCGGTGGGGCTTCGATCGCTCGAACGACGACTGTACTGATCGACTTTGTACAAAAAAAAAAAAACTATGTTCGATATATATACCGTATATCCATTGTATCCATCTAATTTATTTATGACCATTTGGACATCACAAAAAAAGTAACGTGTTTTTCATGTAAATAACTGCAGTCGCCCAGTTTTTCGAGCGCGTCGACGGCAATTTATTCGGCGAAAAACTAAAATCGTCCGAAACACTCGGCGTCGAAGTACGAAAAAAATAGTCGAAACAATATTTTCCATAATTCCCGTCGGGCTTGATATATTTATAGTCGTGTCGCTGTGACGCCATAAAGATCGTTTATCGATTCAAAAAAATCACGAATCGTCGCAGGAGAAAAGTTTCTACGATCGTGTTACAGAGACACACGGTCCTTCGGTACAAGAGTCGTCGGGCGTGTTATTAATAATATAGCTGATGACTGGGGTATAGGGTTATTACGAAAGGAATTATTTTATTTATACAAAGAAAATGATAAAAAAAGAAGAAAAAAAAACGTTGGAATACGAACATTATAAGAATTAATCATTATAAACAACAACAAAAAAAAAACAACAACAATTAATACAATGTTAATTTGATAGGTAATATATGGATGAATATATTTTGTAAATAATGTCTTGTAAAGATACCTCCCCTCCCACCCGCCCAACCACCCCGCAAACCCCTCCCATTGTACATACAGGAACTGTTTAAAATTTTATTAAACTAGTGATAATTCAAATTGTGCAACTTTACTGTCATTGTATGTAATTAAGTAATTCTTTTCTTTTATTATTATTTTTTTTTTTGTTTAATTTTATTTCCTCATAAACGGTGTAATTCGAACGATCGAGAAGCGCATTTGTCATCTTCCTCTTGGCGCACTGGGCGAAGCAAAAAGAAAAAAAAAAACGTAATTTGCACGCGCATGCGATGACACGAATCCTCGCATGTGCGTGCAACATTATTCGGAGGTCTACTGTATTCGCAGAGAATCTAGTTTTTTATATTGTATAAATGGGAGTTGCACAGTTGAGGGTTCGGACGTTTGAGCGAACTTTCTCGGCAGCCATCGCGCACTCTGTCCCCGTAATGCTATATAGATACGTTTGTTACCCCCCTCCTTCTCCCTCCCCCAGTCATAATATTCTTTCACCGAGTCAACGCTCAGCGATGAGCACAATAGAACACATGGGACATTCTTTTAATGCATTCCGTTGTTTTATCGATAGCCGATATTAATAATACGCGGAGATGCCGATGGCTACGAGATGCACGGATCCATTCGATTAACACAGTCTGTCTGGCCCGGATAACCGCTCGAATGTCGACTGATTCGCGATAGATGGAAAATGAATTTTAAAAAAAGCAATCGAAACGTTTTCCGGCAAACATCAGCAGCCGCTGCTTCTCCAGACTCGAGAGTTGAATTCTGCAAAGAGTCAAGCTTTCTCTCGTTCGTAAAAAAAAAAGAAAATAATTATTATATTTCGATTTAAATTTTGTAAGTAGCACGTTGCTTGTTTTTTTCTTTTCTTGGATATTAAAATTGTTTCGAACGCCAAGTTCATTGTACATAATATGCATATTTTACTCAGTCGGGATACAATGGCTTCGGGAGTGTACATAATGAAGAAAAAAAAACTTATCGACAAACGAATGCGAGAGATAGATTTACTTTTGTTGAAGCCCCCCTCCCTCCCCCCTCTCCCCGTTCTCAAGGGTCGTCGCGGTGTGTAATATGAAATTTAGTGATAACTGGTACTTGGCGAGTTTATGGACTATTGCGAATGAAGACGAGAAAAAAAGAAAGAAAGCAAAAAGTTGTAATTTCGATGTAACATATTCCGTTTGACATTAGTTAGGTAGATTAAGTCTCATTATGTTATAATTTTATTGATAAATATTAATTAAATTGATTGTATAGATTATAAAAAGAAAAATGAAAAAAAAAATCAAGCTTCATATGTAAATACAAATATACTTTTGATCTAAGTGGATTTTAAGCATGCTCACAATATCAAGGGGCTCTTAAAGTATTTTTCAGCATCCATTTGTGCATAAAAAAACAAGTCCAATCGAGTATGATATAGCAGTTTTATTATTAGAGGATTATACATTTATTTAGAATGATGGATATATATTTTTTGTTGCCTTTCCATATGAATTGTAAATGAAACCGATTCACTCTTTTTACCATGCTACTATAATCAACTAATCTTAGATCACTAAAGATTTATGATTAATTGATATCGGTGTTATGTACTCCACGTAGTATATGTACGGACGACTAGACGAATGTACTGTGGGCGCAGAAATAAAAAAACAAAAAAAAAAAAAACGAATAAAATACAAATAAAAATGGAAAAAAAAATCGAAACACATTTCTCCAGATTAACGGAAAGATTACTTTGTCTAAGTCCGTTTTTCCGTACTCGGCTCAGTTAAATAATGCGCAATAATTTCTTCTTAAGCCCCTTAATTTTGTAGGCAAAGCTACAAATTATGAATCTATGATATAAATAGGGAGAGATGATTTTCAAAGGAACCGAACCTCGGACGAGTCTCGACGATCTTTGAAACATGTATGAAGAAAAAAAAACCACAAAAAAACAAAAAAATAAACATTTGTATTTTTAGTATTTGATTAAATGATATATAAATAAGAGTACAGGTGAATGATTGATAATAATTCAAGTGGATATATGGAACAAAATAAAATATTAAGTATCATATTATATTTGTAGAAACCGTCAAGCACGTGAAAAGAGACAAAGACGCGCTATGATTATGAAAAAAAAAAAAAAAACAAAACAAAAATATTACAATTATATTATTATCTATTATTACACAAAGTGAATACACAATACTATAGTAATTTGCTAATTGTACTTTTTAATAATTACTGTAGACACATTGATGAAAAAGTTTCTCTTTTTTTCTTGTTATTAATTATCATAGCCTTACCGGAAAAATGAAAAATGTGTTATAAAAAAAAAAAAAAAAAACAACTGGCAATGTTTGTTTTATCCTGCAAACATTCCCACCACATCCACATGCACGCCCCTGAAGTTTTTACCTAAGCGTACCTTTAGTACGGTTTGGTAACTTTTTTTTATAATTATTTTTTCTTAAACAACAAAATCGTTCTTACCCCAAGCTGCGTGAGTATGTCTGGTCGGGTAGCCGGGCAAACTGCAAAGGAAATGGTACGGGGGTTTATTTTAAGAATATCTGAAAATACGCTAGCACCGAGAAGAGTGTTTCACGCTTACATTCTTCAGTTCCAACGCTGCCCCGCGATAGGATCATGGACCTGCCACAATTTGCTCTGCTCACTATATTGTCGATAGTTTTGTCCGGTGCGTAAAAATTTCAGAATACATTTATTTAAAAAATGTTCGACGCGATGTTGTCGTTTGTGTGGATAACATTAATGACAAGAATTTTATAGGTGTACGCGAAGCAGCGTCATGGAGATCGAACGAAGACCGGTACGTTATAGGATATAATCGTGTCCCACATAGCTCGGCAATATTTTTGAAGGGTTTCAAGAAGACTTTTTTGGAAGTATTGAAAATATTTTTGTCACACATTATGAAAATATTTTTTTGTTCGCTCATAAATCTTACATTGAAATGTTTCAGCAATGTTTCCCTCAAAATGTTTTTAAAACATTCAGTGAAATGTGAAAGATTGCATCACCAGTCCAATTCATGTGTACATAAATATGCAATAAACGCTTGTAAAAATAGTTCGGTGGAAATTAATCATATTTCAAAATATTTGATCACTATGTTTCATAAATATTTCGAACGTGTCAAAAGATTAAGTATTTTTCCGAAATATTTAAGAAACGTTTCGTCGGAATATTTTAACAGAATATTTCAAAATATTATTTTCATATATTTCAGAAACATTACGTAAGATTTCAAAGATTAAAAATATTTATAACATGATTTGAAAATATTTTGTGCTACATGGGTTAAATAATAACTTTCATTTCGTTGGTTCGGAAGGCCGTAGTTTTTTGTTCCTCCGACGGAGAAAGTTTATCGTGAGTTCAGTGCTCTCGTTTTTGCATTTGTCAAGGTCGGACGGCTACGATCTCCAGCGAGGGCCCGTGTTCTACGAGGCGTACTACCCTGACAATCAAGGACTGCCAGCGCCGGGTCAACAGCTGATTCCCATCAACGCCAACGCCCAGCGGAGATATCCGGATCGCGCAAATATTCTCCAGAAGACTCGCCAGTCTCTCGACGCGCCTTACGGCATGCCGTACGACTTAGATTCGAGACAGCCTCGAAACGAACGAGGTTTCGCCAGACCCTACGATTGGTCGAGCCAGCCCGGTGTCGCGTCCGAAAGCTTCATCCTCGACACCCCCAAAGAATCGAACGTGCCGACAGATCGCAACGTCGCCAACGTTGAAGCTGAAAAAGTCGCTCGGCAATTGAAGACGCTCGTGGAGAGCCTTCGGCAGGACGCGAGCTCGATAAATTTCTCGGACCGCGGTTCGAGGCTCGACGATGACCCAACGAACTTTCGCCGTCCCTACTCGAGAAGGAATTACGAAGAGAATACAAACAGCTATCCGGACGAAAGACTGGACGACTCGATCGATGTAATATTGTCCGCCGTGAGAAACGGCGCGTTGAAAATTTCCGAAGATGTACCGGCGGATTCAACGCGCGATAAGGAAGAAAATATGCGGGTCGGATCGGACGATCTCGTGCGTCGATACCGGCCATCGGTGGTGCCCGATGGCTCCGCTCTCGAGGAAAGCAGAGTCTGGGGCGGACGTTTCGGTCGTGTGAGCGACGATCGGCTCGAGCGGATTTCCGGCGACGAGTACGGCGACGTGCGAGGGCCCGTTTCCGGAATGGCGCTCGGTCGGATGGAAAATATCTTCCAGCCACGGCCGCAGGTGATCAGCTATGTGTTCAGCCCTATAAGAGTGCCAGCGAAAGCCTCGCCGTTCGCGCCGACCGGCGAGATTCCACAGACGCGATCGATTCGCTCGAACGAACGGCCGATCGGAAACGGCGGGGACAATATCATCGACAGCGGGGTTGGGAAGGACGTTGGGAGATCGGCCGGCGCGAGCGCTGGTGTCGCTTCCATAGAGGTCAGCGAGTTACCTCGCCACAAAATCCGCCATCACCACGGTGAAAAACCCAGACGCGAACACCAACGTCATCAGGCCGCAGCGAGAAATTAGAGAGGATCGACTATCAGATGAAATCCAACTTAAGGCATCCGTTATTTTATTATGTTCTACATGAACACTATGCATCTGTTCCTGAAGTCCGAGCAATTTTGACCGTATAGTTTATTTGTAATACAATTTGGAAGTTTGACTACTTCGAGCGTATCAGCCTATGTTTTAACATTGGCGTCGGTGGTCGGAATTCTGAAGTCGTCGCGATTCTTAAACTTGAGTACATATTTTTCTTGATCTTCGATACACGGATCATTCTTTGCAAAATGTACCCCATGAATGTGCAATCCATTTTAACTATATTGCATGCGATTCAGGACAGCTGTGATGCATTTTTTTTTCTATCACATTTTTGACACCAAAGAAACAGTCGATCCTCTTTAATTCCACAAGCAAACTCGTCAATACATTTTTGATGGAACGTCTTTATTTCATTATTATTCTCAACAGCGTTACAGTTTATCTGAAATAACAATGCTGGTAACATACACTATCTGTTACGACGATCTTTTTAAACTTGCGATACTCAAGGGACTCTCCGTACGGTTAAGTACGTTTGATAAAACTTTTTTGTTCACACTCGGAACCCGGTGGACAGACAGGCGATAAATCGCTAGGGAGCAATGCCTTACAGTTGACATTTATTTCGAAGCATTTCTTTTTTACACAACTAATTTGCAGCAATGTTGAAAAATTTGTAGACAATCGTTAAAAAAAATTATCACTATTCCGACGACCTAATCGTCGTTCGCGAATAGCGAACAGTATAAAGTTTTGCAATCGGCTGCCGTCGGACGAAGATGTTGCAGGGCGAATAAAAATTTCTTACTTTCAACGTGGTCGAGTAAAACAGCGCATCAATGTAGAACAGACGGATGCGAAGATAGTGTGAATATTTGTTTTTTTAAGATAGAATATTTAAAAATACAATTTCTCCCGCAAAAGGAACATTCGACAATTTTTGTATCTCTCAGTTCAACAAATATTTATACAATAAAAACAAACGAAAAAAATGTAACGATTTTCGAGGTCTCAAAAACCCTCTCTCGATCAGAATCTTAAGTATTTATTTGTAATCACCATAACTCCTCTCGCAGAGAGCCCCCTAATAATCGTCATCCTCTACGTCTACTATACATTTTGATTTCTACCTATCGCTAAACATGATTCCTAATCGATGAAAAAAAAATCTAAAACGTACAACTTATCGAATCGATCGCATCGGTTGAATAATCGTGGGTCTCTGTAAATTCAGGGATGACGCGACTCGAATAACGAGAATTCGCGAATTATGATAATATGATGTTTTCGCTATTACACTTCTCCGTCGGTAGTCTTGTTGGCAATCTTGAGTCCACGAACGAGTACCGACGGACGGACAGGACACTTACAGTAGTATCTAATTCTATTAGAACACAACTTCATTTCGGTGAATCGTCTCAGTTTTCTACACCTAGGGCTATAAGTACAGATCATCACTTAACGGTAACTTGTTTTTTTTTCCATGGTGGAGTAAAAGTAACGTTTGGCCGAAGGATATAACATGTTTGATTTTTTTGGGTCAATTGCGCAACGTGTACTCGATTTTAATACTCAAGTGAGACAATCGTCTCGTGCCGCTCGTAGAGATGCTTCGACCCTTCGCGTACGAGGGACTGCGCACGCAGTTCGCGCATGACCGGGACTCGCAGCTAAATCGTGGTGCTTCACCACGCTAAAATGGCCCAGTTTCTGCCTCTGTCCCAGTCATCGCCATCGAACATAATTTGTACCAATAATAAATAGTTTTCGTTTAATACAAAAGAAATTGACGGCACGTTGAAGGGCGGGTTTTACTCTTGATCAATGCCGCAATACGTCTATTTTGTAAAAATGTTGAATTTAACAATTTAAGATGACAGAAACTGGGCCGCTTACTGTGCAGTACTACACGCTGTTTAGTGGGGCTTTCGATTTGGCGTTTTTCGTTATTGTAACGTGACTCGTACGAACTCTTACCAAAAAACGACGGTGCGCATGCGCACTCGTGTTATGATAACGAAAAACCCCAAATCGAAAACACCTCAGAACTCGGCCCCTGGAACATCCGAAGGGGCGAGATATATGTATTTTTTTTATTCCGACGTCTTTCAACCCTTTGAAGCTACACGGCATCACAAATATCGTCCATTCTTGTTTAATTACTCGTATAGATCATTAAAAAAATTAGCTGCGTTTAGAGAAACTCATGAAAAATCTTTGTAATACTATGCGACGCTTACAGAATCTCGTTTTTAAATCGATTTGAGCAAAATAAATATGCTTTGTAACTAAACAAAAAAGAAAACTTATTTTTCTGCTCCTGTTGGTCCCTTTTTAAGAGCATGTAAAATACCGCAGTCGGTATGAAAAACTAATGAATTTTGTTGCGAGTCGCCGTCCGTTTCGGGACAGAAACGAATTTGTGTCGGGTTCGCGCAGCGATTCCACATCCGGTACGATTCCGCTTTTGTCCCAAAGCGACCGGCGCAGTTGAAAAAAAAATTCTCGAAAAAAATGCAATTACTTCGTACTCGACACGTGTTTCATTTCGTCTTAAGGTGAAGTGAAACACATTCTCTGTCGTTCTCTCTCGCTCCACCATAAGACCAATGTAGCTATCACTCTCGCACTCCTGGCTCCGTTACGCGACTTTCACTTAACCTTAACTACCACACCGAACAATGTTTAACTGGCAATATTTTAATACTCTGTGGCACAGTGTAGCACCGATTTGACACGATTTCTTTGTTACATTAGATTTGAAACACTTTTTTCGCGACTTTCGGCGCAAAAACAAATTTAAGAAAAGTTTTCTTCAAAGGGTCAAACGCGGTAAAACGACATCAACGTCGTCGATGAGTTATCGGAGGACCTTAAGTTTTTAGTTTTGTGAAATTACTGTTATTCGTAGAATGGACCAAGGTACCAGTAAAATTGAGAAAAGTTGAGAAATGCTGGAGTTCGTCGACTCACCTTATCACTTAGCTCAAAACACGAGCTTACCCTCACTCACACTCGCACGCTCATAGCCGAACAACGCGACGCATAAAACATCGTGATTTTTTTTTCTCCTGACAAAGATATTTCTATACAATACAGACGGACATCATTTTTTTTTTATACAGCACATGTATGTACAATTATTAATCGCGCGGGCATTGTTGATTAGACATTTAAGGTACACTCCAATTTTAGGACAATGCAATTTCTGACTGCAATCGAATGCGAAGAATTCAATTTGATTACGAAAAAAAAGATCGATAAATTCTGCATTGTTAAGTATTCTTGTTTTTTTAATAAATCTTTTGGAGTATCCGCTTGTAAAAACACAGCGCTTTCGCTCAAACGGAAAACACATTCTTACGTTGAGTTATTTCCGGTACGAGAAACTTCCGTCTACGCCTACGAGTCATAGCTATTTTCCGGCATAGTTTCTCCGATCTACTTCACCCGAAATTCTTTTGAAAAATTTCCGACTCCGCGGAAATTTTATGAGTGCGTGTAGTTTCGCGACGAAGCGCAGGATCTGCTCCACGAATACATTTCGATTCTATTATGCAGTTTAGCTCTCTGCAATTTGTTAAACGAGTTCGTGAGCAGTGGGCCGATAATGAGATCGCGTACTGTCGCGACCAATTCATAGCTCTGTCATGTCTCACTTACCTATCTCACGGTAGCGCTTGAGCTCGTCGAGAACTACTTCGCGCAACTTTTCGTACGCCTTGTCCAGATTGTCGTTGACAATTACGGCGTGAAAGTTGCCCGGTTTTTCACCTGAAAATTATCAAATCAATATACTTTCTCATTTAATTTACAGCGAATTATAAAAATTTAAGTACGTTTATAGTCAAATTAAATTAAATTATTAAAAATAAAGTATTTCCAATACTTTTCAGTATGTTCCAATACTTTATTAATAAAGTATTTAATACAGTGAACATTGATTTTTCCTCACAATTGTGCATAAAATTTACTATACCAGTTTTTGCATAACTTCCAGTCTGGTACATTAAATTCCATATTTTTTAAAAAATGACTCTGAATAATTACCAAAATCAATTTCTGCCCGGGCGACGGAAAGTCGGCGCTGCAGCGAGTCGAAAGTCTCGGTTTTTCGGCCTTTCAGTCGGTTCTCGAGTTCGGGGATGGACGGTGGTTTTATAAAAACGAGCAGGGGATCGAGATCGCTCTCTTTAATCTGCATTACCCCTTGCACATCGATATCGAGAACGCACACTTTGCCGCTTTTCCTCACATCCTCGACTGCCTTTTTGCTGAATCAATCGAGCGGGTTGTGCGAATCAAAATTTTTATTAGAAAAAATATTAAAATAAAAAATTTCAAAAATACTTTTTCGAAATATTTAATAAATTAAAAAAAAAAGTCTTACACGATACCTACCTGGTACCGTACATGTTGCCACTGAATATGGCGCTCTCTATGAACTCCCCACTGTCTATCCGACCCTGCATCTTTTCTTTACTCGTGAAATAGTAATGCTTTCCGTCCACCTCGCCGGGTCTCGGGCTCCTAGTTGTATGAGAAACAGAAAATCCGAACGTATGAGGAAATTCTTCGAAGAGACGCTTTATCAAGGTACTTTTTCCAGTGCCGGACGGACCGCACAGCACCAGCGGTCTCGGACCCTCTTGCAGCATGCTGCAAAATCCTGTAAAAATATATAAACATGTTTTTGCGTTTTTATCAAATAGAGGATTTTTTTTTAAAATATAAAAGTGAAACTTTGCGCATTCGAGTCAATGGAAGCACAAAATGAATGGGAAACGAGGCCGAAGCTAGCAAGTAATAACCGGGAGTGGAAAAGTTTATAATCCCTATTGTTCTCTATCAAACTAGACTCGACGAAAGATATTCAAACAATTGTTCAAATTCTTCATTAAAAAACTAAATACACTCGAGAAAAGATTCTTTGCCAATTTGTTCCATTGATAATTTTTTTGTCATAGAGGTTTTTTTTTAATAATAATAAATTTTAATAAATCATAATAATTAAAGGTAAGAACACCCAATTATTGTTCGCTAGACTTTGCCTCTGCGAGCTTGAGTAATGTTAGTATAATACGCTCTCTTCACACACTCGTTTTTTAAAGTAAAACTCTAGTGAAATTAATGCTCCCGTACCTACGCTTAATCTTTTAAAGCCCAACTTGAACCCCATTCTCAGAAGGATTCTCACAGATCCTTGGCTGAAATATGTTTTCATAAAGCATACGTTTTTTTCTTTTTTAATCATTGATAAAGCTACAGTGCGGTTATTTTTTAATTGGTACAAATGCGCAGCATTCTTGGTCTCGACAGGATAATTGGATTACCGAGCGCTGGAGGGACGAGAAACCGTGTAAGACAAGCGCCGCAAAACGGGGCGCATAAAGTGTAATATTCGCAACATGTGCCGCGCGGTTTGCAGCACATGTCGCAAATATTGCGTCTTACGCGTTTGTCTCGTCGCGCTTTTCTTGTTCGGTAACGACTTGCTGTTTTTTTCCACGAGAACTTCAATGTCATTTAGGCTGCTCTTCACTCGAGCACAATCGCGAAAGTTGCGCGAACGAATATCAAGAAATATCTTAACGAAGTTGAGGGGACACGATCGAAAGAGATTAGTTATTGCCGCAGCAGTGCGTATACGTACCACACTCGCGAACAGTTTATAGAACACTGTGTAGCTACATCGAACGAATGAACTTATATATTTATAAAAATTTCCGGCAGGACAGCTGCCAGCTGAATGCGCTCGGGGAACTCGGAATGGGTCAATTGATTGAATGAAAACAAATTACTCAATCTATCGCTGCGCACTGTGCAATCCGCGATAAACAATAAACCGTCGGCGCAACGCGTTTACAGCCATCTCCTTTATTGTTTTTCTTTTATTTATTTTTTAAACATTTTATTTATCGAATGACAGTCTCGGAACGTTCGTAAAGTTGCTCACCTCTGCGGATCAGCGAAACCCTTTGAAATTGTCGCTCGCTCTCGGTGATATTGCGATTAATTTTCGTGGAGAGACTTTGCGGCACGTTCCGAACGTGTCAGCGGAGAGCGAGGCATGCGAAGATGCCGGACGTCCACTATGCTCTCGCACGGTCCGCGACGCGCATGCGCACCTTCAACGGTCCACGGTTGTTCACGGTCATCGACGCGATTACGAATTTTATCTGCCGTCGAAAAACCGAAAGTGCGTATCAGCTGTTCCCGATCGCGAGCCACTTCTTACCCTTTTGTTTTATTAAAAGTGGACTCGACGAGATTAGGAATGACTTAATTTCCCTTATCGATTTTAATCGATGTCATCCTTCGCCCGATACGCCGCGGACTGGCATCTCGGCATTGAACTATCAACATGTATATATGCATTTTTAACTGGCCTAGATAGTTTCAAATGGAAGTTGCGATTAGGAGAATTTCAATAGATGATGTTTTGCGAGAACTGGTGTATGAATTTATTTTATCGTGCGCCAACAATTCATTGTATTTTACGAACAATAGATTTACATTTATAGATGGATTTCTTACGTAAAGAAGTCGTCCGAGGATTCGTTCCGAACATTCTATTTCTCAAAATATATGTATATATAATATATCATTTGGAATGTGTCGGTGAATAAAGTTTGTTGCACCGTTTTATTTTTATATTCTCTTACAATACTGTCGCTCAATAGAATGTGATACACATAATAATATATTTGCGCAATTTAAAAAAAATCGATAGTAAAAAAAAAAGAAGTTGACTCTCGTAGGCACTAAACGAAATATACATTAAATTAAATTACGAAACAGGGAAAATATTGGCACTATGCGTGTGACCACTGAATCACGGGGCGAGGGACGATTTGTAGTTTCTATTATCTCACAAGTTTCATTCTTTCATCTTAAATGTTCGCGTATTTACATAATTGGACGCCGCGACTGGCGGGCGCGTAGCGCGACGATCGAACCGGGTTCGGAGGGAATCGTAGATGCAAGTTTTTGTGATAATGCACTGGCGGTTTCATTATTTTTCTTTTTTTCACTCTGAATTTCACTTATCAGACACACACGCATCTGCAAACATTGTAAACTTCAATGCATCAACGTGAAATATATATAATTTGAACAGAACTTATCACATTACGATTTGGTGACGTTTGTCTAATTAGCTAGCAGGTTATTGACTCTACGAAACATTCGTGACAACATGGATATGCACCTCGCGTTCGTATCGGGCTTTGACACGATATTGGAGTCGTTTGTAGAAAAAGAAATTGTAGACAGAAAATAAAATAATAAAGAACAATCTGTTCGTACTGCGCGATTCGTGTTACCTGCTATTATTTCTTGTATGTACAGTACAGAGAGCACGAAAAAAATATCTTCAAACTTGCGTCGGACCGGTAGGCTTGGCTTGTGTCCTGCGTCGGGCGAGTTCCGACATAACTACCGGACCGATGTGCGGTGATCTTGGGCTGCTCGACATTGCCCTGTAAGTCGCAGCCACTGCAGTCTGCGAAAAAGTTTTTTTTTCAAGTAACAACAATGGTTGACTCAAGTGTGGAAAAGAGTTGTGAAAAATGAATGCAACAAAATGTATTGATCTGACGTGAAAAAAGGTTTTTAAAAATGAACACAACAAAATGTATTGATTTAACGTGGATAAGAGTGTTTAAAAATGAACACAACAAAAAGATATTGAAACATGAACACAACAAACTGTATTGATTTAACAATACATCTAAAAGAAACAAATACGAATATCGTCTTTGTTTGTGCATTTTTTTAATCGCAAGCCGCAATAAATACCTTGAGGCTGTGAGGATCCCTATTGATATCCGGCAAATTTTTTTGTGGCAGCCTGTGTCGATTCGCCAGCCAAGGATACTTAAGAATCGCCGCGG
This sequence comes from Amblyteles armatorius, assembly GCA_933228735.2. Classification (NCBI taxonomy): domain Eukaryota; kingdom Metazoa; phylum Arthropoda; class Insecta; order Hymenoptera; family Ichneumonidae; genus Amblyteles; species Amblyteles armatorius. Next base: position 10,639,253 of record OW121690.1, read on the forward strand.
CTGTGGGGCGCCGTTGAGGATCAATATGTAACATTCTTCGAACTAATTCCTTCGCCTCGTCTGATATCTGACACCACACGCCCGTGTCGGTGTCGACGAAGCCGGGTCCTATGCGATCCAAAATATCGCTGGCGCTGTCGCCTGGGCTGTTCGGGAAAGGTGTGCGCCTGTTGAAGGACATCCATATTTCAATCCTATTGTATTCAATATGATCGGAAATATTAAGAAAATCGATAGCTTTGCGGGCGTTGCGACGGGTTTATTTTATTTGCAGTACTTTAGGTGTCACTGCTATCGTTGGATGAATTTATCTGCATGGAATGACATTTCATCTTTGGCAAGTCTGTCTCAAAGCACTGCTTTCGAAAGAAAAAAAAAATTGTTCATTTGCAGATTTTTATTCTCCGTGCGAACTTCCCCGCGCGAAATTTGTACGATGCAAAAACACTGCCGTTATAACTCGATGAAATTTAATCTCATGCAAATATCTTCTGGGTCATGATTTCTAAATGACCCCGAAGATATGTCATGTTATAAAACATCGTCTTTGGAAAGTCTCTGTCAATGCACTTCACTCGAAAAAAATGGTTCACTCGTAGAATTATTATTCTCTAAGTGAACGTTTTCGAGCAAAGTTTGTTATAACTGGATGAAATTTAATGTGATGCAGATATCTTCGGGGTGACAAAGAAACGCTTTAGAATTATCGAATGGCAAGGTTGTAAACTGAGTAAATTACCCGGACAACATTATGTAAAGCAGGACACCGAGAGACCAGATATCACAAGCCGCGTCGTATCCCTGACGCTTAAGGACCTCCGGTGCAACGAAATTAGCGGTGTAACAGGGTGTCATTAGTAGGCCATTTTCAGCACGAAGTTGCTTAGCGAATCCGAGATCGCATATGCACAGAGTGCCTGGGTCGCCTCCGGGCTTCGAGTACAATATATTCGATGGCTTGAGATCCCGGTGAACGACCTGCGAAGTGACAGCAACAAGATAGAGTTGACATCCTTGCGATACACGTGGATAATTTTATACCCACATCACTTTTGTACAATTATTTTCATATTGGATAAAATTAAACCTACCCCGTTCTCGTGCAGATAATGCACGACACTGGCGATCGTGAACGTGACTTCGGCGGCTTCCCGCTCGGTGAAGTTTCGCCGTTGCAGCAAGCGATCGAGAAGTTCGCCGCCTCTCAGCAGCTCGAGGACTAGATAGACTCGCTTGTCGTCTTCGTGTACGGCGCGCAAGGAAACGATGTGAGGGTGTCGGCCGTACCTGAGTAGAATCTCGATCTCCTCCGTCGGATCGCGCTTCGCCTTTTCTATAACCTGGCCACGTTGAACAATTATTTTATTTTATTTTATTCGGGTAAAAAAAAAAAAGATTTCAAGCCATCCGAAGCGAGTAGGAAGCTTCGGCGAGCTGCGGAAGTTCGGTAAAGCCGCGATAACGATACCTTAACCGCATATTCCGCTTTCGTTGCTTTGTGAACAGCGAGATAAACCGTGCTGTAACTTCCGTTGCCGATTTCCTGCTTGAAATCGTACTCGTCCCTGATCGAGGCGAGGCTCACGTAAGTCGGAAAATTGCTGCTTATGCTCTCGCAATTTTTGTACTCCGGTGTTTTGGCGTGCTCGTCGAGCAGGCCCGGCGCTATGAAGCTGAAGCCGCGGAAAAGCTCGTGTGCGTTGGCGCTCGGCGGTACGCCGGGAGAATCTAAAAATCCCGCACCTACCATCAAGTCGGCATCTTTGACAAAATTCCTGCGACAATTTAACAGGCGACGGGTTCGCTTACCTTTGGGAGTTTTGCACGTGAATTCGCTATCGAAGTAAAGTGCGTCGTCCTCCTGACTGACCGCCGGCTTGAACGGAGGCACGACTTGTTTCTTGTACAGAGCTTTCCAGTCGATCGACGTGAAGAAACCGTGACTCTTTATCTCTTCCACGCCACCTGTAGATTTTCATTCGAAAATCAGAATGTATAACATTTATTTTTTGAAATCAATAACGGGCAGAATTTTACCCGATCCAAGTCGATTGGCCGGATTTCTTTTGAACAAAACTCGCAGAAGTTCTTGGGCTTTCGGCGAGATGTTGTAGGGCATGCCCAACTTCGCTTTTAGAATCTGAGTCATCGTTTCCTTTCTGTTCGCCCCTTGGAACGGCAGTGCTCCGGTCAACATCTCAAACTGTGACATACGTTTAATTAATTTTACCATTTACTGGAGAAATCGTCGAATGCTGCGACCGATGAGAAAATTTTTTTCGACCCGGCCGAGTTTCGGAATTATTTTCTTTTTTGTTTTTAAAGGTTTTAATAAAGAGCGCCAGGAGCACCCAAAAAATAAGAAAAAATCATAATGAAAAGAAACAGGTCATCTAAGGAAAAAATGAATGATAAAGCATGGCCTAAATAGTATAAGATCGAAATATATTGACCTGTATCCGTTTTAAATTCAACCATAGACAAAATAAGCAACGTTCTGAAGAGAGCCCCGACCAGGGTCAAAACGTAATTGAGTCACTTCATTGAAAAACAAAAAGAGGATTCCGAAATTAGACCGTTTTGAAGCCACAGCAAATCAATGAAACAGATGAGGGTTTTTTCGATTGTCTGACCATCAAAACTCCGAAACTCCACCAGTCGGCCGCGAACGAGTGTCCCTGACGATTGACCACTTCCGGCGCCATGTACTCTACTGTGCCGCAAAACGAGTACGTTTTTGTGTCGTCCAACGGCTGTTTGCTCAAGCCGAAATCAGTCAGAGACATGTGCCCGTCGGTATCCAACAATATGCTGCAACGAACATTTTTCTTTATGAATACACTCGTTCCGAGCTTGGTTTATTCGACAATTTAATCACATCCAAATCTTTAAAGGCTTACTTTTCAGGCTTCAGATCTCTGTAAATAATGCCCAGCTTGTGTATATGACCGAGGGCCAGTGCGAGCTCCGCCAAATAGAATTTCACGTCCTCCTCGGTGAACATCACCTGCGGAATAAAAATCTTCGTGAAGTCGACGGGACACTGAACGCGAAGGCGTATCGTCTCCGCACATAAGCGTGAACGGAAAAAAAGCACACTCAATATCCTTCCAGTATATGAATATATTGACCTCCTTTGAAAGTCGAGAGAAGAGATCCCCACCTCTCAGAAAATCAAGTATCAGGTAAAGCTTGCCCTCTGTCTGAAAGGCATAGTGCAGACGAACGATGAAAGGATGCTCGACGTCCACGAGTATGTTTCTCTCCATTTTTGTTCGCACCCTGTCCTGAACTGGAATTACATGTCGGTCGGCAAAATTACAATTCCGTAACGGCAAGATCATAAAATTAATAATAAATAAATAATCAATCTATAGACAATAATTTTGAACTATAGAAGTACCTTTGAGCGTAGCTTTTCTGAGGACTTTCATCGCGTACAAAGTTCCCTTGTCTTTTCCAACAATCTTTCGTACTAAGAAGACCTGCAACAATTTAAAACAATGTCCAAAGTTCAACGGTGCTTTCAAGTACATCTTACTATCCCAGATAACATTTCGTAGCCAGGAGCTCGTCGATCTTGTGCAAGTCATTTCCCCAATGTGGACACGCCTTAATGCAATAATTAAAATATCTCTTGTTGAAGCCGAACAACAAACGGTAAGCCCATGCTTACGACTAGAAACAATTTGCAATGAACCTCTCTAAGCGGAACTACTTAACAGCTGCTGCCTCACGCTCGGGCAACCGAGGAATCCACTTGGCCCCTGGAAATTTCGTTATCCAGAATTTTGTTTATTTTATTCAGAAAATTTATACCTTCCCAAAGGAACCTTGCCCGAGAACTTTCAGCAGTTCGAAGTATCCCGGCTCGGCTTTCTCGTGACCGTCTCGAACGACCTCTCGCAATTCGATTTCATGGGAGTCTGTGCACCCGTTGGATTGGGGCAGAACCACCGTGCCTGGCGCAGTCATGTTTTCCTCCTGGTTCTCAGCTGGAAGAATTTCCCGAGTTTGCTGTAAGATGAAAGAAAAAAAAAAAATAATGAAAAAAAATAATAATACGTGCGAAATATCCTGTAGTGTAAATAAATGCGATAGGTAAAAATGAAAAAAAATAAATAAAAAAATTGCGGATCAATGTATTATGTATACCTTTTCCGTTACATGTTGCTCATTCCAAGGAACTGTCAGAGCCGCCAGCGGCATTATACGTGCTGTCGCGGTTATTTGTTCAGCGATAAAAAATAACGACGATTGTTCAGCGAACACGATATCGTCGGTGAGAGCATCGAAGAGTAACTTTGGACATATGACAAGCAGAGTTTCGATCCGCGATGTGGAGAGTGCGAACGATCAACGTCGCGAATTCGCGGTACAATGGAATACATCAAGGTTATATCGGCTGCTGTGCGCGTATTGGCTAAAGATTTAAAAGAAAAAATCACTCCGCGGATAAGTCTCGAGCAATGTTTACACTGTCGGATACATCGATATTCTTGATATTCGACGGAAAACCGTCGACGGACCGATCTTTAATGGGAATTGCAGCTGCACGGGAGCTCGCTCGAACTCATTGTCCGCCCGCAACTTCTGCGCATCCTTCGAAAAGCTCTGCGCTAAACGAAGCTCGAAAAAAACGTTCGAATTTATCGGTTAATTTTGTCGCTCGTTAATTTAGCTGGTAAAATTACCGACCGCGTTAACCGACTGTATTTGAATCGCGGGAATTCGATTGCCGCGCCCCCTGGAGTCTCGAGCAGTGCACTGAGCGCTTGTCGCCGCATTTACCGTTAATATTGGGCTTTCCATCCAGCCGTGGAAGTCATTCCGTCATGATGACGGATCGATTTGATTGGTCCATTCCGTCGTATGATGCTAATGTCCGAGAGAAGGGACCAATCAAATCCATCCGTCATTTTAACGCAATCATTTTCACGGCGGATGGAAAGGGCCAATTGTTATCAGTTTATCGCACATTATATTTCGCAATTTAATTTCAACTCTCCTGCGCTCCCGAGTTTGACGTTTTGCGGGCTGCCCACGGCAATAACAAAGTCCCATCGCTAACGGACATACCAGTCAAAGCGACGTTTAATTTAAAAAAATAACACAGTCAATCCGACATGTAGTGTCACGAAGGGTCGACGGTGACCAACATCGACGGTGACCGAATGACTTATTTATCGACGACAACGATTTTTCGTCGACTGACAATTTGTGCGAACCTGAACCAAAGTACGATGTTGTATAATAATTTACGGTACCTTGATACTCGAGTAAACGACGTTGGATTGATATATATACATATATTTTTTTTTTCACCACCCAATAATTGGAGTTGGTGACGATAATCAGTATGTAATCAGTTCGTGGTTTGTAGTTCGACCGAAAAATCAAATATTTCGAGAAAAATATATATATTGCTAGTTCTCATTGCGAACCATTGAAATAAAATTGTAAAAAAGAAAAAACTTATAACACTGTTATATTTTTATTTTCAGTGATTCACGTGCTTTAAATGGAACATCACACATCTCTGCAAAATATTCTGCCATACACGGATAAGAATGTCTTCCGCCGATGAGGTATCGAATCTTACGTCGCGTACCCACGATCTCAATTTGGGACAACATGATGGAAACGGCGGAAATGCCGGTGATGAGGGCGGAACCTCGCCGTCGCCGCAGAATGTACAGAATATAGTAATGTTCTCTCGTGCCAGACGAGCGCTTCTCTTCGGATGCGACGAGGAACAGCCTTCCTCGTCGTCCGGGAGGGGCGGAGAGTCTTCTGCTTTGAATGTAGACAAGTATGCAAACTTATTAATTTAATTTAATTGATTAGTTCTAATTAAACTTGAATAGTAAATTATTAAAATTAAAAAAACATGAAAAGCACTTAAGCTTACAGTGCATGATGTAAAGTAGTGTAATTAGCACTCTGTAATTAACATTCTAAAGAGATTATCAAGTGTTCATCCGCCCGATTATCTTCGTTTATAGATTTTTTTTAAATGTAATGGTTTTGAATGTTTTTTAAAAATGTATAACCAATTGACAAAATAATCTGACGAAAAAAACATCTTAAAACGGAAGTTTGTATGCAAGGATAATCATTTGAGCGAAGTAAGGGTGTACAGAAGTGCACTGTTTACTATGTGTAGTATAGCGATCATTAGAAAAGATTAATTTTTCTGCCTCACATCAGATTGCCATAAAATCCTAAATTCGCTGATTATGTGAATGCGAAACACTCGTCTAATTAGTTTGAAAATGAAGAAATCGGGCATTCAAATTTTTTCTTTGCTGTTTCGAATTATATTCCAATTTTTGTCTCATCGGCGACGTTAGCCTCATTTAATTTCGAAATTCCGTTATTTAAGCCTCCGGTTTCACGTGATGTTACAGCCGGCCACCGAGCAATTCCATAAACACGCTGCATCTCGAAGCCCGGCCCTGCAACGACTCGTCCTTGGAGAACGTTCAGCTTCATAATTCAGCTCCGGCGACGTACAACTGGCAAGGGAGCAAAGCAACGATAAAGGAAAGATTCGCGTTTCTCTTCAACAACGAAATACTGGCGGACGTGAGATTTCTGGTCGGACGGGGAGCCCAGCAGCAGCGCATTCCGGCTCACAAGTTGGTCCTGTCCTCCGGCAGCGCCGTGTTCGACGCGATGTTCAACGGAACCCTCGCAACGACGTCGCCTGAAATCGAAGTTCCGGACGTCGAGCCGGTCGCCTTCTTGGCTGTCCTCCTGTTTCTGTACACCGATCAGTTGCAAATCGGTCCCGAAACCGTTATGACGACACTGTACACGGCAAAGAAATACGCGGTGTCCCCGTTAGAAAAGCACTGCGTAGAATTTCTTCGAAGCAATTTGACGAGCGACAACGCCTTCTTGCTACTGACGCAAGCTCGTCTCTTCGACGAGCCGCAACTCGCTTCCGTCTGTCTCGACACCATCGATAAATTCACGACCGACGCACTGAACGCTGACGGATTCACCGATATCGACATCGACACGTTGATGGTCGTGCTCGAACGGGATACGCTACGGATTAGAGAATCAAAGATATTCAAGGCTGTCGTCAGGTAATTAAACCTCGTTGCCCTCGCAGTATAAGAGATCAAAACACAAAAATCAAACGAACGGAACGAATGGACCAAACAAACAAAATTAGTATTTTCTAATGTTTACAACACTATACATAGAGATGTAAGAGATTGCAAGCTATGAGGGTCTTATAACGTGCGAACACATTCGAACATCCAGAAAAATATTCCGATCGAGAGGACTAACGAGTAAACTGCGAATTATGATGTAAACTGCAGATGGTCGGAAGCAGAATGTGTCCGACAACAATTGCCGGTCACACCGGAGAACCAGCGATCGGTTTTGGGTCGGGCGTTGTCCTTGGTTCGTTTTCCGTTGATGTCGGTCGAGGAATTTGCAGCGGGTCCCGCCCAGGGTGGACTTCTCACCGACAAAGAGGCGAGTAATGCAAACATTGTAAGTTAATCAATAATTAATTTTGATAATTGTGTTCACAGGTCGTCTCGCTGTTTCTGTATTTCACGGTAAATCCGAAGCCCCCGGTGGGGTTTGAGGCGATGCCGCGATGCCGGATGTTGGGAAAAGAATTGACCGTCTGTAGATTTCAAAACACCGATCGCCGATGGGGATACAGCGGTACAAGCGACCGGATACGGTTAGCGACGTCGTCAATAGTGGAAAAAATATTTCGTCTCTCGGTCGTTAAATTTTTCATGTGTTTCGCAGATTTAGCGTCGATCGACGAATATTCCTCATCGGCTACGGAGTTTACGGCAGTGCCTTCGGGCCGGCCGAATACGAAGTACTGATAGAACTCATTCACACCGCTTCCGGAAAAGTCATTGCCACTAACGCAACGACCTTCAGCTGCGACGGCTCAAACTATACTTATCGATTAATGTTCAAGGAACCTGCTGAAATTATTTCGAACACTATCTACACTGCCTCAGCGAAGTTCAAGGTTCGTTACCTGATAAAACTTTACAACGGCGCCGTTGACACGAAGCGGCAGAAATATAGTTCTATTAAGGCACTCGTTTGTGATTATCGTTGTTGTTACAGGGCCCAGATTCGCATTACGGAACGAAAGGCTCGCGCCGGGTGACGGTGGACTGCGATTCGGGAAAAGACAAAGTCAGGTTTCAGTTTAGTTTTGCAGCCGGTGACAACAATGGAACATCGCTCGAAGACGGCCAAATACCGGAGCTCATATTTTACACTTGATGCATGGTAAACATTTTTCTTTATTTTTTTGTTTCTCTGAATTATTAACTGCATTCCTTCCTAATTGTGAATATTCCGTAGTCAAAAATTAAATCGACGATAATAGTATACAATTACGTACGATGTAAAACTATATTAAAATATACGAAAAATGTTGGCGAATTTACGTACTGTCGTCAATAGCTCCCTTTTTTTTTTGTTTTATTAATAATCTCACATATATTTTAGGAAACTGAGTACTTCCGGTAAAAGAATGAGATTTTCAAACCGGAAGTGACGCACTTCCGGTCGAAAAGTGAGATGTTCAAACCGGAAGAGATGTATTTCCGGTATGGTGTCACTTCCGGTAAAAAAAACTGAAAAGTCCGAAAACGTAGCTCTCGGGCAGTCTGAGGGTTTAAATTAATTTCCCGCGAGTTCATTCGGTCCAAAGCCGCGCAACCGTATCGTAGCGCCATCTGCAGTATATGCAGGAATCACACAATAGTGTTTTTCTCCACTCTAGTTACTGTGTGTGATGAAAATGAATTTTAGCTGAAATGAATTTGGCGCAAATGATGCCCGCTCGCTCGTAAACGTCAAATTTGCCGAAAGTATCGCAAACACTTTCCGTTTCTCGGACGTCGTGTCAACAAAAACTTTTCCCCAAAAGTAGCGCCAATTGATCGTCGGATTTTCGCGCTGCGATGAGCCTTTAACAAAAGTTCCTTCGCTCTCCCGCACAATCCCATCGAAGAATCATCGATGTGAGGTTAAGACCCGCGCAGTTGACGTTCGACGATTGACGCGAGCGTGTCGATATCACAAAAATGTCTCCCGAACCGACGCAAGAGCCGATCGAACAGAATCTGAGTGCTCCGAACCTGGCGGCCGCCGCGAGGGCGACGAATGATTCCGACAGCGAGGACGACGAAGCGGGAATGGCGGGGTACATGCCGCTCTCCCAAGTGCCGATCGACAGCGATCCGATGCTGGAGGACGACGATGAGGTTTTGTTTTTTTTTTTTAACGAAATAAAAAAATCGAAGCAACTTCTTTACACATGTGTACATTTCAGGACGACGAATGGATTTCCGCGCCTGGTTTTCAGGGACTGGCTCACGCACCGAGCGACGAGCGAAACGTAAGAATGCAAAACTTAAATTCGCTACTCTCATAATTTTTAGGCATTTACTCCTTACACCTTATTATTATATGATTTACAGAAAGTTAGTTTTACACTTATTACATCTGCTTGTAAGTAAATGCTCGTCGCATTAAAACATATAAATCAATTTTGTTCTTGAAAATATTAATTGCCTCTGCTTTGTTTACATTCGATAACATTCTCGTATTAGAGTATTGCCGGTTATACTATAATTAGGCATTTATTTAATTGAACAATTATAAATATATGTTCATACACTTAATAGCTAAAGACAAGAAGAATGATCTTTTAGTCCATGGAAAGTCCGTATCACATTGTAACTTTGATACGGATGAACTAATTTTACTGTAATTAGTGGCATAACTTTTTGTGAACTATCGACATGAATCCCTGAATATTTGAAACCATTTAGTTAATTAGTTATAATCTTTTACACCATTTACACATAAATGTCCTTTTAATTGTAGTTTAGAAGTTTACCTATCGGACATCCGAATTATGCTCGGATTTGTTTATTTATGTTTCCAATCGTGAATTTATAGAACTATTTTTGCTTCAGGAAGATCCTTCGGAGACCATTCAAGTGTGGACGTCGCCTTGCAACAGATCGAACATAGAACTAGACCCAGACAAAATAAATCAGGTGAAGTCGATGATGGCGACTTTCACATTGCCCACCACGGCGATACCCGAGTGGGCTGCGTCGATTTCCGAGGAAGAATGGAAGGAACAACTCATAGATCGCATAAAGGAGATGCAAAATAGAGAAGCTTAAACTCGTCAGAGCGTAATGTTGTTGCAATGACTCCGCCATTTAGATCTTCCCTGTTTGAGGATTGGAGCAACCCAAAGGTTGCACAGATAACATTTCCTCATTTATATCTGTTCAACAACGAGAATTTATTTTCCCCTTTGTATGATCCAGATTGTTGTTTAATAAACTCTTCGAGCCATCCTACGATGGCTTCTTTCGTTATCAATTTGCCGCTTTGTTCGAACCTCTTTCACTTCAGAGTTTTTTTTAAAGAGATTGTCCGCACTCCAGTGTTACAATGATATACGATTATTTATTTGTTTACTTCGTCAATTTAACAGAACGTAATGGAGAAACCTGTTGCAGGACAATTGGCACTGCCATAAATGTCTTTTTAACGTTGGGTATAATTATTTCTTTGGCGTTTCTTATACTACGATTATTAACAATCCTTACACTGAATCCTCTTAAACGCGATATAAAGTTTACAAACTTACGAATTAAAACACGCGCCGTTGCACTGCAACCACTGGCACACATTCATCGTTTTATCGAAGTATAAAGTAGACTTCGCTACAAGTTAAATTCGTCCTTAATGGCAGCGGCTTTTTGAGGATTCAATTTCGCTCTGAGAGTCGCCACGTTATCGTCTATTCGTATTAATTTTCGATATTTCTGGAAATTAAGAATTAAACGAATTATCATGTCGATTCAAGGAAGAAAAAATCAAAACACTGCCTATCGATGAAGCTCATCGATCGGCATTGCTTGTTCGATTCTCTGAAATGATTTACCTCCGACGTTGTTCCCGGTGTAACGCACCATATGTAAATCATGTAAACTGGAATGCACATCATCGACGAAAGTCCGGCCATCCAGCCCAGCAAATGACTCCACCAAGGATACTCGTAGCTGAGGTATTTAACCGGTGAGAATTTAACGATGTTGAAGATGAATACACTCTGTTAACAATCCAAGATTAAGCGATATTAAAATACAATATTCAAGATCGAAGCTAATACAAAAAATCAAGATTAACAGTGATACAAAAATACAAGATTGAAGGTAATGCAAAAACACAATATAATATGTTTCAGGCGTTAAACTCACAATGCAAATGGCAGGAGTAGTGAAGGTCCAACAGATTTTCCACCAGAAGCACGGATAGTAACCGATCATGTCTCGGATTCCGTCGTAAAATTTGTTGACCCCGAACGCCCACGCAACTGCGATGCACTCGAAGAACATAAGGAACAGCAGGACGAAACCGCTTACCGCGTACGAATCCAACAGTTGAAAAACATACATTCCACCCTGGAAAAAAATTGCATTATGCAATATATTAAATGAATAATTGCATTGTGCAATATATTAAATGAAAAATTGCATTGTGCAATATATTAAATGAAAAATTGCATTATGCAATATATTAAATTTAAAAACTGCCTTTGATTCTGACGAAAAAAATCATGGACTCACTTCAGTAACGCAAAAGAGACCGATAAGATACGAGAAGAAACAGACAATCGCTATGAATATCTCTTTCCGCTTTCTGAGAAGTTTCGGCCACTCGTCAACGGCCGCTGTTATGAATCCCTCCACTGTACAAAACTGAAAAAAAATTCACCAGAGTCAGTTAAAAATTTTTACTGTTGTTTAAAGCGGCGAAGATGTAACTGCGATTAAAAATCTGTGAAACGACTCACCTGACTGTCCAACCCGATGAGGATCAGCATGAGGAAGAAGAGGCACGACCAGACGGAAGCTCCCGGCAGTTGGAGAACCGCGGAGGGATAAACGAGGAAAGCCAGACCGGGACCTATAGAGAAGCAATCGTTTGTCATTAAAATTCGATCAAGAAATCATTAAATTATAAGTAACAAAATTTTCAAACTTGTCTCGAGGCGACTAAAATTCCTCGTTGCGCCTACAAACAATAATCGTATTTGAATTATTAATACGTCAATCGTCATCACGAAATTTCTTTCAATTTGATGAATTAGTAGCTCAACAAGGGTTCTTAGTCATCTTGAACCTCTGATGCTCCAATTGCCATGTCGGACGAATAATAATTTCTTTATTCGTCCGTTTGCGAGACAATTCGTAACTATTTTTTTTTAACAAGTAATGATAGCGTTACCGGATGCTGCAACATCAGCGACCGGTTTCTGTTGTTCGTGAGCCATGAAACCGACGACCGAGAAAATAACGACGCCGCTGAGCATACTCGTGCCCGAGTTCACCATACACACGACCAGTGCATCCCTGACCGAAGAAGAAATCATTATCGCGAATTATCTCTCGTTAAACAGGCATCCGGCTGGAGCTACGACTATGGAGTACTCACTTGTAAACGTTGTTGTTGAACTTATTGTAACTGCCGAGAGCCACCAGGGCACCAAGTCCAAGTGCATAAGAGAAGAAAATTTGGGTGACCGCGTCGATCCAGACCTACGAGAAGAATTAAACGACGAGCGTTACGACTTACTCTATTGTGTGACGTGAAACATCGTTTGCACAAAAATTACCTCGGGATCGCCGAGTTTCGAGAGATTCGGAGTAGCGTAGTACTTGAGGCCCTCGATTGCACCGGGCAGGGTGAGTCCTCGGACCAGAAGAACGGCCAACAGGGCGTAGGGAAACAGCGAAGTAAAGTACACGACCTGAAATTTGAGAATAGCGACCGTACTGTAGATGTGTCGAGGCTACAGCTCAATGATTTTTTTTAAATATCTCTTTTAATACTTTTCCAGTCCACTTGACACCCTTCCAGATGCAGAAGTAGCACATCAGCCACACCACCGCGAGGGTTCCCGCGAGCTCCCATCTTATCCCTCCGATTTCTTCCACGCCACTCGAGATCTGAAGAGTGCGCCTCCTTCACGATGATGTAAATATAAATATAGATATAAATAATAAATAAATAAATTGTATATATGTTTTAGAAAACTGGGGATTTGTTTTTTGGTTTAGATATTCGTGCCGCTCCCAGCCAACACAAGTGCTACTAAATAAATAAATGAATACGACGAGATCAAATGTTTTTTATCGCTCCATAAAAATTCAACAATTATTTTTTTTTTTTTAGAAAAAAAAGTGTTCAAACACCGACATGTTTTAGAAAACTGGGGATTTGTTTGTTGGTTCGAAACTTTGTCCCTCCCCAGCCAACACAAGAGCTACTAAATAAATAAACAAATATAACGAGCTCAAAAGTTTTTTATCGCTCCGCAGTATAAAAATTCAACAATTATATTGTTTTTTTACTGAAAAAGTGTTCATACAACGATCCCGAAGAGTTTTAGAAATGAAGGACAAACATGCTGCCGGGAAAAAGGGGCCGATTCGTTGAAACGGTGCGGGTTACTCACTCCCAAAATTCCTTGACCGGATCATTGAGAAGTACGTGACTGAGGTTGCCAATGGAAGTCGAGCATATTGTGTCACCTTCCTCGGGCCAACATACGGCGGCCAAACGCTCGGTCGGCGTTATGCAGTAGTTTGTGTTCCACGGGTTGTCGCAAGACCTCCACGGTACATCTGAGATTAATAATGAAAACAAATCGAAAATTCACTTCCACTCGTTCCCGAACGACAAGTTCGCAGCTGACGCGACCTTGACGTTATTTTTTTTTGGTTTTTTTTTTTTACAATTTATCAACCTTAGACATACGAAAGTTTCCTTGATATTTTGTATTTGCGACACGATTTCGTATCGAGAGTCGCGAATGACAATGTTATGCAGATTTTTCGAACGATTCGCAAAACCCGTGACTCATCGCTAGGCGAGAGAATAAAAAATGGAACTTACTTCAGCGAAAAGTATCTCTTCATTTTTTATAGTACAAGTTTTATATAAATCGCATTGAAACAATGACCGAAACATAAAAAAAAGTGATAGAATCCAGTCAGCTTTATTTACCAGCACGAAGTGAGACTAGGAAGTAGAATAGCGCCCACGCCAGAATGATAATGTAGTAGACGTTAGTCCAACAGGACAGGACGCAGGTAGCGTATCCAATGCCTAAAAAAATAGCTTCGATTAGCTGCATTCAAATATTAAGTAACACTGGTCTCAATTAACCGATCTACATAATAATAAAGTTCATGTCGATGGAACACTCAAAGATGCTCACACACATCAACAGAAATACTCACAGACACTCACACATATTCACATATACTCACCGATACTCACACGGATACGGATACTCACACGGATACTAGCACGGATGCTCACACGGATGCTCACTCGGATGCTCACCCGGATACTCAGACGGATACTCAGACGGATACTCACACGGATACTCACACGGATACTCGCGGATACTCACGGATACTCACCGATATTTACCGATACTCACTCGGATACTCAGTTATACTCATTTACACTCATTTATACTCACTTATACTTACTCATACTCACTTATACTCACTTATACTCATTTATACTCACTTATACTCACTTATACTCACTCATACCCACAGATACTCACAGATGCCCGCATAGGTACTGCGAGTCAACATAATTGCTAGTAATAATACATTGTTTGTTAACAAATCTACGAATCCAATAATGTCCCAAACACATTTAAAAAAGAGACTAAATCGGACCTTTAAAGATAGGTGCTATCTGGAAGACACCGAGACCTCCGATGGTCATCATCTGACCGAGGGAAAGTTCCATGAGAAACATGGGTATGCCGGCGAGCGCCAGGGCAATGAAATACGGCACCATAAATGCCCCGCCGCCGTTTTTGTAGCACAGATAGGGAAAGCGCCAAAGATTTCCCAGACCGATGGCCAATCCAACGACCGACAGGATGAACTCCACCTACACTCGATGAACATTGACGGAATGCAGATTATGAAAAAAATAAAATTAAAAAAAACAACGAAGGGGAATAATCGATCTCGAAGAGGCGATCTTAGCGACTTCCGGTCGCGACACAGAATGCAACCGTCTCTTACCTTGCTGCCCCAGCTACCGCGCTCCGGGACATCGTCTTCGTCGGCTTTGACTGGTCGTTCGATTTCCAGACACTGTATAGCTTCCAACCGGAAGTCCTGCGGCTGTTGCTGCTGCTGCTCGCTGCCGCCATTCGTGACTTTGCTGATCGGTGGCTCGGAGAACAGAGCCTTGAGCTCTTGGACCGGGTTCGCCGGCCTGCGAGGAAGAGGACTCGTCGATCTGTCCACCCGAACTCGTCCGGCCGTTTCGCACGAAGGCATAATAAATCTTCCGACCGGTTGTCTTCTTTCCCGTCTTCGTGGTCCTCGATCCTTTCGATATTATTTTCACCTCATCTTTTTTTCTCCAGGTGGTTTTTGTTGCCCAGTTTGCCGAAGAGGTAGGAGAGCCTGTCGACGAAGGATCACGATCGAGCTGAATTAAATCGTTAGTCGGGAATACGCGTGCGGATGATGGGGAACGGCGAAGAAATAACCGATCGATTTACGCAACTGTTGATCGGAAGTGCCACGCGTTAATTTCCTCACCGATAAACGAAACCGTTTCTTCGGCCCCCCAAAAATCGCGTCCGGTAAGATAAGTCACTCGGCAAACGACCCGTCGGAGCAAATCAACGATGGCTCCCGTAATTTTTTGTTTAATAATTATTTTAGCGAAGCAATGAAACTGAATTATAAATCGTTCAAACGCGCCTCGGATGTGAGGGAACGGCGAAGAAATAACCGATTGATTTATACTCGCGGATACCGCACGGCTGTTATCCGGAAGTGCCGCGCGTTAATTTCTTCCCCGACAAACGAAACCTTCTCTTCGGCGCCCCAGAAATCGCTTCCGGTACGATAAATCCGGTAAACGATCCTTCCAGCAAATCGACGATAGCTTCCGTGATATTTTTTTTTCAATCGCTCGACGAATGGTAGAGAAGATTTATTCGAGGATTAAAAAAAAATGACGCAGCGATGCCATCACCTTGTCCACTCGTTGGTTCGACCCTCCCGGCCAACGGTCGCGAGTGACAGTGACAAAAGTGATAGCACCGCCGGTGAAAGAGCATTCGGGCCCGATGGACCAAATCCGAGGTTTAATAAACCGTCGGGAATGATAATGTCGAACGGGGGGGAAGGAGCCCAGTGCTCGATTCCGAAGGGCTTTAAATATGCAGCGGTCATCGTCGTAACACAGCGAAACGTATGCTGCCTGAAGGGTCTTGATGATGATGGATGACGGGCAACGAGCCACTTCCGGGAATCACTGTTTGACGAACGTTGTTCCCATCGCGCGCAACCTTGTCCCATTTTACAACGAACCCGCAGGCCCAGCTGGCTAGGCAGAGAAATTTTGCGCGATCGACAAACGCTAATGACGAAGGCACATCGATCCGAATTCGTCTCTCGATCGTGTTCGCGATTATCGAACGTTAACTTGGATTCTCAGGTATTTTTCGGTCAAATTCGGCGAAAAAGAAGAAAACGACAGTCGCAAGCGAAGATCATTCACGCGAGGCGTCTCCGATTCATGTCACGAGCGTCGTAAAAAAATCTTCGAGGCAGTGCGCATGCGCCATGGATCTTAACGACCTCGCGGCGATTGAAAAAAGCGATTTGTCTTTGAATCATCGATTTAAAGCCGGATAAATTGTAGCTTCGGCGAGCAACGATCCGACCGTTCGATCGAAGACCACCCGAAGACGATTAATTCGAAGGACCTCCATGCCGCGCTTTTGCGTACGCGAAAAACACACTAACGATCGCGCAGGAGGATCTCCGGATATCTTCGCGAAACAATTTCGCACCATCGAGCATTTTTTGTTCGTTCGTTTGTTATTGTAATAATTTTTCATGTCGCTTCGTTAAAACGCGACGTGTCTCCGATCTCTGCCACGACCGTCGTAACAAATCTTCGATGCAGCGCGCATGCGCGATGGATCTTAACGACCTCGCCGTGATTGAAAAAAGCGATTTGTCTTTGAATCATCGATTTAATGCCGGATAAATCAAAGCTTCGGCGAGCCTTAATCACGCGACCGTTCGATCGAAGACGATGAATTCAAGCGACCTCGAACGCGCGTCGTTGTCTTCGTTCCGGATACGTCAAAAACACACTGGAGATCGCGCAGGAGGATCGAATATCTTCGCGAAAAAATTTCGCACGACCGATAATATTTTTTTCTTTCGTTACTACAATAATTTTTCGGTTCACTTCGTTGGAACGTTATGTCGGCGAGAACTTCCTCGAAGGATCAGCAAATTGGTGTGTACGTACGAGTATACCGTAGTCACGTGACCGTCGCGCGGCTCGAAGAAGAAAAAAAAATGGACGCGAAAACGAGGAAGAAAAGAAGAAAAAGAGACAACTCGTCGAGGTAAACGGTGGAAAGTGAAGTGGAACACCGAGTCCGTGTCCGATCAAGGTTCGGCGATAAGATTCAAGAGTTCACTAACGTGTAGACCGCGCGGCTGCGATTCGTAGCGGTGCCCTGCCGATCCACCCTATGAACATCGGTCCAGTCCCCCATGCAGCACCAACACACCTATAGATTCATTCGACAAATTGGTGCCACAGTGTCACTCTATATTTAGTCTTGTTCCACGGCGCACACACGTCAACATGCGAACGACAAAGAGGGCTAACAAATTGAGCGCTGCCACACCGACGGGCGCCCGAACCGCTCTTCCATCTACCACTATTCCACACTGATAGTGCAACAATATGAATTTATAATACCTGTACGGAGAAGAAGAAAAAAAAATCTAGGCTTAAGTACGCGTCAACGGATAAAAGACGTTGTTGCTAATAATTCGGTGGTAAAAAAATGTCAAATTGGTAATTGTATTTTTATTATTTGCATAATTACAACAGAATACAGAAATACAAAATGGTTGCGGATTCATTACAAATTTGTTGTGACAGAATTTTTACACTGTAATTATAATGTAAATAATGCGGAATAAGATCTGTGGTATTGGCGCACATTGGAAATTGCCTTACGCGAACCTTCATGATGTATAAGGATTCGCCGAGTGGTTCGTTATTCTTCTGGTTATGCGTTTGATATTCGTATCGTATCGCGTGATATGCATACGAAGAAGTGGAGATGTCAAGCAACTGGACGGTTAAGGAGGATCGAGTGTCAGACTCGGGAGCGGGAGGGGGACGGGTTAATGGGGGTCATCTAAAGAACAATTCAAAGTTTTCCTTTTAACCTCCCTTCCCCTCCCATAAAAAGAATCAATGAAGAATCAATGAAGAATCGATGAAGAATCAATGAAGAATCAATGGAGAATCAATGAAGAATCAATGCAGAATCAATGAAGAATCAATGAAGAATGAATGAAGAATCAATGAAGAATGAATGAAGAATCAATGAAGAATGAATGAAGAATCAATGAAGAATCAATGAAGAATCAATGAAGAATCAATGAAGAATCAATGAAGAATCAATGAAGAATCAATGAAGAATCAATGAAGAATCAATGAAGAATCAATGAAGAATCAATGAAGAATCAATGAAGAATCAATGAAGAATCAATGAAGAATCAATGAAGAATCAATGAAGAATCAATGAAGAATCAATAAAGAATCAATGAAGAATCAATGAAGAATCAATGAAGAATCAATGAAGAATCAATGAAGAATCAATGAAGAATCAATGAAGAATCAATTAAGAATCAATTAAGAATCAATTATGAATCAATGAAGAATCAATGAAGAATCAATGAAGAATCAATTAAGAATCAATTATGAATCAATGAAGAATCAATTAATGAAGGGTAGAAGAAGTAAACCTCTTACAGAGAAGGGTGGGGGAGGTCGTGGATCTATCGAGGGTTTAAGACAATTGATGGACGGGCAATATACGGATTGCACTATACTTGCAACGTTCATATTTACATTTTCCACCTGTACAACGTGACGACGGTCGTTTCTCTGTCCACCGCTTCGCTTCGCTCCTACGACTTATAAGAATCTCATCCACGTACAGTCCGACAGTTACCTTGCGACCAGCCGTGCTATAAGGAGGCCTGTATAATTTTTTTTTTTTTATTTCGCTATGGGCACTATCATCGCTTTCCTATTGTCGTGACAATAATTCGCAAGTGCTTCATTATTCTATATAGAGAAACGCTATGACCTGGCAATTTGTTAATCGCTTCGCCGAGGGCTCTTCCGCTTGCCTTTGGAATTTCTTCAGTTCTCGAGGTAAGTATAGTTGGTCGGTGTTCCGTTCGTCGAGTGCGATGCGGCATCCTCACATGTTTCTGCCTCTGGCAAATTTTGGAGGATCATTTTTAATTTTCGAACATATGCCGTATAGACATGTCATTGGCTAGTTAAAAACAATAATGACAAAAATGATTGATTCCTGAAACGTTCGCATTGTATTTCGCAGGATACCTGGCGGCAATCGTTGTCATCCTCGCTGGATTTCACTGCTGGAAGGGAGTGTCCGATTGGTGGTGGCGTAGGGCACGGTTGATCAAATTTTCATTGACTTTGCCGGGGCCCCGCATGTTGCCAATAATTGGCAATGCTCTTGAATTTGCATGCAAATGCGAAGGTACTGAAACTTATTAAAGGTATTTCTGGTACTAGGAATCGATTATTGATTTATTGAAATATTTATTTATTGATATATTGATATATTTATTTATTGATATATTGATTTATTAATATATTGATATATTGATATATTGATTATTGATTTATTGATCAATAACTTGGACCAACTGCTTAATTGATAGTCAAGAATTTATAGATCCGATATCAATTGATTTATAGATACTTTGGAGAGAATCGTCGATATTTGTTTGCGTTACGAGTCACCGTTTCGCATATGGCTGGGACCAAAACTTTTCATCGTCACGACGGAACCGCGAGACTATGAGGCATGTTTTTTTTCTTGAAACACGACTGCTGTTGCTAACGCGAGAGTCAATTTTTCCACGAACATAAAATTGTATTTATTTAACGAACGAAGATATATATTCCAGATAATTCTTGGAAGTGGAAAAGCCGCGTACAAGGACACGGTTTATCGTGTAATGGAACCGTTCGTAGGTCAAGGTCTCGTTAGTGGTTCAGGAGCGAAACACAAGGCTCACCGTAAAATAATAATGCCTATGCTGAACAGCAAAACTTTGTCGACTTACCTCGAACACTTTGGTCGCCATTCGCGAACTTGTGCCGATCTTCTGGAAAAAGAAGTCGGTAAAGGAGAATTTGATATATCGTCGTACATGGCCCACTGTACGATTGATATAATGTTAGGTTCGTCCGGTCGCAATTGAAGCAATAAAATATAATTTTTAAAAAAATTTACATAAATGATCAACGAACTCATTTGGTACACGTTAAACGTTTTTATAGAAACGATAATGGGATCCCCAGGAACTGCACAGAAGAACGATTACGCGGAACTCGTTTACTGGACTGAACGGTACCCGAAAAAAATTAAATATTATCGATGCTGTATTGCAATATTATCCTTGGCATGAAATTGATTAATAATCCAGATTATGAAAGTACTCGAAGAAAAAAATACGCTTTCGCAGGATCTATGAGATAATCCACACGAGAATGGTCAAAGTTTGGCTCCAGTGCGACAAAATTTTCTTCCATACGCAGTTGGGTGAAGATCACAATAAAGGATTAAATGTGATTCATAGTTTTGTAGAAGATGTGAGTTAACTTTCGTACAATGGTACAAATTTATTCCGGAGAAATTCGATGCGCTAAAAAAAAATGGAAATAAATTTTATTTGTATCGTCTTATTTATAAAGGTGATTGCACGCAAGAAGAAAGAGCATCGTTTAGTGGAACAAGCTAGAAGAGAACCCGAGAGGCCCCGAGTCGTTTTGCTCGAGCAACTTATTGCCCATGCAGAGAAGGCCAATGACATGGACGACGTCGAGCTCCGGGATGAAATCTATACACTCTTCACTGCGGTAATTATAACGAATAGAAGATACGTAATTTTCTCCGTTGCAGTAGATAATGAAGTATATATTGTTCCCTTTTTCTAGGCGCAGGACACATCGTGCGTTATCAGTTCCTTCGCGTTTTTGATGCTGGCTATCCATCCTGAGATACAAGTGTGTACGATCCCTAAAAAGAAGAACTCACTATAATGATACTTTTTACTTTAATGGGTTTTCCTTGCGCAGGACAAGGTACGTGATGAAGTGAACGGAATACTCGGCAATGAAGATATCCAAGAGAAGCATCTACAAAATTTGAAGTATCTCGAGATGGTTGTTCGCGAAACAATTCGATTGTTTCCTATCGCACCGCTGATGGTTCGCCAGTTGAAAGGAGACCTTAAGCTCGGTGAATGTACTTTCAATGTTTTATGATTTATGACTTATCGATTATTAAGGTGAAGTGTTATACGGAAAAGATACTGAAGAGTAGTGGTGTGACTTTAGTGACTGTCGATTCAGCAGCTTCCCCTGATAGACAAGCGGCACATAAAATAGCAGTTTTGGCGCAATAATTGCGACATGTGCCGCACATGTCGGAAATATCGCGCCAATATTGCTACTTTGCGTGGCGCTTGTCTATCAAGGTCATTGGTGATTTATTAGATGAAGTCTATAATTTTTTTATTCCGCAGAGTCCTGCACTCTTCCCGAGGGGTGTTCCATAGTCATGGTACCATTCGTGACCCATAGAAATCCAAAGTACTGGAGAGAACCTGAAAAATTTGTGCCCGAAAGATTTCTTCCCGAAAATTCGAAGGGAAGACATCAGTGCGCTAACCTTTCGTTCAGCGGTGGACTCAGGGGCTGTATAGGTAAATTTAACGATCGAGATCCATCGGTAATATGTTGAGTCGATGCGATATATTTTTCGTTCGTTCTTTGTAGGTCAAAAGTTTGCCATAACGTGCCTTAAGACTATCATCGCGAACGTGGTGAGACGGTATCGATTATCGTCCACCCAAAGATTGGAATCTCTACTGCTCAAGACGGATATTTCTATACGTTCACGAAACGGTTATAAATTGTCATTGACGAAAATCGATTAGAAATCATCGTTCAAGTGTACTGTGTAAATTAATAATCAATAAATGATCGTCAATAAATATGCGTAACCATCTCGACACCAAGTTATTTCAGAAAAAGTAACCGGAAGTGACGTCATACCGGAAATGCATCACCCTGAATGGAAAAAATGAGATTTTCAAACATAAAGTGACGATTTCATATTGAAAGTCTCGATTAAATGCACGAAAAATCGTATTTTTGTGATTTAAATGGAAAATATTGGGTTGGTAGTAAATTAATTATCATATTCGTGATCAGCGGGAAAAAATACGTGGAATATAGCCTTGAAACGAAAACTATCGATTGAACAACGATTTTTCACTTTTTGAGCCACGTTTGAAAAAATGGCGATTTTCGTGATTTTCAAAGCTCCATATCTCGGCTCCCAATGGAGTTAGGAAAAATCCGGGGTGCCCATCGTGTTCTACCGGAAAAAATACATGAAATGGGCCTTGCGCAAAACTTACAAGCGTTTTATCGTCCCGTTCGAGGACGTTGAAAAATGTGAAAAATGGATTGGAAAGGAGCCTTGGAATTTCCCTCGGGAAGTGACGTTTTCGTCACTTTCGCAGAACTTACAATCGGCTCCGAGCTCCCGCAGTTGGTATCGAAACTCGCCCATGGTAACTTTGTCAAGCACATGCCGGGATGGGGGAGCTTCCGCTTCGCGCCAAAACTCGTTCAGAACCTCGCTGGGCCGCTCCTCGGTAGCCGGTTTTTTCGTCACTCGCTAAAAGACTTTTATTATTAGTTCAGACGAGTTTTCATTTCCGAGAAAATATCGCGAGCACAATGAGTCCGAAGGGGAAGATGTTCGTGCTGAAGCGCGGTGAGTAATATTATTAATGCAACAAGTTCCGCAAAGTTCACCCAAAGTTTCATCATAGTTTTTCCTGCACGACCGTTCCCGATCGCACAACGAATTCTATCCGTGCACAATACGCGCGAGCTTCGCCTGCAGCACAAAGACCCAATCGGTCGCACTGTCGGAAACGCTGTGAATCATTTCATAAATTTTTTAATAGACACCGATAATTTTAATCGCCACTCTCATTCCTGCGCGTCTAAACGCTTAACTGTTGGCATTAACCATTTTTTCAGAAACAAAAAAAACACATTTATATCCTGCTCCGAGTTCATTGAACTCCAGAGTGTCCTTGACGTTGATGCCGATGCTTTGTTTTCAGATGGGCGCAAAGAGGCGATACATTACGACAAGATCACGTCCAGGATACAGAACCTATGTGCCGGCTTGGACATGGATTGGGTGGATCCGGTATTGATCTTTTTTTTAACAAAAATTCTTGCGACAATTGTCGAATCAACTTGCGAGGACAAAAATTTACAATTGTTTTATTTCATTTTTCTTTTAGCCTGCCATTACCTTGAGAGTCATCAGTGGTCTTTACTCCGGAGTCACCACGGTAGAGTTGGACAATCTCGCAGCCGAGACCGCTGCTACGATGACAACGAAGCATCCGGACTATGCCATTCTCGCAGCGAGAATCGCCGTTTCTAATCTCCACAAGGAAACAAAGAAATCCTTCAGCGGTACGTTGTCATCTATCTCATGTCGCAAATGTACAAATAGACGCATATTTTTATAATCAAACTAGCTGTATACAAATAGACGCATATTTTTATAATCAAACTAGCTGTAGGTAACTGGTCAGACGATATAGCGTGGTTTTGATTTTTGTTTATTGTATTTATTATTCATTTATTGACTTATTGACTTATTCATTTATTCATTTATTCATTTATTTATTCGCGGCACAAGCTCTTTTTCCCGGTAAATTCAGATAAAATTGATGATTCTATTGGCACAGTGTTTTCCAAATATTTAACGTTGATTTTGTGTCATTGAATTATTGCAGACGTAATGTCTGATCTGCACAACATGGAGGATCCGATTACAAAGGAGAAAAGGCCTATGATCAGCGAACACTACCACAAGATCATTCATGCGAACGCTGACAGGCTCAATTCCGCGATAATATACAGCCGAGATTTCAGCTACAATTACTTCGGTTTCAAAACGCTGGAGCGCAGTTACTTGCTGAAGATCCAGGGAAAAGTTGTCGAGAGGCCTCAGCACATGCTGATGCGCGTGTCCGTCGGAATCCACGGCGAGGACATCGAAAAAGTCATCGAGACTTACAACTTTCTGTCCGAGAGATACTTCACTCACGCATCGCCGACGCTTTTCGCCGCCTGCACAATGAGGCCGCAATTGTCCAGGTCGAATGATTATTCATTACTTCACGTTTTTTAAATTATTTATTAATTTGTGTTCATTTTTTGGTTTTTTAAACGATGATAACCACAGGTCTTTTCTCACCGTTTGTTCTTTGTTGATCGGAGATGCTCTAACCGAAGAATGATTTCAGTTGCTTCCTGTTGACGATGACCGAGGACAGTATAGAGGGAATCTACGACACCTTGAGGAGATGCGCGCTGATCAGCAAATCGGCGGGAGGAATCGGTCTGAGTGTTAACTGCATAAGATCGAAGGGCACGAGGATCGCCGGCACGCACGGACATTCCAACGGACTCGTCCCGATGCTCCGGGTGTACAACAATACCGCGCGTTACGTCGATCAAGGCGGCAACAAGAGGCCCGGAGCTTTCGCCATTTACATCGAGCCTTGGCACGCTGATGTGTTCGAGTTTTTGGACTTGAAGAAAAACACAGGTGACCGCAGCGAATCGCGTAGAAAAACGGTTTCCACGATGATAAAAAAAATTAATACAATAATTGAATCCGTACAGGCAAGGAAGAACACAGGGCGAGAGAACTCTTCTACGCGCTGTGGATACCCGATCTCTTCATGCAAAGGGTCTTTGAAAATAAAGACTGGACCCTGATGTGCCCTCACGAATCTCCGGGACTGTCGGAGGTCTGGGGAAAGGAATTCGAAGATCTCTACACAAAGTAAATGGAATTCTTTAAATTAAATGATTCATTTTTTAATTACTTTGACGTCTTTTGCCTTTACAATCAGTATATAATTAATCCTAAATACTAGGGCTTCTGAATAACGAATTATAAAAGTTCGATATTTTACGAATTCGATTTCTTTTTGTTTGTCGCAAGAGTATCGATGTACGATGTATTATTGTATCACTGTATAAGTTATGCTGCATTTATTCCCAAAGATACGAAAAGGAAGGGCGTTTCAAGCGACAAGTGCCCGCCCGCGATCTTTGGACCGCAATTTTGATGTCGCAAGTGGAGACCGGCACGCCTTACATGCTCTACAAGGATCACTGCAACAGTAAATCGAATCAGCAGAACGTCGGAACGATAAAGAGTAGCAATCTTTGCACCGAGGTCGTCCAATATTCGAGTCCCGACGAGGTGGCCGTCTGCAACCTGGCCTCGATCGCCGTCAACATGTTCGTCAACGCGACGGCGAAGACCTTCGACTTCGAAAAATTGAGGCGGGTCGCCAAGATCGTGACGCGCAATCTCGACAAGGTTATAGACATCAATTATTACCCGATTCCCGAGGCCGAACGGTCCAACCGTAGACACCGTCCCATAGGTAAGCAATTCGATGATAACCCATCGACGAAGTTCCGTCGTCAACGAAGAGCTGTAATTTTTAAGACTTTTCTCAAAACCAAACCCCAAACGGAGAGCAGACTGGAATGCAAGCTATTGATGCATCTCGATAAATTCCTCATTCAGGCGAACAGGGCAGAAACTGCATTTAATAACGCATTGGATCCGTTCGAGCTGGACGACGACTCAACTTACGTTCTTTCCGCAGGAATCGGCATCCAGGGTCTCGCCGACGCTTTCCTTCTGATGCGTTATCCCTTCGAGAGCGAGGAAGCTCAGAAGCTCAATGTCCAGATTTTCGAGACGCTCTACTACGGAGCCCTCGAGTCGAGTTGCGAACTCGCCCAGGAAAAGGGCCCTTACGAATCCTACGAGGGCAGCCCCGTCAGCAAAGGCGTAAGTGCGATTCCGCGACTCGTCCACTCAGATCGCCGAAAAGTGTGCAAAATGTAACGCGAAAAATGTTCTCCCTCGCAGATCCTTCAGTACGACATGTGGAAGGTAACGCCGTCGGATCTCTGGGACTGGGCGAAGCTGAAGGCGAAGATCGCCGAGTACGGAGTGAGAAATTCTCTGTTGCTCGCGCCGATGCCGACCGCTTCGACGGCACAGATATTGGGAAACAACGAGTCGATCGAGCCGTACACGAGCAACATCTACACGAGACGCGTTCTCTCCGGCGAATTCCAGGTCGTGAATCCTCACTTGCTCAAAGATCTCACCGACAGAGACCTGTGGGACGATCATATGAAGAACGATATTATCGCGAGCAACGGCTCGGTTCAGGTAAATACCATGAAAAATAAACCACGTAAACAAACCTTCCTTCATTAGGAAACAATTGCAAAAATTAGAAAAAAAAAAATGACGCTGCTATCGAAATTTGACCATCGTTTCCCCGATTTCTGTATCATACATTTTGTTCATACATTTCTTATTTTTCTGTGTAGAACATCGATCGTATTCCCGACGATCTCAAAGCCCTCTACAAGACCGTATGGGAAATATCGCAGAAAACTATTTTGAAAATGGCAGCCGATCGCGGCGCGTTCATCGACCAGTCTCAATCGTTGAACGTTCACATGGCCAAACCTTCGATGGAGAAACTCACGTCGATGCACTTCTACGGCTGGAAAATCGTAAGATTCGTCCGTCGATTAAATCGTTACAGCTCGTTTTACTCGTGTTCTTTGAACTTTCACATTCAATTTTTGCAGGGTTTGAAAACGGGAATGTACTATCTGCGAACCAAGCCAGCGGCGAATGCCCTTCAATTCACCGTGGACAAGTCGATGCTGCAGAACGCAGCGAGCCCGAACACGAGTCAAACACGAACGAAATCCGAAGACGACGACATGGACGCGGCGTTCGCCTGCTCGCGCGAGAACGGCGACGCGTGCATGGCTTGCAGCTCGTAAATCGTGACTTCGTCTCGGTCACTTATCAAAAAGAACAATTGTGAATACAAAAAAAGCTGCAGGGCCTGTAATTCTGTACTTACAGCGAGGTGAAATTCGTGTTTTATCGCGAAGCGAAGCCGTGTCGCGTACCGTGATTAAAACACAAGTTTCTTGAATTCTCGTCGATCGGTCGGAACGTTTTTTTTTTTATCAGAGTTATCCCTGTCCGAAGAGATTTCGTTAAATCGAAAATCGAAACCGATAGCTCTTGCCGTCGAACGACTCAGTGCCCTTGTGAAGTGTCACTGAATTTTTATATCAGATAAGATCATTCATGAGAAATGTAAACAATTATTGTTTTTTTGTACACGGATACTCGCAGAACAATTGTTAGCTTTAATGTGCACTTTATTCATATGTCGAAGTTAGTCGTAAGAAAATTGTTTTAGTCTCAATTACTTAAAAAGAAAAATTCCAGGGGCTGTAATTAATTTTTTATCGCGAAGCAAATTCGCATTGCGTGCCGAGGCTATATCACAAGTTCCTCGAATTCGCGTCGATCGATCGAGACGTTATTTTTTTTCAAAGGGATTTCTGTCCGAAGTTAAAACTGAAAGCGAAAATGATACCTCTTGTCGTCGAACGACTCAGTGCTCTTGTATTTTTATAAAAAAGTAAAAATGGTACGCCAGGTACTTAAAACGTTCAGAAAATATGTTTATGAAAAAAAACCTCTTAAAAATTAAAAAATCTACCAAAACAGATGTTTATCCGAACAATAAAAAAAATAGATGTGTATCAAAATGTAAAAATGTTGAAGATTGAAATTTTCACGTCGCTTTCTCATAAAGTTCCTTTATTCGCGAAGCTTCTTTTATGAGGAAGCATTGTCTGTATTTTTGCCAGGAAAGGTTGGAACGTTCTGATTGGTATTTAAAACTTTGTTTTGGATATAAAATATACTCGAAATTTCAGCGTTCATAGCGTGAAGGAGTGAATTTCGAAAAATCCAAATCCCATGGCACAGGGGAGAAGATTTCGAAAATCATAAATAATTCCTATATGCTATATGCCCGAAATTTTAGCGTTCATAGCGGATGGGAGTGAAATCCGAAAATAATAAATCAGTCCCATACACTATATTCTCGAGATTTCGGCGTTCATAGCGCATGGGAGTGAAATAAGAAAAATCCTGATCCAAATTCACTCATGGGAGTGCATTTCGAAAAACCCGAATCTCATATAGCACACGGAAGTAAAGATCTAGGGGCTCTAGGAGACCCGGACACATGTACCTGTTTCCCCTACATAAGTATACGCCTGGTTCCCGTGGGTTATGCCTTCGGTACTTATCTAGGGGAAACGGGGACATGTGTCCCCGTTTCCCCTAGATCGAAATGCTCGAGATAGATCCTCAAAACTCGCGAGTATGCCTTCGGTGCATATCTAGGGGAAACGGGGACACATGTCCCCGTTTCCCCTAGATCGAAATACTCGAGGTACACCTTCGGTGCATATCTAGGGGAAACGGGGACACATGTCCCCGTTTCCCCTAGATCGAAATACTCGAGGTACACCTCCGGTCCTCGCGAGTATACCTTCGGTGCATATCTAGGGGAAACGGGGACACATGTCCCCGTTTCCCCTAGATCGAAATACTCGAGGTACACCTTCGGTGCATATCTAGGGGAAACGGGGACACATGTCCCCGTTTCCCCTAGATCGAAATACTCGAGGTACATCTTCGGATCTCGCGAGTATACCTTCGGTGCATATCTAGGGGAAACGGGGACACATGTCCCCGTTTCCCCTAGATCGAAATACTCGAGGTACACCTTCGGTCCTCGCGAGTATACCTTCGGTGCATATCTAGGGGAAACGGGGACACATGTCCCCGTTTCCCCTAGATCGAAATACTCGAGGTACACCTTCGGTCCTCGCGAGTATACCTTCGGTGCATATCTAGGGGAAACGGGGACGCATGTCCCCGTTTCCCCTAGATCGAAATACTCGAGGTACACCTTCGGTGCATATCTAGGGGAAACGGGGACACATGTCCCCGTTTCCCCTAGATCGAAATACTCGAGGTACATTTTCGGTCCTCGCGAGGTACACCTTCGGTGCATATCTAGGGGAAACGGGGTCTAGAA
Organism: Amblyteles armatorius; assembly: GCA_933228735.2. Classification (NCBI taxonomy): domain Eukaryota; kingdom Metazoa; phylum Arthropoda; class Insecta; order Hymenoptera; family Ichneumonidae; genus Amblyteles; species Amblyteles armatorius. The sequence continues at coordinate 10,668,574 of OW121690.1, forward strand.
AGGAAAGCTTGGGTCCGTATCATATGGTAAAAGTGTCCTTGAGTTTTCGATGCTATGGTTCGTTGCCGAGATCGAGCCGTCCGAAAATTATCGCGTAAACTCACGCACAATCGATCTCCTCACACCCGTATTTCCCGTTCAATTCATCATATCTCGGGAACCGCTGGACGAATATGATCGTAATTAGGCCCATTGGAAAGATTAGGTCCGAATTATATACTAGAAGTGTCCTTGAAAATTCGATCTGATGCTTCGTTGCCGAGATCGAGCCGACCGAAAATTATCGCGTGAACTCACGTACAATCGAAAAATTTTGGATCGATTGCTGATCGCGATCATCGTACACAAGAATCCACCGAGCGAATGTGTTCGGAATTAAGCGAACTGGAAAGCTTGGATAGACATTCTATAGTAAAATTTTGATATCATTTCGATCCGATGATTTATTCAAGAGATATCGTAGTGCAAAAATATACTTCCGGCATTTTAGAGTATAACTACTTGGTAGCGTCCTTCGCTCGCTTAAAAATTTTTTTTCAAGTACTTGGCGTCGAAACGCTACCGCGTCTCTTGATCAGCTAAGAACATTTATGAAATATTTAAACCATTTTTTTTTTTAAATCTTTTTTTTAATACGCATACGTAAAAGAATATGGTTGGCTTTGACGTGCCCTTGTGACGCGTCACTGTATTTTTATATCAGCTAAGAACATTTATGAAATATGTAAACAATTTTTTTCTTTTTAATATATTTTTTTACACGCACACGTGAAAGAATATGGTTAGCTTTAATGTGCACTGTATCGAAATGTCGAAGTTAGTAGTAAGAAAATTTACCTCACTGTTATAAGATTAAGTCGGGCGCAGGAGCATGTGCCGAAATGAATAAACTCGTTTGTATTTATAGAAAAGAAAAAAAAGTTTGATTAATTACCCGAACGATTCTCCGTTAAATCTCAATTTCGATCGAAAGCGTTGCGGGATTTTCAATGAATATACAGTGAATAACATTGTTATTGTATTTTCTGTATTCAAGGTATTCCGAATCAGTGTTACAAGCGATGCTATAATTTAATTATAATTGTATATAATAAAAAGCGAAGGTAATCAAATCAGACGTTACACCTCTTTCACATTGTCGCAACTGTTTTGTTTCATTTTTTGTTTCGCACACCGTTGATTGATTTTTTCGCATTTACTTCATTCGTCATTCTTTCTTGTTTTTTTTTCATCTTATCTGTTTTTTTTTTGTTTTTTTTTTCTTTAAATAATTTGTACTTCTCTTGGTGCAATCTTCTGTCTCTCGCGGCTTCTAGGAAACCGAGACCCCGAGGATTGCTTTCCAACGCCGACATTTTCGCGAGGCTCTCACACTACACGTTTTAAACTTTTGTTTTTTTTTTCTTTTTTTTTATTACGACGATAATGCTACTCGGGAACGATGCCACCTGTTACACCTTACATCGTACCGATTACGAACTTACGTACAATTAAAATAGGCCCAGAACAGCAACGAGAGAGACCTTGTCGCATATAATCTTAGAGTGTATTAAAAAAAAAGAAAAAAATCGTACCAAAAAATCCAATGAAAATTCATTGAATATTGCAAATGTAAGGGACGCGGCTTCTCTCCCGATTGACTAGCATTCGATGTGCCTGGGTTTATACAATCGAAGAAAAGAAAAGTCGAAAAGCAACGAAGTTCAACCATCGTGACGAAAAAGTTCGTGATATAAAAAAAAAAATATATACTTATAACAACTCTCATCCCCTGGCCCGTACTAATCGTGGCCCAGGTCGCATCGTTACGGTGAATCAATATAAAATAATCACTATATCTTTACCGATAGTACTTACAACAAACCTGTATCGTAATAGTAAATTCATAATTAATTATAATTATTTCCGATCGTAATTACACACCACTTCTACGTTGTTGTTCCTGCTTTTGTTTGTCATGTTTTTTTTCTATTTTTTTTTCTTATTTTAAAAAATGTTTTAAATTATTTTATTCTTTCATTCTTTTTTTTTTCGTTTGTTAATAATTATTGGAAATATACAAAATGTGTAGAAAAAGGAAAGTAAACTCGTCTATATTCTCGTAATGGTACTTTTTTTTCTTCGTTACTTTATTCCCCGTATGCTTTAATATACACAAACGTATATCTATACACTCGTGAGTGTACCGCGCGTCTCAAGAGTGATCGAATGTTAAAACGAGAACGAATCTCTTCGCGTTTCTAACTTTATTTCAATTTATTTTTATTTCATTTTTTTTTCTTCCTCGTCCTCTTCCGTAAGTTTAATTACATAGGCTACTACAACTCTCCTTTTATTTCTTCTCAACAGGCTCGTAGAAAAAACCATGAAAAATCAACCGCCCCATCGAGTTTTTCGTCGCGATTATTCGGACAACCCGCGGACTTTCTTCCGACTGATCTTTATTGCGATCGTCCACAAAATCCGCTCGCCCGAAGATACAACGCGAATTTTTCCATATTCGAACACTCGGAACATCGATGCATATGCTTTAAAAGTTCCTGTTTTTTTTTTCTTTTTTTTTGTTCATTTATTCGTATGTATCGCATATGCATATAATGTTTTAACAGTAAAGCAATATGCAAAGGGTATGAAGACCTTTCGCTCTCTCTAACTCTTTCTCTCGTCCCCATTCATCCCTCGGTCGTCGGTGAATTCTCGATCGGCCCCTCCTTCCGTGCATAATACCAGCCAAACGGAATTTCATAAGTATTTTCGATGACCCGCCAAAAACATAATATATATTTTCCTTGTAATTAAGAGTTATTTAAAAAAAATATTTATACGCATTATTTACAATTAAAAAATGCGTATATATATCTTTTTTTAAATAACTCATCGACATTATTATGTTATAAACTTTATTGTTATGATAAATCAATGTTGTTATCCTGTCTCAATTCTTACTGATTCCCACTTTTGGCCGGGAATTTACACCGAGAAAAAGGATATCATTTCCTACTATAACGAATAGTTCGCAGAGGGAACATCTTATAAAGACGTTTCACTATATATATATATAGTTAGTTTAACTATATAGTTCTGATAGTATATATTCAATTGGTTAAACTATAATTATAGTTGTGACCGTGATTTTTGCCACTGTCGTAACTATAAAAACGCAGACGTTCCCCTTGAGAATTATTTTTTATGGTGAAAAGTCAGTATTGTTGCTTTTACTATGTAACTTTTTCTCAGTGTAAACGCGGTACATCATCGGGGGAAGTTACCTCTTCGTACCGCGAAAATAAAATGCTGACGTAGAGAGAGTAATATCGCGAAAGAATTTTTTTTTCATTTCTTCTATCCACGAAAGTACTTTTCTGTTTACTCGAGCCTCCACTTAAGTACGGAACGCTTCGAATGAAATTTCCGTATGCACGGAACGTGTCTATCGAGAAATTTCACGTCTAGTATATTTACCGCTGGGATGAGTGAAACGGTTTCGATAATTCAATGAATAGTCGATGCAATTTTTTTTCCACTTGTTCGCTCGAAAATAAAAACTTCCTGATAATGCGCAACACACACTCACATTCGCACCGTCAGCATGCTCGCTTCTCGTTTAATCGCTATGCCATGTGTTTATCGCGTCTTTCGGGAAGACTTAAAGCTTCGACAAGGAATGATCGTATCGATTAATTAGTCGCATTCATTCTTTCTGTATTTTATCCCTTAAAAACGATCGCGGGGCTCGAGCCACCGTGCGGAAGAACGAGGTCGTCCAGTACGCAAAAGTACTTTCGTTTATTTTTTTTCATTTTATTTTACTTTAATTTTTTTCTTTCAATTTTTTCATTTTTTTGCCATTCAATCGTAATTGATCAGAGAGCACAATCGATACGATCAGCGTGGCGTAGAAAAATCGAACCTTCGACGCTCCTCGCCGGTAGCCGATTCGCGGGGAAAACACGTGGACGAGGCATCGAGCGATTTAACAATTCTTGTCTACTTACAAATAAAAGGCCGAATACGTGCCTCACCTCGAAACCCCGAATTTTCGTCGATTTTTCTTACTCGTCCGAAAATTCCATTTTTTTTCATTATTTGTGTGTTTTTTTTTTTTTTTAATTCTCTCCCTTCGTCATTTATAATTTACGTTCGACTTTCCCACTACCGATTCCTAGCGATTTTTTACTTAAGAAAAATAAAAGCTTTTTTCTAAATTCTCACCATTATACGCAGCTATATAATTTGTATTCTTGGCTTCATCGGGTTTTCATAATTCTTCAGGGGGGAGGGGGGAACAAGAGATTCGCCTCTAAAGGCTTGCGACAAATGTGCATCGGATAGAGATAGTAACGTAACTTTCCTTCACGGGCGATCGAAATCGGAGATATCTATTTTATATTGAAAAAAAAGAAGAAAAAAAAGATACACTATAGTCGATATACAAGTAACATGTCGGTGAATATAGTAATAATAATTAGTTAGTATAATAATAAAGGTATATAAATATCATCACAGAGAATTATGTTTTCTTCTTTTCTCGAGAAGAGCGGAGAGGGCCTCGCTGGCGTCGAGATTTCGTTGGCACAACGAACTGACGACGATTTCTTTTTTTACGCATTAAAAAAATCCGATTTTTCGCGAGCCCTCTCAGTCGGTCGCTCTTTTTTTTTCTCAAAACGGTCTTCGCACTCTCACGCTCCACCGCACATATTGGGCGATATTCGAATATTCTAATTATTCACTTTTTTTTTTTACGTAAATACGAATTTTCACTATCGACGCAAATTACTGGGAAAATGTTTTCATCAATTATGGCCGAGTGATTGGAGTCTTTAATTTAAAAGATTTTTTGTAGAAGAGTGATCAAGATTCCAGAATACCGAATGAATATTCTTGAATTCTATAATGTGCCCATCTCTTCTTCACACTCCGCTCCCTCGATCTCGATATTTCCCACATTACTTGAACATTAACGAAACAACGTTTCAAAGTTTTTTCTTCTTCCCTGTCAACTCAACGGGAAACTTTTGGTATTCTTCGTCGATAATCATTCCGAAATCTGTTCCTCAGACTCCTCTTTGCTACCGGAATTTTGGGTTCATCGACTTATCGACGAGTACGATTCGAGTGATCGAAGTAAACTTCGCACGAGCGCGAAGCTCTAATAACGACGATGATCATCGAGGAAGATATTATATTCGCGCGAACGACGAATTATATTAATATAATTATAATCGCGCGAACGACGAATTATATTCATATAATTATAATCGCGCGAGCGACGAATTATATTCATGTAATTATAATCGCGCGAACGCACTGCGTCAATCATACCATTTATATTTTTCTGTTTCTCTAAATTATATATTTTTCACGTCGTCTAATAGGATACGCTCTAATTTTTTTTTTTCTTTCCAATATTAAATTCTAACGTTGATTTGAATATAAAACGCGTGGGCTCCGACCAATCTCAACTTCGTACCGATAAATCCGATCCGTACAGCAAGGTGCTCGTTCCGTTTTTACTTTCATTGTATCAAATTTCCTCGGTTTTTCTTTTCTCCGGCCTCGAACAACCTCCCACCTATCTTTCCCTCGTTATATGCATTTTTATTACACAACATGTACATTCATCGTGTTTCAATGGCAGTCTGTTCTTGTTTCAGCCGCGCGTTTCCCGATGCGCTCGCCACTTCCGGTACGCGAATGCAGCGCGCGCGACCCAAGCGCGGCCAGTTTTAAGGAACTTTTTGTCGAAAATAGTAAATTAAATGTTACAATCGCGACCGACCCAACAAACATCGCTTCGCTGCCCGTTTGCTCGAAAAAAAGAATTCGAGTTAAAAAGGCATGTCTTCGTTTAATTTTTTCCACCCCTCCCCCTTCCCCTGGCGAACGGAAAGGATTTTTTAAAAACTTCATCGAGCAACGATTCCTTCAACGATTCCTAGGCAACAGTAGGAACCCTTTCTTCCTTGTAGAAAAAATGACTGCAGAATAACTACACGTGAAAAATTCTTGAATCCGTGACAATATTTTGGTTTTCTTTTTTTTTTCATTTTTTCATTTTTTTTATCAAAAGAGAAAAAATTGTATTTCAATTATTTTCAAGACATTCCTCTAGCTGCTCTACACTGCATTCTTCGTACATAATCTACAATATTAATACGCTATTTTTTCACTTTTTCTCGCTTCTCAATGCTCCCACGCCCAGCCTTTTAAACCCCTACTCAGTTCGGTTTCTAATCGCTCACTTCAATTCTTTTTGTCTCACACACTAGTTCGCTCGCTCACAAATTCTCATGCGCCCCCTCCGCTTCCCCCTCTTCGGTCCGACCTCGTCAACGAACAAAAGTCATACAGGCAAAAGTCATGTTTTCGCAGTGAAATAATTTTCTCGATACATCGTAAGGTTGTTTTGTTTTTATTAAGAAATATTGCTAGCTCATCTAGACCGAATCGGATAATCAATGGGTCACACATGTCGCGACCGTTGTTATCTCTTCTGTACTTTTTTTTTTCTGACCCGGCACTCGCCTTCAGCAGCTACCTCACCGCCGAGTACCAACTTACGATTACTCTTAATTGTTATTTTTCATTTTTTTTTGTAGTTGTTCCCTTCCTACACGCGAAACGACTGCTGGCGTATACAAGAAAAAAGAAAACTTCGACGCATCCCCCTCTCGACATTTTCACACAGTGACGAGATTATTAATATTATTATTTTTTTTTGTACAAAAAGAGACGAATCTCTGTGTGGTTGTAAAAAAAAGCATTTACGAATTTAATCTTTACCATTCATCGAATGCCCTGTAATTCCGATCCAGCGATGGTGTTGTAATGTTAAACGGTTAAAAAATGTATGTGGTTGAGAAAAGAAAAAAGAATAATCAACGACGATCGAAATAATCGTGAGGCGAGGGAAACAACTTTCGCTCTTCTACTCGATTAACCGAGATATCGTGTGCACATCTCTCTTTAATACCGTAACACCTCGTCTAATAAAATAATAATAAAATTAATAATAATAATAATAATATTGTTAATAATAATAATTATTATAATAATAATAAAGAGTATAAGGTAAAGCACTGGGCGGTGCTGGAGACGGAGAGAGCTTACGAAACGTCGATGTGTATTTATGAAGAATAAAAAAAAGCGAAATCAATTCGCGACGCCTCATTATATACGAGATCTGGATAATCGTATGGCCTAATCGAGCCTAATAGTCGCAAACACTTTTTACACACATCATTTTTCCTCTCTCTTTCTCTATCTCTCTCTCCCTTTCTCTCGCTCAATACAAATAGAATTTTCTCATAATAAATAACTTAACACGCGACAACTAGAAACAAAATTTGGTTGTTCGGCGTCGAAAACGATTCGATTTATCGGCTCTGTTTTATTTTAATTTTCTTTAAATTAAAAATACACATCGACGTTTGTGGCAGAGGAGTTTTTTCGAGTGACCACGTGCGTCCCTCGACGATACACTAGATCACTTAAATGATTAGCGTTTTTTTTTTTGTTTGTTTTTACTGGCGACTTTTTTCTTCTTCCTCCCGTTACAATTTCCTCCGCGTTTCCAACTACATTAACTCAATCCTAATGCGATTATCATCGAACTCGACGTATGCGCTAAGATTTGTTTTTTTTTTCACTTTTGTTTGTTCTTTTATCTACATTTATTCGTATACATGCTTGAGAGGACCACGATTCGTGCCGAGACGCCGGAGTATACGAAGACATTTGTTTCTCATTTTTTTTTTATTATTAAAATTTATTATTTTTTTTCCTTCTATTTTGACGAACAAACGAGAAAAATCGTTCGCGACACTCGAAACGCGAACGAGCGAGGCGCGACGAGACGGCAACAATCGTCGCCGAGTCACTCGCGTGCTCGTGTATAATTTTTTTGAATAAAAAAAAAGATAGAAAGTTTTTACGAGACATGTGTGAATAATAACGCGCCTCGACGGGCGTTTCACCGTCGTTGCGGTCGGCGAGCCTTTATGAATATCGGATACGAGTTATTAATATATATGTATTTGTGTGTGTGTATATATAGGTTGCCTCGCGTCGACGGGACTTGTGTGCTCCTCGCGCCTGTGAGAACAGAAACCGCGGTGTTTTATATCCGCGCGTTTCGCGACAGCCCATACTATAAGATTCTCGGCAACTCTAATTACACGGTGTCATGCGGGTCATTAAATCTTACGAGTCTTCGTCGTAGTCGTCTCTCTGTATCTGCCTCAAGCCCTTCTCGCCGGTGCGTACCGATGTCGCGAGTGGAAATTATCGCCCGACGGAGTTAACTCCAAGGGCGATAAGCACGACGGGGAAAAATTCATTAGCGCGACAAAAATGGCCTCGCGAATGCTCGAACTTGGTATCCGCCCTTTCATGAATATTACATAAAATATCATTCAGCGATTAATACTGATTCTCGATAGATGGCTTCGAGATACACCGGGGCGAAGTCACCGATTAAATTTAATCGATCGAACGAATACATCAGACTCTGAATAGGGAACGATTTTTTTTTTTTTGTAAACAATATTTTTAGTTCGCTCGGTAAAGTGGAGTTACATCGAACGAGGTATCGAATCCGTGGAGCGAACGTCGATTTAACGAGTCGTTGACTTGCGGTCATTTTGTAACTTAAGAAAAAAAAGTCATTTTCACAAAATGTAACTTTCGCAAAAAGTAGTTTTTGCAAAATGTAATTTTTAAAAAAGGTTTTCCCCCACGGTAATTACATCGGGATTGAGAACAGAGAATCGAGTAATTTTTCTTTTCCGTCCGCATTTTTGTCCTCTCGCTTATGTCCGTGTTTTGTCTCTCGACGACCCGCTGCGAGTAGTCGCGAGCGCAACGGTATGGCGACGTGGCTAAATAGTTAAAGTGCGCGCACTCGGTTTTTACACATTAACGGCACGACATAATAAGAAAACCTGGCATGTGTGTTTCGTGTTCGTGTGTGTGTGTATTTTCGTTTCTCTTTAATTACAATGTTACACTTAACGCGCGCCGTGAATTCGTGAGTCTCTTCCTAATTCCTCGATTTAAACTAAACGGTTTCACAATCTCTCACCATCCTCGCACACTCGATCGCTCGCGCTCGCACATCCAGAATACCTAAAATAATATTCTCCCTGGTTTTTCTTTACCCTATCGTTCTATCGTAACTAACCCTTAAAAATCTAGTCGACCTTACATTTATAAGTTATTTTTTTTTTTCTTTTCCATTTTTTTCTTTCTTCCTTTTCTTCGTTCCTCAATGTTATTATTACACAACGATCGATTGGCTCGTCGATCGTGCAAAGTATGAATAATCGTATCAATAATAATATTATCGATGATAATAAATTGCAATCGTACAACACGCTCGAGAAAAATTAGCCTCCCCCTCCCTCCCGCCCGCTGTAATCGGGTCTATGGATTTATTGGTGATTCGTCGATCGTCTTCTGTAATAATTAAACGCTTAAACTTAATACGCACTAACAAACAAAAAAAGACCTCACATCTCGGGTCACCCGTTCACCAGTCTGGCGATAGTCGGTGCTCTCGACGTCACACACGAATCGGACACCCCTCCGAGGTCGCACATAGTCTCGTGAGATATTTGAATTTTTTGACGAAAAATAAAAATAAAAAATAATAATAATACACAACAATTAGGATTTATTAAGAGACGACCGTGGGAAAGGTATCCGATTCCACGCCGATCCACCAACCGCCGCCACCACCTCAGAAACGCACTATCTCTACAAAGGAACAAAAGTCTCGATACTCGATATTTGGCACAGATTAAACGAAAAAACTCGAACTGGGCAGAAGAGAAGAAAATAAAGATATAGAAGATAAATTGAGGAGAAAAAAATTATTAAACCGATCGAGAGAAGTGAGAAGAGGAAAGGAGTTACCACGCCGGTTTCGGTGCGATAGCGGCTATCGAAGCTTCCGCCGCACGAGGATAGAACGTTTACGTATCGGGTCGCTTCCTTAATGTGTGTCAAATATTAAGCATGCACGTATTTTGATTTTTTTTTAAATCTGTAGCATTCGACAATGACACAGTGGACATTGCGCAAACATACAACATCGTTTCCCTTTTCTCGTCGTCAGTTTTTCTGTAACAATTGGTATAAAAAAAAGTAATCGATCATGAGAGAAAGAGAAGGAAAAAAAAGAAACGTAAATATGTTATAATACATCGCACGCGTCATGCGAGCCTTAACTGCTAGGAATATTTTTGTTTTTTTTTTTGTTGTTTTTTTCATTAATCGTAGAGTGAATTTTTATTTTTTCGGGCTTGACGCGAGGTCGCGATCTCTCCCTCGTCGGAAATCTGGATGCTTTGGAACTTCTTCAGCCTGACAATCGTTCGCGACGGGTTCTCGCCGGACGAACGTTATTTTTTTTTGTTTGCTTCTATCACGAAACTAATCGAATGAGATCTGAGAAATGTGGATTTTTTCCCGTTGTCTCCGACGAAAAAAATCTTCACGAAGGACGCAAGATTTATCGACACAGTAGTTCAACAATAAAGTAGTCTGACGAGTAGTTTCCGTGCACGACGTTCTGTCGTCCACCTCGAGGGCGAACAGACGCGCATTTATGCTCATTCTTTTTTTTTCAGACCCTTATTTCAACACAGCTAACGAAAGAAAAACTCAAAAGATACTCTCAGTGATCCGGGATGTGACAATGAAGTAACGAAACGTAAGGTAAAATGGTCCTCGCGATCGTCGAAATAATTCTCCGCTCTCCCCCCGAACGATTCGTACGCGTCGGCGAACGTGAGTTTGGCTCAAGAAGCCGAAGCACTCCAGATTATTTATCTTCATTTTTGTTGTTGTTGTTTTTTCTACATATACTATTTTTTTTATATGTAAAAAGTTACTAATCGCGAACGTTCTCTTCTCTTAAGTAAAAACGAACATGTACTGGGATTGTACCGTAAGTGCATATAATAATAGTGGTGTTGTTTGTTGTTGAAGTTGTGTGTGTTTAATGGTTCGCGGGCAAAGCGACGGATGATCACGAGTGCTTGACGACGATGACGCCAGGCCGCTGTTGGGTTTGCTGTTGCGTATGGAACTGAAGGAAGTTGTTAACCTCGGCGTGCAGTAGCCGCTGTTTCGTCGCCGAAGCCGTCGTCGCACCGGCGCTAGTTTGTTTGTTCGTCAGGGCAAGTGGCACGTCCTGCGCGGGCTCGTCACTGAACAGGTGATCGCCCTCGAGATGTCGTATCGCTTCGACAATTGTCTCGAGATTCTGTCTCGACGTGTTGCCGAGGTAGAGCCTCGCCTGGGCCGTACCGTCGTCCAGGGAATTTGCCGGCGAAGGCAATCTGTACGGAACAAATTCCAATGTTTAATTTCTGTTATTTTTATATACTAATAATACCAATAATCATATATTAATTATATATTATATATACAAAATTCTACGTCAAGTCGAACAGCCCAACACCCGACCCTCTTAGATTGAGCTGAAATTCTTGTACTTGGAAATTTTTGAAAAAATTCACGAAGATATGTAGTTCATCGAAAATCGCATCTTTTCTGTACAGCACGTTTTTTTGTACGATCAAAAGTTTCTGAGATACAATAATTTTTAATATTACCACGGCTATCTGTCAACTTGAAAACGAGATTGAATAAAAATTTGAAAAAAATTCCAGGCAATCACCCTATATAATAATACACCATGGCGAACTTTCAGCTCGACCTAAGATGGTCAGCTTTTTGGGCCCCTTCGACTTGACATGGAATATCCGTTTATTGTATATATATATATATATATATATATATATATATATATATATATATATATATATATATATATATATATATATATATATTTTTTTTTATTCGGATAATTTTTTAAAGACGTTAACTCGTACCTTTCAACCTCGACCTTTGGTTCGGCCTTTATCGCCGCCTCGAGAACGCTAGGTAATCGTTGCGGCTCCGCCGGCGGTGAGAACGGTCTCGTTGGGCTCGCAGTTATGAATTGCGCCGCGGTAGCGGCTATTGGAGCGATGTTCTTAAATTCGGCTGCGGTCGTGGTCGCGTAGGCGACCCTCGTGGGTGAGAACGAGCCCGCCGGGCTCGGTTGCTCCTCGATCGCGTCGCTGAACACTTGGGTAGCGGCGAACGCCATGATCTTTGGACTCGCGGGCTCGCTGTCCTCCACCTTTATCTCGTCGGTCACGATCTCCGCGGGCTGCGGCGATAACGGCGGCGAATTGGGATCGGGATTTGACGTTTCCACCGTCTGCGTTGAGCCGACCGGTGGTAGCGACACGACCGAAACTACCTGCAGTGCCGCCACAGCCTCCTCGGTTTCCTGGGCCATCACGTTGTCCGTGTGCTCGATTACCTTAAAAAAAATTATTTAAATTAGAAAATCAATTATCTTCTCGTTTTAAGAACTTTATTAGAGAAATCAAGCTTTTTATCTAAAAAAAAAAATTATGAATTTAAATCAATTATGTTCTTAAGTTAAGAAAATGATTTAATATAGTCAATTTATCGTCTTACCTTAAAAAAAATGTAAAAAAAATCACATACCTCTCTGGACTGATAATTGTAAAGTACTAATTGAATCAAATTATGTTATCTTATCTTACGTCAAAATAAATATACTATATTGTATCTTTTGTAAAACGGTTATTACCGTTGAATGAATGAATAAATAAATAAATAAATAAATAAATAAATGAATAAATAAATAAATGAATGAATAAATAAATAAATGAATGAATAAATAAATAAATAAATGAATGAATAAATAAATAAATAGATGAATGAATTAATAAATATGTTGTTTACGTTAAAAAAACAACTTAATAAAAAAAATTATCATCTTGGGACTACGGCAATGATTTTTTTTTAATCACAAATATGTATATATATATTTTTGTTCACAATAGTGATTCTCGGTGTTTCTTACCTCATGAGGCTGATAGGCGATGAGCTGACTATCCCGGAATCTCTCCGGATAGAGTTGCGTCTGAAAGGCTCTTATCTGCTTCTCCAGGTGCACCCTCTGCTGGCGTTCTCTCTCCAACTGTCGTTTCAGTTCTGCAACATCGTTGCTGCTCGTCGTGCTGTTGTTGGTGCTAATTACGGCTTGGACGTCAGTCGAGACCGTGATTACCGACATCGGCTCCGGCGACATGCTGCCAAGTCCCTCGTCCCCGCTCTCGTTAACGTGCATTGGCAAACTGACCACGACGCCTGCAATCAGAAATCGACGATATGCGTTAGAATTTGTCGACCATGAATTGAGCTCTGTGTGCGTCCGATCGTCGGGCACATGTCGAGCACCTTCGCCGATTCCGAAAAGCGACGAGCAACTCGAACAGATATTTTTATCGGAAATTTTTTCAGAGATAAATATCAGAATAAAAAATAGTGGTTTTTTATTTTGCTTCCCTTGCTAATTGCTTCACAACTCTTAAAAAAAAAAAAAAATCGTTTTATTTTTTCAACCGATTCAAGAAGTTTACACGTGAATTTTATGCCAATTTTAACGGTACTCAGGTACACGGTTGGTAACTGAAAATCAATGCTTAACGTTGCGTTCCACAGAATGTTATCGAATCCGGAAATAAAAAAAAATAATTGCTTTTCAGATTTTTTTTTATTTTTGCTTCTCTCACTAATTGCCTTGTTTTGCTACCCGCTTCTTGTTCGTAATATAATTTTTTTTTTCGCGTACACGCACGCACGCCGCAACGGACAAGGTAATTGCGTAATTTCGAAGATATTTATACCGTAAGGGGAGGAAGAGTGCGAGGGGCGTTCTGGAGTTTTGAAGCGGTAGCGAGTTATCCGCTCGGCTTTATTTTCCCTGCAGGCCGAAGTTGGCGAGTAAGTGCGGCGTTCGGGGCGATTACCGAATCGCATGTAACACTGCCGAAAGGCTCTTATCCTCGACTTCATTTTGGCCATTTCACCGGAGATGCTTCTTTTCACAGTAGAATTTTTTTTGAATCTTTCAGTTCTTTTTTTTCCACGAAAATCGCGTGTTTTGGTTCGCTGCGGGCGAAACCCCGCACAATTATCAGAACGGAAGACTAAAAATAAAATAAAAATACCGCAGTAGCCGTAGTTGCCGCAGTTATCGTACATTTCACGCTTCGGTTTTTTTTATTTCTTTAAATCGCAACTGCCTGAATCGTACTATTTTCACCCTTCGGTTTTTTTCAAAACTTTTATTCCAAATATTTATTTCGAGCGAAAATAAAATAATAAAACGAACAAAAAAACAGCTGAAAATATAAATCGTAAAATGGTCTCTTTCCGTCTATTTTAATCCAAAGATAATTCCACATAAACGAGTCTTCCAATGACTCTATCGATTTTTAACGACTGTCTGCCGAGAGAACACGTATCGATTTCCATGATATATTATTAGTCTTTTTCCCCGACCGATCGTGCACGTTATTAAATGTGCACGATCGGTCGAGGAAAAAGTCTACTAAGTATTAACTTGTGGTCGCACCGTAGACTGCTCATCATCGTAATACTCGTCGTCGTACGGTATAATGCTCGGTGCTATTTCTAATGGAATTGAGTCGCTCATAAATGTATTTATGTATGTATTTATTTATTACTATTTACCGTAACGCTCATGGCAAACCGTATCCTTTAATCGATGCCGACAAAATTTTATGTCGATCTAATACTAATGATTTTTCGTTGAATTTACAAATACAAATAAATTATAATGAAATTGCAGAACAAAAATGCATGCCCACTTAATATCTGGCGGAGAATGTTGCTCGTCATCGTACTGCTCAGTGCTATTCGAATGGGATTGAGTCGCCCATAAATGTATTTATAACTATTTACCGTAACGTTTATGGTAAACCGTATCTTTTTATCGAAGCCGACAAAATTTAATGTCGAACTAGTACTAATGAAATTTCGTTTTTTTTTACTTAAAAATATAAATAAATAATTATCAAATTATCAAATATTCGACGGCTGCGTTCCACCACACAGCACAGCAGTACAGAACGGCAGACCACAGCAGCAGAAAATAAAAATAAATAAATAATTATGAAATTAGAGAAAAAAAGCTCACCCTGGGTCTCCGCCTTGCGTTTCTTGATCGGCACATCGCCACCCTCGTGCTGATTCACTAGTCTCTTAAGCTGGCAGTTTTGTGACAGAAGTTGCGTCTTCTCTTGCTCCAACTGGTATATGTACTCGGCTGTCTGCTGGAGTATCGCGGCCTGGAACGAATAATAACAACAAATAAATTATTATTCTCCTTACCAAAATTTAAAAAATTAATAAATGACCAAGTTACAACATTATGTAACAATTGAGTAATATAGCAGTTGTTTAGTCACATTATATCACTATTGATTATTTACAAAAAAAAAATGTCATTATTTTAAATACGATCATCGTCGCCGTCACGAGTAAAATTTCAAACGCGCGAGCGACAAAACAACTGCATGTGGGAAAGACAAAAATGATTATTTTATTTTTTTCAAATGAATTAATAATAATGTTATATTATTATAAAATAATTAAGTTATATAGCGGTTGTTCAGTTGTATTATATTATGATTAGTTATTTATTTTAAAAAACATTTTATTCTTTTTTTTTTTACTACGATCATCGTCGTCGGCGGAGGAAAGTTTCGTACGCGTGAGCGACCAAGCAATGCGAGGGTGGGCAGGACAAGTACGATCAATTTTTCTTTCCCTCCCTCCGTTCCTACATTGCATGGCACACTGCTGGGTAATCGATTCCTGGCTGGTTAGCCAGCGATCCTCCTCTGTACGTCGATCTTTCGCCGACTGACAAAAACCCGGTATTATCGAGAGTGCGCTATAACGACTCGCCACATGTGGAGGAAGACTTCCTGTTTACGCGAGCGAGGAGTTAACGGGGCAAACCCCCCTCCCGACGCGCGGTAATAATTCAGGGTTGTTCACCGCCAGCCGCCCACCACGTGTACAGGATGTTTCATAGAAAAAAAAATCGATCGACCTCGAGCAGAAATAATGCCCGGAGTAAAATTGCTCGGTCAACGCTCCGAAATTTCTTTCAGGGACGACGTCGAACGGCTACAGCGATCGGAAAAAAATGTCTCTCGAATCCGATATTGAATCGCCTTGCTTTCGATGAGCTCAACATGCAGAAAAATTATTTATTTAGTTTTTCTTTTTTTAGTCGAATAAATACTTTACTTCTTTTAATTTTTCAGCCTGTGGATAAATGCGTTCCGCTGCAGGTCTTACACTTCGGTTGATCCATATCACATTCATACATACATATATATATAGGACGTCTGACGCCCCCACCCCCGATTCTGGACACGGCGGCGACGGCGACGGCGAAATCTTTTTATGTTGTAGATATACGTAAAATTGTAGATATATATAAAATTCCGGTCACAATATATATATATATATATATATATATATATATATATATATATATATATATATATATTTAGAGCCCACATACTCGTGCGGATACAGCTTGAGCGTACGACGAGCCTGCGGGCTTTCGCGAACCTGTAACGCTTTATCGTGCGTAAAACCTGGTGGGACGTAGTAAACAAGAATGACCTCGAGGTGCCGGGTGCCGGTGGATGGAAAACAAAAGGGTTAATTGATACGAGGGCGTGCCATGAGGGGGGAGACAGCGGGCACGGAGGGGCGGGCGTTATACTATACTACGATATCGCCGTACGCTCGATACGCTGCTGTTGCTGCTTGTCTTATGGGGAGGAAGATGAAGATGAGTATGAAGACGAGGAAGAAGAGGGTAAGCGAAGTCACGAGCCCGCCGCGTTGTACACCTGCCGACAACGGGGAAGACATCTTTTCATGTTAAAAGAATTATTTAAAAGATAATCAATTGAGTTCTTACATTTAAAAAAAGACTTGAAACAAATCAATCATCTTTCTACCTTAAAAAATGTTGAAAAAATCAATTGGGCTTATACGTTAAAAAATTATTTAAAACAAATCAATTATACTTCTACCTTATCAAGAAGAATTACTTTAAACAAATCAATTGTCTTCTTACGTCAAAAAAATTATTTTGTAAACAAATCAATTATCTTCTTACGTAAAAAAAAATAAATAAATGAAATGCCTGAACATACGACGAGCCTGCGGGCTCTCGTGAACCTGTGTCGAGTTATCGTGCGTAAAAGGTGGTGGGACGTAGTAAACAAGAATGACCTCGAGTCGCCGGGAGCCAGTGGATGGAAAACAAAAGGGTTAATTGATAGGCGGGCGTACCATGGGGGGAGGAAGCGGGAGGGGAGGGGGCGGGTGTTACGCTATACTACGATATCGGTGTACGCTCGATACGCGGCTGTTGCCGCCGGTCTTATGGGGAGGAAGGCGATGATGAAGAAGAAGGAAAAGAAGAGGGAAGGCGAAGTTGCGGGGCCGCCGCGAGGTGCACCTGCCGACGCCGGGGAAGAGAGACAGGTGGCCAACGAAGAGCAGATGCCCTGTCTCTCGTACTCCCGCGTCGCTCGCTCACTCTTCTTCTTATTCGATGGAAGCGGATCGCTGAAATTAAATAGTGAAGCCTCCCCCTCCTCCCCCTCACCCCTCCGAAACACACAGAAACTATAATCATGTTCGACATCTGCCAGAGTCTCTTTAACGCCGCCAAAGTTGCAGGGTCGCTGTTATTCACTTTTTTGTACCATCGATAAAACAACGAATTCGCTATTTTACAAATAGCGAATTGGAAAATATTCGCTATCTTGAAATTCGCTATTTGACGAATAGCGATTTTGCAAATATCGCTATGTTAAAATTCGCTATTTCACAAATAGCGATTTTGGAAATATTCGCTATTTTACAAACAACGTTATTTTACAGATTACTCTATTTTACAGATTACTCTATTTTACAAACAACGCTATTTTCCAGATTACTCTATTTTACAAACAACGCTATTTTCCAGATTACTCTATTTTACAAACAACGCTATTTTACAAATAATGCTATTTTACAAATAATGCTATTTTACAAATAATGCTATTTTACAAATAATGCTATTTTACAAATAATGCTATTTTACAAATAATGCTATTTTACAAATAATGCTATTTTACAAATAATGCTATTTTACAAATAATGCTATTTTACAAATAATGCTATTTTACAAATAATGCTATTTTACAAATAATGCTATTTTACAAATAATGCTATTTTACAAATAATGCTATTTTACAAATAATGCTATTTTACAAATAACGCTATTTTACAAACAACGCTATTTTACAAATAACGCTATTTTACAAATAACGCTGTTTTACAAATAACGCTATTTTAGAAAAAAAAACGCTATTTTATAAATAACACTATTTTACAAACAACGCTATTGTACAAACAACGCTATTTTACAAATAACGCTATTTTACAAATAATGCTATTTTACAAGTTTCGCTATTTTACAAATAACACTATTTTACGAATAACGCGATTCTGCAAATCGTTGACTTTCGGCAAACAGCGCGAGCGACGCAGCGGTGCAGGACTCTCGGAGTGCACTCACCGCTGCGCGTCGCGCCTGCGCAGATGTTCATTCCCGAGATAAATAATCGCCTCCCCCACCGAACGCTCACATTCTCGACGATTATTCATGCAATCAAAGTGTGACGAGCACTCCGAGCAGTGACACTCCAACCAATTATAACCCTTTGTGAAGCGTGTACATTTTTTTTTTTTTCACACACAAGAGTTTGGGTCCAACATTCTCGAGCTCATTAGCGTCGGAACTGTAAGGAATCTTCTCCCGGCGATAGACGAGAGAGAAGAGTGAGAAATGGAAGGAGCTGTGCGGCGCGTAGGCCGAACATCAGCTGCGAGCGGCGAGGCGAACGAGAGTGTGGAAGACGAATCAATGGTGGAAAGAGAGAGACGACGGGGCGGAGGAGAACGAGAGCGAGAGACGCGGAGAAGAGCCGCGGTCCATCCACGGTCGGCTCGACCAAACTTCCAACGCACGTGCCGAATTCGCGTTGATACCATTTCGCAAAGCCCCGGGGCCAAGGCCGAGGTTCTTCATTCGCGGAGAGTTTCGTGCGGCTGCCGAGGAGCGACCGTCGAACGCGAGTTTGTGCTCGGCTCGGCGGCGAACGGGAACCGATGGTAAACGATGGCCCCGGTACAAATTTTGTGGAGTTAAAATCTCGGATTAGTTTTGCGGGACCTGGAAAGGTCCCACTTGACCGCAATCTCTAATGGGGGATTGAATCATTTTTTTTTCTCGATGACCCATTCCGGTGGGTTCGCGGATAACGAGTGCCCAAATCTGTCGATGATTTTTGGCTCTGTTAACCTGTTATTAATCGACGAAGACGAGTGTGTGCTCGGCTCGGCAGACAATGGTCAATCAACGCATGATGGCCCGGGTAGAAATTTCGTACCGTTACATCGGGCCCTGATAAGTACCCGACAAGACCTTTTCGGACGATCAAATCAAGTCCCGAGTGAACCAAAAAATCTTTTAAAAAAATAACGTACGCCCAAGTTTGACGACGATATTAGGCTGAACATGTTTACTTTTTGTTAAGTCGGCAAACACGAGTGTATGCAATATTCAGCACAGCGAAGAAAGGTCAATGCTGAATGGTCTTGGTAGAAATTTCGCGGCGTTAAATCGGGTCCCGATAAGTTCCTGACAAGACCTTTATGGACGATCAAATAGGGACCTATTCTCAAAGTCATGGTAAGGTCTCAATTTCACCAGAATTTCCACTCATCCTAGCAGCTTCGCGGATAGCGAATGCCCAAATTTGTCGACCATGTTAGGCTCCACCTGTTTACCTGTTATTAATCGGCGAACAAGGGTTTGCGCTCGGTTTAGGTGAGAACGGTCAATCAATGCTAAATGGCCCCGGTAGAAATTTCGCGGCGTTAAATCGGGTCCCGATAAGTCCCCGACAAAACCTTTATGGACGATCAAATAGGGACCTGGTAAGGTCTGAATTTCACAAAAATTTCCACTCATTCTAGCGGCTTCGCGGATAGCGAATGCCCAAATTTATCGACCATATTAGGCTCTACCCGTTTACCTGTTGTTAATCGGCGAACAAGAGTCTGTGCTCGATTTAGCTGAGAATGGTCAATCAATGCTGAATGGCCCCGGTAGAAATTTCGCGGCGTTAAATCGGGTCCCGATAAGTCCCGACAAGGCCTTTCTGGGCCACCAAACCAGGTCCTGATTTGACCAGAATTTCTAAAAAAGAAGGTCTCAATGACCCATCTGGCGGGTTCGCGGATAACGAATGCCCAAATCTGTCCACGATATCGGGCTCTACCTGTTCAGCGTCTTCAAGGTTCGGCCACACATGACGCCCAGCCTCGAGCCCCGCGGAGCAGTTTACGAGCCCGGAATGCCGGAGTGGAGGAATGACAATGCGCAATTGCGCGACGGTACAAATGGAGAGAAGAGGTATCGAATGAGGGATGGCCGAGCGCTGTCCGACTTCTTTCATTCCGCTAGGGGCATACAGTATCGGTGTAACGAGCGTCATGCCAGCATTCCACGGCTGGTTACTACTACTCACTACGGGGACCAGCTCGAAGAGAGCGCGGGGGACGCGCTCGACCCCTACGTCCTCTTCTTCTCGTCCCGTTTCTGCTGTTTAGCTTCGCTCTCTCCTCATCCTCAGCTCTCTTCTTCTCGTCCCGCTTCTGCTCTGTAGTTTCGCTCTTTCTTCGTTCTCAGCTCTCTTCGTCTCGTCCCGTTTCTGCTCTTCAGCTTCGCTCTTTCCTCTTCCTTAGCTCTCTTCGTCTCGTCCCGTTTCTGCTCTTCAGCTTCGCTCTTTTCTCTTCCTCAGCTTTCCTATTCCTCAGCTCTCTTCTTCTCATCCCGTTTCTGCTCTTCAGCTTCGGTCTTTCCACTTCCTCAGCTCATTGCGTCTCGTCCCGTTTCTGCTCTTCAGCTTTGCTCTTTCCTCTTCCTCAGCTCTCTTTGTCTCATTCCGTGCTCTTCAGCTTCGCTCTTTCCTCTTCCTCAGCTCTCTTCTTCTCATTCCGTTTCTGCTCTTCAGCTTCGCTCTTTCCTCTTCCTCAGCTCTCTTCGTCTCGTCCCGTTTCTGCACTTCAGCTTCGCTCTTTCCTCTTCCTTAGCTCTCTTCTTCTCGTCCCGTTGCTGCTCTTCAGCTTCGCTCTTTCCTCTTCCTTAGCTTTCCTTTTCCTAAGCTCTCTTCTTCTCATCCCGTTTCTGCTCTTCAGCTTCGCTGTTTCCTCTTCCTCAGCTCTCTTCTTCTCATCCCGTTTCTGCTCTTCAGCTTCGCTCTTTCCTCTTCCTTAGCTCTCTTCTTCTCGTCCCGTTTCTGCTCTTCAGCTTCGCTGTTTCCTCTTCCTCAGCTCTCTTCGTCTCGTCCCGTTGCTGCTCTTCAGCTTCGCTCTTTCCTCTTTCTCAGCTCTCTTCTTCTCGTCCCGTTTCTGGTCTTCAGCTTCGCTCTTTCCTCTTCCTCAGCTCTCTTCGTCTCGTCCCGTTTCTGCTCTTCAGCTTCGCTTTTTCCTCTTCCTCAGCGCTCTTCTCCTTCTTCTCCTCTTCTTTGCCACTTTCCGACGCGTCTGGTCGAATCGCCGGGCAAGGCTTCGTCGTATTCCACATCCTCTCCTCTCCGCTCCGCGCCTACTTCGCCACCACCTCCGGCCTTCCTGTGCCCTCCTGACAGGAATCGACTCGCGGTCTTCTTATTGCGGCGGCATTCCAAAGACCGGACGACCGACTCTGTAACGCAGCATCAACGGCGAGAGGAGGCCGGGATCAGAAGCGGTTGGCGAACGAGATGAGAGGTTGGGTTGATCGGTACGACGGGAGAAAAGAATAACGCAACGGGGCTCGACGAGCACGTTATAATTACGAATTTACTCGACTCGCCTTACCGTGGCTCGGCAGAGAATTTTCCGATTTTTTAAACACTTGACGATTGTCGGTTTTAAGGAAAGATGTCCTGTCATGGTTTGTCCTGATCGTCCAAGTGTCGCTTATGATTTTTTCCACGGTGCCGATTTTAGTCCCGAAAAGATTTGACGACATTTGTCGAAAATATCGATTTATATTGTACATAATGATTCCTCGATCGAGGAGCCATTTTTTTTTCAACTCGTGAGATAAGAACGTGTTGCGAACGTCAATCGTTTAACCACGGTGTCCAGCGGTCCTTGAAGTCCTTGGAGTCTTGGAATCGTCCTTGAATTTTGCCTGGCCTTGGAAAAGTCCTGGAATGTCCTTGAATTTCATCTAATGTCCTTGAATTTTTTATTTCCCCGAAAATTTGAGTTTGTTTATAAAATTTATATCTAGTTTAGTAGATGTTTTTTATCTTTCTTTTTTATGAATTGCCACGTATTTCGACGTATTTTTTCCCGCTGAACACGAATCCGCTAGCCTTTTTGGGACTAAAGTAAAGTGGGACATTGAAAGTCTCGATTTTATGCGCGAAAAATCGTATTTTTGGGATGTAAATGAAAAATATTGGGTTGGCAGTAAAATAATTATTATATTCGTGATCAGCGATAAAAAAAAATATGTGGGATATTCAGACTCGTTAACACGTGAAATGAAAACGAGAGGTGATCACAAAATTACAACAACATAAAAAAAATGCGACAATGTTCGTTGGTGGTCCGCGACGAAGGCTTCGCGAATCTCGCGGGTAGGGCGAGGAGGACGGAGAGGAGTGGCTTTGAAAAATTGGTTGTAAAATTGTGCGAGGTGTCCGTTATGCCATTATACGTAGTCACGTTTTGATAAAACGAACGGATCCGAATCGTGAGCCGAGCCGCGGATACGGCGCGGTAGCCTCCTTCGTTTTTGTGCCTTTGTTCCTCCTCAGCCTTGGTTCCCCTCGCTCTTTCGCTCCTGGTATCGTATCTCGACCCTGTGGATGAGGTACGACCGATGAGTGCTTGGCGATTACACCGGGTTATTCTTGTATAATACCGCACGTAACGTAGCGCCGCCGTTGCTGATGGCGAACGCTTTACTGTTCGCCCGCCCTCCTTGTGGTCTGCATTATTTTTACTCGTTTATTCCACCGGTATCTTTGCGGAGTAAACAAAAATACACCGAGTTATGGGACTCAACGATCTTTGAGATTTTCATCCAACACCCATTCGCTCGATCCAATTTTGTAACGTTCAGTGATTTTTTAAATTTTGTTTGTGGTGAGTTAAGAATTTTTTTGACAAGGTCGATGACCGCTGCCTTGGAACTTGCAACGGCTGAGACTTACGACGCTTAAAAGTACTTTATAGATTTATTTTCTTAAGATCTACAAAGGCTTCCCGATCAAGTCCCTGAAGCGAAGTGACGTCATACCGGAAATGCGTCACTTCCGGTTTGAAAATCTCATTGTTCGGACGGAAATGACGTCATACCGGAAGTACGTCATTTCCGGTATGACGTCATTCCTTTGAAAACCTCACTTTTCAACAGGAAGTAACGTCACACCCGAAAATGATAAAAGTCAGCATAGCGATCCGTATTTTCGAATTCTTGTAGATTTTTGTCAATGATTATCCGGTGATTGTCGCAGTACACGTTTCTCTTTTCTCTAATCTATATAAAATAAAAAAAATGTAACGATCATAAAAATGTTACCCAAGGTTTGCCGGTGTTGCATACAATATAATTCGCGATTAAATCGTTCGTTGTGCATTTGAGAATTCAGCTGAACGCGAGGAGTGGAGAGAAGAGCGATATTGTCTCGGTTTATTGGCTCGGCACGCGACTTCCACGTGCAGTACACCAGAACGTGCACGGCAGGGAGGAGGGGGGAGGGGGGGAGGGGGGGGATGTGAGGTGACGGAGGCGCCGCGACGACCGTGTGGTAAATCGGTCGCGAGTCCGCATCCGTCACATTATGTTGCGCGGGTCAGGCGTCGCGGCGCCAAACAACGTCGTGGGTGCCGTGCCCGATGCACTCCCTCTCGGTCTCTATGTGCATATGCGTCTGTGCACGCAGCCGAAGAGCAACCGCGGCACCCTCGATGCCGAGCCCGAAACGCGAGCGAGCGCGGGAGTTTGCAACGCTTTTCCTATTAGTGTTCTCCTCGCGTTTCCCAAAATACGCTTCTAAGAACGCGAATTCTCTTACCCACCCTCGTCCTTTCCTCTCGTATTCTTGTTCCCAAAATTACCCCGCCGCGGCGACGGTTTTCGAACGAAAGCGGGTTCACGCGAAACGGCCTGTGAACGACTACGCGACGATCGAAAACTTATCTTCCTTCGATCGCAATGGATCGATCGCGGTTAGGGTAAAAGTAACGAATGTTGCGGGAAACGTTGCGAATGCCACCAAAAAGATCGGGTTTGTTAACTTTTACAAAAGCCTGGGAATCGAACATTTTCTTTTTAAATTCCACCACTCGGGCCACTAAAAGTTTGGACCTTGCATCTACATTAACATTCGGGGCCATTTTTTGTTAACAAGAACACTTTGGGAATGAGACATTTTTAGAATTAAAAATTCCACCGCTTGAGCCGCTAAAAAAATCTGGTCCTGCATCGACATTAACATTTGGACCATTTAGAATCGACATTTACGGTTTGCGACTGTAACATTTTTAGAATTAAAAACTCTACCACTTGAGCCACTAAAAAGCTTCGTCCTGCATCAACATTAACATTTAGGCCATTTGTAATTAACATTTACCGTTTGCGCCTGTAACATTTTTAGAATAAAAAATTCTACCACTTGAGCCATTAAAAAGTTTGGAACTGTATCGACATAAATATTTTGGGCCTTGTGTCATTAACTTAACAGTTTGGTTTTCTCGCTATTCGTTTCCCGCTCGAATGGTACTTTACGCTCATACATCCAAAAATCCATATTGAGAAAAATTCATCCCAAAATCTAAAAAAAAAACCTCATTCCTATTCCAAAACACCAGCGATTTTTTCGGTATCGAAGAAGTCGAGAGTAACGTAGCTCGCTCTTCGCATCCGGAAGTCTCTATTTTCTCCTCGTCACCGAGACAATTGAGAGCGTCCGTGCCTGGTGCACCCGCGAGTGCGAGGACGGAAGTCGGTTCGGCCGGGAAGTGGCACCTGGTGCTCGGTTGCGAGGAATCCAGTGCCATTCCGTGGTCCACCGAGCGACGGACCACCGGACATTCGAGCTGCATGTTCGTCCGGTCGGAGTTTCGAGAGCTGCGAAGAGTTACGCGGGGCGGGCGAATTCCCGGTGGAATCCGGAGGGTGGGAGCGACTTGGCAGAGCCGGCCGAACGTAGCGTGCACTCCGTGCCGGCTGACCGACGGAGATATAACTCAAGTTCGTTTCGAGTTGGACACGCGAACTGGTCTTCCCTCGGTGCTCGCGCGGTGCCCGAAGAGTCGGACACCTTGCCAAGGCACGAAGCTCGCCCGCGCGTTATCGCGAGCCGAGGCAACAGGGCGAGAGAGCGACGGGACGAATTTCGGGAGGACACGACGGAGGGAAGAGAATTCACCGGACCGAAAGGCCGGAGAGCTTCCTCTCGCTTATGCAACCGCGTCCAGCGCGTACGGCCGGTAGATACGCGGGCTCAGCACTCGAGGACGATACCCTCTCGACACGGGCAGCTTCGGCGCGTCTGTCTGCAGGTCCGTCCGTTCTCGGATTCGAGGCTGAAGCGGCCGCGGAGGGAAATAATCTAATCCGCTGGCGAACTGTTAAACGGTGAAATAAAGAGGCTGATAACGCTCCGGAGAATTCCGAGGGTGACGGGCACTCGTGGGGCTCGTCCAGCAGCTCGGCGGTCGGCATTGAGGATGTTGAGGCGCTTCGCACTGGTCGAATGGGTGGCAGATTTTTAAAGTCGGTTGTGCTGACTTTTGAGCATCTGTCGATTATAGCGGATGGTTATTTGTGTTAGAGCGGATGTCGTTAAACTGGAAAAACATTATTTGCAGTGGATTTGCAAAAAAAATGTTAACTGGTTTCTGCTGATTTTCGAAGAGGTTTATATTTGATCAGTTTTTTCGGAGAATGATCCACCATTTTTTTGAGCATCTATCGATTATAGCGGATGGTTGGTTGTGTTGAAGCAGATGTCGGTATACTGGAAAAACATTATTTGCAGTGGATTTGCAAAAAAATGTTAACTGGTTTCTGCTGATTTTCGAAGAGGTTAATATTCGATCAGTTTTTTCGGAGAATGATCCACCATTTTTTTGAGCATCTATCGATTATAGCGGATGGTTATTTGTGTTAAAGTAGATGTCGTTGAACTGGAAAAACATTATTGGCAGTGGATTTGCAAAAAAATGTTAACTGGTTTCTGCTGATTTTCGAAGAGGTTTATAATTGATCCGTTTTTTCGGAGAATGATCCACCATTTTTTTTTGCTGGATCTTGATGTAGAACGTCTTATTATAAGGTCTTGTTATTAGGATTATGCATTATTATTTCATTTAGTTTCAGTTTCAGTTGTAGTTTAGTTTTGGAGAGATGCATTTGGTGTTCGAAATCTTGAGGTTGTTTGAAATCCTGAGAACAGGAGTATTGGGCCGGAGAATCCTGAAGTTCACCTATCTGAAATTTGGGAACGTCAAACCGGAGCCTGACTAGAGAGACTCACTAGGACTCGTCAGGCCTGATGTAACGCTCCGACATTCTAGGAGGGGTCTTTTTCTATCCTTTCCCGAGGACGATGCACTAAGACGAACTAGACTTAGAGTACACCCAGAAAAATAATTTATTTGACGGCCACCGTTTATTAGGTTTAAGGAAATATTTATTCGATAAAAATAAATATTTATTTAAATCAAATAAATATTTTACTTAAACCGAATAAATGGTGGCCGTCAAATAAATTATTTTTCTGGGTGTACTCGGGATAAGATAAAAGAAATTATCCGTTTGGGCCAGCAGCGTTGCCGACAGCATCCTGAGGTTTCCCTGACAGAAAATTCAGAGTGCGACATTGCCTGACGAGGCGTTGACCGGATTTCGTCAGGGCTTGACGCAACGTTCTGAAGTTTCTACCGGTATCCGCACCCAGAAAAAATAAATATTTGACGGCCACCGTTCATTTGGTTTAAATAAAATATTTATTTGAGTCAAATAAATATTTATTTAAATTAACTAAATAGTTACTTAGATAAAATAAATATTTATTTAAATCAAATAGATATTTTATTTAAATCAAATAGATATTTTGTTTAAATCAAATAGATATTTTATTTAAACCAAATAAACGGTGGCCACCAGATAAATTTTTTTCCTGGGTGCGGAAAAGTCGTTGACGCTCCGGCGGAAAGAGCTTGAAGAACTAAGTCCTCTGAGAATCTTGGCGTGGACCGAAGTGTGGCCAGTCGAGATGGATGAGTGGATGGAACCAATGAGGGAAAGGGAGGAAAGGACGATCGAACAAGCAGGCACGTGACCGTTTATGGTAGAACCGTAGAGACCAGACGCCGATCTTGTTCGTTCCTCGGTCGGGATGGGAGCGGTTGCACCGTGACACCGCGTGCTCATGGCAACCATGGCCTTGACTAGCGGACAAGGACAGTCGGACGGAGACCGCCGGACTGAGGGAACGAGACACGGGACGATCACTGGAAACGTGGCTACGAGGAAAGTGCACCGTTGTTTCACATGCTTGCGTTTCGTATTCCTCACCGCTGTTATCTCTCCGCAGACCTTTATCATTTGCAGACTGCGTACTGCTTGTCTATAGTCGAAATGCATGATTGGGTTTGTTCGGACCATTAAAAATGTCATGATTCATTTTTTTTTAGAGGCTATTAATTTACACCCGGCATACTGAGTTGCACCGTAGGGGAGAGCGGGGCAAAATGGCAC
Organism: Amblyteles armatorius; assembly: GCA_933228735.2. NCBI lineage: Eukaryota > Metazoa > Arthropoda > Insecta > Hymenoptera > Ichneumonidae > Amblyteles > Amblyteles armatorius. Next base: position 10,696,391 of record OW121690.1, read on the forward strand.
ACCGGGGCAAAACGGGATAATGAGACTAGTCGCAATTCTCCAATAACTTTGAAATGGTGGCGACGGTGGTACGTGGGGCAAAACGGGTTTAAAAATCCGGATGTATCGTTAGGACAAAATTGGGCATCCAAAAATTATTGGAGAATTGAGTTTTGCTCGCACAGTCCCGTTTTGCCCCGCTGTGCCATTTTGCCCTGGTTTTCCCTACTACGATTATGATCGTTGTAGGTGATGTAGCTATAGCTACATCTCCGCGAATAGTCCCACAGCTACTTAGTTGTATTCACATCGATGTCCATACCGCATCGATTGACCGTTCCAGCCACTTCACCCTGAATTATCATACAGATCCAAATTTCATTGGATTCCAGAACTGATTCATTTTGCTCCACATCTTCACTTTGACCGACTGGATGATTGAGCTTGTTCAGATCTTAAGGAATGTCATGGTTCATTTTATTTTCCAATTCCTTTTTTAACAAACTATATTTTTTGTACAACTTGTCATTAATTTATATTCGGCATGCTGAGCTATACCGTACTACGATTATAATCGTTGTAGCTATATTTTTTTTACAACTTGTCATTAATTTATATCCGACATGATCAGCTATACCGTGCGATCGGCCATATCTTCGTGCGACATATCGCCCTGAATTATTCCACAGGAATGTTGTCAAAATTTGATTGTATTTCGGAACTGGTCAATGTTGCCCCACCCCAAGGAATTTCACTTTGACCGACTCTCGCCTAAGTAGGCAAGTTCCGAATTCGTCGTCGCTTCGGCCCTGGAAGTGCTCGCGGTCATGGAGCGCACTGTTGTAAGCTGTAATGGATACTACTTGTTGTGGGAGCAGCAAACGTCGTGCGACACGACGGCGCACACGGGAATATTAATCGCCGCATACAACCTTCCGTACTTCACGTCGGGAAGATATAGTGCCCCTTGTTCGGACTTCGTGGGTTTTACGCGCCACCAATACCGAGTCCCACCGGCGCGGCGCGACAAACCGCAGCGTACGGGCGAGCGTGTGCAGCACACGGGCGTACGAGGGCGATTCGCGGGTTTCATTGAAACCTCCGGCGTGCACGAATAATGGAATCGAGACGCGGTTATCGAGCTGAAAACTCTGGCGCGATAGAGTTTCAGCCCCCGCACGGTTCTCCGTGGAACGGACGTGTCACAGCGAAGCGAGAGAACGAATTGGTTCTGCAGGCTTCTGCAACGGTTCGCCACGAGGGAAACGATGGCGTCTCTAGACACATGGAATCTTTTTTTTTTCTTCTTTTTTTTTTGCTCCATGTTGAATAACCGAGTGCATTGAGAAAAAACATTGGTTGGATTAACTAAAAGTCGCAGTGACGTACGTTCGAAGCTGATATTTGTTTGGTACAGATGAAGCATTGTTTTGTTAATCGATTATTCGCTTCAATTTATTCAAGGTTTGTCGATTGATCGATTGAAAGAAACATTTTTGTTGGACCAACCAAATACACCTTTGAACGTATGTCACCGCGCATTTGCTTAATTTAACAATTTCTTCTTCTCAATGTGAGTACTTGCAACGCCCGGGCAACGTCGGACGTTTGAAAGAATTGTGTAAAAAAAAAAATACACGAAATAAATAAACAACAAATTGCAGGTATTGCGGGCTTTTGCGCCGGTTCGCCACGAGGGAAACGATAGTGTCTCTAGGCACATGGAATCTTTTTTTCTTCTTTTTTTTCTCCAGGTTGAGTAACCGAGTGAGTACTCGCAACGAGCGAGGAACGGAGGACGTTCGAAAGAATTTTGTTAAAAAAGAAAACCCAAAAAGAAACAACCAAAAAATGGCAGGTGTTGCAGGTTTCTGCACAGGTTCGCCACGAGGGAAACGTTCGTGTCCCTCGGCACATGGAATATATATTTTTAAAATTCCAAGTAGAATACCGACCTGGTACTTGCAACGCCGAAGGACGTTGGAACGTTCGAAAGAATTTTGTAAAAAAAAGAACACATAAAAAAAAATCACGAAAGCCCCGAAGCTCTTCCTTCTGGTCTCCCTTCTGGTCCCGCTCACCCTCGGGCCAGAAAATCCGTTTACTTATGCACCGAAAGTCGCGCCAATATGGCGAAGGGTCCGGGAAGGTCCTCTCGGCCCTCTAAGGGCGACGACGACGACGCCGAGGGAAACTTAAAATCCATTTTATCCCCGGTATTCCGAGTTACCGTCGGAAGGACCGCGAAGTGAGAGGTGAGCGGAAGTGAGGGAAAGAAGGACGAGGGAACCGGTGCAAGGGGGAAGGGAGAAGGGGGGAGGGGGGGAAGGGTGGCTCTCAAGAACTTTAATATCCCGTCTTCGTCGAAGATTAAAGATTCAACCGCTATTTGTCATTCCATCGCCACGCTTCGGTCCCGCAGATGCTCTTCCTCTTCCTCCCCGTTCTTCTCTCACTTTCCTACGGAGCCTTCGAGGGTCCTCGCGTTCTCGGGCGCCGAAGGACGCGGACTCGCCCTCGCCGAATTCTCGCCCACTCTTTTCATCCCTTTCTTCGTTCTTTCGGAAATTTCTGGAAACGCTTCGCCCCGGCCAGAATTTCATTCCGCGGCCGTTCTCCGGATGACTCTCGGGAAGCGGTCGCAGGTCGCGTCTGACGGAAAGCGGGCGGGTCGGACGCGGCGACGGCGGAGCGGGAAGGAGGTCGGGCGGAGTTTCTCGCTCGCCTCTCTCGCACGTTCCTCGGCGAAAATTCGTTGTAATTTATCCAGCGAGGCGGCGGATAAATTACGAGGTGAGAACGCCGGGTGCGCGACTGCGGAGAGGGGAAGACGGACGGCGGGGAGGAGAAAAAAAATTGCCAAGGTGCGAGGGTGGACTCGACGAGAGTCGTGCGACGGGCCGGACTGAGAAAACGAGGAAGCGGCTCCGGCGTTCTCCGACACGGTGGAGAACGGCGGAAGAAAATCGCCTCGGGCGCTAGCACCGGTACGGATGCGGACGGAGGAGATGGAACGAGATGTGAAAGGTACACGAGGCGAGACTGGGAGATATTAATTATCTGTCGCGGGTAATCGTCGCCTTCTATACTCGAACGGCGCAGGCCATTGACGAGTGGGACACTGGCAAGTAGTAACGTCCGCTATAAATCAGACGCGTGACGGCAATCGCGCTGCCAATCATCGGGTGTACGCGGTGTCCCGGTTGAAAGGCCCCTCGGCCGGACCACTCGTAACGCGTGGTTGTTTATTGTTTATTATTTATTATTTATTATTTATTATTTATTATTTATTATTTATTATTTATTATTTATTATTTATTATTTATTATTTATTATTTATTATTTATTATTTATTATTTATTATTTATTATTTATTATTTATTATTTATTATTTATTATTTATTATTTATTATTTATTATTTATTATTTATTATTTATTATTTATTATTTATTATTTATTATTTATTATTTATTATTTATTATTTATTATTTATTATTTATTGTCAGCTGTTTTCTTGACATTATTGAAATTGTATTCTGAGCATTATAGAAATATATAAGTGCCCAACGATAGTGGGTGGAGATATCAAACGACATTGTACTTTGTCTTCACCAGCAGTTAAGTTAGTCGCTTGCTCTTTCAGATTGAGCAAAATCGACCCTATTCGTGTTTTTCTACGAATGTGTTTTTATGTTTATTATCGATATATAAGGTTTACCATAAGGCTATCATTATTATAGCAATTTTGTAATAGGTTGTAAGAACCTGAACAAAATAAAATTCCTATTCTATTCTATTTATTATTTATTATTCATTATTTATGGCCTCATGAATGTGGTTTCATGTATTTTGGTGTCGGCTCTCAAGGGACGTAGTCCTAGAGCTTTAGGTTCAATAAATAATAAGAATATTATTTATAATTTATTGCTGGAGATTGCACCCATTAGAGCAGTCGCAGAAACCGCTGCAGAATGTTTCAATGTCGCCTGGCCTAGCACTCAGAGTTATGGCGCAATTAAGACTTCCGAACAAGGACTCCTTTAGGATCGTAGCAGATAGAAACAGCTACAAGTTCGACTTTCGAGTCGAACTTGTAGCTTTAAACTGTTGAATGTCATACACTGTCAATAAATTCAGTACTACTCATGCTAATAAATATTTACTTGCTTTTAAGAATACAATTTATTCCATAGCAAGGGAAAGCTTAGCCTTAACTCATTCGTTAATCATAAACGCGCGCATTTTACGTCTGTTGATAACAAAGTGAAAAATTGCACTTATTACCGCGTTGCTGTCGCAGCTCAGCAGCGAGTCTGACATTGTGTGATTTACCGGGCATGCGCGGGCTAAGTAATGCTTTCTTAACGACTCGAGAATTGGGCATTTTTACACAATGTTGTTACACATTGTGTAAAAATGCCCCCGTCTTAGCCCGCGCATGCCCGGCAAATCACACAATGTCACACTCACTGCTAAGCTGCGACAGCAACGCGATAAATGCAATTTTTCACTTTATTATCAACGGACGTAAAATGCGCGCGTTTATGATTAACGAACGAGTTAAGGCGAAGCTTTCCCTTGCCATAGAATCAATGAAATTCTTAAAAGCAAATAAATATTTATTAGCAGTAGTTGCAGTGAATTTATCGACAGTGTATGACATTCATCAGTTTTCGTTTTATTATTTATTATTTATTATCGATTTCGATACTTGGCTCATTTCGCATTCTCTCGATTCGTTTCGTCACGTGGCCCTCGCCGTTCCCGTAATGCTGCACCCAGAAAAAAAATTATTTTACGGGCACCGTTCATTTGGTTTAAGTAAAATATTTATTTGATTCAAATAAATATTTGTTTCATTTTAATAAATATTTATTTCATTTAAGTAACTATTTACTCAATTCAAATAGATATTTATTTAAATCAAATAAATATTTTACTTAAACCAAATAAACGATGGCCGACAAATAAATTTTTTTCTCGGTGTGAATGAGGAAAATAATGTCCGTTTACGATCGCGTCTCGCAGTGCGCGGAGTCGGTACGAGAGCGTAAGCATCGACTGTTTCATTACGTGCGCTCAATTATAGGCGCCACAGCGGCTTCGTCGGGACACGAACGATTAAAGGAAATTTATCCGACGGTTTTTTTTGTCCCCCCGTCAGCGTCGGAGAAGAAACTCTTTACATGTAATTGCGGTATTATTAGCGGAAGCCGGAGCCACGCGACGTATCGCGAAATGGCTCGTAACAATTTTTTTTTTAATCGCGTAATGAGACGTTTAATTACGATGTCCGACCGAGCCATTCACGAAGCCCGCGGTCTCGTTGTCTCGCGCGGTTATTCGGTGCGGCACGGCTTATTTTCCTCGCTCGCTTTGTCGCAAACGCTCGGGCGAGTTCACCGGCTGTGGGTTTATCCGAACAGCGGTGAGATATTGTCGAATTAACGAAGCGTGTCAGCAGTGGTATTCGTTCCCTCCGTATAAATTATCGTTCGGTTAGGCCGCTGTAGCGGGCTGCAGTAGAATCGCGTGTTGCCGAACGCCGGCAGGTCGATAAGAGCATACCGACGAAACGCCAAGTCGAGAGACGCAATCGTATAAAAGTGTTTAAAGGTCGACAGGTCGACTCAACGACTCAATTGGACAATTCAAAGAGTCAACAGAATAATCTGTTGGGGAATTCCGTGCAGTAAATTGATTAAATAGAAAAAAAGATTTGTTCCCAGCGAAGAAAAAAACAGGGTTTGATCAACGGCCGATCGGCAATTGGGAACTGAAAATGACTCGGGTTGATCCCTTCGGGTTAATCGATCACCGAGAAGCTGTTTTGCGTCTTCCGAACCCCACCCGGTCCATAAGAGCCGAGTCGAACGACTAAATGGTATAAGATTTTGTTTTGGGATCCTGAGGAGACGAATGGAACTAGAGTAGGGGAGAGCGGGGCAAAATGGGACAATGAGGGCAAAACTCAATTTTCCAATAATTTTTGGATGCCCCATTTTGTCCCAACGATACATCCGGATTTTCGACCCCGTTTTGCCCCGCGGGCGACCATTGCCACCATCCAAAAGTTATTGGAATGTTGCGTTTCGTTTCATAATCCCGTTTTGCCCCGCTGTGCCATTTTGCCCCGCTCTCCCCTACTCGGGGAAATGATTATGAGGAAACGTAGTTGGAGCAACAGCAGCCTGAGCAAAATCACCCCGAGCCCCCCCTAGTAGAAATTTCGGGGCGTTAGATCGCGGCCTGATGAGGCGTCGACTGGGCTTTGTCAGGGCCTGATGTAATGTCCCGAGTAAGCTATGGTAGAATCGCGTGTTGCCGAATGCCAGCCGGTCGATGAGAGCGTACCGATAAAACGCCAAGTCGAACGACGGAATGTAATGATAGTGTCAAAGATCGATAGGTCGTTTCAACGGCGTAATTCGACAACGTCGAAGAGTCAACAGAATAATATGTCGGATAAATCTGCTAAATGGATTTCTTTATTGTTCCCAGCGAAGAAAAAAACTGGGACTGATCGACAGCCGGTTGCAACGTCTTCGTCTCGAGTTAATCGATCACGAAGACGCTGTAGTTTCTTCTCGTTGTAGTCATTGAGACCGGGCCGGGATAATCAGGGATGACCGGGGAGGGTAGAGCTTCGAAGAGAGAAGGACGTGTAGCATACGAGGGAGTCGTTCGCGACTCCTCGAAGATCGGGGAGTCGCCAAACCATCGGGATACTATCGCTGGCTGTATAACGAGATAACCGTGAGTGGGGCGCACAGCGTTGATCAACGATTCGCGATAGTGCCTGCCAATCTCGCGTAATTACGGTCATCTCGATAAGTATCGACCGACGAGTCGCCCGATCGAGGTCTGCGGTTCGCAAGGCCATACGGGAACTGATAGTCGTCATCGTCCTCGCCGTCGCGGCCGTTATCGGTCACCGTTGATCGATTCTTCACAGAGCAATAATGTCGGTCGATGTTACCGATGAGCTTCTTCTTACACGCGAAAACGTCTTCGACAGGAAGTCAGAAAGTGTCCTGAGGCAGCGTCGCAGTAAGATCGGTCCGGAAAGGACTCGAATGATTCGGGTTCATAAGTTTACTCGAGGAACTCACCTGGTGCACCAACAAATCGCGACTTCTGGCAGAATGGGCTGGTAACGTCGGTTTTCTACCGTCCTCATGCGTTTTCGACCTATCTGAAATTCATCACCTTATCGCGCGTTTTTTCCTGGGCTTCTTTTGGCAAGGCCATACGGGAACTGATAGTCGTCATCGTCCTCGCCGTCGCGGCCGTTATCGGTCACCGTTGATCGATTCTTCACCGAGCAATAATGTCGGTCGATGTTACCGATGGGCTTCTTTTCACACGCGAAAACGTCTTCGACAGGAAGTCAGAAAGTGTCCTGAGGCAGCGTCGCAGTGAGATCGGTCCGGAAAGGACTCTGAATGATTCGGGTTCATATGTTTACTCGAGGAACTCACCTGGTGCACCACCAAATCGCGACTTCTGGCAGAATGGGCTGGTAACGTCGGTTTTCTACCGACCTCATGCGTTTTCCACCTAATATCTGAACTTCATCATCTTATCGCGCGTTTTTTCCTGGGCTTCTTTTAGCGAGCTTCTCTTCCAGGATTTTCTTGGTCCGCCACCTCGCGCCGATCAATCCGCAACCTGATTTTATGCAGGTCACATGGGGACTTACAGTCGATACCGCCCTCATGGTCGCTGCCGTCATTGACCACTGCGCACTGTTCTTTATGAAGAATAGAGCAATGTCGGTCGATGTGGCCGAAGAGTTTTTTACATGGGAAAACGTCTTCGGTAGGAAGTCCAACTGAGAAGCGACCTCAGGCAGCTTTTCAGTCAAAGTCTCTCCGGGGAAGACTTCAACCCGGAAGGGATCCCGAATGATTCAGGACCTGGGACAACTCTCAGGGACACTTTGGTCCAGCAGAGATTCGTAACAATCAGCTCCCTGGACGGCCCCGACGGAGTCTGTGACTGCGATTCGTTCTCTCCAGACGGCGTCTTGTGTATCTAGCGAAAATTAAGGCGTTTCACCGATAGGACAGCCCGCAATCAACGTCCCACGGGAACCATCCAACGTGCAGAGAACAAAAAAAGTGTGCCGACAACTGGTGGCGAGCCGCCCGTGAAAGAGCCAATAACCGTCGGTAAACCATTTACCCTGGGCCGAGGGCGAGAGGAAGAGGGACATCGGGAGACGAGACGATGCGGTGGAGAAGGCGCCGGTGATGGTGTCCGTTCTACTCCAGCAGGGTGTTCACCACTGTGGAAGCTGGGTGCCCTGCCGATCCGTCTTTCCCCGTCCGTTCGCCTCGCCAGAGAAAAAAAATCAATCAAGTTAACAAAATGTGCGCTTACGGGTGGCGAAACAAATGTTTGGTTGATCGAAACCAATACCTCGTTGATCGAACTAACAGGCCGTCGATAAAAATTTTTCTTTATTTAATACAACAATTATTGCGTTCGAACAACCAAGAATTTGTTTCGCCACCCGTGAGCGCTCATTTTGTTGACTCAATCAATGTTTTTTCTCAGTGTATGATACTACGTTGGGTGAACTATAGCCAGTGCACACGTACTACTTCCCACTCTGAGAAGTCTCGAGTACACCAGACAAGCAACAAAATGTGCGCTTACGGGTGGCGAAACAAATGTTTGGTTGATCGAAAGGAATACCTCGTTGATCGAACTAACAGGCCGTCGATTAAAATTTTTCTTCACTCAATACAACAATTATTTCGTTCGATCAACCAAAAATTTGTTTCGCCACCCGTAAGCGCTCATTTTGTTGACTCAATCGATTTTGTTTTTCTCAGTGTGCGATACTACGTTGGGTGTGCTATATATATATACTATATATATATAGCCAGTGCACACGTACTACTTCCCACTCTGAGAAGTCTCGAGTACACCAGACAAGCAACAAAATGTGAGCTTACGGGTGGCGAAACAAATGTTTGGTTGATCGAAACCAATACCTCGTTGATCGAACTAACAGGCCGTCGATTAAAAATTGTCTTCACTCAATACAACAATTATTGCGTTCGAACAACCCAAAATTTGTTTCGCCACCCGTAAGCGCTCATTTTGTTGACTCAATCGATTTTGTTTTTCTCAGTGTGCGATACTACGTTGGGTGTACTATAGCCAGTGCACACGTACCACTTCCCACTCTGAGAAGTCTCGAGTACACCGGACGTCGGGCGGGAGGCTCGATAGTAGTAGTACTAGCGATAGTGGTAGTAATAGTAGCGGTGTGGCAGTACCGGAGGTTGGGCGCAGCAAACTGCAATGGGTAGACGGGGGCGGGTGGTTACGAGAGCGACGGTGCGGCATCGTCAGCGGCGGCTGCCGCCACGGTCTGGTAGAGCTAGGTCGTCGGCTGCACGCTGCACTCGGTAATGAATGGTGCAGCACCGCGAGGAAGCGAACGGGGCAACGCCCTGTCAGCCAGCTGACTGAAATGAACCGAGTCGGAGCCGCGGGCGCGCGCAACGCGTCGAGCCGGCCCGAGAGTTCGACCCGCTGAGGAGAGCCGGGAGAGAGGATGGAACCCGAGGGTGAGGCCGGATTAACGCGGGGAGGAAAGGAGGGGCGAATCGACTCGGGGTCCAAAGTTTCTCTCTCTCTCTCTCTCTCTCGCTCTCTTTGTCGCTCTCTCTCTCGGGTACCGCGCTGTGGGTACACGTGCCATTAAGCGGCGGTGGCGGAAAAACGAGAGACGGTCACACCGGAGGAGAAATACCGGTGGAATACCGGAGGAATACCGGAAGATGACATTTTTTTGTGCGAGTTGAAATTCAAAGCTGTGAGACATGGGAAGTATTTTTTTGAATTACCGCGGAGATAGATAAAATAATTATTGCAAAAGATTATATACGAAAGGAATACCGAAGGATGACCTTTTTTGTGGATGGTACAAGCCCAAATTCAAAGCTGTGGGACATGGGAATTATTTTTTTGGAATTACTGGGGACATAAATAAAATTATTATTGAAACAGCGAGGAATACCGGAGGAATACCGGAAAAGGACCCTTTTTGTGGATGCTGCGAGTTCAAAATCAAAGCTGTGGGACACCGGAAGTAGGTTTTTGTTCGTTTCAACTACCGCGGACATAAATAAAATAATATCGTAATAATAAATAATATAAATAACGAAACAATATAAAATAATTAATGAAACATTAGTAATACGGTTCGCTGTAATGATGAATATACTTGAGACGAGTATAGTAATGCCGAGAATGTTATTATAGTGCGAGAAAGAAAACCGAGCTTTGTCGCTCTTCCGAGTCGAGTGTTCGCATAGGGTCAAGTTCCTACTGGGCGGAAACGGCCTTACACGTGTATTACGATTATCGTCGACCTGAAGTAGAGACCATCGATCGAACAATTTGTGCCAACGTCATTCCACACATTTTACTCACCGAAACGCCTTCGAATCGATCTTACCCCGAACCCCGCAATTGTTGAATAAAATTCTTACCTGTAACAGAAATACAAGTGATACTTAGTTGTGTATTTATTTTAATCATTATATTGATTTTATTATCGAAGACACAATAATTTATTTTTTTTCATTATTTTTATCGAATAACTGAGATAGCTGACTTTTTATTGACCCAAAAGAGTAAAGCTAGATAGAAGTTATTTTTGGTTTCCTACGTCTTTCTCCCCGTACCCCAAAAATGGGGGTAAGACTTCCGGTCGGGGGCTGGACGGGTGCACTTGCTTCGCCCTCCCCCCCCCCCCCCCCCCCCCCAATGTGACGTCACGGTCTCGCGAACGACGGAATCGAAGAGATGAGCCAATCGAAGTTAGGACATGAGGGGGAGGCTGAAGAGCAGGACGGAGCGCAGGAGGGACCGGAAGTGAGGAGCGTAGAGATATAGTACGGAGAGGGGAGGGGGGATAGGGGAAAAAGCGTCGCCCGGGCGAGTAGAGAATATCGACCCGAGTCCGGCGTCAGGACGCCGACCCACGCAAGCCGTGACGTCATCGCGTCAGCTGCTGCTGCAGAGGGCGATGCCGCCGTGCACGAGGGGTTGTGAACCCCGTAGCCGGGAGCTTATGCGCGGCGGCGTTTATACCCGAACACACGAGACGTCGTTTTCGCTCAAACCTCCATTTATTCATTTATTATTTTTCAAATTTGTTTCCATCAATTTATTTATTATTTTTCAAATGCATTTCCATTTATTTATTTATTGTTTTTCGAATTTATTTCCATTTATTTATTTATTATTTTATTTATGTCAATTTCTTTATTTATTAATTTTATTTATTTACTTATGTATTTGATATTTATAACGCTTCCGATAATCATAAAAACCTCGACATTTTTTATGCAGTCTGTTTCTCTCGGGAACAGCGTTCGCGAGGAATTAATTAATTTATTATTTTATTTATGTCAATTTCTTTATTTATTAATTTTATTCATTTACTCATGTATTTAATATGTATAACGCTTCCGATAATCATAAAAACCTCGAAATTTTTTATGCATTCCGTTCCTCGGGAACAGCGTTCGCGAGGAAAGATCAACGCCGGAGATACCTCGAGACGTTGAGGAAATTGATAAGCGAAGAGCCAGGCCGGAACGATTTTTTTTTGGAACGTAGCCCACGCGTTCGAAGCGTAAGGCTGGAAGGGTGCGAGACGTGGAAGCGGAGGGAAATAAAATGCAGCGAGACGGCGGAGGGAGAGTTGCCGGAAGCTGCGGGTTGATAGGACCGTGCCAGTGAACACCCGGAAGTCGCGCTGCCAGAGACGGCGTGTACTCGCGCAGCGACGGTAACAGCGGCAGCAACAGCAGCGGGAAAACGACAACAGCAACGCCATCGCAAAAGTCCACGAGCGCATAGGCGTCATTGTCTACGAATCTACGTTGGCCGTTCTTCCGCCTGGGCGTATCAACTTCTCGCGGTCGCGCGACCTGACTGACGGCTTTGTGCCGTACTGTCCTCCGGCACTCCGGACTTTGTTCGCTTTGCTCCTGGTACCCAGCTCGCTCTGCCTCCGACTACCTACGTACGACATCGGACCGCACACCCGAGGGCCCGCGCTCCCCGGAATCCTTCGCCGACGTTTTAATCTGCCGCGTCCACTTTCACGCTCCATGCACGATACGATTAACCGGGTGATTTGTGGTTACCAAATCTTCGCGTGCTCTTCCGGTTCGCGCGATGCTTCCTGGACGAAAACAACGGAGCTCGGGGCACGCGTGGACTTCGAACGGTCGCAGCGGACCAAGATGGAACTTGGGTACACTGCAAATTATTGTCCAAAACGTACCTAAACATTGTTGTCCAAAATGTACCTAAACTTTATTATCCAGAAAATACCTGAACATTATTGTCCAAAAATTACCTAAACATTATTGTCCAATATCTACCTAAATATTGTTGTCCAGAAAGTACCTAAACATTATTGTCCAGAAAGTACCTAAATATCGTTGTCCAGAAAGTACCAAAATATTATTGTCCAGAACTACTTAAACATAGTTGTCCAGAAAGTACCTGAACATTTTTGTTCAAAACTACCTAAACATTTTTGTCCAAAAGTTATCCGGGACAATGCTTTCAGTGTTCTGCACGAATGATGTTTCGTCACTTCCGCTTCACGGTCATCTGAGGTTGCTGGTTTCCTCGAGAGCATCTCCCCCCTGTCCGTCGCCTCCGGAATCATCAGGTAGCCTGATGCCTGTCAAAGACAATTGGCTAACAGGATAAACGTCTGAGAATTGCGCACTCGGTGTCGGCACAGGAACTTTCCGTGAGGATGTCGACATAGAAAGATACTACTGGATTCAACAGCATTTTTCTACGTGTGCCCCACTGAATCCCGGAAAAACTTCCGTCATCATAAATTGACTCCGATAGGCTCACCGGCAGATTGAGTGGGTAACGTGGCTTTTCCACCCACCTGATGTTCTCCCGCCTACCTCAACCTCATCATCTTGTCTAAGGTTTTCATCCAGGGTTTTTTTAAAAACTTTTTCCTAGTGTTTTCTCCGCCCGCCAGCCCCATCCGATTAACCCGTAATTCGACGATGCACGAACCAGTCCATGTTGACCACATTTTCCTCATATCGGCTCCTCACATCAAAACCTTCCATTTCAATCCATTTGCTTCGCCAACCAATGCGAGTCAACCAGAGCCAGTCACCGATTAATTATAAAGTGGCCAATCGCAATGTCGGTCGTCAGCGACGGCATCGATGAGAAGTGCGAAGTGCGAAGTGCAGCCTGAGTGGCAAAGGCGAGAAGCATCGAGTTAGTCGGTCATCAGGCGATCAGGCGCGTTCGGGCTTCCTGTCTCTCGTCACCGACTGCTGGTACAGCCTCGATCACGAGTGCAGTGTGTAAGAAGAACGCGCGGCCTGGTACCGCTAGACACTGCCGTGCGTCCGTACGCGAAATCCCTCCCAACGTTAACGCCAAGCGTCGACGTCACCGTCGTCCGTACAGAGGGTAAACGATTGAGTGACCGGCCAATCGCTAGTTTTCAGCAGACCTTCGTCACCGTCCGGCCGCACATGTTTTATTCCTGCCATCCACTCTAATCCGGCGAGTCGAACGTTCTTTCGAAAATTACTGCTCTCTCGGATATCCAGCGTCGATCGTGTCGCGAATCGGGCGAGACGAAGTCGCCGACAATTCAATCCCACTTTATCAGAGCTTCGAATTAGTTTTTTTTTTTTTTTTGTCAAATCCTCCCGTAGCGGCGGAAATGGACATTGCAATTGTAATTTTGTCATCGGTGTCCGAGATTTTTATTGATCGTCGTAATCGATTCGCCGGTTCTCCACTTCGTCGGATTTTATTCCACGACCCGCTTATCGTTATCGGAGAAATTAATTTTCCGAAGGGGGGGAAAAATATGGAAAAAACGACAGCCCAAAGAATTCGCGTCGGTCGTTGACCGGTGGGAAAAACGGCGACTCAGGTGAAACCGCATTCTTGTCAAGTACGTTAGCGCGGCCGATGGCAAGACGCGGAGAGCCCGGCCGATCGTCGTCGTGCCTATCGGTATTCAACGGCAAGGTGAACGCCAAGTGCCTTTCCGAGAATGTCGTGCGCTTCGGCGTTCACCGTACCGTTCGGTTGCCACGCTGACCGACAGCTTTTCCAATACCCGAGCGAACCATTGGAAATTCCAGTAATTCACCCGTTCACCGGAGGCGCGCCGCGATGTTTTGCTCGTGGAGGAAAACAATCGGTAGCCGGCCTCTCGCCGAACCCTGCCATTCCGTGGCGATATCTCCGGGCAAGCGAAAAGACAACAAAGACGGCGGTAGCAAAAAGGGTGATGTTGAAAAAGTGAGAAAAGAAATGGAGGCGAATATTGAATCGTTACGCAATATTAAACCGATGATTGGTAATAACCTGAAGTCCCGTCTGCGAGGTGAAACGGAACAGTGTTGAAGCCGATGACGAGCGTGACGCAACGATCCATAGAAGAATCGGAAAGCTCTCTAGGGTTCGAATTTTTAGACGTTAATTTGAACTTAAGATCGAAGTTTAGTCCGAATTTCATTGCGTGCTTGAAATCTATCTTAAGTTCAAACTTAATTGCGTGCTTAGGGTTTGAACTTGAGTTCGAACTTAAGATCAAGCTTCAGCACGACATCAAGTTGGAACTGAGGTTGGATCTTAGGTTCGAACTTAAGATAGATCTTGAGGACGCAATGAAGTTGGGTTAAACGTTGATCTTAAGTTCGTTCACTGATGCGATCTCAAGTTCAATCTGTCTTGAAATCGACCCTAAGTGTTTCGATATAGTGCAGAACGGTGTCGGTGATTTAGAGGAACGGTTTCCAAGGGATCAACTTTAGGAGACTAATCGGAATCAAGATAAGTCCCCAAAGGAGCCTGCTAGAACAATAACAATAACAAAAACAGCGGAAACAGTATGATAGAAAAAGTGAGAAAAAACAGAAAAGAAGACAAACATTGAATCGTTACGCAATATTGAGCCGACAATCGGTAATACTCTGAAATTCCGTCCGTCAGGTAAAGTGGAGCAGTGTCGAAGTCGACGATGAGCGTGACGCAACGGTCCATAAAAGAATCCGCGATCTCTCTGAGAGTTTCGATATGGTGCAGCGCGGAGCCGGTGACGTCGAGCTGAGGTTTTCAAGGGATCGACTTTAGGAGGCCAATCGGGGTCAAGATACGTATCCGAAGCGGCCTGGCAGAAACGCGAACGGGCGAGAAGGCGGCGGATAAAGACCGACCTGGAGAGGGAATCGAGATAATGATATTCTTGGAGCGAGACAGGTAGGTTCGAAAGGCGTAACACGAAATAGTCAAGGTTCACGGGAGAAGGTATGCGGATCTGCGAGGCAGATATACCCACTATAATAGAGAGAGTCCGAGGAGCTTTGGAACTGTCTGGGAGTAGGGCGAGCGGCGGGAGCCGCCGTGGTAAGAGCAAAGTGGCCAGCCAACTTTTGCCACCGACGCAGCTGCCGTTGCACGAATGCTTTGATATGCTGCTAATGATAACTCGGGGTCCTTATCGAACTCACGCGAGCAATTTCGTCACTTGATCGCAGGGGAGAACCGCCATCCTTGGACCAATTTAGAACATGCGACGCAGACTCGGTCGGTAACAAAATTGGTTTCCCTATTTTTCTCTGCGACTTTTAATATTATTTACAAAAGCAAATTGGGTTTGCTGAAATTCAATAAAAATTTTGTCTGCTTATATGTATTTTGGAACATTGTAGATTTGCTTGTTGGGTTGGATGTTTGTCCCCCCCCCGTAAAGCTTACCCTTTCGGTGAAGCTGACACCTCCCCAGTTTTTATAGCATACAGAATGGAATTCGAAATCCGAATTCCATCCTATATGCAGTATTCTCGAAAGTTCGGTTTTTATGGCATATGGAATGAAATTTGAAATACCGAAATTCCATTCCATATGGAATGGCTCTTCACGTGCTATGAACCATGCGCTCCATGCGATCGCGCGAGCCAACATAACCGCTAGCATACAATATTAAATATTATATACTAGCGGTGATGTTGGCTCGCGCGCTCATGCGAGGCTCTGAAATATTATACATAACATTTCAATTGAATTTCAGCAAACCCAATTTGCTTTTGTTCAAAATATAAAAAGTCGCGGAGAAAAATAGGAAAATTAAATTTGTTACCGACTGAGTCTGCATCGCATGCTCCTAAGTGGTCCAACGCTGATAAAATATTAAATATTATGTTCAATAAAAATTTCATAATATATAATATAAAATGTATATATTTCAACAAATAAAATTCTGACATCACGAAAGTTGGAAGCCACATGACCGCGATTCCTCGTCGCATTGCTGAGAAATAAAAGCGGTCCGTTCATTAAACTGGTCCCGCTTACGGGGATTCCAGTTCGCACGGCATTTTTTTTTTTACATGAGAAACGCGATTCTCACCCTGTAAAAAAAAAAACATGGATCTTCGATCATCGCCGCCCCGCCCGATGATCGATGTCGATCGGTCATCGATCCATTCGTTTCGCCAGTTCTCGGGCGCGAGGATCGTTAGGCCGAGGTAATCAACCGACCGGGAAGGATGATCCTCGATCCCCAGGCGGAGGAACTTAGGAGCAAAACCCGAGGCTCGCTTCATCCGCGTCGTCTTCATCGCGGTCGCGAGGACCGAAGAGAAACTTTCGTTCCGCTTGGTGGCGAGGGCAAAAAGGATAATAAAGGGGGATCGTAATGGCACGCTTCCACATGGTTTATAGTTTACTATGGTATGCCCGTAGGCGAAGTGGCGGTCCTCTGGAGAGTCGCACGCGCGTAGGCGCGTAAGGATCTCGACTGACTTCCTCCTTAAGGTCGATCGAGCGTGTCCGAGAAGCGGAGTCGGGACGATCGCGAGAGCCGCAGACGGTGTCCGGCGTGTCAAGTCGGGAATATATATGAAGCTCGTGATGACGATGCCCTCTCCGCGATGCAGCACGGTCTGTAATGCGGTTCATGATGTACACAGTACCGTGCATCAATCTGCATCAGATAGACGTAGGGAAGATAGGGGCAAAACGGGACGTTGGGGCAAAACGGGGCGGACAATCCGGATGTATCGATGAGGCAAAATGGGACATCCAAGAATTATTAGAAAATTGTATTTTACATCAGTGTCCCATTTTACCACTTCGCCCCCACGGTCGTGAGATAGAGTCCCGAGAGGAAGACGGAAGCGCGAGCCCCCAGAAAACTAATTTATTTGGAGATCACCCGCAAATAAATATTTATTTAAATGACATATATATTTATTTAAATGACATATATATTTATTTAAATGAAATATATATTTATTTAAATAAAATAAATATTTATTTAAATGAAATAAATATTTTTTTAAATCAAAGAAATATTTATTTAAATCAAACAAATATTTATTTCAGTCAAATAAATATTTATTTAAACCAAATAAATATTTATTTCCAGGGCGTCCGTCAAATTAATTTTTTTTCTGAGTGCGTAAATCTCTTGTGGGACCAGCTCGTCGTCGAGCTGGAGAGTTCCGAGCGTTGGTGAGAACGTGATTGGCTCGACTGCGGAAGACGAAGATGTCCCGGTGTGAATGACACGCGGGACCTGTGCTGGCCGACGTTGGGCCAATCCTGTGCCTAGGGTGGCTCCAGCTGTCTCTCTCGTACCGAGGAGTCGAAGAAATCGTAAATAACAAGCACGGTCGTACGTTGGCGATGTAATTTGTACACAAAAAAAATGACAATTTTACGACGCAGTTAAATCAATTATCGACTCGATTCACCGCACGAACGATCTTCGGATAGGGAATCGAACGAATCGGCTTTCTAAGACGACGATAAAAACAATGTTGCTCTTCATCGGCAATTACCGAGATGTCTTTTGCAAGGTACAGTGGATTCGTTTAATTGGAATATTTGATGCCGTGGAAAGACTCTTTCATACGGTTTTCCTGGTCCGGACTGGGTCAGCGTGTCCTGAGGCGCTGCGGAAACGAACGCGGTTCGACGACGAGTGAGACTCCTCGCTCGTTCGCGGACAGCTTTTACACGCACGTACGCGGCGCATCTGATACCCCGCAGAATCCTGGAAACCTCGATCTAGAGACGATCAACTCGAGCCCCGACGACCGGACGACCGGACGTAAGTAGACCAGACGACGGAGCCTCCGGCGAAGTCTGCGTCGCCCATCGGCGCTGCTCGTTTTACCGGCTTGTTTGTATCGAGGAAAGTCATAATGCGACGGGATAATCAACGGCCGGTTGCCAATTAGCCGATCGTACGCGGGCTCGGCGATGTTGTGCAAGTTTTTCTTACACCTTCCATCCTTCGAGGAACTGATCACTTCGAGTCTCCCCGCCAGGTCGGAACCGCCCCAGAATCCTCCTAAGCCATGATTAGGTTGAGACTGATTTTTAAGGTTTCCCTGATGCGATTCTGCCGCAACTGGAAAATTTGCCCGATCCTGTAGGGGAAAGTCTAATGCGATGGGAGTATCAACGGCCGCTTGCCAATTAGCCGATCGGATGATCGCTCGGGGATGGGGTACAAGTTTTTGTACTTTCCATCCTTCAGAGCCTGATTACTTCGAGTCTCCCCGCTAGGTCAGAATCATCCCAGGCTATGATTAGTTTCAGGATGATTTTTGAGGTCTCCCTAAAAAATCAAATTAAATCAAATCAAATCCATCAAAAAATCGTGGGATTCTGCCGTAAGTAGAAAATTCCACCGCTCGTATCGAGGAAAGTCATAATGGCGACGGGGAGTTTCTTTGTTTTACACTTTTCATCTTTCAGGGCCTGATTACTTCGATCCTTTCCGCCAGGTCGAAATCATCTCAACCGATGATTAAGGTTTCCCTTGTAGGATTCCGACGTAACTCGAAAACAGCACGTCGCTGCCTCTGTACAGGCTGCCGTACCTCAAAAGAGTAAAGCAACAAAAGTTCTCTTTTAAGTCACTTCCGATTTGAAGCCCCCACTCTAAAACCTAAACTATCGCCTCGGAGAAAATTCTGATGTATTTATGACGTTACTTCGGGTCTCAAGAATCTCAGTTCTCAACCCGGACGTTCCTCTCACCCGGGTTACGACGATACCCGGAAGAAGCGTCCATAGTCGGCCCGACACACAGGACCGGTACCGGCCGACGTTGGGCCAACAGCGGCCCAGTGTGGCGCTCCCGCTAGGGGTTTCCCGCCGAGACTTCCGACCGTCAACCGGACGACCCGATCGCGAAAGAAAAAAACCTAAAAGTTACACACCGACTCCTATCGTTTAATTGGCAAAACCCGCCAGCGAGAAAGTCGTTCGAGCCTCGTGGTCGGTGTTGTTTCTCTTAATGGAACACCAACGCTGCCCCTCGTCTGCAGCGTTGGCTTTTAAGCCAACGCGAAGAAAACGGTCCGACGCCCGGAGCGCGGAACAACTCGCGGTCCAACGTAAATACAAGTCCGCGTTGTAACGATAACGATAAATTATTGGCGGGATACTTAGAACGGCGGGACGCAGGAAACCCCCGACGATAAATCGAGGAGAGGCATATCTCTTGTCGAACGAACGTCCCCGTGGCTCTTGCCGGAGCAGCTGCTGCCCGGTTAACCTTCGGCAATCTCGTAGCCGTGCGGACGGGAACGGAATATCATTGCCGGGAGAAAACCTCGTCTCCCCGGGCTCTTGTCTCGGTCGTCCTCGTGGTGCCGTTTCATCGACGTCACCCTGCCGGCGGAAAGAAAGTTCTCCGTTCGTCTCGCTCGCCCTGCCATTTTCGTTGCCGTTCCGCGGTCTCCCTCGTCGATGCACTATACATGAGCTCCCGTTCGCGATTCCTAACGGCGACACGCACGGTGAAATCGCCTTTGGTATAATACCCGACCGGTATGATCCTCCGCATAGCTATGCGCTGCTGTACGGTATACCATGCCTTAGCACTGCTTATCCGCGATGAGGACGCTCGTGCGGGATCGAAGACAAATGAACGGAACGCGTCCGTCCAATCGAAGCCGAACGGTTACAGGGGAGCTCTGGCGTTGTTGGACCAGTCGAAGGAACGAACGACTTTCGCATCTCGGCGACGCGGACGAGGAATCGCGTCGCTGTGGTTTCAGCTTTTCCATATTCTGTGATGATAGCGGAATGAAGAGGTAGGTAGGATTTTCGTTGAATTCCTCGGTGGAAGAGGCGAGAGTATTCGAAGTTCTTGATTTGGAGGTTTGGGCCAAGGAAGATCGTCCTTGTTGGACCCGTTCGAACTTGAAGCGGGATTGAAGAAAAATGAACGGAACGCGTCCGTCCAATCAAAGCCGAACGGTTACAGGGGAGATCTGGCGTTGTTGGACCAGTCGAAGGAACGAACGACTTTCGCATCTCGGCGACGCGGACGAGGAATCGCGGTGCTGTGGTTCCAGCCTTTCCATATTCTGTGATGATAGCGGAATGAAGAGGTAGGTAGGATTTTCATTGGATTCCTCGGTGGAAGAGGCGAGAGGATTCGAAGTTCTTGGTTTGGAGGTTTGGGCCTAGGAAGATCGTCCTTGTTGGACCCGTTCGAACTTGAAGCGGGATTGAAGAAAAATGAACGGAACGCGCCCGTCCAATCAAAGCCGAACGGCTACAGGGGAGCTCTGGCGTTGTTGGACCAGTCGAAGGAACGAACGACTTTCGCATCTCGACGACGCGGACGAGGAATCGCGGTGCTGTGGTTCCAGCCTTTCCATATTCTGTGATGATAGCGGAATGAAGAGGTAGGTAGGATTTTCATTGAATTCCTCGGTGGAAGAGGCGAGAGGATTCGAAGTTCTTGGTTTGGAGGTTTGGGCCTAGGAAGATCGTCCTTGTTGGACCCGTTCGAACTTGAAGCGGGATTGAAGAAAAATGAACGGAACGCGTCCGTCCAATCAAAGCCGAACGGTTACAGGGGAGCTCTGGCGTTGTTGGACCAGTCGAAGGAACGAACGACTTTCGCATCTCGGCGACGCGGACGAGGAATCGCGGTGCCGTGGTTCCAGCTTTTCCATATTCTGTGATGATAGCGGAATGAAGAGGTAGGTAGGATTTTCATTGAATTCCTCGGTGGAAGAGGCGAGAGGATTCGAAGTTCTTGGTTTGGAGGTTTGGGCCTAGGAAGATCGTCCTTGTTGGACCCGTTCGGACTCTGATGTCTTCGCGATAATGAAATCTATGGCAATGGGCATTCGCTCGTTGCAATGAGTGACTGCAGACGAAACTTCACCCAAAAAAGAGCCTTTTGGGTCTCAAAGTCTTTGATTAGATCTGGGGTGGTTCATTCTTTAAAGTGGTGCATTAGCTACAAAAATCGGTTGCACCAAGTTTACTATTCCAAGTTCCATTTGAACCAAATCATCAACCATCTCCATCGCCACCAGGTGCTGAGTGATGAGATGCTTTTATAGTTTGCCTGATCACAATCGGCGATCGCCGACTTATTGGAGATATCGGCAATAGTCGTAAACCAATTTGCAATCAAGTCGGTAGAGCTCAAAGGCCAGGGCATCGGAAAGTCCATTGACGAAACTGGTACGGTCCATTCGATAAAGTGGTCCACCGACAACAAAAATCAGTTACACTAATGGACCTCGCTCCGAATGCGAAGGGAAGTTCTTATCTGAAGAATTTCACCATTTTCTCCCCAAGTGGTCCTGAGATAAAAGTTCTCCCCCAATGCGCTCCAGCCTCATGAACTCCGCAGCACACCTTTATGCTCTCTTCGGAGATACGCAGGTTTTATTGGGGGCACACACTTCTCGTCATCGACAGGCTTTTTCAGTCTCTTCATAAAACTCGCACATAAATCGCGCCCTAAGTAATTACATCTGCACCGCCGCTCTGCTCACTACCCGTCGATCCGTTATCATTCATTAACGCCGATGAACGAATGGTTTCTGCTCATAGCATCAGCGCCATTCATCAAAAGGCCCGCGCGACGGAAAAAGCCCGGCAGTGAAATAACGAACGTCCGAGCCATTGGCAGCCGGTTGACCCTTTACACCCGCGTGACCACTCTCGCTCCCGATTTTCCGATGGCCTGTGGATAGGGAATCCATCATCGCGCGGTCCGATATCATGCAAACCGTGTGTAATGCGCCGTTCTCGGAGCTCTGAAGCTGTCCGAATTCTTGCCGACTAAAACCTCTCGATAGGCCTGTCGATAGTCACTTTCGTTTTTTCATCCTTTTGTCTCTGGGGAGTGCCTTTTTGTGACGGGACATTTTTTGTGACATTTTTTTTTCAAATCCTCCGTTATTTATGGACTCAGGCCACTTCATTTCCGTCCGGCGCAGCTGTTCCACTTCAACTTTTAGGCCGGTAATTTCTCAGGCTTCTCTCCCGACGCTTCCTACTTCGTGCAAACGATTAGTCTGCGAACCACCGACCGCTTCAACTTCCAGCAACGGAGTCTCTCGAATCCTCTCACCCGCCTGCAAATCCTCATTCCCGTTCCTGTACCTGCGGCTGGGCTTACCGCTTCGTTGTGTTCACTTCTTTTTTTTTCCGATTCGCGTAGCAGCCCAGCACTCCCTCGCATCATACCGCGATCGGTATCGCCCCCATGCCGCTTCGTGGGATGCCCGAGACAGCGACATGTTTACGAGGTCGTAATAACTGTGCACCGCGCGCGAGACCCGAGAGTACGCCGAGAAGGGATCGAGAGAGTTATAGGAGGAGGTTGAGAGAGGAGAAAAATATAAATAAAAAGAGTTATTTAAAAAATGTGAAGTAGATCGCGAAGAGGACGTCATTCGATCCGCACCGAGTCTCGCAACAATGTCGGGCGTGTCCCGACGCGGATGGGGCTTAGGTAATACGAGAGAGACCTCGAGAGTAGTGAACTTCCATTTTTTTTTTTTTTTTTTTTTAAGGGTACGGTGGAGGTTGAAGAGATTGACGGCCTCGGCAAACAACCAATTTATGAGCGATCGGAAAAATTGCATCCATCACCATCCCAACTCTACCTTCGCGTACAAAAATGGCACGCTCGATCGCAGCTAGGAAAGTGAAATATCTCCCGAAGGAAACTTTTTTTTTATTTCCGGTCGTGATTCTGTAACTCTACGTTTCGGCTTCAACCCTTTCGAGTTTTTGAGTGTTTTGAGTTTTTGAGATTTAAACGGAAAATATTGGGTTGGGAATAAAATAATTGTTATATTCGTGATCAGTGGAAAAAAATACATCGAATATAGCTTTGAAACAAAAATAAATCGAATAAACAACGATTTTTCAATGTCTGAACAATGTTTGGAAAAACGTCGATTTTTGTGATTTTTAAATGTCAATATCTCGGCTCCCTATAGAGGTAGGGAAAATCCGAGGTGTCCATCGTGTTCTACGGGGAAAAATACATAATATAAGGCCTTGTCCGAAGTTTAAAAATAGTTTTATCGTGCCGTTTGAGGTCGTTGGAAAACGCAAAAAATTGACTCACAAGCCATTCCATTTGGAGACGATTTTTTTTTTTTTTTTTATTATCTGCCACGTATTCTGACATATTTTTGCGCGCTGAACACGAATCCGCTGGCCCTTTTGGACTAAAGTAAAATTATGGACGATTTTGTGCACTTGACCAGCTAAAACGAATTAGCCGGCTAAAATAGTTTAGCCGGCTAAAATAGTTTAGCCAGCTAAAACGGCTTAGCCGGCCTAACTATAAAATCCATTAGCCGAATAAAATATTTTAGCCGACTAGGCCGGCCTATCCGTACGGTCCTAGGCTCAAACGCTCACGTATGTTCGCTCCATCCCCGTTTTTTTTTCTCTCGATATCGCCGTCTAGGTAAAGTTACAGTAGATCGTTATAATTTGCAGTCTGATTTTTTTGCAAATTTGTTTGCGAGAAAATCACTGAATGCTGTGATGTTCAGTTTCAGCTCATCTTTTATAGGTCTCGGAGAATGAAATGAAACGAAAGGAGTGAAAAATGAAAAATGAATGGAGCATTCTCTGAACTTACAGAAGGTAAGACTGTACCGTTTATGGCGTCTAAGACCGCGCAAATATATATTTTTATTATTGTCATCTAAGCGAAAGACAAGATGCTTTTAACATCCCGCGGCGCGTCTTAGCACCTTCCCAGCCGAGAATTAGCGAACTTTTCTCTCTTTTTATTTTTCTCTCTAAGATGGACCACCCGGCAAGCCGAGGCAGCTCGCCGAGACGATCCCAGTATTCGCGATCTCGCTAAGTTTTCAACGTCGGTAAAGAGAGAGGCGTCTCTCCTGCGCCGCATAGTTCTGCCACTTATCGCCCGAGCGGCTCGGTTTCCTCTGTTGCTCCGCGCACGATTAGCACCGATCTACCGAGCGGCGTTTCAAGTGTACAAGAGCGAGACAGGCGGACGGACACTGGCCATGCGTTAACGAAACACCTGAGCGTTCCGTACGAGCTACGAGACCACCGTGTGGGGCTTTCCGCGCTCGTCTCTCCGCTTCCTTCTTCGGCGGTAAACGCGACTTCCGCGATTAAAGCACATCCGCTATTTCATCCATCGGCGAATAAAATCGTTTGCCGAACGAGGTGAAATCGCTTTCATTATTTTATTTATTTTTTCTTTTCTTTTCTTCGGCTTTATTATTTCGACGGCAAATTTTTATCTTGGGTTGTATAAAACGTTTTGGTTGCAATTTTGAAGAAAAAAAAATCTAAAGAGATTACAGCAGATTTTTGTTGTTCTCGGGTCTGGACGGACCGAGAGATAATTGAGATTTCATCGTGACCTTTCGCAGTGCACTCGTCGATGCAACGGGGAATGACATCGTCATCTTTAACTTTTTCCAGGATCGACAAGTGGCGAGACACGAACAGGAGTTTCATTTACGAACTAGGTGAAATCGCTTTTATTTCATTAAATTTTTTCTCCATCACTAGATTATTGTTATCGTACATTTTAATCCGGCATTTAATTTCAGTGTTTCCCCGTAATTTTGAAAAAAAAAAACAAACAAAAAATTCAAGCAGATTTTCGTGATTCTCGAGTCTGAATGAACCGAGAAATAATCGAGATTCCATCGTGACCTTTCGCAGTGCACTCGTCGATGCAACGGGGAATGACATCGTCATCTCTAACGTTTTCCAGGCTCTCCGAGTTGCGAGACACGAACAGGAGTTTCATTCACGAACTAGGTAAATTCGCTTTTATTTTATTAAATTTTTTCTCCATCACTACATTATTGTTATCATAAATTTTAATCCTGCGTTTAATTTCAGTGTTTCTCCGTAATTTTGAAAAAAAACTAAAAAAAAATCAACCAGATTTTCGTGACTCTCGGGTCTGAATGAACCGAGGGATAATCGAGATTCCATCGTGACCTTTCGCAGTGCACTCGTCGATGCAACGGGGAATGACATCGTCATCTTTAACGTTTTCCAGGCTCTCCGAGTGGCGAGACACGGAGAGGAGTTTCGCCGGCGCTGCTGCTGCGTAGTGGAGCTCGGTCGAGCTTCGCGCTCATATACTCTCCGCGAAACAGCATTCACGCGGCACGATGACCGGCTCACCTTGACGGGGTCCTTCCACTCGGGCTTTGGAATGCACCGTGCAACGTGCAACGCTCGCGCGGGCGCGCGCGCGCGCGCCGGCTCTCGTCGCTGCTCTCCGTGAAACGAGACGCGCTCAGGATGATCGAGAAAAGTAAATGAAGAAAAATAAGCACTCGGCGCGAGGCTCCGAGGGGAAAGAGGGAGCGGCACGCGGTGACCTGGCGAGCGCGGCAAAAGAGACGAAGAAGAATCGAAGCTCCTGCGACGAAATTGGGTTAATAGCCGGCGGCAGCGAACGAGGATTCAATCCTGTCCGCATTTATATTCATCACTGTCTCGGGTCACTGCTGCTCGAATAATTTATCGAAATTAAGAAAATTTCGTTATAAAAAATGTTTCATTAATGTTCTTGAAAAAAAGTCATTAAATAATTTAATTGAAATTTTTTCGTCAGAAAATTGTAATAAAAGATTTTCCATTGAAAAATGGATATTAAACCTTTTTCATTAAAAATGGATATTAAACCTTTTTCATTAAAAATGGATATTAAACCTTTTTCATTAAAAATTAAAGTTTCATGTATTTCATAAAAGATTTTGATTAAAGATTTTTCGTTGAAAATTTGATAATAAACCTTTTTCACAAAAAATTGAAATAAAACATTTTTTCATTAAAAATTTGAAATAAAGGTTAAAAGAAATTTTAGTAACCTCATTGGAAAAATTGTCGATCCACGGGGGGAGAAAGATAAGTGCACGGAGTTTGACCGCTGCGGAGATTCTTTTCCTAATTCAACAAATGATGTTTTTTTTTTTTTTTAACATAGACTAAAAAGGCAAATTTTTTATTTCATTATTTTCTTTCCAATTCTTCAAACAGAGAAAAAAATGGTGATGTTATGATTATTTCGGAGCGCAATTCGTGACGATAATAAAAACGTCGGCTTCGCGTACGACGGATTGTCGCGTCGCATGTGCGCGATGTCTGAATCAATTTTCTCGCTCCCTTTCTCCGGGGAAAGCCGCGACGGCTAGGCTGCTCGGTCGCGTCTCTCTGCGTTCGCGTTGCACTGGTCGCTCCCGGAACGACGATAAACGTTGTCCCGTGACACACACTTGAGCCCCGCCAAACGGAGAGACAGTGCGCCGTCGTCGACGTCTGGGACAGACAAGTAAACCTTGCACGGTCGCCCGTCGGGCATTTAGACGCAACGGGACTCCGGGGATTACGGACAGAGTTGATTAGCCAAATACGCAGAGACGAGAAAAAAAAAGTCGCATCGCGCGTGCCGCGAAACAATAACGTGACGGGGAATCCCACGAAGAAATCTCAGTCAGTAACACCGAAATGAGCGCTAAATTCTCACTAATGTGTCCAGGATCGAAAGTAATTCGATTATCCAAAAAAGCGACGAAAATTGAAGTTAGAAAGAAAATCTTTAATGTCCCTAAATCAAAATTTTGATTGAGTTGATTAGCCAAATACGCAGAGACGAGAAAAAAAAGTCGCATCGCGCGTGCCGCGAAACGATAACGTGACGGGGAATCCCACGAAGAAATCTCAGTCAGTAACACCGAAATGGGCGTTAAATTCTCTCTAATGTGTTCAGAATTGCAAGTAATTCGTTTATCCAAAGAAGCGACGAAAATTTAAGTTAGAAAAAAAATCTTTAATGTTCCTAGTCAACATTTTGATTGAGTTGATTAGCCAAATACGCAGAGACGAGAAAAAAGTCGCGTCGCGCGTGCCGCGGGACAATAACGTGACGGGGAATCCCACGAAGAAATCTCAGTCAGTAACACCGAAATGAGCGTTAAATTCTCTCTAATGTGTCCAGGATCGAAAGTAATTCGTTATCCAAAGAAGCGACAAAAATTTAAGTTAGAAAAAAATAATAGAGTTGGACGAGAGTTTGCGGACGGAGTTGATTGGCCAACTACGCAAAGTCGAGAAAAAGAAAGTTGGATCGAGAGTGCAACGTAACAATGACGTCTCGGGGAATCCCACGAAGAAACTTCAGCCGATAACATCGAAATGCGCGTTAAATTCTCCCTAATGTATCCAGAATCGAAAACAATACATTTACCCAAAGAAACTACGAAATAAAAAAAAAAAAAAAAAAAATAACAAAATCTGGAAACTCCCTACCGGGAATTTTGGAGCGTTTAATGCGATCCTTATCAGGGTTGGTCAGGCCTTTTCCGGACTACGTCACGACCTGACGTAACGCTCTGAAATTTCTACGAGCGAAGCATCAAGAGGTCGACTAGCGACGAATACTTTTTTTTTTTAATTGGCCCAAAGACATGGACAAGAACAGTCCGTGCGCGTAGGCCAGCCGTTAAAGGGTTGATAATCCGGCGCTACGAGTGCTTCGGTGATTGGTATTGCCCGTTAGGGATTCCGATCCGGTGACCCGAAGTGTAAATTGATCAACAGGTTGGCCGCCTATATTAATTTGTTCGCCGCTTAAACCCGCATAACCATTCCGGGATCGAGGTGCAATTGCACTACGCCGCGGGATTATGGTACGCGCATGCAGCGAAGCTCGGTTTCGACGCAAATGCGAGAGTTCTCGTACGCCGGAATGGTGAACGGCGCCAGACCGCATAAGGCGAGGTCTGCGCGCTCCTCTCTCTTTCTCTCTACCTCTCTCTCTCTCGATAGTCGCTGACTGGGATCTACGCACCTCATCGTCGTGGCTCCGTGGCAATAGCACATCACTTATGCACGATCGCTTTATCATTCATTTATAGATCACTAGCAGGTTGTTGCGGCTCGAGCGCTTGGCGCCCTCGCTACGAACTGTGGAATTTAGAAACTGGAATTTACCGCAAATACGTCACTTCCGGTTTGAAAATATCACTTTTCGACCGGAAGTGAAATCATACCGGAAAAATTAGGTTCTATAATTGAAAAATTAGATTTTCGAACCGGATGTGACGTATTTTAGATGTGAAGTCACTTCCGGTCGAAAGATTAGATTTTCAAACCGGATGTGACACTTCTGGTCGAAGAATTACGTGTTTCTTATGGAAAAATGAGTTTTCCGAAGGATGAGCGAAGTATTTCCGGTCGAAAACTGCGTTTTCCGGACCGTACGTCACGACTTTCTGGTGTGACGTAATTTCCGGTAAAGAAATGGGATTTCCGGGCCGAAAGTGACGCATTTCCGTTCGCAAAAACAAGACGAAGGGAGGGATACAACTTTACATCCGACGCGTTCGCAGTGACGAACCTTCTCCCGTCCGTTCTCCGTGAAACGCACAGGTGTCGATGATCGGGCGGATAATGAGCGGGACGAAAAAGTGTTTGAAGAAAGAAAAAAAAAATGATGCAAAAAATTGTGGACACGAGCGACAGAGCGAGGTGGCACGTGTCGTAACGATCCGAGAGTCGCGCGTTACGAGCAACGAGCGTCGATGAACTAGTATCGGGGCTATACAGATCGAGAAAAAGGTGAGTGCTCCGAGTGGTGTCTGGAACGATTCCAAGGATCGCGCTCGACCGCCCGACGTTGCGCCGCTGTTGCACGAGAGATTACGAAATTCCGCGATGCCAACAAACCCATCGACTTCTTCTGCGTGACGACGACGATGACGCTGGGACTCGGGCGGCTTACCTATAGCGACCCGATGATTCACGCGCGCGTCGCGTCTGTAGCATGCGAAACTCTACTGTAGCTCATTCCTCGGTTTCTGTTGCTTCAAAATAATTTTTCCTATTTTTTTTTTTTTTTTTTTTTTTTAGCGTGCATGTAGGGCAAAAGTGCTGAATACGGAGATGACGGTAAATGGACGAACGCGCGTGTAGGCAAATGTGGACTTGGAAAAAAAAATGGGAAACATCGTTTATGTTACTCGTATCGACAGCAGCGAGGTATTTCAAGTGTTAAACCTTGCTCCCGATCGGACTTAAAAATACCACACGAGCCTCCTCGATTTTCATAAGCCAACCATAGTTGGGGCAATATGGACCACCGTTTTATCTCATTGCAACATTGAAGGTAACTCCGTTATCCACAAAAACTTGAACTTTCGAGAAATATTAACATGATGTTTACTTTTTTTTTTCTAGTGTACATGACGGGTTAAAATGCTGAATACGGACGTGCCGGCAAATGGACCAGTGCGCGTGAATGCAAATGGGGATTTAAAAAAATCTAGAAGATCGTTCATCTTACTTATATCGACAGCAGCGAGGTATTTCAAGTGTTAAACCTTGCTCCGGATGAGATGTAAAAATACCACACGAGCCTCCTTGATTTTCATAAACCATCCGTAGTCCGGGTAATATGGACCACCCTTTTATATCATCGCAACATTCAAATTGATTTCGTTGCCAAGAAATATTGACACCAAATCTTAAAATGTTTAATTGTCAGGCTTATGTGAAGGGTGTTTTAGTGAAATAGAATTTACGAAGTGGGAGCACGAAATTCAGACCCGAACTCTTTGGTGGTCCATATTGACCACTCTTACCTTATATGGTTGTACCAAGCATACCTTCGAGAATGTAAATGCATAGAGAAAGGCAATCCTTTTTGCCTATACCGATGGTCCATGTTACAAAGTATTAGAAAAAAAAGCGGGTAAGATGGAACACCGGGCGATGCTTTTAAAAAAATATCCTAAAAATATTGAATTGTCCAGAATGGTCATATTTATGTAAAGGATGTTTTAGGGTGGATATACCTTCTAGCGAAATGGGACTTACGAAGTGGGGGCACGAGATTCAGGCCCAAACTCTTTGGCGGTCCATATTGACCACTTTTACCTTATATGGCTGTACCGAACATACCTTCGAGAATATGAGTGCATAGAGAAAGGCGATCCGTTTTTGCCTCTCGACTTGCCTACTCGTCGTTACATGTTTACGTTTGCTGGAACGATATAGAACATGCACGTCCGACACATGCGACCGTCGAGAGATTCCATGAGACGCGAGAGTAGCTACATGATGTCGGGTGAACGGTATCGAGATCTCGAAGATTTCTGCCCGCGCCGGTCCGGCATCACGACTCGGCGAGCGAGCCGAGCGTAAAACAGGCGATTAACGTGTCCGATAGAATGATGAAATAAAAATGATTAAAAAAGATGCAAGGAGAACGACTAAGTAAAAAAAATAATGATTTTTCGTCCTAGGGAAATAATAAAATGATTTTTACGAACGGGAAAAAAGTTTCGATCTGCGGTCGCGAATGGCGATTGCGCAAATTCGAACGACGGATTTTTCGTGAAAAAGGTTCACAATTTTACATGCTATAAATCGAGAATCTCCCCCCCCCCCGGGAATCGCGTTCCCGTAAGGTAAAAAAAACGGTCGTCCAGTTTACAAATATTTGCAGTTCACCAACTTTCAAATTTTCTTTTTTTTTCGATATTTTTATCTTTTTGTGTAGGTGGGTTTTTATTTATACTGTTCGCTGGAAAAGTAATGCGTTGAGTTAACAGGAGAAAAAAAAACATTGTGAACGTTTCTGGACAACAAATTGTTATTAAATCTATGAATTGTTTTTTTTTTTTTTACGGTCCAAGTCGAACGCATGTAAAACTTTAGTTTTTTCATTCGAGCGACGGATTATTCATGGAACACGTTCCCAAGGGAACGTACGACAAACCTCGTTCCCATAAGGTAAAAGAAGAGTCGTCCTGTTAACAATCATTTGTTGTTAACAAACTTCCACAATTTTATGATTTTTTGCCCGATAATTTAACCATTTTCGTTTTCTCTTTTCAATACAGTTCGCAGAATAAGTGATGTGTAAAATTGACAAGAGAAAAAAAACCTAGTCGACGTTTCTGGACAACAAATGTTTTTTTTACTGTCCAAGTCAAACAAAAAAAAAAAACAAAAAGTCGTAAAATTCGATTGTGTTCACTCGAGCGACGAATTATTAATGGAACACATTCCCAAGGGAACATACGACAAATCTGGAAACTTCACTAGCGCAAGCCAAAAAAAGGGTCTTCCACTTGCCAAAGATTGACTGTTTCTCAACTCCCATAAAATGTGAAGTTAGCACGAGAAAAAAACCTTGTGGACGTTTCTGGACAAGAAACGTTCGTTAAACGTACGAATTTTTTTTTGTTGTCTTTTACCGTCCAAGTCGAACGCACGTAAAAGTCCCCTTTTTTTCATTCGAGCGTTAAAAATAATGGAGGGAATCGTCTCGGAGAAACAATTTACCGCGACCCAGATGCGGAGATTGAAAGATAAGGACTCACAGCGTTTTTTTTTCTTTTCCTTATAACGTTCAATTTTGCAAGATGGAGATTCTAATTGCGAGAAGAATAACTAACTGTTTGCTCGTACACCGTCGGACACACACGTAAGAACGGCATGCGCGATGACGACACGTCCCCGAGAGGTTCTATAAAATAACTCACGATCCGCGCAGGCCTCTACGTATATCTGCAGCGCGTGTATTCGCAGATTGCCGCTAACACACTGTAATCGAGTATCGACAAGTCGAGAATAAGGAATGGCCGATGTTCTGCGATTGGAGGCAAAAAGAGAAGAAAAAAAAAAAAAAATTGTAATTGCAAAATTATTCAAGCCTCCGTCGTGTCTCTCTTTCTCGGCTCGCGCTCTGGCCGATCTATCGATCGTTTCTCAAGATCTCGGATAATTTCAATTCGCCTCGAAGACGCTTTTCGTTTCGCTCTCGGACACGTCGATTTACTTCGAGGGGCTACCAATTTCCATGTTTTTTTCGGACGGTTATTGCCAGTAAGGTAATAACCAAAGAGGCAAGGTAAATAATCGATTCGACACGTATCGCCGGCCTGGGCCCTCAGCGAGACTCTTACGGCGCTTGATCCCCGCTGTCTACACGCCCATCGACCTTTATTCGAATTATAAAATCTTACAAAATAACTAAAATAAAATAAAATAAAATAAAATAAAATAAAATAAAATAAAATAAAATAAAACAAAACAAAATAAAATAAAATAAAATACAATAAAACAAAAATCGAAAAACGCTCGACTTACAACTAGGACTCATCAGAGGTGAGTCGATAATATACGCAGATAATTTTTCTCTTCAGTCTGTTATTAACCCGAGCGTCATAAGGAACGGCCAATGACCGGTTGCAGTCGAACTTTCATATTTTTCCACCCAATAAAATGTAATCGCCTGTACCGTTCACTCGCCGTGCTCTTTGGCGAGACCTCGCGGACAAGCGGATTGCGCCGCGACATGGGAAACGTATTTAAATCCCACGAGATCTCGATGCGGTGTGGAAGGGAGGGGGGGAATGTCCGCGCTGATATTTAACGCGAATCTCATATTCAATCCGCTGCATGCATTGTAAATCGGGGGGATCGGCAAAGTCGTCTGACGTGCGTGACAGTAGATACACATGTATTAAAAACACGCATGTTTGTGTACGTATACATATAGTGTACATATATAGTATAAAATGAACATACGGCAGAAGTGTACGATACAGCGATAGAAGATAGACATTGAGGTAGATTGGACGTGATTAGAGTTACAGGATTCAACGGTGCACATAAACACTGTATGTGTATGTTTACCGTACAGGTTGTGTGCACAGCGAGGGGGGAATGCGCATGCGCGAGCGATGTTGCGGCGAACTTTTATTAAAATTGCAAAATTATTCAGTCCTCGTGACCGATCAGCTCGAGGATACTCTCTAGTGATTACGCGGATACCAGTTCTCGGGTTCAAAAGAAAGATGCTGAAGGGGAGGGGGAATCCTCTTTCTCATCCCTCTTCTGCCGGGGTGACGCTTCGTGCGGTTCCTTTTGCCGCGAAGACTTTTTCCACGGGTGCACGCTCGGAGAGCATTGCGACCCTGTGCTTAATCAAACGGCTTATCCCGCTGAAAGATTTCTGATTACGGGGCTGTTGCACGAAACCCCCGTAAGAAACTCGTCGACTTCTTCTCGGAGCTCCTCTATCGCGTTTCCCGCTCGTCTCTGGTGTTTGGTCTGTGCGTTTAATTCTCACGACGGCGCGAGCCGAGAATGAGAAATCAGCCCGAGCACATCCACGATTATGGATTTAAGTTTCGGCGAATATGGAATAACACGAGGGCGGTCTTTCAACGCCTTTGTGATGATAGCCAAGAGAATTACACTAAAGTACGACTGAAGGAGCAGCTCCCATGTTATTCTATACTTCTTTTTTTTATCTACTCTTTAACTAATTTCATCCAAGATGATTTACCTAATTTGCTCATTTGTAACTAGTATTATTATTTAATTTTGTATTTGTTTTGAACCCGGAATGGAACGCGTGTGATAACAAACTAGTCATATATTTGTTGAAATGTTCTATGTTGATAGAACGGTAAAAGGAGTAATGCGTTTCTAAAAAAAATATCAAATACCAAACAACTCGGTAGGTAACGAAAACTGTAACTGACTCTTTTAACTGGTGTTGACCATCTGCGACCGAAAGCAAATTCTTAGGTGAAGTGGATATCAATTCAGCTTCATATAAGAATTTGCTTACTCCGGTCACATAAACTATAACTGATTTTTTAGAATGCTGTCGACCATCTGCGCCCAAACGCAAATTCTTACATGAAGCGGACATCAATTCAGCTTCACGTAAGAATTCCCTTAACACGGTCGGCAACAAAGTGTAACTAATTATTCAGCAAATTCTTACATGAAGCTTAATCGGTATCTGCTTCGTGTAAGAATTTACTTTCGATCATAAAGTGGAATGCACTCAAAAAAATAATAATAATAATAATAATTTCACATTTTGTTACGAACTGAGTCCGGCTTAGCCGGGACGGACGGTTTGCCACATCGACTTAAGGCCGTGTGAAAGTCGTACAATGTGACGTATGAGTCCGAGAGAGATAGATGCATTATTCGAATAAATGCCATTTAAAACCCGTTGACGTTTCGGATTTTTGAAAATGGAAGCATCATCGGACTCGGCATTAAATTTTGCATCCGCTAATCCTTTTTTTCCCCAAAAATCCTACAATCTCCGAATCGCATTCATTGCAGATATTGCTTACCTCCCACTCGTCCAACCCGTTCTCGGTCGGTAACAAAAACTCTAACGAAGTTCCGTCGAACACGCGGTCTCAAGACTTCTCATCGAATGCCGACACGATGTCCGCAATCGATGGAACTTTTCCTTCGATCTAACGTGCCACCAGCCACGAGCAAAATTGATTACAGTTTTTGTTACCGACCGCGGTATCTCGCATGCGCCCGACGAAACGCCACGATCGGGGGCCGCTTATCAGCTCCCGATGGGAACAGCTTCCCAACTCCGGCTCTGCCTCCCGCATCGCGTGATCTTCGAGACTCGGCGACCGTCGAGATCTCGCCGAGGAGAGATTCGTGGCACGAGCTCCGAGCTCATCTGCTCGACGAACTCTTTAACCTCTTTCTCCCGATGCCTGGCTGCGTGTCACGCTTTGACAACTCGCTCTCTCCCGCGACCCTATCACCTGCTAGATCCGCGCGATGAGAGGGGGGGAGGGGGGGGGGGGGGGGGGGGTCACGATTTGCCGCTGTTTGTGCCCATTGGCGATGGCGTGTATTATTAGAGAGAAAACGTTTCGCTTATTAGCCTTCGCCCGTGAGCATTGAAATTTATCAGGTAAAAATTGGCGCGATCCTCGGCGGTTTCCGTTGGGAATGGAGAATCAAGCGTAACGCGATTTTCCGACGCTTCCGTGAGGCGTATCTAATGACACGATGATCCGAGGTACGAGACCGTGAGGTCGAATGGCACGCGTGTCGGGCCTGCGAAACTCGAAGGAGTCATTAAGCTCTCGAGGCCCGCTAAGGAGAATATTCCGTGCGTGCCTGTTTCGCACGTACGGCACATAGTCTGTGGTTCTAAGATGTAACGCATCGCGGTGCGGAAGCGTTTGGATCGAACGGGGTCAGCCACGTGGCCGAACCAGGGTCGTCGGGAGAATTTTAAAGCGGCCCGAAAAAAGTATCGAATGGGACGGCAGTCCAGTCCGATAAGAATACTACGGTGAGTGGTAGAAACGAGATCCGTATTTCAGAAGATGCACATTTTTATTCATTTATTTTGATGATGAAGGAAAATATTTGACAACTTTTCGCAACTTTTGTCATAATTATTTTTTTCACACTTAAGGTGAAGTACTAGAAACGATGGATGGATTAATTCGAAATTCTATATCAAAGTTATATTTTGGATGTGGAAGAGACACAGCAATTTTCGAGCGCATTCGAAAAGCCTCTTCGGAAAGTTATTGTGTTTACGGATGGAACAGACAGATAGAAACGTGAAAAACGTTTTTTTTTTTATTTGCATCATGGGACATGAGAAACGTGTTTCTAGACCATAAGTTGACAGTCCACTTTTCTGCATTAGAATACTCTCTTTCCTTTCATAATGCATATGAAAGTATTATTTTTGCTGAGTCCGACATTATTTTTGCAAAAAATGAAATTATTCTTTTGCAGAATATGAAATGACATTTTTGCAAACAGTGAAATTATATTTTCGCAAAGAAGAAAGAAAAGATCGTCCTGTCAGCGGTTGCCCGTCGAATCGAACGTGAATCACAGCGCTCCGCATGAAAGAAATTGCAGCCAAGAGAAAAGATTTAACGAGTCCGCGCATGCGGCAACAACGGCAACAACAACGATGACGACACGTCGTAACGCGGCATGCATATTCCAGGAACGTTGAGAACGAGAGTGACCGATCGGGGACGGAAAACCGAGCCACGAAGATATAAAGAACTCCTGAGAAGCGAGAAACCGCGACACGCGAGGAAAACCGCAAGAGCTCCGCTCTTTCGTTTAACGTCGCGCTGTTTTCTCGTGTGCGCCGGTGATGTTTCGAGAACGACCCACGAACCGAGAATTCACAATGCCAAGTCGTAAAACGCACTCCGCCATACGTGCGCATTTACGACTCCAGGCCTTACGGCGCTACAGTGGACACTCGATTAGTGCACCGTTTCGCCGAGTTTCGCGGCGGCGCTGCGCGCTGCGGCGGTTCCCGCGTTCGTTCGTTCCGCAAGCGAGGCAGCGCCGCCGCACGGGCTTAAGGACAAGCTCTTCCGAGCATTCCCTCACGCCTCCAGTGCCGGTGAGGAAAACTCGCACGAACCGGGTTTTCACTGTACCGTGCATTGTGCACTCCGCAGCTCTGTCCCTTCATTCCGTCCATCTGTCAGTCTGTCAGTCGGCACAGAAGATGGTTTTTCGTGGAATCGGGCTCTCGTATCTCTCGACCACGCACCGCTTTTGGACTGCGTTCGTTTAGGTACTCTGCGGCTGTGGTGCAGCTATTACGGCGCCGATCATCGTATTTCTTCCATCCTCCGCTCCCGCACCTCGCCAGCTCATTTTCTACGTGCACCGAATCCCACGGTCTTGCCATAGACAATAACGAAACTCGGATGAGAAACCGACAAAATTTTTGGGTATTTTTTTATTTATTTTTTTCGTAACAAAATTGAAATTACAATTTAGGTGTAAAATCCTGTCCTGTACGTCGATCGAAAATTATGGATACAAACCGAGTACCTAAAATATCTGAAGATTTGGTATTAAAAAAAAAAAAATTGCTCGGTGTTGTTTGACCAACGAGCTCGGCGCACCGGCGACTGACACGAATACCGTGAAGTAAAACACGAGGCGCGAAGGTGCCGAGGCACGTAGCAATCAGCGACGGTCGTTGCGCGACGAAAACTCGCGGACGGTGGGAAACGCAGAGAAACAGGAAAATTAAGGTGCTCGTGAACGTTGCACGAGGTTTTATAAGCGTTACGATTTAAGCGTTACTTACGCCAGCGGTGGCTCGATGTAACTTTGGAAAAAGTGCCGAGGTGCCCCTGTTCTACACACGGTTCAATGCTGGGCTCTGCATGCGCGCGTAATATTAGCCTTCGCTTTGCAAGCCCGAACGTACCGAGTCCCACTAACGTATATTTTTTTTTTTTCGTTGTAAAGAGAGCATAGAGCAGCGGCGGCAACGTAAACAGGTGAGTCGGTGTAACCGACTGTATATTGCCATTTCGTATGTACGTGCTGAGGCGTACTCGAATAGCCGGAAAGACCCACTGTAGATTCGATAGAAATGAGACAGAGTAAAAAAAAAAAATTTTAATTGAGATTTTGATAATGCTTCCTCATTAAAGCTGAAAATTGGAAATTGAAATCTTCATATTGCTTTCTTATAATCTTCCTTTATTGTCAAAGCTTCTTTCATGTGGAAGCAATATCTGTGTTTTTCGTTTTATGAGGAAGCAAAAAAAAAATGTATAAAAAATTGAAAACCCCGAAAAGTTTAGACAATCGGTCCGACGGCACAAAAAGATGACCAAGCGGAACAGACAAATGAAAATTCTCAACTACAAAAATTGCCGAGCAATTACCTACTCCGATAAAAGACCCACCTTAGACCCGTTGAAAATGAGGAAGAGTGCAAAAAATAATATGATAAATATAAAGCCCCGAAAAGTTAAAACGATCGGTCCAGCGATCCGAAAACACGACCAAGCGGAGCAAGCAAATGAAAAATCGAAACCAAAAAACATTGCCTAGCAAATTATCTGCACCAAGAAATGCGCAAGACGAATCGACGACTCGAAAAATCGCGTTACAACTCGGGTGTGAAATTTACGAGGGCGTAGGAGGCAAAGTTATGCGAAAAGTTTGAATCCGCTTTCGACCAATACTGTCGCGGCTTTGATGCATTTCAATTTGTGAAAAAGCCCTCGAGAAACTTCGCGACAAAGATTTTACTCCCGCCACTGACTGTACCGCGATGTTTGTCGGATATAAAGGTTCCTGTAAAAATATGAGTGTCGTCGAATTCATGGGGAAAAGTTGGACCCTCGAAATTCAGTGTCGACTGTCGGATTCGCGCAATACAGCGGTCGGACGAGCTCGCACGCAAATGAAAATTCACCGTAAAATTCCGCCCGGCGGGCCGCGAAATTTTACGACCAAAACGAAAATACACAGCTCCGTACACTGGAAAATAGATAGCCGGTCACGGAGACACCGAGAAGAATAATAATAATAAAAAGTATACGAGAATCGAAGTAAAAAATAAAATAAAAATGAAAACGAAATTGTCGGAAGGCGTTCGACAACCAAAAAACTTGGCACGAGCTGTTATACGCTTGGGGGAGGGCGATTGTGCGCCGCATCGTTATTCGTATCGTACGTGAATAGCTGTCGGGGAAAAAAGTCTCGCATCGATGATCGCGAGGATTCCATTGGCTCGACTTTATGCAGGGGCTCATTTAACTCTGATTGCAAAATCAGGACTAACGACTGATTGTAAAATCAAATAAATCAAGAAATTATAGTAATAGTAATTGAGCGAAAAAAATGACCACCAAATCCGTGACATTAATAATTAAACTAAGCAAATAAATAAAAAATGGTAATTAATGATTGGGCAAAAAAGAAAATCATCGTCGAATTCGTGACATTAATCATCAAATTAAACAAATAAATAAATGATGTTAATAATGATTCGGCGAAAAAGAAAATTATCATCGAATCCGTGACATTAGTAATTGAATTAAAACGTCTGGTTTCACGATGCAGATATGAAATTATCTTACGAGATTTTTGGCGGGTCGAGAGGTCATCGATCAGCGCTCGAGTGAGCCGACCCAGGGATTAATATTGAATGACGCAAGGGGAGCGGATTTACGCGGGTACGAGCTGAGACCGAGATACATCGAGACGATTAAGAAAAAAATAATAATGCGGCGTTGCTGGTGTCGAGAGGGACGCGCGGAGTGTGAAAGAGTGTGTGAAAAAAAAATCAAGGGAGGCAACCGGTACCGAGGATCATAAGAGACCGAGCCGCGGAGAGTAACACGCCGGCTCTCTTGGGTAACCCGCTCGCGCAGACCCGTCCCGTCGAGGCCAAATACAAATAGTCCGACCGGCATTAAATTTGCATTTATATTGTATTTTCGTAATTTATGAGAGCGACTTATCTCTTTCGTCTCGCGAAACACTCGACCGACGGTTTCTGCGGCTGCAATTATTTTTCATTGCCTTATTTTTTTGTCTTTTATCTATTTTTTTTTCTTCAATTAATAATTTTTGTTCATTATTTTTATTCGCCTATTCTGAAAAGACAGAAAAAATATCAAAAATTGTAAAAACATTAATTTCGCAGAATGACAATAATAATATCAAAGAGTTATCGTCGAAACGACGGAAAAAATTATAGTTCCATAATCAGTCGAAAAAATCTTTTTTGATTTCCGTATGAACTTAATCGATCGATCATTCCGACTGGCTCGATGGGAGGAACGTTATTGCGGCACGCAGATTGACACGCTCCGATTCTCCAGTGTTTGGCGCTGTCTCTGCAATTAAATTTCGCGTAGCCCGGAGACCGGCGACGGTGGATCGGGGAGGAGGGAACATCCGGTTGCAGAGGGCGTCCCCGACGAATCACTTCCGGCCGCGCATCGTTGCTTCCCAAGTACAGAAATCCTATCGGCCTCGGGCAGCCGAGTCTTGGACGCGGGCGCGAGGCAATCATTTAAGCTTTCGGAGCAAACGAGATTCGGCGCCCCAAAAAAAAAAAAACAAATTACTACGTCTCTTCTTCGCCGCGGTTGATTTTTTTTCTGTAGAGTAAACGAGATTCATTGCCAAAAAAAAAAATCACTACATCTCTTCTTCACCGCCGCAGTTTATTTCTTTCTGTACAATTGTGTGCGAAAACATCCCCACTAGTTTTTCGATCGGGTGCTAATTAAGTAAACGTGCGGCTCTCAATATTGCAAATTAATAATCCCAAGATCTGATATTGTAAGGAAGGACGTACACTGTAAAAAAATGTTCTTGGAAAATTAATGAACGGCAATGGAAGCTCTTTTACATGAACTGTTTCTGACATTTCAAACACATGTGCGTTGCAATTTAACAGTAACATTTTTATTTTTAATGCATATTTTTGTAAATTTCAGGCAAAAGATTTGTAATTTTACTATCTGGTATTATAATTTTCCAAAACAAAAAGTACATCAATATTGATTTAATGTAAGTAATGAAACGAAATTTCAAATTCGAGTACATTAAATTTCAGATTTATTTTGACAGCACAGAAAGTTCGCCCTGGACGGGTTCGGTCGGTAACGAAAACTGTAATAAATTTTTTTTCACGATTGCTCGAAAGCGAGTTTCCGCTCGAAATAAAATTCTCGCCTGACGCGTGTGTGAATCGAGTTTCGTGTAAGAATTCGCTTCTGACGCGTCCGAGATCGGCATCGTTGAAAAAACTTAATTACAGTTTTGATTGCCGACCGAGTCGTCCGACACGCTCCCGAGGAGTCGCTGGTTCGTTACCGCGGCAAAAATTTAAGTATGGCGAACGCCGATCGAGGAGG
The DNA here is from genome assembly GCA_933228735.2 of Amblyteles armatorius. Lineage (NCBI taxonomy): Eukaryota > Metazoa > Arthropoda > Insecta > Hymenoptera > Ichneumonidae > Amblyteles > Amblyteles armatorius. The sequence continues at coordinate 10,737,254 of OW121690.1, forward strand.
GACGGAGCTATAGGTGACAGTGCGCCGGAGTCATCAGCGAGCGAGCACCGGGCGTGCATAAACTCGGCGACTCGCGGATGGAGTAATAATTGCATTAATAATTGCGCTGAGGATCCTATAACGACGCGGTAATTACAGCGGGACTAATTCTAATTGTCCTTACGTGCGCGCACGGTCCTCCGAGCCGGGGAGGCATGCAGCGTACATCGTCGAGTCCCCCGTGTCTTAATTATGATCGACGAGCTACAGGACCCTCCCCGTCGTCTGCGCCTCGCGCTCGCTCGCCGCTCGCGGTTTCGTCGGCTATCGCCCCGTGTCATCGTAACAGCTACACTGTGTACTGCGGTAAAAGGTTTGTTGTAAAAATTTACTCGTCCTGATTTATTGCACGCGAGGGACGAAACAAAATCGCTCGAACGAATTTGCACATCGCGGCAGAAATTGGGTTCTCGATCTTCAGCTTCGTCTCTGACGCATGCGCACTCGATAATGGACCTTCGGCCTCGCCTCGACAGGTTTTTGAAGTGGACTCCAAAAAGGCCCGTTGCAGTTAATTAAACCAAAAAAAAATTTCGTCAAACAATGTCTTTTGAGTCCATTTTTTGCGATTTTCAACGACCTCAAACGGCACGATAAAACGATTCTAAAACTTCGGACAAGGCCGTGTATTGTGTATTTTTTCCCGTAGAATACGATGGGCACCCCGCATTTTTCCTAGCTCCATTGGGAGCCGAGATATAAACGTTTGAAAATCACGAAAATCGACATTTTTTCAAAAGCGGCGCAAAAAGTTAAAAATCGTTGTTCAATCTTTTTTTTTTTAAAGGCTATACGCTACGTACTTTTTTCCCGCTGATCACGAATATAACAATTATTCTACTCTCAGCCCAATATTTTCCAGTTAAATCCCAAAAATGCTATTTTTCGTACATAAAATCGACTCCTTCAATGTCGCATAGTACTTTAGTCCAAAAAGGTCAGCGGATTCGTGTTCAGCTGGCAAAAATCCTTAAAAATATGTTGCAGGTAACATTAGAAAAATATAAATTCGTCAAAAAATCCCAAGACTGTTTTTGGTTAGCCGGTCAAACAATAAAATCCATTAGCCGGATAAGATATTTTCCTATCTGTACAGCCCAATTACAAGCTATACTCTGGTTCACACCAGTACTGTGAAATTTGATCTGAACTCCAAAAATTGAAGAAGTAAAAAAGTTCGTCCGGCAAATAAATAAATAAATGAATAAAAATAAAAAAAATAAATTAACTGAATCACATAAACATACAAGTGAAATAAAATCCGTTTCGATCGCTCGCTGCTGCACCGAAAAATATTGTAACAAATTTGGAAAAGGTTCGCTCCTCGAGTTCGCTCGCCGCTCGCGTAGCACGAGCGGCGAGCGCGTTCGGCTATCTGGTAATCTGCCAGCTCGTTTACTTCGTTCTTTTTAAGATCTCTTTACCTCCCTAGCAGCCGTCCTCGCCTTTACCGTTCCGCGCATACGTGACCGGCATCGCACGTGTGAAGTTCGCCGGACGTGTGGGAGGACGAACGACGCCGCGATTTTTATGGCTTTCGCGTAACACCGGTCCGACTCTCGCCGTGAGCCGCTGCGGGCTGGCGTATACCGATAGGTGCGCCGAATCCTGGCCGCTCGTCCTCACCGACCGCGCGGCCGGGAAAAAAAGCCGGGAGACGGAAAGAGAATCGAGAGAGCTGCGTCAGGATTTTCGGGAGTCGCGTACCAGCGATGAAACAACCGCGCCGCGAGCTCCTCTAAGGACTCGGGAATCATCGGATGTACGGAAGGACGAGGAGAATAACAATAAGATCCGGCGAATCCTCGCGCACTCGTTCGAGGAACACATTCGAAGCGATCGACAATCACGGTGATGCACTGTAAAAAATGTTATTAAATTTGCAACACGTTTAATGTACAAAGTTATATTAAATATTCAACCTCGGTATATGAAATTAGAATTCATGTACATTGTATTAGAATTTTTATAATTTAATTTAAAATGCAATACCTGTATATTAAAGTTACCGGTGATGGCATTGAAAATTACAACATCCGTATGTGAAAATGATGTTATTATTACAAAAATTATACAAATAATATTGTTTTTAATATACCGGTAATATTCTTACATACGTGTGAATGAAATTTCATATGCTGTATATGCATAAAACTTCATATACATTTGTGAATTTTCAAACAGAAATTTTTTACAGTGTGCCAATTCTTGTTTCATCGTACGGTGGACGAACGGACAAGTCAATGCAGAGGGAGCGAGCATGAGCAGACGAGATGACCCTGAAGATTTCTGCACCACATCAAATTTCATCTTTGGCAAGTTTCCGTCAATGCACGGTTTGGTAGAAATAAAGAAGCTGTTCACTTGTAGAATTTTATTCCCTATGTGAAACTTCCCATACTGAAGTTTGTGTGATGGAAAACACAGCCTTTATAACTTGGGGAAATTCAGTCTCATGCAGATATCTTCAGAGTGATCAGACAAGTCGATCGCCTCGTTGCTTGCCCAACTATCTGGCTTTTCCACCTTCCAGTGCGGACATTTTATTTTCCCGACGGTGACGATTTATGGTCGCTGTTTCGCAGCAAGCTTGCCGGCGAATCTGGCTTTTCCACCTTCGAGTGCAGACATTTTATTTTCCCGATGGTGATAGTTTATGGTCGCTGTTTTGCAACAAGCTTGCCGGCGAATAACTTCGAGCCGATGATTCGGAGCGCGAGTAACGAAAGGGAAGGTGCGTTGCGTCTCCCCACTGAGCAGGTGGAAACGACCCAGCGCAAAAAAAAAAAATTTGTAAAAGTTGAAAATTGGAATTTTAATATAGCTTCGTAATAAAACTTGCAAATTGCAATTTTCATATGGCTTTCAAGTAGCTCCAGCATTGCTTCCACACATACATCCGGACACCAGCTAAAAATAGCATTTCTCAACGTTTTACACTATTTTAAGTACTCTGACACTAAAACCTCGATTTTCTCTTAACGAAAACACGACTTCCTCTATAAGAAAGCGATATATTAATAATATATAAAAAATAACAATTTCCTCGCGCGAAAATATATTCTTTACAAAAATGCAGCACTCGTTTCGTGTACGCGTCATTATACATTTTTATCTGGCAAGTTCAATGCAGCTTTCGTTACGTTCCTCGAAACCAAAACATCGATTCCAATTAAATTTTTCCGACTCTCCCACATAACGTTTTCGGACGAATGTACAAGTTTTCTCGATTTTTTTTCCGCACTCCGAGCCTTGCATTTTTTCACTCTTCCACTACTCATCTCTGCTCGTTATCCGCTGCACTTTTACCTTCGCCCTCGCAACGCCGATTCTACGAGCCTACTACCTTTTATTGTGACTCGTAGAATCTTTCGCCTCTCCGTCCGGACTCAGGTGTCGGTGCTGAAGCGTATATAAACGCGGGGGGGGGGGGGGGGGGGGCAAAAAGTGTGAGCGATAAAAGAGGAATCGAAGTAAGGAATTTTCCAGCTGCTCGTAGCCTTTCCCTCCCGTTCCACAGTCGAGTCGGAGGGACTTTACGAAGATGTCTCGAATTTCACTCCGCTTCGAATTTCCAAGACCGAGTAGTAACAGCCGTAAGGGTGCGAAGAGGGGGGAGGGGGAGAGAGTGAGAGGGGGGGGGGGTGTCTTACAAGAAGCGAACCGAGCTGTTTAGTGACATGTATATGGTGGTACAGTACCCGTCGTATAACTGCAAGGAATCAGCATGTTATAGCGTGGTGCCATATAACCCCCTCCCCCCTCCCCTTCCCCCATCCACCACGTGTCCAGGACGAAAGCCATGTAATCGTGCGTCGCACGATCAACGTGAAGTGTTCCGTGAACGCCTCGTCGACCAATCCCGCATTTACGAGTATGTGTTCTCTCCGAAACTGCAGCTTCGCTTGTAACTGTATTTATGTATATCTCTCGGTGGGAAAGATAATGCTGCGTAAAGACAAACGATAATGGCGTCGTTGTCCTTCCCGCGCGTATCCTTAAAAAAATTAGCTTCGCGGGAATGAGATACGGGACCGATGCTGGGCCGATACTGGACCGACGCTGGGCCGACGCTGGACCGACGCTGGGCCGACGCTGGCCCGGTGTATCGCTCTCGTATCGGCGATCCGCATTTTGTCAAAGAAACAAAAGTACATTTTTCCGTTTATTGTGTCCTTTTGAGTGTTTACTCGTTAGTACGTTGCTTCGGAGGAGCCTGTCGAAGAGGCGGCAGGCATTTTCTCTGGGGCCGGAACGCAAACATATTACGCGCCGGACAAACTGCGCAAGATGAGATGCACTATGCAGGTACGACGGTTTACGATCGGCAGGGCTTTACGAGCCTCCGTCCGGGGATATCAAAACGCTCGCGTGGTTCGCCGATAGCAAACCTTCGGCATCGTTCACGGATATTAGCCATCTGCAACGAAGGCTCTGAACTCGGGGCAACGAGAATTCGCTGCGTTTCGAGGGTACGCATGCGCGCACGTTAAACTAACTGCTTCGAGGCGAAGCGAAGTGTCGCTGTCGGTAACGAACACTTTGATGGAATTTTCTTGATAATTCATCAATTTTTTTGTAGATCGTCTCGAGATTATTAAGGGGAAAAAAATGGATAAAATTATAAGTGAAATTTTTGATTGGACAAAGTTGTTGACTTTATGCGCCTCCGTCGGGAATATCAAAATCCTTGCTGCACAGTAAAAATAAATTGTAAACTTGATGTACCGGGACTTGAAATTTGTTTATGTTACATTAATTGAACATTAATGTATTTTTTCGTAGATTAAAAAGAACCACATAGTAAAAATCCAAATCTATCGCCTGCAATTTACAAAAATGTTCAATAAAAATAAAAAATGTACTGTGAAATGTCTTAGAAATTTCAGAAACAGTTTATGTAAAAAAAAACCTCCGATTCCGTTCGTTAATTTTCAAACAAAATGTTTTTTACGGTGTAGGCCGCCCGTAGCGAAGCTTCGGCGCCGTTCGCGGATATTAGCGATCCGCAACGAAGCCTCCGGACGCGCGGAAACGAGAATTCGCTGCGTTTCGACGGTACGCCTGCGCACCGTTAAATTAGCTATTTTACGGCGAAGCGAACTACCGTAGCCGGTAAAAAAAACTGCAATGAAATTTTCTTAATCATAAGTTTTTATGGATCGTCTCGAACATCATTAAGGAAAGAAAAAGAAATTTGATAAAATTTAAATTTAAATTTTCGATTCGAAAAAATTATTTATCCAGGCTTTTCCAGGTAGGTTTCGACTATAATAGAGGGAATAAACGATGCGGGGAGGCGAGCCGGCGAAAATCCGCGAGTGCTGTACATTAAAACGAGGGGACGCGTTTACGCCCCCGCACTCGCCCTCTCACCAACACGCGCACAGGGGATGTGTGCGTATACGCGAGTACGGGCCAGTACGGGCCGGTGGGTATGGTCGGGTGGTTCGCGAGCGTGCGGACTTGACACTCTGCGAGCCGCTTGATTTATCGTCGAGGCTGACGAAGAGACGATAGCCGGGTCTACTAAATGCAGAAACGGCCGGGTGAGCGAAAGAGCGAGCGAGAGCGGGGAACTCCGGAGTTTATCGGAATGCTCATTAACTCTCTTGCAGACGAGAGTGCCGACGTCGAGATCGGGCTTATACGGGGTGTTCGGAAAAGTAGACCGAGCAACGAATTTGTGCTATTGGCTCTGCATTGAAAAATCAAAGTCCTGTAAATCACAACGGTTTTACAGTTAAAACCAGACAATATCGGGCGCGCCTCGCACGCGACTGAGATTTATTGCGGCTCTTCAATTCATCCATTTCTGACCGGTTTGAAAATCTTGGTTTTTGACAGGAAGTGACGGCATGCGGGAAAACGTCACTAGCGGCTTGAATTTTTTTTTTTACCGGAAGTGAGCTTATATGAGAAAACGTCACTTCCGGTTTGAAAATCTCGATTTCATGATGGTAAAACGTCACTTTTGGTTTCAAAGTTTCATTTTAATATGTCACTTCCGGAAAGCATCGAGATTTTGAAACCGGAAGTGACGCTTCCCCATATGAGGTCGCTTCGTTACAGAGATCTTTTTTATTTTTCTTCGGAATGTAACTACAATGCAGCCAGCGATAGAGACGTGTGAATTCAGGAACGCACGATGCGTTCTTCGCATTATTCGTCGCAAAAAACGATCGACAGAAACAAAACAAAAAAGTTATCTTAATTAGCAATTAGTGTCTCGAAAGTTTCACGACGTCTACGAGATAGGCTAACGGCAATAATGAACGGGAGACTCAACGGTGGAAAGTCCGCGGATCGTTTGTAATGCGGTCGGATGGTTAGCCATGTCTCGTATCCCATCCACGTTCTTCCCCACAATAACTAATTTAGCCGTTCTTCGACTTGTTACAAAAACCGCTGTCTCTAACGACGATTTCATAAGTGGGAAAGCAACGACTGAAAAGCACCGCCATAGGAAACTCTTCCAACTCGTCGAAAAACGCCAATCAATAGCTGAGCCTGCGTACCGAAATTAAAAAAAATAAATTAAAAAAAAAAAAAATCTACAAAACCCCATCTTTGAAAAAAAAAAAAAAGGGTTAAGAGCTTTCGCGCCTCCTTCCTTGCACTCCCTCGACCTGAAGTTCGGCCCAGCCCTTCGCGCCGATTTGATAGTTGCCTCACTAAATTTATACCTGATAAAAAAAAAAAAACTAAAATTGATTTGAGAAACCCTCGTTACGTCTTAGATCAACGCCGAGCAGGAGAGCGGTAGGCGCGGTCCGTGCGATTGCAATGTAAACTCGCACAAAGCGGGACGGAACGACGGGGGTGCAGGGGGTGAAGGGGTGTGTCTTGAGGCCGACGCCCAGATCGATGCTCCCGTCTGAGGTTCCTGTGCGGGCGTCGGGCGAGTCTGCGGGAGAGAGGAGAATACCGGAGCGGTTATTCCCTGGCGCTGCTCCTTGCGGTAGGGCTTTCCGCCCTGTGCGCTGGTCCTTCCTGTGCTCCTCGGCTCCCTCGCTTCCGCGCGGGACCCGCCGGCTGCCGGAGCTTCCAACGCCCTCGCCTAATCCCACCGCCCTCTCCCGCTCGTACCGACCGAGGAGTCCCGAAGGAGAATCGGCGCCCGGACCGAAGACGCCCTCGGCGAACGGCGAAAGTCAAACGGGAGGGACGGAGAAAATAATACCGGAGGGAAGCTTTTTTTTTTTTGCACCCTCGAGTCGCTAGGATAAAAGCTGGACGCGTGCGGCGATGCGATTTGACACGGAAAAATCATGCGGAAATGTTCATATCCGCTATTTGTTAATAATGATAATAATAATGTATAGAAATAGATGATTTTTTTTTAGTAGTCGGTCCAGATTTGGAAATCGCTCGTGATGGAAAAGTATCGACGAATTCAACATTTCGCGGTCATTGAAGCTGTTGAGTTAGTGCAGTTAGTCAAAATCTTGCGAAAAAGTCCGTTTCCGCTAAGTAAAAAAAAATTAAATAACATTAATCATGTAAGGAATACATGATTAATTTTTTTTTATATATCCGGTACGGATGTTGAGTACCGATGAATCGAAAATTGTCTGGCTCGTGAAGTTGAGATGTCGAGGGAAAAAAATGCATTGAGCTGTCGAAGGAAAAAAAAAAAAAAAGTTGCATATCTTCAAAGTGGCGCAATTTTCGGCTGCGCGCGCAGTACCAGCAGGCGCACGCAGCGAGCCGCTCCTCGGCGGTGTATCTCCTTTTTCGTCTCACCTCGGAAGCGTACTTCACTCGAGACCCGGTTGAGTGCGAGACGAGAATAACAAAAAAAAAAAAAACACAAAAAAAGTCAAGAAGAAAGTAGGAATGATTAACGATGCGGCCGACGAAGTGTAGCCTCCGGGCGGTATTTTAAAAAGACATCATTGGCTTCCGAGTTCTGCGCGTTGAACGGGGAACTTCGCTCCCGTTCGCTCGTCAAGAACGCATGCACGCACGAGTCCCGTCCGACTGCTCAAATACACCCGCCCTTCTAATTCCGATCGAGTAAATATATTTTTTCTCTCTCCCTATGTATATATGCATATACATATTTGTATTGCGTGACTAAAGTCAGATAGCATAATATACACGGAAAACAGGTCGTTCTGATTTTAGTCACATGATATCAAAATCCAGTCTGTACTGTAATCACGATGAATTTTACGTTACCAATACTCGTATCTACCGGCCAGTAAAGATCCTATGTACATAAGATCGTCGAAGTCCTCTTACCTGTAACAATACAAGAACAAAAATTATTACATACGTCTTGATTTTTTGAATACCGATTACTATACAGAGTCGCACGAATACATCAAGTAATTGAAGTACTTGAGAACTCGAATACTGCAAGTACTTCGAATACCATAAGTACTTTGAATACCGCAAGTACTTTGAATACCGTAAGTACTTTGAATACCACAAGTACTTTAAATGCCGCAAGTACTTTGAATACTTTGATATTGCAAGTATTTCGAATTCTTTGGATACCGCGAGTACTTCAAATATCGTAAGTGCCTAAATGCTGCAACTACTTGGATATCGCACTTGGTCTTTTCCTTGTGAAGGTCGGAATTCAAGTACGGAAAGGTTTAGATATTTAGGAGCACAATGCGCTAAAGTGCATTCACAAAAATGCATAAACCCCCTCGTGGATGCAAAACTCTTTGATCGTCGGACGATTACGATATCGATGCTATGGACGGAATGTATCCTCGGCTGGGTGTGCTCGTCGCACTGGCACACCGTACGGCGAGGCGAGCCGCATTTCACGGTGCAATGGCCGTGAACGTAGTTTTACGATGCAGCGAGTAGCTTCGGCGGTGGCGGCGGGGTGCTGCTGCCCCCCGGCGGCGTGCCGTCGCCGCTGCCGCTCGCGATACGTCCATCAACGGGGCGAAACTCGTAGTAAGTTCCGTGAATGAGACTACCGAGTGCCGTGCAGCGCCGATACAGCGAACCCGCCGTCCCCGTCCGAGTCGTACCGCGCGAGCTTTCAGTTTTTTTTTTTTTTTTTTTGCAACGGGAAGAACCCCGAACCGATGGAACTTTCCATCATTCTCCCGCGCTCAAGTTTTCTCTCGAAGCCAAAGAATTTGTAACTCGACTTAGAACGTACGATTCTCCACTCGGACCTAAAACTGTTCCGATCGCCAAAGCCAAATTTTGAACATTGGACAATTTTTTTAAAAAATAAGAAAACGCTTACGCATTATTTCGGGGCGAAAAAAGTTATTGGATCGAATTTTACCGGACTTTTAAATGCAACATAACATCGATTTTTTTTTAAATTCTTTAATATTTTTTTATTTATATGTTTTTAACTCGTATTGAAATTTCTTCATTTGTTTCGACAAAGTCCACGTTCTCCGGCAATTTTTCATTTAAGAGCCGGGAGTGTCGGACAAGTAGCCTTGAGACTCGGTGCAGCAGCGTGTACGGGGAACACGGGGCGCAAGGAAAGGAGTATCGAGGCACAAAGTGCAGTGGACGAGCATCAGCCAGGCGGCGAGGCATGCGGCGGCGACGACTGGTCTATGTTTAGCCGCGGCCGGCCACCACGTCACGTCCGGTTCGCGGTTCTCTATCTACCCCTGCACTCGGGCTCCCGCGACTCCTCTCCGCACTCCGCTCCTCGTCGAATCGTTCGTTCCTTCTGTCCCGCTGCCTCCTACCGCACGTCGATTTCCAGCTACGAATGCAGGCACGCCGCGTGCATTCACGTGCGCGCCAGCTTCGGCGTACTTGCGTACTTGCCCTCTACGCACGGCCGACCGCAAGTACAATGTTCTCGTACGAGACGCGGGAATCTACCCGAGCGACATGTCTCGTACACGCAATGACTGCCGAGCTACTGATAGTGAATGAAAAAACGTTTCATGATAAAAATAATAAAATTCGAAAATAAAATCCGTAATAAGTAGAAATATAAGTTCTTGTTACGTGTTACTCTTGTTACTTGTTACTCTTGTTACTTGTTACTCTTGTTACTTTCTTACTCTTTTTACTTTCTTACTCTTGTTACTTTCTTACTCTTGTTACTTTCTTACTCTTATTACTCGTTACTTTTGTTACTTTCTTACTCTGGTTACTTTCTTACTCTTGTTACTTGTTACTCTTGTTAGTTGATACTCTTGTTACTTGTTACGCTTGTTACTTGTTACTCTTGTTACTTGTTACTCTTGTTACTTGTTACGCTTGTTACTTGTTACTCTTGTTACTTGTTAAGCTTGTTACTCGTTACTCTTGTTACTCGTTACTCTTGTTACTCGTTACTCTTGTTACTTGTTACTCTTGTTACTTGTTATGCTTGTTACTTGTTACTCTTGTTACTTGTAAAAATCATTAAGCCAAAGGCTTGAAAATCCACTGTAAAATTTTCCGACCGATTCTCGGCGCAGTTTATGTCCTCGTCCCGATATTTTCCCTCCCGATGACACGAGACAGTAGTGAACGTGCTCCGCTTCACTACCGGCAAAGTGAAACGGCGTCATTGACGAACCGTCGAAACTGGAGCGCGGTGAGCGAAATACAGATATAGTAATCATCCAGAGATGCCGAGAGAGAGTGTACGGAACGGTAGTACGCGAGAAGGAATCGATTTCGGATCGCCCCGCCGCTGTCGCATGCAGGTCGCGCGGCGTATCGTGCGGTCGGATCCGTCGTATGCACGAGAATTAAGTACTACGGTAGAGACGTGGAAAAGGTCGAGGGTGTCCCCGCGGGGGACGAAGCGGCGCCGGCGGTAAAACGGGGACACGACCTGCTCTCACGCCGAGTCCGCAAATTCACGGATTCGTGGAAATTCGTGCGAGAGAAACCGGAAACCGTCGCACCAGGAGGGGGTTGAATTCGACTCCGCTGCGCGGTTAATTCGGGATCCAATTAAAAATATGGCGATCCAATTAAAAACTTGTTCGCGTCTCCGGCCGATTGCTCGACGTACCTTGCTAAATGAAAATTTTACGCACGGGTTACAAAAAAAAAAAAAAACTCAACGTAGAACGCCACGTACGCTCGCGCTATAAATATCGTCACAAACTTTGTGGAACTTTGTGCCAGAGGAAAATATTTTTTTTTAGATATATATATATCATTTTTTTAATATAAAAAAACAAGGCTCTAACGAGTGATTGCTTAACCTACGTTAAGCCTCGCGAGTGTGCAAGCGTACTACGGGCATTCACGTTTTTTCGCCGCGGAGCGAAAAACGTGGGAGCATCCGCGGCCTTATGTAGGGTAAACGTACGTGTATTTTACGCGCCGGTTTAAAAAAAAAAGGAAATTACTCGTCCGAGTAATTATGAGTTCTACGGGATTCAACCGCGGATTTTTCATTAACGAAAGGGCTTTTGGCTGTTTCCACTGGGCGGTGTATTACAACCGGGCCGAGCGCCAGTCAAATGCGCATGCGCACACGCGGCCACTTCGTGTGTTCGACGCGTGTGTGCATCGCGCATTAACCGAGCCGGTATTGCGATATCGCGTAAGCGAGAGAATTAGGAAATCGCTGTCGGATAAAGCGCGCTAATTACTTTCCCCATTTATTTGCTTCACATCGGGACAACAAACTATTCTGCTGGAACAAAAAAAAATTCACTCCAGCATCGAATCGTTTAGCTGTCTAGCAGTAAGTTTTTTTTGCTTCTGCAACAATTAATTACTGTCAATGCGCATTATTTGTTGGAGTAAAAAACTAATCTCTCTCCGCCAATCGCGGCTTAAGAAAAGTCGCCTAAGAAAATCCCCTTTTCATCCAAAATCGAAAGGTCCGGTAAAGTAGTCAAAAAATATTATTCGCAAGACCCGCAACAACCTTCATTGGACGATGTTTGACGCTCAGACGCGACGAAAGAAAAATCGCAAAAAAATAAAATAAAAATGGTGAAAAAAAATGTATTTGTGTAACGTATGTGTTTTTATATGGATGCACCGCGTGCAGCCACGCTCGAAGCGCACGATGGACGCATCGCGCGCGCTGCGCTCTCCTCGACGGGCGCAAAGTGTGCAAAGTGAGAAGCCCCAGACTCGTTCACCGGCTGGACGAAGGCAGTAGGTTAGTCGCCCTCGGCATCGACGGCCGCAGGCTCGGCGGAAGGAAGATTGATAGAGATAGGAAAGAGAAAAAAAAGGAGGGAAAAAAAGTGGAAGGAAACGAGGGATGGCACGCTCGACGGCTTACGACATCCTGCGCGAGCTGAAGCCGTCATCCCTCGTGATAGCAGAGCCGAGTACGCGTAGACAATGCAGCGCCGACTGTACGAAGCGTTTCCCCTGCCGGGCCCGACGCTCCGCCCAGCGAAGTGCGATTTAATCGTAAAATAGTCGTAGGATCGAAATTTTGCATTTCACGCATTTTTCATTTTTTTCGGATTAATTTCGTCGCGGCCGACCGATTCGGCGACTGCTTTCCACAAATGTAGGATTACGAAATGCGGATGAATGGTCCGTCGGCCATCTTTGCCGCAGTCGCGCCGGAGGGAGCGTAGTAAAGTAGATAAAAGAAGCAAGCTGTGATTGCGATTCCCGTCAGTGGAAATCAGGTCGCCGAACGAGCCTCCCCAGAAACAGGCCGGATGCAAAGTCTAACGAAATGAAAAATGGAACCCTTGGGTCTGCAGCCTCAGACAATGGCGGCCGTTTGTGGTCACACACAGTAAAAAAAATTTGTGCATTTATTTATCCAACCTTTTTTGTCCACTAACGTCCGCAATTATTTTGTTGTTAATTTCACAGAAAAATATTTGTACAATTAACCGACATTTTTGTAAAAAAATTAACATGGAAAGAATTGTGGACGTTTGTGGACAAGAAACGTTCGTTCCTATTTTACTGCGCATGGAAATAAGCGTATAGGCTCGAATCTATTTTTGCGTTATTATTATTATAATATATATTTTTTTCAATTATTTTCCTATTTCTATTCGACTTTTTATGCGCTTTATTGTTCAGTTTATTTCATCACCATTTTGTTTCTCCTATTTTTGGTTTATTTTCTTTATATTACTATTATTATGCCGTTTTAGGTTTAGCGCATTAATTGTCTTATATATATATTTTTTTTAAGTATTCGATATTCATTCGGTTTGTTGTTGGTTCGGTGATGCGCCTAGAGTCCCGCAGGACCTAATGTACAATAAACGCATATCTATCAATCCACCTTCGACCGAAAAAAGCGGCCAAGACCGCGTTGGTGCGCACGCACACCGTGCGCTTTATAGCAGTAAGAAAACGCCCGAACCCGCGCGAGATAAAAAAAAGACTGCGAGGGTGTGTGGAACATAAAAAAAAAAAAAAAGAAAAAAAGTTGCGGTCGTTGAGCGAAGACTGAGTAGTAGCGTTGAGTACGGTCGCGGGTAGGGGGAGAGAGCCGAGCGGGGAGGGTTTTACGAGTGTACTTTATCGTCATGAATCGGCCGGGTAGTGGCAACGGTTCGGCGCGTCTTTTCCGTGCCGTTGACTGCTCGCACCGCGACTTCCACTGAAGCCGCGTGTTCGCACAGGCCGGTGCCTCTCCGCCGGAGTTATACTATCGGGCGACGTAGTTGGAGTGACGTAGGCGGTGCATGGTAAGCCGGAGTGCATGCGGGCCTCGGTATGCTCAGTGGCACGGCGAGCGAAGCCGAGGAAGGAGCGGCGGCCGGGCCGACTCTTCCGGCCACTGGCTCTCGACCGCCGGTGCAAACCCCTCTTATCCCCCCCCCCCCCCCCCCCACTGCCCCGCATGACCCCACAGAGACCCCGGCGTCTTGGATTTCAGCATTTCAAACTTCCTTCCCTCGCTTCTTACTGCAATTTAAATTTAATTTTCCTGGCCTGCAGAACAGATCGACTGATCTTCGGAAGGATTCAGTTACCGGATTAACGATTGTAAGTAACAAGGCACGGCGCTATCGTTCTTCTATTTTTTTTGTTTTTTTTTTTAGTTTTCTTCATGGAACGAAGTTTCGAGCTTCGTCCGCTAGTCTCGTACTGCAATTTAACCCTTACGCGGGACTTTTTGCCGAGAGCAAAGCGTGCCTTCTTTTAAGCACAGAAACGATACGGATACATCAACTTGTTGTTCGAATCGTTCGAAGGTTGCGCCTTGGCACATTGTTGGTCCCGTATCTGAAGGTTTAAATTAAATTTTCCTGGCTCGTATAAAAGATCGACCGATTTTCAAAAGCCTCTGCATTAACAATTGAAAGGTAAAAGGTGCGGGGTTCTTCAATTTTTTTTCGAGTTCTCTTTATAGACAAAAGTAAAACACATATATTTTTTTTCATAGAAAGCTTGACCTCCCCCCCCCCCCCCTCCGCCCCCGCATGCCTGCGCAGCTTCTCCCGCCGTCTTGGATTTCAAAGCTCCAAACTTCGTCCGCTCCATTCGTACAGAAATTCCAATAAAATTCTCCCAACTCGCACAACCGATCGACCGATTTTCGAAAGGCTCGGCTCGCCGCATTACCGACTGGAAGCTGCGTTGGAAAGCGCGGCCTTACAGCTCTTTCATTTTTCCCGACTTTTCTCCTCGGAACCGCTAAAAAAAAAAAAAAAAACTGGAGTGTGGTTAGCGCCCGGTTCAAGGGGGGCGTAGTACGAAGTGCTCGTAGCGTACGCGCGCGTACTCCGTGAGGGAAGGACGGAGAGGCCGGCTCGCCGGTTCGTAGTAGGGCGGGCGCGCGTACGCGCGCGAGGTAGTTTGCCGCCGTCGGTTTTCGACCCTGCGCGCGGCCCGCGAGGGGTGGAAAAGCGTCGCGGCGCGCGAGTCGATCCAACCCCCCCCCCACCCTTACAGTCGGGAACGGGCGCAGCCAGCCAGCCGCCAATTCTCCTTCCACGATTCAAGCCGTACCACCTCCGCTCCGCTACGGGAAACTCGATTCTCGTCTACTATACTGAAGTGTAGTGTATACTATGCCAGCGTGCTGCGCGTCACTATACTCGGCCGCGAGTGCGATACTATACATTGTTGGACGGGACTGTACTATGGCACCGTGTTATAGTTCGGTACAGTATAGTAGTACATTATACTAGTTCGGGGTGGATTTTCTCTTGCCTCTCGCCGTAAAGCCCCGTCGCCCCTCGGCCCGGCTACCCTGTCGCCGCTCTTCTTTCTCCTGTTCCTCGGCGTTTCACCGCGTAGCCATGGCAATATTGATCGAGCCGGCGTACGGAGAGTGCGAGAGAGGAAGGAGAAAAGAAAAACGGGAGGGAGATGGACGGTCGGAGACCGACGGAGAAGCGGAAGGACTTCGAGAATCCTCCAGACTCGGAGAGACTTGTCGGCAGAGGGACTTAGAGAGATTTGGAGGGGCAGAGAGACTTTGAGAGATTTAGAGACGGAGACAGGGAGACTTTGAGATACTTAGAGGGACTTGGAGCGACTTTGAGAGATTTAGAGAGACTGGTACTTAGAGAGACTGGAACTTAGAGAGGTTGGAACTTAGAGAGACTGGAACTTAAAGAGAATGGAACTTAGAGAGACTGGAACGTAGAGAGACTCGAACTTAGAGAAACTGAGACTTAGAGAGACTGGAACTTAGAGAGACTAGAACTTAGAGCGACTGGAACTTAGAGAGTCTGGACCTTAGAGAGACTGGAACTTAGAGAGACTGGAATTTGGAGGGACTGGAACTTGGAGAGACTGGAATTTGGAGAGATCGGAACTTGGAAAGACTGCAACTTGCAGAGACTGGAACTTAGAGAGACTAAAACTTAGAAAGACTGTTACGTAAAGATATTGGAACTTAGAGAGACTGGAACTTAGAGTGATTGGAACTTAGACAGACTGAAACTTAGAGAGACTGTATAAATAAAAATAACAAAAAACCGTGCGACGGTACGCCGACTACTCTGTTCTATCTGTACACTTTTGAAGTTGCTCATCCGTGTGTTCTCCAGTCGCTGCTGTTGCTGCTGCCGGCCGGCCATCGCATCCGACGAGGTTTCCGACGCGCAGCTGAACGCCTGCCGGCCGGCTTCCTTCATTCCATGCTTGTCACCCCCTCCCCCCTCTCTCGGATCATAACCGCTTGCTATAGATACTGATATAGAGAAACATGTGCAGGATTTTCACCCGGGCGACTCCACCTCGCTCCGGCAAGGCGGAAGTCATCGGCGGAGAGCGCGAGAGCTCTCCGCCGAGAGTCTATGAAAATAAATTCGTCTCACGTTCCTAAATTCCATCAGGAGCAAAGTTCAATACTTAAAACACCTCAACGTCATCGATACAAGTGAACGAAGTTTTAGCATTTTTTTTTTATCCGCATTTGTGCCAAAGCGGTCCGGTCCATTTTACCACCTCCGGCCTGTTCACGAGCCGTCGGGAGCTGCGGAGGTGAGCTTCGTTCTGACTCGACGGACGGAAAAGGATCCCGATATTCCGTGCTCACGGCCGAGTGACCGACATCCATTAAGAGAAACGACACGATGCTCGGCCCTCTTCGTGCGCTTTACTCGTTAAAATTGGGCGCGCGGAACGATTATGGCCGGTGAAACGTGTAAATGGCGGTACACAAGAAAATCGACCGAGGTCCGCAGGATATATAATAAGACCGGGGCGACGGGGTAGACAAGGTACAGTCGCGTCCACGTTGGCTCTCGGCACACGCCGAGGTCACGACTGGATTTGGACTGGCTAATTTTAGGGTGGGCCTCCGCATCGTCGCCGGCGACTCCGGTCGACGTCGATTTTCTCCGACATCGCCGGTGCCCACTGGGTTTATACTGTAGCGGCTTTCCACCGGCGTACCCGGCGGCCACGTCGGGTCACGGGCGTGTTCCGTGACGTTGCAATAACAACCACCAACCCCCCCGCCGCGTTTCAATATCAAGTTTACGATTAAACCGTCGCTACGGTACAATCAGGTCGATAGGTAAAATTAATTGTGAGTTCGTACAGGATACGCGTAACAATTTACAATAACATTGACGATTACATCGTTGGCGAATTTGCTTCCGGGCGGCTGTGGTTTTCCATCGGGGAAAGTCCTTTACAGTTTTTGTTACCGACCGTGGTAACGCATTTTGACTCGGGCTCATACGAGTTGCGGGCGTTGGTGTCGAAACGCATACACTGAGAGAAGGGATATTGTCTCCTACTATAACGAATAGTTCCAAGGGGAACGTCTATGTAGATAGTTTCTTATAGTATATATTTAATTGGTTATGCTATAATTATAGTTGCGACCATGATTTTTGTCGCTGTCGTCACTATAAAAATGTAAACATTAGCCTTGGGAATTATTTTTCATGGTAAATTCAGTATTGTTGGTTTTACTATGTCATTTTTTCTCGGTGTAATGGATGGCGTTCCAAAACCAAGCGTTTCAGTATCAAGATTGTGATTAAATCGTTGGTTGGGTAGAATCAACCCGCCCGGTAAAATTAATTATAAATGTTTTGGTAAAATTCATTGTAAGTGTAGATGATACGGGTAATAATTTGCAATAACATCGAGGATTACATCATTGGCGAATTTGCTTCCGGGCGGCTGTGGTTTTCCATCGGGGAAAGTCCTTTACAGTTTTTGTTACCGACCGTGGTAACTCATTTCGCCTCGGGCTCATACGAGTTGCGGGCTTTGGTATCGAAACGTATAATGAATAACGTTCCAAAACCGCGCGGTTCGGTATCAAGTTTGTGATTAAATCATTGGTTGGGTAGAATCAGCCCGACAGGTACTGTTAATTATAAATTTGTAAAGGATACGCCTTTTAATTCGCAATAACATTGGCAATTACATCATTTGCAAATTTGCTTTTGGTCACCGTCGGGGAAATCCCATTGCCGTTTTTGTTAACGACCGTGATAGCTCGCTTCGCCTCGGGCCCATGCGAGTTACCGGTGTTGGTATCGAATCTTGTAATGAATACCGCTTCGATTTTGCATATTAGTAATTCAAAAAATGATTTAAAAAATACGGAAAAAATTGTTCAACAAAAAATAAACCCGAAACCTAACTAGTTTGTCGAACAATTTTTTCACCTATTTTGTTAATAACTTTTCGAAACTATTAATATAAAAAATCATTTTTCTGAGCACCTTGCGAACAGTTGATTTTTTCCAGATTGTTTCAAATTTTTGTCCCATTACGAAGTATTCGAAATACTCTCTAAATCTCACTTGTAGCTGGAAATGTAACGATCCTCCCTCCTGTGCATGCCGGAATTTCGCACAACGAATCGCTCACCCTTAACAGTTCATGCACTTTCCGGAAAGTCATAATAAATCCCGTGAAAAAAAAAGCTTAAAACTACACAAGAAAACGAAGCGTCGAGTCGTCGAATCCTCCGACCGACGAACGGTTTATCGGTCGTCGTGCAGTGAGCCTTGGCCGTGTTGTCCGATCCGTTAATCGCGGAATGGTCCAGAGATGAGGTGAGAACGATGCCTCTTAATCCGAAGCCAAAAGGGGCGAGCGCCTCGACCGACTTCCGCGCGCCCGCGAACGATACGCAGCCTCGTCGTCCGTGAGTTTCCGCGCCGGGGAAAACCTATAATTGGGTCTCGACCCCGCCACGAGGAGCCCTTTTAATATCGCCGGTCAATTCTAGCGCTCTCTATCCGTCTCCCGGTCCCCCCCCCCTGCCCCCCCCCCTCTCCCCCTCTTCATTTCTTGGTTCGTTCGGTCGGGGTCTTTAACCCCGCACGACCAGCAGAAGTACGCGACGCGTTCGACCGTACACGCTGAACGAGGCTTCCGCGTGTGCGGAACGTTCACGTGTGCCCCGAGCACGCACGTCGCCGTCGATGACGACGACCCCCGACGAATGTGGGTAGCCGGCGGAGAAGAGGAAGAGCGGCGTGACCTCGTCGACGGCGGCTGCTGGCTCGCTCGACCTCCACTCGCCAACAGTGTAGCGCGTCTATACTAAGACTGATAACGCCCAATTGCGTCCCAAATATTCGATTTTTTTTTTTTTTTGGCAATTGTAACATTGGGTGATCGCATTTTTCGGTCCAATCGTAATTTTCGAGGACCTCTACTTGTCAACACTGTCGCGGGTCTTTACTAAGACCGATAACGCCCAATTGCGTCCCAAATCTTCGATCATTTTTTTTTGGCAATTGGAACATTGGATAATTGCATTTTTCGGGCCAATCGTCATTTTCGAAAACCTCTACTTGTCAACACTGTGGCAGGTCTTCATTAAGACCGATAACCCCCAATTGCGTCCCGAATGTTCGATCGCCTCTACTCAACTTTTTATTTATTGTAATATCCTAAAGATTAACGAATTTTTTGGTCTAAATGTTATTTTCGAATACCTCTACTTGCCAAGACTCTACCGGGTCTATACCAAAGCCAAAAACCCCCGATTGCGTTTCAAACATTTAATCACTTCTATTGAATGTCTGTTTTTTTTTTTTTTTTTTATCAACCCCAACGTCATACGGACAGTAGAATTTTCCATCCGAATCGTCATTTTCAAAGTCGTCATTGATGCACCCGCAACTAATTACACGAATAAAAAAATTATCTCGCCTCGACACAATAAACGCGGGGAACGACTTACGAATCGCAATCGCGTGGTGAGGAAGACCGGTCTCGATCGGCAATGAGAGAACGGACTGGCAAACCGCAGAAAGTACCGAGAGAAGAGTTAATGAAGAAAATAAAAAGAGAAGCGGAACGGAGAAAAAACTAAATGAGTCGAAGAGAGATGTTGCGGCCTGCAGCGCATAAATTTCGCCGTTCCGATTGCAGCGCGCTCCTTCGAGCGCAGAGACTGCGAATGTTTCGCTACATTGTACGGTATAATGGAGTGTAAGAGCAAAGTAAATAAAGTCGATACAGGTGGTGCCTGTACAGGCGTGCAGCGTTGTGAGCACGAAGCGGGGTTGGAGAGCTCGAGGAAACCGGCGAACGACGGACGAGACTTACAGAGCCCCTTTGCCCATTAATATAGCGATACCGATCGGCTCTCGTATACCAGTGTCCGACACCAAAGTACACCGCTCGAGGAATCGCGCCGGCAACAGTAGTTAGCGAGCATCGAAGCCGCGATACCGGTGAACCGGTGGGTGCAAGGGTCTTCCACGATAGCCGGGTAGTTGGACGCCGGTTCGCGCGCTGGCGGGGGCGATGGAGGAACCTCTATCGGGATCTCGGCGGTTCGCTATGGTGCAGAGAGAGGAACGAGGCTGTACGGGATTATTCCGCCTGGGATGGCCTCGTCGTTTTCACGATTCCGGTACGGTAAGCCCCGCTGAGTTGGAACACTTATGAGGGATATAGATGAAACATCGTACGGAGCGCCGTTGCTCCGATTGCGGAATCTGTTTTACCGACCGATCTGCCGGTCGTCCAGCGAGCGATCGGAGGAGCCGCGTCGTCAGGAGAAAATCGGAGCTGATTTTCGGTGAGGGCCGGTACGTTAAACCGCTCGGCGTTGGAACACTTATGATGGGTAATGATGAAACATCGTACGGAGCGCTGTTACTTTGATTGCCAAATCTGTCTTACCGACCGATCTGCCGGTCGTCCAGCGAGCGATCGGAGGAGACGCGTCGTCGTGAGAAAATTGGAGCTGATTTCCGGTGAGGACTGGTACGTTAAACCGCTCGGCGTTGGAACACTTATGATGGGTAACGATGAAACGTACGGAGCGCTACTACCCCGATTGCGGAATCTGTCTTACCGACCGATCTGCCGGTCGTCCAGCGAGCGATCGGAGGAGACGCGTCGTCGTGAGAAAATCGGAGCTGATTTCCGAGGGATGACCGGTCAGAGAGTTATTCGCTATGCGTATTGCGTGAATGTGTATTGCGTATAAATGCAGAGAGCCGGCTGTGCAAGTTGGGACTGAGCCCGCCGGTAGGCGGCGCTGATGGAACGCATGTACAGGCAGTACACGCTTATCTCGAACCTCTGTGTAAGTCTCGCGCATAGCGAATCCCGACCAACGTGATCTGAATGGATTGGACGGTGAACTTGATGGGGGTCTTGATTTTTTCCTGTGAGCGACACCTCTAGAGTGTCATACTCATGGCCGCGAGAGAGTGGACCAATAAATCAGGGGATGATCCGCCGCGATGAAACCCGTTCTTTCGCTTTTACACTTCTCCCATCGCCGGTACTCCCGCACTCGGGTTGTCCCAGACTGAATCCGCGAGTGGTGGGTGTCGACGCCGTATCTCAAGCTTACGACTGATGCAGCATACGGATTGACGTAGTACAAACACGTACGAGACACATTCATACGCGCAAACGTATGCGAACGTTTCTCAATGAGTTACGGATGTTCAGCGCGACCCGGCGCATGCGCCGTTTGATATTTATGCAGTGCAAACATTACGCACCGAGTTCGGTGAATTTAGGGTGCATGTTATGATGTCACGGTGCATCGCAAGGTAACGCAGACCAGAGGTAATGCAACATTGTGCTGCAAAACTGGTCGCAAGAATGACACAGAAAATTCATTATGGCCGAATTTTCCGGTTAGAAAATCAAATTTTTTAACCGAGTGACGCATTTTCGGTATGACATGCCTTTAGGTCACAAAATGAATTTTCAAACCGGAAGCGAGCCATTTCCGATATAACGTTACTTCCACCCGAAAACTGAGAATTAAAAATCGAAAGTGACGTCACATCAAAATATTAAAAATTGATCGGCGTGACGTCGCTTGCGGTTTAAAAGTGCGATTTCCGAACCGGAAGTGACGTCACAGAGAAACTTTATAGTTGTTCTCAGCAGCGGCGTAGCATTATCCAGCCTTTATTTGTGTTCGGAATACGGCTTCGGTCTGGCAACGACTCCGGCCGGCGTTTTGTTGTGCGGCAGCCGTTGCGGAGCCAGCGATGTGCCGTTTTTGTAGTTACGACAGAAACCCACGTAGGGTATAATGAGCGGAAAGCTCGAAGTGTTACGCCGCAAACGATCCCTCACCGAGGCAACCACCGCGGCAGAGAGGGATGGGAATGTTCCGTAAATCGTCGGTGAAGAATGTCCCGGCTGCCCGGAGAACCGGCGAAACTTCCGGTTCGAACGGCGAACTTCGAAACGAAGTGGTCGTTTCGTTGTTTGCGCGCCTCGCCGTACCGAGGAACCGCACGGCAACCGCGTTGCTTCTTCTCCGGTTTTACAAGTCGCGAGCGAACGAACGCCCGGTCCGTATTATACAACCGAGCTATGCTTAATCTTCGGCTTTTTGCATGAACCGCGGAAGCGAGCAAGAACCTTCGCCAACTAAGTTGCGAGCACGGTGATCCACAAAACGAGTCGAGTATAATTGAGAGATACGACGGAAGATTAAGCTGTCTTTTTTCGCATGAACGATCGCTAAACGAAAACTATGATTGATAATAGTTTCCAGTCTTCCCATTTATTGTTTCGCACGATGGAAAGATTTTTCAACGTCGCCAGTAAAATACCAAAGTCAGAAATTATTGAATTCCGCCTGTGAATGGACTATTAAAAAAAAAATTTATCTATGTCAATTTAATGAATTTCCGTGGAAGCAAATTACCGAAATCGATTGCTTCGCAGCGTGCGGTAAGAAGAAATGTCAGGAAAAACATGAAAATTGCGTTGCGGGCTGGACTTGTGGAATAAACGTGAGGAATCTGCGGAACGGAAAAGGCGAGTAGAATAAAACCGGCGAAGTGTATCATTATAGAAGACTTCGTCTCACTTCGCGGCCGGTAAACCTCCGGGTCGTGCGCCCGCGCTTACCGGGCCTCCTCCTAGTCGCATAAACCCCCCCGAGGATCTGCTGAGAGGGACTTAAATTATTACAGTCCGGTTAATAGATATACAACCACAATTTTCTCAACGCTCGAGTAAGTCGTCGGAGGGCAAGAAACAAACTTAATTCAAGCTTCTGCATGATTCTGCCTTACTTCGTCATTTCCGATAGTCCCATAGTCCAATAGTTGAAATTCCCATAGTCATATAGTTCTATAGTCCAAATTCCCATAGTCCCATAGTCCCATAGTCTGATTGCCCATAGTCCTATTTCCCATAGCCTGATTGCCCATAGTCCTATTTCCCATAGCCTGATTGCCCATAGTCCTATTTCCCATAGTCCTATTTCCCATAGTACTATTTCCCATAGTACTATTTCCCATAGTACTATTTCCCATAGTACTATTTCCCATAGTCCCATAGTCTCATTTCCCATAGTCCCATAGTCCCATAGTGAGTGGCGAAAAAAATCGGGCGAAGTAAATTCCTTCCAATCGTATTTGCGATTTGTATTCACTCGCAGCTCCGTCGAATTTTCGTGCAATGTTTCGTGCGATTAGGCAATAAATGAGGAAGAAAGCTTTCGATTGGAACCGCACAGATTTCCTTATTCCGCGGAATTCACTCGTCCAGAGAATGCGGAACCTTCGGGATGTGGCGACAAATAAAAGAACCGGAAGCGAGGAGAAATCATCGGGGAAAATGGATATCGGACGAGGCGAGAATCCGACGGCGAGTGCGGAGGAAGCGAGGCGGCGAGAAAGATAGATGACCGACCGGCGGAGAGTTCAATTAGCGCGCCGGGGATAAACAATTCATCGGGGCCGGCGCACGATTAGTATCGTACGTCGCCGGGCGTTAATTGGATCGCTAATTAATCGAGACCGATCTCTCCGCTCTTCCCGAGGCGGCCGCGTCGCGCCGCGCTCGAAAATCTTCGACGTGTTATCGATATGGTTATTTTGTCTCGACGCAAAAAACGATTTTTAATCGACGCCCGTGAAAGTCCCTCCGGGCAGTCGAGCCTCGGCGACCCTCCAATGGGCAGGCGGCGAGAGAGAGCTCACCGAACCAGTTTGCAAATTTTAGAGACCCCCTCGCTGCAGCGATTGAAATTTCGCTGATTAACTCACGGATTAAAATCAACTTTCAATTTGAACGCTGCACACGTCGAGGAGCGAAGAATCAACGAGCGAAGGCTAATCTCGATTCGCGACGTTCTGTGAATTCAAATTTTACGAAATTCCACGGAAAACAGTGTAATGCGAAAATAGATGTTTCTCTATAATCTAATCTCGTTTCGCGACGCTGTGTGAATTCGAATTCTACGAAATTCTTCGGAAAACAGTATAATGGGAAATGAGATTTTTCTGTAATCTAATCTCGATTCGCGACACTGTGTGAATTCAAATTTTACGAAGTTCTGCGAAAAACAGTACATTGCGAAAATATATTTTTCATGTATTATTAATATTGTTACGTGTTCACACGGAATGAAGAGCGCGCGTATTTAATTTTGGGTCGGACATTATTAATTACAATCACCACTATTTATCTCAAGTACGAACAGTCAGACGTCTGCTCACTTTGAAAGTCCGATCGAGACTCTCGTCATCCCGTCAATCGACGGTCCGTACGTTTGTCATTTATCATACCGAGCTATTCCAGTCATCTATGCAATATCGTATGACCGAGTCAATCCTCATCTCTATATTGGTTACAATACGTAAATGTCACGAATGTATTCGAGATAACGATAAAGTCGATATTTTCACGTATATGAAGAGTGCAATAGGGGAGAACGGAGCAAAACGGCACAGTGGGGCAAAACGGGACCGACAATCGGCATGCAACAATGGGGCAAAATCGGACCTTCAAAAAATTACGTGCAAAATTCAGTTCGTTAAAAACTCTAAAAAAACGCAATTGGCCAATCATTTTAGGTCGTCCCATTCCGCCCCATTGTCGTTCCGTTTTGCCCCACTGTGCCATTTTGCCCCGCACTTCCCTAACTTACACACGGATTATATCTTTGAACGGAATTCTATATACTTAATATATTTTAATCATATCTTTCGCGTATACTTTCTTTTCCCGTGCGGGTAACTTTGCGCATGCGCGGCGGAGATGCGCAGCGCGCGCGCGCGCATTGACACATCGGGAGGATGCATTAATCAGCGCGATCGAGTCGTTAACCGCAGGTACGCTCGAAGCGACCGATTAGTCACGGTTTCTCGGCTAATTTGTAACTCTCGTACGGCACGGATACAGACCGAGTACCGGGAATTCTCTTAACGAGGCTGCGCGTCGGCTCCGCGGATCGAAGTAAAAAAAAAATCGAATCGGGAAATCTCTGGCGACGGCGCCAGCGATCGCCGATATCGGGCGATCGATCACCGATCGCGAGTGCGAAATATAATTGTCGGCAAAAATAGAAGGGAAGGAATCGTGAGAAATTGGTCACTGGAAGACGCCGAAGTCGGAGAAAGGGGAAGAAGGCACGATAAAGTGGGCGTCGCGGTCCGGCATGAACGATTCCATGAATGGACCGAGAGAGGCGAGGGCCGGGCGTACGCCGGTTACGTGGGTGGATGACACGAGAGAGAAACCGTGGGACTCGGAAAAATCGATGGATCGACGAGATAGAGCGCGGTGCATCGAGGAGGTGAGATCGAACGAGGGAGCGGTGAGAAATGAGCAATGAAAAAAGAGCATTGGCTGGTCCGGCCAACCGCTCAGTGCTTCGAGAGACGATAAATCGGTTGGACCAAAAAAATTATTGGTTGCGCCGATAAATTAAAGCTGGTTGCAGACCGATCGATCGGTCGTACCGACCATTTAAGGCGGATGTGGATCTCTTCCGCCCCGGCCGGGCTCGGTCGGTAACAAAAACTGTAACCGATTTTTTTCAAGGGTGCCAACGATTTCGGCTCAAAGCAAATTCTTACATGATGCGGATATCAATTATGATTCGCGTAAGAATTTAATTTGGACGGTCAATGGTCGGCGTGGTTGAGAAAATTAATTACAGTTTTTGTTACCGACCTTGGTCTTTTGAATGATCTTAAATCGTTAAGTCAACCGATTTCCTGTACAAAGTAAATTCTTACATACCGCGGATATCAATTCAGCATCATCCAAGAATTTACTTAGAACCGTCAATAGTCGGCGTAGTTGAGAAAGTTAATTACAGTTTTGGTTACCGACCGTCGTATTTCGGATGATCTTAAATCGTTGCTAGGACCGATTTCCGGCTCAAAGCGAATTCATACATAACGCGGATGTCAAATCAGGCTCATCCAAGAATTTCCTGAGACCGTTGGTCTTCGGCGTCGTTGAGAAAATTAATTACAGTTTTTGTTACCGACCGTCGTATTTCGGATGGTCTTAAATCGTTGCTAGGACCGATTTTCGGCTCAAAGCGAATTCATACATAACGCGGATGTCAATTCAGGCTCATCCGAGAATTTCCTGAGACCGTTGGTCGTCGGCGTCGTTGAGAAAATTAATTACATTTTTTGTTACCGACCGTCGTATTTCGGATGGTCTTAAATGGCTGAGAAGACCGATTTCTTGTCCGGCGCAGAAATTGCCGCGACCGAGCCTTTTTTCCACGAGGGTGGGTTGGAGGCAACGAGGAACGAACGAGCGAAACGAAGAGGCTCCTACGGGGTCCAGCGTACGACCGCAGCGTCACGTCTGCCACGATAGTACGCTCGTACTCCATCCTGTACCGGACGTACTTCGCCAGTTAAGACCTTTAACGCGGCTCGTCCGTCAGTGATTTACGAGCGGGTCATTCGTCCCGCTCCTTAATGGCAATCTCAATTAATCCTTCAAGCGAAAAGGACGCGAGGAGACACCGGACGGTGTTGCGGCTCACCGTGCCGCGCTCAACTACGTACGGGCAGAAAACCCAGCAGCGAAATTGCAGAAGCACATCGTGCACGATAACTCACGGCTTTGAATAATCTCCGCGCCCGCGAGATAGGCGCGGGCCGCGTAAAACCGTCCAATCTCGAACACGAAAACGAGAAACGTGACTAACAAATCATTCGGAATTTCCCGTCGCGAGAACGAAAACATTGATACAACGGCAATCGTCATTAGCGGATTATTCTCGAACGAGAAATTTACATGTAAATATTTTTGTGCGGCGCGGCGTTGGAACTTCGATCACCGAGCTGTAAACTACGAGCCACGAGCGATTGGACAAAACGTAAGTAATTTTTTTTTTGTCAAGCTACACAAGTATTAATTGAAATTAAACAAAAATTGAAAAATTGATGATAATGTCGAATTGGAAATAAATATATATAAGTGACAACTGAAATGCATCAATGGGGTAAAACGGGACGTTCCAAAATTATTGAAAAATTACGTTTTTGAAAACTTAATTTTCCAATAATTGTGCTACGTCTCATTTTTGCCCCATCGATGTCATCCCGGTTGCCAGAAACGCCGTGTATAAGGACTTTTTCGAAATTCGCAAAATCTTGCGTTCTAGATGGTCAGTAATTTTTTTCAAAATTTAAATATTTTCATGAAGCATTGAATAACAAATTCGCAAAGTTTTAACGATTTCGTATGAAAATCGTAATCGCGCGATAACTTCCTTAAGACGAGCGGCGTCTCGGTGACTCGGGCGTTTCACCCTACGAGCTCAGCGCGTTGCACGGCCACGCGACGGTAGGAGCGATAGCGGCGGAAGAGAGACGGTCGCTGCTCACGCACAGTCACGCACGCACGATCGCGGAGAGGCTCGGAGTGTGCGGATGTGTGTGTGCGCGCACCGAGCGTGCAGCAGAAGTCCGCGGCGCACGGTCACAAGCATGCACACCCACTCTCGAACTGCATTCATTCATAAAAGTGGCCTAGCAGCGGCTGTGCGCGTGACGTAACGTATATCCGCGCGATCTGCGACTCTCGTACGAGAGGAGCAGCTGCACGACCACGGTTTCCTCGCCAGCGAGGCGACTGACGCGTACCTATCGCTGCTGGTAGGATTCACCGAGATCGAAGATTCTTCGACGTCCGGATTTTACGCGAACTTTGTCGGCGAAAGGTCGGCTTCCGGTTGACCCGTCTCGCGCACGCGCGCCAATGGCTTCGCCAACCTTTGGCGGAAAATCACGCCGGCGAAAGAATAGATTTTTTTTTTAAATTAATTTTTTAAATATAACTTTGGAAAATTGTCGGTCGACTTGCATTCGGAGTGCGAGATCGGAGATTCTTCGACGTCCGGATTTTACGCGAACTTTGTCGACGAATGGTCGGCTTCCGGTTGACCCGTCTCGCGCACGCGCGCCAATGGTTTCGCCAACCTTTGGCGGAAAATCACGACGGCGAAACGATAGATTTTTTTTTAAATTAATTTTTTTAATATAACTTTGCAAAGTTGTCGGTTAACTTGCATTCGGAGTGCGAGATCAGAGATTCTTCGACGTCCGGACTTTACGCGAACTTTGCCGGCGAAAGGCCGCTTCCGGTTGACCCGTCAACGCGCGCACGGAGGTCAATGATTACGCCTATCTCTCGCGGAAAAAGAACAGAATTTTTTATTTAAAAAATGTTTAATACAAGGTTAAAGAATTCGTCGGTCAGCTCACATCCGGCACTTGCGTAACTGGACCGCGAGACCGGAACCATTTTTCCCACATTCTTAATCTTGCTTCATTGTAGAAGCGACTCAGTAACGCTTTTTGGGACCATCATTATTCATTCGCCACGATTTTTTTCCCCCTAGTGACTAAATTATAATCTGCCAACGGCGTTCCGTTTCCGAGAAAAAAAAATGTCTCGGGCTAAAAAACTCGAAGAGTGTAAATATTAGTAAGATACATGAGTAAGATAAGACAGAAATTAATGAGATAATGATAATACTCGCATACTGAACTGCGAAACCGGGACCATTTTCCCAAGTTCCTAATCTTACTCTTAGTTCCTTGTCTTGTTCTACTATACATGCGATTCAAGTGAATTGCAACTATTATCATTATTAATAATAATAATACCAATAATAATAGGCACCGTCGACGACAGTACAAGTAAAGAAACATAGAATGTTACTCTTTTTTGGATCATCATTATTTCCACTACGAATATATGAACTAGGTTTTTTTTAAGTTCCTAGTTACTACAAATGATAATTGGCTAAAGGGCTTTCATATTCGCCAAAAAAACATTTATCGCTCTTCGAAAAACAGGGACCGTAGAAATGGATTGTTTCAAGTGATATTTGCAATGTTTTTTTTGCATGCGAATTTGAAAATAAATTGAGTAATTATATTCGACGATAGAGAGCCGAGAAGGCCGGGGTAATGAATTACCGTGGAAGATCGCACGGTTTTTGCGGGCGGCTCGCGAGTTACGTGTGTGATGCATGCGGCTGGAACAACGGGTTGGGTAAGGCATGAATTCCGCGCGGTGATGAATCGTACTAGCGCCCACGATTTCTAATTGCATTTCCTTTACGAGTTTACGCGCCGGCTCCCATTGGTGCCCAATGGCGCTGGGAACATCTGCGGCGGCAAACGGCACAGTAGCAGTCACGGTCGTTCTTCGTCCCAGTTCAAGGCCGTCGGCAAAAAGTCCAAGCGCGCCGCAAATGCAGCACCCGGTCTGCGTCTGTGTCTGTGTGAGTGTGTGTGTGTGTGTGTAACGGTACGTCGCACTCCCGCGGAGTCCGCCGGTGTGATTGAAGTTGCGGCAACTCACCGCGAACACTTTATCGCCGCACTCCGCGTCGCTCACTTTGGCCGTATAACATTTCTTCGAGAAATTCTCGGAAAGCGGAATGTAACTCGTACGGGCGAAACGTAACGCGGGGCGATTGATCGTTGGCCGGAGAATAGGGACGATTTTTTTTTTCGAGCTGATGAGATATTTTTGAGATTGTGTAATCGGCTCGAGTATTTGTGCAAAAAAGAAAATCGAAATTTACGAAACGGGAATTATGCGAGGGGATTCGAGAAAAAGAATGCGTGCGGCGTCGGACGGGACGACGAGATGTGGAATCTTGTCGGTCGGCGAAGAAAAAGTATAAAAAGTCAACGACGGGAAAAAATGTCTAAAAAATAAGAAATTTTAATCATGCTATTTTACCCGCCGAATGGAAGTATTCGGGACCGTCGTTATCCACGCCGCGCATATTCGTGTGTACGTACGGAAAAAAAAAATATGTATATCGTCGAATTCGGCAATTCCTGAACCGGTTCGCGGACCATCGGCGTCCACCAGCTGTACAGCGATCCGGTCAATTATGCGCCCGGACTTTTAAACGGTCTCGCGTGAACGCCGCTTCTCCCAAGATTTCTCCAGAGGCACATGCGATTCTCCTTACCCTCCCGTGATAAAAATATTCGCTTTATTTCTTTTTTATTTCAACCCCCAAAAAAAAAAAAATATCGGTGTAATCGTTTTTCCTTCGCCAATTTTCTTCGGCATTAAAAAAAAAATCAAACAAGCTTGAGCTATTCAAATGCATTCCGGATGTAACGAAATCTCAATTGGCACATTTCTTCTCCGATAAATTTCTTTCTCGTGAGCCAATCAATAAAAAAATAAATAAAAAAAATAAAAAATTTTGCACCAAATATTGAAAATTGAGAAAACGGAACGAAACTCCGGACTGCAGTGTCGAAGCGCGCTTCGAAGCGTAACAGAACGCAGACAGAACATTCCGGGACGCGGGAGGGGGAGGGGAGGGAGAGAGAGTAGTAAAGTGACGAGACCGAGAACGAGTAACACGAGTAGACTAGTTGATAATATTACGGGTCATTCGCGAGAGCGGGCGCGCGAATACCCGTCGAAGTTCGAGGAGAAGGAGGGCTGGACGAGGAAGCCGGGAAAGAGAGGTTGTCGGCGTTAGGAGGATGGTGTAGACATAGTTTCATCAGCAGCATGCAGCGGAGCAAAGTAGCCTGAAAATAGCGCGGCACTCACTGTCTGGCTATGTGAAAGCGTCTGTGCTCCACTCCCGTCGAAGTCCGTCCTCCGTCCGTCCGTCTGTCCGTCGGTTCAGCTTCGCCGCCTCCCATACATTTTCCCCCCTCACCGCGCAATTTTTCAATAATCAATCGCAGATATTTTTTCAGATTCACTTGCAAACCCTAGCAAGTCAAGCGACCGTCATTAACGACTGTCGAAAGACCCAAAAAACGACGGTCGTTTTGTGACATTTTTCGTCCAAAATAACGATCAAAAAAAGACCAATTGTGAGGTTGAGCATGGGTTGTTTCTGCGTTCATTGATAAAAAGACGACCCATACTTAATTCAACAATCGGTCTTTACTTCGGTCGTTATTCCGGTCGAGAAATGTCACAAAACGACCGGTCGTTTTTGGGTCTTTCGATGGTCGCTTGAGTTGCTAGGGAAAGAATTAATAAATAAATAAATAAGGAACTGCGGACGGACGAAAATGGGAAAATATTTTACTTGCATTCTGCAAAATGCGAAACGTGTTTCTGTATTCTAAGCCAATGGTCCAATTTCATTTTGGAACACGGCACTATCCCTCCTTAACCCACACCGTCACGATGGGATAAGGGACATGGGCTTCTTTCGCTCAAGTTTTCAATTCTTTTAATAATTCTTGACATGGAACATCGAGTTTTTATTCTTATAGCGTCTAAATGTATGGCTCAAAGGGTTAAATGTATATCATGTGCTCTTTTGGTTTTTGCTAGTTTGATTGAGCGTCTGCAATTCTTTATGTATTTCCAATATGTATTCAACGGGCAAATTATATATGTATTTTCGAATAGACTCAACTACCGCTATACGATTCGACGATAGGTCCGCCTATCGATTTAAGTGACGAACATGGCAAATCTAGATTAGCTCGCGAATTAACTACGTACGACAAGATTCACCACTTTAATCCGATATAAATTCTTGGGTAAACTCGACGGTTACCCTAAGAAAAAAAAAATGTTTGGATTAGCCTGTTATTTGGTTGCTACGACAAAAATTGTTTCTAAGCACCGAAAAATTTTGAATCGATCGAAGCGAACAATAGTTTGACAAAACAATGCTTTATTTGCACCCACCGCGATTTTTGGTTGAAACAACATTTTTATTTATTTTTCTCAGCGGAAGGAGGGATATTATTTCTCCGTCGCGTATCTTCGTTTATGCGGTGCGCATGCGTGAACGTACACATGTATGTTTAGTCGCTCTTTTTACGGTTCCGAGAGGCCGAGGACCGTTGGTGGCGACGGGCGATTGTAACCGAACACCCCTCGCCATTACTAGTGTTACACCGTCAGCGTTCTACTCGGATTACACGTTTCAGCGCCACCGCGTATCCCGGTCTCTCCCTCAGATCCTTTCTCATCGGAGACGTCGCTCCCAGCCACCGGATCTCGATGGAAATATCAGCGATAACGCCGATCCGCGATAGCGCGAGAGAAATATCGCCGGAACTCGCGAAGCAGATTGTGAATTATGACCAACCCGTACATTGTTCCACGCAGTGCGGACAAACGTATTGCGATCGTTTGATCCGAACAGTGTTGACAATGATTTTTTTTTTCTTTAAAAAAAAAAAAAATCAAGAAAAATAAAAGTGGCAGTTTTTAATTATTAATTAATTAGTAATTAATTAAATATGAATCGGCAATAATTAATCATCGACCATGCCGCAGGAAGATCCTAGCGCTGTGATCTCGAATACAGAGTTAGAATTGAATATTGTGGAATAGTGTTGCATGGAAACAACATTCCGAAACTTTAACTCGAGGGTAATCCAAGTTTGCCTCCGCGCAGGCAAAGTCCGAGTACACAGCAACAAATGGTCCACATTAACGAACATTCCTTGTCCACGCATGACCAAGATTTCAATTTTTATTTTTTATCATATCGCCAAACCGTTTTGGGATCTAATCATTTTTTTTTTAATGAACGATAAATTAATTGCAGGAAATTGTCGGATAAGAATTTTTTGTCGAACGTACAAAATGTTTTTGTTTTACCGTGTACTACGCTTCTGCATCTATCCCAACATCGTTCGCCTCGAAAGTTGCAACTTCCGCAATTCCACACGGTGAGAACGATAAAATTTTTTTTTAAATAAAAAGTCTTCTCGTTCTGCATTACCGCTGCGATACCTTTCCGAGTGCGACCGCCGATAACAACCAGTTTCATATTTACCCGATAGTTTCGAAGTACCGCGATAAAACTGTTTGGACTTCTCGGGACAGTTTCAAGTGTCGAATCCGCTGTACATCGCATCGATTCTACACGAGAACGGGAATGTTATCGGAACTAAAAAAAAAATATATATATATATCTATATGGTCCAGTCGTTAAGGACGAATTATTGGCGCAGCTTTGAGAGAGGACCTAGAAATAGTTGTTACCATTAACCGATACATATTCCCCCCTCCACGAGAAGGGAACGTTATCGGATCTCAAAAAAAATACCTACACGGTCCAGCCATTATATTATTATTTATTTAATTACTTTTTTTGTCTATGGCTCAGTCGGTAAGAACGAATTATTGGCGCAGCTTTGAGGGAGGACCTAGAAATAGTTGTAACCATTAACCGATACATATTCACCCCTCCACCAGAAGGTAAGGTTATCGGATCTCAAACAAATACCTACACGCCCCAGCCGTTATATTACTTTATTATATTATATTTTATTTTATTACTTTTTTTGTATATGGATCAGTCGGTAAGGACGAATTATTGGCGCAGCTTTAAGAGAAAACCGAGAAATAGTTGTAACCATTAACCGATACATATTCCCCCTCCACGAGAAGGGAACGTTATCGGATCTCAAAAAAATACCTATATGGTCAGCCATCATGTTACTTTATTATATTATATTTTATTTTATTATATTATTATTTCACGTCTTTTTTGTATATGTTTCAGTCGGTGAGGCGAAATTCTTGGCGCAGCTTTGAGGGAGGACCGATAAATCGTAGTAGCCATTAACCGATACATATTCCACCTCTGGTACGTGCGGGCACGAAACGGGCATAATTTTGCGAGACACTCGAGCCGATGTACCGCCGGGAACGCGCGTACTCGGAGACGGCAACCTCTGCGGGGAAAGAAAACGAGGACAGACGAGAGAAAGCCATGTGAGAAATAAGTAGCTCCGTGTTCCGGCCAAGTTTCGGCTCGTTGAATCTCCATAATGGTGGAAAAAGACGGAAATCGAAGGGGGGGGGGGGGGGGGGGGGGGGGGGAGCGAAAAACGGGTAAGAGTCGACCAGCCCCGAACATAAGAGACTCCAGGGTGCTGTGCAGAGACGAACGTACCACGACGTCCTCTCGATTATCTCGAAATAATGTACGGCGTATGGCTCGCGGCGTTCTCGCGCTTTACGAGGACCGAGGCTCCCGTTACGGCCGGCGAAGAACGACGCCGTAGCTCGTTCAGGCACACCTATGTGACACGGTCAGATTTGATCTTCCTTTTTTTTTACTCCTGCGATTCGAATTCATTTTTTTTTTCAATTTTTTTCTCTAGCCACTCAAATCGATTTTTTCTGTTTTTGCAAATTTTTTGCTCCTGCGATTCAAATTCGTTTTTTTTTCAATCCTTTTCTCTAGCGACTCAAATCGATTTTTTCCGTTTTTGCAAATTTTTTACTCTTGCGATTTGCATTCGTTTTTTTTACAATTTTTTTACTCCAGCGACTCAAATTAATTTCTTTCTTTTTTTTTGGTGCACATTCTTTACATCAGCTATTTAAATTCTTTTATTTTTCGCTCGATCGTAGGGACGGCTTTATTGTGCTTTTTGCAACCATGCAATGTCATTGAGTTGAGTATCACGCATTATTTTTATTTTTTTCCTCCGCGACCTCGTCCATTTCTTGTTCGCCCGCGAATCACAGAAACTTCGCGAGTCACTCGCTGCGCCGAGGTTTCATTCAAGTTTCCGTTCGTCGGCCGTGGACGTCTCGCGTCGTCGTAATGGAGCAAGAGCGCGCCCGCGAGTGTCCGCTCGCGCTCCCGTAGCGGCGCTACTACTATAGCCATTATTTACTACGGGCCGGAGCGCCTGTGCACCGAGACTCTTTGCAATCGACGGGATAGCGACGGCTGCGAACAACTCGCGAAAAAATTTAGCGTACCATTCTTTCATTCTTCTTAAAACAAAACATTTCCAGACAATTTTTATCCCATCGATTGTTTCAACTTTCGGGGAATTTTTCCAAGGTAAACAAACTGAGAAAGCAAAGGGCCACATTACATTTTTTGCACCCGCTTGAGTATGTTTCAAGATACACAACAATTTGTCGCTGCCTTATCGTATCATTCAAATTGCATCGAATCGAACAATTTATCGTACCGCAAAACCGAAAAACGTAATAACAAAAAATTATGAAACTTTATTACTAACCGAGCAAAAAAAAAAAAATTCTATCGAATAATTTATCGTGTACGATAATCGCGAAATCTAATGCCAAAAATTTAGGAATTTCGTTAACGGAATGCAAAAAAAAAATACTACAGCGCGGACTCAAACATTTTTTCTCTTTTTAGCCGCGCCGAATTTTGTGAATCAATTAAGAGCCCGAGATCGCAATCTCCCAGCCGCAGGGAAAGGATCGAGTCTTGTACGTGTCCTCGGAAACCTGTTGAATATATTTACCGCTAATTACAATAACGTCTATGAATGATTGCAAGGCGCTCGCCGGATGAATGAACGGCTTGTGTTGCAAACACGTAAGAAATAACAATAATAATAACAATGATAAAAAAAAAATAATAATAACAACAACACGACACTATCTCGCATTCTCCTGCATGCTCGCAGCTGCGTGATAAATGCCGTCGTTAAATATCGTCGACTCGCACGATTCTCCCTGGTGTGGAGGGGGGAGGGGGGAGTCGTTGCAAAAATTGTTCTCGAGCATCTCGCTAATGACGAAGTGGCGACGTGAACGGGAACGTAATCGCACGCGTAGTACGTACTACAAGCGCGTATACGCCGAGTGTGCTCGCCTGCACGTTACAGAATGCCGTTCGCCGGGCAACCCGGCAAACCGCGAGTTTGTGGGTCGTATCTCCCGCAATCAGTTCCATTCCGAGCGGGGCTGTTTCACCCATACAACGATGCGCGTAGGTGCGCACCGGCGTGTGCGCAGGCGCGGTATGAGTTAATTGCAGTTAATGAGATATCGCAAT
The DNA here is from genome assembly GCA_933228735.2 of Amblyteles armatorius. NCBI lineage: Eukaryota > Metazoa > Arthropoda > Insecta > Hymenoptera > Ichneumonidae > Amblyteles > Amblyteles armatorius. The sequence continues at coordinate 10,773,138 of OW121690.1, forward strand.
CAGTCGTTCGGAGGAGGGGGGGAGGGGAGGGGGAATCTCGCTAGGACTCCTTTCGAGGTGTGTCAAGAGGGGAATTACGAGTGTGCGAAGATTTTAGGCGGTTTGACGAGGCAAAAGTCCTTGGCAAAAAAATTGCGATTTTTTTTTTTTTTTTGCTGAGCTGTGTATCACGATTTTGTGAGCACTCGAACAAAACTATGCTTTCCTTTTATTGTTTAATGGTTTGTGTCGTTAAAGTATTTCGGGGAAAATTCTTCAGGTGTTTATTTATAGCGTCTGCGAAACGCAGAGCACAATTAGGAGCATCTTTTTCGGTGCGGTTTATTACGATCTTTTTTTTGAGGGTTTGGATGAAATTGTATTTTCTTTTTCTTACCCCAATTTTTTTTATCGAAACAATTTTCCAGTTCTCTTTTATTTTTATTTTTTTATTTTTTTTTTATGGAAAGAGCAATATAAAAATCTAGAATAAAAATTCAAAACTTAGCCAGTACACTTGGGGGATGATTAATTTCGGACTGTTGTGGGACGGCGAATTCTTGTCTTCGAATTACTTTTGTCCCTGAATAAACTGGCTACCAAATACAAATAACGAGTCTGTTGATTAAGAATGCTTCAATAAAATGATTAATTATGTTTTATCTAGTTTTATATTAAGATGCGATCCGGTGATATTAATCTAATGGTGACACTTCCACCATTTACTGATTTATTTTTTATTGTTGTATGTAAGCAAAAGGCTCTATTCCGTAACCGAAATAAATAAATAAATAAATAAATAAATAAATAAATAAATAAATAAATAAATAAATAAATAAATAAATAAATGAATAAATAAATAAAATGTATAGATGCTCGTTTCGTCTTTGCAATTCGAAGGTTGAAGACGACCGGAGGAGCGAGAGACTCGAAGGATCGTGGAGAAAGAGGGGGAGGAAGTGAGATCGAGCGACAGACGCGGAGCGGCGAACACCCAAGCCACAGGTGTTACCGCGGCGGCGGAGAGGCCTGTGAGGTCTTCGGCAACGTGGGCAACCGCGAGAACGCGAATGACGATAGTACGAGATTACGACGGGAGATCGAGTAGGGGGCAGTGGAGGGGGGAGGGGGCGACGGCGAGAAGTAAGCAATCATCATAAATCATCGAAGAATCGGTTATCGAGCGAGGCTCGGCGCGCCCGTCCGAGTCGACGATGGAGAACGAGCGTCCAAGGTCGCTATAACAGAGTCCCGAACGAGCGTGAGGCCCATTATTTTCGCGACGAGCGGAAATTCCACGACCATCGATGGTCCTCTCGTGGCACGGAATAAATCGCGAGTCTCCGCCGGTTAAACGTCCACTGAAAAATTATCGTCATTATTTTTTCGCTTTTTTAAATTTCTGACTTCCAGGCTCGCTTCTGACGACGCAGACATCCGGCGAAGTTTCGGACATGCTCGCTTCAGCGTAATTAAGAAGGAATCTAATAAATGGAAGAAAATATTCGACCAAAATATAACATTTTTTCAATAATTATGATTGTATCCGCGGGCCTTATTGGGACCTTATTGGGAGGACGCAAGGTCCAGGGTACCAATAAATAAAAAATATATAAACACCTTTTTTCGACTTGACTCAATATCGACTAAAATTAATAAAACATTTTTTTTTATTGAATTCAATTTTTTTTTTTTAAAGGTATTAATTTTTTTTTTTTTTGCCGACTGACCCTTCGACAGCGTGGAATGTCGAATTTTCCAGGAACTAAACGAATCACCTATAAAGTATTCTCTCGTCCGACACGGTTCAATATATTTTTTTCGTTCCCTATTTTATATATTAAATAAAAATACCCTTTCACGTTAAACATAACTCATCGTCGCGACGATCGATAAGAGATCGCCCAATAAATAAACGTCATGATATTTACACGATAAATAATATTGCGAGGCATAAAAATCGCCAGGCTCTCGACACCTCCCTCGCCCGCGTATCGCTCGTCGCGCTCGGTCGCGAGCCGAAAAAGAACGCGACGACGATTGAGAACCGATGAGAGGAGCGTATCGTGTATACGTTCTCGGTATCCATGTGTAATAGAGACGTGCCTTTGCCGCCGTGGTCGATAAGCGTGGAGTGTAAACCTTCTCGAGCCTTCTCGCTGCGTGCCGTGACCGAGGTAAACACGGTCCTCACCGGCGATGACGACGTCGTGTAAATACGCATGGGTAAACATAAGCGCGGAGGGAGGGGGGAGGCTGGTCGCGAAAGGGGGAAACTCATATGCCACTATTCTCGGAACTATAATATGCCGGATATATATAATATATATAATATATATATATACATATATATATAATATGTGTATATATACATATATACATATATTATATATATTATATATAACGATATCTCTCGGACGCTGAGCATGCGACGGTCCTGCGAACTGTGGAGCGATAACGCGACGGCGCTGACGAGTGGATGACTGTTTACATTGGTAAATGTTTTATTTTCATTCGTTTTTGTAACTGTGCGATAATTTAAACTGCAGGGGTTCGCGTGAGCTTTATACATATTTTTATTAATATCATTTTACCCTTGCATGTGAAAATTTGAGGTCGCGTGGAAAAAAATGTAAAACGATAAATTTCTACGTTATCAGTTCGAGCCCTGAGAACGGGATATAATACTTTTATCGAAAGTTTATTCTAGGAGTCAAATTGGAAATATTAACAGGCAACATTTTTGTCGCGAATGACTTCAGTAAACAAGTAAAGATGAAATATAAAAATTTGATATTAGAATTAATTATTAAAATTGGATACGAGAATTAAATGTTAAAATGAGTAGAAATAAGAGTCGAGTTTGAGTGGCGAAGCGAGTTTTACGGTCCTCCGAGCGAACGAATGCGCGATGGTTTTCTCGTGTGGGACCGATCCTCGTTATCGCAACGAGAGAGGCGACACGAGGGATTCGAACGGTACCTCGACGAGGTCCGTGGCTCGGCGAGGCTGTGCAAACTCGCGGAAATTACCGGCCGAGCTAGCGAGACATTTGCTCGGAATCCCACGATAAAAAATTTAACGGGGGATCGACGAGGCGCACATACATTGTGCTGAATGTGGAGCACATGGTCGGCTTCTGATGTGCCACCGCCGCCCGGCTTCTGCAATACTGTCACATCACTCTGATACATCGACGACACTGACGACGAGGTGCATTGCGAGGAAGAAAAAAAAAATCAACAAAACAAAACGAGGGAGAAAATAAACGGCTGGTAAACGAACGAAGAACGAGACCGGATTTTCCTACGCAGTCGTCGGAGAGCGGGACGGAATAACATCGGTGATGTGCAAAGCTACTATGTAATTTTTTTTTATCCTCGTATCTGTTTTTACTACTACAATGTTGGAATAATTTATCGACCAGCACAGTTTTGCATCGTAGCGAAAAGGTAAATAAACCCTGAATAGCTTTTTCATACAAATAAATTACCGTAAAATGTCGATGTATTTAAAAATTGTAAAAAAAAAATTATTTTCTGGAAATGAATTTTTAAATAAATTGACCCGAAAAATTCTGCTAGTTATATGAATTTAATTGATTCTCATATATTCATTAAAAAAAATGTAACGACGAACCGGAACTTGACCGGAAAAAAGGATAAAACCAGTTTGCGAGAAGAACTCGGTAGGAGGAACAAGGAAATTGTTAACAGCGTTAGTGCGGTCACTACGGATGGCGAGAGAAAAGTAACAAAGTAACTACGAGTTATATAGTTTGCCGGTAAGTGGCGAGTATAAAAAGCGCCGGAGGCACGAACCGTTCAATTATTCAATTACTCAATTAGTTCGAGAAGTAAGTCCGCGATAAGCATAAGGTGAGCTGCTGGACGCGAGTCCGGCGAAAAGGACAAGATGTGACGCGACGTATTAACTAAAAAAAAAAACAAATAAACAAAACTGGATTTTTAAAAAGTCGAATAAAGATTTCTCGAACAAGGAAAAGAAGCAATGTTTTTCTCAATATTGCCTCAACTATCAACTATATATAAGTATCAACTAATGTTGACACGACGATTTTTTCTAATATTCGCTAACAATGTTTATTTGACTTGTGTCAATGATTTATAAAAAAAATAGCCGACTAAAGATTTTTAAAGAGAAATAAAAATTGAACAAAAATTGAACAAAAATGTTGCTTTATTTGAGCAATAATTTTTTCAATATTGACTCAACTAATTGACCCGCCGAATTTTTTAAATATTAAAAGAAAATAGTCGAATACAGATTTATAAAAAAGAAAGAAAAAAGCAATATTTTTCCCAATATTGCCTCAACTAATTGACTCGTCGACTTTTTCGAATTTTCGCTAACAACGTTTATTCGACTTGTGTCAGTGATACATAAAAAAAAAAAAATTAAAAAAAAACCCGTCATATCCCCCGGCATTGCCCTATATAAATTCTGAAAGTGTGGGCGGGCATCGGTGAGCGCTGTTCCAGTTCGTTCACCTTGCACTCCTCGCGGGCACTCGTCGCTCGGGCGTGCATGGTAATATACCGACTATACACGGAGCGTCGGATAGAATTGAAGAGCCGAGAGGTGGAAAACTCGGAAGCGGGCAGGTATACGCGTACCTGTGTAAACCACGTACGTTTACCTGCATCACGTGAAACAGATGGCGATGGCATGAGCGCAATCCGCTCGTTCTCCGATTGCTGGCGAACACATACATATGATACTCTTTGCGGTCCCCGCATGTACGATCGCGCGCGAATTATATAGCGTGTTACATGAGTTTGTTTATTCCCTTGTGGCGCGTTAATCGATCGTACTTGCTCCCGATGCTGATTCCCGTCAAAGCGATGTAATCGATAATTGTTGTGAATTAAAGCCGTACCATTCCGCTATAAATAAATGCGGCAGACACAAAAAAAAAGAAAAATCGCACAACGTGTTACATGAGTTTGCTTATTCCCTTGTGGTGTGAAAACCGGGCTTGTATACTTGGACACTTGTATACTTCTGTGCTTGCATACTTGCATACTTGCATACTTGTATAATAATTTATCGATAATAACTGAGAATTAAAGCCATAACGTTGCGTGATAAATAAATATGGTAAAGACAAAAAAAAAGGTAAGAAAAAAAAAAAAAAATCGCTATTCCACTAGCCGTCGGGGTCGCCAGTTACGGGGGGACATAAATTTCTATGTGTCTCAGTGAAACAAGAGCTCGTAGCTCTTAATCATCCCGTAGAATTATTATTACGAATGGTGGAGGCTGTTGCATTAGCAGCCCAGTTGCGGATGAACCTAATCGATGCTGTATTGGATATAAAGAGTGCGCACGACGAGAGCGCTGACACCCCGGGCATTCCCACAAATATCAGGCCTAACTGTGACTCCGGATAAACAAACTCCTTGACACGTAGCCGGCGGCTCTGCCTCGCGGCTGCAACCGGTCACATACCGGATAGCGAATACAGCTCTCTACGACAGACAAGACGCGCGTCGATCTTCGAGTCCGCGCACCTAATTTAAGTGCAGCGCGGAGATCGCCGCACGTCGTCGGCCACCCTTGGCACGGATCATCCTCGAGAATTGTTGTTACAATAATATTATTATAATAGTAGTTGTAAAATGCATTTATTGACCTTTATTAAAATAATAGTTTTTGTTCGTTTTCTCTTCTTTCTTTTTTTATACATTGCAATGCCTTAGGGTGGGCCAATAGGCCATTGAGCGAAGTCCTTCAGCCTTATTATATAATAATAATAACATTATTACAGATTGGCTGAAGGACTTCGGTCAAAGGCCTATTGGCCCACCCTATGGCATTGTAATGTGTAAAAAAGGAAAAAAAATCAAATTTGCATTGTAAGTGAGGTTAATAAATTTCTTTGATTACTACTATTATTATAAAAAGATCGATAGGTAAATTTGTTTATTTAGCGATCTGAGGCCTTAGGCTCCCTAAGAACACTACGCATTTGAAGCAAGAATAACATGAGTAGAAAATAATAAAGTAACAACAGAAAATATGATAAAACTGGGATATTATATAATATAAATTTTATATTATTATTATTGTTGATGTTGTTGTTGGTGGATGGCTGGTGTGTCGATATAAAAATGGTTCTTTCACGAAGGATAATAATAGCGTCGAAGCATGAGTGACGTCCGCGTCATTGTGCGCGACCCGGATCACGTTGCGATTTGTAAACATGCCTCCGAGCCAGGCTAAGTTGTGTGTGTCCTGTGTGTGTGTGTTTGTCAACAACAAAGTGAGCGGAGAAGAGTTGCGCGACAGTGGCAAAAGCGGGCGCGATGGATGGCGTACACGGTCGTTCAACTCGACCTCCATTTCTGTAAGACCGTCCGATATAGTTGATCGTTCGTCTGTCCTCATTATTTTTTCATTGTGAATTTTTGCGATCGCGAAAACGAAGACGAGATCACGCGGTTGGAAAGCGTGGAATCCATAAATTCATTTTTTATTCTTCACCTCTTTATTATGATTAAAAAAATATGTTTGTTGAAGATTTTTTTTACGTCAATTCTCCCGCTAAAATCTCGATCAATCATTTCATTTAAAAACTTTTTTGTGAAAACGAAAATGAGAATCCGCCGTTCGAAAGCGTGGAAACCACACATTGATTTTTTTTTAAATATGATTAAAAAAAGAATTTTAAAGTCTTTTGACGTGCATTCTCCCGCCTAAAATCCCGATCGATCGTTTTATGGAAAAACTTTTTTGTGTGGGGAAGCGAAAGGAGTTGAAACTTAGAGGAAATGTAATGTGAATCTGGAATGGATGTAGCGGCTTCTCGTTACTCCATTCGCACATATTGTATTTGCCACGGTAAACACCTGACGCAGGTACGCGAAGAACGTCGAGTTTGCATGCCACAACGAATAATCCATCGACGGTGCAGCTCTTGCATAATCCCCCCCGCTGTTCGTCCAACACACGAGCGAACCGTTAGGCCAGTAGCGCGCGATGCGCAGTTGGGAGAATGCTGAGCTTGTATATTTCGCCCGACGAGAAACTGTACTAATGTGCAGTCTGAGCTGTTACCTTTGGGCGATAGTCACGAGATACTCTAACGATGTTGCGACGGTGCAATACCACCCCGACCGGTATAATCAGGTTATCGCGGGATGCGCAGAAATTACAGCCAGGACACACGGATAGGGCATGAAAATCGCGGAAACAAAAATGGAACATTTTTCATTAAAGCAAAAACTTCCTCTTTGAGGAAGAACATTTTTTTTAATTATTTAAATACTTTCAATTTTTCAATCTCTCGATCTCTCGATCTCTCAATCTTTCAATCTTTCAATCTTTCAATCTTTCAATCTTTCAATCTTTCAATCTTTCAATCTTTCAATCTTTCAATCTTTCAATCTTTCAATCTTTCAATCTTTCAATCTTTCGATCTTTCGATCTTTCGATTTTTCAATTTCTCAATTTCTCAATTTTTCAATTTTTCAATTTTTCAATTTTTCAATCTTTCAATCTTTCAATCTTTCAATCTTTCAATTTTTCAATTTTTCATTGTTTACATTTTTTTTAAACTCTGAAGGCTTCGGACTCGTGTCCGGACTGCCTCGAGTAAACGGAAAATGGACTCGATCGAGATTCTCGCCGTTCGCGTAGGAGAAAAAAAACGATAAGAATGTACATTCGAAGTCGGTGTCACGCGATAAACTCAACAACGGACGTAGAACAAAACTATCGGGCCTGTGTCCGACAGTTTCACTTGCCTGCACGGAGAGGAGCCTTACATAAGTGCGACACACTCTCGCTCGGTTTCCCCCCCCGTTCGCCAGCCATTTGTCGTCCATTTCTCACCATCATCCTCCTTTTCCTTGCTCCTCGCAGCCGTCTACGACACGAGCCCCTTAATTAAGAGAAGTGCGTGCGAGTTACAACAATAATCACGCGTCACGTGCAAGAAACCCACAACCCCGTTGTACACCGAGCTAACACTTTTGTCCCACTGCGGTGGATTAGCAGTCTACCGCAAAGGATACCGCGACAATCATTAATGCGAGCCATTAAAGAGCCCTCCCTTCCCGCCCGAAGTTTGTGGGCGTGAGTTTCGTGATCGTCAGCTCCGGTGACCCAAATTTGTTAACGTCTGTCCTGGAAATCACTCGACCTTGAAGTTTTCCCTAAGTAATTATAGCGTTTTAGGCGTTTTAAATTGGATATATAAGATATGTTGGAAGTTTTCCCTGAGTAATTATAGCGTTTTAGGCATTTTTAATTGGATATATAAATGTATAGAAAAAAATCATAACCGAACTGATTACGACTTCTTGATCACTCGACCGAACGATGAAAGATCGAAGAAACAAGTCGCGCAACGACAAGTAACATTTTGATCGGTCGATTGATTAATCGATTATTCATTAGCGATTGCTCAAGACCGTTTACGTACCTTAAAGTTTTCCCTAAGTAATTATAGCGTTTGGGGTATCGCATTTCAAATTTGATATATAAATGTACAGAAAAAAATAATAACCGAACCGATTGTGATTTCTTTGTCAGTCAATTGAACGAGGGAAGATCGAAGAAAAAAGTCGCGAGTCCATAAATTGCGTGCGCAACGACCAAGTGACATTTTGATCAATCGATTGATTAATCGATTATTCATTAGCGATTGTGTCGGCCGAAGGTGACGTCACTCGTCACCGAGGATCTTTTAGAACGAGTTATCGCTTCGATGCCTTTCAAAAAATTAAAGCTTCACCGCTGGACGAGAAATCCCAGAAGGGTTAATTCGACATGCCGTGCGCTCATTTCGAAGCGAAACAGTTTAATTGTTAATTGTTAAAATACCGATTAAATGACCATGAATCAATGTAATTCCCTCCCGGTGGAATTCCATCTTGATGCACGCGCATGCGTGCAAGCACCGAGGCGCGATACCTTATCGTGCGCCATAATCCGGAAGAGCGATCGTACGATTGCACGCTGCAGACATGCGTACGTAGATCCATTGCCTATTACATTCTTGTGTGAAGCCACTGTAAAAGTGTATTAATTTTTCATCACAATTGTAAATCAAATTTTATGTAGTTGTATTGCATACAAACTTCCAAACCGGTACATTAAATCTACAATTTTTTTTTTAAGTTTTCGAAAATGTACGAGGCTATTTTATCACCGACTTATTCGTTTGTCATCAGTTTGCATATCGCGTCCCATATCGGGCAAAATTTTTATTACAAAATTCATTTTTAAATAAGTTTAATTTTCGAATATGAATTAAATTTTTTGACAGAAATTAAATTATTTTTATTTAGAACGACCAGGCACGACGAATTAGGATCCTTTTTCGGCGGTCACGTGAGCGAGTGCAAGCAAGGAGGTTTCCGGCGATTCGCGTCGGAGTCGCCGTTCCACTTGCCGCCCGGCCGACCCGATGTCCGCGGAAGCCGAGCGTAAAGGCGGTCCTCATGAGTGAGCGAAACTCAGCGTGCATCGTCAAGGGCCACGGTGCGGCATTCTGCATAACGCACGAAACACCCTCCGTCTTTCTTAAAGGTTGGGAGTGCGAGACGCAGGTGCGCGGACGACGCCGGGCGTCGGGACAACAATGGCGTCATCAGGGCGAGCTTGTCGCGAGGGAAGCTCGTCGTCTTCTGCCCGGCTTCTCTCTATAAACGCGTGTCCACGCTCCGCTCGTCCAATCGCAATCAACGAGTCACGTTCTATAAATACGACCGATGACTCCCGTGAGGATGTCGGCCCGGAGATAACAGCCGAAGCGGAGAAGACGAAGCGTACCCGAGGCGAACCGGGGAAGCCCCGAGCTTCGGAACAAATCGGGCTTAAGGGAGAGAAAAGAAAATAAGTTGAAAGAGGCTTTTGAATTCGTGTCCCAGCTCGGAAGAATCCAGCCGCTGCTGGCGCTGGCCAATTATTCTAGCGTCGAGTACGGAACGCAGCACGCGACCGGAAGTGCCGCGGCTGCGTTTCGCGCGCGAGCCGCAGCGACGACGGGAACTTCCGGGACGCACTTTGTGAAAAATTTATGAAAATCTGCTATGCGTTTGTGCCGCGCGTATTCTATATAGTACATTGATAAAAAAAGTACTGTTGAAACGACTAAGATTCGGGCAGGGACGTTCAAATAAATATTTTGTTGGTCGAACAAAATATTTTGATGACTTAAAAATGTTTTGGTGAAATCAACAAAAAAATTGTTGAACTAACCAATTTTTTAGGTGTACCAACAAAATATTTAGTTGAACGTTCCTGCCCGAATCTTGGTTGATTCAACCGTATTTTTTATCAGTGTAAGGGCTGTTTGTAGTCCCGGGATGGAAATGTCGGAGACGTAACGAACTGGACATATTAAGACTGCGGATCAAGAAAATCGCGAGGTCTCGGCAAATGTAGAAAGAAAAAGAAAAAGGGTGGGTTTAACTGTGGTCTGTCGCACCGAACGCTCGCGACATAGTCGCAGGCCGGCAATTCCGTGGCTGGAATATTTGTCTCGTTTCGAAAGCGCGGAATGCGAGAAAAGGATTTAGCGCCGAGATGTAAAGCGCTTCGTCCGCGTCCGCCGACAAATCACTCGCGGAATGTGTTTCTTTGATGCTCAATTTATTAACGATCATTCGCGACGAGAGCTTGGCAGGCGCTCGGGTGATTATCGTTGATACTGGTTTGAGAAGAGCCGGAGGACTGATGAGCAAAAGTACGGTAAATCGTATCGTCCGGAGTGAGACTTTGATCTGTCAACTCCCGCGCGAGTTAGAAAGTCGTCTTGATTTTCTTTTGCATTAACCGCTTTGTTGTCAGATCATCCTACCAGAACATCCTGTCAGGACATCCCGCCAGAACATCCCGTCAGAACATCCTGCCAGAACATCCTCTCGGAACATCCTCTCAGAACATCCCGTCAGAACATCCTGCCAGAACATCCTCTCGGAACATCCTCTCAGAACATCCTCTCAGAACATCCTCTCAGAACATCCTCTCAGAACATCCTGTCAGAATATCCTGTCAGAATATCCTGTCAGAATATTCTGTCAGAATATCCTGTCAGAATATCCTGTCAGAATATCCTCTCAGAACATCCTGTCAGAATATCCTGTCAGAATATCCTGTCAGAACATCCAGTCAGAACATCCTGTCAGAACTTCCTGTCAGAACATCCTGTCAGAACATCCTGTCAGAACATCCTGTCAGAACTTCCTGTCAGAACATCCTGGCAGAACATCCTGTCAGAACATCCTGTCAGAATATCCTGTCAGAACATCCTGTCAGAACATCCTGTCAGAACATCCTGTCAGAACATCCTGTCAGAACATCCTGTCACAACATCCTGTCAGAAAATCCTGTCAGAATATCCTGTCAGAATATCCTGTCAGAATATCCTGTCAGAATATCCTGTCAGAATATCCTGTCAGAATATCCTGTCAGAATATCCTGTCAGAATATCCTGTCAGAATATCCTGTCAGAATATCCTGTCAGAATATCCTGTCAGAATATCCTGTCAGAATATCCTGTCAGAATATCCTGTCAGAATATCCTGTCAGAATATCCTGTCAGAATATCCTGTCAGAATATCCTGTCAGAATATCCTGTCAGAATATCCTGTCAGAATATCCTGTCAGAATATCCTGTCAGAATATCCTGTCAGAATATCCTGTCAGAATATCCTGTCAGAATATCCTGTCAGAATATCCTGTCAGAATATCCTGTCAGAATATCCTGTCAGAATATCCTGTCAGAATATCCTGTCAGAATATCCTGTCAGAACTGGAGGCTTGCTAAATGTCTGCCATCATCCTGGAAGCGTATTTCCCGTTCGGAGGGAGGAAAATAGAGCGAATGCAACAAGTAGCGAAGAATCGTCGACGAGCCGCGTTATCCGCGATTCGGGCTGTTGGGCTATCCAGCCGAGCGCGAGCTGATGTCGATGGCGGTGCTTTTTCCTGCGTTACTTTGGTCCACGATAGCCCGTTCAGAACGTCGTTCCTTCGCCGTTCGGCGACGGCCAATTTATTATCGAATTTACGACCGCGCCAACGAAACGGCCGGTGTAACTCGGCGCATGGCCGCGCCGCTACGAAAACCGTCTCATCGCGGAGACGCGTCAGGTATTACGGTGCGCGATCGCTCGCGAATCTCCCCGAGCGGCGAGGCGACACGCGCGAGAAGATTTACGCGAAGGCACCCAAAGCGCATTACCGACGTACCCGGGACGACGATGTTTTCCATCGAGGCACGCCGCCGCTTCGGAACGGCCGGGCTCGCTCAAACAATGCCATTCACCGGAGTTATTTGTCGTCTTTGTAGCACAAGGAACGCACGTAGAGGAGACGAGAAACGCGAACGAGACTGACTTTACGATCCACCCACCGCTCGGTCTTCTTCTACGCCCCGTCTAACGCGCTTCGCGAATATTCCTAGACACACGTATTTAGCTGGGTACTGAAAGATCGTTTTCCAACTGACGGACCAATAAACTAGATTGTGCTCAGCAAAAAAAAAATCTTTAGAGAAAAATAATTGTTAGCAAAAAAAATTGTTAGAAATAAGAAATTATTAAACAAAAGAAATTATGAGGAAATAAAATTGTGAGAAAAGACAGATTATTAGCAAACAAAAAATGTATGAAATAAGAAGAGTCTCGCCGTTCGCCACGGAACTCCCGCTCTTTTCTTTAGCGTTCCCTACACTGGGGTTACTCGGGTCGATGAGAGGTTACTCGGGTCGATGAGAGCCACTGGCTCTCTCGCCGGTGAACACAAATTTTTCTGCGACTTCCGTCGTCGCGTCGCGCACCGTCCCCGTCGGCCCCGTGCTCAGACAGTCGCCCGATTACAATCGACCTTCTGCAGCTCGCCGGGGCGGAGGGAACGAGACCCAGACGCGATGGTATGCAAAGTTACCGGAGAGTAACTACTGGACGAACTCGTGTACTGTAACTTAGAGCGGATACGTATGTATGTAATCGAGCCTAAAACAAAGTTTGCCCACAACCAATTCACTCGTCGAATATTGACGACCAATAATGCCCGTATTTACCATCACCCACTTATAATCCTTAGAAATATAAAAGCGTTAATAATCCTCAAAAAAAAGATTATAGAATTTTGAAAAATGGACTCCTTCAAAAAAAAAAAAAAAAATTGAAAAATGTACAATCCTTAAATAAATTGAATTAAAAAAACGATTGGTATTTCACCCAGCATTGGCCTATATATGCCGCATGGGCTATACCGTACGATGGTATGCAAAGTTACCGGAGAGTAACTACTGGACGAACTCGTGTACTGTAACTTAGAGCGGATACGTATAAATCGAGCCTAAAACAAAGTTAGCCCACGACCAATTCACTCGTCGAATATTGACGAATAATAATGCCCATTTTTACCATCACCCATTTATAATCATTAGAAATATAAAAGCATTAATAATCCTCAAAAAAAGATAACAGAATTTTGAAAAATGTACTCCTTAAAAAAAAAAAAAAAAAATTTGAAAAATGTACAATCCTTAAATAAATTCAATTAAAAAAAAAACGATTGGTATTTCACCCAGCATTGGCCTATATATGCGGCATGGGCTATACCGTACAGTGGATAGGTATAAATCGGCCCGCGCCATGTATAGCAGTGCCGTATTGCGAGAGCCCGATAAAAAGTGCGACCGGGGAGACACGAGTCCAGAACGGCAGAAGGACAGGCAGACGGGAACAGGAGCAGCGAGGCTGGAGGTAAGACGCGAAGGTGAGACCTTTATTGGTCGTGGTCACTCGGTGCCATAGGAGGGCGAACGAGCGTTCGGGAGAGAAAGAGCGAAAGAGTGGGGAAAGAGGATCATCGGGCCGCGTTTGAGGGGCCCCTCGCTGCAGGGGCGAGTGAAACGAACAAAGGGACTCGGCATCGTCGGTCCCAGGTAGGCGAAAGAGAAGCGCGCGGCGCGGGCATGGAAGGGACCGAGCGAGAGGCCGGCGGAAAGCGCGCGGCTGCGCGCGAGGAGAGACGCAGAAGGTAGAGGGTCGTGTCAAGGGACGAGTCCGAGGGGGGAGGGGGTAGCCGGAGAAAGACGAGGAAAGAACGACGACCCAGATGCGAGGCGCGCAACGCCTCGGATCCCTCGTCGAAAAATGTTCGGGCGAAGAGAAAAAAAAATTCTTACCGCCAAAAATGGCCAACGCCGATTCTCGGGCCGAACGAATTCGAAATAGAAAATAAAAAATATTTCAGTCATGATGATACATCTAAAATGATTTGTTTTCCCAATAGCAACATTTTTGTTTCGCGGATTTCCGTGCATCGTTAAAAAAAATCGTGAAACTTATCTTCTTTATGTTTTTTATGTGCAAAGTAATTCAATGTAATCCACTAGTCTCGCAAGCGATATGGAAATGTACGGCAACATTTATTCTAAGTTAGGCCGCCGACTGAAAATTCGAGTCGTATATTCGTCGAAAAAAATTGCCAACGCCGATACTCTAAAATAATTTCACATTTACAATACTTTTTCTCCCAATGGAAATATATTTTTACTCCGATCTCATCGGTCGTAAAAATAAAAAATCTTAAAAATTAACATTTTTTTTATTCCTTATCAAAATTTGAGTTTGCGGCTTCCGAATTTTTACCATTAGCGAATCCCCACCCCTCATCAAGTCAGCGAACGAGCCTCACGGGTGTCCCACGATGCATTGTGGGACTCGAGTCCGAACTCGTCCCTCGGGCAAAAATCCATGGGAGTGAGAAAGAAGCGTAAGAGGAAGAGCGCAGCCCGTACAAAGCTGAGACATCGCAGCGGTAGTACTACGCTGCGGGCGTGGGCCCAGCGCGCGGCCTGCGCGGAACCCGAGACGCGGGAGGACAAGGGAGGACAAGCGAAAACGCAAGTGCGAGTGGAAGTGGAGAGGGGGAGACGAAACGATAGTTCAGCGAGGAGGAGAGAGGAGGACGGAGGGAGACGCGAAAGATGCCTAGAGCACGTGATGTCTGGGTTCCCGTCGTCCTTGTCCGACCGTGGTGCCCCACGCGTTTTCTCGGGCGTCGTCGCCGCCAGAGCCCGGCAGCGGCGGCGGGTAAACGCCGCTTCCCCCTCCCTCCGCCGAACGTTTCGTTTCTCGTTTGCTCCCCTCGGCGTTCCCTCTCCCCCCCCCCCCCCACCCCTCTGGCCCGTCCGTTCTTTCTTGTTCTTCGGCTCGGGCGTCGTGCGCGAACGCAACCCATCGCCCTCGAGGAACCGACCAACCGCCAAAGCTGCCCCGACTCCGGGCGAAGACAGCCGAGGGTATGCGCGAAGGGAACGCGGAGAGAAAGCGAGCGGCGCGTACACTCCTCGTGCGCCCACAGAGGCAGCAGTGGGGGAAGGGATTCGGTCTTCGCCTGGCAAGTTAGGCCTGGGTTCGATTCCCGCCCGATGGACACATTTTCTACGCGTTTTTATGCGCTTGAAATTTTTGTGGACTTCGACGGATCGGTGATCGCCTCAAGCCCTTCGAACTTGTCATGCGTTTTCACGGAACATTTCTATTTTGCTTCTTCATAAAGAAAGCTCTGTTTTTATGTTTTTTAAATATTTTTTAAATTATAATATTATTAAGTTTTATTGATAATTATTTAAAGTATATTTAAGTATATTATCATTTTTGTCGAAATATTGTAAGATACTTTAAACGATTTAAGTTAACTTGATCGGAATGTCCCGAGACAAATTTTGTGCGTTTTGGAGAATTAAAGTCGAATGCAGGGGGAAATTGAAGAAAATAATACGTATCGAAAAGAAAAAATTATATTAATCTGTAAAGAACTGCTGTGAGGACCAGGAAATTGAAATAGTCTGCTAGGAGTCAAGTATAGAGAATGTGCACGCGCGTGAACCGAGCCCCCCGGAGATGGGATCGGTAGACGGCAAGAGACCGGTTTATTTTTAATACTCCTCTGTCTCTGCGTTTCGCGAGTGCGGAGGCAGATGAAAATGGGTCGAGGCGTCTGGGAAGCGAATGTGCGCCCCGGCGTGCGTACTATACGTCGAGCCTGTGCGTAAGCGCTGTAAGTTCGTTCTCGTCACAGATCGCCGGTTCCTCGCCCTCGGCCAAGTTCCAATACACTTTTCGGGCGACCAATAATTCGAGGCGAAATTCGCGACGAATAAAAATAAATCAAAATAAACAATCCTAAATCAAAATAAATAACAAAAATCATAATAAATCAAACCTGGACCGAAGAACTCCAGATCTATCGTCCATTAGAAACACGTTCTGAGGCTCAGTTCTGAGCTCTTCATTTCACCATTTAATTTCACCTTCACTTCACCGTAAATATTGCAAAAAAAAAAAAAAAAAAACCCGTACTACTGCACGCGTTTATTGGGTTCATGTGACTACTCATGCGTTTCGCATCTCCACAGTATTATAAGGAAAAAAAAATATCCTCCTCGAACTTTTCGAATTGCGTAACGCGACTATAAAAAAAATCTTCAAAAAAATGTAGAGGTGAGATGAGCTAATGGAGAGTAAATATCTCGGCGGGACATCGATTTAAAAAAAATGTTTAGTAGGCCATGGCTTCGCGAAATTCATCATATGCCAATGGCCTTCGCTCCCGCCGGTCGCAGGGGGAAGGGGGGGGAGGAGCGCGAAGAGAACGAGGGCCGGTCACGTTCTTTCTCTCGGTCGAGCGAAGTTTCGTGCGAGAGAAGAGGAGAGGATAAACGAAGAGACGAAGAGAGAAAATAGAGGAACGCGAGATCGCGACAGAGAGATGGGGCGGTGGGGGGAGGAGGGGGAAGGGCCGGCGAAGAAAGGACAAGGGGGGGGGGGGGACCGAGAGAAATGCGTGGGAACCGAACCATGTGGCTCGAAAACCGGTCCGCGAAATATTGAGTTACGAGAGAGTCTCCTGTATATAGTAAGCTATTCCGCACGGCTCCGTGCAACCAAGATTTATGTAAACGAGCGCTCGGTCCTCCGTGCCGTTATTGTCGCCCGAGAAAATTCGCTCGATGCACTTTTTGCGAGAGACGATTTATTCGCCGATTAATGCAAAAAAAAAAAAAAAACTACAGAGTTTCGTTTTCTTTTCTACCACACACGAAAGACTAATGTATCGAATGGAATATTCACGAGTAGGGAAAAATAAATAAAAAATGAAAGTCTCGCTTTTTTTCTGCTGCATACAAAACGCCACGGTATCGAATGGGATTTTAACGAGTTGGAAAAAATAAATAAATAAAATTAGAAAAAAAAACTCTTCCCAAACCGGGACGAATTATTGTCGTTTTCTCTTCGTCTATTGTCGCAAACGGCTCGAGCGGACGTGAAAAGCGTGCTGTTTTATTAACGAGGTGTCGACAACGGCGCGGTATCCCGGCTTCTTTCGGACATTTAACACGCGCACACGCACGGACAGAGAGCACACGTAAACACCATGGTGTGAAATCACGTGTGCCTAGAAGTTGTATCGATCGGGCTTGAACGGCGATGAACGACGAGAAGAGAGTAAAAATTACAGGGTAGTTAACGAGCTCGTGCTGCGTTACTGCCAGTTCCTCGAACGCTTCGCACCCAGCACCACTGTAATTTGTACTACGTAGCTCGCTGAGAGTTCGCTTTCATAGAAGGCGCGCGCGGAGGACCGACGGTGTGTATTACTGTGCCTACGATTATAGTTTACCGAATTATGTTAACTCATCTTAAGAGCCACAAAAAATATAGCAAAGCATTTCACGACAAATTACGATGAAAACAATAACAACAATAAAAATAAACACAACCGACTCTCTTTGAATGAGTGAGGCTCATCGCGGGAAGAGTTTCTTCACCTACTATTCTATGGCGAATTAATTAATTATTTATTAAATTATCATTATCTTCGGTCGTCGTTAGCATGAGCGGTTTTTTTTTTACTTATTTATCTTTCGTCGGAACGTTACTGGAAATGTCGAGCAATCGTGACTATATGGGTCAAATGAGGGTATTATCGTACACGAGAGGACACGCGCGTCCGCCAACGGTTTCGCGGGTCCTAGTATGGATATAGCAGCAGCGCGGTGGTCGACCGCCTGTGATGATGACCGCCGGGACGGAGGCGGGGAGGAGTTCGGGGGGGGGGGGGGGGGGGGGGAGGGCTTAAGTACCTCTTTTTCTTTCTCTACCAATCTCGCTTTCCATCTCTTTCACGCTGTCATTTTGCACACGACATCACCACGCTCTCTTCGACACACATATCCTCCTCGTGTACCTCGGGACATTTACGATTTCCTGTGGCGCGGCGATCGCGGCGATGGCGCGCGGACGGCAGCGCGTGTTGCGAATTCGACCGACGTGCTGTGAATTACGAAAGGCACGCACGCGATGGTAACATATCGTCAACCTGCCCGGACGGCCGTCGAACATTATAGTCTCTCAAATGTACATAATATAGTTCTTTCATTTCGACTCTCTACACACAGTTTTGTGTGTGGTTTAAAAAAAAAAATCTTCCTACTCGTGGAAAGCTGTTTTCGTTAAAAAAAAATCGATATTTTAGTGCAAGGATACTTGAAATTGTGTGAAAGGTCGGGAAACGTGATGTTTAGGTGCCGTCCGGTGTGCGCATGCGCGTGCGGACGCGCGCATGCAGCGCGCATGCGCGCGTGTGCGTGGTGCGTTTGATGCAGGGTCTTTAAAATCGATGTAACTCGCGAACGGTTCGAGCCGGCTAGTTGAATCTTGGTAATCAGATAGAATTACCACTTCCCTTTGCCTTGTATAATTTTCATGAATATTGATTTCCTACTCGAGATTTTTATAGGATTTTTTATTCGTGAAGTTTTTTGTATTGTGAATAGTTTGACTCCTGCTCGGCGTTGTTAGTACTATTAGTCACACAATTAATGGGAACCAGCGGCGAATATGTGCGTCACGAATTACGATGATGACTGTTCCAAAGCAAATAGACGAAAGGTTTTTTTTTTTGCGCCGGTTCGATCGCATACATACGTAGATTTTTTTTACGCGCATTGTGTGTAGTTGCGATTGATTCTCGGCCTTTAAAATCGCTACAGCTCACGAACGACTCGAGTCAGCTACTTGAAATTTGGCAAACAAATAGAGTTGCCACTTCTGTTGGTTTGGTGAAATTTTCATGAAATCTCACATGTTCTACTTGAAATTGTACGGGATTTAAAATTCTTCAGCAGTGCTATGCATTATAAATAGTTTGACTCTTGATATTGCCGACCAACATGCTCGACGTTTTTATTACTGTCAGTCAGACGATCGATGGGGACCAGCGACGAAGATGTGTGTCACGAATTACGATGATTACCGTTCCAAAGCAAATAATCGAACGATGTTTTTTTTTTTTTTTTTTGCGACGGTTCGATCGCATACGTACTTGAAACTTTGTTTACACGTATTCGGTCTCACCGTTTCGACACACAAGCGATGAATCCATGTATGTTACGAAAATGATCTACGTGTACGAATGACGCATGACAATCCAGCACGAAAATTTTTGTTCCATTTGTCTCTCGATCGTTCGAATCACGGACTGTGACCATGCGTACTTCGAGACGTTGTATATCGCGCATGGTACAACAGCGCAACAGTATTATCGTACGTAAACGAGACGAAAGAAAAAAATGCAAGCACAGATAAGCGGAAGGGAAGAAGGCGTTACGTGTGCAGATTAAAAATTAAAAAAACAAAAAAAAAATCCAATCACTATCTCTGAATACTCGGAGGCCATCTATTATTAAATCTCTCACTGCAACATTGTCGACTCGGCGGATAGTACTTCCCTCCGGCGAGGCAACATTCTGCCGTATCTCTATTATCATATTTTTGCAATCGCAGGAAACGAAGTACAACCTCGCGTTTTTATATCACGAATATCCGGGGACTGTGCGTGACCGGGATCTTCACATTGTATGCCGTGCATACACACACGCATGCGCAGTATGCATCGGAGGAAGAACCCGCGCGCCGTACGATATACGATAATATTTAATTGCGAGCGAAGTCGTACTTCGGAGCATCGGCTCGAGGGTGCAGCGTAAGAAGAGCCAATTGTACGCATGTCACCTCTCTCTTAGCCAATTAAAAAAATCTACACTGTATGAAAGAAAAAAAAACTTTGATTGCTGAAAACTATTCAATTTGAAAATTTTTCATATTTCATAATCAGCTTGATAATCATCGTAATAATCGTATGATTACCGTGAATTGAAAAACAATGATTGTTGAAAATTATTGAATTTAAACAATTTTCACATTTCACCTGGTTCGGATTGAAAAAAAAAATTTCGGGAATTTAATGGTAGTGGGTAATTCTCAAGCCCGGCATACGCGTGCATGATAAGAGAATTTTTTTTTTTTCATGTTGTCCGTCTCGACTTACCTTGGAGAGTTTTTCGCCCTCGTGATGTGGCAGCAGTGTCCTGAGCGACTGAAAGCCCGCATTGATGCTCTGCATCCGACGCCGCTCGTTGCTGTTGGCGATCTCTCGCCGCATCCTCTTCTCCTGCTCCATGTGACTGCGCGGCGTTACTCTGCCGACGCTACCGTTGTGGTTGCCACTTAGCGTCGCGTTTCGTCTGACCAACCGGCAACTGGCGACCGTTCCTTCGCTGTCGCCGTTCACCACGTGGACGATCCCGTGTTTCGTTTCACCCCGCAGCGTTCCACTGCTGCTGCCACCGCTGCTGTTGTTGTCGACCACCAGTTCCGAAACCAACAGCTCTTTGCCGTCGGGACCCTCCGCGAGCACTATACTACCGGCCACCGAATTCTCGTCGAGCGTCTCACCGCCACTGCAAAAATACGACCGAAAAAACAGGATTAAAAAAATGTGTCCAATTTTAATTTTATCATTTTTTATTTACATGGCGTCCGGTAAAAAGCCTGCACAACATTTAAGGACATTCAAGGACAACTAACGGAGCCCCTTGATCACGAATGCGACGTTCATTTTGCTCCAAACCCAATATTTTAGATCTTAATCTAAAAAAATGCGATTTCACATTAGAGTTCGCATTAAACTGTTTTCAGTGCATAAAATCGAAGATACGGGACGGCGGAAAAAAAAAAGTTAAATATAGCTTCGAAACAAAAAAAAATCGGATGAACACCGATTTTTCCATGTTTGAGCTACTAAAAGAAAAGAAGGAAAAAAAAATTAAAATTACTTCCGTTGCCCGAAACGTACGTCGGACAGAGCGCACGCGCGCCCGGACTAACGGATATTTGATTTGTGGACGGATAAGCGAAGCAACCATCGTCGGCATGGAATCGGGCAACCCCGTTCTTTATCCCCGGTGAACTTGAAAGAGACCGTGTCGTGTCTCGTGCACGTTCCGAGAGCCGAGAGCTTTTAAGGGAATTACCAGTCGAGCGTGTAGACACCAAGACCGAAGGAACAACCCGGGAGGGGCGGGGGGAGGGGGGGGGGGGGGAGCCGAGGAGAAAGAACGGGAGGGACCGGTCAATCGTTTCGCGACTCTCGTATTCGCAACGCTAGCTGATCGGGGCTAGCACCTTATCGAAACATCTCCGAAGTTCGATCCGACCGGATTCTCCTTCCGTCGACCACTCCTTCCTATTATTTCCTTACAAGACGACCCCGACGGGGGAGATAACTCCGCTGATCTCCGATCGAAAAATCACTTTTCTCAGGGTATGTCCTTCCTATCGCGGAATCTCGAAGAATCCTGGGGACAAATGGATATTGGCAACAATTGATTTTATTCGAAAGGAAGGGCAACACGGAAATACCGAAAGATTGTACTGTTTCTTAATTTTCGTTACGATGATTATTGTGATGCTAATGTGATGATTATCGTGATGATTATCGTGAAAATTATTGTGACGATTATTGTGACGATTATTGTGATGATTATTGTGACGATTGTTGTGATGATTATTGTGACGATTATTGTGACGATTAATGTGACGATTAATGTGACGATTAATGTGATGATTATTGTTATGATTATTATGATGATTATTATGATTATTTTGATGATTTTTATAATGATTATTGCGATTATTATTATGATTATTGCAGTTTCGGTAAAAAAAAACAAGATCATGTATATAGAGCTAATTTCAATTTTTTTTTTATTTTTTATTTTATTTCAATGTTTTATTTAAGGCAGAAACATGAGTGTGCAATGTATAACGCGAATCGAATATATATGCTTGCGGTGTATGAGAGTGCTCGTGCTTGGCTGTTCGCGGTGACAGGAAACGACGGAATTCCAGTAGCAACCGGAGAGGATACGTGCAATAAAACGGGTGCCGGTTCTCTCGCGCTCGCGCACCCGTCGCCAGTGAGTACGGCATGGGCAAAGCTCTCCTGTGCAATACCGCTGTTGCCACTGCTACGTACGCGAGCAGTCTCACCTCCGCCTTCTCAACCGATCGTATATAGCGCGAGTATAATCAAGAGCGCAGAGCCGGCGACCGGCTGCTCGAGTGTAGTCGGATTTCGCTTGCGCAACACGGACCACGCTTCGAGTCTGCCTTCGAGTCTATCGTGGGAAGTCGCGGGACTCCGGCTACTACGTACCTTGTAAAAGATTTGTTTCGTTTTTTTTTTTTACCGAGTCCAGACGTGCATATGTTTTGTACTCATACGAGTACAAAATATAGAGTGAGACGGGTAATTAAATGGATGGGTTGAAAAAAGTATAGCAGGGATAATTACGGTGTACTTGATAATCCAATCATTCACCATATACTCAGAGACCTTTGAGAATTTCAGACAGCAAAAAGTTGGTTACTTGTTTGAGTATAAGGAAGAAGAAAAAAGAAAAATCGAACCTGCATAACGGTCTTACGATAATAGAAAAAGAAATCTCCAGTTTCGAATGTATAGAAATAATCGGACACCTCTCATAATGTATAATTAAAAAAAAAAACCACACCGTCGCAAAATTTACAAAAATTAATAATCACCCAAAAATAATCCCGCTTCAATTATATTGCTGTACGACATAAAAAAAACACCCAAAACAAAATGTATTTCACCGACCTTTCAGAAATAAATCTTTGCTTGCATTAATAGTAATTATTATTTGCTCGTATTAAATTAAATATTTGCTCGGATCAAATAAATATTAGCTCGAATCAACTAAATGTTAGTTTGAATCAGATAAACATTAGTTTGAATCAAATAAACATTAGTTTGAATCAAATAAACATTTGTTTGCATTAAATTAAACATTTGTTCGCATTGAATTAAACACTTGTTTGTATCGAAGAAATATTCGTTTGCGGCGCACCGGCCAAGAAAATAATGTTTCCGTGTCGATCGGTCGACGAAAAAAACCTCGTGTATGAACCAATTCGTGGTAATCTTTGCACGCATGAAAATTGTGACTCGGCTGTACAATAAACACGGCCCGTGTAATTGCAAGCGTGCTGTAATAAAGAGTGAGATACCGGAGCGGGGCACGTCCGATTCATAAGCGGCGATAGCGAGCAATGCGCGTTCCCATTCATGAAAAGCGCTATCGGAGTGGAGCGGCGGGAAGGTGTTAGGTACACGTACGCGCGCTGCACCGCGTTCGAGAACACGAAACGTATCCGGCCGAGCCTGCTCGGCGGAGCCGATGCGCGATCGCGTGCATTACGCAAAATTACCCTCCGTATTATGTATTACGGAAGGAGGCGGAGGGAGGAGAGGGCTAAACGCGCGTCGAGAAATTACGAGAGCGACGTGACGCCGTGGGTTCTGCGCAGGCGTGCGAACGCGCGTACGGAAACACGCGTTGCAATGCGAGCGAGCCCGGCTCGTCGTAGAGAAATTCTCGGGACCCTAAGAGTCGCGTCTCGGGCCGGGTCGATCGTAGTCACGTTCGAGCCGCACTAGGTTTATTATTCAAGCGTAGCTATTTAATTTAAAAAAAATGTAATAAAACACGCCCGATTCAAGGCAGATACCGGAAGTGATCTTTATAACGAAATAAATTCGGAACCCTTCGGACTTTACTTACGAAATTTTTTTGACATACTTATCGATACTTTAAAAACGTGTATCAATTTCTGTGAAATTTTTCGAAAAAAATTTGTCACGTGGCTTCCACCGCAACATAACGTGTACTTTTCTCACGGCCTAGCGGACAATTTATTTACGCGCGGATAAAAATATTGAACACCCTAATTTTTAGCAATTTGCCGAGAATAAAAAAAAATCTTTGACAAGATGAGTTCAGGTCGTTGGAAACAGAATTTGTTAGAAAAGACCGGCATATTTATTATCCCTCGCCGCCGTCGCTGTGTCGCTGATTTCTCGAACAATGAAGCGACTCGATACCTCGTCCGCTTATCGCGTTTCGATTTCCTACATTCCTTCGCCTCGTTCTTCGCGGTTTCTCAGTTTCTCGTAATTCGAACAATGTCCCGTCTCCGGCCGAGCGGGTATCGATGGAACGGCGGTAAAAGAATAACGGAACGATAGGCCACGTAGCCACGGTTTCGATTGTGTAATTCCGGTTCGTGTCAACCTCGTAAATCCCCGCCGTCCTCTCTCGCTCACCCTCGATCACAATAAGCCGCGACACGTGACTCTCTCGCTCTCTCGTATTTACGCTCTCCGCCGCTGACGCTGCCGAGCGAGCCCCATTGTTCGAGAATAGAGCGTGCAAGCGTCTCTCCCCGTGTGTGTGCGCATGCGCAGAGACTTGTTTACATAACGTAATGTAGAGCGTCGCGAGTCTCATGAATTCTCTTTCTCGTTTTCTTCGAATCGACGAGGTGTTGCCACGTATTTTTTTTCCCGAAGCCATTTTTCGATCGGATGTGACGCCATGCCGGAAATACGTAACTTCCGGTTCGAAAATCCAATTTTTCGACCGGAAGTCAAGTCACACCGGAAATACGTCACTTCTGGTCGAAAAGTGAGATTCTCAAACCGGAAGTGAGGTATTTCCGGTGTGACGTTACTTCCGGTCAAAAAATGAGGTTTTCGAAACAGGAAGCGACATATTTTTCCGGTCTGACGTTGCTTCCGGTCGAACAACGAAAATTTCACACCCGAAGTGACGTATTTCCGGTACGTCGTATTCGGTTTAAAAAAAATTAGATTATCAAACCGGAAGTGACATATTTCCGGTCGGAAAATCTCATATATTTTATAAATTGTATTGTGACGAAAAGTTTTGTAAAAATTTTGATGCGAGAATTTAAAAAATAAGAATGAATACCGATAAAGTGTTTGAAAAATATTGCCTCAGCCTTGCAAAGACGGAAGGTTAAGCCGCAGAGTCTGGAACAGTGTTCGAACGGGGAACAATCGTGACTGCGAGCTCGGAGCGAGTCCCTCTCGATCCCAGCCAGCTCGGAGCTGCGTTCGAACGTTTAATCGGACTATCGAGGCGACACAACGAGAGCAGCGCCGGCCAGTCGACTCGTGAGAGTCGTTATTTCCTTATCGGCATTAAAGATTCGTCGTAACGAAGCGGTCTCGAACACTCGGGCGCGCGAGTGGAAAGCGAAAGCGAAGGCCGAAGAGCCAGCAGCAGCGGCAGCATTCGAATAATATAAATTCTTATTTCGTAGACTTTGCAGTACCGTCCGCAAAGTTACCGACACGACGAAAATAATCTTTCATTTTTATTTTTTCAATGATCGAGAAAAGAAAATTTATCTATTTTTTTCAACGAAACAAATTTCTATCATTTTTTTTTGCATCATAAAAGAATTGAAATGATGGGCGATAGAAAAAGTTCATTCAAAAAAGTGGGTCACCGTGGAATTTCTAAATCCAAATTTATACGTGAACTATATCCGTCCGTTCGGAACGTCGTACGTCGTCGATGAATGAAAACAGTGAGAAGAATTCGGGGCTTTTATTTTTCGAGCGAGAAGTATTTTCGGTGAAACACGAGAAAAGAAACAGACGAATTAGTGTGTGTAAACGTGTGTGTGGGTAGTTCGAAGCACGGGCGTTGGAAATTCTCCGAGCAGCTGGGCGTGTTACGGATTAACCGAAACTCGTAGAGAAGCTAACGGTCGTGTGGGAGAGAAAAGGGGGGAAAAAAGAAAAAAAAATGCAAGGGTGAAAACTCGAAGCGAGCGTGTGGGACGGAGCGATGAGTCAGCGGGGAAGGGCCGTGACCTAGCGTTTTTCCGTCTTTCTCCCTCGGCTCTCTGGCTCCGGCGAGAATTCATGGACCGCCAGCTTTCGACGTCGTAGGAAACAGGAGTGAAACGAGCGAGGCAAAGCTTTCAAAGACGGATGCGCGTGTACGGGAAAAAAATTCACAAAAAGCAACGAATCGCAGCGCTCGCCTTATCGCACCGTCCTCAATCACTGCGGTCCTTTTGCGGGCCAACAAAATCCTTCCGCTGAGACTTTTTACTACATTTCACAATACGTTGGTTTTATGTATGCAAAAAGCGTGAAAAACATACCAGAGGAACAAAAGTATTATTTATAATAATAATAAGAATAATAATAATAAGAATCATAAGAATAATAATAAGAATCATAAGAATAATAATAAGAATCATAAGAATAATAATAAGAATCATAAGAATAATAATAAGAATCATAAGAATAATAATAAGAATAATGATAAGAATTATTATTATTATTAAATTGATGAAAGTGAGCAAGATGAATGAAATATGAAAAGTGACTCGAGGCCGAGACTTGCGTAAGTGTAATTTTTATGTAGTGGAGAGCCGAGAATGGACTTTGCCACAGACTCGAACGGAAGGAAATGCCGATGTGGTGAAAAATACAGTGCAACAACGTCGTTGCTCGAGGAGCTCTGAGAATCCGACATATTGCTTTTTTGCTTTTTTTCAATGCACAGTTATCGACGCTCATTCGAGCGGTCGAAGCCTCGTCCGGGCTTTCGCAAATAACGGCGAGCGTCAGAGAGATCCGAATGAAGGCGAGTTTGACGTCGGGCCGCGATCGCCGCGCGAGACGATAATGCGCCCTCGACGAAGGAGAAAACGGCATTGCGAGGCGAGCGCGGAGAAACACAATGGTGCACACATGCGCTATCTTCTCGCCGGAGTCTTCGGGAGGAAAGGGGAGGCGAGTCGGTGCGATAATTATCGGAGAGCCGGGCGAACGATCGCCTTTCAATTCATCGCCGGATATTCGTAAAAAAATATTTTTTTTTAAACTTAATTTCAGATGTATTTAATATTTTTTTCCTTATAAAAAAATTTAATTAAATAAATTAAAGGATTAAATGGGTTTCCTTGACTTACACTAAAAACGTTGGTATTAATTATCGTTCGAAAGATTCGAGAATACAGCATCCTCGCGTATCGCGGCTCGGACTCGATTGGTGTGGGACCGGGCGCGAGTGCGAACGGTCAAGGGAAATTATCGCAATTTTCCAATTCGTCCTGGCCGGGCGAGCGCGGGAGTGGAATTCGCGTTTGATTCTCGCCGCTCAGTCTCCGGATCCATTGATGGGGTCTATGAGGCTGATGTTGGAGTATACGTGTATATATATATCTCATCGATCAGCTGATTTGGCCAATCATAATAGAGCTTTCTATATATATATGTATATGTGTGTTCCTTCTTATTTATTTATATAGAAAACTGTATTATTAAATATAAATATAATTATATATTAAAGGTGTTTATAATACATAAATAAATATGTGAGCACCAGAAGCTCGCGAACACAGCTGGGACTGACTGAGTAGTTTTAACTGGCTGGTCGGTCAGTCGGTCGGCCCGCTCGGGTTCGTTCCGTGTCGTGACGTCAGACCGTTCACGTCGGATAACCCGCCGAGCTTGCTTCGCTTCTCTGATGGCTTTAGCCGCTGCGCTATATATTATGTATATACACTGCATATACTCTTATATATCTATATACTGTATATATTATGTATATATACTGTATATACGATGCTCTTATAGAACATCGTGAGGCCCCGCTCGGACCAGCAAAGAGAAATGAGAATACATAAGGACAGGTAGAGAAATAGGTCGTCGCGGATGGTTACCTTTTCAACCCTTCTTCCGTTCGCCCCGGGTCGACGAGCGAAAGAGACCGGACGAGCGACGGACAGTCTCGTCCTTTAATTGAGCCCGACAGAGCAGAACAGATGATTAAAAAATATATATACAACAAAAGCTAAAAAAAAACATTTTAAAAATATGAGGAAGCTATTTTTTTATTTTTTTTATAAAAAAAAGCTAAGAGCTGAACCGTAAAGCAACGAGGAAAAATCGTGGCGTAGAAATCGTAGAGGAAGCGACTGTTTAGTCGATCGTTCGATTAATTACCGAGTAAGGAATTGCATGCAAATTTTTTTAACGAACAAAAATAAGAATGACTCCGAGCGAAAGGTCGGATCTGGGATTGAGATGAGAAGCGAGTACCGACAATCACGAATCCCCGATAAGATCTCCGAGTCCGATCGCCGCCGGTCGTGTGAGCGCGATGTGCGAGGCGGCGCGCATGCGCACTTTCTCCATTTCGGCGACCGGCTCGGCACGGCTCGATGCGACGTCTCGTCCTACATATTATCGCGGTGAGACTCGGCGGAGGCATATAAGTATCGTCTACTGCATGCCCAATGCCGTGTGCATCGGGAGAGCCTGTGAGAGAGAGCGGAATGGCTAAGTTCGCTCGGTTCCTCGGCTAGACGAGTGCAAGGCTCGACTCCGCACATGACTGGCTGCAGGCCGGAGGGAGAACATGTCCATATAGACGTACGGGCGGAAAAGATAGTCGTATCGTTGACTTATGAATACACTCCATCTCATACAATATGCATACGTGGGCCGCGATGAGGAGCGGAACGTGCGGAGTGTACCAGACTACACTATAGCGAACCGTGACGACGAGCGACGTCGTCAACGCGGACTACCCAACAGCTGGGCGCTAGAGCCTCCGGCCGGTCCTCGACTCTGTAGCTCGCGCAGTTTTATATGATTAATATTCTCCTTTCTTTTATTTTTTCTTTCTTTTATTTTTTCCGTTTTGACTTCCTCATAGAAGAATAAAAAAATCTTGAGTGAGAATCGACAGTTCCAAAAAAAAAGCCTCCGGCCGGTCCTCGACTCTGTAGCTCGCGCAGTTTTCTATGATTAATATTCTCCTTTCTTTTATTTTTTCTTTCTTTTATTTTTTCCGTTTTGGCTTCCTCATAGAAGAATAAAAAAATCTTGAGTAAGAATCGACAGTTCCAAAAAAAAAACCTCCGGCCGGTCCTCGACTCTGTAGCTTGCGCAGTTTTCTATGATTAATATTCTCCTTTCTTTTATTTTTTCTTTCTTTTATTTTTTCCGTTTTGGCTTCCTCATAGAAGAATAAAAAAAATCTCGAGTAAGAATCGACAGTCCCAAAAAAAATTCATGAGCGCATA
The DNA here is from genome assembly GCA_933228735.2 of Amblyteles armatorius. Taxonomy (NCBI): domain Eukaryota; kingdom Metazoa; phylum Arthropoda; class Insecta; order Hymenoptera; family Ichneumonidae; genus Amblyteles; species Amblyteles armatorius. The sequence goes on from OW121690.1 coordinate 10,802,456, forward strand.
ATTTCTTGTATTTTTACGTACATTTTCGTAAATTTCCCGCGCTGAACCCTAATAAATAACCTTTAATTTCAAGAGCCGTGAATTGTACAAAATATCTTACTAAAAAAAAAGCACCTTTAGTTTCCCTACTCGTATCGAATCGACAGCCGGAGCCAAACATTGATCGATCGGTCGGTTAAATTAAATACGCATTCTATTAACTAACGATTATCTTCAACCTAAAAAAAAAAGTTGTATCAACCGCAGACTCGCACACTCGGTGTTCAGCCTCTTACGTGATAATAGCTCGCCGGTCACCGATTGTGTCCGCGGAGGAAGATCGAGAAAAAAAAAATATCGGAATCTCGCTGTATCTGGCTTGTTTGGCTGAATACCGATTTACTCGGTCCGGCGTTCGTGTGCGTCTCGTCCGTGCGTAGACTGTACATGGCGACGGAAAGCTCGAGTCCGTGTTTCGCTATAGCGCTCGGGCTTCGTGGGATTCGATGTGCCCGTCGAGCGGGACGGAGAGGCCGGCCCGCACACACCGAGAAACACGGGCCGACTCGAACACAGAATGCCGAGCCGAGTAGAGCAACGCGCCAGCCCGGCGTCGGAGCCCGGCCTGTGTTTCTCTCTGTCCGTTCGTGTGTGTGTGTGTGTGTGTGTGAGTGCGACTGTACCGCGCTGTGCTCCACAGCACGCGGCCCTCGCTCTCTCGGTCGCGTGAGTCACCAACAGCTGATGGCTGGCGCCACTCAGCTGGTTGTTACCGGTGCCTTCTCGCGCGGCCACAGCGGTCCTCGCTATCTCCGTCAGCGTATCAGCTGTGTGTCTCGGGCTCACCGCCGGCCTCCTAAGCCGCAAGTACGCTTCCGCGCCGCACGGCCGTGTCCGCAGCGGCGCGAGGTTACGGCACGTTGCGAAAAATTTATTGTTTCGATGTTATCTTATATATATATTTTTTTTTTTGCGAGGCTGCTGGGACTTTTGGGTCTGAAGCTGCTGGGGAAATAATTGTGGAACGTAGGTCGGTGGGTGATTCGTTCGAAAATTATTTGGTACAGCGCTTTTTTTATGAGGCTGCTGCAAATGTTCGGATTTTTAAAGCTCTTGGGGGGGGGGGGGGGGGGGGATTATCATAAAAAGGAGGTGGGTGATATTTTTATTTTTTATTTTTGAAAAATCGGGAAAGTTAATTATTTTCGTACAGAATACTCGAGAGATATGGCAATAAAAAATTTCGTAAAATGCGCGAGAGATATTGTAACAATATTTTTTTGTAAAATGCTCGAGAGATACGGTTATAATTATTTTTGTAAAATATTCGAGAGATACGTTAATAATAATTTCTGCAAAATGCTAGAGAGATATAATAATAATTTCCATAAAATGCTCGAGATACAGTAATAAAAAAATCCGTAAAATGTTTGACGGATATTGTTCTAAAAAATATTCCCGACGGATCAACGAATGTTGATGTTGTTGAAAATTGTTTTAATCATGAAAAAGAGGTGGGTGATATTTTTATATGCCTCGATATTTTTGTTCGTAAATAGCGCTTTGCGCACGTTGTCGGTGAAGGAGAAAAAAATGTGTATCGTTCCGATTCGCGAGAACGGTGCTCGCAGATCGTTGTCACGATCTACGCAATGTTACGCAATGATAGACAGACACCTATCGTGACTGTTCGACGTCTGCGGAGAATGGACGGCGGCGATGAAGACCGGCACGATCTGCGGAGGTATTATCGATTCGACTCACTCTCTCCTTCTGTCCCGCGGGCGAGCAATGTTATTTTTAGATTTCCAGCGGAACCCGAGGTGTGCGAGAAAAGAGACCGCCTGTTTGTATATGCATACCTCCAATGCAAACAGAGCCGGGGCGGCGAGAGGAACGGAAATTCCGTTCAATAGTCGATAAATACTTGTTTTTTTTTCGACTTCTTTTTTTCTATAACGAGGCGTAAAAGGAAAGACGCGTAGAAAGAATCCGTGCAGCCACGTGCCGCGGAGACATCATAAAAAAAATCTGAGAAAAAACTGCGAGGTTTTATTGGTATTATTTTTTCTTCGACCATGGCGCGTGTATTATTTATTACGTTGAAAAATCAGTTTTAAAAAATCGGGAAAATGAATTCTTTTTATACAAAATACTCGAGAGATATCGTAATAAAAAATTTCGTAAAATGCGCGAGAGATATTGCGATAATTTTGGTAAAATGCTCGAGAAATACGGTAATAATTATTTTTGTAAAATATTCGAGAGATATGGTTATAATAATTTCCATAAAATGCTCGAGATGTAGTAATAAAAAAATCCGTAAAATGTTCGATGGATATTGTTCTAAAAAATATTCTCAACGGATCAACGAGTGTTGATGTTGAAATTTTTTTTCGTCGTCCGTGGACGCGAGCGCGAGTCGCGGAGAAGGGAGCGAGCGGAGTGCGCGATTTCCGAGTCACCCTGTATAATAGCGCGGGGCCCTCAAGGCCACGAGCGCGGGACTCTCCGGCTCGTCCGGAGTCGAAGTTCAGGTTCGCCGGCTGCGGATCGCCTCGGCGCTTCTCTTTTCCTCTCTACGCGCTATGTGTTATTCATTGCTGTGTACCAGAGTCGCCGCGTACGTACGCACATGCGGCGGGAGAATTGGGTGGGCGTGTATGAATGCAAGTGCGGGCAAGAGTCTCTCCGTGCGTTTCGCGTAGCGAAGGGTACGCGACTGGGGAGGGTGCGTCCCCTGCTCAATGCCCCGACCAAGAGGGATAGGTAAAGGGCTCTGGTTTCGATGCGCTCGACACACGAGCCACAGGATTTTTTTTTTTTTTTTTCCCCTCGTTGCCTACAACATGTACGCGATCACACCCCGTCCTATGCACACGTCCGCGTCAATCGCTACTGCCTGCTAGGAACACTGAGCATCCTCCGTCGCACGTGCGTCTGGCTTGCAACTTTCATTAGAAAATAAAATACAATAACTAGTAGTATTGAATTTATTGATAGTGCGTAACATGGAATAGTTTTTGAGACATGACAGACTTAAATTAAAGTCTTTCAGCCATGGTTTTTTAATCTCTTTAGAAACAAATCTCTAACATAATTTTAAATATTGGTACTTAAAAAAATATATATATATCAGTTGATCTGTTCGTTCACCCGTCCTATGCACATACATCCGCGTCAATCGCGAAAATAAAATACAACTAGTAGCATTGAATTTATCGATAGTGCGTAACATGGAATAGTTTTTGATACACAGCAGACTTAAATTAAAGTCTTTCAGCCATGGTTTTTTAATCGCTTTAGAAACAAATATTTAATATAATTTTAAGTATTGGTATTTCAAAAAAAAATATCAGTTTATTCGTTCGTTGCTCATTCTTTCTAATTACTGGTCAGTTGTACGTGTTAGGTGCTTGATAAAATAAAATAAAATAAAATAAAATAAAATAAAATAAAATAAAATAAAATGAAATGAAATGAAATGAAATGAAATGAAATGAAATAAAATATGGGCTGAAGGACCGGTAAAAAAAATGATGATACGTATTGCTTCGAGAGACGTAAGCGGACAGTTTGGACCGTCGCGTCTTCGAGGGAATTTCGGTCGACCGCAGGGATGGCGAAAAGCTGGAGAAGCTCTATTCGGTGATTCGCCCTGAGATACGAAATGAAGGTGGACGGCCACGATATTATGACAGGAGCGATAATATCCGGTGGGAATTGTTCGGCAAACGAAGCTGTCGTCGGCAGAAGGGGGGAACGGAGAAAAGCGACGACCGAGGAAGAAGCAGAACGCGGGAGGCAGAAACGGACTTCAAAGCAGCGGCGGAACGCTGAGAATCGAATCTCCGCTTCGCGACCGACGTTGATGCCACTGCGTGGCTTTCTCTGCCTACCGGCCGTTCCGTCTCGAATTTTTTTCGCTCCCTCTATTGTTCGCTCAGCCGAACTGGAAAATGCGAACGGGGAAGAAGAGCCTGTTCGGAAATTGTAATTCCTATCGGCTTTGGCAAACATTCTATCATTGTTCACTGATCAACCACAATTAATCCGAGTAAATAGACTGAACCAATAGACATTTGTTCCGCCGATTGCACACTCGACGTTTCTAAATATTGGTTACATTTTATTTGTTGTATCTACAAATTTTGCATATCCGTTCGTAGGCAAGTAAATTAATGCTTGGAACTGTTTTCTTATCTGCATATTGCGTATTCATTAATATTTGAAACTATTGAGATTCGATAATTATTGTTAAAATCGGACCTCCGATGTTGGTTCCTTTCAACTTCGGTTGTAAATATAATTAAATTTACTACCAAATTTTTATTAAATTTACTTCTCACAATATACCGTAAAATAATAGTTTCGTATCGACTTTGTTTTATCTACATATTGGCATTATAATCAATATTTGAACTCGTCTTTTTGATCCACATACGTGCATGTATATTAATATTCGATAATTGTCGTTAAAGTCGGACCTCCGATGTTGATTCCTTTCGACTTCGATTGCACATTTTTTCTTATTTGTCACGCTATATCGTGAAAGCACAAATTCGAACGAACTTCGTGCTATTATTATTCGTGCAGAATATTCTGCGGAGGTAATCCGGGTCCTTTGGTAGGAATATTTTTATTATTTCGCCGGCTTTGAATTATTACACGACAGTGTACGAGGAGTTCGACGCACAACCGGGCGTAATGAGCGGGCCGACGATGAGCACAGGAGCCAAAAGCCTCGGCGGTCCTCGGTACGTCTGACCTTAATGGATAGTAATAACAGAGCCACCGCGGGGTAAAGTCGGCGAACGGACGATTAAAGATTCAGAGAGCCGGCACGGTAAATAGTGGTCGGTAAATATTTTATCGGGGCGTAAACGTCGGGGAAACAAGGGACGAGAGAGAGGAAGGGAATTTCGGAACGGCTGGGCATGTGTACATATATATTCGGTGATGGACGACGGTGACGCAACGCGACGCCCGGCGCGCCCCTCTTCGGCGACGCGGAGGACAACCTCTTCCGTCCCTCCCTCCTTTTTTTTATTTCTCTTTCCGCCGGTTTTCCTTTCGATGCCACTGCGTAGTTTTGCCCACGTGCCCGAAGCAAGGTCGACTATCGCGCATCGGAGAAAAATTGTTCTATTTCAACCAAATTTCGATCCTTGTTAATTTGTTGCTTAAAAAGAGTTTAAAAAATAGCAAAAAAGTAACAGACAGAAATTGCAAAAAAGAAAAGCTGTGGCAGCATGAAAATTCGTTGTCCATATATGAAGTAGGTGAGTTAGTTGGGTTAACAGAATTCTTGTCGAAACAACAAATATAACTGTGCAACAAAATATAATCAAATTAGAATAAAAAAAGGAACGTTAACAAAAATCTTGGCTGTCGATTAGACATTAAACAAGCGTTGACAAAAAAAAAAAAGTTTAATGCAAAGAAAGAGGTAAACTATTTTTTTTAGTTGTTGCGGTTGGCACAATTTTTTGTTTTCACTGCACATCGCGAACTAAATATGGTCGCGTCTGGGAGAGCGACCTTTGGCCATTGGAAAATTTTCGCAACGTCCTGCGCCGCTTTGCGCGCCCGAATTTGCTAGCCTGCGCGCGACTCCGACGCTCTGCGCGGGAGAGAATTTAGCATAATACACTTTCGAGCACAAAGCGCTACCTTGACGTCACAATGCATCAACGCCGGGCGTTCGGGACGGACGGGCGAATATAGTTAGTTTCGCGATTTTTTTTTCTCTCACTGGCGTTGGGGAACATTTTGGCGAAAGAGATTTTCGTTGTTGGGAATTTTCCACCGGAGGCTCGATTGGCTCGGGTAAGAATGGGACGGAGGGGGAGGGAAGGCAAATTCCCCTGGCTGGGCGGAACGGGGATGACGAAGGTACGACGGAAGCCCCGATCATCGGTACCTCGTCGAGAACGTCGGCCCAGGTATAACTCGACATGGAACGAAGAATTTTTTTTTTTCGACAATCCCGCCGAACCCGTAGAATTGCCGGGATGTCCTTGGCCTTGGAATTTTCGGCGTTGAGAAACGAGGACAAAAAAAATCATTTTCGCAAATAGTTATCACATAACCATACTATGTTCTGCAAACTAGTCGAACCGATTATTATTCTCTTTTTTTCCAAATTCAAACAACAAAAAATTGTTGAGATTACGAACGCAAAAGTTTTCTTCGATGACTCAAAAGTATGTTTTCGGGGTTTAAATTTATGGAAAATAAAATGTTTTTGGTTTTTGTTAGGGGTATGGAAAATAATTTTTTTTTAGCCACACCAACGGTTCGTTGTTTAAACATGTGGCCCAATCAGAATTCCTTGATATTTCATATCGATCATGGAAAAATCGCCCTATTATTATTATATAATAATAATAAGGCGATATTGTTCCGGGCACCGTAATAAATAAATAAGTAAATAAATAAATTATGATTATTATTATTGAAAGTATGCACTTTCGAGAGGGAGAGAATCGGGGTTAGCACTGCAGTATTTTTTGGACCGTGATCCTCCGGCGAGCACCCACAAGCACAACACAGGTCATAAAGAGAGTGCATTGTTGTCTGCTGTCTGGCTGGCTGGAGGAAGTGAAGGCGAGTCAGTGATGCGAAGCATCACGCGAGTGAGCGGGAGGGAGGGGGGAGCAACTCGTTCTTTCCTTCTCGGATGCGCTAGCGTCACGATCCTCGTGTACTATTAATCTAAATTTCGGTGCACAGCTGTTTAAATCTCCTTCCTCGCTCGCTTTCGCTCGTCCACCGCAGCCGCGGGAACAGACGGTGAGAGAAGCAGCTGTCCTTCGGGATATTTTTATCCCGGACTTATCCAACAGCGACGAGAGGACGATGAAAAACGAGGAGTCGGAAACTTTTTTTTTCAAACTTCTCGATCGGCTACGACGACCAAACAAAACACGACGCTCGTTCATTAAATCCGTCAGAGTTTTACCGTCAAATTTCGCCCGATCGCGACTCGAAAAGAACCGTCGGAGGATCCCGTGACTTATTTGTAACCGGTTATATTTGTATATGTTTTTTTTTTATTTCAATCATTTGATTTTTTTTCGGTAATAAAAACAACAATCAATAATTATTTCGAATATTGAAATAATTTTCAACAAGAGCACTGTTTAGACTGCGAGGACTCGGCTAGTGTTAAGGTTGTTATCTCGCTTTTCCTATCTAACTGTTTTCACCTTTGGGCCTCATTGATGAACCTTTTAACAACTATCTTGTTTATACGATTATATTGTCACCCATCTTTTTTTCTACTTTATTATTTAGCCGCATTATTCCATGCATTCGTATCTAAAATAAAATAATATCTAAATTAATGTTTCCTTTAACTCCCTGCACTATGAATGTCTGTGTTCTTTCGCGTGCGCAATAATATCTATCTATAATTTCAATCGTTTCGACAAAAAAAAAAAAAATTGAAGTTAAATAATTCGTTGATTCGACACATACATATATTGCGCAACTGAATTGGTAAATATTTTGATAAAACTAGGCATTAGAGAGTGTCCGAGTGTAACGCTGCCTTGTCGAGAATGCAATGAATACAGATGTGCACGGAAAAGCGTCGCGTACCTTCGTGAATCGGCGATCGTGTCCGACGTCGAGTTACGAGGGGGATTTCCGCGGATTGCATCAGCGTACCGACGGTCGTAGAAGGAGATAGCGGTAGATGTATTAAAGTACGTGTGTCACCTAACAGGATTGTCGAATGTTAAGCAGCGGGCAGCAGGTGTTAAGCCCATTCCTAGACGAGGCCGGCAAAGTGCACGAAGTTTTGCACGAGCGTCGAGCGCCGACGTGGAGACTGGTGCGCATGCGCAGTACGCTCGCCCGATGCGCGCGCAGCGACGATTCGCTGCCCGGCTTTCGGCCGGCTTTCCCCCACTCCGCCGCTCCGCCGATCCTCCTCGTTTTTTCTACGTAACGCGCTTCGCAGCGCCGCTTCGTTGTGCTGCTACAATGTATCGCCCCGGCTGTTCTCCTACGTGTTAACTTGTAACGACTGCGGCCGAGAGGACGCCGCACGCGAGGCGTAGTAACCTCGCCGTTTCATAGACGACTACGGATTGTACACAAGACCAACAACCTTACGATGCACACGCTGCGCAACTGCGCGTCCTTCAAACGTACAGAAGGGACGCGTAACTGTTCATTCGCTGCTGATCGATGAGCAATCACCCGGAATACTTTGCATTACGATAATCAAACAATTCTCTCGACGCCATTGCCGCGCAGAGAAATAATAAATCACGTTTTTTTACACTCGGAAAGTTAAACATATTTTTCGTATTTTGTAAAAATGATCTGGATATCAGCTTTTTTCAGGCGATAAAAATTGTTTAGTTTCTGACCAATTTTTTTTTTTTTTTTTAATTCTTTTTGCTTCGTTAATTCATTTTTTTTCTTTCTACGTTCTATCGATTCGGTCTGGTATTTCTAGCTCGAGCGAGCCGGAAACCGAGGCGTAGTAACCTAGCCGTTCCACAGAGACGACTACGTATTGTACACAAGACCAACAACCTTACGACGGACACGCCGCGCAACAGCGCGTCCTTCAAATGTGCGGAAGGGACGCGTAACTGTTTATCTGCCGTCGATCGACGAGCAATCACTCGCAATACCTTGCGTTACGATAATCGAACAATTTACCAATTTACAGAATACAGTTCGCGTTTTTTTCACTCGGGAATTAAACGAAGTTTTTCATATTTTGTAAAAATTATCGAGAGGTTTTTAAAATTAATATCAAATTATTTAAAATTTTTTTTGAATTCCATGTCAAAACCCAATGTTTTCAAAGATTATTTTTACAACTTAATTTATTTATATTTTTTCTTTCTTCCTCGTTCAATCGATTCCGTGTGGTATTTCTGGCTCGAATGGGCTGTAAATCGGGACTGCGCCGTATCGTTTTAAAATACCGACGGAGCCTCGACTTTGACTGACGCGAGATATTTTTATCATCCCTACTGTCCTCAAAACTTTGTTCCGCGCGTGCATAAGTGTATTTTTGTTATTCGCTCTTATTTATTTATTTCCTGAATTTCGTTCCAATGCGATTATCTACGTGCCCATTATCGCGGTACTTTGGCGGAATTATACCGAGTGTTTATTCGCCGCGACACGCATACAGAAGCTCGTAATAACGCGTGCAAAGAAAAATAGCGGGAACGTTCATTTTCCAGTCGTTTTCAAAGACTCTCGGTAAGGCGCAACCTTCACTCCCGCCACGCGACTATAATGTGTGGGAGAAAAAAAATGCACAGTACGAAGATACGACGACGCAATGACTGGTGCGGGAAAGACAAATATCCCTGGCGCATCGATGATGTCGGGTGCTCGGTCGTTGAGCGTGGTCAGGAACAACCCGCGAACTACTTAACTTAGCGTCCGCTGAATTCCAATAGCCTAGATTCCACAACAGCTTTTTTTTTCTTTGTGCGTGACCGACAAGTGAACTCGTACTACAGTTAGAAACTCATACTGCGCGTACCGTCTAAATATTAATCGCACGAACTCCATGCATAAACACTTTATCTAGACGAGAGGCCTCTTTCCGATTTACGTCCCTGACCTCTATTTCGAATGCGTAACGACGATGCTTCCGAATTCCATGCTATTTTTTTTAGATTCTTATTCACATTTATTTTAAAAAAAGACTAACTTTTTTCTTCCGATTATCTTGAGCGGATTGGTTTTTTTCCTTTCGCGTAAAAAGATTACACTTTAAGCTAATTATTTTTCCGATTCACGTCCCTGACCTCTATTTTGAATGCGTAACGACGATGCTTCCAAATTCCATGCCATTTTTTTAGATTCTTATTCACATTTATTTTTAAAAAATACTAACTTTTTTCTTCCGTTTATCTTGAGCGGATCGGTTTTTTTTCCTTTCGCGTAAAAAGATTACACTTTAAGCTAATTATTTTTCCCATTCACGTCCCTGACCTCTATTTTGAATGCGTAACGACAATGCTTCCAAATTCCATGCTATTTTTTTAGATTCTTTTTCACGTTCATTTTTAAAAAATACTAACTTTTTTCTTCCGATTAATTTGAGCGGATTGGTTTTTTTTCCTTTCGCGTAAAAATATTACACTTTAAGCTAATTTTTTTTCTGTACTCGCAGTCTGAACGTCGTGAAAGATGTTGTGATGAATAATTGGAGAATAAGAGGAAAAAAAAAATTATACAAATAAATTGTAAAAGAAATAATCCGCGAAAGATTAACGCACGATACTCCTCTCTGCATTCACGCATCGACGGAATCAAAGAGCTATCCGTGTAAATGTATTCAGATCGCGAACGCAGCGTCGACGATAATTGCGCATGCTGAAGCGATAACGGTCGGTCCTTGCAGATAGAGAACAGCGGAGGTGAGGACTTGTGCAATAGTCGCAGATGCGCCGATCGAGGCTGTTCTCTTATCGAAGGTAATGCAAACGGACGCAAGTCCAGGAATTTTAGTAGTCTCGATCGATAAATCCAGTCAACACTTCCACCGTTACAATGTAAACTTGCCATGCAATTTTTTTTCTTTTCCAATGTGCGTTTAATACGGATTTTTCGACGAATAAAATTCAATGCCTCGGACACATTTTCGATGACCTTCAGGGGTAGAAAACGCGAAGCTATCGGCCGGTTTCTCGATCCGATAAAAATATTTCGATAAAAAAATAAAATAAATGTACTCTTTTAAATTTAATTAAATTTGTCGTTGGCGTTGACGTTCCGCCTCGTCGTTTATCGCTGCAATCTCCGCGCGACAGCATTATTGTTATACGATCCGAGGACGCCCGATTAAGTTCGTACGATAATGCATGCACACACCACGTAACTAGTTACGAACTTTACACGTAGTTAGTTCGAAACAACGTTCCATATACTTGAATACTTTGTATCTAATGGCTTTGGGTTTCCGTAACGACTATAGTATAATGTCACTTGCAGCTGACCCAGTCATGACGAGCCGTCGTCACGTCTCGGCGGCCGAGAATCGAAAGGGCGTAACTCACCGCGCCAAAGCACACGGATTGTCGCTTTCCGGTTCTCGGCCTTCGATTAGTTCAAACCTTCGAGTTTAACGAAACTACGTTCGATCGTCGCAAGCGCCATTTGACATCGCGCATACGGGTCAAATGCGCGAACACTTGCCAAATGTCAAAAGTCGATAACTTTTGAAATTTGCCAAACTTTCCCGCCGATTTCAATAATTTAAACCTGGCACACACGTGCTCCGAGAACCACGAATGAATTCACACGTTACGTGTGCCATTTCAATGAATTTTATTTTTGTTGTTGTTTTAAACATAAAAAAAAATGTGTGCTTTAAATTTTATAACTTTCGTCGATCGAATTATAAATTCAGTCGACAAAAGTTTATAAAATTAATTTGATTAAATTCTGTGCACTCGCGCCGAGTTCCGATCATTCGCGAATGAATAAATTTAATACATTTTATATCGATCTCATGTTAGTCAAAATAAATCAATTATTCAATTAATTAAATTAATGGTATAATTGAGTAATTGAATCGGTCTACGAGAAAGCGACACGCGAAGCGTTGTCGGAAGTTGGGAAAGAAAATACAGGCCACGACGCGACACCGAGTATGTAGCGTGCATCGATAGTTTCATTTACGCTTCATACGCCCAAGGACAAATTTGCGCGATACCCTTTGGCCGTTCGGTACCTTCTTCTTCCTCTACGCTGGTGTGCTACCTAGCGCGACGATGACGAAGCATCGTCACAAACTCGCGTCAACTACGAATCTCAGTGGTTCCGAAAGTGCGAGGGGAAAAAAAGTGCAAACTACCCAATTTTGTGATACACGCTCTCGCCACGTACCCTGAACGCTAAATTCACGTGGCTCAAAGTCAATACGGATCTCAATGGATATATAATTACTCTAAAATGAAATGGATTTCTCTTTCAATTTATAAAAAAAATAAAAAATGAAATAAAATAACAATAATAAGATTTTACATTATTTTGTTATTTAACATTAGCAGCCAGCGAGGCGTATTTGAACATTTTTTCGAAACAGCGATATTCTTTTAAAATATCTAATTTCAATCGATAACTTCCAAAATATTTTCGTTCGGCATCTCGATGCACTCCGAGAAAACTTTTTCAACCGGAACTTCCCTACACATTTTCCTTTACTTCGTGAAAAATTAATAACCCCTATTCGCCAAATATCTTTCACATACGATTTTTTGTAATAAAAAAGTGTCACAAACTCTCTAAAAAAATAAATGATTCTTTTGCAAACGAAAGAAAGTTTCAAGTGCGTAGAAGAATGTCTCGTCAGTGAATATCCGAGTACCTTTGTAAGAAGCGAGGCACAAAAAAGTTCGTTCCACGAAACCGGCGGCAACAAAGCGCGGAGTGGGGGTATCGAACTTAGTCGAGCGGGGGGGGGGGTCGTGCGAGGGGGAGGGGGAAGGTGCAAAATGGCTCGTCAGCGCAGCGGCGCTGCGGCGGCGATGGAAATATGTAAACAAGGAGATTCACCGCGGTTGACGCGCTGGCGTTGTAACGCCATGCACACCGGCATCGGCTCTACGCGAGTTATTAATAGAAGTCGATTATTGTGCAACAAACGCCGGGTTTACGTAACTTATACGCGCCACGACGTCGACCGCCGCCTCCCCTCTAGCGAGCGCACCGCACGGCACGGGGACGAGCGGCGCACCGGCCTGTCGGTCACTCGGCCATTTACGAAAGAGAACTTTCCTCCCGGCCTTTGTCGGCGATATTAGCAGAGCAGAAGCGGTCGCTCTGCGAGAGACCGAGCTCGCAACGCTGGGACATCAAGGAGACGCAAATATGTGTGCACACTTCGGTTCTCCCCCCCCCTCCCCCCTTCCTACATCTCCTCCCCCCCTCGTCCGCCGCTTTTCCCCGATGAGCGTGCTCATTCTGTATATCTACTTGTACACCGTAAATATAACTATGCCAGTATGTATGCACAGCGGTAAGACCCGTTGCGGCACCGCCTGCAGTATTATTACATAGCGACCACGTGACAAAATGTCTTTCGTGTTTGTCGCCGTTATTACTGCGCCCGAGCGGCCGAGGGTGCGTTGACCTGCATCTTCCGCGCTCGAGAATATTTCGCGAGAGCATTCTCGACGGGAGAGTGTAAGATTCTCTTTTCTTTTTTTTTTCTTTCTTTTTTGGTTAATTTTTTTGGGATGATTTAATGTATTGAAGATGGGACGAAACCGGATGGTAAGAGGCGAACACGTGCATGTGAGATTTTTAATGTCTCTAGGGAATTTTTTTACTGATCTCTCTAGGGATTTTTTTTTGAGTCTGAGAAATGAATGAAAAAATAGCGCCAGCCCAAAGGTCGGGGGTGACTTTGGAGTTGAAGAAAAAATATTCTTTGTGGCATGAGGTTGAGGCGAAAGAATATTCGGTGACTTTGCGAAATCGTCGGGAGGCGTCGCGTGCTCGGACGAATCGGAGGATTGATCGGAAAAATGTGTTAATTTTTTTTCACATCTTCGACACGGGAATGTACGGTTAAATTTTTTTCATTTATATCACGAGATTTTTAATATGTCTCGGGGAACATTTTCTTCTTAATGTGAAAAATAAATAAATCAAAATTGCGCCAGCCCAAAAAGGTCGAGAGTGACTTTGCAGGTAAAGAAAAACTTTCTCACGGCAAACCTGAGGTAAACGAATATTCGGTAACTTTAATAAATCATCGAGTCGGAGGTTGAACGAAAAAAAAAAAAAAATCAATCATTCCCCTAAACGGAAAAATAATAACGCGAAGGCCGATGATAAATATTTAAGTGAATGAAAAAGTGGGCGGAGCTCTGTTGCAGAACGGACGAAGCGTACCAGGAAGCGCGGCGCGACAGCGAGAGAGCTGATACAGCGTTCTCTTACGCGGTCTGTCGACGGCTCTATGCAAAGTGGTGCCAACTTTCGGATAGGATTTCACTCGCGTGATGAAACTCTCGGCAACGGCGGACGATCGCTAAAGCCTACTTTTTAAAAAATTTTAAATTCTTTCCTTCCACTGCCAGATCACGGTGAAAACGCCATTGCCGAGCGGAGGGACGGCGATTTTTTTTTCCGTAATTCCATAGTTAACGTTATCGTCGGAATCTTCGTCACGAATCGGTAGTTTGGTCACTTTTCGCTAAGCGCCATAAATATAAATCGTTTCCCGCTCACGTATACGAGAGCGTATTCGAAGCGAACGAAGTTGCGCGGAGCGTGCAAATCGCAATCTCATTATAATCTGAGAAATTAAATCTCAGGTCTCGCCCGATCGCGGAGAGCTTATTCTCGTTAGCTTAGAGGTATTTTTTTTCCTGGGCGCTCGCGAGGCGCCGACTCGCCGGTTCGCGGAAATGTGACGGTCGTAAAATCGCATGCCTGAAACGAGGAGAATTAGAAAGAAAAAAGACGGAATTTTTCTAACAATCGATTTCACTTCGGATGAGCACTAACGCGACGTGTCGTGCATCGAAAATCCGTGCGTACGCGAGAGAGAATCGTGATCCGCTAAAAATCTGTATTCGATGCGCAAACAGACAAGAATTATACATTCCATAAAATGTATCAAAAATATAATAGCTGTACGCTATAAAAATTGTAAAAAAAAATGTTGCGTTAAAACTGTTTTTTTTTCGATTTGAAAATTACCAAAATCTCAAATGCAAAAATTGTTTCAAAAGAGGCGAAGAACCGTTTAATCGAAAGAATGTTAACAGTCTGTTTCACTTCGGATGCATACTAACGCAAAAAAACTTCGGTACGAAAAAAAAAAACTAAATTCGATCTACAAACACACGAGAAAATAAAAAGCTGCGGTAAAAAAATGTGTTTGCGTTAAAAAAAAAAAAATGAAATCAAAACCAAAGATTGTTCCGAAAGTGGCAAAACTTTGTTTGCGCGGAAGAAAATAATTAAACGATTACGAATTCGACGATAGGTAGGGATAATCGTGCGATATGTTAATGGTACGGGACGTTAGATGGTCACCGCGTGGCAATTGTAGGGCAGGAAACGTCGAATTACGAGGTTCGAGAATCGAGTCTACATATACGTTTGCATGAGTCAATACACCGGGAGGTGCGCGCGCGGGTGTTGCGAGCCCGTTCGACGCCGAGCGTGGAAGGAGCTTCACGGCGACGTTGGTCCGGCCGCCGCCGGCCGGCTTCCAACAGCTGAGCCGCGCGAGCGTTGCTTCACCGCGAAAGAGAGATATTTCCTTTAACCGTGAGAGAAGCAGCGGTCGCCGGTGACGCGTCACCGTAATTCCCGGAGACCATCCGCGGCTCGCCCACGACGACCACCGAGACGCTGGCGGTCAGCCGGCACCGCGGCCCGATATCTCATCAGCGATGCTTCGACGATTCCGTGAGAGCGCGGTGACAGTCCAGCGCGAAAAACTTTCGATCGCTTTTCTTTCTTCCCTACCTCAATTTTTCACTTCTGCGATATTTGCAAACGATATCGTTCGGTTCTCGTGTATCGTTCGTTCGGCAGCCTTGAGGCGTTGAGCCGAAAAAAATGCATCGTGGCGTCGAGGCGAAAAATTCAAAATCGAGCGAAACGATGGCTTTCTTTTTTTTTTCAGTTCTATTTATTTTTTTATGTTTCTTAAATTCTTATTTCTGCAATATTCGCAGACGATATTATTCGGACTCGTGTATCGTTCGTTCGGCGGTGCCGAGACGTCGACGCGAAGCGGCATCGAGTAAATTGAGTCAATGTTTTAACCGGGAGCGCGAGAAATTCAAACTCGAGCGAAACGTAAGCGTAACGTAATGCCGCGACGCGCGAGGTAAGACGATACAACGCATCGTGCATCGTCTTAACAACGCGAATTGCTTACTATTATCACGAGACGTTTCTAAGGAGAATTCAATTAAAACGATATTAATCGGAGATAATGCTTTTTGCCGCTACAAGCATGACATTTTTCCCGATCGATAAAAAAGAATTACCGATCGTTAATGAGCCATTACAAAAAAAAAACCGTTACGTTTCTTATCGTTTATCGAATTAAAAATAAAAATAAAACAAAATCGCACTTTCTCATTGTTACAGGGTGGAAAGAGCGCGAAATGGCGAGCGATCCTTTCAACGACGGTCCCACGAAAGGTTGCCCGAAAAATGTGTGCTCGGTGGGCGAGAAAATTGTGCGTAATGATAGTCCGCGGGATCGCCGAGGGAAACCGGCCGCGGCGAATTGCGCACACATGGCGGCCGGCCGCGAGAGAGCGAATCGTCGCGGCCGTCGCTTCGACTCGCTCGCACGACAAAAGAAATATACAAATTTCGCCAGCGCTCGCTCATTCATCTCCGTCCGACTTCGAGCCGTCACAAAAAAAAAAAAAAAATTGAGAAGAGTCCACCGGCGATCCCGCTTTCTTTATCGCAAGAGTATTTTCGCGATATTACGACACAACGCGACGAGACGCGCGAAACCGTCGAAAGCTCCAGCTGTTTCATACTTTTTATCGAGCAAACACTCTATCGAGGCAAATCCGCGAGCGATTAATAATTATTAAAAAAATAAAAATAAAAACAGTCTAAAAAAGAAAAAAACAAAAACAACAACACCGATTAATGATAGCTCACCTGCACAGCTCGGTTTCCTGTTCCTCGGTCGTTGCCTCGACGATTTCCTCGATCAGAATCCGTTCGTCACTACAGTCAAACACTGACATGCTATATTCCGTCGTGATACCCGCACCAACACACGATTCCGACCCGTGTCTCACCGTATTAATAACCAAATCGCGCAATCACGAGATTCGATTATAACATATACATATATATATATATATATACGCCCGTTTTTATCTTGCCTATCACACTATTACACAATCGTAGTAACGCGTTATACCGAATCAACCAATCGAACGTATATACATATACTTTGTATTATATTTATATATTTTTTTTTTCAAATATTAATTCGCACGATCAGCCGTTTCGGTGCGAAAGCCGCGTGCCCCGCGGTTTCTCTGCACGGGGTAGCCCGACAGAGCGGCGTAGCCAGCACACTTCGCGCACACCCACCACCGCACTCGGCAACTCTCGCCCCAAAATGACGACCGAATCCGTAACACTTTTTTTTATTATTCTCAATCTCGAACCGCTCTTTGCACGAACTTTTTTTTTATTACTCCTCGCTCGATCGTTTCGTCTACGTAGCGTATTTATCGTTGTCGCATCGACGCGAAATATAATCGTCGCGCTACAGCGTATCGTATCGGCCTGGTTAAGCTGCGTTTATTCGGCGCGCAACCGAGATTCGTCCACGGGACAGCCACTCCGCGGCGCACACACAACGCCCGAACGCGTTTTGCAATGGCGATCTTTGGCGGGAAACAGCTGAGGGCCCCCACGACGCGACGCGGATCACTCCGCCGCCGGTACCAGGAGCGTAACACCCGACCGCCGGCACGGGGCCCCGATGTGTGTTTTGTACGTGTGCGTATATATATATGTATGTTTCTCCCCCCCACCACCAGCGACGACACAGAGGCCGCTGCCACTGACGAAGCCCGAGCCTACTACACACACTTCGGTATGCACACGCCGAAAAAGCAGACGTTGGTCAATTTCGATCGGATTACGACGATCTTTTTTCCCCCCAATACAGAAAGGAAAAATAAATGAAACTTAAAGAAAAATAAAATCCTCGATCGTATCCTCGGAGTTTCGATACTTCCGATCGTTCGTAGCCTTCGTCGTCAACACATCGGACAAACAGACAACTTATTCGCAAAGTTTGTTCTCAATAACATCGATGTCGTTCGAGCATTCTTTCGTAGGGTCGAAATTTCAATCCGATCAGCTTTTCGTACACCGTAAGCATCATCGTGCAGGATCGGAGATATATTTTTGTTGTTCGTTCGTTCGGCACACGACGAGACACGTGCGGATTTTATTTCGCTCACCGCGTCGCTTCGCCGGACTGCGAGTTGGGATGTTTTTTTTTGTTCGCCGAGCCTTCGTCTATCTGCGCAGCGGACAGCGCGTTACGATGTATCCGTTCGTACTTGGAGGCAGGTGTTCCGGGCGAAGGGCGTACGTGACTATCCGAATGTAAAACTGCTCTCGGAGGAGACGAGAGTAGCGATAGCTAGCCTTAACTGTACGGGATGCCACACTCGGGGCAATACCGGCGCACGCTGCTCTCCCGTCGTGTGGCGAGAGTGGCTCCGCGCGTTCGCTCGTCGTCAACGTTTTCCGAGCGGAGTCGGTGTGGGAGAGAGCGGCCGAGCGAGAGAGGGGTGAGCGCACGGGGCTAACCGCGAACGATGCTTCTTCCCTGGGCGCTAGAATCTTCCGAGCCAATCGCGCCCCTCCGGATCCACGACGATCCGAGGAAACTAATATTTATAACGTCCTAATCGCGCGTACAAAGCTGGTGGTGTTCGTCCGAGGGAGACGCGACGCGAACCAGTGCTAGGAGTCATTTATTTTTAGCGATATCGATAAGAGTCCGCGGAACTACTTTAACGTCGCGTAGCTTTACGCTAGAGGAATCGTGCGGCCGCGCGGGAAACATCTGCCAGCTGGCGGAGGCCCCGCCCATAGCAATACGCTAGACTTCCCCCTCTCCGCCGGACACCGTAAGCTGCGTTCCACGCTCGTCGCCTCGCCACCACTCTCGCACGTACACACATGCCCACTCCGAGCGCGCTCGCGCGCTCGCTTGTGAAATACGTAGTACTACTACGTCCTCTCGAGTACGCGCGTTTGCGCAAACCCGTACGACTCGTCCGTCCGAGAGGCAAACCCGTCCACCCAGTCAGCCAGTTTCCCCTCCGACACTTTCCTCGAGGAATCGAATACTACTACGCGCCGACGACGACCGTGTTCTGCCCTATGGGCACGAAAGAACCGGCGACAAACAGAACAAAAAATTCTCATTTCCATCCCCGCCCGATGTCTCTCGTACGCGGTGTACCGGCATTTCATGCCTTACCTATCGAGCAGCTGGTTTTTATTTTTAACGAGATTCTCGGATCGATAACTGAATTTTTATTGTTAATTATTTTATGTATCGAGTTCGTTATGTAGGGAATAAAAATTTATTTGCTTCGGATGGACGGCGATTTGGTTGCCTACATTTTATTGGGTATCTCGAAGATTCGAATTCTGTAACCGCTCGCTGATTCTTTTTTTATAGTAAAATTTTAAACGGCAATGAAATTTTTCCATTTCCAAAATTAATGTATTTAAAAAAATATAATGGGGAGGTGCAAAACCTTATTTACCTTACTCGCAAGATAATACGATAATGTGGACGAGGATTTTGTGTATACTTTGCAATGAAAATATTGTTTTTGCTTGTTCACGGTGCAACGTCGTGACGTCCCAAGGAGATAATTACGATATGCATAATTCTCCGACGATTGCGTATTAGAGAAGTAAAGATTTCTAGATTTGTGAACACGAGCATGTTCTTTTTTTCCCAAGTTTTGTCGTTTATTGTTTCGCGATTATTTCGGCGAATCCACGAACGGTACAGCGAGCGCTCTCTAGCGGGAGTTCGCGGTACTCCTTTGAAGATTTCGTGCGCGGGAAATTCAAATACCTACGAAACTACGCGGAAGTTCTTGAAAGGGGCTCATTTTTTTAAAGACACGAATCAACGAACTTCCGTGATTATTAGCAAACTTTTCTTTACAGTATAAGTGTAAAACATTTATTCTGAATCAATCTCTCTTTATATATATAAAAAAAAGGAAAAGAAATGTACGACATACAAACCGACGAATAAAACGATTTTAAAGACGGAACGGGTACAGTTGATATTTATCCTATAACGTTCATAAATACTGCAGCTGTAACCCTTTGCAGCCCAGACACGCGGAGTGCCTGTTCTGCGAGGAAAAAAAATTAATAGTCACTTCGGGATGAAATTTTAAATGAAAACTAAAGTTAACTTAAAATTACGTCTTAAAATATACATGTACATTGCATTTTCTGGGCGTTCGCGTACGATAAAACATTTCCTTCTTATATGCATGCAGCGCCACTCAATACATTCTCATCAATCTCGTCGCGAGATGAAAGACTTTTGCAAAAAATCTGACATCGACATTTTTCATGAATATTCTTTATATCATTTACAATTTTTTTCTTTTATTTTCTTGTTTTTTTTTTTGTTTCTCTTAAATTTTTATATTGCGCAATTTCGAAGGTTCCACCGTGGCACGCGTAGCCTTATCATACTTACTGTAACCCACTACAGTGCTCGATTACGACCGAATGACGGAGTAATCGTTACAATATTTATTGCTGTGATCGGTATTCAGATAAAACAGAGTTGATGCAGGTTTGGAATTCGTTGACGTCACGGCAAGTTTTCGGAGACTCCGGTGGAAAAAAAAATCGATTCAGACGTGTTTCCTCGAATTAGATATTTTAATCGATGCAAAAAAAATGACCAATTCAATGGTCCCGCGAAGAGCGCAAGCCGCTGGGCTTCGTGTTCGTTAAATTCATTCCGTTTCACAGTGAGTCATGAAAATTCAAACAATGTCCCGGCCAAGTTTTTTTTTTTTTTTTTTCTGAACCGAACAGTAATTTCTATTCAGATGTATTATTAATTATTCAATGTTAACAGCAATCGGTGCAATTTCTAAACGCGCGTTTCGTAAAGGAATCGCCAGCTGGTGTATGTCAATACCGATCGGAATCTATCGATGCGTTTCCCATCGTGACAATGTGCTGATGTATATCGAAATCTTCGAACAAATAATATTCGAATTAGAATAAAGAAAAAAAATGAAACACGATTCATTAGAACAGAATGAGTTTCAAACAGGCGTATATATATAATCTATCAATTCCTTGAAATAGACAATTTTTTTCTGTTCATTTCTCTTATACTTTATTTCATATTAATTCTGTTATAAAAGTAACCTACAGTCGTATCAATGAATACAATTAAATTCATTAATCGTTATTGAGAGCAAAGAAAAAAAAAAAAAATTCCACACAAATTCGTGATGGAGCGGCGCGAATTCTCTCACTCCGATAAACCAATATTTGCAATTTTTTGTTTTAATATTCTTAAAGTAAATTTGAGAACACAATGAAAAGACGTACTCTTTTAAATTCAACTAAAGGTGACGACAAATGTGAATCGATTTTTGTTTCCCAGGATAATACACAATCAAAATACGACCGACGATACGCGATCAAAGTTCATTGTGACGGAGTGGTTTTATCGACGGTGAATAAATAGTTAAAATATACGAGGAATTCCATGTCCAGCGGGCCATCCTTCTCTCGCGGAGCAACCGAGAAGTATTTATTTTTAGGAAAGCAGCTCGTGAGCGTTTCGAGAATCGACAAATTATTTCATTTCGAATCGCACACGTAATTCGTAAATACAAATGAAAAATTGTTTATTTGGATTTTTTTTACGATTGTTTTGTACTGATTTTTTTTTTAATTGCTTGTAATTATTATCGTGTTTTTCATACTTAATACACGAAAATGTATGTCGAAAAATTGTCGGTGGCCCGCTGGACGTGAAAATCCATATCTGTCGCGGGGATGAAGACATTTGATTGATACTTTCTATTGATAACAAACTGTGTCGATATAATTATACGAAAATTTAACCGGAGACGCGTCGATCGTGCGTTTCACTTCCACGAAAATTCTTAGTTCGAATCTTTGCAAGTATTAGCTAAGATAGCAAAGCGCGGCATTTCTACACGACAACTGCGCTAATATATTATATACAGAGTAAAAAAACAAAAAAAGTCGCTCAAATTTCTTATTAATATTTACAGATAATACGCTCGCGCACAACTCTTTCGTACAAACATCCGGGATAAGTTTAATATTTGAATACGCGGTGCGCGCAACGAGATCCTCATTTTTTTCTACTATTGCCTAGATGTTTGGGACGAAACGAACCGATATTTCGCAATCTCGTACAATATTAAATCTTTCCCAACTTCATAGAAATCCGCTCGATAACTTTTCCGTTCGACGCATCTCCGTCGATTTCGTACTTTACAGCACTCAAGATTTTTACAAGGAAAAAAAAATTATATTTTCGTAAAACCGTAATATTTCAGAGACATACGCGGGAGGATATTGTTAAAAATAATTCACATATTCATAAATATATATATGCTATATATATATATATATATGTGGATGCATCCGTGTGCAATGTACGCAGCATACATTGTGTCTATCGTTTGTAAACGAGGAACAAAAGTGGACGATAAAAATTAAATTTTGTGACAAACTTCTATTCTTATTAGAGGATAAACGAATTGATATTAACGATTGATAAATGATGTGTCGATTGCGAGATTGCGTCCAATTATTATTTTTTTTTCAATTACAAAAGTATACCGTGTCCCAGTGCGTAGTATACTTTGGTAACGCACTGTCGTCAATGGCATATATATATTTTTTTAATCACCTACTTCGAAACTCGTGTCGACTATAATTGGCGATCGGCAACGTGGCACGGGTTCTCGAATATTGGTTAACGATTGGCTAAATAATTGTGGAACGATTTCATAATTTTTCTTCGTAAATAATCATGCAATTCGCGCGATCCGTAAGAACATTAATCTTCCGATACCCAAAAGTTGCAAACACCAAAGATTGTTTCGCCCAAACTTTACTCAAACATTTCGTAACATTCGAGTATTCCATTTCATAATTTTTTGTGTACTCGAACAAGATTAGTTTATGTTGAGGAAAAAAATGTCCAGCTTTACTTTAAATGTTAATATTTCATTTTGACAGCAACATATTGTCACTCGACACGAAACAAACGTATCATCGATTAATTATAATTGTGACGCCCAACGAAGCCAGAATTTTGAGAATTAACAACGTAGAAAAAAAATTGAACCAACGGCGATGGATACCAAGTCTTGGGTAGCGGAAGTTTAATCGATAGTGGCGCGAATCGCACAAAATTATATTATTCCCTAATCCGAATGAACCGAAACGCTGTACTTGTTGTGTACGGGGAAAAAATAAAAAATTGTAAATTAACGAAACGGACGTTAACGAAAGCTTATTTCGTAGTCACACGCCTTACCTGTAAATCCATCTCTAGCCTACTCGCTTAATCGTGAACTTACCGATTATCATGTTAGCTACCGCCGTCCTTGCTACCTTTGTTGTTATAACAATTTTTTCAGTCCTAATTTTAACCGTTCCTGAGCGGGATTCACTTTGATTTTCAACTGTTCGATGAGGTCGTATATCTTCAGGGATGGCCCGACCTTGAAGCCTGTCAGGTCTATTATTTGGTCCTTGGTCAGGGTCAGCAATGTCTTTCCGTCTACTTTACGCTTACTAAAGTTGTCACAGTACGTCGCACAGTCGTTTACACGTAGGAATTGCGCTACGTCGAACACGTTCCATTCGGCTGGCACGAGCTCGCCGGAATCCGAATGTCTATGCAGCCCGTCTGCTAACCTCGGAATGTACTTTCCACTTGCCGATGTTACCTGCCGATAAAAACATCAAATCATTAGAATCAAGGCTTTTAAAACATACCTCCCGATGACAGACGATATTCACTTACAGATACATGCAATAGGGAACATATGCACATTATCTTCCTCACAGAGTTAGGCTTTGTGACGATGAAAACAAAAATTCCGAGATTTCAATGCCAGAGTGCTCAAAATAGTGTGCGTGTGAATGTGTGTGTAACATTTCGAATGCAGATAGAACAGTTAGTGTGTTCTGTTTATGACCCTCAAGATCTCTGCACGTCAGCCAATTTCATCCTAGGCAAGTCTGGATCAATGCACGGCTTAATGAAGACAAAAAATTGTTCACTTGTAGAATTTTATTCCCTAAGTGAGCGTCCTCGACCGAAGTTTGTGCGATGCAAAAGACAACCGTTATAATTATTTTTGAAATTTTGTATAATTGTTTTTTAAATTGATGAAATTAAACTAAATTGATAAATTAAAAGCCTCGTGCAGATATCTTCACGGTCATGTTTTTGTTGTTGTGATTTTTGTCAACACATGGTTACCCGGATACCGGAATTGCAAGGACTTCGGGAGATCTACCAGAAATTGCGCTCGAAAGCACAAGAAGTGAAATCTTTTTTAAATTTCTTTTCCGGAGACTCGCAGATCGTTGCTTCGTTCTCTTGTCTCTTCCATCGCCTGTAGTGTGCAACGTGCCAGTGCAAAGGCACCAGCGTCCGGGGGAGTCCGGATTGATTATCCCCGAGTAACTTTTCCAATGAATAATTAATAATGCGACAAACGCTGGGGCTCTGCGAGCTCGGCTTATACCAAGCCCGCCTCGGAGGATTTTTTTTTTCATTCCCTACGTCCTGGACAAATGCAGGAAATCGGATAGGAATGTAATTCCTATCTGAACCTTAATTCAGCTGCAGCCTAACCTACGACTATCGTCTTCCCAAGTTTAACGACGCATGAAAACAAAAACACAGCTCGGCATATAATAATCAGATCGAGCTATTTTTTTGTTCTCGAGAACTTTCTGAAAAATCCATCCATCCAACCATGAACCGCTTTTGGCGCGGCCGAAATTCCTATCGCTTTACAGACAAATGAATGGTCGTGTGTTCTTCCAGTTATCGGACGCCCAGACACTCCGAACTAAAATCTCGAAAAATTTTGTTTTCGAATCAGATAGAGCCGTGTGTGTTCTATCTACGGATGTTCCCTACTGACCTTTGACTTCGTTAACATCATCCGAGTACTCACGTTTATATACGAGGTAGCAGTTCTCTCCTTCGGCGGGGGTGGGCTCTGAATCTCGCTCTGGGTCTCGTTCAACGCTTGGCCCTGTCCGCTCGTCGGACTCGGCAAAGTCTGATCTGGACCTGCCGGTTCCTGAGCGGTTTCGGGCTCTCTACCGCCTTGCTCGGGCAAACTCTCGAGATCGCGGTCACGCTCGATTTTCGTGCCCTGAGCCGGCTCCGGCTCGCGTTCACGCTCGCGAGTAGCGCTGGCGCGCTCGCTGTGACGAGGTAAAATATTCTTCGCGCAAGCCAACTTGCCGCTCTTCTTTAATTTTCGCTTAGCTTTACGTTTAAGGCCTCTTGGAGTTTTAACTGAAATGGAAATGAGAAATAAAATGTGGACAAAGAAAAGAATGCGGCAATCGTGAATCGAGTTTCCCGGTGATCTAAAGGCGAGAATGTCCCGATTGCCGATCAGAAATCCGATTACTGATATCGATGCTTATACTGTATACTGTTTCTCGCACGGTGCGGATATGAGCATTCGTCAATAATCGGCACACGGGTGTGCGTGCTTTTTAACGGCGTTGCCCCCGGATGATCGGCAATCGGGACATTAATCCCTTTACAATCTCAACAGCGAATTTTTTTCGATCACTTTCGGTGAAAAATTCGTCTGGTTCAACCCTTGAATTTTTATCCCTAAAAGGATTGACGATTAGAGTAATTAACGACGGAAACACGTCGCCGCAGCGAATATTCAATAGATTTTTTTTGCGAAAGCTGTGCGTTCTCGTCATTCGAAATAAGCCAATTATTTGACGACAATTGATCCAGTCGTGAGTAATCCACATGCAGAAACTTTTTTGAAAGCGCACATGCACGAGAAAAGCATCAACGCACGGTCAACGACTTGTTTTTTTTTAAATTTAACTTGCCCGTTCGATGGACGATCGGGAAAGATTTCTACTCACCGGTAGGACTAGTGTTTTTCGTGAGTACACGGGGCCCCTCTAATTTGTGATCGACGAGATCGCACCAACCGACCGGATATACATCAGGGCTTTGGCAGTCCAGCCACTGATCGTACTCGTCCTCCCAGCCGTCGAAGTGCACTCGCAGTAACCTACCGATCACCCTTGTGATCGTGGCTACGCAAACCAGTCTCGGATCCATGAGATCCGCGGCCTCCAGTCGCATACCTTCGGTAAATCCGTGTTGCGGAACTTCCTGCAAACGAAATTCCGCGTCAGCATCGCATCGAAATAAAACAGCGCTGGGCAAAGTACCAAAAAATACTTCGAGTGCATTTCACAATAAATTTTGCGGTAAATTTTAACCGTTTAAATTTTATGCAATATAAACATTTTTTAATATCACGAAAAAAGTGCAAAGTAATTTATTTGCACGTGGCTTCCACATTTATTGCAATTTTGAGCATAGCTTTCTCTATGAGTAACTTTTGTACAAAATTTTTTCAAAAGAAATTCTCGTGAAAACGATACTTCTTGAAAAGCTTAGACAAATAATCATATATTAATAGAAACTGGCTGCCATACTCGATGAGTATTCTTAATTCGAGCACGTATTCAAAAAGTACTTGTACTTGGTACTTGAAATAGTAAAAAAAAAAGTACTTGAAGTATCGATCAAGTATACGGTACTTAAACTACTGCCCAGCTCTGAAATCGGCAAATCTGTGATCGGAGAATCAATGTACCCTATTGAACAGCTGTACGGGCGCGGGTACGGTATTTGTTTCCGCGAGATAGTTGTCCCAGGTAAACGTCGTAGGATCGTATCCCTTCGGTGGTGTCAGCGGCATGCCGTGCTGAGCGCAGAAACCAATCGGAAAGATGCAAGGCGAACTGACGTTGTAGCAAAACCAATCGGCCCCGCTCGCGTCCTCGTCGTAACTGTCGATCCTTATCATTATATAGTCCTCCTTGAGGACCTGCATAACCGTGGCCGCACAGATCGACGATAGATTGAGGGGATCGATCGCCTCGATCTTCATTCCTTCCCGGAACGTGTAGCCGAGATGAAGATGATGATTCTTTGGCACGTGGAAGAGGCTCTCCATGGAGTCGTCGATGCACAGTTTCGAGTGCGTGACACGCTCCATGTACTCGGGATAGGCGTCGAGCGTCTGACCGACCCGCTTCGCCCAACCGACCGGATGAATCAGCGGCGAATCCTCGTGACACCAGAAACCATTGTCCTCCGGCGGGGAATCGTAGTATCTCACGTGCAAACGCTTGCCAACGATTTTCTGTATCGTGGCGACTTTCACCTGAGAGATTCTATTCTTGTCCACGACCTCGAGATGCAGACCGCAACGAAACCTTGACTTCATACTCTCGTTCACTTTGTTGTAGAAATTCGTCGGCAATGTTCTGGCGCCGGTCAAGCGCCTCGTCAGGAAGTCCTTCCAATCTTTGTATTTCTCCGCGATCGCTAAAAAAATATCGGAGGAATAACATCGATGATAGGGGTTAAAAAAATCGTCTAGGGCTAAGAAGTTTTGCATTTTGTGTTCGATTGGCGTATGAAGTTTTCAGATATTTTACGCATAACTCAACCGGTTAGGTTTTATCGATTACTGTTTTTTTTTTTGCAATGATATTGGATACTCCGTGTACTATTTGTGAAACAACAGGATATATCGAATCTACCGACCACCGGAGCAGAAACTCGGCTTATTGCCAAATATCGTTTTCCGATACTCACTGTTCGGCGGTATGAGTGGTTTCCCGATAGTGGCACACCAGCCGACCGGGTGAATGTCATTGGAGCAGAGCGAGACCCAAAAATCCTTTTCGGAGTTGTGGCCGAAACCTTCATACCTGAGCAATGCTCGGTAGCCGGATATTTTCAGTACCGTGGCGACCCAAAATGAATCGGGAAACGCTTCGCAAACTTCGTCGCAGTCCGTGTTCTCTACTTCCACCTTCATACCGACCGTTATGTTGTCCCATATCTCGGAGATTGGAGCCTGTTTTTTTTTTTTTGGAACGTACGATTTTTCTTTAGCAATGACCATTGCGATTTATCGATCGAAATTTAATTAAAAAGAATACCGACGTGTTTAAAGCAGGAAACGGGCGCGGCGCAGAAGCTCGGCTCCATCAGATGCGGTGTCCAGTCGTAAGAGCCTGCCATTTCGGCAGTTCGCTTTCGCCTCACTGGTAAATCAGCAGGCATAACTGGCTCAGTCACTACTTTCTCCTTTTCTTTCTTCTTCGCCACGGAGTCATTGGATTCGTCGTTGACGGACTTGATAGGTTCCTATATAATAGAAAAAAATTAGTATTAAAAACTGGTATGCTCGAAGAAGATAACAAAAATGATACGGATATCCGTAATAAATTTTCTTCTACATTATCAAAAAAAACAAAACTTCAAAGTAAGTCTGTGAATTTTTGCAGATTTTTTTTTAAACATCAACTTGTTATTCAAATCGTACGAAGGTTGCGTCTTGGCAAATTCTAGGTCCTCGTTAATCAAGGATCCCGTACGTTAAGGTTTAATATATCAGCCATTCTCACTAACTCTGTAACGAAGAATCGCGATTTCTTTGCTGACCATTCCAATTTACACAATTTATTCGTTAATTATTTGATCAATATAATTTCGTTCGATCCTCTCGACTGTGAAGCCTATTTTAAACTTACATCGTCCGTCGCCGGCTTTGCCTCGTTCAGGGATTCGGTGTTGTTCGTCGGCGTTGTCTGATCGACTGAGTGCGACGGACTGTACGTGGAGTCGGCCGTAGGCGCCGCATGTTCCGACGAACGCGCGCAAGCTCTGCTGCAGAACCTTCGTTCTTTCGTGTAAAATGCATGCTTGACGCCGATCGCGCCGCATTTTTCGCATACAGCTGTGCCGGGCAAATGAAAAATGTTATAAAATAACGAAGCGTTGAAAAAATTATTATTTAACGAAAATCATCGAGTACTCCTCGGGAAAACATCGAGAAAGTCTCTTACCTATACCATCCTTTCGTATAGGTATAAAATTCAGATCTGTGTGAGGTTGATAAGCAATCGGCGTTTTCAGGACTAGACCAGGATGTTTTATCGGCTTGATTTTTCTATTGCGATTGTCCTGCGTCGTTTGAGTCGCGGCGTTGTTCACCACCTGCTCCTGCTCTTCGTCACCCATGTACTCCTCCAGGGTCAGATATTCGCTCATCTCTGGACCTTCCACCTGAGGATCGTACTCCTGAAAATTTATATCTCGCGTTACTCACAAATAATTGATGGGCTAAATGCAACTCGTCCATAGCCACAACAATAATACGATAATTCACAACCTATCAACTGCAAGCCTGAGATCAGCTAATTTAAGTAAAAATAACATGTAAACAATTGAATTAAAAGTTTGTACTATAAACCAACATTGCGACTGCAATTTTTTGGCGATTGAATAATTTTTTTTTCAAGTTTATATTCTTTTTACCAAGGCGCCTTACCTGTTGAATTTCTTGAGCGTCAACGGCTTCCATCGCTTCGTCCGGTTCAGAACATTCGTTGGAAAAATGAGTCGGCATGTATCTGACCATAGTCGTAGGAGCTATTTGATGATTTCTAATGTCCTCGAAGGAATGAGAGCCGTGAGTGAAGAACGGACTCTCGGCTTGACGAGGGTCCAGCATGAGTTCGTGGGTTGGTTCTCCATGAACCATCATGTCGCCCATCCACACCATCCCCAGTTCAGGCATCCCAGGGATGGATGCGTAAACTGAATTCATAGAAAGACCCATTCCTGATTTGCAAATCAATCATTTAGGCATGAGATAAGAAAAGCATATAAAGGCATTCCTATTGATAAAAAATAAATAATAATAATAATAACAACGAAACGAAACGCTATTTTATTTTTGAAAGGGTGTTTTTATCTTATCTGCTATCGGGTACAAATTTTTTGTTTTTTTTTTGTTTATTATCCACGATGGACATTGTTATCTTTGGTGTATTTTTGTTAAGTCTTCAATAATGCAACGGAGTTTTCGACCGTTCCGGAATAAACATAAGTTTTCATTGAAATCAAACTCTCAACGATTCGTCAACAATAAAAAATGTTAAAAAATGATAACAAAATAAAAGACTGTCTTATTTTTGAAAGGTTTTTTTTTGTTTTGTTTTACATTGGACTGTGCTTGTGTTTGATTGTATCTGTGATGGACATTGTTTTATGTTCAGTGTATTTTCAAAGAGTTTTCGATGAAGGAACGGAGCTCTGGACGGTTCAGGAATGAAAATAAGTTTTCGTCAAGATCCATGCAGTGAGGTGAATTGGCCGAGTGTCGAAAGATGCGAACTGAATTCACAGAGAGACTCATTGCTGACTTGTAAATCAATCAATTAGGCATAAGACAAGAAAAGCATCTGAAATTTTAGGCATTCCTACGAATAAAAAAAGAAAATGATAATAACAAAACGTAACGCCGTTAAGTTTTTGAATGGATGTTTTTATCTTATCCGCTGTCCGGTGCAAATCTTTTTTTTTTTTTCATTGCTTATATTTTATCGTTATCTTAAGTGTATTTTCGAAAAGTTTTCGATCACGTGACGGAGCTCCGGACGGTTTGGCAATGAAAATAAGTTTTCGTCGAGATCCATGCGGTTCACGTGAATTTACCGAGCGGCAAAAGATAACGAATCGTGTTCCTGGAACCGACGCCAGGCGTCCCGAAAAACTCTCGTTTGTTTAACCTTTTTGACGTGAAAACCCGTAGCATTTACGGTGGCTTCGAGGAAAACGGGGGTGGAGGGGGAGAAATAAAAATATATATATATACAAATGGCATTGAAAGTTTTGCACAACGCATGCGAGGGACAAAAAATTTACCGGCGTTCGTTTAACTGGTTTGGAGTTTGTAATAGCGTTTGCGACGAAAAAACAGTGTACGAACCATTGGGAGCCTGCATGTCCATGACAAAGGGTTCCCGTCCTCTGTGTCTTCTCTTATACGCCCGGTATTACCTCAATCTGTGTCTCTCGCAAGGCGGACACTTCATCCCGTTCGACGAGTTAAACATTATCGGCGACACAGCTTCGTCGGGGTTTTGGAAAAAAACACTCGAAAATTCATCGTCCTCGCTCACGACATTACCGAACAATAGGGCAAAACATTCGGCGGTAGGCCTGCTTGCTTTGCCCCCACCCCGCAACTTTTTTTTAGCATCGCAGGGCCGACAATCTCCGGCAAAAGCAGGCAGAAGTGCGTCCGCGCTGGAATCGTAAAAATATCAAACGTTCGCTGCGTTCGACAATCATTGATTAACGAACGTTTGTTATTTTTTTTTATTGTTCATTCGAATAATTTATAGTTGTTACGGGTACACGGTAATACACGTAACCGACGCCAGCCTTCACACTTGTTATTGACCGTCGACAGACCGTCCCGAGACGTCATTCGAATACGCGGAGGACAAACCGAACGGCAAAGGGCAAAAAGTTTACATATTTTTTTACATTTATCAACCTTCAAATTATCTTGATTGACCGATGAAAATACTAAAATGTCCAATCAATGTATTAAAAAGTGGAAGGGGGCAGAGGTTGGAAGATGCAGCTAAGTTATCGATCGCGAAGGATCGATCGTATCGAAATGTTCTCTCTCTGTACTGACAGGACATTTACGCGTGGTCCGCAATTTTATTTTTGCAAAATTATAATTTATGGTATACAATAATTTCGACACCGCTATTGTTAGGCCCGTCTTCTCACAATCGCGATTCTCTCGTGATTTTGGAACATTGAAAACCGCTGACGATTAACATTTCGAGCTAAAAATTATTTTCGTCGAAACTGATTTTATACTTTCGACGATGCACCGGTAAGTTAACCCACCAATGAGAGATCGCCGTTTGAAAATGACAACACCCCATTGGTCGCTTAACTTACCCGTGCGTCGTCGAGAGAAAGTATAAAATCAAATTTACTGAAAAGAATTTTTCGCCCGAAATATTACCGTCAGAGGTTATTAATGTTCTAAAGTCCGTCGATCCCTTAATCAGCAATCAATAAATCGACATGGTAAAAATCTTCAAAGGAAAAATTCAACAAAAAAAATTTGCGAAAGAAAGAATGTTCGTGGTGAATCAATTTTATTCCCGATCTTCGACGGCGGGAATGTGAATTATATTATTGCATTATGTATCATGTTTTTAACTATTGTCCGCCTGACAGTCCGTTTTTCAGTCGGATGGGTCAGATGGTACTGAAAACATTTTGTGCGTTCCAACACCTGTATGTTACCGTTCGGATCGCCAAGTTCCGAAGACACTTGCGAATCCGGCATTAGAATTTTCAAATATAATTTCACTTCTGCGGAGCTCGACCTAGCGGTTTAAATGCGAAGAAAAAAAAAGGCGCAAGAAGTGGAAAATTTCTGCACATACACATCTGTAGCGAGTAGCAAAAAATTATGTACAAGTGTATAATAGCTCGACAGTCAATCGATTAATTTAAAAAAATGACCTCGAATCTTTCAACGGCAAGTCATCGACGTTCACGTATTTCAGGTTTTTACATTTCAACGAGAGATAATAGAAACAGTTGACGTAAGTTTGAACTTTCGATCCCTGCGGTTTTTTAAAAATAATCTCCGCTGTCAAGAATCGATCGGTGCGTCGGATCTCACCGAACGATGCAAGCATCATACGTACGTTGCGGCAGCGTCACGTATAACCGCTCTACGATTATACGTAAAGTACTCCCTTCCACTCTGACGACGAGTTTCCCCGTTGCACTGCAATAGAAAATAAACTTTCCAGTTCGCAGGGACGAGCCGCGGTCGCAGGTACTGGTTCGACGCATCGTCTCGATTTTGTCATTCGCACGCGACTTCACAGTGACTTTTCGTAATCACAAACAGCGTTGTTCATTTTACGGTGCACGCTTTTGAATCATTCGCGTCGACGGTTGGCAGTTCGAAAGAAGAAACACAAACGAAATTGATCGCATAATACCGGTCAAGGACTTATGAAAATCACGTTTTATCGATGTTTGCCCCGTGACTCAGCGATTACAAGACACACTTTTACCCTAGTAACGTCCCAAAACGTCACAGCGAAATACATAAATTTCATGCAAATTTTATGCAATGTCAAAAAACGTATTATATGAAAAATTTCAAATCATTTTGTTACTCTCGTGCCAAGACTCAATTTTTAATTTATAACTGCTTAAAATCTATTAAATTGTATTTTTGATTATATAGTATTCTCGATATATTCTCGATTATTGTAACTTCTGCAATATATGCACACTCTCGGTCTCATTCACCACTGTTGTCTGTAATGAATTCTTGTCGTTGTGTAAACGGAGAAATCCATTGAACAAAATAAAATAGAATAAAAACAAAACGGAGCAAAAAAAAATTGTCATATTATAAAGTAACGTTGATATAAAAAATAAAGTATGTAAATAATTCTCAGTCTCCGGAGAGCATTCGTGTCCAAAAATCATGCTAATGCATGCATTCAATTTCTTTCAGAGCTTGTCCACAACACAGAGAACACTCGACTGCTGCGATGAGCTCGGCAAGGCGAGTAGAGGAAATAAAATTGGACGTGCCTTGGGGTCACGTGGCCGGAAAGGCATGGGGATCCAGGCAGGCGACGCGGGTTCTCGTGGTCCACGGCCACCTCGACAATGCAGGATCGTTCGACAGGCTCATTCCCATGCTGCCGGACACGTTCTACTACGTGGCGATAGATTTGCCTGGACACGGCTTTTCCTCGCCTCTGCCTCTGGGCGTACAGCTCGATTATTTCAATTACGTTTTAGCTATCAGGCTCGTCCTCGAGGCATTGAAATGGGACAGCTGTCTCTACCTGGGTCACAGTTTTGGTGCCCAGCTGGGAGTTATTTATAGCATCCTGTATCCAGGCAAAGTAAGCAGGATCGTGTGCCTTGACGGATTTGTGCCGACTCCCATCGAACCCGGCGAACTCGCCACCTCGATTCAGCATGTTCAAGACGCCACCGTAAGCGCAAACGCCGCAAAAACTGCGCCACTGTACACGAAGGACGAAATTTTGTACGCTCTGAGCAACAAGAGAGTTTTTCCCCTCAACTCACGAGCCGCCGAAGCTCTGTTCGTCAGAGCTACAACGAAAGTCGGCGAGCTCTACAAGTACAACAGAGACTTAAGATTGAGATCGCACTCCCCCATTCCGCTCTTCTACGTTGGTCAGTACGCGGAGCTCGTGAAGGACCTGAAAATTCCAGTCCTGATAGTCCTCGCGGAATTTTCGTGGTTCGCCAGTGACCGATACATGAACAGCTTAGAAACGGTGATTAAAAGTATGCGTGGCAGCAATTACATTGTTACAAAAGTCCCCGGTAATCACGATGTTCACAACAACAGTCCTGAAGTCGTGGCGCCTCACGTGAGCGCCTTTCTCTGCGGTGCGGGAAATAGCAAATTGTGATTGCTGGATTCGAGACACGATACTTTATACGGAAGTATTAATAATGTACGATGCCCGGCCAAAGGAGCGATTCGGTACAAATTTTTTTTTAAGTACCTGACGGATGTGGAGTCGAAAAAATCAACCACATCAGAGGTGCTAAGAATATTGATTATAGCGTCGGGCACAGTGAATTGGGTTTAGTTTCTTCTAGAGTGAATCACATCGAAAGATTGGCTGTTCGAAAAGTGTAAAGTACTTATTACAGAACCCTTGTTGATTCAAACTTTGTACAACGACTTATGGGTCCAATGAGAATATATATATATATATATAAAGATATAAATGTATATATATTTATTATATTCATATATATATAAAGAGTAAGTAAACATATATATTTACTTACTTGGGTATGTAAACGTTGTAAAAAATGTAATTCTCTGA
Organism: Amblyteles armatorius; assembly: GCA_933228735.2. NCBI lineage: Eukaryota > Metazoa > Arthropoda > Insecta > Hymenoptera > Ichneumonidae > Amblyteles > Amblyteles armatorius. The sequence continues at coordinate 10,837,064 of OW121690.1, forward strand.
ATTAAATTGTTGTTGGTACCGTCGACGTTATTTCTGGATATCATTTTTTTATTTTAAGCAATCACGATCGCATTGAGATACGGGTATTTTTTTTCATCGCGCGAACAGATCTTCCTTCCAGGATAAGCGCAATAACAATACTTGGTTTTACAAATATCTCGGCTTTATTAAAATCTCAGTGTTATATAAATTATACCGAGTTACCGATCCAATACAATTATAAATGAATTACATCCAAACATAAATATTCAATAACCGACTCGTTCGACGATAGCGCGTATCATGGAAAATATTACAACAGCGTTGTCAATCCGCGTTGTGCAATAGGTACTCGCAGATCTGAATTCGCGATTTCAAGATTCTCGAAGGGAGGGGCGAGTAGAGGAGAGAACGATTTTCCTCGAATACCCGGGACACAATTGAAAAACTATAGTCAACTTTTCTCACGCGTTCTCATATGTACGGGGGAAAAAAACGGTAGTAAAGTTTTTTTCACTCGTCTCGTCGAAAGAAAGTTCCGATCGGAAGCGGATATCACGCCAGTTTCCGGTGAGAGTTTTCTTTTGACTGAACACCCGCACGTTTTAGAAAAGTTTATTACAGTTTTTATTACCGACCGCGGTATGTTGCATGATCTTAAGATGATGCGGTATAATCCTCCGTCCACCTGCTCCGCGCCCAGTTAGTAACAAAAACTGTAGTGAGTGCCGTTTTGAGACCGCAGATCGCCGATCAAAAGAAAATAGTCTTTTCATCACTCGGTGCGGAAATCGCCACTTTGCCGCCCGCTTCGCGTGCGTAAAACCGCCATTTTCGCACCTTGTGATGAAAAATTACGTGCATCCCTCGTGCGAAACACTTTTTCTAACTCGTGTGATTAAAGCACTCGTCTTCAGCTCGTGCTGCAAACTCACACTCGTTAGAAAAAAACGTTTTTCGCCCTCGTAGAGTAATTTAGTAATTTCCTGCGTCTGCCGATTTCGCAGGGAAAGACAATTCTTTTTCTTTCGTCGGCGGACAGCGAACTTAAAACGGCATTCAGTACAGTTTTTGTTACCGGCGGCACATCACCTTAAAAGGCCCTGTTGTGGAGGAACGCGTCGTACATAAATTCTTCCTCGTCCGAGTCGCTTTCGGGCAACACACCGTAGAGGGCATAGGCCTCAACGTCGTCCGGATCATTAAAATCATTTTCAAACTCATCGTCGTCGTCGATAAAATCGTCGTCGAGGTAATCGGGACCCTCGTCCTCGTCCGCGATGAGGCCGTGGTAGAGCTTGTTGAAGCACTTCGATTCCGGATTTTGATAATGCAAATAAGGAAGTTGGGGATTTAGTCGTACCCCGCATATCCAACAGAAGTAAGTGTTGCACCGTCCGCAGGTCATTTTATTGCAGCCATCCGATTTCTAAAAAAAAAACAACCCCAATAAATATATAGATATATTTTCCAATCGTATTTTCTTAGTCTCGTAGTACTTTGTCCGTAAAACCATTTCGACCCTAGCAACTTAAGTAAACTTTGTTTTCCCAAGAGAATAACCGTAGAATAAGCGCAAAAAATTTACGGTAATTCCAGGTAACTCTTTACTCCGTCGAAATAACTGAAAAATTATCGTATCTCAACTTCTCGGCATGGACGGTTACTTTGTCGGGTACTGATAAAAAAAATGACCATTCGCTAGCACAGGCCCAGTTTGTGAGCTCTCGCCCGCGCATGCGCAGAAATTGAAATGTGGATATTTTTGCAGTTATTTTAACGGTATAAAAAGTGACCCGAAAGTACCGTAATATTTTCGATTATTTTCAAGATCACCTAAAGCTCCTACGGGAGCAAACTTTTCCTTACCTCGATTGCCGCGTTGCAATGAGGACAGTGATGGCTGTTGCTCGTTATCCAATTTTCAGACATCGTATTCTCCACCAACATCTGCAACTGCTTCTTGCCGTAACGCTGCTCGAGCTTGATTTTCATTTCGTCCGATGCATCTTGATACTCGGTGACGAGTTTTTGTTTCTCGGCTGTAAAACGACAATGAAACGTGGCGAACACTTTTATTAGACTCGGGACGATCGATTTTCGGGGCTGAAAATGAACGTACCTGAATTAACTTTGCAAGGCTCGACACCGTGATAAACCATTTTGCAATAGACGCAGAAGGCGTACTGGCACGCTGGACATATGGCCATTATTTCATTGGGTTCCCGGCTCACGGGATACTGGCAATGTCAACGAGGGCAGTAAACGATATCCGTCATAGTTTCCAGCGTGACGCTCAAAAGAATGGAATCGTACTTGGCGAACAATTCAGGACTGACGAGGTCTTTTATCTGCGATAAAAAAGATCGCGTTTAATCGAACCCTCCGCAATCCACTGAAGTCGCCCCGGAGGTGGGCCGAGAAGGATTATGACCCTCGCGATATCTGCATGAGACTAAATTTCATCAAGTTATCATTTTTCCGGCTTTTCTGGAATCGAAAGAAAAAAAAAATTGAAAAATTCCCGAAAATGAAGTGTTGCATATAAAAATGGTCAAGCGATAACCCATGATCGACTAATTTTGTTTAAGCATTTTTTTCACTGCTTCTTTTCGAAAAAAAAATTTAAAGAGAGAGCAACCCACTCCGCCTCAAATCTTAAATTTTTTTGTATATGATACAAGATTTTTCAGATTTTTAAATTATGGCGATCAACAAGTTCGTTTTTCTAATCACAAAAAAATATGAGGGCTTTTGAGAGTTACTTAAGTCATACATTAAAAAGATCGTAAAATAATCGCCAAGATCGTCGAAATATAGTCAAAAAATCGCGAGCCCAATGCAAGATGTGAAGGATTAGGTAGAGTAGACCCAGATCGAAATGGCAATGACTGCTCCATGTCGTTTCGAACTTTGGTTCTTCCGTTCGCGAGACTAAGCTCTCTCACCTGACCGGGAGTGGCCTCAGAAGTGCACTTATCTTCCGGGCAGCAAATATTCTGCACGCTACCGTCCTTTATCCTTATCTCCAGGTAGCCCGTGATGCATTCCTTGCAGAAAACATGCCTGCACGGAGTGAACTCCGTGCTGTGCTCGCCGGACTTTTCCATGAAGCAAACTTTGCACATGTAGAAATTCTTCTTGAATTCAACGCGATTCCGCGCCTCGTTGTAGTCGACGAGCATTTGAACCGGATTTTTACTGGCGGCTCTGTCGACGACCGCTCGTTGGTCGATGGAATTTCTGTTCTTCTGCTTTCTGCACCGTTTCCTCTGCAACAGCTTTCTCTCGACCCGGAATCTTTTGCTCTCCGGAGGAACGTCGGAATTTCCTTCCGCTGTGCTCTTCGATTCGTCGGCAAGCTTCGCCTTGCCGACTGACGAACTCCGCACGTTCTCCAAGGCCGCTACGTACATCGTATAGGCGCTACTTATGTCCAGATGATCCTTGATTTCCAAGAAATCCAGCGTTTCGTTCTGAAGAAATGCCATCCACGTGAAGAGAATCTCATTTTCCTCCCAAAGCTGATCGAGCTTTTTGCACAACTTCGAGAGCATCGAGTAACGCAACCACGAGGAGCACAGCGTGAACTTCGGCGGCGATTTCGACGGATAGTCGAGCGGCAGAGACGCGTAGAGCTCCAAGGGCGGCAGATGCGATATCGCAACTTTTGTAACCGGCTGCTCGTGGTTTCTTATGTCTTTGTAATTCAAGTGAAAATCGTCCGGCAAGCGAATGAAAACTTTCAGCGTACATTCCCGCTTGCCGTCTATCTCCTGGTAGCAAAATTCTTCCTCATTGTATATACTCTCCAGAGCGATGATTTCATCCTTTTGCTTTTCGTTGTCCATTTACTGCAAAGAAAAAGAGATGGGTGGTTCGTTAGGACAAAATTAATTACTACTTGTTCCTATTGCATAGCTTCCTTTATTATGAAGCGATAATGTACACAATGCCATGTACACAATATACAATTTTTTACATGTATTCCGCACTGAACTTATAAATCCAGATGATATTTTCCAAAGTAGGGCAATTGTGGTTTAAGAATATGTTTATCTTGATTTTGACATCGGAGCAACAAATGAATTTCATTGGAGACCGTCATAGGGTAGTCAAATTTCAAAAATCTTGGTTTTTACAAAAAATTTTATGGGCCCACATAAAAATTGTCTACTCCCAAAATTCAATTGCTGGATGATTTTTTATTTTCGTGAACTGTAGAAATAAACAGTACAAAAGAAAACTTCGCATTGTAGACTCGAAGGATTGACATTTTTTTTATTGCATCAAATTGCAACACTATAATTCTTGCAAAAATTGTTCACATTTTGTGATTTTTTTGGTGGTTCTCTGGAATTTTTATCGCGGCGTTCATGCTTACCTCGGCTCCTCGGAGGCCTCGACCACGCATACGCGGAGCTCAAGTTCCTCGGCCAAGTTATCTGTCGGGATAGTAAAGTACGGTAATTCCGATGCAGGTTATGATGATCTCCAACAAACCGATAACAAACCATAGATACTTATCGTGTGTTAAATATTGCAAAAAACACTTCTTAATTTCCCTGATAAAATGCATCGAGTCTATGAGCAGTCTATTAATTGACATCTATATAGATATTTCGGAGCGAAGATTCGTGGAATAAAATCGACAGGAAAGTTAGAAAAAAAAAAAAAAAAGAAAAGATGAATTTAATCCAACAAATCGCCATTTTAACAAACGAAATGGCAATTTAACGCAGAACAATGTATAATTTACTCACGGAAAACGAATGTCAATTCCCCAATCGTAATCGCGAGATGTAGATTAAAGATTCCGATCGTGCACGCGTAACCAGCACCTTAGCAAAAGCGCCTCGTGCCAGCGACGGTGACAGTCGCGCCAGTAATCAGCTGACAGGGCCTGATGTGTACACAGGGTCCAGCAAGCGATTTCGAACGATCCGCAGAAGTCGCAAGCGGCGGCGAGCTCTTGCAGCCAATATCGAAACTGACCCTGCATGTCCATTTGCTTCAGTACAGCGGTCTATACCGACCGTTCCTGTCCGATTTGTTTGTTGCGGGTGAATTTTCAAATTGCGTTACACAAATAGAGCTCACGAGCCGGATAGTTGAAGTTAAAAATTCAATGTTTACTCTGAGTGCGATTATTTCTTCGACATGGAATGGACTGCGATAAAGCGGAGTCAATCGAGTTGAGCCACGTCGCGGTCGCGCGTGGAGCTCCGTCGCATCCGGAAAGCCGGTGCTTTTTTGTTTGTTTTCCAATGTCTCAATAATACGACCAACAACGAAATGGAAAGGAACGAGGAGACGTGGAAGATCGGTTTACCGATAGCGATTAACTTCTGTATGTCGGTAGTCGCATTTTTCGTAACCGTACGATTGATACCGAAACTCCGAGACATGTTCATCAAAGCTAACCTCTATGGAGTCGACATGAACAAGAGACAAAGCGACAAGGTGTGAGTATCTTATCCGATCCAATGAACAGTCGGTCGGACACTCGAAATGCCCTCGATTCGACGTTAAAAATGTATCTAAAAAATTCAATTTCTTAAAAAAAAATCAACTTTTTTTTGTTGTATTCGACTGTTTTTCAAATTTGATATCTTCAAAATAACAAGAACTTTATTTCCGAACAGACCCGAAGCGCTGGGAGTCGTGAGCGGATGTATATTTCTCATAACGATGTTCGCCTTCATACCCATGCCGTTCGCCGACTACATCGTCAAGAATGCTCCATTTCCTCAGAGCGAGGTAATTTTTGTGGAAAAAAAAAAAAAATTATATTTCTTATTTATTATTATTATTATTGTTGTTATCTACAGAAGAAAAGTTTTCACTTTTTAAATCCTCTTCTAGATAAATGCCCTTCACGTAAAAGTGTATAAATCAATTTTGTTTCAAAATGTATATATATAAAATGAAGTATCCAAAAATTTCATGCAATATTTATTAACGTGAATTTATTTGTGTTTAAGTTTGTGGAGCTTCTGGCCGCCCTCCTCTCGATCTGCTGCATGCTGCTGCTGGGCTTTGCGGACGATGTGCTGGATCTGAGATGGAGGCACAAGTTGCTCCTGCCTACAGTGGCCTCCTTGCCCCTGTTGATGGTTTACTACGTAAACTTCAATTCCACGCTGATTATCGTGCCAAAACCGCTGAGAGCGTGGTTCGGTTTTTCCGTGGATTTGTGGCTGTTGTATTACTTGTACATGGGAATGCTAGCTGTGTTCTGCACGAACGCGATCAACATTCTCGCCGGTATAAACGGCCTGGAGGTCGGGCAGAGTCTGATCATAGCCGCCAGCATCGCGATCTTCAATTTCGTCGAGCTGAGCGGAAATCTTTGGAAAGCTCACCAGTTCTCGCTCTACTTCATGCTCCCGTACATATCGACTTCCCTCGCACTCTTCAAGCACAACTGGTGAGTACAGGCAACGACATTTAACCCGGTGTGTCACAGATATAACTCGTTGAATTCAGAAAAAAATGAATCAACAACCAACCAATGGATATGAAACTTCATGCTTGTAAAAAAAAAAAAATGTATGCTTCAAAGCGTTAAGGAGGTTCGAGCGCTTTACACTAGACAAACGAGTGCTAGATTTTTCAAGTAATTTATACGAACTTTTTCGCATCTCCTCGTTATATTGATTATCGATTTTTGTCGACGGACATAAAATGTACCCTAAATACGAGTCGATTCGTTTAGCTGAACAATTCTCAGAGAGCCCTCGTTTAAACGCATAAAATTACTTACCGACCGTCCACTCCGTGTAACCGAATCACGTACGAAAAAGTGGACACGTCGTGCGACTCGGTGGCCGGTAAAAGGAAGGTCTGTCGATCGAAGCAGGTACATTACAAAGAATAAAACGTTGTACTGACGACTTCTTTATACGCTATATATGTGTATAAATTATTCAACGTTCATACTTTTAATTCAACATATCGATTTTTAGTGTATAAATTCGGTATATAATAATATGTAGTTTAGTGTACATCGAGTATCGGAGTATGAGTTAATATCACAGTCTTATTATCGCCGACGTGTCAGTAGTAGTCTAGCTTGGCGTAAAAATTATCTACGAGCCAATCGTACTTCCACGTATTGGCGAGCACCGTTTCGGGAGCGAAATAAAGGTCGCGTGACTTGTAAGCTCTGAGAAGATTAGTTTTACCGTCGAGCCATACGCCGGTACCGATTAGATCCTCAACGAACGGAACGTCCGCATTCTTTTCGAATCTCAATTCCTTCGATTTGCTCGAGTCACGACGAAGGGCGATTATAATGTTCGCCGGCGCTTGGCAGTAGTTGCAGAACCAACCGCCGTAGTGGTTCAAGTCGCCGATCACGAGACCGAGCACGTCCCTCTCGCTCGTTTCGCCGGCGAAGTCTCGCTGGGGAACCATCGAGTTGGCGCGATAAGTCTCCCTCGTCAGGCCGACGGTGCTCGCGCCGACCGTTATGGTCGTTCTCGACGGATGTTGCCAGAAAAATCCGAAAACCGACCATCTCAAACGGAAGCCGATCGGCTGCGGCCATCCGTCGTACACCTTGAGGAACATCAACGCCCGCGAGTTCAACACCTGCTCGACCTCGGTCGTCACGTAAATATCGTCGTCTCTCATGTTCTTCACTATACCGTTAACCCTGTCCCAGATATACTTTGATATAACCCGCGACGGTTTTCTCGCCTTCGCCGCAGCGTTGACGTATATTATCTTGTTCTGCTGCGGCCCGAGAAGACCCTTCGCGAGCCTGTGACGAAAATTGTCCTCGGCGTTGCTGAAGTCGTATATCACGAAGAAATCGACGACGCTGTAAAGCTCCTCGACTATCACCTCGGCGATCGCCGAGTTGTAGTCGTTCACGCTGAAGGCGTAGATTATTCGTCTCGCCGCCCGGCGAAGTTTCAGTTTGATATTTTGTTTCGACGCCATTATCGCCCGCCAGACGACCTCCGGCTGACCGCAGTCGGCACCGTGCCAACCGTGGCTGCACACACACCGGCTGAGCTCCTTTTCTTCTCTCGTCCTCCGGTCGTCCACGCCCTTCTTCCAACACAGCGTCGTGTTGTACGTCTCGAAGAGGTCCGACGTCCTCACGTACTGCAGTCTCGCATCGCCGATTATCGTCTGGTAGGCCGGCTTGCGACTAGTTTTCGCATTCGGAAGCACCTGTTAACGAAACGAGAATTCCAATCAAATTTCAGAGCCGCCTCGCCGTAAAGGTTCATTTTTCGACGGTCAATTTGAATACAACGTTTGAGAGCATTTTTTCTTTTTTTTTTAAAGCGGTTTTTTGATTTTTAAAAAGATCGAGATCGTCACTTAAGGTTGGGCTAAAGATCGACATAACTCAAAATATTTTGAAGCCAATGGTTTTTTATTTTATTAAATCGTTTCGGAGAAAAATGGATTCCACATTTAAGGTGAAGTGAAACACGTTCTCTGTCGTTCTCTCTCGCTCCACCCTGAGACCAATGCCGCGATCTTTCTCACACTGCTGGCGCAGTCACGTGATTTTTTTCCGAAACGATTCTACAAAATGAAAAACGAATTGCGGGGCGCACTGCATTGATCAAATACGCTGTGCGGCCGACAATTAATTTTTTATCTTACGAAACTGTTCCGGAGAAAAATTGATCTACAATATTTTGAGTGTATGTTGATCTTTAGCCCCACCTTAAGGATATTTGGGCCGAAGTCGCGGGAGGGGCAAGGCAGAGGAGCTGCGCTGAACGCTTTAGTCAGTGTGCGTGTGAGGAACACAGCAAAGCAAGCGCCTAGGCAGAGATAGAGTCTTTAGTTTATTGAATTTATCTCAAAAACTAAACCGTGAATCTCCTTGAAATTTTGGCACAATTTGTTTGATAGAATGCTCTTCGCTCCGCTATGTTCTTTTTATTCGAATCTGACAGAAATTAGTGGAGAAAATCGCTACTTTTTATCGTCACCGACCGGTTTCCGAAATGTTTGCACGGTATCTTGTGTAGCTTTATTCACGCATTACTAGAAAAACTACGGGGTCAAAAAATTTGAAAAAATTGCAAACGATTCAATGTGTATTTGTCTTCGAAATAGCAAAGTTTTGTAGCGATCGAACAGAAACGCGTTTTGGTAAAAATATCCTTAATAATCATCGATCACTGAGATTTGAATTTTTTTTTTTATATTGAAAAAAAAATAAAAATTTTTGACTTTGGAACAATTTTCCCATACCGTCTTTAACATTTGAAAATAAATATATATACATGCTGCTTCAACTGGGCCTGCCGGCCCGAGTCGTAATTATCATGAATGGTGTCCTTGAAATTTCCCAAAATTTTTAATATTGCCATTTTTTCAACAATTTGATCAAAGTCCTCTCGTAATTTCGCGACCGCAAAGTTTCCGCTCCAACACATTTTTTGGAAAAAAAAAATACAACAGTTGTCATTCTCCCGAGTGACGATCCCGATCGAGATTACCTGATTTGTCTCAACGTTAACGAAGCTGACGGGGGTTCCGGTGGTGGTTGCCAGGAACTCGGATGGCGGTGTCGATGCGACGTAAATCATGACGATGAGAACTTGAAGAACGAGAAGCGTGTAGAGCACGAGGAGCTTCCCATCGATGCGGGTCTGCATGGCCACCACCCTTTCTTTTCTCCAGCTTCACCCGAACGTCTTCGATATTTCACGAGTCATATTCCTCCTCCCCTCGACCGCCGCTCAAAGCGCGCATCGTTGGATCCCTCGTGTCCCCTGCACGCGAATATCTGTAACACAAGAAAGCTTAGTTACGTTCTTATATACAAAAAGAATATTTTTTTCCATCGCGTTCCGTCCCGGACCGCCGGGAAATTGCCGGGTCTTATCCGGGACGAAATTTTCCTCAAGATGCTCCGTGCAACGTTATCGATTCTTCAAGTGCAACTTCGCGCTGTACGCAGACACGGGAGGGGAGGGGGGAAGCTTCGTTCTTCACGGGACCGAGCAGCCCGACGATCGTGAAATGAATTTTTTTTTAAATTACAAATTCATTGCCGGTGCGGCCGGCGACGTCATCGAGCGTCATCGGCGTGCGAGAAACGTAGCTACGGTGACGTCATCGGCCGACCGGCTTCGCGCGGCCCCGAAAGTGACCGCTCGACGTTCGGACTCACCGAGCGAGCAGCAGTCTCTAAGCGTGCGGAGGGCTTTTCCCGGCTGCGAGACCTCCCACTGCATACCCACGCATACTTATATCGCGTAAGGCTGCGACGAGTCTCGCTCTTTGCGTTTGTCGTTCGACCGAATGCCTCGAACGTACCGGACGAACGATTGTTTTTTTTTTCGCGGAGATTATCGGAAAGTCTTCGCGTACCGGTCGGTCTGACGTTTCGCACGTTCCTACTTCTCGCTCCCGGCTCGTAAACCAAAAAGTCCGATACCACACCCGAGTCCCGACCGGCCCGTACGTACTTCGCCTCGCGACCGAATGCGGCCGGAACCGCGTCGACCCGACGATAGACGACAGGCGCGTTCGCGCTATTGCAGAAGCGCATGCGTTCGCCAATGAGAGAAACTTCTTTGTGTCGCGGACAGAGACTGTTATCCCGAGAGACTCGGCGAGTAGTGGTACTCGTCGATGAGTCACGGACACGCCGAGCCACGCTCAGGTTGAACGAACGGACTACGGACTACCTACGAGATATCTGTGTTGTCGTGATCTTTTCTATGTTTTTTTTCTTTCGATCCTTTGATAGATTCATCGATCAAAACCGGAAGAAAAGAAAGATAAAAACCATGGTTAGACGGAGCAGTTACGATAGTCATGCGCGGTTCTCGACGCCCCGGTTTTTTAATCCGATCATTCACGTTCCATGGTCGACGGGGTTGTTTCCATATAAATGGGAAAGGAAGAAGTCGAGGAATGTTGACTTTAAGTCACTTTTTTTATTCTCAAAGCCACGATCGAAGAATTTGTGAAAAAAATCGCGCGACTAAAATTATTCAACCAATGATTCATTGAACCTATTCGAGACGAATGTCTAAGCTGCGTATAGTTGCGGTCTACACGACCTTCCGGCATTGGACACGAGAGCACAGTTGTTGAAGTGGGAAAATAATAAATACAATACCTAGGGAACCGAGGCAGGATCTTCTGTTTTTATTTTTTTTTTGTATGGGAAAGTTTGATTAAAAATAAAAGTGAAAACGGAAAAAACGCTAGTTCATGATTATCGACAATTTATATTCCGATCGACGCTTAAGGGTGCATCACACATAAATTCCCAACCAAAAGTTTAATGCGATGAAAATGTCAGTACTTCGCGACATGCCAAAAATCTGAAAAAAATCAGCTGTATTAATTATGGCAAGACCTTTGATTTTGCATAATAATGATGCCAAAAAGTTATGACCAAATTATTAGAAAAATAAATTGTTCGAAGAAAAAATCAGACACTTCTTTCTTTTCTCATATTGAATGAATTCCTGTATTTTTTTTTAATCCGTATGAATTTTTTCAGAACTTTCTATAATTCCTATTTTTTTTCTCGTAAATTGGAAAAATCAATGTAGCGGTCCGAATGTCGGATATGTTACAGCATCACGATTCTACAGTATACACAAAAAGTTCCGTAGTTATGGCTTTAACATTTTTTCAAAAACGGGACATTCAAAAATGATAGAAAATTCTGCAAAAATTCATATGGCTTTTAAAAAATCAACGAATTCATTTGAAAAGAGGAAAAAAAGGTTTACTGATTATTCGTCGAACAATTCTTTTTTTTAGCAATTTTTTAATAACTCTTCGACATTAATATTATCCAAAATTAATATTGTTGGCAATTTTAATAAAGTTGCTTTTTTCAGATTTTTATACCTTTACGAAGTGTTCAAATTCGCGCTGCATCTCACTTTTGGTTGGGAATGTACGTGTGAAGTTTCGTTAATTGACTAACACCATATCTGGTTTGTCCTGCGAGAAGTCTCGATTAATTAGGAAATACACGAACCTGCATCGTTCACCGTGGCTTTTTTTCACAAGACGAGGAATCCGAGATGAGAAAAGATCTCAGTGACGGGGTTAAAAAATTGTTACGAGGAAATGCATTAAACCGTACACGTCCGCGCGATCTCTTTCACAGCACTGCGGTTCTCGCTCCGTGAACGTGGTCGATTCCCTACGATTGACGAGGCCGCTGACGGTCTCCTCCTTCTCAGTTGGACCGTTCTTATTTTAACTCCCTCCCTCCGCAGTTTTCTTTTTTCCTCGAATCTCTTCCGCGGATCCGCCGTCGAGCCATCTGCTCGACGGCACAATGGAAGGCGCAGAGAGACAGAGAGAGCGAGAGACAGAGAGAGCGAGAGAGCGCGAGAGCCGCAGGTGTGTCCGCCGTCTTGTATTGACCTGATGCTGAAGGGTGTGCGATCTCGGATTCGAGTAGCAATATATCGAGCCGGTATCTGGCATGAGATTTCTTTTTCGTTGGAAGCGCGAAGGTCATAGTTTCCAGTGCACAGCGTGGATGAAATACTTTTCCGTCCCGTGTTGACTCGATGCTGAAGGGTGATAATGTGTATCGAATTCGAGTCGCAATATATCGAGCTGCTAACCGGCATAACATTTTTTTTTCATCGGAAGAGCGAAAGTCGTAGTTTCCCAGGATACAGCGTAGGTAATCAATTTTGTTGTCCCGCATTGACCTGACGCTGAAGGGCGTGCGATTTCGAGTTCGAATAGCAATATATCGAGCCGGTATCTGAGACAAAATTATTGTTGTATTCTTTTTTCTTAATTCGTTGGAAGAGCAAACGTCGTAGTTTCCAGTACACAGCAGAAATAATATATTTTTCCGTCTCGCATCGACTTCATGCTAAAATAAATAAATAAATAAATAAATAAATAAATAAATAAATAAATAAATAAATATATAAATATATAAATATATAAATAAATAAATAAATAAATAAATAAATAAATAAATAAATATATAAATGAATGCATAAAGGCTGTGCGATTTCGGATTCGAGTAGCATTACATCGAGCCGGTATCCGACATAAGATTTTTTTTCGTTGGAAGAGCGAAAATCGTAGTTTGCAGTACACAGCATAGATAATGTATTGTTATCATTATAATTTTTTTTTTTCAGGTATCCATCTCAAGTCTTCGTTGGCGATACGTTTTGCTACTTGTCAGGAATGACGTTCGCCGTTGTCGGTATACTCGGGCATTTCAGCAAAACGACACTTCTGTTCTTCATACCGCAGATACTGAATTTCTTGTACAGCGTTCCTCAGCTGTTTCATCTCGTGCCGTGTCCCAGGCACAGATTACCGAAGTAAGTATGTTCTACTTGAAACGTGCAAGCCCGGAGTGGGGGGAAAGCCCTCGAGTCCTCGATTTAGAAAGTTTTTGGTACACCATACGATATAGTTTTAAAGTCGAAAACGCGATGAAATGATTAAATTTCTGAATTTAATATACTAATTACATTTATTATCATTACTTTAATATACCACTTGCTCATTATATTAAACATTCCAGGTACAACAGGCAGAGTGATAAACTGGACCCGAGTGTGACGGTCTTCAGGAAAGCGGATCTGAACGCTCTTGGTACGTCGAAGCTTGTATTTCAAATTGAATTAATAATACGCAAGATAATGACGAATAAATATCTATCGATACGTCTCTTTTTCTCCTGATTAGCGAGATTAATAATGTGGCTGTTCAGGGCTCTGAGAATGGTGAACTGGCACGAGGACAAAGACGGTGTGATAACGTGCAATAATTTGACGCTTATAAATTTCGTCCTCATAAACATCGGGCCGACGAGGGAAGCCGATCTTACAATGATCTTACTACTGATTCAGGTGACAGAAGCAGCAATCCGAAAGACTAAATTTCCTCATTCAAGAATAATCGTTAAATCGATGATTTTTCAATTTCTTTTTATTCTGATTTCAGGCTGCTGGCAGCTTGTTGGCCTTCGCAATAAGATATCCACTCGCTTCCTTGTTTTACGATTTTTGAGATTTTTTTTTGTCACAAATGGTGCGAGAAAATATTGTAAAAAAGCCAAATAGCCCTCTAGTCGATAAGTAAAAAAAAGGCGAGGGGCGGTCGGAAGTTTCAGGTGAAAATGAGAAGCACTCGGGTCTGCCGTGTGGGGGAAAAAATTGTAAAATAATAATTATACCGTTATTTTTTATGAATTTTCATTCGCAGTTCAATGCCCTCGATCAATCGAATGTGCTCAGGGAATTAAACGAACGAAATCACGATAATGTGTGTTTTTCTTGTTTTATGTAATTGACAAGCCTCGATAAAACAGTGATAATATAAATGACTATAAACAGATACGCTTCGTGTTCAATAAAAAGCGACAGGTGTCGTGTAACGAAATACGGTGATTGTCGCTCCGTCCTCACCCCTGATAGACAAGCGCCACGAAAAGTAGCAATACTAGCGCGATATTTGCGGTATGTGCGACACATGTCGCAATTATTGCGCCAACTGCTACTGTTTGTGCCGCTTGTCTATCAGGGCACAGTTTTCGCAACTTGACACGATCAAACTTTTATTTATCTGTAGATTTTCGCACATATATCAGTTCTTTGTGTAATAGAATCCCGGTGAAAATATCTCCAATTTATCCATGAAGTTCGGCGTTTTGCCGCTAGATGGCCAACCAACAAAACGGTTCTCGCAAGCGAAACGTGGCCACCGATGCTATAAATATCAAGGCGTCCCATCAAATCAACGCCACCGCTCTTATAAGTGATGGCTGTTTTTTTTAGTAGCGAGTGAAACGCATTGCTTCTGGAAAAGGAAATATTTTAGCGAGTTCTGAGCAACAGGTTCATAAAAACAAAAAAATGTACTCCATAAAAGTGTGAGTGTCGTAATTTCAGCGGTTCGCCGCGGTAGGCTATGTAATACGACAGCGGAAATAGGCACTCGACAATGCGGCCGACGTTCGAGACATCCGACGGGCTTGGCTAATTTTTTTTGTTGACCAGACGCGCTTCGCTCGATTAGCGAAACGAGCAGTTTCGTGTGACCAGCAATTCGAAAATGCGCGTGGAACTCGCTATCTCGGGTTTATTCGATACATCATTAATTTAATCGTCTCCATCGAATCATCGAAAGTTCTACGACATTCCCTGTGGCATCCATATCAATTCGGCTCCGAGTCGCTCCGACACTTTCAGCTGAGCTTTCGCTGCATCCTTCAGGCTGAAGATGTGTGCTAGCTCCATGGCCGAGCGACCGAGAGCCACGGCTTTGTCGAACAGGTCTATGGCTTCCTGAAGGTTTCCCCTAGAAAATAAATCGAGCGCAAATAAATAAATAAATCAAATATTTTATTGGACATTAGAAAACTGCCGCTGCACAGCATTCATGCGCAGCTCGAAAATCCGTACGATAACAATCGAGATCGATCGCTCACCTCTGAACTTCAATAGTGGCCAGAGTCTCGTATGCGAAACCGCTCTTGTCGTCCATTTCCAACGCTTTTCTTATGTAATCGACGGCTTTCAGTATGTCTCCATTCCATTGCAGCTGGAGAAGTCCTCGGTGCACCAGAACTGTCGCGTTTTTAGGATCCTTCATGATCGCTTTAGCGAAATGCTTGTCGGCTTTCTCGAACTCTTGCGAATCCGCCAGAACCTACGAAAAAACCATGATAAGATATGTACAGAATTTTCATTTGTCGGTAAAACACTATTCAATTAGTAGACAAACAAGTTACCTGGGCGTATAACGTGTAACATTCGCCGCACTCCGGGAATTTTTCGAAAGCCTTCTCGAAGTTGATCATAGCCGCGTTGATCAAATCAACGGATCTCTTCATAACCGCGTAGCGATAGTCGGTGTAACATTTCTGAGCGAGCCCGACACCAAAGTCGGGATTGAGGCTCAGTGCCTTCTCGGAATCTTCCTTAGCCTCGTCTATTCTTTCGAGCAAAAGGTTCATCTGGAAACGAAGACATAAGCGTGCGTAATAAATTTAATTCTGTTCCATCGAAGAATTTATACTCTAAGATCAGTTCAGGGAATTAAAAAAAAAAATTGTTTAGCTTTTGTTCTTATGTAAAGAGTTAACCTCATGTTAATGGTTGATCTCATGTAAAAAGTTGATCTCATTTAAAGGGTTAATCTAATATAAAGGGTTAATGTCCTTAAAATACGATTATTTACCTGCCCTCTGTGATGATAGATGTCGCTGCAATCGGCGTCGATTTCCACAGCCGATTTGTAATCCTCGAAACATTTTTCGTGATTCTCCAGTTGCATGAAGAGACTGGCGCGATTTATCAGCGCATTGACTTTTACTGCTTTGCTCGCGCTGTCGCTGTTGATAATGATCTCGAGATCGGACATCGCCGCTTCGTGCTGACCCAGAAGAATGTGGAAAGTCGCGCGCAGAAGGTGCAACTGCATTCTCACCGGTTTGTCTTTGTTCTCGAAGCGGTCGATCTCCTCCGTGCAAATCGGTATCACTTCCTCGTATCTTTGCTCCTTCAGTGCCTGTTGCGCCCTTTCGAGACCCTTATTCTCCTCCGCCTCGGCGGTATCGCCGGCTTCGGTCGTCTCGGTAGCGAACGGGTCCCTTCTGAACGAACTGAAATACGTTTTTATGAAGTGCTTGCTCGGCATTACCGGTACTTTGTTCTCCATGTGCTCCTGGGCGTGCTGCTTGCCTGTCGAATCAACGATCAAATAACCATCATCGTTCGCGATCTCTCCACCATTTACCGTGCTAGTCGCTCATCGATATTTTATAAAAGAAAAATTGTTCTGCTGACCAAGCTGTTTGAGAACTCGATCGGCCATTTGCAGGGTACTTTGATTCTGAAATTGCTCTAGAATACACGCGGCAGTGACGTCCTCCAGAACCAGCTCCAATTCGTTCATCCGCTCCATAGCTCGAGCTCTTCGAAGCAACGCTTTGGCATATTTGGGCTTCAATTCCAGGGCTCTCGTGCAGTCCTCTTTAACTGCGCTGTACTTTTTCTGTAACGAAAATTTAGCATGCAAAATTTATTTATGTGCTTCACGATGGGGCAACCGTTGAGAGTTTCTGATGAGTTATCTGCGAATCTCACCAATTGTTCGTATGCTGCGGCTCTGTTCTGGTAGAATGTTGCCAGGTCGGATTTGTTGTCCTTCGGGCAAGCCTCTATAGCCATGTTGTACTGAGCAATGGCCTCATCAAATTTTCCTGCTTTGAACACTGCATTGCCAAGATTCTTGTATCTCTGGGCTCGTTCGCTCGGAGTCTGGAAATGGATGGGGTTAAAATTGTTGAATTTTCAAATCATATTGATAATATTGATAATATTGAAATATTTTTAAAAATACGAGAATCTGGGCATTGCCCAGATTCTCTGAGCTCGATCGCTCAGAGTCTGGAAATGGATGGGGATAAAATTGTTGATTTTTTTAATGATATTGATAATATTGATAGTATTGATAATATTGATAGTATTGATAATATTGATATTATTGGTAACATTGATAATATTGATGATATTGATTATATCGATAATATTGAAGATATTGATATTATTGGTAACATTGATGATATTGATGATATTGATTATATCGATAATATTGATGATATCGATACTATCGATAATATTGATGATATTGAAACATTTAAAAAAATACGAGACGCTTATCTGTGCCGTACAGATTGTGTCGGAATTCGTGACGATATATGTCGCACTGTGCTAACCTCGGACTCCTGGGGTGTGCCCGTTTTGAATGGATATTCTCCGTCGATTGAAATTTGCTTATCACCGCTCGTCCCGTTCGATTTTCCCGATCCCCTGTTGCTCCCCCGATCAGGTTTCGAAGTGTTTCTGTAATACATGTAGCCGAGACCCAGTGCAACCGGTGCACCGACGACCAGGGCGAGTTGCCATTTCGGCAGGGGACTACCGACCACGCCGGCAGCTCCGTTCGCCATGGGCATTATCCGCCCGCGAATCCTTTACACCACGCTTTATAGCCACGTGGTTCGTGGAGTCCCTTAAAAAAAAGGGCTCGCGCAAAGAATCGTTAAACTTTCACGAAACTTCAACCTAAACTGGAGCTCAGGACCGTGCACGACATCACGACTGGAGGATGTTCGCGAGCTACGGTCACACGATTTCGAGAGAGAGACACCAGCGCCGCCCCGCCAACCTGCGGCGTCGGTAGGAAACATCAGCCGCACCACACGTAACACACGCAGCACACAACACTTGCCCTGCGCAAATGAAATTTCTTTTTATCACAATTTATATCTGACTCGATACATCGAGTAGCTCAAATAACCCTTTAATTTGCAGGTGGGACATGGCGAATATAGTTTTTTTCGTCGGCAATTACGAATGAGTCACATAATTACATATTCGTTTTCCTATGTATTTCGATGAATACGGAGATGGTGTGAAGGCAAAAAAATAAAGGTATTATCGATTGCTCGAGCTCGAATCAGCGTCAGCTGATGGTTCGGTATGAAAGTTTAAAGGGCTCCTTGGGACATCGCGCCGCCAGATAATTGCAATGTCATTTAAAGTTTGGTCGGCTTATGCGATATCGGAGAACGGAGGTCGAACGTTGTTCGAGTACATGTGTTATACAATTGGCTCGTGAATTCGTTAGAGGCACGATATTAAGTGTCTCTAACGGTATGCATTTAGCGTTGGTCGGTGTGGCTAAATGCATACGGAACGAATGCTGCGCGTATCTTCGTTAAATGTTTCCACGCTTCAGTCGATAATTTATAAAGGCCATCGTAGTTTTATCAATCATACGAAATAAATAATTCACTGATGATCCAATGCTCGCTTCGTAAAGCCAAATTGTAACAATTTGGGAGATTCAGTTTAATTGACTTTAATTCAAGATCGCTCGACTGAAATGCATGAAAGCAATACACATCACATGCTCTGTACAGAGATGATTTATGTCTTTCTTAAATTTTTCCTTTAAGCTAGTCCGACTTCACCTTCGACTTTATTAATTGCGCAAAGCAATTATTTTCAAATTTTAAATTTTACTTTTGGTAAACTCTTTTCCTTTTTTACTCTAAACTGACTCAGTCGGTAACCTACAACTGTAATCGAATTTACTTACAGACGGTTGAAATTCCGGTCGAAAGCTATGACCCGAAAGTAACATTTAAAACATTAAATTAGATACATGCCCGAAAGCCAAAAGAAAATCATACTAAGTTGCATACATTTCTGAAATGTGCTATATTATTTTTTATCTGTACAAAGGAGCAATCTCTTAACATGTTGATAAATGATCAATCAATTATCAATCAATTATATTGTTGCACTTTTGCAGTATAAACCATCGTACTCTCTTTTCTCCCGAATCATCTTAGTTCTGGAATACATTGCGCTTCTCGTACGATGGCACTGCTGGAGCCGTAGAGCTGTTGGGACCGGAATACGTTCCGGTAAAACAAATCTCGCTGAAACAAATTTGATAAACAAATACCGATATTTATGTCGTCGAAATACCCAATGCTATGCGTCGTACAGAATGGAACAGAAAGCGGCGAGGAACGCCGTATTTTTTAGCTTAAAAGCTTTCCGAAGAAGAAATGATAATTCGCTATAAGATCTTTGCGATTCTTCGTCGCATGAGACTGTAGTGAAGTCGGCTCTCCAGCAGACTCTTCGAACGTTGAGCAGTGTTCGAGGCGCTCTTTATACCCGTTTAATTAACGAGCGTATTTGTTACAATATGAAGCTTTTAACGCACAACATGTTGACATCGAAGTGTCTGAAAGGCGTCACCGTTGGCTATCCCCTCGGTATAGTGGTGAGATTAACGAGACTACAGAAGAATCTCGATGTTTCTTTACTTGCGAGGTTAATCCACACACGGTAACGAAATTCCATCGAGAAACACGTGCTCGGATGATTTTCGTTTTTTTTTTTTTTTTTCGGTTTTCCTCGTAATTCGTCGATCGATCCGTGAACAATCTCATCAAATTTTCATAATTGTCTTACAGGCAAAGGACATCAAAGTCTCCGAGGTTGACTTTAATTCTGAATTTATCGCCAGAATAATTCCGAAGCTGGATTGGGCGACACTGTGGAAAGCGGCCGAAAGCGTACGTACGAAATATATTGTTATAAGTTTCATCGCGAACACAATTTTTTAAAACATATTTCATCCCAAACACAATTTTTTTTAAGTCAACTTCATCGCATACACAATCTGTTTATCAATTTAATCGCCAACACAATTTAAGAAAATAATTTTTTAATGCATTCACAATTTTACACCAACGATTTCATGCTAAGCACAATGGATATGACGATTTCAACGAAGAGTCTCTCAAAATTTTTATAACGTACCGGAACGATAATTATAAATTTACAATCGTTTTTTTTTTTTTTCTCATAAGAGTTGCGTTTAAACGATGGGACAGTACGGGTAATTGGAAGGAAATTGTTTATTGCAGATCGGTCATGTCGGCGAATTGCCGCAGACGCTGATACAAGACTTTGAGACGAACGAAGATTTTCTGAAGAAAGTTCACCACGTGCTGTTGGAGGTGGAAGTCATAAACGGCGATTTGCTGTGTCCGGAGTCGGGTAGAAAATTTCCTATAAACGACGGTATACCAAACATGCTGCTAAACGAGGACGAGGTTTAAGGAAACGCGTACAATATATCGTTAAGAGACATCACCTCATCCACCGAAGCATCCCGCTCAATCCTCTCTCTCCGCTGTATCGGCGTACAGTTTTGCAGAGTTACAAAGTTCTTAAACCCTGAGACCCGTCCCTCTGAAACCTCCGCGATTCCATGATTAAATCGAATCTAGCTATAGAAACTATAGCCCCTAGCGAGAATAAAAATATCGACCAATCGACATTCTACGTACTTAGATTACCAGGTATTCATAGTTTGTTTTTTCTAATGATTACCTCCAGTTGACTATAGATAGTTCCAAAGAATGTTGACTATTAGATTTCATACTTCGCTGTAATACATTTAGAAAAACACATTTAATAATTCTATTATAGACTGTAGCGTTACAATGTGATATTATTAAATTATTGAACATCGAATAATCGTCGTGTTATTTCATTCGCGAGACGAACGATCGATTATTTTCTTACCATTTTTATCCGAGAAAACGATCACTCATTGAACATGAATTTCATTTGTGCCACGAATACTTTAACGATATTTTGGGCACGAAAAGGATCAACGTTTTCCCTGGAGACACTATAATATTTTTATTTGCAAAGAAAAATTAAAGAAGCAAAAAACGTAAATCTTATTTCTCGGGCAAGCTTACTTAATTTAAAATCGGAGGGTTTGAAGGGTTAATCATTGTAGACAGGAGACTTGTGTGGCTATAGATGACTTTATTGCACAGATATGTATAGGTAAAGAGGGGATACATTGTTTTTTTTTCTTTTTCATTTTGGATACTTAGCATACACATTATTGAATCTTCGTCGTGTGTCGTCATCGTTGACGGTTTCGGTTAATCCGGTACACTGTATTTCTCTATAAGTGCCTAAACGGTAAAAGCCTTTTCTAGGAATGTAAGTTCTTCAGCTTGATTATTTGTTTCTTTTAATTTTTTTTCTTTTATTGTTTTTTCTGTTTTTTTAGAGGGATTTCACCTGTGATATAGTAGCGGGGGGCACGCGATTATTAACGGCTGTGCTAGATTGGCAATAGCTTGGCAAATATCTAAATATATATTTGGTTCTTCGTGAATCCATTAAAGGTCAGCAAATATGCTAAACATTGTTAAAAATAGTTTCATTTCTATTCGTTACGAATACATTGCACAAAGTGATTGAATTGCATTGAGTCTTTTCTTTTTTCTTTTTTTTTTTAACCGACAAATGCTACTGAACTCGCAGTTCAGTAATGGACGAGAGAACTTCGATACTAACAACGAAAAAACATTTCTTATTGAACGACAAACTTTGACAATTAAAAAATCGAACATTCACGAGATAGCACGAGATATCGATGACAATAATCTAGTGTACACAACTTGTCACGTCTATCGTTTTGTTTAATTGTAAACGACGAATACAAATAACTCTCGAGAAAAAAGCGTCCTACAAATTTATTTGCTTTGCGATATCTTTGCTTAATTGTCTTTGGCAAAATTAATCGTATAGCGACATGTGAGATGGACGAAGCACAAATGACTCGGGACAATTGAATGGAGCTGCGTTCTAGCTAAGCGTCAATAGCGAACTGTGTATCACGGTCAATATTTGATACTATTTTTTTTCTTTTTGTTTTGTTCGAAATTACATCTCAACAGCGAATCATCAATTCATTGACAATTGAATCTATGATTTTTTGTTACGTATTTCGTTTTGCAATTATTCGTAGAAGATAACTGCGACAATTTTTTTATGCGCAATTCGATGACCATTGACGATACACAGTCGATGCGGCAACATAATCGGAGGCTTAAAATTCGTTCTACTATTTGATATCTTTTATTCTGCACTCGTGCGGCGATACGTAAAATATAGTGAAAATATATTATTTCATCCACTCTAGTATCTCCCATGAGTCAAAAAGCTATAAAAATAGCTCTCAACTAACTTCTCAGCCACAGCCCGTCTTTTATTACTTCTGTATTCACATATTAGGTTGTTTTTCGAAGGCAGGATTTTTTTATTATTTTTTATTCTTCTTTATCTTGGATGAAGCTATGAAAATACCTCTTTTTATCAATTTAATTATGGCACGTTAAAGTACTAGTATACTCTTAATTTGCCACTAGAGAATTAATCCTCCATATTCTTTCACGACCTACCTCGCGTGTTTTATATAGGTCTTTTTTTCCCTCAACCGGAAACGTATAATGCAATGCATTGCATATCCGTGTGACCCTCGGCTATGATATCCATATAGGACGCAAAAATCTCGTATTTTCTACTAAAAGTCGCGATGAGATTGGCCACTATTAAAATTATGATGAAAACACGTTTCTTTTTTTAATACTGGTTACAATGGCTCCAATCTCACGCCGTCTAAAACTATCGTTCCGATGATGATCGTAATATTCACGAACGCAATTTAGTCGAAGTCTATCTCGAAGATTCGGTGTATGCGCGTTAACCCATGCATAATTTTTTTTACCTGCTAATTTATGACGTAAAAAGGTTCTATGAGCAGTAAATGGTGTTTTCCGCAGACGATTCACTTTGTTTTTTTTAAATAAAGAAGAGAATGACATGCGGCAAATTTGATTTTATTAAAGTTTAGGGGGTGGAAATCACACTTAAAATCCAAGACGTCCGAAAATTGGCAAAAATTGCATTTTTTAAATCTAATTTTTATTTAATTGTTTTATCTCCGGGGTGATTTTCCACACCATAAATGCGTTCTAGAGTTAAGCGTTGAAGCGATTTTGCATACCACCAAATCCTCGAGTACACGACGATCGAAACGACGACTTCCCACACTGTATGTTTTTTTTAACCAAACAATTATCCAATTTTCTTTTATCAAACATCGACAACACATAATTTCACTAAAAACCGCGGAGTACTTGGAGTGTGCTTTATAAGCAAATCACGCGGTCGGGTTGCTGAATGTAACATCAACTCTTCTGGATATGTCGTAGACGGAAACATTTATGACTGTGATTTTTTTTTTGTCAAAAGGTAATAGATACACGTATCAATTGTTCGGCTTCGGAACGTAAAGAACTAAGAAAACATTAACCGAAGGTGCCGAGTGCCTCGTAACGAAAAGTAGTAACATGTAACGCATAACAAATCAACGTATGATAAACAGACGAGTTTAACAACAAACGAAATTGCACGAACTGTTGGTATAATTATAGATGAAACAAAAAAACAATAGATAGAATCTATAAACGACGGTAAATAATAAAATACGGAGCGGATTCAAAAAACTTCCCCCCTCCAGCCCCGATAATTCCCTTACCTGGTAAGGGAGAAGGGAGAATTCACTTACTTGATGGAGAGATTTAGAAGAAACAATTGCACGTGTCTCATTTGCCACGACTTTCGGTGTTCGACGCGTTTCTTTGAGAATATATCGAACCCTGAGCGAGACCTCTCAACGGTCCTTTGCGGAGTTCCGTGTTAGGTCCTTTGGCCAAGCTACGATTGCCAACCAAAGAGGAATCGTTCCCGACAGCCAGAGATTTTGAGTAAGACTCTGTCGTCAGTAAATTCGGATCCGGCCCTGCCCAAGGCGCATAATCGGGCCTGAAATTTCAATGTCCCTAGTGAAGATCACCGTCCGTGCAAAGTGTCGATCGACAGAGATATTCAGAAACTCACAGAAGCAAATCGTTGTCGGCGCCTTTAACCAAATCGGGATTCGCACCTACCGCCTTGGTCAGATAAGGGGACTTGTATTTATTGTCTTCGGTCGTGCTAGTTCCGCGCGATACTCTGCAATAAAAAAATTCATTTACATTCAATGTTACTGGAGTCTTTAAAGAATTTTCGTTGCAACATACTTCGGTGTTTCGTTCTTATTCTTCGATCGCTTCGACTTTTCCGCATCGGCGTCCTTGATTATTTTCTTAATCGGAGAAGCGGTCAGCTTGATGGCCTCTGTCACGGGAGGGAAGTCCTTGCGATCGTCGCTTTTGCTGCTGCAATTGGAAAAACGAAGAGAAATTAATCCTAGTAGAAATTAATCGCAGTAACGCAGATGTTTTTGGAGTAAAAAAAAACATTAAAAAATATATAAAAATATATAGCGTACCTGTGACTGCTGCAGGTGCGCGTGGGCTGTATAGCGTCTTCCGCGACCATTATATCCAGTATGTGAATCGCGCGTTCCTCGTCGTAATCGACGCTATCCATTGCCAGGGTGATAACTCTTTCCGGCACCGTTTTGAATTTGTCCTTCAAACGTTTTTTCACTGAAACGATAAACGTTATATTGGATTTCGGGATTCTCGGCACTAGATTAAAAAATTCAGTGCACGCAAAAAGGAAGTTGTACTTTTATTCTTTTCTTCCAAACTCTTCATTCGTGGCGGCGGTGTTGGAGCGACCTGTGAAGTCTGCGCCTGCAACAGTTAAATAATTATTAAGGGTCGCCCTCGCGGTATGGACGATTTAGA
Source organism: Amblyteles armatorius (assembly GCA_933228735.2). Classification (NCBI taxonomy): domain Eukaryota; kingdom Metazoa; phylum Arthropoda; class Insecta; order Hymenoptera; family Ichneumonidae; genus Amblyteles; species Amblyteles armatorius. Next base: position 10,862,148 of record OW121690.1, read on the forward strand.
TATTTGCCTGAACCTCCTCTTTGGCGCGCGCTGCAGCCTTGCCGGGTCCGGTTGGATTGCGTTTCTCGTATCCGCGCTCGATAAGCTTCTCCGAAGCTTTATGGACATTGTTGTCGCTCTGTTCTAAAATATCGAGCAACAGTGTTTCGTCCACTTTAGGAAACACATTCTTCAGGTACCTGAATCAACATGTACAATAAATTTGTCGCATTATCGGTCGACTGAGAGGATTAAAATTAAACGGGGTGCATGTACGAGTTACGATTTACAAAACAATACTGCAGGTCGCACAATGAAAATTCTATAAACTAGTACGAGAATATTTATGTTTCTACGATAACTATCATCAACGTAGGTTTTCGAGAACGAAAACGTAGTCCGTTATTTTTTTTTTTTACAAAACGTCGGGAGCAGGCACGGATGCAATTTAGTTTCGTTATTGGTTAATGTTTGTATAGGCGGTAAGTCTTGAACATTCATCCTCGCTGACAATGATTAGTGAGCTCATTGGGACTTTTTAATAGAGAGGATTCGTTCATACTAGCGTGCTTCGCTATATATATATTTATATATATATGTATTTATATAGATATTCGCACTCTGTACTAAGAGGGCATTCCTTTTCATAATAACATTTGTATGGATGTTCAGTGACCGATGCACATGCACATATACATTCATGCTACATCCCGTTTCAAGCGACCCGTTAATTACTCGCGAACCTGTTCAAATTACATGACAACGAGTCTCGATGCAGAGACCATCAGCCCGTGTAAAAAACAAACAAAAATCTAAATTAAAATAACAGAGTACATAAATGTAAAGTGGGATTTCATTTGCGCCAAACTCATTTCAACGAAAGCTCATTTCCGAAAAATGTCACTTATTTCCAGCATGACGTCACTTCCGGTCGAAAACTGAGATTTTCAAACCGGAAGTGATGTTTTCATGGATTACGTCACTTCCGGCTGAGAACTGAAATTAAAAAACCGGAAATGGCTGGGAGCTCGTGCAGCTAATATTGAATTTACTCATAATTTTTCTGCAAGATTTTGGCATAAATGAGTTTCACTTAAATCATACCCTAAGAAAATAAAACTGACCTATCGATAGCTCGAGTAATTTTAATTTAAATCCACGACTACGGTCTGGCGATAATGATGACGAAAACTGAAAATAAACAATAAATTAAAAAAACGAAATACACGTAACATAAGAAAAAAAATGGCATGGACGTGCGGGTGTCGCAAACGTCACCTCTCTCTAAAGAATAGCGTGCCAGCCGATAATCCAAAGTATCTGCAACGGCAACGCAACAGAATTTTGCCTTTTCCGTATTGCAACAAGCCTCAAGAGTAATTAGCGGATACAATTTTTCTGTAAAATTATCGATAAGTATCAATTAGCCTACTTCATTTCCTAAGATATTCAATTAATAAATCGATCATTATTTTCAACATTAACCCTTTGAGCCATCACGCACGTTTTTTTTTGTACAGTATGTGGATGAACGAAGAAATTTTACACGATATTGTTAGTAATATGGAATAAGTTAAAATTACATTAAAAAAATATTTAAATAAAAAATCCTGAAGATTGGGGACTTTCACGAAGAGCCAATCAAACTTGAATGAAAGTCTAACTTGAATAAATAAAAGTGTAACAGTGAAAAAACGAAAATCAAGGGATAAGTGTTTTCCCTGAATAACATGAGGATGGCGAGAGAACAACGTTGAAGTGTATTTTTCGATAGAACATAATCGATTCGCGAGTCAAAGGGTTAATCTACAAAAATTGTCGGGCGAAAGATCGAGGGACATTCGGTGAACTAAACCGGGCAGAGATTCTCGACGCATGCTACTTCTACACAGCGGCTGAAAGAGATCCTGTACATTTAATGTTTACACGTGACCATTTACGAGATGCAGGACTTTAAGACCGGGCGGCAAATAATTTGGTGAACTGCATCAGGTAAATTGTACTCTCTATCTATCACAATATACGTATCAACATCTAGCATCCAGACTGGGTGTGACTGAAAACATAAAGAAAAATCAAAAATAATTCATAAACCTAAGTTTCATTTTTGGGGAGTGAGGAGCCGGCCTCGCCCCTCGCGGTGGACTCAGCGTAAGGGCGGCGTGTATCGCGTGCACCGGAAGTCGCCATCTCGATACCGCATAGTTCGAATGAACGCCGACGGGAGTGCACGGCCCCGGCTCGCAAAGAGGATTCTTCTCGACCTGGAGGGCGCTTACGACCAGAGCCGCCCTGTTATGGTACCTGAAATACATTCGCTGAAAACTTAGATCTAATCCTGAAAAGTAACTTTTTTTTTTCTTAGAATTGAGCCTCGCGTTATTATCATAGACATGTTATTATCCCTTGTGGAAAGACGTGTTAATTCAAGCAAATTACAGCCACCCAGATTAAGACTGGCGAAACCGGATTATTGTTGTTATTTTTTTAAGGACAAAAATATCTCCCGTTGAGATGATTATTAATACGTTAGAAAAAAATGAAATGGAGGGAAATTTGACTCTGCGAGTCTTCCGTATATAAGCTTGACCCTTCCCGAAACCCTTATGTGCGAAGAAATGTCTTTGTTTTTTTTAACTGTAATCTCACTTTTTCAGTAACAGGCGAATATGCGTGTCGGAGACGGTAGGAAACATGGCGTTGATTTTTGCTACTTGTATTTCCGTGTCCGCGCTCTGAGTCAAGCTGGTCTCCATGTTTCTAACCGGCGTCGGAGATCCTATAGTCATCTCGCCGAAACGATTTGTCGTCGCGCTGATCGATCGAGTTGACATCGGTGTTTTTAAGTCCTGCGCACGTGGAAAATCAATTGTTTTTTTCTTTCGTTGAGCTCTTTCTTGGGGCTACGAAGGATGTTTAGGTTGAAAAAAAAAAAATTTATACAAGACAGACACAGATAAGATTAGATGTGGGATGGTCCTCGGCGACCTACCTGAATACTCGGCGGTAAGAACGCAAGCTGGGGGTTCTGGTACGGTGATGGAGTTGGATATACTTGAAGGGCTCTGTGGCCACCGGTATAAACAAAATTTCCACCACCGCCGCTTCCGCCGGTCTATGCGGCATTTATCGATAATATTGTCCAAGTGCAGCGTGCGTACATCGTAATACATTTAAATTCACTGTTAAACAGTGATAATTATGTGCGGCAAAGGTGATAAGGCAAAACAGCGATTCGGTTAAGAGGAACGTCGTTGCTCCGTGTGCAAAGCATCGTATAGCACGAGCTACGTCGTCCGCAGAAAAAAAAATACACATAAAAAGAAAACGGGAGTGGTCGAACTTTCTACCGGACGACTGTACCACCGCAGCGGGCCGAGACAACGTTTTTGACGATTTTGGAAATTACCGTAATTTGAATTAAAAATAAATGTATAATTGGGAGAAAAATTGTCAGTACAGTCAGTTTTGATTGTCAGCATTGGAATTAAGAATGTGAAATTTCGTTGACAAGTAGATTTTTTTTTAAGGCTCAAAATAATAAAACAATTTAATAATTGAGAACAAAAAATGCTCAGTATGGTCGATCTTGATTGTCAGTATTGGAAGGAGGAATACAAAGAATTCACTTTCAGAACTGTTTTCTCACGGTAGAGGAAAGTAACATTGTATATAAATAAAATGTACCATACAAAATGGGTGACAGAAAAGATTTGAAAAAATAATGAAATAAATACCATTATTTGGATTTGTAAGTAGTAAAAGGTTGCATGTATGTAAAACACTATAGTAGGATGGAAATATTGGAACTAAACAAATTACCGTGATCAATTATCATTGATCATAGGTAAATATTATTGCCGAGTAGATTTTTTTGAGGGACAAAATAAAATACTTCAACAAAAATGAATCGCAGACAAAATTCGAAAAAAAATTAATGAAATAAACATCATTAATTACATTGGCAACTAGTAAAAGGCTGCGTGTACGTAAGACATCATATCAGCCCCGAAAGATTAGAACTGAACAAGTTTCCGTGGTCACAGATACATTTCACGAACAAGCAGATTTTTTTTTTAAGGCTTGAACTAAACGATGCTTCTGTGTTAATAGATCTGTCGTTTCAGTTGGCTCGTCAATGGATAATCAACTGTCGCTCAGAATCAGAACAAAACATGTTTACATCCAAGACCGGACATGGAATTAAGTGTACAGTGGACGCATCGACGGTGTACGATCGATTGGTATCCAGCTCGACTCTTCCCAAATTTCCAGCAATTTTTTCATATTTTTCAACATTGACGACTGACCTGCAACGGAATAAATTCCGGCGGATTCGATGCCGACGAAGTGCTCGGCGGCATGTTCTGAGCCTGGACGTACTGGGCGTACTGCCAGTATCGCACTCTCGGATCTTCCCATGTCGTGGAACGGTTAAAATGATTGATGAAGTACCTGGGACAGAAGAATCGCAAGAGACGGATGAACGGAACGAAAGAATCGTGAATGATGCACGTTTCTGTTGCATGCAAAAAATCGTACGACACACGCAGCAGGTGCCAGTGCACAGCGCGCTGACGTTAGAAGTTCGTTCGCTTAATGTTCGACTCGTTGAATGGAGAAAATATTCGTTACAAAGGCGCGGCGATAGACGACAATGTATTGTTTCGATGTTTTACGTACGGGCGACCGCTACACATGTCGTATCTGCATTCCCAGCCCGGAGGCAATTGCGTTCTATCATCCTGTTCCGCCATTTTTAGCTTCTCTGACATTTCTCCGAGGCGCGCGGGGCGCGACGAATCACTTTCATCCCGCGGCTACGGATCAGCGGCAGTTCAGAGTTTGTAGGAACGCGGTATAGGGGTTTAGACTTTAGATTCGTTTTGAAGATCGCCTCGTTGAGTTTGATAACAGTACTTTGCAACAAGTGCAAGAGATGTGCCACTTTTCGCACTTGTAAGGCGTAGCAACGGTGCTCATAAGGCGGAGTTTCTTGCACTCGTGCGAGAAACAAAATTAGCGTGCGAGAAGTAAAATTGGCCTGCAAAAAGTAAAATTGGCGTACGAGAAATAAAATTAGCGTTTGATAACAAAAATCGGGCGGATGTGCGCATGCGCAGCTCCATTGTAATACATCTTACTATAGTGCCATTACAGTGCGCCATTTCCGCCACGCCTTACAGGCACGAAAAGTGGTACTTCTCATGCATGCGTTGCAAAAATGAAAAATGTAAAACGTACGCACTCACTGTTCGTAAGTTTTCTGCATATTAAACTGCAGAATGCGCACATCTCTGGCTTCTTTTCGTACGAACTGGATTCTGTGCACACTCGGTTCGTCAATGGCAAAGACCGTTAGGATCGTTTGAATCGCGGTGAGCTGATTTCATATGTTTTTGTACATTGCAGTTGGCAATCGATCCAAAACCGATGTACGTGGCAAGCTTTTCTTTACATTATCCTTACTGCACCTTGCGTGATTAATGGGTAACAAAAGTAATCGTGTATATCGTGTGTTACTAATTTTATTTGTACATCGAGATTGCGTCGACATAATCGCTCGACGACTCAATTCAAATTACATCAGAATACAATTAATTACAATCGTGTCTGCGCGTGAGCGCAGGTGGCTTTCACTCAAGCCTATCACCAGTTCCGTTCAATATGGTCAACAAGCCCACTTCGGCAATCGAAAAATATAATATTTACATTGCCAGCTGTTTTTCGGTTCCAGGGACGATTGACCAATAGTGGAGCTTCTGTCAAATAATATACATAAACGGACGAAGTTCGCTATCATCGAGCCATACAAAGGCGTGAATCAAAATGAAATGTTCAACTTATTGCTTCTTCCATAAAAATCTTAGATCTTATATTAATATCTTATAATGAGTAACGATGACAAACGAAGCCGTCGACGTATTTTTGTCCTTAGGAACTACATTTTTGTTTGCCTATTGTTGCTTTTTTTTCGGCATAATGTTCGATTACACCGATCGCTGGATTACTCTATATCTTATTGAATCTTTGGTTTCTCCTTGTCCTTGAACACATACTCTCGTAGCATGCCGTACGTCATGCCGACCGTTAAGCTGCCTATGACCACCGACTGTGCGGCGACTCGAAGTTGTATGAAGAACAGCGACATAGGGAAAGCCTTGTTACGATTCTTAAATTTGTACGCCCCTAATCCAACCGTCGCCAGACCGCCGACGATACCTGAAATAACAATTCAAAATAATTAGAAGTGTTGAAAAAAGAATGTTACGGAGTGTATACCAGTGAAACAGTAGTAGTTAATTGCCAGATATACATGGTATATATGGCTAGATATATGCCTCTACAGGCATAATGCCTCTAACAAGCGAAATGCAAAATAAAAAAAAATAAAAAAATACTGCCAATTGGCCATCGACCAAAGTCCTTCAGCCACAGTTTTTCTTTTTTTTAAATATTGTTATCTCGTCTTATACAGGGTGTAAATTGAAAATTGAAATTTAATTCTTCAGTTCATTTCTTCATTGCTTCATTTAATTCATATTGCTTTATTTCATTTTTTTGAGTCTCCAATAAGTTGTATGTATGGAGTGTTCGAATGTATGTATCATGTTTGGCATGGGTTGTATGCACGACAGCTTGATATTTTCTATTTGGGCCACAGCAAATTGTTTGGAAAGTCCTCCGGTTCTCGTTCTCATGCGTTTAATTTCCATATCTTCATATAAGAGACTATTGCGAAGATTGCGAAACGAATTATCGGGACGATGGATATGTATCAAATGTGATGTGATGGATATGTATGGATGTGATGTGATGGATATGTATGGATGTGATGTGATGGATATGTATGGATGTGATGTGATGGATATGTATGGATGTGATGTGATGGATATGTATGGATGTGATTTGATGTATGGATATGTATCAAATGTGATGACAAATGGCACATGTTTCAGTGGCGAATTTTATATTGTACATCTTTTTGCTTTACTCACCCATTACGAGGAACGGATTACGCTGTGCCTTGTGCAGTAACTTGGTTCCAAGTCCTTCATCCTCGAAACTGATATCCTGTGGCATAGCCATTTTTTTACTATCGACGGATCAGATTGAACTGCTCACCTAAAGAAATTTTCGAATTATTTATACAGTAATTATCGTTTAATTTTATTATTTTTATTGCAAAAAAAAATTACATAATAATAATAATAGTAATAATAGTACAATGTAACGTGCGTTAAGTATTTGAATATAATTAAATGACTCTTGGTATTGCAGTGTTAACTGTGCAACATCATATTATGAACTCTGCGAACGGAAATGATCGTCGAACGCGATGATTTTTAATACATCGTCAATTGAAACAAATTTGGGAGTGATTCGGTCTTGCCAAAACGCTTGCCGGGTGCGAGCATCGATCGTGCATGGAGCAGGCGCGTGTAGTTCAAGGTTATTTAAAAAACGAATCTTCGACTGGTTACATTTTTTTTCTTTCTCTTTACTTTCATAAAAGTTACACGAAATTTAAACGAGACCAAAGGCAGTCCGTATAAGAAAACATTGAATTGACGTTCAAAAAATACATCGACGACGGATTTCGGAAATTCGATGACGAGCGGAATATTCCCACCCGAGCGTGTAACCTAACTTATCAGGGACGACTGGTCTAGCGAACATGAGCTGTAGCAAAATTTTTAAATAGTTATGTTCTCTCGCCGGTCGTCGAATTTTTGGCAAAAAATGTTGGGCACGGCGGGTGACGAAACAGATGTAGGAGATGTGCAATCGCGCGTGTATCAACTGGGCAGCAGTTCAGTCGAGCAGGGAAGAGTTTTCGAAGCAAAGGGCAAACTTTCGTAATCGGATGCAATATTATATTATCGTTATTCAACAATGTTCGCTTGTCAGTTGGCTCTTGTGTCATTCTATTCTTGGCCGAAGGATTCCGCGGGAATCGCACGTTCGTGGTTGTCGCACAAAATTATACACGAACTTACCACAATTTCTCGAGCACGTTGCTATCTTCGGAAAATTGCTAATGATTGTTATTATTGTCGAATCGATCACGCGCTGACGAACCACATCATAGGAGTCTCGTAGAGCCTCGTGTCCTGCCTCCGAAGTCACTTCGCGATCTGTCACGGTCGAATACGGAGCTGTGTACGAAGGTCTGAACGTCACAGAACGACTGTGCTGCCTTCGACAACGTCTCCTCTCATATGAATCACAAGACTGCTCCAAATTTACACGTTCACTACTTATATACCCCGAGGAAGGACGCGAGCTCTGTAAACCTCTTCGTCTTCGATGCGTCGAAAAAAAAATTCTGTACGTTGCGGTGACAAACTTAACGAAACACTTTTAAACTCATATTGCGTCAACAAAATGTTTCTACATTGAAACACCCTTGTTTTGTGAATGAAAACGTATTGTTTAAAATGCAAATGTGTTTCTACTCTGTAAAATACAATCTTTATTCGCGTCGTCTATAGGAATTCCCCGTTTTTGCAATCTTATCTTTCATCCATAATTTTTAATGGATAATCACAATAATCATATCAACTTCCGTTCGTCTTCCTTCCGACGTATATCGATATCGTGTCGGGGACGTTATGTAATTAAATTTGATTTATGATCTACTGAATGTTACCTATACGATGCAGATTCTATAAGTTGTTAACTTTCTTTCTGTGCATAAATAATAATATTAATAATAATAACAATCTATAATATATGTACGACGATTTTGTAGAATAAACGATATTCGTTATGACATAGATTGTATTGCAATTTATCGATGAATTGTTGAAAGCCGCATGTTAGTTTTGAGACGCGAAATTCTAATTCAGAATTTTTAACAATATTAATTATTTAAAACATAAAAAATTAGTTGCGCTACGGTGTAAGATTTTAATTTTTCTATTTTCCCCTGTGTGCATTCTGAAACTACAGTTTTCGACAACTGTCGTCACGTGCTCCGCATCACGTACACGTGATAAGTATGGTCTGAAAAGCATTCGGTCTTCCGTAGTCCGTGCAGTCTGGTTGTGATTTATAATAATTATAATCTATAATACTGTGGAACAAACGATATCCATATCATAGCGATTTATCAATGAATCGTTAATAGACGCGCATTACTCTTGCAAGGCGCGGATATAATGAAAAATGATTCATTGATGCATTCATTTATGTTATTGACAAGGTGCTGGTCTAATTATCAACAATATACCAATTACTCGAAGTCCAAAAAATGTACCTAACTAGGGTGCATGATTTAATTTTTCTATTTTTCCTCTACGCCCATGATAAAGCTCCGGTTTTCAAGCGTATATTGCGACGTGTTGATGATCACGTATTCTGAACTCGGGTGGACTACGTGCTCCGCGCAGTCTCGTTCAGTGAAGATCATTTCCAAGAAATATTCATTATCCACCCAGTGTATGCATAGGTTCTTCTCTCCTTTCTCCGTACACTTTTCCAGCTTGAATGTGGGCGCGGAGTAATATCCTCTATCGATATAGGACTAATGCTCAATATCGAATGTGCCGTTCGTCACCGCTTTCAGACTGTTGTTTTTCGTAGAGGCACTCGTCGTCGTCTGCTCGCGGAAGTGATGGCGGTGCGGGTCTAAAGTTAACCTCCACGCCGGTTCGAACGAATTATTTATCGTTCTGTGAGCAATAAGAGTACAAAATGCTGTTCGTCCGAGTGAAGTCGCGGATCGGCGTAAAGATCTCACCGTCGGTCGTCAGATGCGGCAGACGAAGGTACAGCGTTCCAGCAACGTCGACCGAACAGGATGAGCCGAAGAGTCCGCCGTACCCGCCTATACTCGATCTCTCGGCCAGAGCGAAAATGGTCAGAAAGCGAGAGACATGGGCGAACGAAATGCAAAGTTTGCCAACGATCGAGCAAAAAATGATAAAGATAAACATGCCCCGTTACTACGGCTGGAAAACAGTGTTGCTGCACGAGGGCGTAATTCCTTACAACTGCAACGCACAGATGCAATATCTGACCAAGACGCACGTAGTCGAGAAGCCGGGACTTCCGTCGTACTACGACGGGCTCGTCACGCCGGAGAAGCTCAAAGCGACCGTGGAGAAAATAAAGGAATCGCTGGAGGACGGCCTCGTATTCGAATACGCCGATAGAAAGTAACTTACGCGACTTGCGTCGATGACACTTTTTTTTTTTTTTTTTTTTTTAAATGAATTTTTTTTTCATATAACTATGCTTTTATTTTTATTCAGTCGATCGCAGGAGCTGGACAAATCTGTGCTGGAGTCTCCAAAATGGTTGGACAACGTCTCGAGCAAGGCGATCAGCAGACAAGTTCACAGAATCCTCATGACTCATCTCGCGCCCGATAATCCGTACTTGCTGGAAACCGAGATCGACCACGATCCTCGGATCGAAGCATTCTGGTTCGTGGGCGGAATTCCCACGCCTCCGATAATAAAAGTTCTCCAGACGAGGGTTCAGAGACTTCCGAGGGAGATGCATAGAGTACCCGTGGACAGAGCGATACAATATCTGGGCAAGCCGAATTTCCAACTGAGGCACCGTTTGCCGTTGCCTGAATTGATTCCATTGGAAGAGTCGAAAGATCCCAATTTCACAGTTCCCGAGTTCAAGTACGATCCGAGAAGCACAGGACTGTTCAACGTGAAACGACACGGGACGAACATACCGGGTTTCTGGCCGGGAGACACCAGCGAATTTGGCTTTTTGTCTTATCACAACTGTGGCTATCTTGCGAAAAGACCCGATTCGTTCGACGACACCTTCGACGCTATCAAGGTACAAGCTGTGTTAGGTTCGTGGGGATGGCTCTTGTCGCAAGCCTGTAATCTAGGTAAGGAATTGTTTATTTGTTTATTTATTACAAGCGGTTACATTTTCTCGCGCCCTCGCCTCGAGCGCATGTGGTAATCCATTCCATACGGAATGGAATTTCGAATTTTCAAAATTAATTCCATACGCTATGAAAACTAGAATTCTTAAATTATAGCATACGGGATGGAATTTCTGATTTTCGAAATCTATTCTATGTGCTATGAAAAGGGAAGACCAGAGCTCAGTTGGGTGAGCGAGTGTGGGACAAACATCGAAACCCAAAAAATAAAAATAAAAAGAGCTTTGGAAAATGATGTGTATCGTGTTGCCACCGGTGACCGCACATTAATACGAAAATGTATGATTTTCTCAGGTTTTTCGACATTCAACGACGTCACGTACCCGCTAACCAATCAGATGATAATAACGAATGGCAAAGCCTGGACCTTCTGTGCCTACCAGCTCAACACAACGGTCTTGCACTCTCACCACATGAGAGAAAATCGTCGCCGCAATATATGCTGGATAACCGAGCCGATGCAGTTGTTCGACAAGATCGAGGACAACAAGGTTCACGGACTGAACACCGAGGTTCTCGAGAACATCGTGAAATTCTACCTGAACGAGCCGCGTAGCAGAGACGTTGAACTCAAGCCTTACGTTCACCCGGAAATGATCCACGTCGCCAATATCAGGGGTCCGAATAAGCGAGCCTGGCTCGAAGAGCGTTTCAAGCTGATGGCCTCGAACAGACCGCGTCACAGGTCGGTCATCGATGCGAACGAAGATGCAACGATTTTTTTTACATTAATTTTCATTGCAATTTCGCACAAGTCTAACGTACAAATGTTTATTCTTCATTCAGGCGTCTTCCGGAGATCTTCGCCTGGCAAGAGATCTACTTACGCAAACACAAAACTCGTCCGATGGACAAGAAACGCGAGCCGTGGGAATTCGGTGTCAGAGAGTGGCAACGAAAATTGGACGATCATTGTCCCAGATATATTCCCAAGTGCCTCCGCAAGACCAAAAAGCAAAAGTGGGAGCCAACGTACTACCCATAAAAAATGCCGATATCTCACAGCGCAGATATTACACTTTATAAATCATTGAACAAATTATACGATGATTCGTCTAGTTTTCATTTTGGAGAAAAAAATGATATTGGCGAGGGTTCTGTATCCGAAGGATTTGATATTCAAGTAATTTATTCGAATCACTGGCCCGATAGACAAGAAGCACGAGCCGTAGGAATTCTGTATCGGACAGTGGCAATGCAAATTGGACGATCACTGTCTTGGGTATTTTCCCAAGGCTTTGCGCAAGAGCAAGCACCTCAAGTGGGAGACAACGTAATACGAATTTTAAAAAAACATCGATACCTCAGAGCGCAGATATAACACGTTATAAATTCTTTGGACAAACTATACGATGATTCGTCTAGTTTTTACTTTGGAGAAAAAACAAAAAAACTAATATCAGCGAGGATCGTGTAACCGGTGGTATTGCATATGTGCTTCGTTTATTCCAATCACTCGTCAATCGATTACGCAACTTTTCAATCACAAGTACGATCATCGTTTGTATATTATAGTTTGTATCGACTTCGGCGACATATTTAGTACAATGTTTCCTTGTTCCGGATCAACTATCGTGACGTTTGTCGGTTCTTCGTTCCTGTAACAATGACGATTTTATCAAAATTATTCGTTGGGCTTTTGAAATTCAATCGACAATGTAAACAAAAATCGTAAACTTAATGTGACGGACTAGAAGTTTTCAGGCAATGACTTGCATATTTTTATTTAATGTACGATGGTCATGAAAAATTAATGGACTTTTATAGTAAAATTGAAGTAAATTATAGAAACTGAATATTTCTAAACTTTATAATATATCGTACGTTAATTTTTCATAACAATTGTACACGAAATTTAATGAGGCAGTTTTATGCATAAAAACTTGCAGTACCAGAGCATTAAAATGCATACGATTTTTTTTACAGTGACATTTGTTGTATTTTGGATCTAAAATTGTTATAGTGTTTATCTTACCGATTGTACACTACAATGACATTCTCGCTGTAGTCGGGCGTCAAGAATGCAATTGCGCGTATCGTGTCGACCTCCGTTATATCGATTCTCGTGGAGCCCGGTGCCACAAATTTACTGAAATGCGCGACGGCGTAGTAAGTCGGCTGTTTGAAAAATTCGTCGGTCTCGGGATTAACGATCACAGGCGAATCCACGAAATTTTTCACCCAGTTCGGTCCCCCCTCTTTGTCGAGCGCTAGATTCCAATCGATCCAGCCGGTCACCCAGTGTCTCAAGTTATCTATTATGTCCAATACGTACGTCTCTCCTCTGCTCCAATCGCCGAGACGCACTTTCGGGATATCCCACGCCGCGCTACCTGATCGATTTTTATAAAGCACAAAGTCAGTACGACAATTCGCGCAAAGTGGTCAGGCAGAGCTTCACGGCCCGAAAAACTGTGAATCCTAATTTTGTGGTTGTTTGTTTTTCCTCAATCGATAAATAATTCACCCGTTTCCGTGGGTAGAAACTCACCTATGGAGGCCTCCGTCAATATGATAGGTTTATCCGGATGTCGGAAGTGAGTTTCGTCGAGTAAACTCGAGCTGAACACCTTATCCCAGTACCAGTGAATCGCGATCGCTGCGATGAAGTCCTTGGCAATGGGATGCCGAAATACGAGATCGATGTACCAGGGAAGATCGAACCTTTGATCGTCGAGCATGAAAATCATGGTTTCGTTCGATTCCGAACCGGCGATCGTTGGTCCTAAGTTATCCGCGACCCACTTTGCCATAGTGTCGGGCGTCCAGCCCATGGTTTCGAACTTTATAACTTGTGACACCAATGTATCGGTCGGTTCGTTACCGGTCGATATCGCCCATATGTCCAATCCGCGCTTCTTGTACTCGACAAGAAACTTGCATAGATAATTCGCGTAAATCTGATAATATGCCGGCTCCAGGAAACCTACATCGACACATTTTGTCTTGATTAAGTAGTCGACGAGAGCGGAAAGCACTCAAATATGCGATAGTATATTAAACGAACATACGAGAACACGACGAAACTCGGCGCGAAGAAAATCCTTGAAAATCTTTATTTTTCACCGGAATTGACGTCATACAGGAAAACGTCGCTCCCGGTTTCGAACGTTTCACTTTTCGACCGGAAGTGACGTCATGTCGGAATTACATCCCTCACGGTCCCGAACATTCATTTTGCGACGAGAGGTAACATTGTGTCGCTTCCGGTTTGTGTATGACCTCACTTCCGCCCGAAAAATGAGATCTACAAACCGGAAGTGACGTATTTCCGGTATGACGTTTGACGATAGCTTATCGTCGTGGAGTTTAGTGCAGAGCTGACTGGTTGGTAAGATTTTAAATGTTTCCCGTAATGTAAATGTAGACTTTTCGTCTTCAGCCGTCACGTTGCCAACTTTTTCGGTGTTCATTTGATATACGACTGAGTCTACACAAAAGCGTGCATATAATTACCGAATCCTCCTGTCAGATTGTGGTTCGTCTTCATCCATCCTGGCGCACTCCACGCGGCAGACACGAATCTCAATTCAGGATTAGTTTCTCGTGCTTTTTGCATAAAGGGCATCTTGTATGCGAAATCCTCGGGCGCGAGTTCGAATTGTTCCAGCGCATCATCACCCGCGTTGTCGTCGTAGCTGTATGGTCTTGTGGAAAAGTCAGTTCCGCCTGCTGGCACCCGACCGAGAGAGTACCGACTGCCGTTAACGCCGAAATACGTTCTGAAAATAACAAAGAACGGTGAAGCGTTCTCACGACTGAGGGCGCACCATGCAGATTCCGGTTTTCGCCGAGCTGACGAACTACAGGTGTGCACCGAATTTATGACCGGTCACTTTTTGGTCCTGTGACCGTCACGTGACCGCCACATGATCGACCAAAAAATGACGAAAAAAAATGACTAAAAAATGCCGGTAAAAAAAATGACCAAAAAATGGCGCGACCACTGCTTGCTAAACGCAAATAAGACGGCAAATACGTCGTCGCCGTTTTGTCCAACGCCATTCGGTGCGGAAAAATTATATTATATAAAGTTAAACGTTCGCAATGAATATTAATCGTAATAGATATTTATCAGAGAAACGACGGTCATTGCACATTTCTATTCTAAACCTTCTGCTATTCGGTATGCACGTCCTTACACAGAACTTCCGGCTGAGCATGTGTTGCCGTGTAAATGTATTCTATCAGCGCCGCCTACCGGCCGGTTCAGTCCCTAGCTCTTTGTATGTATACACAATGCACACTCATCCGGTGAATTTGCGTAGTTTGTGCGCATGACGAATTCCAAAACGGATGATTTACTCACTCGATTATCTGAGCTTGAGCACCGGTGCTAAGTGTCTTCATGTTGATGCCCGCCGAGTCTGTGAAAGCTCCACCGAATCCATGGATCGTCTGGAACTTTTTGAGGGGATCGAGACTCAAGATAACCCTGCTTACATCGTTATCGTCACTCGCGCCGTTCTCGATGAGACCAGTCTGTTGGCTCATGCGTTTGCCATCCTTGTTGGATTCGTAGCTTCGATAGAAACCCTTCGCAGGAACATCAACGGCAGCCGAGTCGCAGTAAGTTGAGTTGCATACGCACACGTTACTATTGTAACCGAAATAACGTGGCACGCAAAGCTCGGCGTCGCCTGACGGAGAAAACGAAAGCAATTAATGGCACATTCGCGATTATTGCCCTCTCGTCAAAGAAGATTTCGATTATTTCGATGCATTTATCTCGATCATTCCAGAGTCGTGTTTCCTTTTTAAGGACAGGGATGTAAAAGTATCGACTTTGGTACTGACCGATTGCGAGAAGAGCAACGATCAGGATGACCAAAGCATTCCTCGTTGTTGACATCCACGACATTGTCGACGGTCGGTATCGTCCACAATGTCTGCAAAGAAGTTTTTCACCGTAAAATTTTTGGCTTCCACGAGAGTATGCTAAAGACGCATCGGAAAAGAACGGATAGAGGATAACGTGACCGTGCTGCGCATAATGTCTCGCCTTAGGGTACAGAACTATTCGGAATTTTCCGTATATACTCTGTACACCGTGCGAACCGTTGCACTTGTTTCACGACGCTCGTAAAAGCTTATATAACTTTGTGACGAAAAATAGAACAGCTCGAGGAGTTAAGAGGAATTCCATGCTGCACCGTTGTGCATGCCTCCGAAGTGTCGTAGCGTTCGGTGTGGGTTCCTTGCATCTTGTTGAAACTCGATATATGCATAATAACTATGATAACACGCTGCGACCTTGGTGGGCACCATTGATAAATACCATGAGTTTTGACAAGCCTGATAGTTTCGTAATATAGGTGCTTTCGATTTTTCGTTATAACGATAGCGGCGTTATAATAACGACGAAACTCAAAACGAACAGCCCTCTGGTCACAATAACGGCGCGTGAGGAAACCTCCCGGAAGTGGTTTCGATTCGCCGTTATAACGATGGTACAACAACGCTGTAACCCACATAACGATTGGACGACACATATACGTCGTAAATGAATCGTGAAAAACGACGGACTTCTTAAGTGTGCTCTGAATTTATTTCGATATGAACTCTGAATGCCCTCTGAAAGATATCGATTGCGTCGATTTCGGATCACTGGTAGTCGTCTCAAACATGTGAACCTATTTAAGTCTTTTCGAGAACTCTTTACATACGTATTGCACCGTACAATAATATTCTGGATCGATGTTGTATTAATATTCCGAATTAATATTGTATGTGCCAATACGTATACAGAGAGGATCTTTCAAAGGCCATTCCGAGTTCACATAGAAGTGAATTCAGAGCACATCTAAGAAGTCTGCGATCTTTGTTGTTTTCCAATTGCTATGTGGGAATGCGTGCGCACGTGTATTATTCGCCCCATATCACTTTCGCCACGAATGGACGAGGTTTACTCGCGCACGGTGAAAAGTGGTAACGATGATTTGATAACGGTACTGTAAAACATCACTTTAGTTATATCAATTGACACATAATAATAAGAGAACGAATTCTATTCTCACAAACGTTACAAACCAGAGCACGTAGAGGATTCCGACTTACTGTAAAATCGTGGATGATCTCGTTGTCGAGGATTGAAAAGAAGAGCCGTTAATATCGCTCGGCTCCGATTGTCTCACTCTTTTAAAGTGGCGGTGTCGAAACCTGAAGGAGCTACTTTAACTCGTTCTGTAGTGTCACGGGCCCGGGTTGGGGGGGGGGGGGGGGGGGGGGGAGAAATTTAATCGTCGCCACTCGACGCGCACATCAGCTAGCTGTATAGATTAACCGAGGAAGGCGAAACGACTCGGTACTGACCGTGTCCCCAATTCCGACCGAAGTCCTACACCGATAATTGTGGCCGGTTCAGATTATGGGTGTTTTTTTAAAATACAGAATGAGTACTAAAACAGACCATCATTAATTCGTTCAGCGCATTATTAAATTTGACATTATCAATGAAGCGATGCGAATTTATAATTTGATATAAGTGTCATTAATGTTGTTTCTGACTATCTTTGTTTGAGACAATTAATTTACTGTATTTTTTGAAGTTCTTGTTAATAACGATTATTATTCGGACGGGTGTTCTTTAATGGCGTAGAATCAAAGATTGAAGAAAATGTTCTCACCCGCTAACGCGCGCGATTGGACTTTCCGTCCGCGAAATAAATAAAACGGAACTGATACGATTCCGGGAACTGATTATTTAATGAGAATCAGAATGAATATGTATAGCACATTCGGGGCTACTCCGTGAATTTATCCATGGCAAGTCGATTGATTTTATATTTATATTTATGTAGAAATTTATATTCATCTAGATAGGTCAAGATTGCGGATCGGTGTCGATATAGAATGGGTACCATAACAGACCGTCATTACTTGATGCAATGCATGATTTAATTCAACATTATTAACGAAGTTACATTAGTTTATGATTTGATATAAATGTTATAAATGTTGTTTCTCACTATCTTTGTTTCAGGCAATTGATTTACCGAAACTTTCGAAGTTTTTTGTCAACAACGATTATTATTCTGACGGGTGTTCTTTGATTGCGTAGAATCAAAGGATTAAGGAAACTGTACGCACCCGACTGACGCGCACGGTTGGACTTCGCGTCGACGAAATTACAAAAGCGGAACTGATTTGACTGCGGTAACGGATTCTCCAATGAGAATGGCGATGAATATGTACGGCACATTCGGGGCTAATCGGTTAATTTATCCATGACGAAACCATTGATTTCTGCGAAATGTATTTTTAAATACCGCTTCTTATCTTGAATTACATAAACCGTACTAGAGACACCCGTATCGTTGGAAGTTCTGTAACGTTTCCTCACGTTGTCTCGTACAATGCCGGCTTGATGTCGTCTTCCAGGAATTCTTTTTTGTCTTCCTCAAGATACTGTTATCAATGTTTATAGCCGAAGTTTAATATATTCTTCGCCTCAATGTGTACGTGCATCGGCGATAATTAACATTGAAACCAGTGTCGGTATCGCTTCGCTACATTTCCGAAGTCTGACATTTTTAGAGCGTGCGAACACGTGTACCCTTCGTCCGGTTTATTTGGTGTCATAATCCTGCTGATAATATATACTGAAAATCTCTGCAAATTTCTTCAAAAATCTCAAAAGTTTCTGTGAATACATCACATTTTTTTTTCTTCACTTTTCCGAGAGACCCAAAGTTTTCTGTAACTTCTATAATGCCGTCTTTCATTCGTTCGGGTTTTGCCTCGACCCGCCTGCGATATCGAACAACGGGTAGGATATTTATTACAAACTTAAACAAACAAACAGACTCATCAGAAGGATTTATTTACGAACTTTCGTCTTTTCCCAGCCCGTTGGTAGATAAACAGGAGAGGTGCAATGGCCAAGGAGGAGAAAAAATCAATGTTATCGATTGAACTTCCGCCCGGGGGTTGCCGTTACCCGCCTCGTTCCCTGTTTACTGTACACATTGCGCTTTCCCTCGCTCACTCCTTCGGACTCTCCGGCATGACCTATCGTTGGCTCGATGTAACAAAAACAATTTGGTATTATCATTGATAACAAGGGTTTGCTTCACGATAAAGCAGCGAAACCAGAGCTTCGCCGTAGTTTCCATTTCGAAAACAAATAGATGCGAGCGAGAGTCAGGTTGGACTGCGTTAATCCATAAGTTTTATAATATACTAATGAGGGATTATGTCGTTATCAGCACCGTCATCGTCATTATCCGTTATCCGTGTATGACGCGTAGCCAAGGTATTGTAACCGGAGCTTGTTTACATAGCTTTGTTTCACGAGGACAAAAGCCTGCACCGGCGAAGACAAAGATCAGACAAGTATTGTTCCATTATATAATTTTTCGCGAAACTGCTGCGGCTACTGGTTTCGAAGACTTTGTTTTGAAAATCTCACTTTTAAACCGGAAGTGACGTCACAACGAAAACTTTGACGAAAATTGCATTGCCACGTCACTTCTGGTTCTACGTTTTCGACCGAAAGTGACGTTATAGAGGCGATGAGTCACTTTCGCTTTGAAAATCTCATTTTTCGACCGGAAGTGATGACCGGTCGGAAAATGCGTTTTTGCCGACGGTTAAATCTCACCTGGGAATATTACCCCGTTATTATTTTCGTCCGTCTTTTAAAAAGGTTCGCTCCAACCCCTCCGGTTCGACCCGCATGGGCGTTGTGTGCACCCTGGATTAAGTCGCGCAGTTGGCTCTGCAAGCAGAAATCCGCGCAACCGGGCACAGCGGATTTTATAACCGTGGTTAATACCCACCGGCAGTATTGCAGGAAACAAAGCTGCGGTTGTAGTGCCGCGTCGACCGGGTCGGTAGTGCACTGCATCCTGCAGAAGGGAAATGCATAAGAAACTCCGATTTCGCACTCTCTCGATTCGGTTGCGAATTTTGAGCATTTTCGTCGAATTTTGTACGTTAGTTCGCGCACCGCCATTCATTAATGTCTGGTTCGTTTTCCCATAGCCGCCCTACTTAGATCGCTCGGACGCTAATTGAAGGGCATGTTACGTCTTCACGAACAATCTATACGCTCAATACATACATTGAAAGAAGGATCAAGTAAATATGACTATATCGCTTCAGAGATATAACCATGGTAAAAAGTACCAGGAAACTAGGGCGCCACCTATGGTAGGAAGTACCGGATTTATCAGAATTTTTCGTAGACATTATAGTGAAAATTCTCGGAAAATCCGAGACTTTCCGCCATAGGTGGCGCCCTAGTACCCTACTACTATGTGCTATGGTAATTTTTCTTAGATAATCGGTAGTTTTCACTAGATCCGTCTCTCAGTGTACATCATCTTCTTTTACGATCCCAAAATATGCGCGGAACGAAAGGTTCCCCGTAGCCTTATACCTTTGCAAAAGCAGCACTTTTGATTCCAGCATGACGTGGATGAGGATGGAAAAATTTAATATTCGAGAGGGAAGAATTCGGCGAGATGCGGCCCGTGATGTTGTGGATTTTTAATAACACCCTTCCACCATCTTCCCGACGTCCGACGTTGAAAAATCACCGGAGATCACTGGACGTGAACGTTTCCACGGTTCGCGAAGTGGTCCAAGCTCCGGAGAAAGTGAATTGATGTAAGTTGCAACAAATCGGAAGATACTGCATGTATAAAAGGTACCTCAACGGAGGGCAGCTTGAGGAAGGCATAGCGATCTAACGTCGGGGGTTCATCGGATCTTCCTTAGGCACGCCAGACATTCGGCGCCTCGGTATTGCCCGATAAATGGTTCTGATACCACAGGATAACAGCGGAGAATATCCTCCGGGTATTGTAAATCAAGGTGGGTAAGCACCCTCTTAGCTCCGGCGCGTTCCGATATCTATAAAGGCCTTACAGCACTAAACAGCAGTCGAATCGGCAAACAGGGAAGTAGAGATTAGCATACCGTGAAACTGTGAACGGGGATGAATCGGCAGGGGGGTTGAGAACTTGCCCGTTTTCCCAGTGATCTCTGGAGATTGGCGTGTTGCTGGTGCGAGGATTTTCGGAAAGTGGGTCAAATCAAGTTTGGGATTAACCGTGGTTTGGGGGCGAAAGCCACAGCGGAGAATAGCTAAATCGAATGTTGTCTGATTCGAGTGTCAGAGGGTGTCGTTCGAGCTGTGTGCAATTCAATGGAGCCTTTCTGGCGGTGGGCTTTGTATCTTGCGACCCAAACAATAAATAGTCCCATCCACTGGCATACGCGATACAAGCTATGCTGTTTACCCGATATCTTTCTACCATTCGGTGTGATCAATTTTATTCCGGTACACTGCGTCGGAAAGAAGTCGCCGAGTATTCGAGAGTCTTCGGATCGGAAGCTGTATAGCATGTAGTACACACATCGAAGAGAAACCCGGAGCAGACACGTTTTCCTTCCAAGCATACACTCAGAGTTGCAACATCGTGGTGCTTCTACAAGCTCTTGATGTTTCCGGAGTACGTCCTGGAGATCCTCGTTCAATCTTCCCTCGTCTTGGCCTCGTCCCGTAACGAGGACGATGTTTGACTTATGGAAACCCTGCATAGCGTCATGGCTGCAGCACTGTGCGTTCCGATTTCAACTGCATAGTAATTGGCGATTCATCCCTTCGTTGTCACCCTCGCAACGTTAGGCGTTTTTGGATCAGGCCGTTGGCATCGAAATTGACATAAAACTGATTTGGGCAAAATTACAGTCTTGCGCTGGGATGCAAGTGCCGAATACCCGTGACTTTGTGTCGGTTGGTTCTGAGAAACTGCCGACCGTTGGGCTGCCGATCACTGTGTCGTTAGCCCTGAACAAATTTGTACACACATACCTGAGGATCTGGGACACACACCCAGCGCCAAACATTGGGGGATGGCGAAGTTGATTAATGGACGAGGGGCTTTCCAGTTCAGAAGACGCTGCTCTCACCCTGTTTCATCCCCGACAACGTTCCGTTCCCATCTCTCATTAGCGTCTTTGACTTTGGGCTCACTTTCTTTGCCCACGGTTTTATACAACTTCATCTGGCAGCAGTGGAGGAGGAGAATCGGATGAATCGAAGCTCCGATGCTCGGGCCTAGAAGCCAAAGGAAACATGGGGCGCGAGACTCGGCGAACGTGTCTTTGGCCACATTCCAAGTTTCCTTAACCACCGGCATAATCCGCGGAATTAGCGTTCATCAATAGACTGCTTTTGGTGCTGATGATGCTAGATCGCTGGTTTGCTCGCTGACGTGGAATTACACACCATTCACCAGATATTCGACACAGTGTCGCAAACATTTACACGAGCGTTGTAGACAGGCAAGCTTCGCGTGCTCTACGGGAAATTCCGCTTCGGCGACAAGTACTGCGTCACTCGTTATGTGTACACTCTACATGTTGACGCTTACATGCTGGATTCGTTCGAGCAAACATCGACATTGGGAGGCGGAGTTACACTCGGGATATTAGGTGAATTACCGACACAGCTCGGGCTTGAACAGCCGATAAACAAATGAAACGGTGGACGATGGAACTACGGGAGAACTGTCATCATAGGATCACTTGAGAAAAAGTGTTCGAAACACTCAGTTACCAACTTCACGTTTGGACTGAGGTCCATTTGTGCTGCCGTTTTTTGTTATCGGTGGAACACTTTAACGGATGAACCGTACCAGTTTTCGTCGGGATTAAACAGCCGATAAACAAATAAACCGGTGGACGATGGAACTACGGGAGAACTGTCATCATAGGATCACTTCAGAAAAAGTGTTCGAAATACTCAGTTACCAACTTCACGTTTGGACTGAGGTCCATTTGTGCTGCCGTTTTTTGTTATCTGTGGAACACTTTAACGGATGAACCGTACCAGTTTTCGTCGGGATTAAACAGCCGATAAACAAATAAACCGGTGGACGATGGAACTACGGGAGAACTGTCATCATAGGATCACTTCAGAAAAAGTGTTCGAAATACTCAGTTACCAACTTCACATTTGGACTGAGGTCCATTTGTGCAACCGTTTTTTGTTATCGGTGGAAGACTGGTACGGATGGACCGTACCAGTTTTTTTTGTTACATTTTCCCCGTTCTCAGGCGTTCCGCGAATTTAGGGTCAGCCCCGGTCAGTTTCCAGTCGGCCCTTCCGGCCGCATCCGGCTTTCCCTTCTACATCGCTTTTGCCATGACAATTTCTGCCATGAGCCGGTCTCAGGTTCGATCCCTGGTATCGGAGCTTCGGCCCGTCCATATTTAACTGGAAATCGAGAAACGTCAACCTTCCGATCCTAACCACTCAACCACCGTACCAGTTTCGTCAAAAGACCAGTGACGCGGCCTTTGGGGTCTCCCGATTTGAGTGCAATTTGGACTACGACTATTTTTCGATATCTCGAATAAAGTCCGACCCACCGAACAGCGATCAATCGACGCAGTCGCCGATTGTAATCAGGCAAATTTTGAAGGCCGTCCTTGAGTCTGGCAATTGGTTGCGATCGTGGTGGTTGATGATTTGGGTCAAACGGAACTCGGTACAGTAAGCTTCCTTTACCTTTTTATTTATACTCTCTCTGGGCGCTGTTGCGGAACAGTCTCGCGGAGCTATATGAGTAAATAAAAAATAATGTCTAGCACAAAGCGGCCAGCAGAGAAACCGTACGAGTGGAAGGAAGGGCGTTCTTTAGCACTTTAAAGTTACCGCGAGGTCTATGTGCTCTGGCGTTCGTAAGAATAAGTGCCACTTTACTCGGGGCGCAGTGAAATTAAATTCAACCAAGATAAATGGGAGCGCTAAGCCAGCCGGGCGCGAACATGTGAAATGTAAATTAGTTCGAATTAAAGCGCGGAAACGATCCGGCGCGGAGGCAAAAGGGGGTGGCGCAGCACCAATTTAATATATATAAATATGGTCCCGTACGATCTATGTGCGCAACCGAACAGCCCGCCACCCCGAACGTTGAGGTCTCAACTGCAATGCAACCGTGCTGGTTAGTTGACGAGTTCCGTTACGCCGTGTTAATTAATGATGTTACTTTTCATCGAGCAGCCTGGTCCGGATGTCGGGGCATCAATTTGATCAGTACGATTAAAACCAGTCAAAGGAATCGCTGAATTTATCACGCTCTCCGGTAGAGTGTGGCGTGGTAAACGCGGTTGCTCCTTCAAATGTGTGACTCATCAAAAAAAATGTTTATTACTCCGCTGACCCGACATTTTCCCCTCCACGGTAAGCCTCTTGTGGGAGATTTCCGGAAAACCGTTCTCTCCCTCACCTTTGTCACAATTAAAAAGGACGCATAATTCATGACCCCGCAACGAGAGCAGGAAATTGTTGCGGGCTTTGTCGTATTCTCGGGTCCCGGGTGTACAATCTCTGATTTTCGTACCCCTCGGCGAGCAGCTGCCGCCTCTGTCGCCGCTACTCGAGCGAACGACCTGCCTCGCCCCGCAGACTTTCTAACGAGTTGCATAACCGTGCGAGTGTATACTGTCCAGCTGCGAAGAGGGCGGCGAAGAGGCAGGAACAAACACCGCGACACGCCAGAACCAGCAGCGAGTTTCATAAAATGAAAAAAAGAGGAGAACGAAAAAATATATGAAATTACAAAAAGTAAACAGAAAGGGTGGGGGAAAAAAAAAATAAAAGGAAGAACAGCGCAGAGGGCGCATGAAAGCTTTTTTCGCGGAAGGTGGAAAGGAAGGAGCTTGGGAGGAAGTGTATAACGAATTTAACTGGCCTCCCAACGACCGAGAAATTGCAACGCGAAAACCGACGAAAAGGCTGACCAGCGGTCACGGAGCTCTCAGGTTAAAGCCCTCTTGGATCCCCCACGGTCCGAGGGCACTCTCGTCACTGCATTAAAGTCGGACTGCCGAGCCATTTAGGGGCGTGAGAAGATATTACTCGAGTTCATTCCCGCCCGAGATAGGAAGAAGTGGAAGATGGCAAAAGTACCGAGAACCATGAATAACGAGCGTCCGCAACGTCGAATCTGTTCCGGCGTTTCCCTCCCGGAGGAGTGACGAAAGGGAGTACAAAAAATGACCAGTTACACATTGCGTTTATATCTCCGCACTGGTCATGTAGAGTAGACCGAGGCTAGACGGGACAAGGGGCGAGACGGACCAGACACAGTAAACGGAAGATATTTCACGCAGTGCGAATAGTAGGGGAGACGGGGGCAAAATGGGACAGCGGGGTAAAACGGGACAGTAAGGGCAAAACTCAATTTTCCAATAATTTTTGGATGCCCCATTTTGTCCCAACGATCCGTCCGGATTTTCAAACCCGTTTTGCCCCACGTACCACCATCGCAAGCATCCAAAAGTTATTGAACAATTGCCATTTCACCAGGCAAAATTGACTTTTTCCTGGTAATCCCGTTTTGCCCCGCCGTGCCATTTTGCCCCGCCGTGCCATTTTGCCCCGCGCTCCCCTACTCTTAGGAATCACTGATCGTAGTATGTACTCTAATTTTATAGAGTACCATGAGTACTGAAAGGAAGATCTACCTTTTGCTACGTCCGTTCCAGGTTGTCCCGTGTTTAGACTAGACCCGGTCTACGTTACTTTCGACTACCAACAGCGAACATATTTTCGAACAACCTCCCGGAACTCGATCGATGGAAAAACCCGGAAATGTCGTAGATGTGGAAAGTCTCGATTTTACGAAAATGAACTGCAGAGTGATAGTGGGTAGTCCGGGGCAAGTCGGAACACGGGGCAAGTTGGACCAGACGCAGTAAAAGGAAAAGATTCCACAGTGTGAATTCACAGTTCACACGCAGTGTGTAGTATTGTCTACTACACTCTAATTTCATAGTGTAGCACAAGAACTGCGAGGAAGATCCACCTTTTGCTACATCCGTTCCAACTTGTCCCGTGTTTGGACTAGCCCCGATCTCCCCTGCATTACATTCGACCCGCAACAGCGGAACGAAACAGCGAACATATTTTCCCAACAACCTCCAGAAACTCCACCGTACGAAAAACCTAGAAATATAGTTCATGTGAAAAGTCTCGATTGTACGAGAATCAACCGCAGGGGGCGAATCCGATAGCGCGCGAGGGAACTCGACTCGAGCATCAAGACCAGCGACGGCATTCAACAACGTGCAACGCGGAGACGTGTGCACCCAATTAGTCCACGCAGTCGGGTTACGAGGGTGACGAGAAACAATGAACATGCGTGCGCAAGGATAATCTCGTTTCCCTCCCCGAAGAGGATCGTGGTTAGGGTCGTTCTTATCGCGGCCACATTGTCTCACGAAGTGGGCGTTGGGTGGGGAGAGCTTCGCAACGTTGCCTCCCCGGAACGAGATGCGCGGCCTGGGTGTGGAAAATCATGGTCCCGTAAGGCCGGGAAGCCAGCGACGACTCTCACCCCGTTAACCAACTTTGGCCTCGTACGAGGCTCGCTGCGGAATGAGACACTGAACGTAACAACGAAGATTCAACCCTGGCCCGATCCTCCGCCTCGTTACTTATTCCACGCATACGTAACTATGTTCGGGGAGAACGGAAGGTGAGCAAACGTCGTCCGCGACGAGGAGCAAGTTGAATAGAGGCGAAGTGTTCGGCTGAGGAGGGAGCGAGACTAGGGTATGGAAACGGGGGATGAACGGGGGGGGGGGGGGGAGAGCCAAAGCGGGACCAAAGTGAAAGATGCCGCGGATGAGAGACTCGCCGCCATTCTGTTCTCCACTTCTCCGGCCACGGCGACTGCGACGCTGCGACTCCGTCGAAGCCGGCACCGAAACTCTCCGCAAAACCGGCAACAACATACGTTTTCAGCGCGACAAGAGACCGAGCGAAGTAGGAAAAGGAAACTATGCAAGCCGGGTCAAATTAATTTACCCGACGCCACGCCACTCGACTTTACGCTGCGGCTACGGTGACGCCCGGTGGACGGAATGAATTTCGGCTCCGAGAGTCGCGTAACTACACCGGCTCCGTATAACGGAAGATACGTAATTAGATTTATTGTAGGCGGCCGCAATGTCGCCTGTGCGTGCTCACCCACGTTCGTCGACCCCGGCTCGTGCGAATCCGAAATCTCGTCTCGTTTTGTCGCAAGTTTGGATCTGTTGTTTTACAGCTCACCCGAGAAAAGAGATGGGATGGATTGCATCGGAAAGCTATCCGACAATACGATATGTGGCGTACAGAAACGTGAGACGAGTAATAAAAATATTACCTTTACCTTTGACGTTAGAAAAACATTCGCACAAATTCATCGTCGTTTTGTTA
The DNA here is from genome assembly GCA_933228735.2 of Amblyteles armatorius. Lineage (NCBI taxonomy): Eukaryota > Metazoa > Arthropoda > Insecta > Hymenoptera > Ichneumonidae > Amblyteles > Amblyteles armatorius. The sequence goes on from OW121690.1 coordinate 10,889,273, forward strand.
TTTTCACCATGTTTTTATTTTTTTTATGTATATTTAAAAAAATGGTATCTAGATATTCTGTTATCAAGAGTTCAACTTCGTTATCTCGTCGAAAGCTATCCGACAAGACGATATGTGGCGTACAGAAACGTGAGACGAGTACCAAAATATTACCTTTACCTTTGACGTTAGAAAAACATTCGCACAAATTCATTGTCGTTTTGTTATTTTCACCATGTTTTTATTTTTTTTATGTACATTTAAAAAAATTATATCTAGATATTCTGTTATCAAGAGTTCAACTTCGTTATCTCGTAGAAAGCTATCCGACAATACGACATGTGGCGTACAGAAACGTGAGACGAGTACCAAAATATTACCTTTACCTTTGACGTTAGAAAAACATTCGCACAAATTCATCGTCGTTTTGTTATTTTCACCATGTTTTTATTTTTCTTATGTACATTTAAAAGAATAATATCTAGATATTCTGTTGTCAAGAGTTCACCTTCGTTATCTCTGCCACTAGAAAAAGTTTGCGCAAACGCAAACGAACATCCGCACGATCGATCTCCCTACAGACTCATTGTCGTTCTCTTATTTTCATCTTAGTTTCTTTTCATTTCTTATTTTTTTTTTTTTTCTTATAAACTTAAGAACAGAATATCTGGATTTTCTTTTATCAAGAGCCCACCTTCGTCAATGGGGCATTCTCTCGGAGAGCTTGTAAAAAAAAGTTTCAAAGATTTTAGTACTTGAAATTCGTCGAGTCTCGAAACTCCTCGAGGGCTCGTTGAACGAGTTCAAGGGATAACCGTTTGCACCGGTGAATCCATTGAGAGAAGAAAATCAGTACGGATACAACGATTCGCCAGTTTATCTTCTATACGAATTCCGGCGGCGTATTCGGAGGGATCACGGATGATAGCTTCGCGTCGGAAGATTCGCCGGCTAATTGGTAATCAAGGGGATAGGAATGACCCCGTTTTCGCGGCTTCCCATCGGAACATCGCCGCACCGATGTGTGTCATTATCGGTCGGTGTGTGTGTCGTCCATGTACGGCAAGTTTAGTTTGTTTTTCACTCGGTGCCAGGAAACCTCGGAACTCTTTATATGATACATGCCCCGGAGGGCACTAATGAAAATGGCGGTTTACCAAGCGGGCCACATACCGAGCTTCTATCTCGAAGTCTTTAACTAACGGCCCGGCGAAATATTAAAATAGCGAGGCACGTACTCCGCCCTCGGCGGAGTTAGTTTCTCCTCATGATACGCTACATCGCGCTCGTACCCTGCTACACAGAATTTCGTACAACATGCATAGACGGAATAAATTCATCCCCTTGGCTTGTCCGACCTTTTCGGCCCTACCTCGTTCGGCATACTTTCGTGATTTCACCGGTAAAAAAGTTTTTTCATTTAAAAAAATACAAAATAAATAAAAAACAAATCGTACGTTCCGGTTAAGTGTAACTATCATCGCATGTACGCGGGACATAACGGGCCAAATCGACCCAGTCGTGATTTTTTTTACCTTCCTCCAAGTACGCCGCAGAGCCGTGCAACGAAACACTTGACACTGAATTTGAAATTTTATTTTCTCGGCAGAATTAATTGCGTCCTGTAAAATACAACAAAAAACTTCAATTCTTATTCTGAAATTCTGAAATTTTGATTTTTCTTTCACGAATTTTGCGTATTTATTTCTATAAAACTCTTCGATTGTCAACGAAATTTACTAAAAATACGACAAATTTCAATGTCCCAAAAATCCAGGTGTCCCCCTTGAGTCGATCACGTCATGCCAAATCTAAAGAAACGATTTGGAGCCTTAATACCTATTGCGTGTGTCACGTATTTGTATTTGAAAAAAAATTGTAATTTTATTTTTAGTTCTATAAAACTTTTTCATCGTCAAACAAATTTACAAAAAATGTGCAATTTTCGTATTTTCAAAGGGTCGTTTCGCTGTCCGATAGAGTGTCGGGAAAACGCAGGCCTCTCCCGCGCGTTTTCGCGAAGAGTTTCGTGGATGGGCATCGTCCCGGCTATGAACAGGAGGGGCGATTCGCGGTATCCGCGAGGACGGGAATTTGGATAATGGCGCGAGCTTGCGCTCAGCACCTCCGGAAACTGTAATGTCGAACCGCTACTGCTTTAACTGTTACACCGGTGCTACGGTCGGCGGCGATATACGTGTTCGAAGGACGTATGATGCCGCACCTGCGGTGCGCGTAGACTTACGGAGACCGATCTGTTACCCGTGGGCCGACAAGCGAAATAGATAGAGGCGTTCAGCGATCCCCGTCCACCCCTCGCCCTGCGAAGCTCGCCCCCTCGGGCGCGCTATACCGTAACGAGGAAAACATGTCGTTGCGGTCGTAGTCGTGGTGGTTTTCGCGTATGCAGATTCAACGTGGATAACGCCTCGGCGGCTCGTCCACCACGATGGACTGTGAAAGAGCACCCGATAAATATCGACGTACCGCAACGTCATCGCACCGTTTTCGCACCGAGCCATTTGTCATAATTTTCACCCACGACCTTGAACAACCGGCGCCGATTTTTTATTCCAAGGTGAGAATTAAGTAAATTGCAATTTATCGAGATAGGTTCTTTAAAACACTTTTTCTTTAGGCCAATTAGAATTTTCTTTCCGTGCACTGAAAAAAAATATCATTGATTCAAAAACAGTGACACTTGCGGGCTGCCATGGACAAGTCTATTTTGCTTGAGATTACCACGTATGATCGTGAAACTATTACATATTTTCTCATAAATTTCATAGACATTGGTTCATTTTGATCTATAATTGTTAGAATGAAAATAATTACACTGACTACACATGTCAATGGCAGCCCACAATTGTCGCTGTTCTTGAATCTGATATTTTTTTTTTCAGAGTGCAGATCTTTTAACTACATTTCGGACGTGATGTAAAAGCTGTATACTTGCAAGTAACGCGAAGGTGTAAATATGCATCCGTCACGAGCGTCGAGCCAGGACGGGTTTGAAGCTTAAGATGTGTTGCAGTAAATTTTTTTAATTAAAAAAAGAAATGTTGAGCGCAATTAAATTTTTCGTTCGTGTCGTCGGTTTTTAAACTATGTTTCGGATGTAATGTAAAAGCTGTGTATTTGCGAGTAACGCGAGTGCGTAAATATGCATCCGTCACGAGAGTCGAGCCAGAACGGGTTTGAAGCTTGTCATGTGTTGCAGTAAATTTTTGTAATTAAAAAAAGAAATGTTGAGCGCAATTAAATTTTTCGTTCGTGTCGTCGGTTTTTAAACTATATTTCGGATGCAATGTAAAAGCTGTGTATTTGCAAGTAACGCGAGTGCGTAAATATGCATCCGTCACGAGAGTCGAGCCAGGACGGGTTTGAAGCTTGTGATGTGTTGCAGTAAATTTTTGTGATTAAAAAAAGAAACGTTGAGCGCAATTAAATTTTTGTTCGTGTCGTCGGTTTTTAAACTATATTTCGGATGCAATGTAAAAGCTGTGTATTTGCAAGTAACGCGAGTGCGTAAATATGCATCCGTCACGAGAGTCGAGCCAGAACGGGTTTGAAGCTTGTCATGTGTTGCAGTAAATTTTTGTAATTAAAAAAAGAAATGTTGAGCGCAATTAAATTTTTCGTTCGTGTCGTCGGTTTTTAAACTATATTTCGGATGCAATGTAAAAGCTGTGTATTTGCAAGTAACGCGAGTGCGTAAATATGCATCCGTCACGAGAGTCGAGCCAGGACGGGTTTGAAGCTTGTCATGTGTTGCAGTAAATTTTTGTGATTAAAAAAAGAAACGTTGAGCGCAATTAAATTTTTGTTCGTGTCGTCGGTTTTTAAACTATATTTCGGATGCAATGTAAAAGCTGTGTATTTGCGAGTAACGCGAGTGCGTAAATATGCATCCGTCACGAGAGTCGAACCAGGACGGGTTTGAAGCTTGCGATGTGTTGCAGTAAATTTTTGTAATTAAAAAAAGGAATGTTGAGCGCAATTAAATTTTTCGTTCGTGTCGTCGGTTTTTAAACTATATTTCGGATGCAATGTAAAAGCTGTGTATTTGCGAGTAACGCGAGTGCGTAAATATGCATCCGTCATGAGAATCGAGCCAGAACGGGTACAAAGCATGTGGTGCGTCGGTTGTGCGCTGGAACGTGCGATACACGTCGGTGAATGCGTCAAAGCACGAAGGAAAATCTCCCGGCAGAGGATAGGCGCCAGTTTTGTCTGCGATTTTGTATCCCGAATGCAAGTGCCTCTCACGTGGATACCCACCGGTCCGTGTGGACGAGGTGTCCGCTCGTCAAAGAGCTTAAAACGTGAGCGACCATTGCGCGATAAAACAGGCGGTGGACTGGAGCTGTTACATGCACGACATCAAAAGGACGCGCTTCCGTGCACGTTGGCGTAAAATAATTAATTCAGCCTTCGGAAAGAAAACAAAAACGCAATAGAAATTCCCAGAATGAACGCACACGTAATCGGAAATTACATATTAGTTAATATCAATTTTCAGTTGCAATTGAAAATCCGAACGCTACGTTGAGTGAATCCATTCGAAAATCCACTTTCCCTCGACAATGCTGGCCGGACGCAATAATGTGCTATGCGGAATTTGGCAAGAATTCGTTTGCCAAACGCAGCGGAGTAAAATGATTCATTCAGCCTTCGGAACAAAAACCAAAAACGCGCGGTGGAAATTTTTATAATTGGCGAATGTGTAATCGCTAATTACCCACAAAGTGATCGCAATTTTTAACAGCAATAAAAAATTCGAACGCTATGTTGACTGCATTCATCCGAAAATCCGGTCCACTTTTACGTGGCGATGCGGGCCGAACGCAATAATGCGCTATGCGGAATTTGGAAAGAATTCGTTTGGCAAACACGCCGGCTCGCCGGAGGGGCAATCAAGCGCTATTCAACGAAACTCTAATAAAAATAACATGCGGGGTCGCCGCGTTTTGCGCACGTCCACAGGGCGACGTATAAAGGATCGCGGGTGGTGGCGATTTGGGGAGATTGCAGAGAAACCGAGCAGAGTGCATTTTTTTCCGGTTGCCGCAAACTCGGTGTACCGTGAACACGCTCACGCGACCTTCCCACCCTTGCTTTAGGAAGTACCATTTGGCTATTACATAGGTACCATTGATTCCACAGTTTCGGGGGCGAAACTAAATCTGGTATATGTGACCTCTGTTATCTCGCGTAACAAGCCATCGAATTTGTTTCGTACAACATCGAAACGGTCAGCGGCGGACGATTTGGTTAACTAAGGCCATTCAATGGCACTCGTCGCACAATGGAAACTGACCAAGCAAAAAAGTGTGGATCCGTGTACAGTGTACACGGGTCGTTGAAGAACGGGTTTGTAGGGGAAATAAAAAACAAACGAAATCTACTAGCTGCAGCATCGAGTCGCATGGTAGATTCGGAACCACTTCGACGACGACGCTCGGAGGCATCTTCGAATGTAGGGAGTTCAAACCAAAAAGGAAGAATCAAACGGTGGCGGTCGAGATTTCGACAATTTGAAAACCCTAGCTCATGTTGAGCGCGAGAAACATTCGCGTCCATACGATTATCGCCCGTGGCTTTATGCGCAGCGGTTGGCTTGGGCACAGTATGACTTTTCGTGGGTAATGCCTAAAATATGCTTAATAGTGCGTTAATATAGTGTGTAAGAAAATGGAAATGTGCGAACGTAGGTGTGTTGAAAACACCGCCGTAAGTTTGTTACAGTGCAAAACTACATAGCGATAGATACAAATGTGCATAAATTGGGGTGTGCAGTATTCAAATCTTAATTCGCACGCGTGTCGGTTTGAACTCCGTACATTTGAAGGTGACGCAAAACTCGGTGAGGTAGTCGAGTATCCCAGCGACTAGTGGACTTAGCAATTCCATTCAATCGCCTTGTTGCCGCGGGGCCAAATTTAATTTCGTTGGAAGATAATCTGTTGATCGTCCTTGCGCGAAATGAAATAACAGCGCTGCACAGGACTGTACCGCTCATATTGTTGCCACGCCAGAAAGGTAGAGAGATCACGCAACCGTTGTGTAACGTTCCCGTTTCACGGTAATGAAAAAAGTTGTCCGTTATACCATACAGGTTACGAAATAATGCCAAGTGGTGAGACTGGCTATTGAAACGCTCGGTCTGATTCCTTCCTCTCGTCATCCTCCAGTCAGCTCCGTTAATCCTCCCGCCGCCCCTAAGCCCATCTATCCGAGTCCGCACGAGACATCCTATTCCGTGGGATGTCGGGGTGTAAAAAACGTCGAAGCGAGTCCTTCCCTCCCCGTTGGAAAATGAGTGTCGCTGGAGAAACAGCTGCGATCCTGTCAAGCATCTTGCTGGTGGGTATTTTCGGAACTTTTGTCAAAGGTTAACGTGGAGTTTTATGGAGCGAAGTCGAGAGCACGCCGGCGAGGAGAAGGAACCTCAGCGACCGAGGAACTGAGCTGCCTCCGAAGTTTTCAATTTAGCGAGCTCTTTTGCAACGGGGACACGTTGATTGTGGCACTCGGCGACGGATCTGTGTTGCGAAGTCGACAGCAAGATCGTCGCCGGTAGTGCCGTTGATTGTGTTCAAACTTTAACAATCGACCTTTGAGGTATCGGGACCATTTCGTGCCGTCCAATCGCCCAAAGCCTATTGCGTAATTAAAGGCTGTCTCAATTTTTTCGATTCAGCCTCAGCGCCACTCGCGGATTTTCCGAGTACCAACGACGCATGAATGAGCACCGTCGGAGATCGCTGACCGTAAATGCTGTACAGTTCTAACCTATACATTATTTCACGCCTTCGTAAGGCTTTCGAATCGCTCCCCCCCACCGTTGCGGAAATACAAACGTCGAGTTTACGTCGAGTTACACTCGACGCGAGAAAAGGTTCACAGTACGGAGATTTTTTAAATTTACATTTTCATAAACTTTCTCCACTTGCACGCAAGTTCGTTCTAGCGCAGTTCTCGTCATTGCCGTTGGCGAAGTTTTCAGTTGTTACTGGATATGTAATTGGTTACGAGCTTATAACGATGGGGCTGCCGTTACTTTTGCTTGTGCTCCGAAAAGCTCGAGAATGTCTGCGGAAAAAACACGACGGCAAACCATTATTCAACTCTCGGCCGCCCAAGACAGATCGGGAAACATAGTGTCATTAAGGAAACTCTAACTTTTTACGAGCTCGACCGTGCGAGAATTCGCTTCGCCGGGCGTAGCTAAAAACTTTTTTCTCCCCCCCCCATTACAATGTACTCATGGTCTATGCAAGCTTCAAACATACCTTGTTCCGACCGTTCCGTTCCACACTCTGCTACTAACGTATGCAGGGAGCTTTGCACAAAGAGAAATATGTCGAAAACAGCCGACAGCGTATACGCGATACGAGCGCATGCGCGGAGACTCTGACAAGGTCAGACGAATCATACAGTGTACGCCGATGAGAAAAACAACGCACCGCGGTGAGTTGTTTTCGCAGTTAGATCAATATTGTTCTAACTGCATCCGTTTCGTGGCGCTTGTCTATCAGGGCGTTAATGAAAGAGTAAAATTGCTTCGCCAGTGCGCTCTCCCTTGATCCTTCTATGATAAAGCAGCGGCCTATCGCCCGTTGAAGCCTCGCTTCGCAGTCTCGCGCAGGTTCCTACCTTACCGACCCGTCGGCCACGCCGCAGGTAATCCGGTCTTGACAATTTCGTCGTTGAAACTTCCCAGTGAGCGTTATCAAGCCTTTTTATTGTGTTCTTTTTTCATGTTGTGAAGAGCTCCCTGGTGTTTTTTTTGCAGGGGTTAAGGTTTGTCTTCCACAACCCAGGGTTTTCAAGTTTTCACGGAAATAAGGCTTCCCCGACGAGGTAGCTGATGACACACAACCCGAGAGACGTGTTCGATTCGGCGCAGTCCCCTGACAGAACGAATCGCCGGTGCTGAGTTAAGCGCGACGGAAGTGCATCCTCGAGAAAAACACCGTCGAGTCAGCTGTGCGGGCCGCCATCGGCGGAACTGCGCAGGCTCAGAGAGAGCGACCGAAGAGACTGCATCGTACGGTAAGACTCACCGACTTCCCACCAATACATACGCCCAGCCCGCAGGGCCGTAGCGACTGAACACGAGAAACCATTTTAACATTTGTCTACGAGTATCTAACTCTTACTCCCGGAAGTCTTAAAGTTAGAAATGAAACTGCATTAAGAACCTGCAGAGATTCGATGTGCAAAAACGATAATCCTGTCGAACGCGAATGAACCGAATAATGTTATGAAACAAGCGTCACCGGGTTGTCCTTGAAGCCCTCGCTGACCAACCAACCACAAAACTTTGGGTTGGATTTGGGTTGTTTTCTAGCGATCCACTCCAACTCAACCAGCCAATTTGTGCGTCAAAGCAACTCTGATTCCAACTTTCCGAAGGTCAAGTTTTGGTTGATGTTTCACAATCAACGGTGCTGCGAACCGTTATGTCAGATATATGTCGGATAGAATGTTGGTTCGCAGATGCGCTTTCCCAAAACAAGCAAATTTCCGACTCTACGTCGTGATCGCCGATAACTCTTGGCTCGGGGTTGGTTTTAGCAAAATCCAACCAACCTCCTATTCGACACATATACTGGTCGGTTCGCTTTTAAATATCGGCGAACTATCAACTTTTCAAACGCTGAAATCAGAGTTGGTTCGGTGTGCCAATCGACCGGCTGGTTTCGGGTTGGTCGGATCGCGAGGGAGTGCTCAGCCGCCTGCCGGAGGTGTACATTTACATTGCACTCCGCTGGATGGCAAGCAAAACGTTCGAGAGCAATCGTCGGGTATACCGAGAGGGGACACGTGTAGAGGAAAAGTACGATAATTTATGTGGGAATAAAAAAAAAAGGTAGCAAATAAAAAGTAATAACTGGCGGCGCAGTGATGAAGGGATTGGGGAAAAGAAAGAATGCGTTATTACGTGCCCACGGTATCTAGTCGCGGCCCTCTCTCCGCCTCCGTAAATATGAATGGTTTTAATATTCCGTAAGCACGAAGCCGCCACTTTTTAAAGTTCATGCATATCCGAGACGTGACTGGAAAATATTAGGGTGGAGGGGGCAGGCGCGAAGGCAGTGCCGCCCACCGGAAGCCAGGTGAGAAAGTGGGCTACCGGTACTACTGCCGATGGCGCACGATGCCCCAGGAGCTAGAAAAAGGATAAAAGGGGCCATGCACGTCAAATAAAAACCATCGCCGGAATGGACTTCCTTTCCGATTCGCTCTCTTATACACACTCGGACAGAACGCTCCGCAGCTACGTTCACTGGACATGCACTTTTTTCACTCGCGCGTAATTGACTATAGACTGTATAGACTGTATATTGACTGTAGACGGAAGATGGCGTGACATTAATGCCATTATGCCAAGAGCCTTACCGGCACGTTCGGACATTCATTCGAATGCTGCAAATGGATTTGCACGTTGCTTCTTCGTTATGTTGCATACTTCATGAAGCATCCACGGCTGTGAAGTCAAATATACGTAAAATAAGAACTTTCGCCGGAATGGACTTCCTTTCCGACTCTCTCTCTTATACACACTCGGACAGAACGCTCCATAGCTACGGTCACTGGACATGCACTTTTTTTACTCGCGCGTAATTGACTATTCAACATTTCAACATTCATTCGAATGCTGCAAATGGATTTGCACGTTGCTTCTTCGTTATGTTGCATACATCATGAAGCATCCACGGCTGTGAAGTCAAATGTACGTAAAATAAAAACCATCGCCGGAATGGACTTCCTTTCCGACCCTTTCTCTCATACACACTCGGACAGAACGCTCCATAGCTACGGTCACTGGACATGCACTTTTTTTACTCGCGCGTAATTGACTATTCAACATTTCAACATTCATTCGAATGCTGCAAATGGATTTGCACGTTGCTTCTTCGTTATGTTGCATACTTCATGAAGCATCCACTGCTGTGAAGTCAAATGTACGTAAAATAAAAACCATCGCCGGAATGGACTTCCTTTCCGACTCTCTCTCTTATACACACTCGGACAGAACGCTCCATAGCTACGGTCACTGGACATGCACTTTTTTTTACTCGCGCGTAACGGACTGTAGACTGTATATTCTGTATAGGCTGTGTATTGACCATAGACTGAATATAGCGTGCCATTAATGCCATTATGCCAAGAGCCTTACCGGCACGTTCGGACATTCATTCGAAAGCTGCAAATGGATTTGCACGTTGCTACTTCGTTATGTTGCATACTTCATGAAGCATCCACGGCTGTGAAGTAAAAAAAAAAAAAAAAAAACTCTCTCTCGTATACACACTCGGACAGAACCCTCCACAGCTACGTTAACTGGACATGCACTTTTTTTACTCGCGCGTAATTGTCCATAAACTACAGTCATAGCGTGATACGCGGTAAATTTACCGTGTCATTAATGCCATTATACCAAGAGCCTTGCCGGCACGTTCGGACATTAATGCAAATTCCGCAAATGGAATTGCACGTTGCTTCTTCGTTATGTTGCTCATGAAGCATCCGCTGCTGCGAAGTCAAATGTAGGTAAAATAAAGGACCCTCACCGGCATGGACTTCCTTTCCGACGGTCTCTCTTATACTCACTCGGACAGAGCGCTCCACAGCTACGTTCACTGGACATGCACTTTTTTCACTCGCGCGTAATAGTCTATAAACTATAGTCATAGCGTGATACGCGGTAAATTTACCGTGTCATTAATGCCATTATATCAAGATCCTTACTGGGAAGTTCGGAGATTTATTTAAATGCCGCAAATGGATTTGGACGCTGCTTCTTCATTCATGAAGCTTTCACTGCTTTGAAGTGTAGAGGTAAATAACGACCGGAAAGGACGAGGAAGGGAAATGTCCGCTAGCTCATTATTCAGGTACACGATCGACGGAAAATGTGAGGGTCGGGCTTTGCATCATCCATTTTCAATCATAAGTTCTGCGTTTGAGAAAAGTGTGTGAATCAAGCCGAGTTATCTACAAGTATCGGTTAATGCAATTTTTTTCTTTTTTTCAAAACCCTCATGTAATCGGTGCGCATACGTTGATCTTCGTCACATCCGGTCTCGATATTCCTTTGAATTTCCTAACCATCCGCCCAAGCGGTTCGATAGCTCGAAATTCTGTAGATTTGTCTCGCGTGTGTGAGCATGTACGACAGCGTTTGGTAATCACCTCGTGCACATGTGTAAAAACGTGGCTCAGGATTACATATGATTGATATAATTACACGATTGTATACGATCATGCGTTCGGGCTTGGAACGCAGGAAGGCACACGGGAAAATCGCGTCCGGAACGACGTTGGCGATGTTCAATTTTTTTTTTCTTCCGTCGTCACTCTTTTGCCATTTTCACCCTCTCGCGGCTGACGAATATTCCGGGGTTGACGTCGCGTCGTTAACGCGAGCTCGTGCACTTGAAAGTCCGAGCTAGCTCATCTACGGAGCGGAAAGCGAGGAAAGGCGGTAACGAAGGCAAAATAAGCGAAAGACACACAATCTCGGTAATGGGCAACCGGAAAAAAAAAAAAAAAAAAAAAAAATAGGAAAAAAGAAATGTCGTGAATGCTGAGGTTATAGTATACATGCTGGTGGAAAAGAAAAAGGTCATACGGAAAAAGAAAAAAAAAAAAATCGTGAAAGATAGAGTTAGCTTCGTCGGCGTCGTCGTCGAGGGTTTCGTCCCCACATCGTGAACGCCCCTCCGGTTTCAGCTCTTCTCCGCCCTATTGTAATTAAAAAGTTGAAGCGTAGACGGAAATTGTTGACTCCGTGGTCCCGGATGCAATTCGTGATCTAGTTGGGTTTGCGGAAAGCTGCAACGAACGCGACCTCGACGCCATTCCTTCTCCGTATTTTTTATCTCCCGCTGTCGTCGCCGTCGTCGTCAGGATTATTCTCTAACGAGGTGGAACAAATGATACAAGAATAGCCGCAGGGGTGCATTATGATTGAGTTTTTCGTTATCTTGAATTTCTGAAAAATAGGAAAGATTTTGCCGTTTTTACTCTTCGAATAGGGAAGAGCAGGGACAACTTCGTCAATTTAGCAATTTCCGGTATGAAGGATCACGATTAATCTTTAAAGTCGTTTATTTCATGAACTTCGATGATTTATCTCGAAAACGATGAAGTTGGAAACGTGTCTGACTGCGTTGGTCGATCATTTAAAAAATATTCATCAATTTCCAATTTGGCAGTTACCGGTATGGAAAAGGATTACTATTAATCATTAAAATCATTTAATTTATGAGCCTCGAAGATTTATCTCGAAAAACGATAATTGTAAAAACGTATCTGACTCCGTTGATCGATCGTTTCAAAACCGTCCGTCAATTTTGCAATTACCGACATCAAGGATCACGATCAATCGTTTAATGCGTGAACTTCGATGATTTATCTTGAAAACGATAAATGTAGAAACGTATCCGACTGCGTTGATCGATCATTTCGAAACCATTCGTCAAAAGCTACGGGCCTTAAATTAATTGTCTTTACTCGCATAAAAAAAGCCTCTTCAACAAGTCTCAATTAGTTAGAATTCCTCCTACTCTACTACAATTATGCAATTCCCTGGCGATGGCGCAAAAACAGGCATTCCCTTTCCGAACGAGATTCCACGCCTCTCCGATCTCGCGGACAAAGCGCCGAAGGGAAGTGGATCTTTGCAGCATCAAAGACCCGTTCTCCCGAAACTCGCGCACATAGACATGCCCTGTCAATTTGCCTCCGCGACAGTTCCAACGCAATAATACCGCTGCAGCGATGCGGAACTTTGACTGTACCGAACGGATTCGACTGAAGAATTTCGAGCCAGTGACTGCGAGTTTTCGCCGGGCGAATATTTCGCGCGACCGAATAAAGCCCGTAATTGCACGAAAAATAAATGGAAGAGTCGTTCCGCCAGGCTGACGAATTAAATTTATAGCTGTATAAAGACGATTCGAGCGAGAGAGCCATCGGAGAGCGGTGAGTTTTTCTTTTTTTTTTTTTTTTTCGATCCTCTTGTCCGGGCAACGGAAGAAGTCATAATACCAGCGTAGAGCTATTTGATCCTCGGAATGGCAAGAAACCCTGCGCGCGGAATAGCGTTTCTTCTCACCAGCGGCAAAGCTGGGACGTCACGATAGTGCAACTATCGTGAAACTGTGTACATACACTACGGCGAATGGAGGTTCTTTTCTTGCCGCCCTCCGGTTCTCCTCGCTGGCTCTATCGCTTCTGTTTTTTCTGCGCCGTCTACACCGGTACACACGGTCCCCGCTTCCGGTTGACCGAACCCTCGGAAAACGATGATACTCCCCGCTCTCACCGGCCACCTCAATCTGTGACTCTCGCTCGGAACAAAAGTACTTTGCTCATAAATCAAGCGGAGTCTCTCGAGTCGCCCACTTCCAGTTTCTGTTTCGCAGAGTGTATACCGTCGTAGTTGCGCGAAGAGTTCTTTCTCCGGCGGTCGTGCAGCGTTTTTTTCCGTACCGTCTCCTCGGTTTCGAAGTAAGCGGCACTCCTTCCAACTGCCATAGCCGTTTTCGTAAGAACGCCGTATCTGTAATGTATTTGCAGCGGTGACATACGTACAGAGTTTGTAGAAAGTCCCCATCGCGTTAAACGTGGGTAAGAAAATTTGGTATAAAACCGTGAAAACTATGTCGGAACGTAAGTGCAGACATGTTTGATTGTTACAAACGTACTCCTGGATGGCCGGTCTTGAAAGTTTGTGTACCGGAAATGCGTCACTTTCGATTGGAAAATCTCATTTTTCGACCGGCAGTCATGTCACACCCTAATTACGTCCCTTCCTGTTTGGAAATCTCATTTTTCGACCGGCATTGATGTCATACCGGAAATACGTCACTTCCGGTTTGAAAATCTAATTTTTCGACCGGAAATGCGTCACTTCCGGTTTAAGAATCTTATTTTTTTACAGGAAGTGATCTCATACTGAAAATGGATCGCTTCCGGTTTGAAAAATCTCATTTTTCGATCGGAAATGCCGTCAATCTGGAATTACGACAATTCCCACGCGAAAATCTCATCTTTCGACACTTTGGATTTGATCGATTCGAGTGTCATACCGGCGGATAGGAATGTTGGATACTTGTATTTTAGTTTTTAATTACCATCGCATATAGGGGCCGAAAATTGTCGTCGCGATTCGTCCGAGAAAAATTTAACCGGACAGCGAAAGAAACGGCCGGGCCTGCACACATGTTTTCACGACATCCCGATGTTTTTTCCCAACTCCAGCCGCGAGTTTTGTCGTTACTCCGGATTCCACAGCTGTACCTCCCGTGTTTGAAGCGCCCTCCCTCCCGCCTCGCTTCGCTCGCTGGATCGGCGAGGGAGTCGCACCCGCCGAAAGCGGCCCAGTTTGACACGCTCGCTCATCGCTCTATATCACTTTCCGGCCGGACGCGATGAGATCGAGCGCGTTTAATGTGCGCGCCCTCGGGCGCCCTCCCCCGTCTCGGCCAGGACTCTCGGGCCATTGTTCGACACTTCGTCGCTCGAATGGGAAAACTTTTTGGCTGAATGGGGGATACCGATGGAATACATCCCCAGACACCAATTTCGAGAAACGGACTGGAGAGTCGACCGTACGTTCTTTAACTGCGTTTACCGGCGCTACCGAAGTTCTAATCCACGGGGTCCGGGTTATCGATACCGCGTGAGAAATTCCGTCGGCGCTCTTCGTCCCCTCGATTTACAGATAAAACCTGAAAACACTAACACCCTACCTGGTGGTTTTGGTTCTCCCCGCGACGCCGATCAGGCAACTGCCAGAAAAAAAATAGTCGGGTGCTCTACAAATTATCATTTATTTGTATTAAATAAAGATTCATTTGAATTCGTGTTCAACCAACAATAATACATTGTAATCGTTGGTCAAATTGTAAAGCGCCCTGGCCAGCGTATCGGGAATAACCAGGCTGAAGAACTTTGGTCAATGACCTATGTACTTTAAAAAGACTAAAAAAATAGAACACACATTGGAAGGGAGGTCGATAAATATTTTTTTCTACTAACAGTATTTACTTAAATTACATAAATGTTTATTTGAATCAAACAAATATTTATTTGCGGACACCCGCAAGGTAAATAATTTTCCTTGAAGTTCCCTCATCGTCCGAATGGGCTGCTCGGGGCTGTACGTGACGACCGTCTATCTCGTCTCCTCTTTAACAGTTTCTGCTCGGTAACTGCTCGGTAAGTTGAGAGACACGTTACATTGTCAATAGAAAAATGCATTCCATTTCAATCCGCGAAAAAATAAAGTACGTATCCTTTACAGGAAAGAAAGAAACGAATCGTGATATGAAAATATTACAATACAATCAATTTTTTCGATATCATCGACGTACTTCCTATTTCACAAAGTGTTATTGAGAAGGAAGTGTGGGAAGACATTCTCGATCCCGGATCGCTCGGTAATCCTGCTGATGTCGGGTCTTCATCCCAAGAAACCGTTCGCAACAGCGCGACCCTGTATCGAACATTCGCTCAGCGACCGTCTCGTCCGTTCCTCCCTTCTTCCCTCTGTTCTATCAACATCAGTCGGTGCCCCTGCTGCTTTCCTCGCTGCGCCAGAGCTCGCGTTCCCACCCTTGCAGCGATAAAGCGACCCGCGCCCGTTATCAGTTACTATACATCATTTTTTCTATTATATCGACCATTATTTTGGCGCTTAGTCTCCCCCACCGGGCATCGAAGATAAATAATGACGGGAACGGAAAAAGAACGAAGACGCGGGCAATAGCTGATACTTTATATCTGGTGACGATTCGCAGATGTATCCCGGTTAACACCGCCCCCTGCTGGTGCTGCAGTTAGCACAGTGTTTTACTGCGGCTCTGCAGCCCGGCCATTCCCGTTCTCCATCAACCGGGTATGAGTTAGTGATTTTTTTTTCCTCACCGTGCCGAGGACTCGACAGTTTGAAAAATGGGTGCCGGAATCCTGGAGGCTGACGCGTCGCTTTCTTCCCATTTTACAGCCCCACACTCGATATACCGATTTTTGTTGTCCCGCAATTCCCGCCGCAGATACGATAAGGCTGTTGCGGAAACTGCGTGAGTGTCGATCTTTCCACTGACTTGCAAATAGTACACTTTTTTATCGGCTCGATCGAACTCGCGTTTGGGACTTTTCCAAAACAGATCGCTCCGGCTCATGCCTTGGTTTTCTCCGATCTAATACGACGCCTGAGTCGCTTGGAAAAGCGTTCTCTTTCGACCGGTGTGAGTTAATGATTTTTTTTCCTCACTGCGCCAAGGATTTGACGGTTTGGAAAATGGGTGCCGGAATGCTGGAGGCTGACGCGTCGCTTTCTTCCCATTTTACAGCCCCACACTCGATATACCGATTTTTGTTGTCCCGCAATTCTCGCCGCAGATACGATAAGGCTGTTGCGGAAACTGCGTGAGTGTCGATCTTTCCACTAACTTGCAAATAGCACACTTTTTTATCGGCTCGATCGAACTCGCGTTTAGGACTTTTCCAAAACGGATCATGCCTTGGTTTTCTCCGATCCGGTACGATGCCTAAGTCACTCGGAAAAGCCTTCTCCATCGACCGGTGTGAGTTAATGATTTTTTTTCCTCACTGCGCCAAGGATTTGACGGTTTGGAAAATGGGTGCCGGAATCCTGGAGGCTGACAAGTCGCTTTCGTTCCATTTTACAACCCCACACTCGATATACCGATTTTTGTTGTCCCGCAATTCCCGCCGCAGATACGATAAGGCTGTTGCGGAAACTGCCCGAGTGTCGATCTTTCCACTGACTTGCAGATAGTACACTTTTTTATCGGCTCGATCGAACTCGCGTTTAGGACTTTTCCAAAACAGATCGCTCCGGCTCATGCCTTGGTTTTCTCCGATCCGGTACGATGCCTAAGTCACTCGGAAAAGCGTTCTCCATCGACCGGTATAAGTTACTCATTTTTTCCTCACCGTGCCGAGGACTCGACAGTTTGAAAAATGGGTGTCGGAACCCTGGAGGCTGACGCCTCGCTTTCTGTATATCTTACAGCTCCGCACTCGATATACCGATTTTTCTTGTCCCACAACTCTCGACGCCGTTACGATAAGTCTGCGACGGAAACATTGGCCGAGCCTCGATCTTTCCACCGACTTGCAAATGGTCGGTAAATTTTTTTATCGGCTCGATCGAACTCGCGTTCGGGATTTTCCAAAAACCGTTCGATCGCTCCGGATCGTTCCTCGGTTTTCTCCTATCCGACGAAGGAGGGCAGAGAGCACGGAGCCGAAGTCCCTCGGAAAAAGTTATGTAACCGCTTCGACGATTCCGGCTGGCTTGCTGCCTCGGTAATAACTTTACTCCCTGCGGGAACTGTCTTCGATCGGGAAATGGCAATACATATAGTGGCTCGAGAGAAAAATACAGCATTGGCGGGGGGGGGGGGGGGGGGGGGGGGGGGAAGGGGGTTCCCACGCGCGATCGACGATGCCGGGAGAAAGGAAAGAACAGACGGAGAGGAGGGTGGAAGAAATATTGATTTCGCTGTTAATGCCGTTCTCCACAAATCCCCCTTAAGACCTTTCCATACGTAACAGGGACAAGGGGAAACGAGCATTTCGGAGCTTTACTTTCCTCGTGAAACAGCTTCCCCCGCTGGAAACTCTCTTGAGTGAGTCGCCGCTCTCTCGAAATTGTAAACGACGAGAAGAAAAATAATCGTTTTTCAACGATTTTTCACGATTTTCAAGTAAATCGCTAAACCGACAAATTTGATCGCTTTTACTGGAACTCGGTTGTGTATGTACGTAGTCTAACGAATGAGCCGAAGGGACCTGAAACTCTTGACGTCCGGAAAATGGGCCCTTGGAAAAAATGCGTTAACCCACTTTTTTTTTTATGAAGGCTTCGATAGTTTTGACGGAGATTCATTAAACTCAACGCGGCCGGATGTGGGATGGCAATGTCGTACTCGGTAAAAAAAAGTTCGAAAATCAACGAACGGGATGCGAAGCTTTTATTACATAAACTGTTTCTGCAATTTCACATGTGTGTTAGAATTTTATAATAAAGTTTGTAAATATTTTTGTAAATTCCTGGCAAAAGACTTGTAATATTTTAATCTGTTATTTTTATTTTACAAAAAAGTACAAGTCCAATTAATCGCTTTCATCTTTTCGTTTTGTTCGACGTGCGCCTGTATATTACAATATACATACAATACAACATACAATGAATGAGTCGAAGGGGCCTCAAAATCTTGAGGCCGGAAAACGGGCCCGTAAAAAAAAATCATTAACAACCGATCAACCAATCAATTTTTGTCGATAAGGCTTAGAAATCTTTCACGGAGATTCGGTAAGCTCAACGCGACCGGATGTGGGATGGCGAAATCGTAAATAAAATACCCCCTGGAGCGCCCAAGCGACTCGAGTCCTGGATCTGGTTTTATCTTTTCGTTTTCCCCCCGAGCATCCTTGGGTGGTTATCCGATAACAATTACTTGAAAGCTGACCTACACAGTCGTGTTCGCCTCTCCTTCATCTATCAGTTAGCCTCATCAATCTCGATCCATTCGCCGGAGAAGGGAGACTCGATTCCTTGAGTTTCATAAATGAATATCGAGCACCCCATAAACACTCGACAGTCAACGTTATTCATTTCTCAGAGAAGTTGAATCATCGGCTGACGGAAAAGATTGGAAAGAAAAAAAAAAAACATTTCCTACAACCCGATGCAATCGATTATCGATGATCGAAATTTCACCGCGGAGCGTTCGGAAAGAATAAAGTCCCGCAGGAGTCTCTTTTTTTTCGATAAAATGTGGGCAGGAGACTTCGGCATGAGTGCACTCAGACGCCGACCTTGCTAGAAGCGCCGAAGTGTTTCAATTTATTAAAGGTCTCATCTCGAAAACGTGCGATTCCCGGTGAAATCCAATAAAACGTTATTTGCCCAACGACAGCGACGTCGCTTGTCGGGAGAAAATAGACCGAGGCGGCTCTGTATTCACGGCTTAATTGTTTCGCGTTGGAAAATAAACTTTGACGATCGCTTTTACGGCGGAATCCACCACAATGCGAGCCGACCGAGAACGAGCCGGGAAGCAGCGGTTTTACCTTCAATGAAATATGATTCTCCATTGTCGGTAAATCGTTTTCCTCGAACATAACACCGTACATACAATCTATACATCGTAAAATGAGAGTAAAAAAATAAATACACCGGAGCGTCTTCGCTACGTCGCGAATGCAGAAAAGTACTGTATCCTCAGTGCTGAGAAAGGGTCGAGCTGTTCTTTCACGTGAAATTATTCCTCCGGCCGAGCGGCGACGAGGCACTCGGTCTGATATATCGTTAGCGATAAATTACCTTGCATAATACCCTTTTTCGTCTCGCGAACTCGCGTTGAATTTCGGGTAAATGAGAGGCGGCGGAACGCGAGGGAGAAGCCGAGAGGCGGAATGAGAAAGAACAAAAAAAAAAAAAGAAAAAGAATGCGAGGAGAATAGAGAAAGGACGGTCCGGACGGATGTCTCGCTCGTCTCATCTCGGAGATGAGGAACGACCCGAAATTATCGTTAAGCTCTGCTTATCTCTGCCTTCGCGAAAACTTCATTTCATTACTCGTCCAATCAGAGCTCGCGACGTTGTCAGCAGCTGATGCACTTCGAGGAATCGTGCCCGATAAATTACTCCCGCACGATCGTCGGCTGATGAAAATCTCTGAGGTCGTCCGATGTTGTTTCCCGTCTGTAAGGAACTGAGACCCTTCAGGGCGCTCTTGTCACGTTAATGAATAATAATAATAAATATTAATAATAATAATAAATATTAATAATAATAAATATTAATAATAATAAATATTAATAATAATAAATAATAATAACAACAATAAATAATCTCGATTGACCCAACGCGGTGACTCTCAAACCAGCGAACGGCATTTTATTGAACACCGCAGTGGGCAATGTCTACATTTCGGGAGCAAATTCTGGTGTAGCCTGATGGAAATTATTGAGTGATAATTCGATTAGATCAGAGGTATATACAGTACCGTAATGACGTTGACCCAGCATCGGTTTTCAAAGTTTATCATCGTTTTGGTAAAACGCGTTAACACTGTGCTCACATGCATCGAGGTGGGCATGGGGGTGACGGTTGCACCTCTGGCGACCTACATTACGGGTATATGGTTCGATCGGTATCACATGTTTGTCGAATATCGGACGGGTCTGGCTGACGCGCGTGTTGGCGGAGGTGGTGGTAATACAACGAGGATCGTACATATGTGTTACATGCGCATGTCGTGGAGGGGCTCGCGACGCGTCCGCTGCCGTGTTGCTGTTGATGTTGCCGGTGGTTCTACGTTCGGCCGGCACAAGGGATAAGCCTTCGCAAATAGTGACATTAATTGCCTACACTGTGTCCTATTTGCATGTCATTATTCAGAATAATTGATGACTATTGGTAGCCTACGTGTCGAAACTCATTACCATATTTAACGTCCGCGCAGGGTTGAGCTATCCACCCCTCAGGACTCGCCGAACCCAGTTTGCCTCGCGGGTTCTCCGCTGTGGTCCGGTTAAAGGCATTATTTCCCTTCCGTCCGTCAAAATATTTTCGACCGATCTAGTTCGCGAAGTCGATCCACCAAAGTTCCTGGAAGGGTCGTCACTTTGTCGCTTATCCGCGTTTTCGAATCATTGTGAAGGAGCGAAACTGCCTTGGGCACGCGATGTCCCGTTGCCAATAGAAGTTCAATATAAGAAGTCGATCCTTAGAAGATCCTTGAAGGATCGTCACTTTTCCGCTTATTGACTTCTTCAAATAATTGTGACGGGTCGAATCTATCTCTGTCATGCTGTTCCGTCACAGTGTACAAATGAAAAGCGATCACGTATAATAATGTATGATCACAAGTAATCTTTTCCCCGGGAGGTCCCCGAGAATCTCGTTGGTACCAGCTCCGGTCTATGCTGATGCCGATCCGCTCAGTCGGTCTTATCGCTCTTATCCTCCGACCTGCACTCTCCCTCCGTCCCAACTCTGGCAGGGCATATTTTTTTTTCTCCCAACACGAGAAGTGATTTTTTTTTCTTTTCCTTCGACGCGCCAAAGCGACGTATCAGTTCCGAAAACGAAAAAGAACGAGTGAAGGATCGTCACTTTATTGCTTATTGGCGTTTTCAAATAATTGTGACGGGTCGAATCTATCATGGGCATGCGCTCTCCCATCAAAGTGTACAAACGCCTAGCGATCACGTATAATAATGTATGATCACAAGTGATGTTTTCCCCAGGAGGTCCCCGAGAATCTCTTTGGTACCAGCTCCGGTCTATGCTGATGCCGATCCGCTCAGTCGGTCTTATCGCTCTCATCCTCCGACCTGCACTCTCCCTCACTCCCAACTCTAGCCGTTAATTTTTTTTTTCTCCCAACACGAGAAGTGATTTTTTTCTTCTTTTTCTTCTCCGCCCCAAAGCGACGTATCAGTTCCAAAAGCAAAAAACAACGAGTGAAGGATCGTCACTCTATTGCTAATTGGCGTTTTCAAATAATTGTGACGGATTCGAATAGAGAAAAATATTCGAATCCATCATGGGCATGCGCTCTCCCATCAAAGTGTACAAACGCCTGTCGATCATGTACAATAACGTCTGCTCACACGTAGTCATCTTTTTCCCCAGGAGATCCGCGACAATCTCGTTGGTGGCATTTCCGGTCTACGCTGAGCCGCTTCGCTCTTATCGCTCTTATCGTCCCGACCTGCAGTCTCCTCACTCCCAACCCTCGGAGTGATTCTTTTTTTTCCCTTTTTCTCCAAAGCGGCCTCAAAGTCCCGCGAGTGAAAAAGAACGAGTCCGGCGGTACAAAGTAGCTTGACGTCCCGTCGTCCCGGCTCGGCCGCGGCGTCGAGCGAGCGTTCGCCAGAGATAGTTTCCGGTGTGCGCCGCCGAGGTCGCCGGGATAACCCGTTGCGATAGCGGAGTCGCATCGGCGAAAAGCCGAGAGGTACGAGAGGGTACGCGGTCCGGTGCGAGGGTCGAAGCCGAAGGGACCGTGTGTGTTACGTACGTGGAGAACGACGGGCAGGGACGACGTCAGCGCGACAGGGACGTGACGTTCGCCCCTCGCTGCGGAGTCGGGCCGGAGCGGTAACGACGCTATACATTTCCGGCGCTGCGCTCGGGGATGGTCCGGGCTGGGGCGACGACGGGGCTCCGGTGGCTGCGCCCGCGGGATCGTCGAGCGATTCGCGAAACGCTTTAATCCCCTCTGTCACGGTTACGCCTTTCCTCTCCAACGGCCCTGACCGACCTTCGGCCCGCTCGCTGAAAGAAAAGCTCGTGTACACGAGCTCTCTGTACCAATCTGAAAATCGCAATTTCCGCTCCCACGAGTCTCATCGCCCGGTGCGCGGTGCTGTGGGCACATCGTACAGTGGATGGTCGGTGCTTCACGGCTCTCGCCGGCGAAGCGGATCTCTCTTGGCGGTAACGCGCAGCGCGAGGCTTCAACTTCCATACGATAGTCCCCATTCGAATTTCTCTCTCGGACGGATGTGCGCTGCGAGGGTGGAAGGAATGGAGGATGCGAGGGGGGAATCGGACGGATGGAGAGATGGCAAAAGAACACGGATGGGGAGTCGGAGGAAAAAAGTTGAGGTGTAGAAATTGTATTTTTGCAATTCTTTTTTCGTGTTCCTCGTCCGGTCTGCGGGAACGCCATGCCGCGGTCCGGAGCGATCTGCAAGCGGGAGTCGAAGCAAACCCGATAGAATTAGTTGATCGCGAATTTGAGGGGAAATGGGAGAGATATATAGAGAGAAAGCGACGTTTATTGCGCACTCTGGAGCGAACTTCCGAAGTGACTGTGCAAAGAAATCATCGTACGGATGTGATTCATGACCGGAAAAAACAAGACACAGGCGACAAAAGCAACTGTTAGCAACTATTAGTAACTGCAACTAATTATTACTAACTGACCATAAGTAACTATAATAATGTTAATTATAATGACAATGAAAATAATAAGCAAAAATAGATAACACAAAAGAACACTAGCACAAAATAATGAGCAGAAAGGGATAGCACGAAAGAAAAGAAAATGGCAAAAATAATAACACTAATAATAATAGTAAAAATAGAAAAACACAAAAAATAAAAAAATTGCTGAAAAATAATTAGTGACTGTATAAAAAGTTGGCCTCACAATCCTGAAAGCAGGCTCTCTTGATACTGCGGCCTCGCATCAACCACAGCCCGCACATGAAATCGGTCGAGGATTGATCCTGCTTTTTTTTTTCTTTTTTTTTATTACTGGCTCTCGCCATTATCCTTTCACGCAAATTTTTTTATCCCCGGCTATTTTATCTCGATTTCCGCGTACGCGGTCACATCGAGCGCGAGTCGAAAAATGGTCACGGGTCCTCGGAAATCGGATTCGTTGGACCTCTCGTGAAGCACCGAAATATATATCGTCGAGCGCCAAAGAGACAGGAGAATCGAGAACCCCCATTGTCTTGCTTCCTGGACGGTCAACTGCTTGATTGAGATCGGACAACTTAATGAAGCCTCCAGTGTGTGCCGGTGAGCTTTTGTTTCAGCGGCCCTCGTCGCGCGTGCACGGATACGACCTGTATATAGACCAGCGACGACGTACATGGATGGCGTGTTTAATGGGGTGCCGAGAGCCATGACAAGAGAACGATGTCCGAGATAATCTCGTCCCGTCGCCGCTCAGTTCTCGCATTCGTGACGGTTCCGTGTCGCGTCCCATACCTTGATTACACCCTCCGAATCCGACCCCGTCGAAATACCTCTCAAGTTTGCGCAACGATCTCCGCTCCACTGTCTCATATGCGTTGCGCGTGAACGCTCAATTGATTTCAACGGTCAAAGACTCAACCACAAAACCCGGTATTATTATTCCTTCCTCTATTCATATCATTAAAAAAATGTAATCTCATATGCGTTACGCGTGAACGCTCAATTGATTTCAATGGTCAAAGACTCAAGCACAAACCCCGGTATTATTATTCCTCCCTCTATTTATATCATAAAAAAGGAATCTCAGGTGCACAACAAATTGTAAGATTCGTTCAATTCAAAGAATTGCTTTGGTGAGACGCTGAAAAAAAAATTTGATTTCTTTTTTTGCCAAAATTACAGTCTGAACATTAATTAAACGACAATGATTCACGATTTTGAATTCTCTTATGCATGTCAGATCATTTGGTATGAATTTAAAGACGATTCGAAGAACCCGTCGTTAGTCTTTGACGCGAGGAAACACAACTTTATCTTTAGACGCCTATTGATATTTATTCGGTAAAAATTATTTTAACCCGAAAATCCGCTGATATTTGGGCGATAAAAAAATTAGTTCAACTCAAAGATCCGTTGATATTTGGGCGATAAAAAAATTACTTCAACTCAAAGATCCGCCGATATTTGGTCGATAAAAAAATTACTTCAACTCGAAGATCCGCTGATATTTGGGCGATAAAAAAATTACTTCAACTCAAAGATCCGCTGATATTTGGGCGATAAAAAAATTACTTCAACTCGAAGATCCGCTGATATTTGGTCGATAAAAAAATTACTTCAACTCGAAGCTCCGCTGATATTTGGTCGATAAAAAAATTACTTCAACTCGAAGATCCGGCTCGACGGTATGCGTCCGCGATGACATTGTCGTCAGTGCACGCATCTGGACACCCGTGAACGTACACGGAAGTACGTGGGCGTGGCGCGGGGATGCGAACAGCGGAGCGATCCCCGCGATATAATGTTATACGATGATGCACGCCTCGCAGTAATTTGCATTATCGTTAGGAATTATGGAGGCAGAGGCAGGGGACACGTATAGGCCTGCATTACGATGTACCCTCTGGACGGATACGTCGAGCGAAAATGATCCTCTCGGGTATACGCGGGGCTGAGCAAGGGCTGGCCATTAAGGAATCCGGGAGGCGCTGCATTGATGCAGGTCCATTCATCGAATTACATAATTAGCATAATTGCAATAATACGAGCGACGCGTCCGTGAAACCTCGATGTACTACAGTGTTTCGATGTAATTTAATAATTTCAACACTCCACCGAGCTCATCATAATCTGTAATAATGTTATATTCAAGAACGTAAGAAAAGTTTTAAAAATTGTAAATCAACCTCGACTCGACTATTCGTAGACTGATAAAAAAAATTCGCTTGCGGGGTGCCGGAGAAAAAAATGTTTGTTTCAATTCTTGCGATTCCATATGATATTGAAATAACGACGGCAAGACATTTCAAGGTAACATGTTGTAATTTCAATCCGGTGTTAAATTGTACGAATTGACAGAAGAATTGAAACAAACATTTTTTTCTTCGGCAGCCCACAAGTAAATTTTACTTGAATCATTGATATTTTTTTCCAGTGTAGAAGATGAAAGAATAATGTATACTTGTTACGATACATCGGGTACATGCGCAGCAACCCTGAACTGCTATTTGTCACTAAAGACGATGAATTTATTTATGAATTTATTTATTTACATGATCGAAAACGGAACCGAAGCAATCGCGTTGTCGGTACTTCGTAAATTGCAGCGCAATGATCAAGTGTCATGTTATCGCATACCCCGATAACTCGTCCGTTATCGCGCCGAGAAACGAAGAAGCACTTTGGTTACTTAAAAATAAAGAACAATAATCTATAGCTCAAAGTAGACCACGAAAAATATGAGTATTCAGAAAATAATACAAATTCGCATGATTAAAACAACAAATAAAAAAAGTCCGGGTGATTCAGCTTTTCAGCAAAAGAAATTTTTTGTTCGTTTGTACTCAAAGTCACGTTCTGTGCTCGTCATCTTGTTTCACGCCATCAAGGAATCCAGCGGCTGCATTAAGTAGTCCGGGAGGTGCTGCGTTGATGCAGGTCCATTCATCTAATTACACAATTTGCATAATTGCAATGATACGAGCGACGCGTCTATTCAACCTCGACGTATTATAGCGTTTTTATATAATGTAATAATTTCAACACTCCATGGACCCCATAATAATCCGTGACAATATTACATTCCAAACCGTAACAAAAGTAAAAAAGCATCGATTTATTTTTCAACATAGTTTCAGTATAATTTAATAATGTCAACACTCCACCGAGCCCGCAATAGTCTGTGATAATATTATATTCCAAACAGTACCATAATAAAAAATAAAATGTATTTATTTTTAGTACTCAAAGTCACGCTTTGTGCTCGTCATTTTGTTTCGCGAGGTAAACACTTGCCGGAGAATCGCGGTCGTTGAAGAAAATAAAAAAAACTTTTTCATCTTAAATCTCCGTCGTACCGGCGCACTCCTCGAAAGGAGCATCAGCGAGGCATGAAACGCCTGGAAGGAACGAAAAAGCTGTTAACTCGAGGAAGCGCAGGCTGAGCTAACTCGCGGCTCCGATAGACTCCAGTTAAAAATAATTACCGAGGCAGGTTTCCGACGAAAAAAAAAATTGCCCCTAAAGTTTCGGACTGCGGATTGCGTTCTGCATTCGCCGTCCCTGAGGTTTCCGGAGGAAATCGCGTTCAGTCGATATCGTCGGTCCGCGGAGGGCACCGGTGGGAGTGAAAATAACGGAAGAGAAAAACTGGAGGATACTCGCGAGTCCGCTAACGACCACGAGTTCTTTTCGTGTCCGAGGATCGCCGTAGCAGTAAAAGCGTTGCAATAGCACATTAGAGGTACTTCGCCGCTGGTATCCGCTGGTATCCGCTGGTCCGCTGGCACGCGGGGTTATCCACCGGGGCTGAATATTTATCCGATAATCGGTGCAGTTGCAGGAGCTCCGACGATCGAGCCGCCGGCTCCCTCGAGCGCGGAAAGCTCGTTTATCATCGCGGCTTGCAACGCTTTCGTACGTACCGTGCGTCTCTCGCACTCCCCATCGCCTCTGACCGTGAGCAAACCTTCGATGATTTTCTGGTTTCAGCATCGCTCGACGAGAGAGTTTCGTCGCTAGACGTTCAACCCGATTCTTGTTGTTGAGGTTGTCGAGAATTTTATTCGTCGTAATTCACCCATCATTGCCGCCTGCAAACCAGTGGAGATTGAATGGCCCGTAAAATCAGCCGCCCTGAGACGCACGGAATCGCGAGGTCAAGCCTGTGGGGACTTGGTTGTCAGAGAAATGCTGAAATTCTGCCAACCGAGTGCTTTTGCGCGTACAACCCTCTCGAGTTCTCCATCTTCGCCAACCGTGAGCAACCCTTCGATGGTTTTCTGGTTTCGCGATTGCTCGACGAGAGAGTTTCGTCGCCAGACGTTCAACCCGAAATCCACTCGGCTGCAAAAGCATTGTTTCAGTGAAAAAATATTGCCGGCTCGATCGCAACGAAGCTGTAAAAAAAATTATTTTTAATCATAATGTCGAATTGCAAAAAATAATGCGCTTCCCATGAAATCATCGAGGTAGAAGCGAACTGGCGAATTAGCGTCGATCGTTGCGAAGCGCTGTCTCCAGTTCCACAGCGCCTTCCGTGTCGCCTCGAGAGGTATAGTGTATAATCAAGCAAGCTTTCGGTGGTGGCTGGCATTATGTCGGAGGAACTCGAGAGATCCTCTTTGCATGTCTGAGTTCCCACCGGTTCGTCGACTGCGCGCTCGGCCGTCCGCGATAAGTAACGAATTCGATGAGTAACGAAGATACGAGCCCGGGCGGAGAACGACTCGGAGGTGCGGGGCGACTGTGCTGCGTCGGAACGAAATTGAGGATTTCCCTCGCAGTTGCGGCGTCAGCAAGAAACCGCCCTGGCTCCGCTTTCATCGCGCTTTCGCCTCTTTCGCCGTCGTCATTTCTCGGCCTCCGCGCAAGTTTGCCGTCCCACCTTTCCGCAGAATTCCACCATCTACACCCACACCTCCGGTTCGGTCGTCGCGACGGCATCGTCGCTTCCCGCATGAAGAAATTGCGAAAGTCCGAGTCGTCGACTGTTTTATTTTTCTTCGGCGTGTATAAAAAGGGTGTGCACTCAACTAAAACATTCTATCAAAAGCAAATTGCTGACCCGAACTTTGTCACCTTTTCCGTTATTTACAAACACAGCAGTGATTGTTTTTTTTTACTTCAATAAATATTTATATTTGTTTGTTTACATTTACATTCAGTTTTATATTAATAAATATCATTTGAATGAATATCTTCATCTTGATGTTTATTTCAATAAATATCTTCATCTTGATATTTATTGAAATAAACATCTTCACCTTGATATTTATTTCAATAAATATCTTCATCTTGATATTTACTTCAATAAATATCTTCATCTTAATGTTTATTTCAATAAATATCTTCATCTTGATATTTATTTCAATAAATATCTTGATCTCAATGTTTGTTTCAATAAATATCTTGATCTTAATATTTGTTTCAATTAATGTCTTGATCTCGATATTTACTTCGATGAACATCTTGACGGTTACGACCGTCGAAGTAATTTTGCTTAATGATCGAAACGTTTCAGTGCATCGGCGCTCGAGACAGAGGAAGATTGGATAGCGGCGATTCTGCTCGCCCGCGGAGCTCTCCAACCGATCGTACGTTTCGGGAACAAAGTTCGAGATCCTTGTCCAACTCCATAATTCTCGTCGAGGGTGTGGGGTGTGTACAGCCGGTTTTCCTCTCGACACAAGAGGATCACATGCTGCGCAAGATGACGCAGACATTATTCACGTAGGGAAGCACACGATGTTCCGCGGAAGCGCGCTGGAGTGGTTCCGGAGAGTCGGGGTGCACAACGGATAGCGAGCTTACGTCTTACCACCGTCGTTGCCGCAATAGCACCACTGATCGATATAGCCAACGCCGGGGCAGCTGCTGTAAATGCCGGCGGAACGATCGATGTACAAACTCGCACGCTCGATTTAAACTACCACCGCTACTGAGACGTTAAGCATCCGGGGTTTAAAATGCCAGGACTTCGACGCCACTTTAGCCGGCGTGCAACAACCGTAATGCCTCGTGTCTCGTGCATGTAATACTTTTAAGTTGCAGTGGTACTTCAATCGACGTACGGCGAGTTCTGCGATCCGAGTATAAGTTGAAGATACTTGTGCAAAGTCTTGGGCCATTCGGGCGTTACGTGCCACGGATAATTCTTGAAAGCCGGAGAGTCGAAGCTCGAGCGCCGTAAGGGATGGTTGCAAGGACGAAGGAACGAGTGCCCTTAGGAGCGGGACCCAGTTTCCGAATCACGCAATTCTCCAACTCTGGTAGAATTCCTGAAGCGTCAGATTATCGGGTCCTGGGGACGTACGGAAAAGTTCTGATGAAGTCCCGAAGACGCCCCTAATGGTTGTAGCGATTCGAACGGTTTTGCCATGAATGATTCTTGAAATCTGGGAAGGCGAAGATCACGAGCTGTGAGCGATGGAGGCGAAGAAGAAGGGACGAGTGCCCTCAGGAGCAGGACGCAGTTTCCAAAGGACGGAATTCACCGATCCCGGTAGAAATCTTAGAGCGTTACACGATCGGCCCCTGATGAGGTCCTAAAACGTGCTGATAAGGTCCCGAAAACTCCCAGATGTAATTTCTTTGAACTATTCAGCCACTTTCACCACGAACGATTCTTGGAAACCGGAAAGACGAAAGGTCTGTCTCATTGGTGGCGTTCCCATCGATCGGCAGTCGAAATGTTGACAATGGTTTTTCCCACACAGAGAAAAAAAATCAATCGAGTCAACAAAATGTGCGCTTACGGGTGGCGAAACAAATGTTTGGTTGATCGAAAGGAATGCCTCGTTGATCGAACTAACAGGCCGTCGATTCAAATTTTTCTTGACTCAATGCAACAATTATTTCGTTCGATCAACAAAGAATTTGTTTCGCCATCCGTAAGCGCTCATTTTGTTGACTGAATCGATTTTTTTTTCTCAGTACATTTTCAGAACTGCGCTGGATCTTGGTAAATAAGAAACGTGCCGGTAAACACTAGCGGGCGTGGTAAATTGGCCGTCTCTCCCGTCGGTTTCCCGGATCCAGTCCCTTCGCACCTGTTCTCCTTCGTTTATAACACGAGCGTCATATTGACGTCGACCAAAGAAGCTGCGACGACAACGCGCCCAACTAAGGCGACGGCGACGATGCTTTCCCGCTATCCCGAGTTCACTCTCCCCGTTCCGCTTCGGATAGTTCACGCTATGCACTGTGCTTCATACCACTGCGAAGTGCACACAGCTAACTCGCTCCTGTCACCAACGTTCCCGAACTTACCCGAATTCGCGGCACGTTGTCCCCGTGTTCCACGGGATAGTCTCACATGCAAAACCCTCCCCGTAGGGATTCTCCGTACATTGTACGACGAGATGACTCTGGAAGTAACACGCTCGGTCCAGTACACTATACGGTCCCGGGTGTATCCGCCGTCTCCGCTTGCGATGCTTGCTCGCTGGTGTTAGACTTGCTGTACTCCGGAGACTTCGTGTGTACAGTAGCGTGGCTTTCAGAGGTTTATTTACCTCGCAGCATATTTGATTCGTCGATAAATTTCGAAACACACGGAGATGTTGTCGGCTTTGGTTCCGCGCGCAAAGATCATTTGGAGTGGATTTATCGGCCGTTCAATAATTTGATTTAATACTGATGATCAATTTTTTATTTCAATTGCATCTGATAAGTTGGCGCCTATTGTCGATGGCGACCTGATGATTATAATCGGATAAATGAGAGCAACGCTCCAGTCCAAAGATGAGCCGAGAATGTGATTGATGAATCGGACGTCGTCCTGAAGACATCTGGATGAGACTAAATTTCATGAAGTTATAACGTCTCCGAAGTTCAATTGGAGAATAAAATTCGACAAGTTAACCTTTTTTTTTCTTCCCAAAACAGTGCATTTACGTAGACTTGCCAAAGATGAAATTAGGTGTCATGCAAATATCTTAAGGATTGCAGTCGATCAAATTGTAGATGCCTTGGATTCCTAAACGCCTGATCTTCAGAGGTCTTTACAGGTGGTTTTCACAGTTTTATTTATCTCGCAGTATATTTTATTCGTCGATAAATATCGAAACACACGGAGATATCGTCGGCTATGGTTTCACGCGCAAAACAAATTGGGGTGGACTTATTAACTTGATTGAATTTTCATAATCAGCGTGTTATTTCAATTACAACTGATAAGTTGTAATTAAAGTTGTAGTTGGGGTCAATCATCGATGGTAATGGGATGATTATAGTCGGATACACGAGGGCGACTCGCCATTCCGAAGACGTCCCTAGAATGGGATTGGTAAATCGATCAAAGTTGTAGATGCCTTGGATTCCCAAACGCCTCGGGGTCTTGTTTGAGACCCGCCGTAGGAACGAACTCGTGGCACGCGCGGTGCTCGGGAGACGATGTAGCGCAAACATCAGCACACCTAGCCTTTTTCCATGGTAATGAAATTTCCAAGTTTACCGAGTAAATCGGGACCTGGGGGCATTACAACGGGAAGGCTGGCGCAACGCGAATCCACCGGAGACCCCCCCCCCCCCCCCCCTCCCCTCCCCCGTACTGTGGAAAGTTTCGGGAAAGCATGCCGGAGATCCGTGCTTCTCGAGTGAATTGCCGGCGGGAAATCACGACACGTAGAGACAACTTTCCGGAGGGTTCGAATAAAATTTTACTGGAGCCGAGCCGTTTCTCTCTCTCTTACTCGGTTACCTGTACGACCCTGGCCTGGTGGAAATGACACAGGACCGGTGCTCGCTGACTCTGTGCCAACACTGGCCCAGCGTCGTCGCTTCCACTAGGGCGGGTTCCGATCTCGGCCGCTCGACTTCGTACAAGCCGTCGCATCTGAGGATGGGCGCCGAGTTTTTGATCGGTAATTTTTTTTTGTCAATTGACTGTCACGTAACGGAAATTACGGCACTGTGACAACAGCGACATCAACTCTTAAAATCGTCACTGTCCCAACTTCACAATTAACAAAGTGCCAATATCGTAAAACTGAAAAACAACAATTTTGTGTTCATATTATAATATTGTTTTATTGATTAATTGATTGATAAAAAATGCAAATACAAACGATGACGTCATTGAGTGAGGAAACTTCGTTTGAAATAAACCTAGATTGCCAAGAAGTTGACCAAATTTGTGACCAAAAATAAATGACGCCCAAATCCCAACTGAATAGATGTTTTTCGCTGTTTCTACCATATTTGTGACCCCGAATAAAAATGACAGTCACGGCACAACAAAAATTTTCCGGAATCAAAAAAGACGGTCAATGGACGGTAATTTTTTGGTCAATTGACGCTTACAAAAAAACGACCGTCACGGCAAACCTTTAGTCGCACCATCGTCCGCCGCCGATCCTTCGAAGCCTCCGCCCGATCGTTACGGTTCCGAAGGAAGCCACTTCCCAGGTGGGCTCGCTCCGCGATCTTTATTCGGATTCGCGTCGATGAAAAAACCATGAGGCTGGTTGCAAAGCGCGTGGGCGAGGAATACCACGTTCTTTCCCGAAGGATGTGTCGGGCGGGAGGATGAGACAAGAGCGGGGAGCCGGAGCCAACACCATCGGCAGGAACGAGACCACTCGGAGGAACGAATTTGCATGTCGAGTCACCGAGCTCACCACTCGGCGATCCTCCCGTTTCTTCGGCTCGTTTCCCCCGTGGAAGCGAAAGAATGTGCCGACACTTTGTCTTCCCGCCGACACTCCGCTCCCCTCCCTTTCCGCGATACCCCATCCGGATTAGAGCCAAGCAGTGTAAATCGCGAGGGTGGGTACGGCTACGTATGCTATAACAGTGTCTGCCGGAAGTACGAACTGCGAAAAGTGTCTTAGGAATAAAAATTCGCCGGAGATCGACCTCAGCAGAAAGAAAAGCGAGTCGCTGGTTCTCGCGTTTGTGACTTTTTCCCTCCCTCTCCATAGGTCTTTGTTTTTTTTTTTATTCTTACTTTTTTCGGGCTCCCTTTCGACGAGGCGGTAACCGATAGATCAGACGGAAATGGGGTCAAAGTGCCGAAAAATAATGGGTTACCGAGCGTGTCTCCTCGTGCCCGTCTTGTTCTTCTTCTTCTTCGCCCTCCTTCGTCGCGGAAGGCCTCGAGGCACACAGCTTTTGCGTAGTCGATAGATCGTCTTAAGTGCCCTCGACGTCGTACTACCCTTCTTCCTCTTCTTCTTCTTTCTCCTCTTCCTCTACGCTGGTCTGCCGCGCCTCAACCCTCGAGGTTATTATGCGGCAGAGACTGCAGCAGTGAGCCCGAGCCGCTTCCCTCTGCACCTACGAGTCTGCTCTGCACACTTGCTTGTTTTTTCCCTCCTCTCGTCATCGCACTCCTGGCTCCAACGGGCTTGAGTAGAGATTACAGTGAGTTGTGGGAATTCTCAACAAAACGCAAAGACGTTGCACGGGTAATAACCGCTGAGCTCGCGACGCACACGATTCTCGCTGTTCACTTCGTCGACATTTTCCGAGAAATCCGATGCGATGCTTTCAATTTTTTTGCGCCAAGTATTTTTTTTTTTTTTTTTTTTAATGGTGTTCATTTCGATTGCGCGTCGACCGTGCTCGGGTCAAAAGGGGGCCAATGTAGATGATGATCCGATTTCCGTCGGTTATTTTTTTTATTTTTATTTTTTTGCGAGCTTCGAACTCGGACCATCGCGACTGGACTGCAGAGGCGGACGGTAAAAGTGGTGAATATGGATTTAAAAAAATCTGAAACTTCGTTCACTCACTCGTATTTATAACGGTCCGGGATTTTAGTTGTTGAACGTTGCTTCCGATGAGTTTTAAAAATGTTACAAGAGCTTCCTTGATTTTCATCGACCACCCGCAGATTCGTAATGTGGACCACCTTCTTGTCTCGTTACGATAGTGAAATCGTCTGTGTTTTGATAAAAACATTGAACTGTTAAATTGAAACACTGTTAAAAAAAAAAAAGGTGTAAACTTAATGTAAAATTGTCGTGAAAAATTAATGGACTTTTAGAGTCAAATCAAAGTACATTATTGGACTTAAAGTACTTTTTATAATAAAATTATACGAAGTTTTCATCCATAACCTGGTACATTAAATTGCATGTACAATCGTGAGGAAAAATTAATGTACAGTATATTAAAATCTTCAGAAGTACTTTGCGTTGGATAATTTACGTTAATGCTACTATAAAAGTCCTTTAAATCCAATAACTTTCTTTAATTTCACTGTAAAAAGTTCACTAATTTTTCATCACAATGGTACGTTAAATTTAATCTACCAGTTTTTGCATGAAAACTTCCACCGCCTGTGCATTAAATTTACAATGTATTTAACAGTGTATTCTTCTTACGGCAGGTGATCGGGAGTTGTCGAGACCCCAGGTGAATTTAGAATCGCTGAATTACCGGGTCTTTCGCCGAGTCGCGGGAAGAGAGCTCTTATTGTGCAACAAACTTGCCCCCGTGGAGAGGAGCAAGAATTAGTGCGCTTTCGTTTCGCGGTTACGAATAGCTTACCACTGCTTAGTTCTCTCCTCCCGGCTTCCGTCGGCAAGCTGCCTAGCCGGGTGATTACTGCTGGGTGCAGGCTGCAAAGTTTTCCCTCGTACACGCTATCTGTTCCTCCGCTCCGTTCGTCTCATCGTCATTCTTGTCTCGTTCGTATTACACATGTACCATATAAGTTCCTCTGCTTTCTCTACTATCTACTGGCTCGCCCTCCTCCCACCCCTTTATCCGCACTGTCTATATGTCTCGGTGCATTTCGCTCTCTTCGTTTCACGATCCCGCCGACTACTCGCCGGGAGTGACTGCCGTATTCAGCCCTCTCTGCCATTTGTAGAAGAGTCATGCAAATGCCACCGTTTCATCTTCCTGATACCGCTCCGCCGTCCTCCCGGCGATATACTTCGCCGGAGCCAAGTAGCTCGTCTTAAGTTTCATCGTCCGGACACTGAGGGATACACGCCTCTCGCTGCCGAGAACCTTACACACCGCCTTACGTTACGTGCCCGCATCTACATTTTCCACTATATATATATATATATACATATATATACATATATATACATATATGTATATATATATATATATCTGTGCCGTATAATAGAATGTACTGTGCCTCCTGAGTAGAAGATGTAACGGGGTGAGGTTGCGCTCATTTCGTGCAGCGCGAAGTCTGATAGTCCGGAAATCTTCGCGAGGGCGTGTTCGAAGTACTAGAGTAGAGGCATTGAAATATAGGTTCTTACTTCGAAGCGGATTCTGAGAAAGTTGGGAGAGACAATTAACAAGGCCCGGTCCGATCCGATCAGTCGCGGGCGACGTGAACCAGAGGGCCAGCAATATTAAATCATAATACCCTAGCCTTATTATTTCGGACTATTTTCCTCTGCTTGTATGCACTTCAGGCTTTTCGTTGACATTCGATATCGCTATCTCTGTCACTAGTCTCTGTACTCTCTCAATTTTCTGTTTTTCAACTTTCGGTCCTTAGGGGAATTGAAACTCCCAGGATCCAATAAATTAAATAATAATAATAACATATTATGATTAAGATGGACGGCGTGGCAATATCGAGAGACGCGGTAGCGTAACGACTCCATGTACTTAAAAAAAAAAAAAATTAAGCGAGTCGGTGATACTGGAATGAAGGAGCAGAGAATCTTCCATTATCCGATTATATTTTGAGATTATTGTCGGTAATGAGCTTTTCCTCGAGTCGTTGATGTAGATTCTACCGTGCACTCTCTTGATACCCGAAGCCGGGGATGAGTAAATAACGCATGCATTCTCGCACGATATAATAGAATGCACCGTGCTTCCTGAGTAGGAGATGTAACTGTTTGATGGTCCAGAAATCTTCGCCAGATCGTGTTTGAAGTACTTGAGTAAAATCATTGAAAAATAGGATCTTACTTCGAAGCGGATACGAAGTGGATTCTGAGGAAGTCGGAAGAGAAGAAATAAAGAATTGAATTCACTGGTACGAAG
This sequence comes from Amblyteles armatorius, assembly GCA_933228735.2. NCBI lineage: Eukaryota > Metazoa > Arthropoda > Insecta > Hymenoptera > Ichneumonidae > Amblyteles > Amblyteles armatorius. The sequence goes on from OW121690.1 coordinate 10,925,226, forward strand.
GAGCAGCGAATCTTCTTTTATCCGACAATACTTCCGGATCATTGTGGGGAGCCTGTGAGCTTTTCTTCGGGTCCTTTGATATCGATTCTACCGTGAACTCTTTTGAAACCCGAAGCTGGGGTTGACAAAACAACATATGCATTCTTGCATGATATAATATAATGTACCGTGCTTCCTGACTGGGAAATTTAACGAGGTGAGGTTGCTTTTACTTCGTGCAACGCGTAGTCTGATAGCCCAGAAAACTTCGCCAGATCGTGTTCGAAATACTTGAGTGAAGGCTTTGAAATATCGGATCTTGCTTCGAAGTTGGTTGGAAGCGGATGCTGAGAAAGTTGGAAGAGAAAAATTAAAGGAATTCAATATATTATGGTCAAGATCGATTGCGCGGCAATATCGGTGACGCTGCAACGAAGGAGCGGAGAATCTTCCGTTATCCAGCAATATTTTGGGATTATTGTCGGGAACTTGAGAGCTTTCCTTCGGGTCCTTGATATCGATTCTACCGCGCACTCTCTTGATACCTGAAACCGGGTCGAGAAAACAACATTTCCATTCTTGCCTGCTGAGGAGGAGATGTAAAAAGGTGAAGTTACGCTCACTTCGTGCAACGCGCAGTCCTGATAGTCCGGCAATCTTGGCGAGAGCGTGTTCGAAGTGCTGGCGTAAGGCGTTGAAATATAGGAGCTTGTTTGAAAGCGTATTCGAAGCAGATTCCGATAAACATGGAACAGAAAAAATTTAACTCTTTCCCAACGAAAAAGGAACGCTCTTGAACAAAAAACGAATCAGGTGCTGAAGAACCTAAGTCGATGACCCGTTGGCAATAGAAAGAAATACTGTTAATAATATCCTAAATGTATCAATGTCCGTATACGGTGAAAAATAATAATTGTAAAATCGGAACACGAAATTTCGTAAAAATAATTTTATTAAAAATACAAATATACCAACTTGTCCTTTTATTTGCGTGTCATTGAAATTTCAGTTGGTACTTTTGTTTGTAAAACTGGGGCCGGCTGGTGCGTTCGGAAAATTGACAAATAAATAATTGTCGACGTTTGTGGACAATAAGTCGTTGTAATAAGTACAAACTATTTTTACCGTGTACCATGAAAAATATTGTCAATTAATACAATTTCTACTACCACTAAAAACTATAAAGTTCAAAGAGAACAATTAACGGAAATCAATACATTATGATCAAGATCGACGGTGCAGCAATATCGGTGACATAAGAACGAAGGAGCAGAGAATCTTCCGTTATCCAACAATATTTCGAGATTATCGTCGGAACCCATGAGCTTTTCTTCGAGTTCTTCGATATCGATTCTACAGTGAAACCTGAAACCGGGGTTGGGAAGACAACGTATCCATTCTCGCCCAGTATAACAGAGTTTACCGTGCCTCTTGAGTAATAGATGTAACGGGATGAAGTTACGCTCACTTCGTGCAGCACGCGGTCTGATAGTCCGGAAATTTTCGCGTGAGCGTGTTTGAAGTGCTTGAGTAAAGGCATTGAAATATCAAGAGACACGGTAGTGTCTCGACACGAAGTCAAGAAAAGACAGCGAAACAGACCGTGTACTTACACGCCAAAGTCGCATTTTTTAGGATCTTACTTCGAAGCGAATTCGAAGCCGTTTCCGATAAACGTAAAAAGTAAACGATAAAACAAACGTTTGCAAAAAAGTAAATGATAAAAGTAACGTTTGCAAAAAAGTAAATGATAAAAGTAACGTTTGCAAAAAAGTAAATGATAAAAGTAACGTTTGCAAAAAAGTAAATGATAAAAGTAGCGTTTCCAAAAACCAACCGATAAAGGTAAAAAAGATGATAAATTGAAAGAGAAATTGAAGGAATTCAATATACCATTGTCAATATCGACGCCGCGGCAATATCGGTGACACTAGAACGAAGGAGCGTAGAATCTTCCGTAACCGGACAATATTTCTGGATTATCATCGGGAACCTATGAGCTCTTCCCCGAGTCCTTGATATCGATTCTACCGTGCACTCTCACGATACCCGAAACCCGTCGGCTGTGGAAACAACATATCCATTCTTGCTCTCAGCCTCGTCCCTCGTCCTCCGTCGGTGCTCGAGATACGATTGCTCATACCGTATTGACCAAGCACTCCTTCGGAATTCGTGGTTCTCGGCACGTCGGTGCCGAAATTTCACGATCCTGCGCCCGACCGCGAGTGAAGGTGAGAAGAAGAAAATAAACAAAAGAAGAAAACCCCCGACCGTTTCGTCGCTCGATAGGTCTTCCGCAAGAGCGTAACGGCAGGTGGAGCCGCGGCGGAGAATACATCGCGAATGGGGATGACGAAGGGAGGCGAGATTAATCGCCGCACGCCGGAGAAATTCGCGTCGGCACATGGGGCGCGCGCTCCGGACTATAAACTATTACAGTCGGCGGTAATTAAGAGGCGGAAGCAATAGAGGAACGGTCTGGAAAAGAAGGAAGTTGCGGCGTTGGAGAGGTGCGGAGCCGGAGGAAGAACAGAAGGAGCGGGTCTGGAAGCTTCCCGACCGGGCGAGCTGCGAGTCTGATCCTCGAGCTTCTCCCTTTTCCTTGCCGAAAGTTTCCCCGCGCAACCCGTCGCTCCTCAGACCCGCGGCCCGGTTGCAATAACGGATTCGCGAGAAATCCGGAGAGATCCGCGAGCGACGCCGAAACACGAACGGGCCTTCCGCGCCCAAAGTTCACGAGGGAAATTATCAGCCGAAGCGTTCGTCGGTGCGTCCGGAAGGACGCGATGGAAGTTGACGAGGGATTCGGCACCCTCTTCGATTTCCGTCCCTCGGACTGCAGCTCCTTCCGCCCGTCCACGCCGGAAGAAAGCTCCCGCGTGCTCTCTCGCCGGCTTTCACGGCGTGACAACGAACTCATCGCCGGGCCGGCCGACCTCGCCGGGGGTGGGCGACGTGACCTCACTGCGAAAACTCTTCCTAATGTACCAACTTTCATCGACGCAAATCCCCGCCCGGTTTCTGACGGCTTCGTCCTGGCCACTTCTTGTTTCTCCCTGAAAACCGAAGCTCTTCGCTCAAAATTGACGTGCCTCGGGTGTAAAATGAAAGTGCACTTGTCCATAGTCTCCGTCTTTTTTTCGTCGATCTTTCGCGGATCGCGGGCGTTATCGCTGAGAGACGAAACTTTACGGCGACGCGATTCTCCGCATCGGGGCGCAAGCTCGCGCGATCGTTTCTCGATGGCTCGCGATATCGCGAGTGTTCGATATTAATGTGAAACGAAGCTGGCCTGCGGAACGGAACGGCGGGATCGCGATCGCCGCTGGCGCGGTCGATCCGCGCTTCCCGGCGATCAGCCGTGAATCCGGTGTACGGAGATTTCCGAAACCCACCCCCCCACCTCGATATCCCAGAAGCGCACTAATTGTACCCAGCAACCGAATGCGTTACTTATCCACTATAACCGTTTAACTGGAAACTGCATAAAAGCAATTTGCGAGTCAGTTAGCGGCAACGAAATAACTGCGTCGGCTGCCGGGCGATTTCTAAGCCCGTTCAGCAAGCAACCCTGCTCGGCCGTGCCGGTGGTGCTGATGGCCGCACGCTATCGACCGCCGTTACACGATAACGCTTAATTGCACGTTCCTGCTACTCCGCACCGTCCGGCCACTCCGTGTGTAGCTAGAAACAATCGACAGGCTCCGTTCGTTCAGCTTATTTCCGTATGGAAGCGGCCGAATGGCGAGGTCCTGGCCCGGCACCGGTGCCGGAGCTGCCGGTGTCAAGGCCCGGTGCGCACCGAGGGCGGAACCAGTGCTGGACCGGTACCGAAACTGTCGGACATGACCGATGGCGATCTACTCCGGTTCGGAACTTCCCGCCGACGTTCTCGCAGTTTTTAATACACGGAGGGACATCGTTTTGTTTCTCTGGCGAAGTGTGGATCGTTGTTAATTTATTGATCCGGCGGAGAAAAAACATTACCGTTAGAGCTATTTAATTTGTTGACACTTCAAGGTGGTTAATTCTTCCTGTATCGAGTAGATAAATTAGTTACGGTGACGAAGTTCTTGCTGTTCTAACACTTTTTGTCTCCGCGTAAGAATGATTTGTAAACTACTAGTAGGTTGTCGTAGGTTGTGGTGGAATATAAAAGCCGGATATTTAGATTTCTGGCGATTTGCCGGAAACACGATCTATCGATCTGGACGAGTGCCGAATTCTTCTTTATCATCCTGGATTGTTTTATTGCCACTGGAGCAATAAAATTTGCTGCCACTTCAAGGTAGTATATTGCTCCTGTATCATGTACATAAATTAGTTAGGGCAGAACGGGGCAAAACGCATTTTTCCAATAATTATTGGATGGTGGCGGTGATGGTGGGTGAGCCAAAGCGGGGTACAAAATCCGGATACATCGTTGAGACAAAAGAGGGGCATCCAAAAATTATCGGAAAATCGAGTTTTGCTCCACTGTCCCATTTTGCCCCGCTCTCCCCTACCGCAACAAAGTTCGTGCTACCCCAACATTTTTGTAAATTACCAGCAGGTTGTCGTAGGTCAGGCGAAAAGCGCTCTCGCCATGGAACATGAAATTCAGGAAACCGAAATTGAGGTTTATGGAGATTTACCGGAAACACGATCGATCAATATAAACGAGTGCCGAATGCTTTTTCATCACCCCGGATAATGTTATTGCCACTTTACTTCGCCCTTTGATACTCGGGCACACGCGTGTTTTTTTAATAAAAATGCATAATGAATTTTGGGCGCAGAGTCGAGAGTCGAGCTTTTGATGGTAATAAAGTTTATTAGACGAGTACCGCTGGCCAGTACCGAAAATACCGAGACCCAGCCGTTCACAAAGGTGCAGCGAGGTGGTTCGTTAATTATTTTTATTTAATTCGAATTGCGCGGAACAACGGGGGCCGGCTATATCGCCGCACATGTGTCCCTCGTGGTGGAAAATCCGCCCGGTTGAACGAACGCTCACTCGACTACATGCACATGGCTACACCGGGGCGCGGTCACATCCCCGTCCGCACTCTCTAATCACCGAAGGTGCTCTTTCTTCTATTACTGCGACTGCCTCGCTGTCCACAATGCTTTTACATTTTCTGCTCTGCAGCAGATACAGCGCACCGCTACCGGCGCCACCGTACCGTCCATTATTCTAATTATATTTTAAAGAGGATACTCGCAGCTTTAATCACAATTAAAGTAAGTTGAAGCTGAAACGAGCCATTCTCTATTTGTCACCGCGTAATTATATTTAACACCGCCGGGGAACGGCTTGAACGACGCCGAGAATAAGTGAATTAATCGATAGGCGATTAAAAATAAATATCTCTCGTCAGTGGAAAAAAAAATGTCAAACCCGTAAAATCAAACCTCTGGGGGATAAATTTAATTTTTATTTATTTTCGATCCAATTAAATTTCAAAATTGTGATGAAGAATTCTGAAGGCCTACTTTAACCTCCTGGCAGAGTGTAGCGATGAACGCCAGCGCGAAATCAAGGCTACCGCGTCGGAAGAAAAAGGATTCAAGCTCGGCTTCACGACGAACCGAGGGGTAATTTATTCTCGCACATAAGTGCGTGATGATGAAGATGAGCTTTTTCGAATGAAACATTAAGACATTTTTCGAATTTTCTGAATTTTTCGAATGTGCAATAATTATGTACGCCCGCGTGAAGCTTCGCAATGATAAATGTATTTGGGGGAGAAAGGGTTGAATATGGCCCAGTCGATATATCATTGATTTACTGGTTAATCGGAGTGGGTCATATTTACCATTTTTTACCCTAATAATTTGCGTGTATCGTCCTGGGAAATTATTTCCATGTGCAACTCGGTGACTTCCGGTGCAGGGAAGATCCGGACCAGTCGGAGAAACGTGATTGTTCTACTTCTGGGCTGGTCAAGGATAAAGCGGAAGAATTGGGACACTCGCAGGAAGCCGTCATTTCGGCGGTCAAGGACGATGTTTCCCCTCCGGAAATGGTCCAGGAGAGGCCCGAAAGTCCAGTTAACCCGTACAATAAATCCGAGTACCCGAAAGCCCCGGCTCCCTGGCCGGGCGAGGACACCCGAGAACCTTCGGTAGTCAATAGTGTCGAATCGCTCGAGTGCGGAGTTCCGCAAAATTCAGGCGCGGAATCGTGTTCCTGTTGTCCGACGGGAAAACACGACGATGGCTGCTGCAAAGCGCACTTGGCAAAGAAAGAACTTTACAACGAGATAAAAGCTCGAGTTACTAGAGCGGTCAAGGTTTGTCTTCGCGTATGTTCGCTTTTAGCCCGCCCGTCGGGTAGTTTGAAACTGATAGAGATTCGATCAAGGGAGCGGAACGTCGGACTTTCGACTTGTTTGCTGATCTTCGGACCAGGCTTCGGACCTTGATGACGGTTTATTGACTGTATATTTTTCGATTGAAGCCAATCGATTGCAATCTTGCCTGTTCCAGAGGCACAAAATATTTTTGATTCGCGGTGAGCTGCCGATGCTGGCGAAGGCGTTGGAGGAACGAGGATGGATCCAGAAATACGAGTCCGTAAGAACTCGGATGATCCCCTATGGTGAGAGTAATCTGCGAGCGTCCTTAATCTCGGCATACGTTTCTATAACGTTCAATTCAAGCCCCCGGGTACATGTTCGGAATCTTGAGCGGTTAATTCAGAAGCGACGAAATGTTGACGAGTTTACCGGAAGTTCTTGATTCGAAGCTGCTCATCTTGCAAACTAATCGGGAAGCGCGAATTGGGGCGAAGCGGTGAATATGGACCATCGTTTTGCATCACTTTTTCATGACAAATCAAACCGCCACATTCGTCTTGTTTACTCTAAAAGTTTAAAGCGCATGTCAACTCAGTCAGTAGATTCGGCAATATAATCGCGCCTCTGATTTCGCGACCAAAGATCGCTTACACGATTGCCCAGGAGCCTTGAAAAATTGAACTGCCGGATTATGCACAAACTTCAAACGCTCAGGAAGCGTGGCCAGCTTCGAATCAAAGTCGCTGCATGGTATCAAACAACCTGACGGTACCGTTAACGAGAAGGCTCTTGTTTTTGCCCTCCTGCATCACAAACCACAATTTTCTTGTTTACTCTAAAAGTTTAAAGCGCATGTCAACTCAATCAGTAGATTTCACAATATTATCGCGCCCCCGATTTCGCGATCAAAGATCGCTTACACGATTGCCCAGGACCCTTTAAACATTGAACTGCCGGATTATGCATAAACTTCAATCGCTCAGGAAGCGTGGCCAGCCTGGAATCAAAGTCAATGGAAACTATCGAACAACCTGACGGTACCATCAACGAGAAGGCTCTTGTTTTTGCTCTCCTGCGTCACAAACCACCGGATTTCATCTGGGATTGCAGAAACGACTTTGTCGAGTGGGATTCCTCCATCCGGAATCATGTCTTACTGAACCGGTTTCAGAGAGCGTGCGTTTACACGTCGAAGGTTCGTTGAATCATTACCGATCTTCCGGCGATTCCGCGCCCAAAAAACCACTCTGACTCTTTGGTGTTGATTATCTCGATTCGACTCTTGCACGCATCGCGCAGCTCGGTATGGCTCACATTCTTCAGGACTCTCACTGGCTGTACGAGCGCGATGTCGCAAACGTTCAATACCCAAGAAGTTACAACGTCAGCCGAGAGCCTCATGCATTTTTGACCGACTATCGTATGACCGCGGCGACCGGATTGTTGAAGTGGTTCGTCTCGAGGGTGGAGAAGGGCGAGGGCTTCGTCGATATCGGCGTCGAACCGATTCCAATAACTCAGCTGGAATTCGCCATAGAGCGATGCGAAGAATTTTTGGCCGAGACGAGGAATCAAAATATAGATTCTGAGGCGGATTCCGCGGATCGGACGACGGAAGATCAGTGGAGCCTCTTCTTGGACGATTACACGAGGGTTTTGCACAAAGGGAATGGAATATCGAGCCCTCGGGACGAGAAAATGTCCCGCTTCGAGGTTACTTAAAATTCATTAACACGTGCACTTTCGTGGATCGACCTGGCACTGTTCGGCTTTCCGAGTTCTTCAACTCGGCGTATCCACACGGCTTCCGCGAATCCAATTTATTCAGAGTCCACATCCGACGAAACTTTCGGGCATACACGAATTTCCGGACGATCTCCCGAGGGACCGTGTATGCTCGACATAAATATGTACATTTTTTTTTTTTTTTTTTTTTACAGAAATGTTATCTCTTGGCGAGTGAAACTTTGAAGAAATTGAAGGACCTCGATCCCCAGCACGAGCTCAACGGGATGAGAAACATTTGGATCCTAAAACCGAGCGAACTCTGCTGCGGCTCTGGCATCAGCATCTCGCATAACTTGAAGGATATTCTTCGGAGAGTCGATGCAAAACCGAAGGATTATTTTGTCGTTCAGAAGTACATAGGTCGGTTAAAAGAAAAATGTATTCGATTTTCATTTGCATTTACCCCTGTTATAGGCATTGTGCACGGTAAAATGGGCACCAACGTTTCTTGTCCACAAACGTCCACAATTATTTTCATGTTAATTTTACAAAAACAATCTTGTCCATTAAACAAAATGGACAATGTCTGATAATTTTACAAACGTTTTTTGTACAATTAACAACGAAATAATTGTGGAGGTTTGTGGATAAAAAAGTTTGTTAAATGTACGAATGTTTTTCGATGGGGATTTTTTAAAATTATATCGGTACATTCGTAAAATTATTTTACTGGAAGTAAATCCGGCTAATATTACATGGCTCCAATCAAGGAAGCGCTTACAACGACTGCGTGCCGTGCATTAATCAAGATTTACTGCGTACGCTGTGACAAACGAGAAAATCGAATTTTGTAATTACATTGTACACAGCGACTCTCGGGGTACTCACGGAGCAGCCCTGTAAAATTTATCGTAGCGTCGTTGTAAACCCCTCCGGTGATTAAAGGCTTGGCTCGCCGGCCTTTCTCCGTGTAAGGAATTCACATGGACGCGACCTAATGATTTGTTGATACTTTTTGCTGTTTTTTTTGCTCTACAGAAAAACCGTTGTTGATCAAGGACACGAAATTCGACATTCGACTGTGGTACCTCGTGACCAACACCTTTCCCTTGACGATATGGGTATTCGAGTAATTGTTTATAATTTTTCTACTTTAGATGAAATTACCTTTTGGTATTCTATAAAAAAAAACCTGATGAGATCGTGAAATTTAGGTTTGCGTTAGCACGTTTTAATTTTTAGCATAAAAATACTTTTCAGGCTGCGTCCGTCAGTTTTGGTCAAGTAAAAATAGAAACCTTGCTTTCGGTCCATTTGGACCCTCCCGATTTTTTAATGATTTCAAAATGTCTTTCGATACATGAATTGTGTGCCGAACAAAATTGGCAGATAATACCGATTTTATCGACACGACAAGGTCAATTTTACTAGCAGATAATGCCAATTTTGTTGGTATGACAATGACAACCCGTATTTTAGAATCGTCGGAATCGATTTTTTTTTACTAAATCCGGCCATGTATTTGCCTCATCAGTATCAAAGAGATCAGTCGATTTTTAATTCGAGCCTGACGCTTTTAACTGCCATGTGCCAATCCCGACGGACGATCGCGAAATGTTCTATCTTCGTACGTGGAAACCAGTTCGCGCTGGAACCTTTTATATGAGAACGTGAATGCGGACAACTGGTTGGGGCATCCGCCGGGTCGCCAGACGCTAATTGCCAGGGAGAGCGTGCAATGAACACTGAAAACCGTATCTTCATTGCTCTCTAAATGCAATTACTTTCTTTTTTTTTTAGTTTTATCGAGACTCGGATTGGCGAAACGGCATTTCATTATTCTTCGTGATCTCTTCCCGAATCGAATTCCATCCGTCGAATTTTCACGTCGAACGGCTCGATCCAACTCACGTCGGATGATAGTTTTATCCTTTTTTTTATTTTTCATCGAGCGTCGTATAGTTTACGTGGATTTTTCGAAAACCTCGTTCGTTCAAATAATATCTCAGTCAATTTTATACCCGCTGAATACGCTCCGGAAATACACTTTATCGGCACACCGTTCGATAGCCGGGGTATGAAAATTTTTCGAATGAGATGAAAAAAAAGATATATATATATATATATATAGCAGACTCCGATGGATAATTGAACCGTACATTCTTCTCTTACCGCACAGAGAGGCTTTATTACGATTCAGCTCGAAGCCATACACATTCGCGACTTACCACGAGGCTATCCACATCTGCAATACCGCTATACAACAAAAATACTCGGATGAAAATCGACGAAGGAGACGAAGAATTCTGCTGGGAAATGTGGACGAAGGAGGGCAGCCGGTGTCGGCTGAATCGATCCGCGATCAGGGATGGGATTGCGCGAAGCTGAACGAATATTTGAAGTAATTTAAAATACCAATTCTCATTTCCAGCGGGTGCAAGGAATCGCCGATTGATCGAAAGAAAAGCTTCTTACGTATTCGCGCTCTCTACAAAAATCGGGTCTCCGTTCGACACTCTCCGTCCGCAATAGCGCGATAGTAAATGAACGCTTCTTATTCTCAAATATTAAGAAAAAAAAAAAAAATTAAAGAATTTAAATATACATCTAGCTTCGCGTGGTAGTGTCGCGATAGGGAAACTGGAATAAGAAGATACTTTGTCACAGCTCGAAACGCGTCAGCAATTTCTCAGATCTATTCCTGGCTATCAACGGCGCGGCTCTAACTACGGCTTAAAATTGATGCTTTTCGAGAATCGACGATTCGCAGACTGTAAAAAAAATGTAATCAAATTTAATGTACTTGTGCTGGAAGTTTTTATGCCCAAACTGGTACTATATTAAATTTTACATACGATTGTGATGAAAAATTAATGTACAGTATATTTACTTTTAATTATGTAATTTCATTGTACTATAAAAGTACTTCAATTCCAATTATTTATTTCAATTTTACTGTAAAAGTATAATAACTTTTCATCACAATTGTAAATAAAATAAAAAATGTTTACCGCGTACATTTCTGGTACATGAACTGTTAACATCAGAGAAAAACAAATAGATAGTTTTTCGACAATTTTTCGAAAACAAAATAAATGGGGTTTTGAACTTGACACGGCACAAAAATGGTTTGAACTTGACTCCACACTTTAAAACGTTCGGACTTGACATGAATAATTTATTCCACGTGTACAACTCTAATACGACTAATGGTATATCCCATTTTTTGTGTTTTTTTTCTTCGAAAAACCTATAGAAGCGTCGGATACAAGGGCGAGCCGTACCGCGACGAGATTTACCCGAAGATGTCGCAGGCGATCGTGCTGACGATGCTGGCCTCACAGGACTACATGGACAAGCGTCGCTGCAGCTTCGAGCTTTACGGCGCGGACTTCGTCGTCATGGACGATCTGTCGGTTTGGCTCATCGAGATAAACACGAATCCGCGGATGCATCCGCCGAGTTCGAGGATAACCCAGCGCCTGTACAACGGAGTGCTCGAGAGTCTTGTTAAAGGTTTGTGAACTGGCTCGTACTTGTTCGTGGTAGTTCAGCGGGCCGTGCGCGAAGAACCTCGCGAAAGTTTCGAGCCCCGATCCCGGGGCGAGGTTTCCCTCGCGCGTTCGGATCGCCGATCGAAAGCGTAGGAAGGAAAGTCGCGTACTCTGGAGTATCGGAAAATGTACGCTCGGGTGGTTCGGGGGTGGTCGCGGGCGAGGGCGAAGTTCGACGTTTCGCCCGGCTCTGCGTGAAGTGCTTGCGCGATTCGAGAGCCGTTTGTATTGACGTCACGAACCGGCCACTAATCAAACACGAGTCCGAGGGACTTCGGTCCATTCTGTAGATAAAGATGCCGAGCCGGACCTTCCTTTCTTCTTCGCCCGTTTCGTCTCTTGTTTAACTCCGGCGTCGAGCAAATCTTTCGTTTCCCTTGATCGCGGGGCCAATCGTTTCGTTATCGGCAAGACGAACGAAGCGAAGAGAGCCGCCTCGAAGAACTCGGGATGGAAGTTCGCGGGGAACAGTAAAAGAAAGAAAAATCGGTAAAGAAAAAATCAGTGAAAACAAATTCAGAATAAAAATACATTGCGAAAAAAAGAGCCGGCTCGAAAAACTCGAAAGTCCGTCGCCTCGAGATGGAAGTTAAAGAAAATCGCAAATGAAAAAATGAATCTCTAAAAAAAAGGAGCGAGGATAGAAATGTATTGTTAAAAAAAAATCTTTTACAGAGAAACGGATGAAAAAATGAATTGTCCTCGAGCCAATGATGACGAGTAGAATGTTTCAAATTTGTCCCTGCAGTGGTATTGGATCTGCCGTTTAATCTCTCAGCCGAAACAGGCGTCCATTAATCAAACACGAGTCCGAGAGACTTCGGTCCATTCTTTAGATAAAGATGCCGAGCTGGACTTTCCCTCACTCTTCGCCTATTTCCGTATCTTGTTTAACTCCGTTAAAGTGAGCAAACCTTTCATTTCCGCCATCGCAGTGAAAATCGCTTCGTTATCGGTAAGACGAACGAACCGAGGAGAGCCGGTTCGGAAAACTCGATCGTCCATCGTCTCGAGATAGAAGTTTCCAGGAAACAGTAAAAAAAGGGAAAAAAATCGGCAAAGCAAAAACGTCAGAAAAAAAAAGCAGAATAAAACTACATTGTGAAAAAAAGCGGTCTCGAAAACTCGAACGTCCACTGCCTCGGGATGTAAAAAACAGTAAAAAAGAATACAAAAATCGGTACAGAAAAAATCCCAAAAAAATGAAGGGAGAATAAAAATTGTGAGAAAAAAATTCTTTTACAGAGAAACGGAATAAAAATGCATTGTCACCTTGCCAATAATGACGAGTAACATGTTTTAAATTTGACCCTGCAGTGGTATTGGACCTGCCGTTGAATCCCTCGGCCGAAACGGGCGGTTTTCGGCTGGCCTACAAGCAGAACACGCCGACCGATTTTCAGCCGTACCGCGGTCCGTGCCTCTTCGTATTCGGCAAGCGGATGCCGCTCCACGAACAATACGAGCAAACTGCGAGGAGGGACAAGGAGAGGCGAGGGAACATTTTCGGTCCGTGGGGAAAGCATCAGCAGCGTGCCTGGACCGCGCCGCCCATGATTCCCCGTCGGCGAGATCCGACGGTCGTGGACTTCGTCGACTATCTGAACAGCTCCCGCTGCACGGTCGCCCGTTGACGAAGAAAGCTTAAAGCTTTCGTCGCAAGCCCGTCGATTCTCGGCGGCAAATACGTTCGCCCAACCTCGTCGAATCGCTGCACTCGATCCGGGACTGTGTCGCATTAAAATCCGGTATTTGTCCGGACGGCGACTGTTCCAATCACCCGAACGATTTGAATACTTGACGAACTCTCGGCTTCATCCGCGAGGGATTTATTTCCATCGCGTCTCTCGGCAAAGATATTTTTGTCGACGCGTATAAGAAATCAAACAAACGGGCGCGTGTTTGGATGAGAGAAAAAAAATGTATCGTCGATAACTACTATCGGGTTTGTGCAAAAAAAAGAACAAACAAAAATTGGAAGCATCGAAAACCGATCCATGTAGATGAGGCCGCACGAACACGTCTGAAATAATTGTGGGCAAATTTATGAAATAATAAAAATAGGAATAAAAATAAAGGACAGAGACAGCCGATCAAAGACAATTGATTTATTGATATGTACATACAATCAGTTTTATTTACAATTTTTATTCGTTTTGTTTTTCTTTTAATCTCGCACAATGACGTAGTTCGATGGCCATCGGCGTCGTTGCTTGAATTTTCTTTTTTAAATCGAGAAAGATTTTAACAAAATACTACGCCCTTTATCGATTACTGTGCCGTGGGTGGGTTTGTGCTGATATCCGGAACGCTTTGGTCACGATAGTACAATATAAATTGGTAGTTATTGGAATGTACCCTGCACAAATATCTTTCCTTTTTATTCTCAGTTATTTCTCTTTCGGAGTGTCATCTCGCTTCAGCTCGTCCCCTCGCCTCCGCGGAGAGTGTTCGCGACTTTGGATGGAAGTGGAACGATGTCCGACATCATTCGGCTCGAGTTCACGCGCTCGGAAGGGTAATAAGATTTTTTTTTCTTCTCTTTTACAGAAACATTGCGTTTGCTAAAACGAAAATCATCAGAAAAATCGAGTGTTCGATGGCGTACGACGTGCTTCCTTCACCGTGATGCATTGCCGCTGGATGTTCCTCTGCAACATACACGTAATTATCCATTTTTTAAAATTAAATTTAAAAAATTTGATTAATACATTTTTTTAATAGTATACATTTTTATGAAAATTCAAGAAATATATACAACATTTTGTGAAACTATACAAAATTTTATTAAATGAAAGAATTATTATCATTAAATTCCTTTTAGAATTACTAAAATATGCAATTTATTAAGTAATCGGCCGGCAAACGCGAAAGCGATGTTATTATTGCGCGGAGTCGTCAAATCGATTGTCCATTCAGCGGGGCGTTAAGGTATCGTTTCGTTCCGTCGCTATGACGATCCCTCGCCTCGCAGCCATAATCCAGATGAAAAGTAAACAAAGATCGAGAGCTCGAATTAATTTCGTTTCGGTCGGGGAATCCCTCGCGGGCAGGGTCGTGGACAAAACCGCGCCATAAATGAAAGTTCTCTCTCGTTCAATGTTTCCGCAACTGCCTGCAGCGAGAGACAGCGCGGTTCTGACGAATTTACATATTTCAGCATTGACTAATAGAAATACACTGAGCTCTGAAGACACAGCGATTAGCTGGTCCGATCTCAGCGACGCGGCGAGCAAGTAAATGCAAAAATAAACGTTGTTCGCACGGACAAATGATTCGAAGAAGAATTCTGAAAAAAATCGCAACAGGAGTTTGAATTGTCAAGTATTCGATGACGTGGAAATAAATAGATAATCAAACGAAATACGTCACAAACGTCCCTGTTATTGTTATGGTATTTTTTGCCGATGTTTTTTATTTAAAAAATAATTTCCAGACCATATATTTCGTATATTCACGAGTACAATAAATTCCGATTTAATCCAGGCATTAATTCGAATGTCATCGTGAATGCCCTTCATAAGAGCCCGAACGATTTGGATTGCACCGTTGTAGGGGAACAGACTGGGCATCAATAAAGGGCAAAAAAAATTAGAATCCGCGAAGTGGGCCGATAAATCGACGAACCCTCGTTTGGCTTATATTCCATTAATTATCATTTTGTCCGCATAAATCATGATAATCCCACTCGGCCCGGAATTATTTCGATGGGCGCCCGAAAGCCCATGCAAAATCGTACGTAAATGGCATTATACCGAAACCGATAACCACAGGCTTAAACATAGATGAAATCAATAATCGCCTTGTGTACGATAAATGATGTATTTTGTATCGTTTTACGGAGCGACACTAAATGGTATAACTAACAAACGGTGGATGCGCGAAGAGCTCATTCGCTCTTCACGCTGAGATGAAGAGCGAAGCAGACGGTCTTTTGAGCACCAATAAATTCTCGGTAATGTTACTGCGTTACTACTTGGCAGATGAATTTTTGTGACAATTCTCTGCGACGTCACTGTCGGTTTGAAAATCTCATTTTTCAACCGGTAGTGCCGTCATATCGGAAATACGTCACTTCCGGTTTGAAAATTTCATTTTTTGACCGGAAGTGCCGTCATATCGGAAATACGTCACTTCCGGTTGGATGGACTCATTTTTCGACCGCAAATAACGTATTTCCGGTATGGCGTCACATCCGGTCGAAAAATTAATATTACCGTATTAAAATCATCGGAAATTATTTATGGACAAGAATTAAAACCATCGTCGATGCGATTTGTCACCGAAAATGCAAGCGTCTTTTTGTCGACCGACGAGCAAACATCAAATCCAAGAGAAACATCCAAATCGAAGCCGTCGAACAATAAAAATAGAAAACGGCAGTGTTTCCGCATATTTATATATTTTTTTCACCGCCCGAAGAGCTCGTTTCATAAAATGTATTATCGCGATTCGTCGGAGAAGAACTCACCATTGACGACGTGGACTCTTATGCTGCTCGGATTCGCGTTGCTCGGCCCGCAAGTGTATTCCCCGGAGTCGTTTGGCACTGCTTTCTGTATCATCAGGCGACTCGACGTTTCCCGTCCTTTCTCAGTCACGAGGCTCACGCCGCCCCGCGGTGAGTCAAAGTTAATGTCCTGAAGCAGATAGAAAGCAGGTTTCGCGAATTCAAAGGGGGATGTTGCAGATAGCAGCAGAACTATCGGAGCAGCCGGGGAGGGATGTGAAACGGGACCGGGGGGGGGGGGGGGGGGGGGGGGGGGGGGTGAGACAGCCCGCGGGATCGCGAACGTCTTCGAAGACCCTTGCCTCTACAAGGGAGTGTACAATTCCACTCAAGATGCGCATTTTCAAGGAGCAATCTACGCGCCGGAGGAAGAGACGTCTGCGACGAAAAGAGCCAGGCCAACCCCCTCCGCCCTCGCGTTCCCTTCGCCCTCGCGCTTTCAAAGCCCTACCCGGTCTCGTCGTGGTAAATTTATTTTCACAGCACGCGTTTCGTCCCCCCCGCCCCACGGCCTCCGACGTACTCTATCCGCACCGGCACACAGACATCTAAATCGCCATTTTACCACCGTGGCTCTCGGCGCAACTAGCCGGCGATGGAGTACGTACTCCATCGCTATTCTCGTTAAACCGCATTATCCGAGTTATTCCGAGGGCTGAGCTTTGCACTGCGCAACACGCTCACGGCGATCCAATGTTATCTGAGCGGTTGGCCTCTGCACCGGTCGCTTTGAAGTTAATGCACGGACTGTGATGATGTAACAACATATTAGGGACGGATGGGAAGCGGATGTGCGATGTGGAATTTTGGGACCGGGCCGACGATCGGGGGGGACCTCGAAAAATTGGAGACGTGCCGTGACGGTCACTTGCTTTTTGTGAGCGTCAATCGACCAAAAAATTACCGTCTTCTTTTGAATCAAGAAAATGTTTGATGTGTCACGACCGTCATTTTTGTTCGGTGTTGCAAGTGTGGTCGAAAGAGCGAAAAACATTCGTCTATTGGGATTCGACTATTCAGCAAACAACTCTTCAGCCTAGTGTAGGTTAATTTCGAAATAATTGTTCTTCCTCATTGATTTCCTAATCATTCGTATTTTAATTTTGATAGTCAAGTAATTCATCGACGAAACGATGTTATAAAATGAATACGAAATTATTTCTTTCTGACGAGATTGGTACTTTATTAATTTTGAAGTCGGGACCGTGGAGGTTTTTAGAGTTAACGTCGGCTGTCGTCACAGCAATTTTCAGACCGGTAAATCGACGCTCAGGTGACGGACAGTTGAAAAAAAAAAAAAAAAAATGACCGTTCACAAAGTCGCTGCCCATCTCGAAGTGCCACAATAGGTGGGAGGTGGGGATTTTTTAAAAGCGATTTTATAGTCGAGATGAAAGCGAGACGACAAAAAAAAGGGATTGAGCCACTCACCGCGTTGTTGTGACGCCATAGCATGGCGGGCGGTGGGTCCGGAACGTTTTTCACCAAACAAGTCAGGTTGATGGTGCTTCCCTTATTCACAAAAAGATCCGGCGCTCCGACAATAATGGTGACTGGCTCTGGAACAGAGAGGACGGAAACAGGCCACCTGTAACAATGCCTCGGCTGCACGGGGCCGGGGTGTGCCGAAGGGGTGTGCGACTTCTATAGGATTGATACCCCGAGGCTTATGATGCAAATCTCCCTCTCATTCTCTCGCCTGTCCTTTCTTCGATGGATCCTGTGTACTCGGTGCCTGTGTATATAGTACGAGGTAAAACATGCCCGAGGCTGAGCTTTTGGGTCAAGGTGCGACGCAAGTTGCGACGCCCGGATTGTGCCACGCAGTCTTGCGTCGGGGGTGCAATGGCGCGCGAAGCCAAACAATCGCTGAACCTTCGCACACGCGGTGCGTACGGAGCCGATTTCCCGTCCGGAGAATCGGGGTCTAAATTACTATGGATAAGTTTTAGAGAAACATTTTTTTTCCCTAATATCTCGGTTGCATTTTTGTCCGGCTGGCGGTTAAATTCCAAAATTGGCGCCATCCCGGGCCCGTACTGGCAGGTAACGACCAGCCGAACCGTCGTGGCTATCGTTCTTGTCTTTTTTTCGAGTTTTTTTCTTAACCAGCTGCTCGAGTAATTCTCGAGTAAGGAAAACATTTTATTTCGTAAAACACATCTATAGTAATTTAGACCTCATTTAAATTACTATGGATGAGTTTCGGAAAAACATTTTATTACCCCAATATTCCAGGTGCATTTTTTCCGGGGGGCGGTTAAATCCCAGAACTGGCGCAGGGCTGGCAGAGACCTGGAACCGGGGCTGTCTCGCGCCAGCACTGGCATGTTGCAGTGGCTATCGTTGTTATCTTTTTTCGAGTTTTTTTTTTCCCCTTTCTGCTCGAGTAAACGTCGGGCAAGCGGACCCTTTCTGAATCCCGTGACAACGTCATGGGGGTGTTGTGCTCGAGGAAAGAAATTGTTGCGGAGAAAAATCCAATTTGTTTTTCCGCGATTTTGGGATTTTCCGTGCCGTAAATATTTATCGTTCATTGGCAGGTCTGCCGGGGGTTCGATATCGCTGGCTTCTCATGCCGAAGGGGATATCGCGTGTGCCCACGCGTAGCCGATACACGACCTTACCGCATCGGACCAACGATATTTACCTTCGGCTGTGTATGCCGCCGAGTTGTTGCCGCATATTTAACGGATGGGAAAAATCGCTCTTACCCACTATAGTCAGGAAGACGGGATGTCCGATGGGCGGGGTCGTGGATATTTGGCACTCGTAAAATCCGGAATCCTTGCGCTGCGGATATCGTATCTTCAGCGTCCACTCTTCCGTGTGGGGCGAGTGCAGCGCCTCGAAACGTTGATCGCTCGTGTAGGTGTAACGACCGACCGTCAGCAGGTGAATGTCTCGATGTCTGACCCAGGACACCTGAATTTCAGAGAGGAAAACCACAAAAGATCATTTATTCGAATTATACCGATATTTTCGGGAAAATTATATTCATTAGATGAAAAATGTACATTCGCATATGCTTTGTTTTATATGGTATGTTCGGTCGATTCCACTGAACACTCTCATCATCCGCCAGGCAAACAATTTACAGTATTCCCTAATTCGCATTTTCGTTCACAAGCGATTGATATTAAGGTAGCTATGTCGCTTCCCGCTCATCTCGCATAAGTTATCGAAAAGTAAGCGAATATTGCAGTACTTCTCGATGATATAAAAATCTGAAAAGATTCATGCAAATTAAAGGTACCGAAGACATTAATCATGCACAATAATAATTCCAAAATGTTATTAACAAATTAATCAAAAAATTAATTGTTTAACAAATTTCCCGGCAAAACAACCATTTTTTTCTATGAAAATGATTCATTTATTTTTCTGAAAACGTATGAATTTTATTAGATTTTTCAATTAGTTTTAATTTTTGTGCTTATTCAGACATTTTTTCGAAATTAAAAAATTAAAAAATCAAAGCTAATTGAAAAATCTGAAAAATGCATACGTATTCAGAAAAATAAACGAATCATTTTCATTTAAAAAATGGTTGTTTTGCCGGGCAATTCGTTAAACAATTAATTTTTTGATTAATTTGTTAATAACATTTTGGAATTATCATTGTGAAAAATTGATCTCTTCAGTACCTTTAAACTGCATGAATTTTTTCAGATCTTTATATCATCGAGAAGTACTTGCAATATTCGCTTACTTTTCGATAACTTATGCGAGATGAGCGGGAAGCGACATAGCTACCTTAAGGTCGCAGAGATACGCGTCAACCGTGCTACGAGAAGCTTCGGACAACGGCAAAGTCATCCGAACGTTATTGCCTTTCCCGTAGAGCAACGCGGACGCCATGGTGATCCCATCTAATTGGAAATGCCACCTGAAAGCAAGTAGTCGCATGAATCGCATCGCGCGCACAAAAAAAAAAAAAAAAAAAAACGCCCTCCAGATTTCCTGTAACTAATGGCCATTCCAAGGATTCCCGCTCTTCCGTTTAGCAGCCTTTCACGAGGATCCAGCTGTCGAGCCGGAAAGGTGCTCCGATCGGTCTGAAAAGGCTGCGCTCGTTCCCGAGCTGAACGCAGCCGAACGGTTTAGCCGCGTAATTTGCCGGTCATCCTTCCGAGGAGGGGCGAGTGCCGTTTCCGGTTTCCGACGACGATCGGAAGTCCTTAAGTCTCGTTTCCTCGATCCGTTTTGCTTCTCTCCGCTTCTCCACCGTCAGCCCGATCGAGAACGCGCTCGGCTCAGAGTGTGGTGTTTGCTCTTCAGTCGTTCATCCAATGAGAAAGTTTGTAATCTGTATATCCAGAGGGTTTCGCGCTCGGTCGCGGCGGCGGCAGTCGCGACTGTAGAAGTAAGCCGAGCGGAGTGGTTGACGACCGAGGCGGCTCTGCAGTTCCGGAAGTGGCGAGTGCTCGAGTCCGCCCGGCCGCGCTGCGACGCCGCTCGGTTGCAACACTGCACTTTCGTATTGGTGGTGCGCGCATTGTGTGAGCGATGCATCCCCGCTGGCATGGGAAATTGAAAAAGGGAGGTGGGCAGTGTCTGACAGGGGTGCGGGCGAGAGAACCGTTCGCATCCAGCCGAGAAAGATCGACCGACCGGCTCACGGTGAGGAACGCGGGGGGCGCGACGGGGAGGAATTTGGCGGCGGGCGATGCTGCGAAGGACCGGATAGAGACGGAAAGGAAACGCTCCCCCGCAGAGTCCTCTCGTGTACCTACGACCTACATTACGACTCGGGGAGGAGTCGAGGATACAGAGTCATGCCCACCCTTCACCTCTCAACCCTCCCCCCCCCCCCCCCCTCCCCGCCTCCCGCTCGTGTGTTTGCATGTTTTCGAACGGGAGTCTCCGGGACCACCGGATCCAGAGATTATACGTGACACGTAGGAGAACGAGGGGGAGGGTAAATGCAGCTGCAACTGCACCCTTGCCCTGTCGCCCGATCTCGTCGGCGCGGAGCCCAAGAGCACATAGATTTCGGTTGGCTTTCGCTAGCAAACAAACAATACCCCGGACCAGCTAATGCCGATGACATAGTCATGTCAGCCGTGAAAATGCCCGTATCATCCCCCGAGTGAGAATTCCTGGTCATACAGCGCACGACCGGATAAGTTAAGCTCCCATAAGCTATTCTTCTTCTGCTGCTTTTCTGGCCATCACCATCCGATCTCTCTTTTTTGTTTTTTTTACAAGTAGCTGAAGCACGACTGGTTATTCTACTATATCTTCTATGTAGGAAAATATAGGCTGAGAATTGGTGGTTATACAGCGCATGACCGGATAAGTTAAGCTCCCATAAGCTATTCTTCGTCTGCTGCTTTTCTGGCTGTCACCATCTTTTTTTTGGATCTTAATAAGTCGCTCAAGAATGACTCGTTATTCTTGTATGTCTTCTATGTAGGAAAATATAAGCTGAGCATTGCCGGTTATTTAGAGGGCACAACCGGATAAGTTAAGCTCCATAACTTATTCCTCTTCCGCTGCTTTCCTGACTGTCAGCATCCAATTTTTTTTTTTTTGCTCTTAATATGTAGTTCAAAAATGCCTGGTTATCCTTGTATATCTTCTATGTAGGAAAATATAATCTGAGAATTCCTGGTTATAAAGGGCACAAGCGGATAAGTTGAGCTCCCTAAGTTATTCCTCTTGGGCTGCTTTCCTGGCTATCACCATCTAATGCTTTTTCCGTGTTTTTGTGTTTTTACAAATAACCGATGAATGAGACCTAACCTTACAGTTTCAAGCACCGGATGGCAGGTACGAATTGTCTTCTTTTTTTTTGTATTTCGATGTAACTAATATTGCGAAATGTTCGATCAGTGATTCCTCCCACTGGACGAGTCTCCGACTCAATGATCGTTATAACTGGCGAGAAAATTGAGAGATAATGTAATATCTTAACGCCGAAATCGAAAAGAGTTTATTCCGGAGGAGGGAGAAAACTCGTCCGCGGGCGGTTCACGTAATCAGTAATTTAAGGGGGTAATTGAAAGAGATTCGTCGTTCCAGCACTCTCGCGAATAGCCGGCAAGATATTACACATAATTAACTGCCGCTGAGGATAGAGGAAAAGGAAACGTCGTTCGCGCTGGCCGAGGGCGAGAACTAAGAACGAGAAAAAGAGAAGAAGAGCTTAAACGATTCAGAAAGGTTTAATCTCGGAATTGAAAACACCGCGCCTTTGGCTCGAGGGATAATAGAGACGCGAAATCTGAACGAGCTGGCGAGTTCGCTCCAACAGCTCTCACCCTTCTTTTTTTTTTCTATTTCTATTAATGAAATGGGTAAATTGCCTGCGAACTGCAAGACTCCGGAAATATACGGAATCCTCGATTAGTTCTATTTCCATATCGAGAGGATGTACTTCACGTAGGATCAAAGCTATAGCGCACATACAATGCCTTAATCACACTGGGTGGAAGTGGTGAATATGGCCCAGTCAATCTCTCACCGTTCGTGATTTACGTGCTAATCGAGTTAGGCCGTATTAACCGCGCTCACCCTAACGAAATATTACCGTATATGAACAGCTTTGAATTTTATTTCATGCACTTTTCTCGAAACCAAACAATTTCATATTAACAACCTTTCATCGCTGTTTATTCGCGGATTACTTGCGAACTGGAAGACTGCGGAAATACATGTTAATCGAGCTTGGCCGTATTCGGCGCTTTTACCCTACGGAAATATTACAAACCCACATCAGTAGCATCGCATTGTGTTTCATGCAGTTCTCCCGCAGCAAACAATTTGATATTAACAATTTCACATCCCTGTTAACTCCGGGATTACCTGTCAGACCATCTGCAGCCTGGAGGCATCGAATCTCCCGTATTTTGCTTCCTCATAGAGGAAGCTTTTTATTTCATCGATCGAATACTCGGTTATTCCATTAACTCCGCTCGTAGCTCTCGGAAATCCATGAACGGTGTACCGAAACTTAAGGGGATGCCAAACACGTATGAGTGCGATAGAGACGGAGTAAAATTTTTAGTCCATTTTACTGCGAAACGATTTTACGAAATGAAAAACGAATCGCGGCGCTCACTGCGTTAATCAAGTACGCAGTGAGCCCCACAATAGGTGTTTTATCTTATAAAACCGTTTCGGAGAAACATGGATTGAACCAACCTTAAGACGGATAAATTTAAATACACTTTTTTTTAAACCTTGCAAAAAATGGTAAAATAAATCGGAGGCATACCGAGTACGTTCCCTTTGGATCGATACAGATGTATTGCAAAAAAAAGTTAAGGTACCAAAATTAAAGTGGGTTAAAAAAATAACACAGCTTGTAAATATACTTTTGTCTCGAGACGGTGCAGTTCGCTTGACATCCACACGTTGGACTTGCGGCGTTCCATTGTGTATTCGACATTGCCCCTTCTCCCAAGTCACAGCTCACTTACCGTGCGGTTGCCCAAGTTCTTGACTTTGCAAACGAGGTGAACCGTGCTGCCGACGAGGCCGGTGAAGTTTGATGGCATCGAAGTGTCGAAGTGTGGCCCGGTGCCGGGCGTCGGCCATTCCTCCAAGAAATCCGTTCGAAAATTCCGTAGGCAGGTAACGGCACCACCTGAAATCACACGCGGCT
The DNA here is from genome assembly GCA_933228735.2 of Amblyteles armatorius. Lineage (NCBI taxonomy): Eukaryota > Metazoa > Arthropoda > Insecta > Hymenoptera > Ichneumonidae > Amblyteles > Amblyteles armatorius. The sequence continues at coordinate 10,948,890 of OW121690.1, forward strand.
CATGAGCGCCATTTTGCACATGTGTGTTTCAACTATCGATAATTTCGTGTTCGTTGTTACTGTGTAAAGCGATACAGGGTTTGTGTACAGGTCTCGAAGGAGGACGACTTTGTTCTTTACTTTATCGAAACAGATTTCGTAGCTGTTGGGGGATTCCAGGTGGGATTCATCCGATAGATAAGAATAGTTTTCAATCGGAAGTGACGTCACACAGGAAGTACGTCACTTCTCGTTTCGAAATCTCATTTTTCGACCGGAAGTGACCGATAATGTACCGATAATACGTCACTTCCGGTTTGATAATTTCATTTTTCGACCGGAAGTGACGTCACACGTCACTTCGTTTTTGAAAATCTCTTTTATGTACATGAAGTAGCGTCATACCGGAAATACGTCACGTTTGGTTTGAAACTCTATTTTATTGACCGGACGTGACGTCACACTGGAATTGAGTTACTTTCGGTTTGAAATTGCCATTTTCATACGTGTCACTTCCGATTCGAAAAAACTCATTTTCCGACCGAAGTGGTCACCGGGGATGTTGCAAAGAGGGTGATTCGGTTGACACGGCGGTTTCCATCTTCACGCACTCATCTCAGAAACTAGGTTGAAGTGGCGCTCGTAGCGTTCCCGCATCCAATTTCACGTTCTAGCGGTTCATGATCTTTGAGGTACTTTGAGGATCGCGTATTCCGCGAAATAGTGGAGTCACTCAGGATGCATGAATAAGGTATGCGCCCGAGTATTTACCCGAGTGAACTGAGCAGTGGGGAACATCCGCTGTACACACATCAAGCGGATGCGGATGGATCTTGGTACGTGCGATTCCGGCGCTGGATACCGAAGAGCGCAGGGATGATTATTTCCAGTTTGATACGAGCCCGCGGGAGTGACTCGCACCGCGCCCGTCCGTCACGGGTCATTGCCATGGGAAATCCTTCCGCCGAATTCTCTGTACCTTCACGCCGGCCGGACAGTGAGGGACGAAGTGGTTTGCCAGGAGACCACAAAATCCTATATCCACTCGCTACCATCGCCCGTGCTGTGACCGGTGCCAGGGTCGCCACCGGCATCGCCGCTGCTGCTGGTGTTGCAAGCTGTCTGTCCCGGTCACGTTAACTTCGTTTTCAACTCGCGCGAACTCTTTCGGGAAATAGTTCGCTGTGGTCGGGTACGGGACAAATGTGTATGTGTGTCTGTATGGATTCAACGTGAGCGTACGAATATAGGTGCACTGCAGCGGCAGCGGGTAGAGCCGTTCCGCGGCTCGCTGGTTAAAGACCGCGCCCCATGTTCCTACCGTTTAATGCATGCGATGTTGTTTGACTGTATGCATGCATGATGCGGAACCGACGTTCTTAACCTGAGCTCCGTGGAATCCTAAACTTCACGTATGATGCAGGGCAGAGTTTCTTAATTAGGAATCCATGGAACTCCAATGTGCATACATGATGTAGAGTAGAGGTTCGTAACTTGGGGTCCATGGAACCTAAACTTCATATGTGATGTGGAGCAGAAGTCCTTAAATTAAGGTTCATGGAACGGCAAAGTCCATGTATAATATGGGGCAGAGGTTCTCAAACTGGGGTCCATGGAATCCTAAAGTCCATGTATGACGTAGGGCAGAGGTTCTTAAACTGCGTTCCATGGAACCCCAAAGTTCGTGTTTGGTGTAGGGTAGAGGTTTTTAAACTGGGGTTCATAGAACACTAAAATTCGTGTATTATGTAGAGCAGAGATTCTTATCTTGGGATTCACGGGACATCAAAGTCCATGTATGGTGTAGTGCAGAGATTATTAACCTGGGTTTTATGGGACCGCGAGCGATGTCGAGAAGGGGTTCTCAATCTGGGGTCCATGGAAACCCAAAACCCAGGTAGGTCTCACCTTCGCCCCCCAAGGTTGAGAACCACCGATGCAGAGGATTGTGAAGCGATGGGGACACAGATATGACAATGACGTCAGCTGTATTATCGTAGAGGTGTTCAGCTTCATGATAATTTTTAGAATCGGATGATGTAATTGGGGTAAATATGTACATATGGAATACTATACTGCTCCATATTTTCGGTTGTCCAACTTCGTTATTCCGTGCTTTCCACTTGTTCACATCTGTCGCTCCATGGCTTTAGCTGTCTAGGTTCATTGTTTCGTACTTTTCACTCGTACACGTCCATTCATGGTTTTCAGTGTCCAGCTTCATTGTTTCGTACTTTTCACTCGTCCGGATACATCGTTCCATAGTTTTTTCTGTCTAGGTTCATTATTCCGTACTTTCCGCCTGTCCACGTCTATCGTTTCACAGTTTTTCTCGCCTAGGCGAATAAAACTTCCGCCACGAGGAATCCAAAAATTTGACGACACATTTCATCGGCCCACGCCTTCCGTAAAAAAAAAATCGACGTCATCATATAATCCAATTAACCTAGCGGGAGCGCCGGCCAATCTTCGACCAACGTCGTATTTTCCGAGATCAGAAATTCCAAAATATCCATGTACTTCGTTCTTAATTTTACCTCACGAATTTTACGGCAACGACATTTCATGCCTAAACAAATGTGACGGGAAGGTCACGTGTCGAGTATAACCCCATTAGTAACTGGGTCGTCTACGATTTTTTTTATTGAGTGCTCGCAAAGTGGATTTTTATCAGCGTAGCATTCCCATCGCAGGACGAGATAACCAAAGTTCACTTAGATTAATGGATTTTTACCGGGCTGCGCCTCCTTCCAAAAATCCAAAGAGCTTTTCACCCACACAACGTTGAAATGCGAACGAATTTCGGTACTCTCTGCTCCGCAGCGAGCGGAAGCAACGACGAAGATGAATAGGACGAGAATAAAGACGGCGACGTAGATGAAGCGGAAAATGTACGAGGAGAAATTCCTCTGCGAACGAAATACGTATTTCTACTATACGGAATGTCACTCCACCGTGACGCCTCGCTCAAATCCTTGTGGGTGAAGCGTTGAACAAAAAGAACGAAGAAAATGCATAGAAACATCTTGCCCCCTCGCGGTGGACCCGTCGACGCCAGAGCTTCTCAATATTGTCAATATCAGCACTATACATGCTTACGGTCGGAGACACATTTTAACCGGATTGTAGAAAACTCGATATTTCTCTCGTTGATATTCGTGAATATAAAATTCCAGGATATTTTGTAAAAGTTGTTTAGCTCTTTGCGTTTAGGACCGATGCAATTCATGGCCTATAACCGTCTTCGTTGTCGCGGATACCTTGCTCCAAATTTTAGAATCTTTAACTATGAAAACACTTTTAGAAAACAAATTTAGAATCTTTAACTATGAAACACTGAATGAGGCTTTTCTAAAGCATTTCTAATAATAATTTTTTCATCACACAGATTCTGAGATACAAGAGCTCGAAGTTGTGTCAATTAGCATGAGCCGCATATGGTGCCGCATGAAAAGCAACGTTCTTTTATTAAAGATACATATTTCCACACTACTTTATTATAATTTCTCTTCTAAATTAACACTACAACATTATTAGGTAGGTATAAAAATAATAAAATCTAGCTGTGACTACAGATTTTCGAAGATATACCGAGTTGAAGGAGTTGCGAACCTGTATATGGGTAGAAACATGGAGGCCTCTACCACTGCTAGCAACATGTCCCTACCACCCCCCACTATTAAGAAATGGCGACCATGTGACGTATTCCCTTAAACAATGTAAAGCCGGTCCAGTACCGAACCATAAATTATTCCGCTGCCATAAATTGTTACACTGAGAAAAAAATCGTTTGAGTCACCAAAATGATCGCTTACGGGTGGCGAAACAAATTTTTGGTTGACAGAATGAAATAATTGTTGTATTAGACAAAGACACATTTGAATCGACTGCCTGTTAGTTCGATCAACGAGTCATTCCTTTCGATCAACCAAACATTTGTTTCGCCACTCGTAAGCGCACATTTCGTTGACTCAATTGATTTTTTTTTCTGTGTACACATAAATTACACATAGCAAACATAAATTATTTATTTAATAAATAATTTGCATAATAAATAAATTGTATAACATCGTACACAGTATACAACGAGGTCCGCGTCGGGAAAGAAGAGGAGGTCCACATTCTTTTTATTTCCTTCGCTCATCAGCAACGGAGGTGCAATCAAATACCTTCTTTAGTAAAAAAAAAAGACATTTTATATCTAAAGAGCAGCGGCGGCGGCAGCAGTGTAAGCAAGAAGCCTCAGCGGTACGAGTGCGGGCTGCAACGTGAATGAGCCAAATAGCTGGTGAGTGTAGCGGAGCAGTATAATTTGCATTTCTCTGTTTCTAGCTACTGCGGCGTGAATTTTCGTCACACATCAAGACACTTTAATGAGCCGACAGTCTGGTGCCGATGGGAGTGCGAGACTCCGTCGAGGGCTCGACGGCACTGGAGGAGGACGAGAAATAAGGTGTAGCAAAGAAACGAGAGACTCGAAAGATTCACGGACGAAGAACTCCGTGTCGGTGCACTTGTCACTGCGCGGGATTTCCTCGGAGTGAAACACTCTCAATCGTCTCGATGAATGGACGAGTTTTTAAATGTCACGCAAGTACAAAGTTGCGCTGGATTCAACAGTGAATGGCTCATGCATCGGACACCGCACAGAAGCCAAACACGCCGCTCTCAAGAGCCTATCTGTTGACACCTTCAGATTTATCCTGGATCTGTGACGGTATTCAGAGATTATTCAGAGATTATTCTTTGATGTTATTTTTCTCAGTTTGAAGTTGAAATTTAAAAAAAATTTAAATAAAAAGTTTGCGAAATATTGCAACCATTGAGATTTTATGATAACCATGAATTGACAAGCAGGGGTGGTTTAATGCAGTCTCAAAAGTAGGTTAGTTCTCGGGCCTGAGGAATACGGCGGAAAGAATTGTGAAGAGATTCATGATTTCGTCAACACCCTTGCAGCGTCGCCAATGACACCGCGTTAAAAAAAATGTCCTACAACCAATTTGGAGCCGGGCTACAAATTTATGCAGTAAATAATTTAATTATCGTGTTCGTGTATTCGTCACAGTTTGAAGATAAACACATTAAGAAAATAAAAAATTCGGCGATATATTGCAATTAATGTGATTTGATGACAATCAGGAATTGATAAGCAGAGGTAGTTTAATGCAGTCTCAAAAGTGTGGTAGTTTTCTGGCCCGAACATATTGCAATTAATTGCAATATGTTGAAATGCGATACATTGCAATTAATGTGATTTAATGACAATCAGGAATTGATAAGCGGAGGTAGTTTAATGCAGTCTCAAAAGTGTGGTAGTTTTCTGGCCCGAACATATTGCAATTAATTGCAATATGTTAAAAGGCGATATAGTGCAATTAATGTAATTTAATGACAATCAGGAATGGATAAGCAGAGGTAGTTTAATGCAGTCTCAAAAGTGTGGTAATTTTCTGGCCCGAACAATATGCACGGTGGAACGAATTATGAAGAAATTGATAATTTCGTCAGCCCCCTTAAAGCACCGTCAATGACATCACATTCAGGAAAAATTTCCTCCAACGCTTTCGGCACACAAATTAACTTCACCCTCACAGTCGCAAGTTGACGGAGCAGCGCTACAAATTTATGCAATGAATAATTTGATTATCGTGTTTGCTTTAAATTAATGATAACGAACTAATTGGACTCACCAAAACAAATGATAAAGCAGACGAGGGTCGGAAGAGAGGCAGACATAGCTTGTTTCGGCGGGATCTTTCACATTACTTCACCACTATCTCGCGTGACGCATCTCGAGAGTTCGTTCGGCGCTTTCGCCGCGTATTTATCCGTTGAACAGTGTAAATTCGCCGATCCCGCTAACCTTTCGCTCCACTTCCCGTTTCTCCCGCTTATCGCACAGCGGGACTTTACGATCTTCCTCCCGAGACGACACATCGAACGGTGTTCGGACTTTCCCCGTGGTGGCCAAATTTCGTTGCTCTGCGGATTCACCGTCGCACACGAAGAAGCACCTTTCGGCGAGCGTCGAACGACAATTTTTTCATCACCGACGAAAACATCACGCACCTCGCCGTCGAGCACGCGAAGCGAAAAAAACGCGGGTTATCGAGGGACGCGCCAGAGTCTCGACGCGGAGCGCTCGATGCAAAATGATTTACATCGCGCATCAGAAAAAAAAAGCGCACGGCGAAGCTTTCCCCGAAGAGTTTCGCTTTTTTTCCCCCGGAGGAAAAATAAATTCGCCACTCCAGGCCTCGCTCTCGGCGACGAGGGGGACGGATTATTTTTTGCGCCCACCCCCGAGCCGCGAGTATTCGTGTCGTTAAAAAGCCGTGAATCACCCTTTCTTCCTCTCCACCGCCTCGCTCCCACTCGCTGATCTTCCGGTTGGTTCCGTCACACGACTGAGAGACCGCCGGATGTTCAGCGTCGACTGTGCGCGATACCGAAGTTTCCACTGAAATTTCTATCGGGATATGAAGAGACTCGGCTCTACCCTTCGCGTCCTTATTCCCAGCTATTTATCACGAGTCGGCGCTCGCGGTCGCTCGGTGATCTTCACATTCTCGCACTGGAGTCCTCGGCGGTCGCACATTGTTCCCTCGTCACTGTTCAGCCTCGAACAATTTTACAACAAAAAAAAAAATTTCAACCGAACAATCGCCACTTGTTCAAGTACACGGCGGCGAACAATTGTGACCGATGCATCGCGGCAGCTCGACTCGGCCTCGAATCCAGGCGCGGAGGGAGTTCGGCCCGATCAGGCAAACACTCGTGATTCGATCAGGAACAACGAAGGTTAATGCGATTGAAGGATAATTGGGTTGATCGGATGAACAGGATGGATTCGATGATTTTTTTTTAGCTACCTCAGGACGATGGTTGGGTCGTTGATTTTTGATGTTCCAGTTTGGTGTTGATCGGGAAAGGGCGACGGAGGGCAGGAAGCGGTATCAGCCGGTGGAAATTAGGCGCGCGAGCTGGAGGAAGAGCGGCGGCAGGAGCGATATCACACACCGGACCAGCGGCAGGAGCAGGAGGACCGCGAGAACCGTGCCGAGGAACCTCTTTCGAAACGAGATGCTCCCGCGTCAAGGATAGCCGAGGGACTACATTGCGCGAGCGCGCCGGCCCCGTCGTCGAGCACGCAGCCGCTCCGCATTCAGGCTGGAACACCGTACGTGTATATGTATATCCAGAGGCAGTCTACCCCCGCAAGGCTACTCCCGTCAGGTCACCCCCTGAGAGTGGAGCGGCGCGAGGACTGCGAGGTGGGCCGCGGACAGCGGGAGCGAGGAGAACGATGAGGGGGTGGCAGGTGACCACGGAACCCCACGGGTGTCGGTGTCTCGGGAGCAAGGAAACAGCTGGAAAATACAACTAAAAAATGGTTGCTGATAACAAGAATTATGCCTCACCCGTCCTAAATTTCGTGCAAAGCGTGGGGGTTGCAAAGACGGTCTTGTATACGAGGAACTGTTACAGTTGGGTGTGTAGGATCGAAGATTCTGAATTGACCAGTTTTATTATGTCACTGATGGACGACGAGATGACTTCATATTTGGTAAGATTTATGCTCTTATCGGGAAGCGATGAGTATAAGACTCTGGCCAGTCTGAGCGGGGCCGAACTGATGATAATAATTATGCGTCATCCGTCCCAAATTTCGTGCAGAGTGGGGGTTGCAAAGACGGTCTTGTATACGACCAGCTGTTATGCTTGGGTGTGTAGGATCGACAATTCTGAATTGACCAGTTTTAATATGCCACTGATGGGCGACGAGATGACCTCATATTTGGTAGGATTTATGCTCTCATCGGGAAGCGATGAGTAGAAGGCTCTGGCCAGTCTGAGGGGGGCCGAAGTGATGATAATAATTATGCGTCACCCATTCTGAATTTCGTGCAAAGAGTGGGGATTGCAAAGACGGTCTTGTATACGAGCAGCTGTTATGATTGGGTGTGTAGGATCGACGATTCTGAATTGACCAGATTTAATGGGAAGCGATGAGCGGTGAGCGAAGGCGATGTTGATTGTCTCGAATTGACTTTTAACCAGTCAAAGTACCCGAAGAATGGCGACAACTTTGAACAGTTCTTCATGAAGTTGAAAATTTGCTTCCTCCCGAAGGAAGCTACACTTTGGTACCGTTGAAGTGGTGAATATGGACCGGTTCGCATACAATTGATTTTTAGCATATCACATTTACCAACTTTTTTACCCTAAATGAAATTTAAATAAATTTTTTTGTCGCACAAGGACAACAAGGATTGGAACGCTGCTTCGCATGCAAGCAGCTTTCAGCCTCATCCTCACGCTTGTTGCCGCAGTTGTTGTTTTTTCGTCCGTGAAAACTCGCAGGATCGCCGGGGCAGTGATAATTTACACTCGGTTATTGGATCCCTCGTTTCCCCCGAGTGCGCGACTCTCCACGCGATGAATGATCCGGGGAAAGTTTGATTGAATTTGGCATTGACACGCCGCAATACGGGTGAAGCAGAGGTAATTGGTGGCTGAATAAGAGAAGACAGAACGGCACGGAATATTGAGAACGTGTGTAGGGAGCATCCGGGAACATTGGACAAGCGTGCGAAACTGGTGTTATTCCCGATTTTGATTGATTTTCAACTTACAGTATTGCATGGTAGTGTCAATCATCGGTGGGATTGCATTGTGACTTCGAGTTCGTCCTATCGGAGGAGACAAAAAAAAACCAGCGGCCGGCCGGATTAATTGAAATTTATTGGTACCTTAACGCTGAACGAGGGCAAACACCGCAAAGAGCCACAGCAATTTTCACGCCTGGAATGAATCGCCATTCGCACATAAATCATCGGCAGGATTGCATTGTGACTTCGAGTATCTCCTATTGGGGGAGTGATGGAAGACAAAAAACCAGCGGTTCGTTGGATTCATTGAAATTTATTGATACCTTAACGCTCAACGGGGGAAACACCGCAGACGGCGATACCAATTTTCATGGGTAGAATGAACGCGTCGCAAGATATAGAAATTCCGGCAGGTCGCCCTTCCCGCTTTCCTTCTATGCGAAGAAGTGGCTCCGCATGGTGGAGGAAGTGTTTTTTTTTTTCGCGAAACGGATGAGAGGATTGCCGGGATCAAGGTAAAACTCTCGGATAAGTAAGTAATCCCGCACTTAAAGAACCGACCGCTCCGAGGGAACGGAGAGTCTTTAATCGATACGGGAAATAGGCCGTGAATGGGGGTCGGGGAAGGAAGGCAAGAGCGAGAACCCGCTGAATGGAACATATCTTCACACGAGACCGTCGGACATGACCGGCCGAACGAGGTCAATTTAACAGGAATTTACCAGGTAAACATTGTACACGGATGGCGCACTACGGAGGAAGCTCGGGAATTTAGAAGATCGGAGAAACCGAACGGTTCTCGAGTGCTCGGCGTACATTTTCACTTATCTTCTTTTTTTTTTTTCTTTTTTTTTGAAATATGTGCTACGTGCTTCGTATAACACAGCCCGGCTGTACGCCACGTCGGCCGAAGCCACGGACTCTTATTATTGTCTAGAACACATTTTGCCCGGCACGTCGCTCGCCGGATGATTAATGTGCCGCGGAGAGCGGACAACTCGGGTTCTCGTGCTTCTCGCCCACCCTTATCTCGTCCTGCCCTCATTTTCGCCCGCCTCTGATTTCTCGATACCGAATTATTCTTCGATTCACGAGAACTAAGTTGCTCACCGTGACGCGACGTTCTCCATTCAAGGAATCCTTGCTTTCACATTAGCGAACGAGGCGGGCGAACGAACCGCGGCGATGGCTGGGGCGAGGGGTCGATGTTTATCCGTGTTCCTCCTACCGGACGCGGTGGCGGTGCTGCGGTCGGCCTCTCGCAGACTCGCCCAGTGAAAGCTATCGGCAGTAGATCGTTGTTCGTTGGGAAGAGGATCGTGCGCGTTTGGCACGAGACCGTCCAGCCGATCGACGCCAATTTGACCCTGAGGAGAAAGCCCGGAAGATGACCCACAATTAAGCTACGGTCAGGATACTCTAAAAATGAGCGTGTTGTCACATTTTTTTAAGCAACTCACAGCACACGTATTACATGTGTTGGGCCAACCAAATCTATTAATAACATACGTGTTGGTCACGCAAAAACACGCTTGCACTGTATCTTTCCTGTATCCTCTGTACGGTAAATTTTTCAATGTTTTGCCACAGAACACACTTATAGGAATACACGTGTGTTGTTTCAACGCGTTTAAGGCCGAACAACTCGCTTGATGTACAAGAACACGCCAGAAATGGCACACTTTACGTAAAAAGTGTCTACACACACCCAGAAAAATAATTTATTTTACGGGCGCCCCGTAAATATACATTTAATATTAGTTCACATCAATTAAAATATTTATTAAAACCAAATGAATACTTATTTGGAGAACAAATAAATTATTTTTTCTGGATGCGATTTACGCATCTACGGCGTGTTGAAACAACAAGCTTGTTTTTAGAGTGGAGCGAGTTGTAGATCGCGTACGAAGTTCATATAGGCGATATGTGGTGATGTGCGATTTCACAGTGCTCGGCTCGGATTAGCGAATGCACCGGTTCCTCCGGGATTATCTACCACTTGTATTTCGCAGAGTGTGTGTTTTTTGTTTTATGGCGGTTGAGAGCGGTTCGGTTCGCGGCCGCGACTCGCCCTCGCCGGGAGAAATTCCCGTGGGTCCGATAAGATCGATGGTGTTACGAAAGTTGCGGAGATGTTTAGTTTCCTCAACTCGTAAGCCCGAAATAAACGATGATGGCCGCTCGTCGTCCGAGCTGATATTAGCGAGGTGCGGAGTTAAGCTTCCGCCTCCGCCGACGCGTGCCGGCGATTCCAACGCGGGCGAGCGGGCGTTAACGAGCATTTACAAGGAACGCTTTACGATTGTAGTCGTGTCGAAGGATAACACGCGATGGGTGGGCGGAGAAACGCCGCTATTGAGCAATTCTGTCTCGCAGCTTCGGAGCTCTTGATTAGAACCGAGAAGACTCTTGTCTGCAGCAGCCTCAACGGGATCGTCTCGTATACCTGTCGGCAACTGCCACGAGCCCTATCGGGCACTTCCAGCAGAATGGCCTATCATTTCACGACCTTATCCGCCGTCCCAGTGGCTCGAGTAAACACCGGCACGTCCTCGGCCGCTGCCAGTTCATCATCTCTCGCGGGGCCGTTGAGAACTTTAAGGTGGACTCACGGAACGGAGTACCAAGCGTCCAGCATGATGCTGATGTCGGACACTGGAGCAGATACAACGACATCGAAACGAGAAGCCAACACTTGTTATGCCTTTGAAGCCGACGGTGCAATCCGATTTTGAAGTTTTGCGATAGGATCCGTTTGTCTTCTCTTATCAACACTACCGAGTTCCAGTTGGATGGCCTATCATTTTGAGAACTTATCCGCTGTCCTGCTGGCCCGAGTAAACACCGGCACGTCCTCGACTTCCACCGCTTCATCATATTTCTCGTGGCCCTCGAGAGCGCTAATGTGGATTCAAGGATCGAAATATCAAGCGTCCGGCTTGATGCTTACCGACAGACATCAGCGCAGTTATAGCGACATCGAAACGAGAAGCCAACATTTGTTATGCCTTTGAAGCCGTGCAATCCGATTTTGAAGTTTTGCGATAGGATCCGTTTGTCTTCTCTCGGCAACACTACCGAGTTCCAGTTGAATGGCCTATCATTTTGCGAACTTATCCGCTGTCCTGCTGGCCCGAGTAAACACCGGCACGTCCTCGGCTTCCGCCGCTTCATCATATTTCTCGTGGCCCTTGAGATCGCTAATGTGGATTCAAGGATCGAAATATCAAGCGTCCGGCTTGATGCTCACGACGGACATCAGCGCAGTTACAGCAACATCGAACCAAGAAGCCGACATTCCTTACGTCTTTGAAGCCGACGGTCAAATTCGGATGCGGAAAGTTTCGCCATACGGTCCGTTTGCCTCGGCAGCAGAACCAAGTTCCAGCAAAATGGCCTATGACTTCACGACCTTATCCGCTCTCCCACTGGCTCCAGTAAACACCGTAGGTATCGGTGTTAACTCGAGACCCGTCCTCTGCTTCCGCCGGCTCATCATCTCTCGCGGGGCTCTTGAGAACGCTAAGGTGCATTCAAGGATCGATGTATGAAGCGTCCGGCTTGATGCTCACGACGGACATTAGCACAGTTACAGCAACATCGAAACGAGAAGCCAACATTCCTTACGTCTTTGAAGCCGACGGTCAAATTCGGATGCGGAAAGTTTCGCCATACGGTCCGTTTGCCTCGGCAGCAGAACCAAGTTCCAGCAAAATGGGCTATGACTTCACGACCTTATCCGCTCTCCCACTGGCTCCAGTAAACACCGTAGGTATCGGTGTTAACTCGAGACCCGTCTTCGGCTTCCGCCGGCTCATCATCTCTCGCGGGGCTCTCGAGAACGCTAAGGTGGATTCAAGGATCGACGTATGAAGCGTCCGGAATCATGCTAACGTCGCACACCAGCCCAGTTATAGCAACATTGAAACGAGAAGCCGACGTTCGTTATGTCTTTGAAAAGCCCACGGTGCAATCGCATGAGGAAGTTCCGCGATACGATCCTTTCGGCTCCTCTCGGCCCGAATGGAAACGCGCACTCAAGCCGCGCTTACCTTGAAGTAGCGGAGTTTTTAGGGCCGGAGTTCTGAATAAACGGAGTATACCGTGGGATGTTCGGAGCGTCCCGCGGAGCCCGGCGGGTTTTCGCGTGTATACCGGTAAACAACTTAAAAGTGATTCTAAGCGAGCCGTAATAGCGTCGGTGGCCGTACAGAAGCGGTAAGTGCATTACGCAACATTGCACGACCAGCAGTACTAACAGATCCGGCAGCGGAACTGGCAACCCACCCTCGCCCGTCCCGCCCTCCGGCCGGTAGTTCTCCGCCGCGCGCCCGCTCTACTTTTGACGGCAGTTAGCCATTAAACGAAGTTGCTTCTCCCGCCGGTGCTCGCCTCCGCGGAACCCGACGTTTCCCCCGAGTTATTCCCGGAATTGAACTAGTTCCAGAAGCAGCCAGGTACCGACATACCAACCGACTGCTGCGCCTCGTACGTTTCGCCCTCGAATCGATTGTGTCCTTGCATGCCCCGGCCTCGCATTCTTTCCCGTGCGCCCATACGTGCCAACTTTTCGCGCAATTTGAGTAACCCGTGGTTCGGGCGATTGGGAATATCGCTCTGTGGCGGGCTTTTCACACCGCCAGTACACTCCCGTCGCAACTTCGGCCCGCTCACTCCAATCGTCGCATGAACCGGCGTCGAACAATTACACACGAAACTGTTTGGAAATCGTTGGCGATTGTTGAAGCTCTCGAATCGCGATCGACGGATGGCCGGACAAACAAATGCACTGTTGTTACATGGCGAATGGACCAGTGGATGTTGACGGAAATGCGGATTTGAATAAAAAAAGTTTTGAACTTCGTTCGCTTACCGGTATTGATGAAGCTGAGGTATTAAAAGCGATATAAAAAAAAATCCTGAATATATTTTGTTTTCAGGTCTTTGTGAAGGGTGTTTTCGGAGATCTATTTCGTCCACCGAAGTGGGACTTGCATCAGGAAATAGTAGATGCAGGACCAAACTTTTTAATGGCTCATATTCGCAACTTTCACCCTAGACATTCCGAGCGACAACGTGCGACGATCTATCCTCGTGTCTAAAAAAAAAAAAAATTACGGAAATGCATGGAGGGACGCAACTAAGATCAGGGGGACTTTGGTGAGTCTTTGGTCTTTGTGAACGCTGTTTTCGGAGATCTCCTCCGTCCATCGAAGTGGGACTTGCCTCAGGAAATGGTAGATGCAGGACCAAACTTTCTAATGGCTCATATTCGCAACTTCCACCCTAGAAATTCCGAGCGACAACGTGCGACGATCTATCCTCGTGTGTCTAAAAAAAACAAAAAATTACGGAAATGTATGGAGGGACGTAACTGAGATCAGGGGACTTTGGTGAGCAGCCAAGTTGTCGCCTATCCCACGAAAATGCATGTTGGCTCTCGAGGCTTAAGGCTCGAACGCATCACCTCGGGAAGCTCGGGAAGCTCGGGAACCGGGTGCGTACCAGAGCCGATGCCAGCGGGATTGCCCTCCGCTGTTCCCCGCCAGCGCCGTCTCGTCCCAATTCATTATTGCAGGACTCTGGAGGGTTAACGATCAGTTAAGCGATCGCGGGAATGCGGAATGTCGAGCACGTACTAATGCTCCCGAGATCCAGCAAGCTGGCGCTGCTGGTGTAGGGCTCGTCTCAGAACGCGCCCACGTTTCTCCCGGCGATGGGGTAGATTCTATGGCATCACGGAGCATCATCAGTCCACCGGGCTCGGAGCATTGTGGTCCTGAACGATCTGCTATTAGTTCGAATTTCGGAGGGAAGACAAGGGATGCGGATCGACGATAACTATCACCCCTCTAGGATTCTCTCGTATAAATTACGGCGTTAATAATGCGTTACGATTCTATCCCGTATCTCATTTCGTGGGATTAATACCGAACAATGGACCCGATATAAGTTCTACTAGTATTCGTAAATTCGCCGATGGAAATTTCAATTTCCAATGGTCAATGATTTCGGAGTACCGAACGATGAAACTCGCCCACTTACTTGTCAAGCGATCACTGACGAAAAATTACACTGCAACGAAAATGACTTTTTACCATAATTCCCAAGGGGAACGTCTACATTTTATAGTTACGACGATGACAAAAAAATCATGGTTGCAACCACAATTATAGTTTAACCAATGGAATATGTAACATGAGAAATTATCTACGTAGACGATCCCCCTGGAAACTATTTGACATAGTAGGAAATACTATTTTCTACTAAATACTATTATTTTTCTTCAGTGATATTTCTCAATCTATTTATTATTAATTTATTTCCGTTTTTTTTTACTCCTCGTTCGTCATTTTTTTTTTTCATTCTCAGCGATGGGGTAGATTTTATAGCAAAACGGAGTATGATCAGTCCGCTGGCCTCGGAGTATTGCGGTCTTGACCAACCACTATTAGTTCGAATGACGCAGGGAAGACAAGAGATGCGGACCGAAGATAATTATCGCTCTCGTCAGATTCTCTCGTGTAATTACAGCATTAATAATGCGTTATGATTATATCCCTCATCCCATGCCTGGAATTAATAGAGAACAGTGAACTCGATATGAGTTTTACGAGTATCCGTAACTTTGCCGATGAAATTGAATTTCCAATAGCCCGGTCAATTTCCCGCCTCATTATCAATTAAGGTTGGACTTTTGTTGTATAACTAGAGCCGGATGGTTCTATCATAAAATTAACAAATAAAAAATTGGGGACGTTTGTGGACGATAAGTTGTGAAAAGTACAAACTTTTTTTACTGTATATTTGACCATGTACTTGTCACTTGATTGTCCACGTTTTTGTCACGCGATGCTTCTCAATTAATTTTTTATTAATTTCTTACCGTTGTTTGTTGCTTTTAATTCCTCGTAATTTTTTTCATTCTCGCCGATGGGGTAAATTCTATGGCATCGCGGAGCATCATTAGTCTACCGGCCTCGGAGCATTGTAGTCCTGAACGATCCACTGTTAGTTCGAATTTCGCAGGGAAGACAAGGGATGCGGATCGAAACTAACAATCGCCCTCGTCGGATTCTCTCGTATAAATTACGGCATTAACAATGCGTTACGTCTCTGTCCCGTATCCCATTCGTCGCGGCGACACAGAATTGTGGAGTGTTCGATGTAGGTTCGCACGAGTGTTCGTAACTTCGCCGATAGGTTTGAATTTCCAATAGAGTTCTGGCAATGATCTCGGAATACCGAACAACTCGTCCACGTATTTGTCACCCGATGTTTCCAAATTCTTTTTTTTTTGTTCGATTTCTTTCCGTCTTTTTTTGCGCCACGTTCGTCATTTTTTTTTCAGTCACGTTCCGAAGGGATCAATAATCCGTCGTTGTGAATGCGCGGACAGCTTTCCGCTATCAGGGCAGTAACGGGCGGAGGGGA
Organism: Amblyteles armatorius; assembly: GCA_933228735.2. NCBI lineage: Eukaryota > Metazoa > Arthropoda > Insecta > Hymenoptera > Ichneumonidae > Amblyteles > Amblyteles armatorius. Next base: position 10,964,921 of record OW121690.1, read on the forward strand.
CACTTGCAAATTTTCATTTCTCCGCCCGACCCCCCCGGGCGTATGGTGCGCGTTGCCGGAATCGTAAAATCCACAATTCGGGAAAAATTTCAAGAACGAAACGGGGACAGTGACTCTCGGGAGGCTCCTACATACCGCGCTTGGAATTCTCTCGCCCGCGCTACTTGCTCCGACCTACTATGTGGTGTGAAATTATTGTTATCACCGGCGGTGAATGTGGAATAATATTACGTAAAACTAAATGAGACGGAACGATTCGACAAGTCCACGGAAATCCGAGGCGGATATTTCGGATAATCGATGTTATTGCGGCGATTTGATCGATCGTCAGCTGTGCGGCTGGCCATCTCGAGTTTTATTCCGCAAGAATTTTCACATAGAACAAAACTTGTCTGCAAGAGCGGCTGATTTAGGTCGGTACAACGTAACGCTTCAGGAAAATGTCCCTTCGCGCAGAGACATTTTACATAAAATTTCCGATCGCAGAAACAATTTTTTTTTTTAATTTCAAAGTATCGTAAAATCTACGAATCGGACTGTAAAATCAACGAAGCAAAGCCGTTGTTTGTGGGATACCGACGGTGTTTGTGGGTCGATCCACGGTGCGTGTGTCTCACCATCGCACTTCGAACCGATCCGTTGCCATTTAAGGGCCGCAACCTCATCTGCCTGCCTCATTCCGGATTATCGGTGTTATTGAGTCCATTTGATCAATCGTTAACTATGCGGCTGACCATCTCGAGATTCAGTCCACAAGAATTTTCTTATAGAACAAAACTTATCTGTAAGAGCGGCCGAATTATATCGGTCAAACATAACGTTCCAGTAAAATCTTGTTTCGCGGAGGAACGTTTTTAATAAAATTTCAAAGCTTCGTAAAATCTCCGAATCGGACAGTAAAATCCACGAAGCAAAGCCGGAGTTTTTAGCATACCGACGGAATCGATCCACGATGTGTGTCTCTGATGCGTTACCACAAAACGGTCGCATCCTCATCACAGAGGGACATTTTTTATGAAATTCCCATTCACAGAGGGACATTTTTTTTTTTTTCTATTTTTAGAGGGACATTTTTTTATAGCATTTTTATTCGCAAAGAGACTTTTTTTATAAAATTTCTACTCGCAGAGGGCCATTTTTTCATAAAATTTCCATTCGCAGAAGGACGTTTTTACAAAATTTTTGATTGCAGGGGGACATTCATTCAAAAATGTCCATTCGCAGAGGGACATTTTTTCAAAACTTACAAAGCCTCGTAGAATCTTCGAATCGGACTGTATAATCAACGGAGCAAAGCCGGAGTTCGTAGGATACCGACGGAGTCGATTTACGATGTGTGTGTCTCAGCACCGCACTCCGAGCCGAAGCGCGCCGTTACCACTAGGCGGCCGCAACCTCATCTGCCTCGCCCTCCTTACGGCCTTCGGCCTCTTTCCGTTTCTCGTCCTCCGCCTCCTCCAGGTAATGCATACTAGGTACATCGCCTAAAGTTTACTTCAATGAATTAATTATAAAGTGCGCCCGACATCCCTTGCCCGCTCGGCGCAGCCACGCCATTTACCATGAATATGAACTACGTCCTTTTGCACTCGCCCCCTCGCTCTCGCGTTTATCTTCTATCGTCCTCTCGACACCACGCAGTATTTTCCGCGCTGCGCTGAACGCTCCACTTTTCGCGCGGAGCTCGCGAGAGCACGAGGTAATATTGGTAATTTTGTTCGTAAAGCTTCTCTCTTGAGTTAGCCGCTTCCCCTCCCACCACATCGTCTACTATTTCTAACCCGGGCGAAAGCACGAAAAGCTCCAACTCGCGGTGTTCATCGCGCGCCGGCGGCTCATCTGTCCCGACTCGCTCTGATACCGTGTTCGCTTTAACTTGCAACATACACCAGCCGGCCGGAACTATCTGAGTGATATTCTATATCTGTGTAGACTCGTAACGAGTAATCTATCATAAAATATCGGCAGGATTTTCTATAGTTTCGTCGCTGAAGAGTCCATGCAACGACCTTCTCATAATAAATAAATAAATAAAATCTCAATTTTATGGAAGAAAAATTGTATTTTCGGAATTAAAGTGGCAAATGTTGGGTTGGGAGTAAAATAATCGTTATATTCGTGATCAGCGGGAAAAATACGTCGAATATAGCCTGGAAACAATAAAAAATCGAATGAACAATGATTTTTCACTTCTCGAGCCACTTTCGGAAAAACGTCGATTTTCGTCGATATCGTATTATACGGGGAAAAACAAACACAAGACAGGGTCCTCCCCGAAGTTTTGGAGGGGTTTTATCGTGCCGTTTGACGACGTTAAAAAACACAAAAAAATGGACACGGAAGGGGTAGCCTTTCAATTTTTGGAATTTTTTTTTATAAAAAAAAAATGAACTGCCACGTATTTCGGCGTATTTTTTTTACCGCTGAATCCAAATCGGCTAGACTTTTTGAGCCCAAAGTACAGTGAGACATTGAAGGTCTCGATGCTCAGCCGATGCGTTTGCGTGGAGAACAATCGGAGGCTGTCTCGGAGGTAAGCCTCGGTAGAGCAGGTGAACGGGAAGGCTCGCGGCTCGGTTTTCAATTAGTTTGAAATCTTTGCTAATTACATTTTGCGAAAGGTGCCGTCATGCGAGTCGGAGGATTGGCGAGAGAAATGTGCAACTATTAAACGTATACGGGCTCCGCGACCACGACAGGCTGTACCGTTGGCATGTTATACATTCTGGGTATTTAAGCATTTCGAGTAATTAACCAAGCTACGAAAACGCCGGAGCGTTTCGTAGACGGTTTCCTGGGCATGGCACGACCGCTACCTGCACCAGCTCTCGATATGTCTCCGATTGTTATTCACACCGGTTGCAAACTGCTGAACCAACTCTTGCCCAATTCCAAACTTCGCTCGGCGCATTGTACTACGGTATGTTGTGTGCGGCTTCCCAGAACATTCCTGATCACTTCAGATTTATAACAGAATCATTGCTAACAGGAGAGAATCGAAACGACTTGCTTCCTTATTGTTTTCATCTCTGACGAAGCTTCCTTATCGCATGAAAAATAAATAATATGTAAAATATGTATTCCGTACATAAATTATGTACATTTTATGTACGCGAATGTTTTTTTTTCCCGAATATTTCTGCTGTCTCCAATTTTCACCGAAAATTTACCGCTATAAAAAAATCATTTTCCACGAAGTGATTACAAGCCAACGGGTCGTAAAATCTAATAGTACAAACGACCCTCCCGTCGTCTGTTTCCGGGACGAACTTCAGTTACACTCTCATCCCTCGCTCCGAATCTACCCAGGCGTATATACACTACGAAGTATCGATTTTCGATGCCGTAATGACATTTGTTTTCTACGATTTCCCTCCCATTCTACTTTCATCTACAGAGACCTCTTGCCAATACCACGGATTTAAATGTGATATACGAAAGTTGACCTTTTGATGGAGCCCTTTTCTATCGAATCCAGTATTTGCTGATTTTATTATCCGTTCCGGAATATCCTTTTCTATTTTCCATCTCTGCGTTAGTTTTCGTTCGATAGAAATTGTCGCCAATTGCTTTTCCTCTTTGCAATGAGAGCCCATGATTCCCGCTCCAAAGGTTAGAATAAAATTTAAGGTCAGCGATATATCAGCTCACTTTCATCGCCTATATAATTCATACTAGCGGTTATGTGGCTCGCACGCTTCGAGCGCTCGCAGTATCTATGTGAATATTTGTGAGTGTCCGTGAGTATGCTTGAGTATTCGTGAGTATTCGTAAGTATCCGCGAGAACCCGCAAGTATCCGCGAGTACCCGCGAGTATCCGCGAGTATCCGTGAGTATCCGTGAGTATTAGCGAGTATCTGTGAGTATCTGTGAGTATCTGTGAGTATTTATGTGAATCCTTGAGTGTCCGTGGGTATTCGTTAGTATTCGTGAGTATTCGTGAGTATCCGCGAAGACCCGCGAGTATCCGCGAGTACCCTCGAGTATCCGCGAGTATCCGCGAGTATCCGCGAGTATCCGTGAGTATCCGTGAGTATCCGTGAATCTCCGTGAGTATCCGTGAGTATTCATGTGAATCCTTGAGTGTCCGTGAGTCTGTCAGTGTCACGAACACCCGTGAGTATCTGTGAGCACTGTGTGAGTAACTGTGTGAGTATCCGTGAGTATCGGTGTGAGTGTCCGTCCGACACGAACTTTATTATTATGTAGAAGATATGTAGATTCTATTCGTGGCATTCAGTTTCCCGGAAGGTGAGTGTACGAGGGGTATAAGTGAAGGTATTACTATAGCGTGAGTTTTATCATGAATGCTTATCAAGAAGCACGATAGTTATATCACTGACACCCGCCGAGGGTAAGTATTTATTCCCGAATTCAAAATCCCAAAAGAGTGGTTGAAAGTACTCTCGGAGGCCGTGCCGCCTCGTTCCTCTGTGGCATGCCATCAGCAGCATACTCGGTGCTCGTGCCGGCGTTGTTGCGCCCTGGGAGCTTTCCGGCAGCCACGGTGCTTCCACCTCTCACGAGGTTATTAAATCCTTTATTACCAACTTCACTAATCCCGAGGCTCTCGACGGCCGTTGCATCTCGACCTTCCTCGCACATCCTCTCGGAGTCGTGAACTTTGCCACATTTTTTTCCTCGTTGTTTTTGTCGCAATATACTTTAGCGTCAGTGGGAAAAGCTCCCAGAGATAAAATGAAAGGCAGTTTCCACGACTTTCCGCGCGCCCATCGTGCAGGCGAGAGTCGGAGTGGTTCTGCGTGAGGAGAAAATATTTTTTCCAATTTATTAAATTACTTGTAACTGCGCGCTGTAAAAGCATCGGTCATTGTATGAGCCAAATGGCTCGGAGGTCGTTGGAGAACGGGTGCGATCAATGGATAAGCGTGCGAAGAGTGCGATAAATAGACATTTTTTCCCTCATTTTATTAAATTATTTGTAACTGTGCGCTATAAAAACATCGTTCACGGTATAAACCAAATTGCTCGGAACTCGTTGGAGAAAGGATGCGATAAATGGATAAGGTTAAAAAAAAGAGCAATGAACAGACATTTTTTTCCGATTTATTAAATTATTTGTAACTGTGCGCTATAAAAATATCGGTCACGGTACAAGCCAAATTGCTCGTAGCTCGTTGGAGGAACGCTACAATGAATAGAATAGGGATGCAAAAAGTGCAGTAAATAGACATTCTTTCCCAATTTACAAAATGAATTAATGTAACTAAAAAGTTACCGATAATTTACAAAATCATCCGCAACTGTGCGCTTTAAAAAATGATTCACGGTACACGCCAAATTGCTAGAAGCTCGTTGGAGGAAGGTTACAATAAACGGAAAAGGAATTCCGAAATCGCATCTACATAAGTGTTGTTATTGCGGAAGCCACTATGCCAAGAGTGTGCGCATATAAATAATGTACAATAGCGGATAGAATCCCATGGGAAATGGTAAACGACGTTGATACATCCGATACAGAAACCCTTTCGTGTGGTTCAGTGCTAAATCTCGGTGGACCGTCGCAACGGGATACTGTAGCGTACATCGAAGGTAGTGCAGTACCGTTGAGAGTGCGGGGCTCGGTGTGCACAGTGGAACATAGCGGGAAGCCCCGCAGCGGGGCGTACACCCCTCCGAAGTTATACCACTCGTGCCGAAACTGCCTGCCAGACTCACGGTAATTTACATACAAACCATATTTCACTCGATGCGGTACAGCGGCGGCGGGCAGGCGTCGCGCATCATTCGGCAATGTTTTAATACACACGAAGAGCCGCGTTTCCATCGTGGGCTGGCAGCGATAGGTCGGTTTGACGTGCGGTAACGAGTACGGGCTGCATACAAAGCAGGCACGAGCTGCGCCGGTGGTTCTTGCATGAAACGAACATACACATGCACCGTCTTCATTCGTACCGGTGTAGCTGTTACGCCAAGACGAAGCGTTGGGAGGGAAGACCGAGGCACGAAAATAAATTTGCTTTAGCCAGGGGGAGAGATACGCAATCGACGGAGATCTTGATTTCGCCTCGTCGCATCATCCGCTGATGAGTTTCGCGAGGAATACCCGAATTGGCAGCACCCCGTTCCTGAGAACCCAATTCGCTGGATTGTCGACTCACCATGGTAATCTTATAAGTGCGAATTTCTCCGAGACGAAATTCACCGCCAGATTCGCCAATTGCACGATTCATCAACTATGGGGCAACTCGCCAAAGCCGAACTCACCATGGCTCGACTCTGAGGCAACGTCTTACGATGGGCGAACTCACCAAAGAGGCGCCGCACGATGAGCCAACCCACTAAAGAGACGACTCACGTTGGGCCAACTCATCACAGATCCGACTGATCATGGTCAAACTTACAAAAGAGACGATTTACGATTGCCCAATTCACCAAAGAGACGATTTACGATTGCCCAATTCACCGAAGAGACGATTTACGATTGCCCAATTCACCAAAGATCCAACTCCCGATGGTCCAACTCAGCAAAGAGACGACTTCACGATGGTCCAACTCAGCAAAGAAACGACTTTACTATGGGCAAATTTACCTAACAGACCACTCTCGATCGTTCAACTGACCAAAGCTCGATTGACCAACGATCGACAACGCGGCTTTCTGCTCGCAATCATGTTTGGGTCAACCGACCAGGCGCTGCACACCACTGACTGTAAACCAAGCCTAATATCGTTCCATCCCCTATCGCACAAATCTGACATTTCCTCCACTCCAATAAAACATTATAAGATCGCACGAATTCTGAACCAATTGTGTCGCTCAACGTGCAGTGGCACGAAATTTTCGCGATGTATGCACCCATCAAGCTTCCACATAACTGGTGTTTAATGTTCGTCGTTCGGGAGACATTCATGAGACGCGCGACAGCCGAAGCAGCTTTCTCTCTCCCTCCCGTGCATCCGCGTATCCGATAAGAAGCTATCCGCCCGACGAGCGGAAAATCCGCAGAAAACATAGCCGCCTACCTCAGCACCAGACGCAAAGAGCGAAACACGCAGAACCGACACTTCTTTCGAGGATTTACGTCAGGTTATATATTCCGAGTGAGTAGAGTGCCCCACCGGGCGGCTGGCTTCCGGTTCAGCAACTTCCCTCGCGAACTAGTCTGCAGACTCGCGGCTCCGGAAACCCGAAAGGGAGACGAGGAATTTGCTCTCCCGCTTCATCCTTCCGCGCCGAGACCGTTGCCAGACGTGAAACTGAATCATACCAACCGACATCATTGTTCTCAGTGACGTATATTACTCGCTCTCGGCGAGATCGCTGGCTCTTCTATGCATCTCTCGTGTCACGCGAAACTATCCCATACTTTCCGGCACACTCCGGCTCTCGCGTGCAACCCGAACTGCATTGCCCGACAGACGTGGCGGTAAAGCGGCGTTTATACTTACAACAGTGCGCGAGATATCTCAACGCTCCTGCATCAAGACTGCGAGACTCGAGTGATGATTTACTTTAATTACCATCATTACGTATTTGAAAAAAAAAATTTTAGGATAATTTTAAGTTCCGGCTCATCACTGAAATACCGGTGAAATTTTAACGAATACTCATAGAATTCAAATGTATCCGTCTGAAACGTAAAAACCGTATCAAGAGGCATGATTTATCGAATTTATTCGAGCTAACTTCGTTAATTACTTTTATTAAAATTACGTTCTTGAAAGTTTGCTCTTAATATATTTCCGATAATTTCAACTCCGAAAGGCATTCATGCATGCAATAAAGTACTAAATAATTGATGAATTATAGCTTACCACACTGAAATACAGGTGACATTTCAATGAATACTCATACCATCGAAATGTCCGTTGAGAGAGCAAATTCCGCATCCAACCGAAAATATCTGTCGAGAGGGCGAAGACCGCATCGCGACACATTACCGTTTATCGGGTTTTCTCTGCGGCCCTCTCGATTAATTATTTCAAATAAAATCACGTTCTTGAAAATTAACGTTTAAAAAGATAATGTATTGCGCTTCGTTTCAACTCCGAAAGGCATTCATGCAAGCAATAAACTACCCGATAATTGATTAATTATAGCTTTCCACCGAAATACCGGTAAAATTTTAACGGATACTCATATAATCCAAATGTATCCGTCGAGAGAGCAAAAACCGCATCGAGACACATTATGATTTATCGAATTCTCTCCGGAGCCCTCTCGATTAAAATGACAATGGCAATGGAGTTTCGGCGTTAATGCTGCGGCACGATTCGAACGCGAGCGATCATTATAACAGTAGGTGCTCGCCCCGTCCCGTTTGCTCTGTCGGTACAGCAGCAATGGTGGATGTGTTGAGAAGCGCGAGTAGGCTTTTCAATAAAGCGCATTTGCCGTTCCAACATGGAGAAACGCGCGAAAGCCGCAAATTCGGGAGTGGATGCAAGAGAGCACTTGAGCTCGGGTGGTTGTGAACGTACGCTCTCCGCGTACAAATCCATCTACTTGTTAAACGATTACGCGGTTCAGCGCCGAGGGAAAATAAACGGAGATTTTGAAACTGGTATCTATCATAGCCGATAGATGTTTTGGAATTCTCTGCAAATGAAACGGTCATACCCGGATGGTGGATTAACAACATCGAATCGTGGTCCAAAGCGCACAGAAATACGGAGGAGCGAGGACATAAACCAAAATCGGCGCTCGAGAATCGGCCAAAACCATCGTTTGCGGTACAGGTTATTCCAGCCATCCAATTGACCGTGAAAACGTAAAACACAAGATTTATGGACGGCAGATACGATAAACGGGAAAACAGGGAATTATCGTCGTGCTTAACTCGGGAACGATTCGCAATTGCAGCAACGTAAACGATGTTTACGTACGGGATTGTGAATTTAATGAGATGGGATAAAAGTGGTGAATACGGCCGAAGCGGTAGAGTGGACCGGTGCATGTTGCCACCAATGCAGATTAAAACCAAAACTAAAACTTCGTTCACTTGCTTGCACCAAAATCCTAATCACTCGCATATGCTATATTCTCGAGATTTCGGCTTTCATAGCATATGAGAGTGAAATTTAAAAATCCTAAATCAATCCCACCTTATACATTCTGGAATAATGTAAATTTGTTTGTTTGCTTGTCAGTTTACATGTTTGCTTCTCTCTCCCAGCTGAGCACCTTTTTCGGTGAAGCTGATCACTCCTTTTTGATGAAGCTTAGAGGGTGCTAATTGTAGCGGAAATGAAAGCAATTCTCAGTGTCCGAAGCCACACCGTGACGTTTGCAGGTAATATTCGTTGTTAGTCACCCACTGTGGTTCACATTACCGGGCATGCGAAAAAGCAGGCAAGATGGACGACCGCTCGACGTTCGTGAAAAGTAGGATTCACTTCCGGTAATAGAAAATGCCGACCCAACATTTTAGTGTCTCATATTCGGCACTTTTACCTTACAGACAGCACGAACGGCATGGTAGTTACTACTCACGGTAGAACGGAATGGTAGTTACTACTCACCTCGCCAATTGCCAAGCAACTGCGGAACGGCTGCGGAAGACGAAGCACAGGCCTTAAATGTAATGCGGTAAAAATGGAAAATCGATCTCTCAGTTTGTTACTCGTGTTCTGGGTCATTCTCTACCAACTTGGTAGCTCGCCTTCTCCGGCCTCCACGTCTCGATCGTTCCGCTTTTCGGATCGCCTCTGCCACTGTCAAAAGCCGACGGAGCTTTCTCGGAGCGACCGAGCCTCGTCGACGTTCCACTCGCTTAGGTCGTCCGGATCTACGGCTATCTGCTTTTCCAATCTGCTTTGCACCGCACCGCGTACCAGGATCGTCATGTTCAGCACCTCACCAGGCTCCACATTAGGAGGTACCGACCCAACCTTTTAGTGGCCCATATTCCCACTTTCACCTTACAGATGGCACAAATGGTACGGTACACGGAGAAAAAAAACGATTGAGTCAACAAAATGAGCGCTTACGGGTGGCGAAACAAATTTTTGGTTAATCGACCGAAATAATTGTTGTATTAAGTAAAGAAAAATTTGAATCGACGGCCTGTTAGTTCGATCAACGAGGTATTCCTTTCGATCAACCAAACATTTGCTTCGCCACCCGTAAGCGCACATTTTGTTGACTCAATTGATTTTTTTTCTCTGTGTAGTTGTTACTCACCTCGCCAATTCCCAGAAACTGCAAAACAGCTCCTGAGGACGAAGCACAGGCCTTAACTCTAATGCGGTAAAAATGGAAAATCGATCTCCCAGTTTGTTACTCGTGTTCCGGGTAATCCTCGGTCGACTTGGTAGCTCCACGCCTCGATCGCTCCGCTTTTGGGATTGCCTCTGCCACTGTCAAAAGCCGACGGAGCTTCCTCGGAGCGACCGAGCGTCGTAGACGTTCCACTCGCTCAGGTCGTCCGGACCTACGGATATCTGCTTTTCCAATATTCGGTTTGCACCGCACCGCGTACCAGGATCATGATGTTGAGCACCTCACCAGGCTCCAGAGTACACTACAAGCCACGGTAATACGCTGAGCCGACAATTACCGTAGATCGTAGATAGCGCTATACCTGTACGAGGGGGACGCCGGTGCGTGCTGTCTGAGTAGTACAAACGTACGTAATGGCGTACACACAGTCGGTATACGTTGCTTGTCGCGCCACCGAAATAGCAGGTTGTCTGCTGATTTATGTTACGAATTATAGTGCGACATATATAGCACGTACATTGTATTATATATTCTCGGTGGATAGTTCGTGCATGCAGCCGGCCTCGTGGAAACACGGCTCGGTGCAACGATCGCACGCGAATAACTTCGGTTCGCTGCAGCGTTAAATTAATTTTAATTGTTCGTTAATTAGTTCGGCGGAACTATGCGGCCTGGGGAGGCGGCGGTGATCTGAAAAGCGAGGAGATCGAGGCGCGGAGGGTGGCGAAGGAAAGCACGGAGGAGCGATGGAGTTGGCCGAGAATGATCCGAAACACGCATGGCGAACTGAGACATTAATTTTCCGTTTCGACTGCATTACGGCGCGGCTTCTCGTGCCTCCTATTCGCCAGTCTTTCCGTGTTTCCGGGAATGCTCGGCGATACGGTAACGGGCTTTGATCAGGGAGGGGGTTCGTCGACGACTTGTCTCTTCCGAGTCGTCGCCTTTCTTTCGGTTCATCGAGACAACGTTCAAGATCAAACGAGGCCCGAGCTTTCTGTAAATATTAAGAAACTTGGAAAATAATGTGGGGAATTATCTTGGGCCCTGCTGAGCCGGCATTGGGCATTGAGAGACAAAATCCAGATAAAATTGTGAGTCCTGTTGAGGCGGCATTGGTCATTGGGAGAAAAAAAGCTTCCTCTCTGAGGAAGCAAAAAAAGGGAAAAAATGGCGGGCTCTGCACAGAGAAAAAAAGTCAATTGAGTCAACGAAATGTGCGCTTACGGGTGGCGAAACAAATGTTTGGTTGATCGAAAGGAATACCTCGTTGATCGAACTAACAGGCCGTCGATTCAAATTTTTCTTTACTTAATACAACAATTATTTCGTTCGATCAACCAAAAATTCGTTTCGCCACCCGTAAGCGCTCATTTTGTTGACTCAATCGATTTTTTTTCTCGGTGTGCTGGGCCGGCATTGAGCATTGGGAGAAAAAATCCGGAAAAAATGGTGGGTCCTGCTGGGCCAACTGGGCTGTGACTGCATTACGGCACGGCCCCTCATGCTTCCTATTCTCGAGTCTTCCCGTGTTTCCGGGAATGCTCAACAATACGACAACGGCCTTTGATAACGGCGGGTTTCCGTCGTCGACATATCTCTTCCACGTCGTCGCCTTTCTTTCGGCTCATCGGGACAAAATTCACGATCAGACGATGGCCGAGCTTTCTGTAAATATCAAGAAACGAAAAAAAAAAAAAAAAAAAAATCAGGAAAAGAATGCTGTGCCGGGTTTGAGCCCGAGGCTTCCGACCGCCAGTTGACTGCGCCCAGTGAGTCGGAGGGTCAAAAATATCTGAATGGTACATCCAGTCGCATCGGCGAACACTAAAAAAAAAATAAGTTCGTCGCCGTCATATCAGCGAACCACCCAACCGTCCACTTTCCATTGATCGGAGAGTGCATCGAGATAGCTGCATGAGACGAGAGTGATAGCAGTCCATTTCCGTCATCGAGTCGGACCGATACGAGGTAGCTGGAGAACCAGCTGCGGCGGAACCACCGGGAGATGCCCCCGTATTTACCTGATTCCTGTACCAACTATTTACGTATGGAACACTTGGAGTGGGTAACCGGATGGTCGCTTGGTCCGTATCCTCACTGTACAGCTCTGGGTATTTGCGTATCGATGCTGCCGCTACTCGGTACGCCACGGTCGCATCGTTACGCGATTAAATATTCATGAGTGAAGCACGGCATCGAAATGCTGCGATGGGGGAGCTCTATATCAAGAAACACGGTGGCTTCTCGATGCCGAGTACACATAAAAAATAAAAATAAATGACTTTATAAAAAGTTAAGGAAAAAAAGCTATTAAGTAACTGAATCCAAAACTAATCAAACCATGGATTGTATACAGTAAATAATAATCAACATATCTTGTATGTATTTTGGAAAACTGCGGATTGGCTTGTGGGTTTGGATGTTTGTTCCTCCCCTGTTAAATCACCCTTTCGGTGAAGTTGAAACCCCACCCTCCCTTCCGGTCTTCGTAGGTCATGGAATGGAGTCCAGAAATCCGAAATTTATCCCATGTGCTATATTTTTGAAAATTCGGTTTTCGTAGCGTATGGAATGGATTTTGAAATTCGATTCCGTACGCTACAATCTCGGAATGCATACGTTGTCATAGCATATGGAATGGAGTTAACATTTCGGAATATGGAATGGATTTCCACATGCGCTATGAACCACGTGATACATGCGAGCGCACGAGCCAACATGAACGTCGGCACAATATATACATGGAATAATCAACAATCGTCAATACCGCCAATTTACAATTGTAATAATGCATTCATGATTTTCATTCTCAAAATCTTCGAATATTACACGAGGCCCCGAAAAGGCCCCAGCCCGATTTCTTGGAAAGTCAGTTAGGCTGGTGAATTTTGGACATTGAAAAAATACGCCGGTGGCGACGACGAGTTACATCTACACGTAGAGAGAACATTGCGAAATATTCCACCGCGACATTGGAGTAGAAATTGATGGAACATCGATTGCTGATTGATTTCAAGCAATTTAAATTGCTCCCTTGCCGAACGCGCGATATAAATTCCTGGTGACGGAACGTGAAAACATGAGCAATTCGGAGGAGGAGAAGTTGGAATCGACGTACCGGATGCGTGTATTCTGTTCCCGGATCAACCGGGACGCAGATTCGAATAGATCGTGAAATAATGAAATCGGAAGAAAAGCATGGATACCGCGAAGCAGTTGACGGGGCTGGGGGTGAGGAAGTGCGGACAGCCGGCTCACCGGTATCCGACGACGTGATGTATGTGTTTTAATTCCGCGGCGAGAAGCCGTCCCTTATTTATTGGCTTTCGTCGCAGGTTATTGCGACGCGGTTCGACAGTCCGCGCGAGGGTTGCGGGTTGCCGCGAGAACGTTTTTCCCCCCGCTTTCAGCGCGACAGTCAACCGAGCCGTCGAGCTATCAACAAATCCGTGAAATTCGTCGCACGTCTCATAGATTGCTTCAATTCGCGCATTCCGCGTGTCGAAGGTTCAACAGAATTTTTTACGACACTCCGAAGAGGCGTACGAAATGCAAAAATTGGGGTGACTGCTTAGAGTAAAATAGCGCGCGGTTCACAGTTTATCATCGAGTCGAAAGATTTTCATATTTAATTTTTGAAAATAGTTATTGAAACGAAGATTCACGAGCGGAGAAAAATGTTGAAGAAACGATCTCCGATTTTCTGAATTTTCCATTGAAATAAATCCTGCTCACGGTTGCAAGAAGTGAGGAGCAATTTGCGCAGGAAGTTTTAGTAGATCGTTCTTCATTCCCGACCTATCTCGGAAAAATCCAAAAGGAACGATAAAACTTCGTGGTACTTAACTGGAAACGCGAGAATGTTTTTTCCCCGCTTCAGCCCGACACTCAAGCGAGCCGCTTTCATTGATTGCTTCAACATAAATGTGTACGACACTTCGAAGCATCAAACCAAACGCAAAAGCCGGCGACTGCTTACAGTACAATAGTGCGTCGTTCACAGTTTATCGTGAAGTTGAACATTTCCCATATTAATTTTTTTTTTATTATTCAAAAGAAGAAGATTCGTGAAGTGCGGAAATTCTCGAAGTACCGCTTATTTCTGATTTTCACAATTTTCCATCGGAAGAAGTAACGTTCACGGTTGCAAGAAATACGGAGTAGTCTGCGTAGGAAGTTTCAGTGGAACGTCCTTCATTCCCGACCTATCGCGGAAAATCCAAAAGAAACGATAAAACTTCGCGGTACTTAACTGGAAACTTTTTTTTTTATTCGTGGTCGGAGGCGCATGAAATCTTCGGAACATTGATGTACCATCCCGCTCTCTGTTCGCAAGAAGAGGTATGCATAATTGAGTGAACCGGCGGGCAAAGTGGAAAAGTTTCGAAAAACGGTACGGAGGGGATTGTCGCGTGGCGAACGTCTTTGTCCGATCTCGCGGCATCGATCTGAAGTTACCGATGTCGAAGAAGAGAGGCTCAGATGCGAAGCTTGAAATGCCGGCATGATCTTCACAATCGAAGTGGCTTTCGTCTGTCGCGATTGCTTCCGTTCCGGCGCTTCGGCCGCGTACGAACTCCTTCGGAGAAACGATAATGCGCACAATGTTTACGGGAGCCGGAGTCTCGCAAAAGTTTCCGTATTATAGTGCAATATACCCGCTCTGTATAATATCTCCCTCCCCTTATTTTCCTTTTTCTTCATTTTCTTCTCCTCTGCCGCTCCCGGAATTAGCATAATAATATTCAAACGATATTTCAGACGGCAACGGCACCGTGAACGTAATTCAGTTAACCACTTAGGATTTAAGTGCTCTCCGATGCACAATATAATGAATTCTATTAGTATGTAATATTGCATTGTAGAGGCGGAGGTTATTCTTTACCGTTCCGTCCCGCACTGCGCCGAGACAACATAAAGTAGTCGGAAATTTGTCCAAGAGAACACAAGACGTCTCCATTGTTACTGCGATGTAGTGTAGAATGTCTCGAAGTAGCCGGACAGATTTCTCGCGGAATTGGAACAAACTCCTACTTGTTCATCGGTGACTGTAGAATTTTCGAACAAAGACGATGTTCATTTACCGAATAGTAACCATCGAATATCTGAGATATTATGACATTTTTATTTATTTTTTTTGTTCGAAAAATTAGAGAAAAACGATCTAATTCGGGTAAATTTCAAGGAGGTATCAAGTTCGAATTTGGCAAGGGAATGGAATGTTACGGTACAATATTTGGTTATTAAATTAGACGTCAATGGATCTAACCATTTAAATTGTGCGAGATTATTCAAATGTTCCATTTTTTGTTGTTGGAAATTTGTGTTTCACGTCCGATACGGGTTGATATTGAGCGGGTTGATTTGAGCTGTGCGCAAAATGGTTAAAAATTAGGAAGCCATGTGCGTGTGTGCTTTGCACCTTTTTTAACTGGTAAATTCCTGGCTTCCCGATTTTCCTTTACACTAAGATATGCACGAGAGTCGAAGCGGGTAGACTCGATTCACGGACAGAGAAACGTTCCTCGAGCCGACACCTAGCTTTTCAGGCATCGCCGTAAGCATCCCCGTGGGCTGTCGGGGCGAAGAAGACGGTGTGCGAAAGCTGCACGTGCGGATGTTCGATTCCTTCGGGGTTCTAACGAACACACGTATCCAGTCTGGGCAGTAGACGCGGAGGACGAGAGGCACCGATAGAGATTGCACAAAGGCGGTGCCGCCGGGCGAGAGATTTTATACCAGCATGAATAATGCACGAGGATCGGCAGTTCCGGATGACTTTGCAAACATATTTCTCAATGTAATGCATGTCTAAAGTTATAGAGCCCCCCCCCCCCCCACCGAATCATCTTAAGGCTCCTTCTTGTTCGATTCTCCGAATATTCCTCTCGACCCGTGCCATTTATTTTCACGGAATTTAAACTTTGCATTTCGGTTACACCTCGTGACGTCGAATTTACCCAATTTTATTGATTATCGTTTATCCGCGACTCATCGTATTCTTTGAATCGGCGAAGGAAGACTCGAGACGGTGATCATCCTACCGGTTTCGATTGACCCTCTTACAGATTATTAATAATTCGGTTTATTAATATTTCGAACTCTACAATATAATAATGAAACTCTATATAAGAAATAAATGTGATTAATATTTTTAAATATTTAAGACTCAAGACGGTAATCACGCTACCGGTTTTGATTGGTCCTCTTATAGATTATTAACAATTTAGTTAATTAACATTTAAAACTACACGATATTGTCAATAAATGCACTTTTACTACTGTTGCTAATAATGTATAACAACGAGAATATACGTTACATTCAATAAACGGAACGTATCCGGGCGTCGTGTGTTTGGCACGCTTTTTATGATGATCCCTCCTCCGGAGTTTGTCCGAAGTCCCCTTGCGGTGTTTCGCTCCTCGAGAATTGAGAACTGTAGCGTGGCGGATCGTCCGGCCGGTGGCAACAGCTCCCTGCTTCTGGGCCACGGTACCAGAAGCGTCTTGCAAGTACACTACGACGACATAAATCACGTTTCCATTCAGCAACGAGCGTACCTATATGGCAAATGCATTGCACGTGGCCGTTCCGTGCTGGATAGTTCGATCGTGGCCACAGCGTGATTTACGACTCGGCCACCTTACACCCGCGAATGACTTATAGAATGTTGCACCATTGCTCCATTCGCGTTTTGTCGTTGCACACGGTTTCCGACGACGTACAACGGCGCATATTCGCGACCAAGAAAAATGAAATCCTCCGCCATCGCGATAACTCCCTGAGCTCATTGCAGGAAAAGGAGAGAAAAAAACACCCCGCACCGCCGCAGGATTCTTTCTTCTTCGGGTATGAAGAAAAAAATTATTTATTTTTTTAATTCAGTTTTTTTTATTATACCAGAAACCACCATCGGAAAAAGTATTGAAAAACTTGTTACGTTTATTATGATGAAAGAAGCTGTGCTGGGGGCATTACGGCGCGCTTCGAGAAACAGGACGGAAGTAGCTAATATATGTTTGGAAGAAAAGTTGAGAGTTCGTGGTCGGGAGTGGCCGGAGGAACGCAGGGAGGAACAAAGGATAACGGAATATCTTTTACGTGCGGGGGATTCCCGAGACTCGGGCTTGCACCGGGATTCAACGACTTTTGTCCATACGGTACCCTTCACGTACGTGATGTCTCTCCACGAATAGTGGAGTCGGAGCTCAAACGTGCATTCATCGCTGCGAACCCTCTCTTTTGTTCCGAAAAGTTGTTGATCGACGAGATCTGGAGAAATCTCTCTGAAACTGGTGTTGTTTCATGGATACTCCGGTTGGCCAAACAAATTATAGTAATTTGTGATAATAGTACGAGAAAGCGGACTTTAGAAGAAGGTTGGCTGCACGAGCCGGATCGAACGCTACAACGACACGAGACGGGACCGAGTGTTGCTTGCGAGAAGTCAAATTAGCGTGCGAGAAGTAAAATTAGCGTGCGAGAAGTAAATTATAGTATACCTTGCTATAAAGCGGCACTTTTCCCACGCCTTACAGACACGAAAAGTGGCACTTCTCATCCATGCCTTGCAAAACATAAATGAATAGGGTGAAAGTGTTCTATTTAGTGGTTTTTAGTGGTCGGTGGATTAGAAAATCCACCGATTCATGTATGCAAAATTTTAGATTTTCAAAAAATCTTCTCAATTTTACCCCGCTGACCCGTATTGATAACTTGTACCCTAAATAAAAACAACACGAATCCTAGGAGCGCCGAGTACTCGGTATTCAGTCTACCAATCTAGTATTCCGCAGAAGTTCGAAAAGAGACCAATTTCGAACCGCTCCGTTGAATCCACCATGTGAAATTTTTAGATTCCGATAAATTCGGATTACGAGTTCAGTGACCTCGAAGATCTCGCGCTCGGTGGAACGGGTGTTTCTTTCGCGTGCGTTTCCGGTGGGTGACCGGCGTTACGAAATCCTCGTGGCCTCTCGACCGCTCGAACTCTCGGAGGTCCGGTGTACGATAAAGGGAACAAGAGAGACCCGGAGAACGACGGAGAGAGGGCGAAGCAGGGGCCGGCCAGCGTAATTCGAAGTACCTACCAGCTCTACCAGCAAGAGCGAGGGGGATCGTGTTAGGCCGCTGGTTACCGCGAATAATGGATGCGACGGTAACTCACGTTAATGAAGCGTACCGTTTACATCTGCCTAACAGCCCACCGGCCCGGTTCCTCTCAGTCCCACCCTGTCCATCCCCCTTTTCCCTTCTCGCTCGGACCGTCGGACGACGAAGCGACGCGCCACCACCAACGCCAGAAATGTCTCCGAAGCTTTCTCACCGCGTTCAATTCCATTCTCCGTTTCGGCTTCCGTCTGAGGGAGCTCGTAAGCTCGGCGAACTTCTGGAAGCTCCGTGCGGCGGTCCGTGCCACGGCCATCCACCAGCGCTTCCACGACATCGAAACAGGATTTGACTGGAGACTTATGCGGTCGCCGGCGGAGGGCGACCACGGTCACGGGAACGACGAAAGCCCTGCGGGGTTCGATTCAGCGAGCAGCGAGCCACCTCGATACTTTCTACCTGCTGCGGAAAACCTCTCGCCCTCTCGTTCGGGCCACAGCCAGTCGTCGATTCTTCCGATCGATCGAATCCGTGACGCTAATTCTTATTCCCTCGCGTTCATCGACCTCTGTTTCTGTGGGCTCCGTCCGGGATTCGATGGTTTGCATTTTTTTGCATTTCGATTTTTCTTTCGTCCCGCTTGACGTTGAATATTCGACCGGGCGGCGGTACAAAGAAGAAAAAAATCGGTTGGCCGCGAAGCGACGGGCAGTACGAATTTTTACATCGGAAATCGTTGTTCCAGAACGTAACGGATGAGAAATACTTGGCGTCGATGCTACCTCGACTATCCGACTCGTATTCCAAGTCGTACGAACCGCCGGCTCTTCGGTAGACGGGATACGAATTTCGACGAGATAAGAGGATCGATTTTCCGACTCGGCAACTAAGTGTCGTTATGGCGTATCTGCGGAAGGTCGTTTTCAACCACGTTCCGTATTCGACGAGTTCCCGAACTCGATATTCGTCTTGCCCTGTCGAACATCGTCCGACGATGTCGCCGAGCTCGATCACTCCTGCCGAGCAAGGAATGGGAGGTGGATTCCGACTGACAGATTCTTACGCAGATCGAGCATGTGATTCTCGTGACGTCAGACATCTCTGCGGGTAGTTTGGAAATGCTCACATAAAATGCAGTTTCGTTCGGTGTAATCTCTCACAAAAATATGCTCAACTAGCAGCTTAATCGCTATCTGGAATTTAAAAATAAATGTACGTTTAAATCCGGTCGAAAAATCTTCGACCGGAAGTGACGTCATGCCACAAATACGTCACTTCCGGTTTGAAAATTTACTTTTTCGACTGAAAGTGACGTTGTACCGAAAAAACGTCACTTCCGTTTCGAAAATCTCATTTCTCGATCGGAAGTGACGTCACACCGGAAGTGAATTATTTTCTAATTAATATCAGAATTATCAATGAAATTATTGGCGTCGTATTTAGGGCGCGCTCGTGTCGTTTGTGCTTCGCAGCCTGGTCTCTCCCTCTTTAAGTCCCTCGGGGCGGCAGACGTCGCAGGGACCGACGAGCATGAAGGGCGCACAAAAGAAACTACCGTACCGTCTATATGTATACGGGTTTCATGCCGGCGACGCATGCTTCGCCATCCCCTTTTCCCTTGCCTTCCACGGCCGGCTCGTTTATTAGACTGGCGACCATTAATATCCGACAAAATAGTGCAGAGAGGTGTGCGGCCGACTGACAAAACATCATAAAACTCGGGCAATTTGTCCCACGCGCTTTCTCCTTCATTCCTGCGAAACGAGCCCCGGAGACGCATGTACACATGATGCATATGTCCGGAGCTGCGCAGTTGCGGTTTCAAACCGTTCAGACAAGTCTACTGGCACACGCCCTGTTCTCGACGGTTTTTTTTTTTTTTTTTTTTTTTTTTTAGCACGCCTGTTGTATTTATGTTCAACCTTTATTGGAACGATGCGACTGTTCGGTGCCGTCTGTTGCTTACGATTTTATTGATTCTGCATCACGGCCAACACGACAGAACTCTCTTTAATTGAAAAGAAAAAAATGATTCTGACATGTTTTTCGAAACGTCAATGCCAGTTCTACGACTATGCCTGAAAGAGGTTAGTACGACTCGACAGGATAGATTTGGAACTGGACGTCAATGTTCTCTTGCCGAGTCTCCGAACGATGACTTTTCTTCGATCGGGCTTGACGCAGTTGTGCATATTGGCGATCGCTGGAGGCCAACTTTCGGATGTTTTGGAGGAGACGAACGAGTCCAGCACGATCGACGAGGAGAACACGGAGTTGGATGCGGGACCGGTCACCGAACAGATCATGGAGCCAAACATAACGATGAACAGACCGGGTGAGCCGCCTGAGAAAGGGTCGGATGAGAGCACGGATGAAGATCCGGTAGATCCGAATTGGGACGCGAACCGTGCGATCAGGGATCTCGGCTATTTCCTCCGCGCTCACAAGTTTCAGGATTACGATCGTCGATATTATAAGGATATCGGGGAAGCCCCGAGGCGGCTCCACGAAGAATTTCCCAGGCCTCCACTCAGGTCCATGCACTGGGAAGTTCACAAACACTGCGACAGTGGATTTCACCGGTGCTTGAGGTATCTCGAGAGAATCGTCCGGATGGCGAGCCTGAGGCGCGAGGACGACACCGTCACGATTATGAAGGATCAGAAGTGGAACCTGGCGAACAATACCCAGCAAATCCTCGCTGCTCAACGGGACTGCCAGATGGCACAGAGACGGGACAATCTCACGGTTGCTCCGTTCGAGGGACCTATCGGTAATTGACTGAGCACTCGTCGCACTCGTTTCTCTGCTTATCTCGTCGGACGCCACGCTGTTCTACGAATCCTTGGAACTACAGGATTTTTGCGCTAGGTCAGGGACGACGACGAGTACGATAGGCGATAGGTAATTACGTCAGGAACGGCGATAAGACGGATGAAAATTAATCTTTGGTCATGAAAAAAGTTGTCGATTGTTATTAACTGGGAAAAGAGAAGGATCTGATATTTTCTCGACATGTCGCAATCCCGGAAAATAATCTGTGATCAAATTAGAACGATAAGAAACATACACGACTGCCAGATGGCGCAGTGGTGGGAGAATCCCATGATAATTGCATTCGATTGACCTATCGGTAATTGACTGAGCACTCGTCGCACTCGTTTCTCTACTTGTCTCGTCGGACGCCACGCCGTTCTACGAATCCTTGGAACTACAGGATTTTTGCGCTAGGTCAGGGACGACGACGAGTACGATAGGCAATTACGTCAGGAACGGCGATAAGACGGATGAAAATTAATCTTTGGTCATGAAAAAAGTTGTCGATTGTTATTAACTGGGAAAGAGAAGGATCCGATATTTTCTCGACATGTCACAATCCCGGAAAATAATCTGTGATCAAATTAGAACGACAAGAAACATACACGACTGCCAGATGGCGCAGTGGTGGGAGAATCCCATGACAATTCCATTCGATTGACCTATCGGTAATTGATAAGACGGATGACAATTAATCTTTGGTCATGAAAAATGTTGTCGATTGTTGTTAACTGGGAAAGAGACGGATCTGATATTTTCTCGACATGACGCAATCCCGGAAAATGATCTGTGATCAAATCAGAACGACAAGAAACATACACGACTGCCAGATGGCACAGTGGTTGCAGAATCCTACGATTATTCCATTCGATAAACATATCGGTAATTGCCTGAGCACGTGTCGAACTGGTTTCCCTATTTATCTCGTCAAGCGCCACGCGTTGAAGCTGTAGTTTTTGTGTGCGAGGAAGTAAACGACATTGTCGAGGACGACGAGTACGACGAGTACGATAGGCCATTGCATCAGAAACGGCGACAAAGCGGAGAAAATAGTCTTTGGACATTGAAACAAAGTTATATACATAGTCACTTATGAGAAAATAAGAAGCTGTCGACATGTTTTACCAATAAACAAAAGATCACATTCCTGGAAGGCATCTTTTGATCGAATTCAAACGTCGCGAAAAATACATGACTGGCGCTTTTCGATCGGTTGCATAAAGATTCAATTACGAATATCGTTAAGGTTTTTTCTCGGAGAATGAAGACTGCCGTCTCTTCGCACAAAAAACCTCAACCTGCAATATGCAATACGTCGCAAACGATGATAAGACAGAAGCAAATTAATCTGTGGTTAAGAAAAAAAAGTACCGATCGTTAGGTACCGAGAAACATAACAATTTACGATACTAGTCCGATAAAAATTTTCTAACGAATGTGAGTTCTAACGCGAGTGGAAGGCAAGTGCTGCGATCACTCGAGTTACTGAAACGTTCTTCGCACGTGTGTCGCGCGAAGTTTTATTTCACACGAGACAAGACACGCACATGACTGGCGCTTTTCTGTTGCTCAAAGATTTCAATTGCAAACATCAATCAGGTTTCTTGTGTGAAAATGGAGACCACACGTGCGATTGGCAATTACGTCACAAACGCTCATACGACGGAAGAAAATTAATCTTCGGGCATAAAAAAGTTATCAATCATTATTAACGAAAAAAAAACATTTGAGGCGTTTTCTAAAAAAAAAAATATCACATTCCTGGAAAAATACCTTTGGACCAAATTCGCACGATAAGGGACATTCATGACCCGAGCTGTTCGATCCGTTGCAGAGAGATTCCAATGGCGAACATCGGCGAGTTATTTCATGTGTTGGTACACGATGCTGGGAACTCCGGAGCTCGCCGTGTTCGGCGAAACGTGCGACAATCATGCAAACTGTCTCGACGTTTACGGAATGAACAACAAGGATCCCCGAGCGAACGACGACAAGCCTTTCGCCTGCGCCCTGTACAGTTTCTGTCCCGATCACTGCTGTCCCATGAAGCACATCTGGTACATGAGGGACTGTTATCAGTCGCGCGATAACCCCTGCTACGAATCGAATCGACCCGGTTAGATCCGACTCTTCCCAACGGAAGTCCTCGATGTTTTTCTAAATAACAAAAAATTTCAGCGAACCGAAAGTGCTCGTTGAACCGCGAGGAGAATCAGGATTTGCATTCGCTGATCGGCAATCAGATGAACGTCAGTTGCGAGTGTCGCGACCGAGGTTACGAGTGGTCGTCGAGATTCGGCTTGTGCGTCGACGTCAACGAGTGCGCGCAGGGTTTGCACGATTGCGACTTGGACGCCGGTCAGATTTGCGCGAATCTTCCTGGCAGCTTCGACTGCGTCTGCGGTCTCGGTCTCGTGTTCAGTTCGGAGGGCCGAAGCTGCGTTCCGAGTCCGGCTTTCGAGAAAGCACTCCGACCGGACGACGGCGGACCGGAGGAGTCGGAGGGAAAGGAGAAGAGCATATTCGCGTTGATCCTGAAAGCTCTAACTAGGTCGTCGACGGCGAGCGCCGGGCAGCTGCGACGCGACGCTTTTCCTCCATTTCCCTTTATTTTTCTCACGCTGTCTCTGCCCTCGCTATCGTTGTCGTGACGACCCGGAGTGTTGCGCCTCGCGCGAGCCAACGCCCGAATTATTTTACAGCTCGTTCATTGTATTCGTCGTTGTTTACGGCTGAGCCGGCTAGGTTGCGCTTTTAATAAGAGAACAAATAAAAAAAAAATCTCGGCCACCGAAACGATAAACTTCGTTCCGAACGAGCGCTTACATCATCGCATCGGTTGGCGATAACAATGCTGTAAACAAAACGAAAAAAGTCCCATTAAAAGTTCCCGAGGCTGCGAGAGAACACGCAAAACGATTAAAAAAAGGCAAAAAAAAATGTTGACGCTCTGGATCCGCAGCGCCAATTCCGAAATTTAATCTTCCTCCGAGGCGCGGCCTGTCCCGCTCGTTTCGCGATTCCGTCTGTTATTCCATCCTGCGAACGCGCTCCGTTTCTCTCGCGCTCGTTCTCGCCGGAACGGCCCCCTTCCCTTAACGATCGTTTTCCTCGCTCGGAGAAAAAACAATGGCACTCTACATACCAATTGCCGCATTTAGCATAATGGAGAGATAAGAAAAGCTGCCGCTACGCCTCCGCTCGTCTGGTGTATGTCGTTCGCAATGAGACGGGAACCCGGACGACGAGGCGAGACGAGGTTCCACGCGCGAAACGTCCTCTGAATTTCGAATCT
This sequence comes from Amblyteles armatorius, assembly GCA_933228735.2. Classification (NCBI taxonomy): domain Eukaryota; kingdom Metazoa; phylum Arthropoda; class Insecta; order Hymenoptera; family Ichneumonidae; genus Amblyteles; species Amblyteles armatorius. Next base: position 10,989,332 of record OW121690.1, read on the forward strand.
GTTCGCCTGTGGAACCAACGGGATTTCTTGCCGTGATTAAGAATTAATTAAAAGTGAAAATTCAAATAAAAGAAGAAGTTCATTCAAACTCAAATTTAGAACGGGTTTTTTTTTTTTTTTTTCAGCAACTGTTATAACTTCCGGTCCACGCTCGAGCGTGGCGAGCGTTTTGTTTGCCGGCCGGCAGACTAAACGATCTCCCGACTTGTCGGAGTTAATGAATGAAATAGCACTTTTTTGGCTCGAGGGAAATTGTTAATTCCCGTTGGCCAGATTCGGGAAATTCAGATCTCTCAGGAGGTTAGATCGAGCAGTCGGTGTCCGAGAAAGAAGTGGTTACCATTGAACGAGGTTCACGGCGCGAAACGTCCTCTGAATTTGGGATCTGCTCGCCTGCGGAATTAACGGGATCCGCCTCTGCGATTAAGAATTAATTACAAGTAAAAATTCAAATAAAATAAGAATTTTATTCAAATGCAAATTTAGCACGGATTGTGTTATTTATTTCTTTAGAAATTACAATAACTTCCTCTCCACGCTCAAGGGAGTGGAGAGCAAATGAAATGATCTCTTCTTGTCCCCTCTAGTCGGAGCTAATGAATGAAACGGCACTTTTTTGGCTCGAGGGAAACGATCTCCTCCCGTTCGCCGGATTCGCGAACGGCAGACCGCTCAGGAGTTTCGATCGAGCCCGAGTCGGTGCCCGAGGTAAGAAGTGGTTACCATTAGGCGATTAGCCCGTGGGCACCCCGCCATAGAGCACGAGCGACTGGACCGACGGACCGATCGGGAGAGGGATTTCGCTCGAACGGCCGTAGTCGATGATCATGTCTCTGCGCGAGTGGTTCGGCAACCGTGAGATCCTCCTCACGGGAGTGACGAGTGAATTGGGACGGGCATTGTTGGAGAAAATACTTCGTAAACTGCCGAACGTCAGAATAGTTGTGGTTCTGCGATCCCGCAACGGCCTCACCAAGGACGACAGGATCAAGAGCATCTTCGCCTCTCCGGGGTATGTGAAAATGTTACGCGTAAGATAAGATGGGATCGAAGATTTTCGTTTTGCAAGTCCGCGACAGTGAGATCCATTCAGACAAGCGTACCAAAAAACACGCTTCACGAGATTTTTGCGTAGGGTAATGTCATATAAATAGATAGATAGATATGTACTTGCTTCTGCAGTACATATACTAAAATTGGAACTATACTAAACTACTAGATAGATAGATATTTTATGAGGTTCTGGGTCAAATTCTCTAAATACGATGCAATACAAAAATCACCGGTAGCGAGAAGATATTTCGATGACTAACACGTCGATCGTAGCCGTATCAGACATCACAAAATGTTCCTTAACTAAAGCTTAATTAAACTAAAACTCGATAGTGGTAAATATGGACCACTGATGAGTTTGGGCCGAAGATTATTATTTGGAAAGTCCGCGATATTCACATCCATCCGGGCAAGAATTCCAAACCACGTTTCACGAAGTTTTTGCGTAGGATAATAATGGTGAATATGGACCACTCATAAGTTTGACCCTGTATCTCCAACTACCGGAGGTAAATCCTACATGGCTGAACAAAAAAAATCAAATTAAAGTTGCAACACGTACCGCACGATTTATCAGATCGGGAAACAGTGCGAACGATGGAAATTGCGAATCGCCCGCCCGGACGGGAATCGTTTATATGTTTTTCGGTCGTTTCGTGTTTGATTTGCCACTGAAAATTCGTCGTTTAGTCGTTGTACGGTAGAATCTAAAATAAAAAAACGAACCCGTTATTTGAAGGACATTCACGAAGTTGATACGTACAGTAAAAGTGGTGAATATAACAATATAAACACAATAATAGTAACAGAGGTCAATATGAACCACTCATAACTTTGGCCCCGTATCTCCAACGCCCGGAGGTAAATCCCACTCCGATGAAAAAAAAAAAAATTCAAATTAAAGTTGCAACACGTACCGCACGATCTATCAGATCGGGAAACAATGCGAACGATGGAAATTGCTTATCGCTCCGGCGGACGAGAATCGTCGATATGATTTTCGGTCGTTTCGTGTTTGATTTGCAACCGCAAACTCTCCGTTTAGTTGTCCGATAGAATGTAAAAAAAAAAAGTGCCCGTCGGTCGAGCGACGGACGGGGGTAAAAGAGGGTTGTGTAACGAAGAATCGATGCAACAAGAAAACGAACGTACGGGCGGAGGGATGGAATTGAATCGGTTTCTATCACGTAATGCCCCCTCGTAACTTAGGGGATATCTAGACCACGCATATACCGTTTTTCCTTCCACGGGTCGGTTTGAATGAGGGCAACACACGAAGCGGAAAGCCGCGAGCGACGTGAGGTTGGGCGACGGGTTGCGGTGCGGACGATTTCTCCTATTTTTTTTTCTTTCATTTTTCATTTCTCATTTTAAAAGAGAAATTCATTTTTGCAACGCTGTTCTGCACCGGAAGCAATAACCCACGGAGGCGTGTGCGATCGGAGAATCGGGACCAGTGTTGGCGCGCCCAAGTCCATTGTGAATTACTTGTACACTGAGAAAAAAAATTGTTGGATCAACCAAATTCGCGGTCACCTACGTTCAAAGCTGTTATTTGGTTGGCGCAACTAAAACCATTCTTTTATTGAACGATCATTCGCTTTAGTCGATTCAAAATATTTCGATACAAACAAACAAATTTATTGTACCAACTAAATAACGCCTTTGAACGCGGGGGAACGCAGCTTGGTTCATCTAATAATTTTTTTTTCTCAGTGTAAGCCGGCGCACCGACCTTCAACAGTTGCATGTCCGCGACCGAATTAATTCCACGCACGTGACGCAAGTGGTCACACACCTGGACATTAGTTTCGATACGGTTCAAACAATCGAAGACCCGGATCTATTTCGCTCCGGAATCCGGATATGAGTTATCGCACGAAACAATTGCCGTCCCAAAGCCCAACCAACTCCCCAATCACAGAGACCGACTCTTGATTCTTTTAGAACTCGTCTCCTTTTCGCTTCCTGTAAGCGATTTGATGTTGGAGTTTGAGCCAGGCTGCTCCAGTATAGTCATATGTTCTCACATGCAATTAGGCTAGTATCATGTATTTCATCCTTATCTTAAACAATTTCACCTTTTGACTTCCCTCGAGCCAGGCACGCAATAATAGTCATACCGATTTGCAGATACGAGAGACTACGTCAGAAGGAGCCGAACGCGATCGGCAGAGTGCGGGCCTTGGAGGGCAATCTTCTGTACGAGGGACTTGGCCTCAGCAGCAGAGACGCCGAATCCTTGAGGAAGGTCGAAGTGGTCCTCCACGCCGCAGGACCCCGCGACTACGTCCTCGACATTTGCCCCGATCTGCCGAGTCTGAAATCGATCGCCGTAGCCTGTTCGCTGTTCAGTCCAGATCGCCAACATGCGAGGTCGCTGCGCGAAGGATGCATCGCCGGAATTCCTCTGGTCCTCGTCAGAGTTCCGTTTCTGGGACCGGCGCATGCGGAACCGATACCTGGATTCGTCGAGATCCTGAGGGGCCCCACGGCGCTCATGGTTGGGGCAGGCTTCGCCCTCGGCAGATCGGACTTGCCGGCCGAAGTTGCGCCGGTCGACGTCGCCGCGAACGCCGTGATCGTCGCGGCATGGGAACGGGGCATCAGGTACGTTGATCGACCGTGTCCGCAGAAGGATAACGACTCGGATCGGCCACCGTGCCCGAGTGAAAGTGAGCGCACTCGATGCATTTACCGGCTGGTTTACGAGCGCCCACGAAGACCGCGTTTCCGAACGGGTCATTGATCGGCTTATAGTACCAGCCGTGCCATGCGCACACAGCAGGTATGCAACGAAATGTGCCGTCGGCGCTGCAACGTCTCTCGGACAAACATCGCTGGTTCTATGCAAGCGGTTCCGCACGTTAGGTCGACCCCTTCGTCAACCTGTTAACTTAACCGAGATTCCGTGAATATTCGCTGGACGTGGATCGTCCGTGGCGGTTTAAGCAAACCGACCCGATCAAACGGCCGACGCCGTTCCGAGTGTCTTCGGCCGTTTGTGAGATGGGGAAGTAGCAGGCTTTTTCCGGGAATGCCTCGAGGGAAAATCACATCGATGTCGAACGTGGTCGGCGGTTGAGTAAAAGCGGTTAATATCGACCACATTGATTGACACGTAAATCAATGGTTTATGGACTGATTGACACGTAAATCAATGGTTTATGGACAGAGTGACACGTATATCAATGTTGCGTGAAACGATTAACACGTAAATCAATGGTGCATGATGCGATTAACACGTAAATCAATGGTGCATGATGCGATTAACACGTAAATCAATGGTACATGAACCGATCAACGTGTAAGCCAATGATACATGGATCGGGTCATCCTCATCACATCGATGTCCCGACTTGGTTAGCTTTTGGGTAAAGATCGTCAATATGGCTCTCCTTGATTGACACGTAAATCAGTGGTTTATGGACCTATTGACACATCATTTAATAGTTTATAGACCCATCAACACGTAAATCAATGGCACATGAACCGATTAATACGTAAATCAATTACACATGCATCGGGCCATTCACCCCTCACATTTATCCTATTACACAACTTCTCACCGACTTTTCACTCCGAAGATAAATAGATTAAACGAACATCTGTTCTTTCTCAAGAGCTGTGACACAGCGATAAATATTTGCAACCGTTGCAACATTATCAGTAACGGCGAGTGTCTCGAGTGTCGAGTGTCTCGAATTGCCAAGTGAAAGCCGCCGAGAATGGCGAGGCCAGCGGCACGAGAAATCTCGCGAGCATTAACGATTCTCTTCAAGCGCAAGTAACGCGGAACCAACCACGTCGGCTGCAATTAAGCGACGAATTGATAATATCTACTTTGAACGCTATCGATTTAATTTCACTGTATTCGTTCGATGTCGATGACTCCGAATCAAATGCCGCAACCGTGTGTGTTTCTTATTTTCTTCCCGACGAAATTGTAGAGGGGGGTTCGGTATGCAACGGAGAACCGCGAGGAATTTTCCGGTCTCAATTCAACTCAACCACAGAGGTTGTAGAAATTCTCGATGCGAGGCAGCGATAGGAGCAGTTTTATTGGGCGACCGACCGAAAGCTTTGTTAACCGGTCTTAACGTAAGTCTCCCGGGGCTTTTCTCAACCCGCACTATTTTCGCCTCACTGGACGGCCAATAAACCGATTGCATCTAACCCTCCCACCCCACTCCACCCTCCGCCGAATGGAACAATGCCTTTTATTTCCCCGACGTCTCGAGCTGTTTTTCTCTTATATCTTCCTTCCTTTCGTTGTTTTCCGGCGATAATCGAAGTTTACCGAAAAATGAAGAAAAAAAATAGAAAATAATAATAATACATTTTGTAAGACCCGTCAGGTACACAGTGTGCAACATATAGCTTGGCATATTGTTGAGAAATTATTTTTCTAGGGAGCACCGGCAGGTCTCGGAGAACGTAATTTCCGTCTCGGTTGTGATCGCATGCGAGGCTCGGTTGCGTACGTAGGTAACTTTAGTACCCTGAGATACACTTCACCAGGGTCTCGCAGCTCGGAACTTTCTTTTTTAATAATATATTTTTTGATCGATATGTTCTTTTGAAGGGGGAAAAAAATGCACTGCGAATAAAAGTTGGATGTAAACTGTTAACTTTTTTTCCCAGGTCTCCATCCGACGAGTCAACGGTGTACGATGTGCCGGCTCTAGGTGCAACCTGGGGTGAACTCGTCGAGAAGGGCCGCCTCGGACAGAGCAAGTTCTCTTACCCGACATTCGCTGTCCGGGGAATCACGTCCAAGAGTTTTTTTCATCGGGTCGTCGTGTTCCTCTTCGAGTGGATTCCCTCGGCGCTAAGCGACACAATCCTTCGGACGTTCGGGGCAAAATCCAGGTAACGCTTAAAAAAAACTAAAAATTATTATCGAATATCAATCGTTTAAAAATTATTTTTAATAATTGATAGCAATGATATAACAGATAAATTATATAATTGATTTAAATTATATAAAGGTGTATTATCAAATACATATATATATTATTTTTTATTAAATAATTATTAAACAATTTGTAGCGACCATAAGTGGGACTCGAATCGCACTAATACAACATTAGTGCGATTCGAGTCCCGCACGATCATCCACAAAACGGTTCAGACATAAATTCCACATACGGAGCTCTTCGCCTTCTGCCAATAAATCGATCATTCATATTTTCTCACAGATGCATGCTGGAGCACAACAAAGTGCGAAAGGCTCTTCGATCGCTGGAGCCAATTGCATCGAGAACGTGGCCCGTTGACAGAAATCGAATTTACCGGCTACAGGAATATCTCACGCCCGAGGATAGAGAGACCTTTTCCCTATGTCCCGAAGTCGACGTCGAGTCTTACGTACTGTGCGCATCGGCATCGGCCAGAAAGTATTGTGTCGACGAGGTCAATCTCAAAACCGTGAAATGTTTCTCTCGATTGTTCCTAGCCTGTATCCTCGTTTTAATCTCGTACATTATCTTCAGATTCTACCATCACTTTTACAATTAATTCTGAACCAGATTTTATTTTTTCTTCAATTCCTACAATAAATGTTGCAAACACATTTGTGTGCGAGAAAAGTTAACGTCGTTTCAATCTCGTACATTGTCGTCGTATTCTACCATCGCTCTTAAAAGTACACCTGAGTGGTGATTCTTCATTAAATTTTTATTACAAATGTTGCAAACACATTTGTGTATCGTTAATTGAGTCACCGATGCGGATTTCGATGTCGCGCTTAGTTTTAATCTCGTACATTATCATCGGATTATTCACTTTTAAACACACTCCCGAACGGTGTTTTACGTATAATTTAATATTTATAATAAACGCTGCAAACACATTTGTGGATCGTTGATCGAGTTAACGATGTCGATATCGATGTGGAGCCAGAGGGGTTGGCGCGAGCATCGAACCCTGGAGCCAGGGAGGATCCTCGTCGTCCTCGTAATTTCCGAGCGATCGACGAGACTGAGACAACGTTTTCTTAATTTATTATTTATATATTTTAATTTTTAAAGAGCATCAGCCGCTGAGCCCGTCTCCGGCACGTCGCTACGGATTTCGCTGGTGCCGCTTCATTCTTCGCTACGTGCCTTTCGGTACACCAGCGAACGCAGCGGGTTCCGAACACCGTCCCAGCAGCACCCCATCCCTCGATCCGGCTCCTTTCACCTACCCATTATAGTGGCGATACGTGTCCGCTGCGCATTCTAGCCAGAGAGTGCATGCTGTGTTTCGCACCGGTCGTTAACCGGGACCGCAAAGTCTGCAGTTTCTCTTTTAATCCTGCTACTGTTGCATCAAACAATCGTAGCAGCGTCGGGACACGGTGGCACAGAGAATGTGTGATTTTACCACCGCGAACAAGGTTTGAAATCCGCTTCGTATTGTGGATACGGGCGGCGCTGGATCTTGTTTTTAAGGCACATGCACTGGCCTTCATTAATGCGTGGTCAGTGCTACGTCCAGCCCAGTGTAATGGCGAGCTCAACATTATCGGTTTCTCCTTTGGGGTCAGGGCAGCTCTTTACACCAGGCAAGGAAATCTCAGCTATTTGCACTATAGTTGTATGGATTTATAAATCATGTTCACGATACTCGTCGCGGATATTTAAGCTCACTTAGTCGCGGTTAAATATTCTTAAATTGTCAATGAAGTATTTAAATACTTACATGGGTTTATTCTCTCACAATATCGATGAGTCGATAAGACGATACAATTAGTTTCATACTATAGATTTATGGACCACGAATTAGCTCATAATAATATAATTTAATATTGAGTCGCGGTTAAATTATTTATAAATTATCAATGACGTATTTAATTACTCGCATGGGTTTATTCGCTCACAATAATAATGAGTCGATAAGAGGATACAATTTTTTTTACATATAACACGCATATAACTTAAATGGTTATCCGTGGAATTTACTAATTATTAATATATTTTTAGCATACACTTTTTTTTTTCCTGCGGTCATATACAGGATAAAACGGGAGAATATGGTCCGTATCAAAGGTCGGCAAATACCCTAAGTACTCGAAGTACCGAGCACCGGGTTGTTCTTGAGTACTGCCGTGTTGAGTGCTTGCAGAACTGGATTGCTGAAGTTCAGCACGGACGCGGTACTTGATACTTCAGCATGCACTTCAAAGTCCTTATTGTATTTGCTCAGCTCTGGTCCACATGCATAATTGATTCGCTTGTCAATCGCGCTGGATGATATTCACCACATCCGCACCACACATATAGGTCACACATATGTGTATAGGGGTTAGACGGAAACCAAAGTTTTCCACCTAACGCCACAGGAGAGATAGCGAAGCCGGAGGAATACCGGTGGGAGATAAACCAGGAGTAAGAAGAAGATGCACGGCAAACGAAGGGGTGGGTCGAACGGTCGGAGTGGAAAATTGGGTTCCGGCAAACAGAGCACTTGGTACGAAGGTCAACACCGAACTTCTCCCTTCGATCTCTCTTAGCTCGCACCGCGGAGGGGCCGACGGGGGGTGGAAAAGTGCGGGAACTCAGGGTGGAAGGGCGGAGGATGGAGCCGAACGACCGAAGGCACTACTGTTTCTAAGCCGGAACAACTCCGTCCAACTGTGCGCCGCAGTCGAACGAGCAACTGGCTGCAGCGGCACATCGCGCCGCTTCAAGGAAGGGAGTTATCATAACTCGATAGACATTCCACCCTTGAACTGGCATCCCCGCGACCGCCGCTGCTAAATCGGCCCCACGACGGAGAAGCAGCGAAGGCGCGGGCTCATCTTTTATCGAAACGCAAGAGCAAGGAGCCGGGAGAGCCGGATAAAGCCGGAGGATTGCGATTCTCGGTGCCAAAATTATTTACCTCGGAAACGCAACTCCCGAAGTTTCATAACAGCTGCTGTTAAATTATGTCCGCACAGTTTCCCGGAGTGCATCCCAGTCTGCTCGGGCTGTGTTCGCTGAAGCGATCGAGATTTCTTTCTTGAGCCGAGAGAACAGTGCTCGGTCCAGCATCGGCAACTTTTGGGGGTTTTTTTTTTGCTTCGCTGTATCGGTTCTGTTGGTAAACTGGTCTTGCATTGTTACTTTTGATTCTCGTTGTTTATTCGGGATTATCGTCCGACGCGCAAATGGAACGTCGTTCCATACGCTCGGTTTTCGATCGTTCCATCGTTCGGTTTTTTTGTGTCTGAAAGGGTGGCTTGAGTTGTTGCTTTTGCTCTCGTTATTTCTTCGAGAGACGCAATGCTGGTCGTATGCTCGGATTAAATTGTAAATTGTAAACTTAATGTACTGGATCTTGAAATTTACTTACATTACTTACATTAATTGAACATTAATATATATTTTTTTTCGTAAGATTAAAATACCGGATACTTTGTTTTATTTTTAATCTTTCGACTGAAATTTACAACAATTTTCATGAAAATCTAAAATTTCGCTGTAAAATTACACCGGACATGCGTTTGAAATTTCCGAATCAATGTATGTAAAAAAGCTTTCAATACCGTTCAGTAATTTTCAACCAAATTTTTTTCACAGTGTAGTTCGGCACATCTAGCGGCTGGAAATTTAATAAAATTCGACACCCTCGGGAGACGAACGCGGCGCATTTGTAAAAAAATAAAATAAAGTTTCACAGAGTGCACGAACGGAGTCTGGCGAATAAAAACCAAAAATGCCCCCGTTCCGTCGGGATTCTTGGTTGCGTTGTTTTCTCCCCACATTCCTCGAAACTGGAGTGTGCAAACAAAATGAAAAGGAACTTTCCGCACCTACTCGGTTACGGAATCGAGCATTGCGTTCAGCTCCCTCCGGCGAATATAAAATTTCCCAGTACGTTCATTTGTATTTCGGTGAGATTTTTTTTTTCATTTTTTTTCCTGACTGTTTTGCTTACGGCCGGGCTCCGCGAAATCCCTGGCGATCTCGCTTAATTAAGCGACGCGGGCAGCTCCGCCGCAGGGGAGGTCGTGCTGAGCAATGCAATGGGAACTGGGGTACTTTGGAGGCGTGCGGACTCGCTTGGGAAAGGTCCCAGCACGGCGGCGGGTGACGAGTATGGGTGGCGTTGGTGGTGGGCTTTACTCATTGCTTCTAGCAGCGATGGTAATGCCGGATCCTACGGGCATTTCAGGTAACATTGCACCTACAGCGTTGCTTTTCCCGTAGTTGCGGTGGCGCCGCCTCGCGCATAAGTTACAGTTTCCATTGTGCAGTCGCAGCACCGGGGGACCCTGGAGAAAACTTCACCGGAGAATTGAGCGAGGCGGACCTGGTATAAAGTCACGAGTTCGCGCCCGCGGTTTCAGTGCCTAAGCAGCTTTTCCTCAACTGCTGTTATGCTTACCCAACTACGTACACTCCAGTTGGCGCGAGTAAATAGTTCGGGCACTCGCACATTGAATTCGCCGATCCTCAAATTCATTATCCGACCGAGGGAACATTAGGAGACCGTCGAAGCCCTGTAGGTTATCCAGGATTTCATCCCTATCTAAATTTCGGTCGGGCTCCAGTTTATTTATTTTTTTCGGGCGATCCGCTTCGTGGGTTGGAAAATTAGCCGCGTGAGATGTGAAAGGACCGCACCAAAACTCGTCACCCTAAACTGTTCCGGATTTATCGTCATTAAAAAAAAAAATTAGTTGGGTAAGCGTAAGTGCTGTTTTTCGAGTAAAGCGCGAGTAAATAGTTTAGGGTCTCGTACATTGAATTCGCCGATCCTCAAATCCAATATCCAAGCAGTCAAAATTTCGGTCGGGGTGCTTTTTTTTTGTGGAAAATTGGCTACGTAAGCTATGAAAGGACCTCACCAAAACTAGTAATCTGAAACTACCCCGGATATATTTAGTTTTTTATTCATTTAATGAAACATGGCACGACGAAAATCCAAGATAAAACCATTTTGACAAGAATCTATGTAAGTCTTGTAAACTTTATCGTTGGATGTGGAACGTGGGGTGAAATCATTAGGTGCCTATTGAACAAGCTCGGCTGTGTGTCCCTTAGCCCCAGTTGAGAATTCTCCAATTTCTATACAAGCAGGTGTAAAGCAATATCTACAGATAGGGAAATCTAGAGGGACTTAACTTAGGTGGAAAGCAGCTGAGGAGCGCGTGACGTCAGTTCCCCAGAACTCGGCCCGTTCTCGTTCCCCCTTGCGAAACCTAAGTTTTAATTAAAAATTCTTTGAGGTTCCCCTGGCAAGTGAAAGGTCGACGTAGAGATAACGCCGAAATAGAAATTATATCGGGCGAATATCGCGAGACGCGCTAATAATGCGTTTATCAAAGTGCCGTATCTAAAAATAGGCAACCACTTTTGATCGGTCATCTTTTTTTGTCAATCGACTGTCACGTGACCATCAATTGAGCAGTCCGGAAATGACCACATTGCGACAACAGCGACATTAACTATAGAAGCGTCCACGGTTCCATCTTCGAAATTAACAAAGCAACCAATCTCGTTTGTCAGAAAAAAATTGTAATTTTGCATTTATTTTAAAGTATTGTTTTATTGATTAATTAATTTTTAAAATAATGCAAATAGGAACGATTACGAAATCAACGAGGTAGAAAGATTTGTATGAAGTGAATCTTAAAAATTAATCTTAAAAATTAAAAAGCTTGGAAATTTGGACTAATTTGTGACCAAAAAACAAAAAATGACGATCCAATCCCAACTAGATAAATGTTTTTCGGTTTTGTCATGAAATGACAGTCATTGTACAACAATCATTTCCAGAATAAAAAAGACGGTAAATTGATGATAATTTTTTAATCAATTGACGCTTACAAAAAATGACCGTCACATCTGTAGTCGTATCGCTATTTCGAAGGATTACCACAAAATCATTAGATTATCATAATGCACTCGGCTATTGTGGTTTATTCATCGAATTTTCCGTCGTGCGAATTAGTTGCCACATTGATATGCGAATCGACTAAGCGACGCGCGCGGACACGTGTATTTTATTACGTCGAAAGTTCGATTACATAAAATAACTAACGAAGCGGGTCGAACAGTCGAAAACGGTAAATTTATGCACTGAACGGGTCATGACATTTCCGCGAGAAGAACCCTCTCGCGCATTGCGAATGCGAGCTGCGCCCACACGCCAATTTCGACGACGCGGGAGGTGAGGCAGAAAAAATCAATTACCGCCCCGATTAATCGAGTAACACGAGAGCGTACGTACGCGAGCGCGCTTTAATCCATTGTCGCAAAAACCGGATAGGAATGGCCGGAATACGTGAATCCCACCCATCGACGTCCCAATTCGCGAATTCATTCACACGCCGCTTCTGCAATTACACAGGTACCGATTCGCTGAGTTTAGGGCAAAAGTGGCGAATATTCTGAGCCGAGGCGATAAGACGGACCAGTGCGTGTTGTCACAAATAGGAATTTGAATTTTAAAAAAAAAATCTAAAACTTCGTCAACTTGCATCGATGACAGTGGGTTGTTTTTAAGTGTTAAACCTTGCTTCCGCCCTGAATACCATCGCCGGAAATTTATTATAATTTAGGAGAGTGCCTTTCCGCATAGTTACACGAGCAGCTATGCCGCACCGTCGCCCACAAGGTGTGAGGCATGAAGCGCGAAGGAACCCTCGTGCGTTATCGCCTCGTCGCACCGGCGAGGTCTTTCAGGAATCACGAAAGCACCCTAGCCAACGGCGCTGTGGCAACTGGTGTTACTTGGTATTTTCCAGAAGCATAATCCGATAGCATCCTTAGGTGCTAAACATACTTTAGCTATTCTGTCGGTAACGGGGTGTTTCGACATTGCTGTTACCTGTTTCGCAAATAATGATCATCCGCCGCGTTCGATGCCATCGTGAGTGAATTCCATTGGATTATGCGGGGCAAATCGGGCAACCAATTTCATTGTTGGAACTGGTGCACGATATTTTCCAAAAGTATAAGACCACGCTTAGGTACCAAAAATTCATTAGTCATTCTATCGGTAACGGGGTGTTTCAACATTGCTGTTACCTGCTTCGCAAATAATGATCATCCGCCGCATTCGATGCCATCGTGAGTGAATTCTATTGGATCATGCGGTGGGGAACGGGCAACCAAATTGTTGCAACTGGTGTTACACGCTACTTTCCAAAAGTATAACACCACGCTTAGGTGCCAAAAATCCTTGAGCCACTCTATCGGTAACGGGTGTTTTAATTTTGCTCTTTCCTGCTTCATAAATCATGATCATCCGCCGCATTCGATGCCGTCGGTGTTCGATGCTACAATCGATACCATAATCGAATGCCGTTGGATTATGCGGGGGGAAACGAGCAACCAATTTTTCTGGCGATAAGCCGGTCGTGCCGGCGTTCCGTCGTACAGTCGGACGTCGTCCTTGCTCCGAAATGTCAGAATCCGCGTAAAACATCCAGCGGAATCACACTTTGACTGACGTGCCCGCGGCCGCGAATTTGCACCGGTGTGCGAGCCTCGTGGGGGGCGCGTGATAGTGAAGATACATCGCCCGCGCGGCTCTAGGACACCCGAGAAGATAAGACCGTCACATACGTCTGCGTACTTTGTCAACAGTCGTGTAGGCTGCTGCTGGGGGCCGTTTGCCGTTGATCCACCGGAGGTGCACTTGCAGGAAATGCGAGAGCGCGAGAATGTTGCGGGACGGGAATCGGGTTGGGGGTGAGGGAGAACAAGTAAGACGACGACGCGCAAGGGAGGCGCTTCAGCGACTCCAGTATTTATTCAGCTCGAGTGCTCGGGCTCGGGGTACCTGTGCGGCAACCACCCTCGCCTTATCCGCTCGCTCTTCTTCTCGTTACCGGAAACGCCTTCGGATTTTCCTCCGTTCTGTGTGCACAGCACCGCGCCGCCACCGCAATGATACTGTTTATGTACCATTTACGCGTTACACCGGTTCGGCTGCTGCACTTCTGGCGCTGCATCGCTCGTCTTTGCCCGAAGTTCTGAGCTCGGGAATCTCAGCTGGCTGCGCGCAGCACCCGTTACGATCACGTCGTTTCCAGCCTGTTACTACGTGGTATTTAGATTTTGGATTTGGTCGATTCCGTCCCACTCAGGGCGGAGGGAATGGGCACCGGATAACACCCTTTGCAAAAGCCTCGCAATGAAATATTTTTAGGATTTTTTTTTTCACGGATAGCGCTCGGTGGTCCATCTTAGACAGTTTTCTTTTTCGCGTGCTTGGTAAGATGGCCCACAGGGATCGGCCAATAAGAGACCCTACCTATGAATATCTCGGCAATGCCTCGAGCACTGAGAATTAAATTTAAGTTTCTTTGGAACTTCAAGTTTTTTTTTTTGGACGTGAAGTCAATTTAACTATTGTAATGGGATAAAAGTGTGGTCCGTATTACCGAACTACGGATGGTGTATGAAAGTCGAGGAAGCTCTAGGGATTTAAGCAAATCTCATCAGGAGCACGGTTTAATACCTAAACACCTTACTGCTATCTCTACAAAATAAGTGAAGTTTTTGATTTTCTTTTTTTCAAATCCGTATTTGAGTCAACACACTTAGGTCCATCTTAACTCGCCGGCCCACGTTCAACAGTTTAACCCAAAGGTATTCGTACTCGGCAAGTGTCGCGAAGTTGCGTCTCGGCAATGCTTCGAACACTGAGAATTTAATCAAAGTTTCTTCGGAACTTCAAGTTTTCGTTGGAAATGAAGTCGATTTAACTATTGTAACTAGTCAGAAGTGTGGTCCGTATTACCAAACTGAAGACGGTCTCTGAAAGTGAAGGAAGCTCGTGGAATATAGAAAAATACCATCAGGAGCAAGATTTATCCCCTAAACACCTCAGCGTCGGTGACACAAAAAAAGTGAAGTTTTCGATTTTTTTTAATCCACATTTTTGTTCACAAACTGCGGACGGTCTCTGAAAGTGAGGGAAGCTCGTGGAATTTAGAAAAATGCCATCAGGAGCAAGATTTATCCCCTAAACACCTCACTGTCGTTGACACAAGATAAGTGAAGTTTTCGATTTTTTTTTAATCCACATTTTTGTCAACCCACTCTGGTCCATCTTACCTCGCCGGTCCATATTGAACAGTTGTACCCAAAAGTATTTATAACAGCCAGGCACGTGTTGCAAAGTCGTTTTCCCGATCACGTAAACAACCAATCTCAATGTAATGCATTAGCCGATTCGTGCAATTCAATATATTTTCGATAGATCGATCACATCCAGCATTCCGATAAAGGAACATTCCATTTTCCCCCTATTTTCTTCTCATTCAGCCTTTCGGAACGTAATAACCTCACGATGCAAATGGATGTCAGTCTGAACGATATTTGACAAGATTACCGTGAATCGAGGACGGAATGGATGTCTCGATCGGCAATGAAAAAAAAAAAAAAAAAAATAGTTGGTTGGGCAGATGGGCGAAGCGAACGATTGCACGATTCGAGGTGAGGCATGACGAATCGGTGGATATTACACAGCGGGGATCGTCGGGTGACCGTAATACCCCTTGAACCCCCTTTTTAATTATCAATCTAGATACCTTTTTAATTATTGCAGCTATCGGCGATATCGAACGATTGGATCGAGCATAAAATTCCTGGGTACGAGTCGTAGCTTCGAATGCCTCGTTCCTCGGCGGTTATTGCGTAATTAAGCGTCGATCCGCAGCACGCGTGTGGTGGTGCGCGAACGACGACGAGACGGAGGTATAGAATCTCACCAATGTTTAAAATTGAACGCCGATATCTTGCTGAAACTGCATTGGAACGGCGAGCTCGCATGTCGGATCGTCGCCGACGCCTGCGGCTCATCGCGTCCGCAGCGATGAGCCGCAGTGCATGCGATTGGCACTGCCGTTCGCCAATCGCATGCGCCGTCTCTTGCATCCGTTATTTTTAAACACCACCCCTCGCGTGTCGGTCGAAAAAAAAAATAGGAGATTTTCAATTTCGATCCGACGGCCGGACACGTCGAGCTCGTCTCCCTCGCTCGCTGCATCCGACCAAACGGATATCGTTTCAGGAATATCAAACAAGCCTCTCGTCGCTGGGCGTATCGGATTCCGTGGGTCAATCGCGGCAGCCGTATTTAGCGTTTACGGAACACTTTCGCAAACACAAATTTGCATTGCTAAAAGATTCCAAACATGACATGGTTAACACCGGAATCGCGAGTCGCTCATAATGGAAACATCAAAGCTGTCCCCTTGGTGGACGTTCGCAGGGGAGAACAATTATCACTCGCGGACCAACGAACCGTAAAACTTTGGGTTGGATTTGAGGTGTTTTCTGCAATCTACTCCAACTCGATCGGCTGATTGGTGCGCCGAGCCGCCTCCGTTTCGAACGTTCTGGAGGTTGGTTTTTGGTTGATTTTTAAGAACTACACTGAGAAAAACTTACATAGTAAATAGTTCCCAGGGGGGACGTCTACATTTTACAGTTACGACAATGACCAAAAATTATAGTTGTAACTACAATTATAGTTTAATCAATTGACTATCACAAACTATCCATATAGACGTCCCCCCTGGGAACTATTCGTTATAGTAGGAAATACCATCATTTTTCTCAGTGTAGCCGAAAACAACCCGCTTTTCCGACTCTGTGTCGGGAGCACGGGCAGCTCCTGGTCCAGGGTTGGCAATCGCACACCGCACCGCACCGCGATTTCTCATCGTATCGCCGATAAATGAAAGTGGTCCCATTCATTGAACCGATCCAACCACCCGGAATCTTCCCTGGAGTCCTCGGAAATTAAAAACAGCAAAAGGTCTTTAATCACGGCAAGGAGTTCTTCGGCTCGAGAATGGCTGACGACTGGGATTCCATTGTGGTCTTCGGCCTTTTGCAGGAAAGACATTTGACTACGCACCGCAGAATTTAGTGCATTGTTCCGTGTCAACTGGGGTACGGATCAAAAAAAAAAAAAAAAAATTCCGCCAGTTGGCGAACATTTAAAGGTCAACCAACGTGCAGCCGCTGCCTCCGAGGTGCGCGTTCGTTGGCGCGAGCGGGCGAAGCACTCGCGGGTCGAGCCGCTCGCGCGGAATCGAAGCGAAATAGTTTGAGCCACGATAAGCATTTCCCGACGAAGTTGCATGTCGGTCTCTCGTGTACGCCGTTCAGTCCGGCGTGCGGGAGGCAGTAAAATCGCATTGTTTTCGATATCGGCGCTCGCTCGGCAGCGGCGCAAGGCGGCGGACGGCGGGCTTCAACCGGGGATGCAATGCGCGGAGTCGCGTCGGGGGGCTTCGAGCGAGAGCGCTTTTTGTGGAGCCTCGGAGAATGCGATAGCGAGCGAACGCGAGGATCGGCCCGTATAAATGTACAACGTGCATCGTATACGTCCGTGCGGAGCGAATTGGCCGCGGACTACGGGCGTTATGCATTTCGCATGCCGCATATCGGAACTCCATTTGATTAATGGAGCTCCCCGTCGGTTATTGCAAAAGGTCGATATATATATACATGTTTTTTTCTTTCTTTTATTTCTCATCCATTCCCCTTTGCCGAAGCTTTCTCTTGCCCGTCGACGGAATACAATTTCTCTCTCAAAATAAATCGAATATGGCGCCCACAATAGCCACTCTCGGTGCAAGCCCGTTCGAGAGCCGTTGCAGAGCTGCAGACGCGAAATAAAGTGTGCGGCAGCGGTGCACCTCATTCGCTCTTTCAGAAGAGATTGCAGACGGCATTACCCGATGAATATTTAATGACCGTACCGCCGATGTAGCAAAGCTGCAGCGGGACATAGATTGAAATTCAGAAGTTTTTGCTCTTCTGCGGTTGCATTTTTTTTTTTTCTCTCGCTGCCGGTAGATCCGTTTAAATGTTTAATGCGAGGGGGAGTCGCCGCGGGGAAGACTTGCATTTTGCACGAGGAATTATAAGTTCCCCGCTGTTTGCGAGTTCCGTTACACCTCGCTGAAGAGAACGAGGCGAGGAGGGTGGAAAAAAAAGGGCACAGCTAACCTTGGGATTTCGGAACGCGATTAGCTCCGGAGTGTTTGCTCGGGCAGCTTTCTCGGTGCAACGGCAATCTCGGGTTTAAATATTTAAGGGGTGTACCGTACCGTCCCTCAAGCTCTTAATCGCCCGCTGTACGGAGCAAGGATATTGAATAGCTCGCTTGGGAAAGTGAGAAATGCGGAGGAAAAGAGCTCGTCGGACGGAGTTCGGTGGGCGAGAAGAGGTCCCGGATCTCCGCGCGCTCGACACTCTTCATCGGCTGCGGTCGGTTGGTAGTAGCGATTCCTCGACAAACTGGGTCAGTCACCGCGGATAGTGAAAATTAGCAATAATTACTGAAATTTTTCAATTGTGAAAAATTAATAACTGGATAAACGGCGGAACTTTTAAGAGAGAAATAAAATGCATCCAAATACGCATGAGAGATCGATAAAGTTCCCAAGATATTCGCGCATGCGCACCCAGCAGACATGCCCGGCAAACATGTTCGCGTAATTTTTTGGTATTATGTAGAACGAAAATTGCTGGAATACGCAGTATTTTTTTTTTTTTGTACGGTATCGAATTATGAGAGAGTGGGGCAAAATGGCACAGCGGGGTGAAACGAGATTATGGGACAGAACGCAATGTTCCAATGACCTTTGGACGGTGGTGGTGACGGTAAGTGGGCCAAAACGGTGTGGAAAATCCGGATGCATCGTTGGGACAAAATGGAGCATCCAGAAATGATTGGAAAACTTAGTTTTGACCCCGCTGTCCCGTTTTGCCCCGCTGTGGCATTTTGCTCAGCTCACCCCTATTGTTA
Organism: Amblyteles armatorius; assembly: GCA_933228735.2. Lineage (NCBI taxonomy): Eukaryota > Metazoa > Arthropoda > Insecta > Hymenoptera > Ichneumonidae > Amblyteles > Amblyteles armatorius. Next base: position 11,008,139 of record OW121690.1, read on the forward strand.
ATCTTTTTTGTCGTTGTACCGGCAATCTCGGGTTTAAATATTCGAGGGGTGTACCGTCCCTCAAGCTCTTAATCGCCTGGTATACGGAGCAAGGATATTGAATAGCTCGCTTGGGAAATTGAGAAACGCGGAGGAAAAAAAAAGTTGTCTGACGAAGTTCCGTGGCTGACAAGTGTCTCGGATCTTCGCACACCCGACACTCTTCATCGGCAGACAACGGCTGCAGTTGACAAAAGCGATTCTTCGACAAACAACTTCTGTCCCGCCTCCGCGGAAAGTAAAAATTAGCAGTAATTACTGAAATGTTTTATTCGTGAAAAATTAATAACCGGATAAACGACGGAACTTTTAAGAGAAAAAATACGTCCAAATATGCATGAGAGATTGAAACATTTTACAGCATTATTTCCAACACTCACTCATGCGCACCCAGCAGACACGGCCGACAAACTTGTTCACGCAATGCACAGTAAAGAAAGTTTGTACTTTTTACAACTCAATTGGCCGCGAACGTCCACAATTTTTTGTCTGTCAATTTTCCGACCGCACCATCTGGTTCTGCTTTCACAAACAAAAGCACAAACTAAATTTGCTAATGCTACGGGAAATAAAAAGACAGGCTTGTATATTCAAACCTGAACAAACGAGTTTGTCACTCATTTAACAAAATTTCTTTTACGCAATTTCGTATTCTGATTTTACGAAATTATCTTTTACTGTGTGGTTCGGCGTTATATGAACTATAAAAATTGCCGGAATGCGCAGTATTTTTTTCCTTGTATCTAATATTATTATCGTATCGAATTATTGAAAAAAATTTCCGAGTGTCGGCAGAGCATCGCATCGAAATTGCGAGTAAACTTCGTCCTCTTTCAGCACGGCACAATTACTTCCGGAATATTCGACCCGATCGGCGCTTGGGCGTTGCTTGTATCAAATATGTATTTCGTGAAAGGGTGAGATTGTGTCATTTGTGACGCAAAAGAGTAATTACGGCGGAGGTATATATATATGTATAATTGGTGCTGCAGTTGATTCCCTAAGTTAATTAACCTGCACTCGGGGCGGCACGAGGTCAGCTCCGTTGTCGTACAGCTCGATCTCTCTCAGCGTCGGGGCGCGTAACGTGTACTCATTAAAAATCGTAGCTCTACCATGAAATGGTGAATGCCGGCGGATGCGCAGGCCAAAAGGGGTTTCAGGCCAAATGAAAGGCAAGCCTTTGATCCATTTTCAGGACGTAATTTAAAGCGGCGAAGCTGCGCCCGATGGGTGTGAGGCCGTGGAAAGAGCGTCCCTCTTCGCAATTTGGAGAATATCGGATTCACCGTCCCCTGAACCTTCGTCGTTAGCTCTCTATCCGTCAAACGCTCATTTGATAATTGGAAGCATTGTTAAAATCGTTCAGTCAAATTATTATTATTATTATTGTTATTATTATTATTATTATTATTATTATTATTATTATTATTATTATTATTATTATTATTATTATTATTATTATTATTATTATTATTATTATTATTATTATTATTATTATTATTATTATTATTATTATTATTATTATTATTATTATTATTATTATTAATGATAATTTGCTACACTTTGCTGCCGCGAAAGTGCAGCGAATACTGAATTTTCTTATGGAATTCATAAGGAAAACATATCCAGGTGTGTGTGTGCGTGTTCGTGTTAATTAAAAGCAAAAAATTGTGATTGTGCCGAGGTGGTGAATTCGAGTTTAAAATGAAAGAAAGTGTGTTTCATTATTTTACTTTTGATTAGCAAAATATCCCGCGGGCACACGACAATGAGAACGGTAGCAAGGAAGAAATCCGCGCGCATGAGCTCGTGCAACGACGGTGCATATTAAATGTACGAAACTCCGGAGTATCGGTAACTGCAGTGTACCCACACTCGGGAGGCCGCGAGTCATGCAACACAAGGATCGACGCGGCTGTCCAAGTTTTCGGAAAGTTCGTCTCACAACACGGGATCGCTCTTCGTGTTCCGCCGAATCGTTCCGCCCTCGTATAACAGGTCATCCGGCTTCGAGGGTGCTAGCCGGTGGATTCTGTCTCGGTGCGGTTCTAACTTCCCGGAGCTCAATTTGGCGAGTAATTTTCTTGGCTGTTCCTACCCCGGCGTGCTCGTTCGTATACGGCGAGAACCCAAGACACGTGCAGGCCACAGCGGCGGATTTCAGCCCGAAGGCGCACTAGGCGATAATCTTTTTTTTTCGCCCCGATGGAAATTTTGGAGCGTTGGATCTGTCGAACCCTCTCCGGACCCCATCAGAACCGGATGCAATGCCTTAAAATCCCTACCCAGGGATTCTTCTATCATGTTAAGTGCAATTGTTCAGCCCGACAAGTCACATGTAATACAAAACAGAAAAAATTAAACTAAATAATGCGCCCAAAAAATGGGCAATGGAACGTTATTGAGGTAGCGACGCAGCCTCGTTGTATGCCACGATGTGTATTTGTGTCCTGCGCATCGCCCTCGAGTCGGTAGTTTAAACTATTAAAAAAAAAAAAAGTTAGTTTTATTTTTGAACTTTATACGCGTTTTGCTCCAAACGCGACAATCGTAAACTTGCTGAGTGAGTGCGAGGAGTTCACATTTTCGCTGTTGTCGTGATACTTCTCTTGCTCCGCGCTGTACTGTCTCGGCTATTCCTCTCGACGAGGCGTTTTACGGCTTGTCGAGAGGGTAAGTGCAAGTATTCAGCTCTACAAATCATAGGTAATACCAAAGAGACAAAAAAAAATTAAACTAAATAATTAACTCTCGTTGGTAATTTCACTTATGAAAATCCTCGTTACCGTAGCTATGCAATTACAGCTCTGTCATCCCAGGAAAAATAAAAGAAAAATCAAGAAATAAAAAAAAACAACATTACTGCCGTTCCGTTCGTCTCCACGCAGTTTTATGATTCCCGTTGACACTGGAAGCTTCGGCAAAACAGTTAATGACGTCGCATTTCACGTACTGCGGTTGAATAACAGCGCGGTACAGTTTTAGACGATTACGCGTTATTCCTGCGAAGCGGGAGGCGGGACAGAAGAGGGTTTTAGCCGATAAAGTAAATGCCGGAAAGCTTCGGTCCACAAGGTGTTTAACCGTGGCGCAGTGGAGTGCACTGGAACGGCACGTTTTTATTCCCGCTGTACTTCACAGCGCCGCAGCGTTGCGGCAAAGAATTTTCAGCGATAGCGACGGAGAAAGAAAGACACGGGAACAAAAAAAAAAAAAATGGGAAATGGAACGTTATGAAGGCCGCACGACACAGCCTCTTTGTATATCACGATGTACATTTCTGTCGTGCGTATCGCCCTCCGGTCGGTAGTTCAAACTATTTTTCATTTTTTTTTATTTTTGTTTTTGAACTTTATACGCGTTTCCCTCAAACTGCGACAATCGTAAACTTGCTGAGTGAATGCAAAGAGTTCATATTCTCGCTGTTGTGATACTTCCGTTACTATCCCTCTTGACAAGGCGTATTTTACGGCCTCGCCCTTATCAAATCACGCCCGCGTCCCAACAACAGACGAGTTTCTTCATTCCGTCTACCGAAACAAAAAAGTTGAAAAATTTAAGAACAAAAAACAACGAAAATATGGAAAACCGTCTCCACACGATTCGTGTTACGCATTTCTGTTGTTAATCGACTACTTCACCGGATGGTCCGTCCCAGTTTCGTAGGCTTGAAACTCCTGTAATGATCTACGATTGTACATTAAACTTAATGTACCAGCTTTTGCACAGAAACTTCTTGTGCTTTGAATTTACAATTTATTTTAACAGTGAGAAACTAACGGTTTGCAAAATTAATGGAAAAACTATGAAAATGCACGACATAAAGAAATGGTATGAAAAAATGAAATGAAAAGTAGGATTCAAAACGCACTTTTTAATCGTGTTCCAGTTTTTGCATTTCACCTTTCTATCCGACCAGATCTCGGAAACTGTTGTGACGTTATTGGATGTCCCCGCCGCTGCTGCTTCCGCAAACTAGGCAAAGGGGAAACCATTCGGTCGCGCTGTCCGATTCAATTTCCTCTCATTATTCCGCAAGTTAGGTCCTCTATTTATTCGTTCGCTTCGAGCTTTCATCTCGTTCCCTTCGGTGGTTCCACCAGTGGGGCGATAGCTCGTCAAACGATGAAATTTTTATCTTCACGCTGCGATGCTTAATTAGAACGATTGTCATCGTTCCTCGTTCCCATTATTTATCTGTAGTGCCATTATCTTCAGTGACTCTCGAATCCTTAAAAAAAAAAAAAAAAAAAACAAAAGCATTCGAAGTATTCTCGTTGGGTACGCGAACGCGTTTCAATTGTTAATTCCAAGTTTTCTCCGTCGGGAATGAGATTTCCAATTAAAGTTCGCGGTGACCGCAAATACTGCGGCATAATATTATGGATATTTTATATATTTTTTTCTCTCGAGGTCTACAGCTAACCAGTAACTTTCACAAAGACGGATGAGGCCAGTTGAAAAAAAAATAATGAGATATCGGAAGGAGACCGCTGTAGAAAAAGAAAAAGAAATACTTAAAATAATAGTTTTCCTGTTAAGGGGCTTCGCTCTTTTATGCGTCTCCTGACGAGCAAAGCTCCAAGATCAGCCTTCATTTTCCAGAAATGCGACGAGGAATCGCGGTGCTGTGGCTCAACTTTCTTTCCAGATATCATAATTGTCATATATAAAATTTTCATTAAATTTACAGGCGGAAAAGGCAAGGGGATCCAAGTTCTTATTTCGGACGTTTAGCTAAGAAAAATCCTCGTCATGGGACGCATTAAAAACCCTAATATCTCGGCGAAAAAAAAACCTACTGTAATGGGCCTTCGCTCTTTGCAAAGAGTGATCATCACCCGTCAAAATGAGATTGGGCTCGTTATCGTAAGTTTTCTGCTTCCCAAGAATTTTTAGTTTTTCGTCAACGGACCACGGGAAACGAAACGTTTCTCAGCAATGCGACGATGGATCGCTGATCGGTGATTCCGGCCTTATTTGAGACATCGAAAAATAGAAACCAAATTTCACTCAAATCGGTAGACTCAAAAGACATCTCAAGGTCCCGAGTGGTCCATCAATAAAACTGGTGGGGACCATCCGTTGAAGCGGTCCATCGACCACCGAAATCGGTTGCATGAACGGACCTCACTTCAAATACGTTGGTAAGTCCTTGAGTGAGCATTTCGAACACTTTTTTCTTAAGTGTTCCAACGAAAAAGGTTCTCCCCTTTACCTCTGGAAACTGCTTCACAAAAATGAAGTGGTGCAATTGACACGAAAGCTAACAACTATACTAACATAAATTCTCCGCCGTCGGTCGCCAATTACATTAGCCGAGGGTACGGTGTGTCTTCCGGGTCGGATTGTAATCCGAGGTAGCTCGGCCACCGTGAGAGAATTTACTAAAGCGTAACGAGCTGGATTCTCTCAAAACAGACTGTGGTTTTGAGGGTGTCGTGGGGGTGGAAACAGAGGGTGGAAACAGAGCGGGGAGGGAGTGGGGGGAGGGGGGGGGGGGTGGCGAGGGTGAAAATTCCTTAGTGAGAACTTGCACAGTGGCGCGTCCGTATTCGCTTCAGAGTAACTTGGCCAATGTCAGCTACCGCGAATGTGCGAAGTTCTGTTCTCTTCATCCCCGTCTTGGTACGTGCAGATTGTTGGCGACAAATCTGGAAATTGCGAAGGTGGACTTCCGGCAGCGCGGAGGTCGAAACTTTGTGGACTACTTGGACTTCTCTTGGCGCCGCATCCATACCTGAGGCTATCGCAGTCGTGAATCCCGAAGGTAGTTATCTGACCTCCGTCCGGGAGTTTACACGGTCAGCCGGGAATCAAGGCACGGGGACTAAACAAGGCAGTCGCAGGAACAGCGGAAACTCGTGGCGTAACGGACAATGGGGGAGATTCATCATGAATCTTAATTGGTAGCGTCAACCCTACCCTGGATTTCACGAACATCCGTCTATTAGAGACGACATCCTCGAGAGGATTAGACGCAAGAAGATCAAACAAACTCGAAGACATTGAACCCCCAATTTGGACTATCGAATAAAGCGTTGGGAGGAGAACGTAGTTTCGCAAAACGATAGAATCGGAAATAGTTCGTAACCGGAAATCCAAAGGTCAACTTCTCGCTGTGTTTGAATCCAACAAGCAAATACCGCAGTGAGGAAAAAGGCGGACGTCATCACGAATCTTAATCGGTAGCGTCGACCCTACCCTGGATTTCACGAACATCCGTCTATTAGAGACGACATCCTCGAGAGGATTAGACGCAAGAAGATCAAACAAACTCGAAGACATTGAACCCCCAATTTGGACTATCGAATAAAGCCCCGGCAGGAGAACGCAGTTTCGCAAAACGATGGAATCGGAAATAGTTCGTAATCGGAAATCCAAAGGTCGACTTCTCGCTGTGTGTGAATCCAACAAGCAAATACCGCAGTGAGGAAAAAGGCGGACGAGAATCCTTTATTTCCCCGTTCCGTCTCTGATCCTGCGACATCAAGAGTGGACTATTGTGCCAGCCTTGCCCTCAGTGTTCTCTCCTCTCCCTCTCGCCCGTGGCTTTGATGCGACTCGAGGGACTCATACGTGACGTTCAAAAGAGCGGGGCAACACAACGATAACACGGGCATCAGGAGGAGCGAACGTACGTCTCCCGTATGATACCGTTTGGCTATCGTCCAGCCCGGCCGTTTCGGTTAAACGAAGCGAATGCCCCGAGCTGGCCGCCGAGCAAGCCCGGGCCTCTCACCGAGGAAAGCACCGACCGTCGACAGACCGATATGTCACTCTTTTCGTCGTCATCCTTCGTCGTCGCGGTTCCCGCGGTCCGACCTCCCTCTCGTCCATCCACCCTTATCGCTCCCGACTCGTTTCATTTTCTATTTCCTTTTATTTCATTTCTTTCTCGTCGTCATAGCCGCCGAACGGCCCTCCGGGTTTTCCGGGCGGCACTCTGCGAGAAACGACCGAACGTCCGGCTCGAAATACGGAACGTGTGAAGTGAAACGGGCGAATGGCCCGGGCTGGGCTTGGCGGAGTGTGAGCGAGTCGGACCGGGGGATTCGCTCCGATTACCGTTAATCCTGGAAACGTTTGCTGGGCAGAATAGAAATAGAGGATCCGATCGAATCGATGCGCCCGAAAACCCCCCGGCTGTAGGATGGATGTCGGTATTCAAGATCCGAACCGGTATCGGCCATGTGGTTTCAGCGTCCGTGTACACTTCGATTGTTTTCATAATCCCCGCACTGGAATCGACATAAACACGAATTATCCTCGCCCAACGACTCTGATTAGATTCAAAACCTGAAACAACATTTCCTAACTGGAGATTGACAATGATCGGTTGGATGAAAAGCTTAGCGACTGCTGCGTTGTCCGCGGACAACACTGGTCGTTGGCGAGCTGGTCTTGTAACTCTTGATCAGTGTGCAATCGAATTCAGCGTAATCACGAATTATCTGCACCCAGTAACTGTGATATTTGAAATCAAAAACAACAATTCCAAACTAGAGATTGACAACGATCAGTTTAATTAGTTTGATTGAAAGGTCATCGCTTCGTTGTCCGCGGATAACATTGGTCGTTGGCGAGCCGGTTTTGTTAATCATCATGCAATCGAATTCAACATAAACACCAATTATCTGCACCCGGTAACTGTGATATTCAAAATCAAAAGCAACATTTCCAAAGTAGAGATCGACATCGATCAGTTCGATTAGTTTGGTCGAAGGCTCAGCAACTGCTGCGTTATCCGCAGACAACACTGTTTGTTTGCAAGCCGGTGTTGTTACTCTCGGTCACAATGCCATTTTTGAGAAAGGGGACATTTCTTCCACACCTTCCAGGATCCGGCAGGAAATGAAAATGCGGGAAAAGTTAGGGTGATGGATTGATTTTCGGTCTTTGGTCGGATTTTTATCGATCCCCGTGCAGCCCCGATGACGTCATCGGTCCTTAACGTCTCCGTCGAGATATTCAAGAAAAAAATTAAAGAGGAAGGTGAAGAAGAAGGGGAGGAAAAAGGAGGGGAAAAAAGAGGAGCGAGGCTTTCGTTCGCGACCATTCCCTCGCGAATGAAAAATTAAGAGGTTTCACTTTTTTCGGGCATTTATCAAGCCCCGCTCCGGGTGTACGCTGAGCCGGGGAAACTGCACGGGTTGCAGAACGTAATCTCGAGCAATTCGAAGAATACCGACCCGTGGCCGAGAGCTCTCCCAGTCGCTTCGTTCGTTCGAGGGATGGAATGAAACCGAGGGGGACTCCCCCGCGTTATTATCTCCTCAAACGCATACATATATATGTATAGTATAATAGCCGAGCGCGGTCTCGGCACTCCGAACTAATATCTAATATTATATCCTTCGCGTCAGTCGCTCCTCTGCGAACTACTCGTTCAGCTCTCGCCGTCGTGTCAGGCACGACGCAGTTTATTATCCTTTCGTTCCGTGCTACGTCGATCTTCCTCTTTTTTTCGTGTTATCTATTTTCATTCCTCTTCTTTTTGCCTCCTGAAAATCTCTCGGTTCCACCGTGGAACAAAGACTTTTACGGCTCCCCAATGACTCGTGGTGCGATTACATTGCGCGCCAACAATTTCTCGAGCGGAGACCGGGACGGAGGACGTGACGAGCTTTTCGTTCGGGCTTATCAAAAAACGTCGTGCTTCCTTATCTTCGTTCGGAGTGAAATAAAAAAAGTTGTGGCGACATAGAGAAGTGTGAGAGAATGTGGCGCGGCTGAGGACCGAATTTTGTAAAAAAAAAAATAGATCTCGAATGGCAACGAGGGATTCGATGAGAATTTTTTACTCGGGACGAGACCGAAGGTCAACTTCAACGTAAATTAATGTCGGAACATTTTTTTTCTCGAAGACGGCGCGATGCAGGCAATCCGGATGAGCGGGGCGCGCTCGGCGCCCGTTAATCACGACGGCTCCTCGCTTATCGGAATCGCCTGCATCGAGCCGTAGCCGAGGAAAAATCGGATGAAAAATTTGTGACTATTCGTCTGGCTATCGCAGGTGCTCGGTTGGTATTTAACCTGCCCCTTAAGGTGATGTATTGGTTACCGATGAGAATCCACCATATTTCGGTCGGAAGGCGCGAATCACCTGAAAATTCAACAACACAATAATGCATTTCGTACGTGGCGTCGGTTTTCGGTTTGATAAGCGACACCATTGAGAGCGCATGTCTGAGAGGAACTGTCGATAATCTGAGAAACTTAGGACCTAAGGTCGACGACCCAATTACTAAAATGAAAGAAGATTGTTGAAAATAGTGAAGCTATTGAAATAACTGGTATGATTTCGTTTTCTGGAACGGAGACACGTGTGTCTTAAGGAACAATGAAAAGTGGATAAATGGACGTGTTTGATGTAGGGGAGAGCGGGGCAAAACGGGACAGTGAGGGCAAAACTTAATTTTCCAATGATTTTTAGATGCCCCATTTTGTCCCAACGATACATCCGAATTTTCAACCCGGTTTTGCCCCACGGACGACCATTGTCACCATCCAAAAGTTATTGGAAAATTGCGTTTTGTCTCATAATCTCATTTTGCCCCGCTGTGCCATTTTGCCCTGCTCTCCTCTATCTCGTATGTATCTGGAAATCATCTCAAATGCAGACAACGACGGAGACGGCTGAGCTAAGAAACTCAATTACGTTCACTAACTTAATTGACTTAATTGACTTAATTACGGACCACACGATATGTCTTCAGCTCATTTTACTTCGATCGCTTCGCCCGAGCTTTGAGTTCGAACGTGGTCTCCGAGCAATCATTGCACGAGCAAACCAACAACAATACAAATATCGGATCGTCTATAAATTGATAAAGAAAAAATTGATACCAACTTTGAAGAGGTGGAGAACGACGAAGAGCCTAGACGAGAGAGTATGCGAAATCATCGGTGGACTACGCGGGTATGGACCAAGATACTTCTACTCATACACCGCGTCTTCATCGAGCACAGTCGTACACTCGGAGAATAAATTTTGTCGCACTCTAAATGCTAATGAGCAACGTCACGGTCGGGGGCGTAGAGGACAGTGAACCACATGGTACACTTTTGCGTTGTCGCTTTGCAACTTCCGCTCTGCGGAAGGTGACATGACGAATCACCCGCATCGCACGCGTTAGGCAAAGTCACTGGGGAAGAGCCGACCAATCAAGGAGGTTAAAGGCGATCTTGATATTGTTCATAATAAAATGATAGAATATTTGTTGTGCAGGTCAAAAGGAGTGAATATCGGGGATTAAAAAGTTCGGACCTGTATCTATTATTTCCGGAAGTCCCCGTTTCCCCTAGATAAGTACCGAAGGCATAACCCACGGGAACCAGGCGTATACTTATGTAGGGGAAACAGGTACATGTGTCCGGGTCTCCTAGAGCCCCTAGATCTTTACTCCCGTGTGCTATATGAGATTCGGGTTTTTCGAAATGCACTCCCATGAGTGAATTTGGATCAGGATTTTTCTTATTTCACTCCCATGCGCTATGAACGCCGAAATCTCGAGAATATAGTATATGGGACTGATTTATTATTTTCGGATTTCACTCCCATCCGCTATGAACGCTAAAATCTCGGGCATATAGCATATAGGAATTATTTATGATTTTCGAAATCTTCTCCCCTGTGCCATGGGATTTGGATTTTTCGAAATTCACTCCTATACGCTATGAACGCTGAAATTTCGAGTATATTTTATATCCAAAACAGGGTTTTAAATACCAATCAGAACGTTCCAACCTTTCCTGGCAAAAATACAGACAATGCTTCCTCATAAAAGAAGCTTCGCGAATAAAGGAACTTTATGAGAAAGCGACGTGAAAATTTCAATCTTCAACTTTTTTACATTTTGATACACATATATTTTTTTTATTGTTCGGATAAACATCTGTTTTGGTAGATTTTTTAATTTTTAAGAGGTTTTTTTTCATAAACATATTTTCTGAACGTTTTAAGTACTTGGCGTACCATTTTTACTTTTTTGAAAAAAAGTATTTTGTGTTTTAGAAATAAGTCCCCGAGAACACTTTTTATAAAAACTTGTCAATTAAATATTTTTAGGACATTTTTTACATCTGTCGTGCGGTTGTCCAGGTTACTTGCATTTTTTCGCGTTCCCGGGAATATGGGTCGGTTAATAATGGATCTCACCTAAAAAATGTCTCGGTAAGGTTTCGGATCCTGAGAATTAAATTGAAGTTCCTCCAGAAATCCAAGTTTTCAATGGAAAATTAAGTCAATTTCACTGTTGCATCGGGATAAAAAAAATAGCCCACATTACCGAACTACGGGTGGTCTATGAAAATCAATGAAACTCATGATATGTTGGAAACTGATCAGGGGAAAAATTGGACACTTAAAACTCCTGATTGTGTTGTCCATTCAAGTGCGTCAACGAAATCCTACATTTTTCAAAGCCACATTTGTGTCAACACGCACTGGTCTATCTTACCGCGGCAGTCCATTTTCACCACGTTTACCTATGGTGATATCGCGAACAGAATAAACTTACTCTGCAATCAAAGAAACCGGTAATGCACCGGTAGGGCAAGCGATGTATGCTCATCAGGATGATTGATAAAAAATCAGATCAAACCGACACTCCAATCAAGATCATTGTATCTCTGCGTACTATCACCAGTTGCCAAATATTCCTACTGCACATGTCAACAAATTGCCTAAACCCATGCACATGTCAACAAATCTTACCGCAAACATGGAAGGAATCAAACACGACGAAGTGCAGATCGGCGCCATTGATTCGGCACCGTTCCTTTGTAGAATTGCACGATCGCCGGCTCGTCACCACGGTTCCACATAAATTCGAAGCGTTCATCGATATCGTATTTGCACAACAACAAAGCAACGAAAGAGGCAGCGACAGGGTAAGTCGCTGGCTTTTTCGAGGACCCGGCGAAGCGCCTCGGAAACCCAACCAAACCAGGTTGGTCAGCGCACACCGGGATCGGCGCACGCAGGCCGGTTCGGTTCCATGATATGGTTGAAGGGGTGGCGGTGGCATTGGTGGCAGCAGCAGCCACGACGATGGAGCCAGCGGGAGGTGGCAAGAGTTGACGGCGGTGGTCGGGGGCTGATATCTAGCTAAGCGCTCGCGCAGTCGTTTCGCGGTCTCCGCGCCACGCGAACCCGGCACGTTTCGCCCACTCATCCTCGGTCCGTTCGTTCACTCTCTCTTACACCGACTTTTCGCCACCGCTCGCTCCTGTCCCTGTCCAACACGCAGGTCCCCTGCCGGCGTATTCGAGGCTGCTCACGCGTTTTCACCCTCGCCAGTTTGGGAAAGATACGTCGCGCGTGCGGACGCCGAATTAGCGGAGCGGCGGTCGTCCGCGCGGTCGAAGAACTCTGTCCTCTCCGCCGACCCACTCGTATCAACCAATCACGAGATCTGGGGCTAAACTGAAAAAAGCCAGATACCAATCTTTCAATTTACTCGAGACAACCGTCCGAATACGAGCGGCTGCTGTCTCGGGTGTTCGGGTGTCCCGTCGATATTTCAAGTTGCCGAACTTGAGGAACAAAGAGTTTCCCCCCGTCGATGTCAATCGGAGTGATCGATGACTCGGTGAAGAGCAGCCGATATGAGACACAAGTGACTCGCCTCGCGTCCGGGGTGCGAGGTTGTGAGGGAGAAACGGCTCGGGCAGTGGCATGACAGTCTCCACGTGGAGATTCGACGGCAGGGTCGCGGCTCCGGGGAGGTTGCTGCACGGATGCTGACGGTGCTACTGACCAGTGCGATCAATGACTTCGGCGTGTGTGAGCGGTGACGACCGTGTCGCGGCTGACGCTCGAGCGTCAAAGTGAATACCACTCTGAAAAGCCGACTCGCTTGTGCAATCAACACCTGCATCGTATGGCAAACGTTGCAATCGACCGAGCAGTGTGAAGGGGTTTCGGGCAAATACACGACATGGCAAAGTGAACTGTTTCAGGTGTTTCATAAGTGATACGGACGCGAGATACGCGCGGACGCGCACTGGGGGGGAGCGAGGGCGGGTGTTATGATTATGGTTTTGCTGAATTGATCGGATAGCGAGCATATATCGCATACTGATAGTCGCTCATTAGAAGCAATATATACAACATATCGAAATATTATGTGCAAAAAATTCTACTGTTGGCAAGTGAAAGAGATATCTAATGGTCGGCTTATCCTGAGGATCCTGAGGGTTTATATTGATTTCAGTCTATAGATAAATCATACGTTTTTCCGAAACAACGAATACACGATACATTATGAGAACACATTTTTTATTATTATGTTATACATTATGCGTCATGTTTTACGAAATATAGGGCGGGAGGGAGAAGTTATGATTATGGTTGTGCTGAATTGCTTGAGGGTTGAACGACAAGCATATATTGCATACTGATGGTCGCTCATTGGAAGCAATATATACATCATCTCGAAATATAATGTGTAAATATTCTTCTGTTGGCACGTGAAAGAGATATCTAATGGTCGACTTATCCTGAGGTTCCTGAGGGTCCAGATTAATTTCAGTCTATAGATAAATCATACGTTTTTCCGGAACAACGAATACACGATACATTATGAGAACACATTTTATTGTTATTATGTTATACATTATGCGTCATGTTTTACGAAATATAGGGCGGGAGGGGGAAGTTATGATTATGGTTTTCCTGAATTGATTGAGGGTTGAACGACAAGCATATATCGCACACTGATAGTCTCTCGTTGGAAGCGAGATGTACGTTATATGGAAATATAATGCGCAATATATCCTACTGTTGGCAAGTGAAAGAGATCTAATGATCGACTTATCTTGAGGATCCTGAGGACGTAGATAAATTTCAGCCCATAGACAATTAATACGTTTTCGCGAAACATTACATTTTAAAGTCTCTTTCCATTATTATTGTTGTACATTATGGAATACATTATGCGTCATATATGACAAAAATAGTGCACTCAGTGCGTTGTTTTACATTCGAGAGACATATGTCCCGGACCTTCACCGCGGTTATTTTCATTAAATAAATTTGGTAAAATTTTCGTCGTCAGAAAATTCCGTATTGTCCGGATGAATTTCAAAGTGTCGATGTCAATCTGATTAAAGAGTCGGGTGACGACTATCATTTTGTGAAAAAAAAACAACATATTAGCTGTCTAATTCCACGTCATTAAGCATCCGGGATAAATCGTTGAGCCGGAACGTGCAATCTTTTGGCTTAATCGGGGTATCGCGCGGAAGGATATAAAAACTCATAAATCCGGTTAGCGGATTTTCCAGCGTCGACCGCACATTGCCCGCGCATTGTATTCTGGGTCTAATTTCCATAATACGAAACAAATCCCCGTTGAATATTGTTAATTTTCACCGGACTGCGGCCATCAAGCACACTATTTTTACGCTCGGTGTTCATTTTGCGCTACGCCGCAAAGTCCACGGGATATTAACTCTTCGTTCTCGCTTTTTAATCTGCCTCCCTTTCTTTCTCGCCGAGGTCGCTCGAGCATATTTGCCCGGGACGTGAATTCAAACTAGGTATAAGTTTTTTTTTTTATACATGACGCGAAGGTAGAAGTGCACACAGAGAGAGACCAAATTTATAGGACATCCCTTCATCATTCTCCATGCACACGATTTAATCCCAATGGCAAATAAATGCGGGCAGTTCGTGTACACACTATCGAACGTCAATTATACATTTAGCTTTCGATCAAATTTGACAAGTGAAATTATTGACGTTCGAATCTGTGCGTGATTTGCACGATACCCATGAACTCGCGTACACAGTCGTGGGCACACGAAATTGATAATTCTGACTCGAATTATTTACATCAGCGTCGCTGATGTAAATACCTGTTTTAAATAATTAATATTACAAAATCGTGTTTTAATCACGATATCGATAAAAACGCGTTATACTTTCGCATATGATTTCTTTCAACTCAGCTACCGAGTTATCACTCGGTAAAATGTGTTATTTATTGTTATAAATACCACTTTAAAAAAATATGTACTGATGCGTTCGTATCGCATATATTTGAGATATTTTCGACTATTGATTCAATGTTCAGTAACAGTAGTTCTTACTTTAACAGAAGTGGTGTTCGAATTGGCTCGACGGCCTTAATCCCGCGATAAGAGCGTTAGAGTTCAGTGTCAACGGTTCAGTGTAAAAATAAACTGCGACTCGCATTACACTATCATGACTTCGACAGATAAAAGACACATCAAGTTGATGTTTTGTGCACCGGAAGATTGATCGCTCCTTCGCGTATACCAGTCGCAGTGTGCCGGGGATCGCGAGCTCGACGAGTGTCTCAAGTATCTGTCGTGAAATGTACTGGAAAAGATGTGGAACGAAGGCACTCCGGAAGTATTTACGGCATGACTGTTATCGGGGAAACGGAGGAAGCACGCCACTCACGATGATATACATCGTTCTTCTCTCGATAATCCTCGACAGTAAGTACCACGCATCTCTGAACCATTTTAACCGTCAAAGGACAATCTCTTCCGTGCCGATAGCTTTAATATGAAAACCGAAGACCCAAAACGTACCCCGACCTATAGAATTACCGCATCCATTTCTAAGGTGCGAATAACTTGCTGTCGTACATGCCAAATTGATTGAAAAAAATACCATAGTAATATTTACGAATTATAACGAGAACGTGCAAAAAGGGAGAGAATCGCGAGGAACTGAGTGGCGAACTTGGTTGAAGCGGCGACAAGCGTAGCCGAAGCGTAAGGCTGAAGGGAATCTTAAGTTTCACGGTTTACGTATCGATGTGGCTGCCGAGCTAAACTTGCGTAAACCGCAATGATATACATGGTTGTCTTTCGATAATACTCGACTTTCAGTACCACGAATACCGAAACCATTGTGACTGTCAGAGGACGAACTTTTCCCTGCCGATAAGTTTATACCTCATGTATCGTTTTTTCTGCCTCCTAACGCATGACTGAGGTAGATAAAAATTGTATTTTTGGGATTTAAATGGTAAATATTGGATTGGGAATAAAATAATTGTTATATTCGTGATCAGCGGGACAAAATACATCGAATACAGCTTTGAAATAAAAAAAATCTAATAAATAATGATTTTTCGTTGTTTGAGCCACTTTTGGAAAAACGTCGATTTTCATGATTTTCAAACGTCGATATCTCGGCTTCCATTAGAGGTAGGGAAAATCCGAGGTGCCCATCGTGTTCTACGGAAAAAATACATAATATATGGTCTTGTCCGAAGTTGTAGAATCGTTTTATCGTGCCGTTTGAGGACGTTGAAAAACGCAAAAAATTGACTCGAAAGGGGTAGCCTTGCAATTTTTAGACGAATTTTTTTTTCTTCTTTTAAAATCAACTGCCACGTATTTCGACGTATTTTCGCGCGCTGAACACGAATCCGCTGGCCTTTTTGAACTAAAGTACACTGCGACATTAAGGCGCTCGATTTTATGCAAGAAATTATGGACGACTTTATGCACTTGGCCGGCTGAAATAGCTTGGTCGGCTAAAACGGACTAGCGGACTAATTTAGCTTAGCCGGCTAGGCCGACCTATCTGTACAGCCCCACCTATGAGTGGGAAATGGAATTTTCCGCACATGAATATCTTCGTTTTTCTTCCTCATAGCCGAAGCTCTTTTCATAAGCAAGAGAATGGCCTAGGGGAAATTTGATTATATTAACCCTTTATAAGTCACACGGCCCGAAACGCGACTACCAAACGCGGAGTGAGGGCCAGGCGCGTGAAAGTGGAGATAGAAACTGGTGAACCTCACGCTTAAAGCCCAAAACGTAACGAAAATTGGCAAAGAATCGAATTTTTTTAAATATTGACAGGGCTAGTTTTCCACCCCGTACAAAACATACTCCGAAGTATAGCGTTACCCAATCCACTCCCGTACTGCGAATATCTTACATTAGTAGATGCCAAATTGGTTGCAAAAAATACCCACGGTAAAAAACTACAAGTTATAACGACAACGTAACAAAAAAAATAAAAAATAAAAAAAATGATCGCGAGGGAGCAAGAGGCGAACTTTCTTGAAACGGTGAAAAAGCGTAGTCGAAGGATGAAGGCTGAAGGGAATCTCAAGTTACTCGGGTTTCGTATCGATGTGGCCGCCGAGCTAAACTAGCCAACGTATAAAGTTTACCCCGGTGAAACCGTAAAGTGCCCCGGGGTCTCACAGCCGAGTAATTTAGTTTCAACTCATAAGCGCGAGCGCGCATGGGAAGACGGGAGAAGCTCAACCGGATGTTGGCTATGACGACGACGCCGAAGAATAGCGAAAACGATATTGCGCAAGAAACAAGGTGGAGCTCCCTTTACGGTTTCTTCGTGCTCCGTAGACTCGGGCCGTCGCTCCTAAACTACTCCGACGTGAAACTCTTTCGATGAAGAACGGCAAAGCTACCCCGGTGAGAACGAGACGCGAGGCCGGTGCCGGCCGACGTTGGGCGAAGCCGGGCCGACGCTGTGCCAACACTGGCCCGGTGTGTCGCTCGCTCTAGGATAGTGATGGTTCCGACACTCGCCGAAAGACATGAATCAAAGAAAATCCATTTGTCCTTTCCCATCGATTCTGGGAATGACCAAGGTGCATTTACGAATTGATCTATATCGATCTATACTCGCGTGTAAAAAAAATGTACTTTTCAGAAAACCCTTTGAAAAGTCAAAGGGGAAACTGGAGAATAACTTTGCCGGGTCGAGGTGGCAGGGCTGCCAAAGGGTTCGCCGCAGAATAAAAATTAACGACTCCCCGTCGAGGGGTTGGCCTTTCGACCTGTCCCGTTCGTCCCGCGCAATTTAATCTCGCCGGTGGTATTCTTCCCTGTAGGCACCATAAATTCCCTGCGGCCACAGTCGACTGCCCCCAAAAGACGGATTACCCTTTAAGGTGACTAATTAATTGAATTCGCGGCTCGGTACTTTAATACACTAAGTTGGTTTCGTTGCCGGTCGGATCGCGCCGTTGGGAAGGATGGAAGCTGAAGGTACTTTCGCAAATGACCCAGTTGTAGACCGCGTTCGGTCCTGTAAGGGGGGGGGGGGGGGAGGGGGGGGGAATAGGGGTAAAACGCCGTGTAGATGGAGATTAATCATCCTATGACCGGTACCGACAGCAAAGATCCCGCCGCCGGTTACCTCGACCGCTTCTGCTGTTGCCCCTGTAAAATAATTAAATTGTCAGGGGGGGTGAATTGGAATGTTCTCTCGCAGTGGGTAACAACCGCAGCTTTATGCTCTGCGCGGTCCCCATGTTTCTGCTTCCACTTCTGCTGGATCTCAGATCATTACGAAGCCAAACCGTGCAGTACCGAAATGCTCGAGACTTCATGCTGAAATCCCTTAACGAGGGGGTAAATGGAAATTCTATCGTTTTCCACATCGCCCATTTCGCTCTCGCGCAGTTTCACTGATGGTTTTGCCTCCGTGCGTCCGTTAACTCTGCAAAATACATCGCCGGCTCTGCCCCTGGATACACCGTTCTCCTGCAATTCAATTAATTAGTTACACTATCGCTGTGATTGCAATGCAATAATTAAGCCAACTAACGCGATAATAATTACGGTTGCGGTTGAATAACATTGGACGCGGTGTATCGGGACGGTGGATTATTATTCGCGGCGGGTGAACGCAACGCCCGATACGACCCTGTCGTATTCATCGGGCGAGGAGGCGGGGAACTCCACCTCGAAGGTCTTTTAATTCCTGTGATACGGAGATGGATGACGTGTCGTAATATGCATACATGTGGCAGTGGCTCGGTTGGGAATAATAATGAGGACGAGTGGGCGTTCGGGAGATACTCTAATTACCGTTACAGCCACTACAGCCCGGGTGGGAACCTGGGGGAACTGAGAGGACTGGAATACACGCCTGGGGCGTGTTGACAGTTTTCTCGGACCTCGCCACTGCGGACACTGCCAGTTGCGTGACCATCAAAATCGAGTTCGGTCGTCATCAATACGCTTCCTCGTCCATCTAGATAATCGAGTTAGGCCATCATGTGACCTGTGGCGTCGTCAGCCGCCTCGATACATCGATGCTGAGGCAGTCGACGCCCAAGCGCCGGGGTCGATCATTAACCGACTCCCTTTAATTACCTTCCCACTCGGGTTGCCCGATCTTCCTCGTCGTACTTTCCTTGCTCCTTCCGGTAGGACTGTGTATTGACCTTACTTGGCGCGCTGAGAGTCCGTATTTAACGAGGGAATGAACTGATCTAAGCCTCGGCTGTTCTGAGTGCAGGATCCAATTATTCTGTTCCACCGGGTAGAAGAATGATGAAGATCCATCTAGCTAAAGTTCCACACATCTCGAAGATATTCTAACCGTCAAAGGACAATCGCTTCCGCGACGCCCTGAGTAGAAATTTTTGGGTGGTAAATCGGGGCCCAACAAGGTCCTGGTAAGGCATTGTCAGGCATACGTCGGACCCTATCAGGGCGTGATGTAGGGGAGAGCGGGGCAAAATGGCACAGCGGGGCAAAACGGGATAATGAGACAAAACGCAATTTTTCAATAACTTTTGGATGGTAGCGATGGTAGTCCGTGGGGCCAAACGTTTTTGACAATCCGGATCTATCGTTGGGACAAAACAGGTCATCCGAAAATTATTGGAAAATGGGGTTTTGCCCTCACTGTGCCATTTTGCCCCAGTCTCCCCTAACGCTCGAAAAACGTCTGCTCGGAGATGACTTTAATATGAAAACCAAAGAGGCAAACCCACTCCGACCTATAGCGTTGCTCCTTCGGTCAGAATGATATAGTGACCTGATTCGGGGTAATGAGAATCCAAATTTTACAAGTGATTGAACTGACCTAAGCCTCGGCTATCCTGTTTGCGGGATCTGAACATCCCGTTCCACCGGGTGGTAGACAAATGATAAAGATTCATCAACCTAAAAATGATCATTCCCCACGGAGTTCCTTCTTTTTCTCATGCTCCAAATCCGATGTTCGCCCGCATTTCTGCATCTCTGTCCGGACGGACACACGGTCTCGTAAAGCTTTCATGAGATAGAACCGAGCGTCTGAAATTTTTGCATTTTTCTTCACACCGCGGAGTTGAGCTGAAAATCGCGACCGAACAGCGCGCCCCACAGCACACTGTGTCGCGCCTCTCCCCGACCCGCTGTGGAACATATCTAGCAGGCATCGCGGTCGTCGTGTTCGTCGGCGCGAATGGTACTTGCATCCGTTTTACCGAGTGCAGAAGCGTGGAGAACCGTGAAGTAGGCCAGAACGGTACGGAAAACGTTTGTTTCCTCTTCTAACCACTCATCTTTCCTGGCTGATGCTCCTGCACACACAACCGCTGGTCGCCGCCCGGTTTCCACATGCTTTTTGCGGTGCGGTTGCGTGCCGCGTTTCACCGTTCTGCGGTTCCGCCATCTCTTTCTCTGTATCTCTCCGCTCTCATCATCCTACCTCACTAATTCTCTAACTCCCTTTCCGCATTATCTTTGAAGGGATACAGCCGGATATTCCCCCGAAAAACCGCACGAAGGAAACCCCTCAGCAAATCCCTTCATCCTCGGTTTCTCGTTAAGTTTCACTTGGCCTCGTGAACCGTTCCCGCAGGACAACACACCAATTGTACCGAAACCGCGGACAACCCTCGCGTTCTGACCAACCTGAAACCAACCAGCCCGTCGTGCACTGAGCCAGCTCTGCTTCCAACCTTCGAGAAGTTGATTTTTTTGCCGACGTTAGAAAACCAACCGCGCTACTAACCGTTGTATGCGTCGGATAGAAGGTTGGGTCACGATTGAATTTTCCTGAAAACCCCGATTTCCAACTCTCAGCCAAAATCTATCTGGACATAGAGTCGGAAATTGGTTTGCTTCGGGAAAGTCTGACTGGAAACCAATTTTCCACCCCACCCATAACGGTTAGTATTACGTTTGGTTTTTAGACATCAACCAAAACCCAACCTCCAGAAGGTTGGAATCAGAGTCGGTTTGGTGTACGAATCGACCGGCTGGATGGAGTAGATTGTTAGAAAGCAACCCAAATCCAATCCATGGCTTACGATTGGTTGGTCCGCGAGGGACAGTACCGACCTCTCCCGGAAGTCGTCGTCGTTGCGTCCTTGGAATTCATTTCGCTTCTTCACGACGGAAATGTGAAACCATGTCACCGAAATAGAATGAGTCAGTTTGGCGATAAGATCGCTCCTTGCTCTTATCCTGACCTGTTATATCACGGTGGATTCGAGCCGGCTTCCACGCCTGCCCGACCGGTCCATCACCGGCTGTATCCTCGGATAACATAGGGGAGAGCGGGGCAAGACGGGACAGTAAGGGCAAAACTCAATGTTCCATAAATTTTGGATGCCCCATTTTGTCCCAACGATACACCCGGACTGTCAACCCCATTTTGCCCGACGGACCACCTTCCAAAAGTCATTGGAAAATTGCGTTTTGTCCCATTATCTCGTTTTGCCCCGCTGTACCATTTTGCCCCGCTCTCCCCTAATAAGATCGGATTGCAGATCCTTCTTCGCTTCTGTTCCACCCTGGCGCTGCCCCATCTACCCACACGCCTTTCTTCCACTTCGCGGAAGAAAAATTTCGTTTCCGGGTGACCGATATTCGTGATGGGTCGTTTTCCGGCAGCCTGGGAGGCCGTCCTTAAGCCTCCATAGCGCGCCCTGAGGATGCGTCGGGTTTCTCCAGAATGAATGAGATCTCCTTAATGGACGATGAGGAATTATCGTGAGCTCTACTTTCTATACGTTTTTTTTTTTTTTTCTTGCCTCGTCTATTTATCATCCTGTCAGCGCGCCTGTATCGCACGTCAATGTTCCAGCACTGCGCCATCTTGCCCCGGCGTACATTCCCACGTAGTTGATTTTCGCTATCATTCATTTAATTCAACTAATTAAATCCGCCGAGTTTCCGGCGAAGTGGAAACGGCGCTGAATCATCCTTTTTCCCCAACGCCAGTTATTCCTCGGTTTTCTTTAGCACGACTATCGCGCGGAGCCTCGCTTGTGCAAAGTTGGTGAAGAGAACTGGATCGCGCGCAAAGCCATTTCTGCCGAGGAGCAATGGGGGGGAATACCGGAGTATAATTCCCCGGGAGAGAAAAGAGGGAAAGCCGGGTCCCTGGTGGTTACATCCCTATACCTCCTTTTAACTGGAAACACGAAGGGACGAAAGCACAGTCGCGACGGCGTATATAGTTACCCCAAAGATAGACCATGGGTTAACCACTATTCGTATGTTATAAATTGCTCGAGCTGGCCCCACCGGAATCGTTATAAATTCAAGCTACGTTACCAGGATCTAATAATAATCCTGCCATTTTGCATAACTATCGCGAGAGACTCGTGACCGATGAGCTCCTCACGAAAGCGCCAATTAATGAGTGAAAAAATGCCATAGCGGACAGAGTGGAAACGTTGTGTGCAACGAATACAAGAATCCTAGAAAATGTGACATCGGGTTGGGCGAAATGTGACAAATGTACGGTGCAAAATGAATTCTCTCTGGTGACAGGAAAATCCGCCGAGAATCCAATGGTCAGCGAGTCTTCGTGTAAGAGGGGTGAAAGAAGTCAATGCAATTCAGACGAGTAATTCTTGTACCATCCGGAAGGGAACTTGTGTTATCAACCTGGAAAACCGCAGTGACAAGCATATCGTGGCTGCGAGGGTGGAGCAGGAAATCCTAGTACATGACTCCACATCACTTATACCTATCCAGGGTCATCAAAAAGTTACACTTATGCAATCTACGATATACAATAAACAAGTGTCAATTGACCTTCTGTAATTTTCCTGATCTGTCGACGTTTCCTCTTCACATGGCCGTTTCACAAGGTCGTACCGAGGCCACACCAAGGTTCCCATAAAAATCCACGATGCAATCCGCGATATACAATAAACAAGTGTCGTCAATCTTTCTCCTGTAATTGTGCTGATCCTTCGACATTTCCCCTTCCCACCGCCGTTCTCCAAACTCCACTTTTCTTTGCAAAAAGGTCACACCGAGGTCGTGCAAAGTTGAAAAGGTTTCGATGAAAGTCCCGTTTTACGAGGCAAACTTTCTGTGCCGCACAACACTTTGCACTCTCTGCAGCGCGAGATCTTCGTGCAGCATCCGCGACCGTCCTCAGCATCCACTGTGCACGCTGACCGCTGTACCGTCAATAATAACGATAGTGTTTCGCGAGGACGGAGAGAAACTCTCTGCAGCGGGTGTCGAACAGTAGTAGAGGTGTATCTGCGGTCGTACGGAATATAACGCCGAGAGTAGCCGGCGCGACGTCGGCCAGCGGCAAGAGACGGTCCCTCGGGATCGTACCTTGATGGCCTCGGCGGTGGTTCACGCTCGAGAAAAGTGCAGAGGTCAGTTCTCGCGTCTGGGCAAAAGGTACCGAGGGCGAAAGACGAAAAAAGAAAAAGTGCACCAGGATTTCGTCCCGCTTTCGCTGTACCTGCTTCCGACTCGGCTGCCGGAGGCCCCCAGGCTGGAAGAC
This sequence comes from Amblyteles armatorius, assembly GCA_933228735.2. Lineage (NCBI taxonomy): Eukaryota > Metazoa > Arthropoda > Insecta > Hymenoptera > Ichneumonidae > Amblyteles > Amblyteles armatorius. The sequence goes on from OW121690.1 coordinate 11,031,696, forward strand.
CCGAGGCGCATTGCCCTCGAGGCTCAATGTGACTTTCCGTGTCGCTTTTTGCACGCATACAAACCCCCGGCTTTGCGAAACTTCTTGCACCGGGTTTTCTTCCTCTTACTCCGCATTCCGGCATTCATAGGTGGAACCTCTTTTTCACACGATCCGTATGAAATTCGTCGGTCCGCCGCAGGCGCGACTGGAGTTTGTGCCTCTGAAGAACTCACGGAGTCGTCGGTCATCGGCACTCCGCAACGAGATGAAAATTAGAATTTTTGAGGAAGTTGGAGCGCTTCGCACTGGTCGAATGAGTGCTACATTTTTATACATTTTAAAATTGGTTTATACAAACTTTTGCGCATCTATTTATTATACTGGATGGTTATTCGTATTACAGCTGATCTTCTTAATCTAGAAAAACATTAATTGCAATGGATTCGCAATAATATTAACTGGTTTATGTAAATTTGTCATTATTCTTTGATAAAGAATGATCCGTAATTTTCGCTCGATTCTGATGTATTATGCCTCATTCTCTTCCTTGAAAGATGCTCTACGAATTCACTGTCCAGATATTCGATAGTACTTTATGTTTAAAAATGCCAGCTGTTTGTTTACGAAGGAGTTTTGTCCATGGATAAACAAAACGCTGTCATTTTGAAACGGAAAATTCGATCAAATATCTAGACAGTGAAATCGTAGAGCATCTTTCAATGAGGAGACTGAGCTTTATTACATCAAAATCAAGCAAAAATTACGGATTATTTATTAATTGAAACAAAACAAAACGTTTACGTACCGTTTCGAAAATTAGCACAAACGACTAAATATTTTTGAAAATACATTCCAATTAATGTTTTTCCAGGTTAAGGACAAAAACTGAATCGCCGCTTGGGTTTCGAGAATCATCGATGGAAAGTTTCACCTGCGGCTTACAGACGCGAGCTTACACGGAAGCGTCGCTTTAATTCCTTTTTGTTTCTAGGTACTTGGCGTCGAGAGGCTGCCGGGTCTCTGATTCGGAAAGCGTCCGCGGATGTTGTAACGGCTCTTAATACGGCCGGCGAATGGGCTCAGCGTGTCAGTGATTTGTCTCGTTTGTTTTGCCGCAGCCGCAAGCAAGGTTGCTTCCATAGCCTCTCGTCTGGCCACTCGGAGCACGTACGTTCTGCCGCGCTGAGCGGAATGAAGCTCTCGGATGAAAAATTATAAGAAAAAAAAGAAAAAAAAAGAAAAAAAAAGAAAAAAAAAGAAAAAAACCGTAGCACTGAAATGCACACCGCCATAGCTCAGGGAAGGAAAAAAAAACATATTTTAATGAGAAAAGGCGGCGAAGTTGAAAATGGTATGAGACTCACCGACGAGAGAGACCGGAAAGATTATGCTCCGCTATTCGTCAGAAAATATTTAGGGCCGGTGGGGCTCTTCGTCTCTCGCCGGCTGTTGGTTCTTCTCCGCTCCCGTAATGTGAAATAATGCCTCTCTCGGCATTATTCACGCGTTTGTCCCGGCTCCGGCGCTCGCACGTCCCGCCGACTCTCGCGCTTTCGCGGACTCGAAGGAGATGAGTAAGTCGCGCATACTATTTCATAATTCAAAATTAGATCCCTCCGGCCTGTCGGCGCGGCGGCTCAACTTTTTGCCCGCGGCGCGGAAAAAGAAAGCTCGAAAGTAATAGAATGGGGAGACCCTCAGCCGGGCATAGGGTGGACGCCGCCAGGACACTTATGAAAATGTCCCGTTACTCTTGCCGTAGCCTCGACCGTCCTTCCGAACCTCCGCGCCAGCTTGGCCATTCGACCCAGACGACTTTATCCTTCGCGGAAAAAAATAAAATAAAAATGTTCGGTATATTCATCGCGCACTTCGCTCGGGGCGTAAGAAAGTAAGAGTAAAAGAACAAAAAGCGGATAGAGGGGCGAGAAAGTACTCGTCGTTTCTTTGGCCCCTGCGTGTATTTCATGGGCGCAACGAACGTATATTTTTTTACGGTCCTGTCGCTATCGTGCAATCCGGCACCCAGGCAAACAAATTTATCTGACCGGTGCCCCGCAAATACACTTTCAATAAAAATAAATACATATTTATTTAAAAATAAATAGATATTTGTTATAATTAAATACATATTTAGGTGAAATCGATAAATATTTATTTTCGCGCCGCCCATCTAATGCAGCTTGTCACATTGGAAGCGGACGTCCGGCAAGCGGCATCGGAAATAAAGGAAGCGAATATCGTATGTTCACTGCTGTTTAAAAAATGCCTGGTTTTTCTATCTTGCTAGATAGAAAATCTTGCTAGATGATATTCTCTGTATTGCGCAAGACCAGCAAAACACCTTGCGAGACTGGATGTCTTGCTGGATGGATTACCCGATATCTTTGAATGATATGTTCCACACTAGTATCCAGGAATTCCAGACATTCATGAACAGCAGTGCACCTTCTCAAAGTTGGCCGACGCAAAGCATTGAGCAGAGCAGTGCCGTGCAAAATGGGACAGTGGGGCAAAACGGTACACCATTTTTAAAACCGAAATTTTCCAATACTTATAATACGTCCCATTTTGCCCCATCGATGCATCTCCATAGTCTGTTCCGTTTTGCCACTCGATTTTGCTCTCCCCTACCACGAGCGCATGACAAACGCGAGTCAAGCCGGATTTAAAGAAAAACACACATTGAATAGTATATTTTTCGTGCGCTATCTTCGCCGAAGCTGGAAGTACCGATTACTGGTGCTGAATCCGCCGTATGTTCTGTCATGGGTTGCGACATTTTTGGGACGAGGAGTGGGGCAAGGTGGCCGCATCCGGAACGAACAATGGTGCGTCTTTGTCGCAGCTAAAACGCCTCGTATTTTGGTTTCGCAGTCGTTTATACGGACGCTAGCTGGGGGAGAGCGTATGCCGAGGAGAGAAAAGCCAGGAAGTTACTCGGGAACAGTACGGCAGAAATATCGTACCCATACCAAGACGCAAACCGGCTCTTTTCATAAAGCAGACTCTAATGCTTTGTCCGCTCTTCCTATTCTCCTTTCGTTTGTCACTTCGCCTCCCTCGTGTTTCGCGTCTCTCAAAGTATAACGAACCGCGGATCCACCCTGCTTACGCAGCCAGCCCGGACGCCTTTGTCGAACCGAGTTAATATAACCGTGAGACAAGCGGGCGAATGGATAATCCTCCCCTCTCCCAAACTCCAAAGTTATGCCTGGAAATAGTAAAGCCGACATCTGGCATTCTAGTTGCCCGAAGGTTTATTTTTTCTTTTTTTTTTACTGACGACGACCCCAATTGTTATTTGTATCGTTGTTGTTGTGTAAGACGTGCGCAGATGCTCTTGAAGTTCGGGCAGCGAACTCGTCGTGATAATAAATTGCCGTTTCATCATGGAAATAATTTAAAAAATGATGAACATTTTTCGTTTTACGAATTGACTGTCGTTGACGACTTTTGGTATCTCGTTCGGTTCCAACCTGCAGATACAAACATTTGAAGGAGTAAAAGCGCGGTGTGACGCGCTGATTTAATGTCCATCTACGACCGTCAGATTTAAACTGGCATAACCGTAAAACCGACATTTCGCATTCTAGTTGCCAGAAACTGTATTATTATTATTATTTTTTTTTTTTACCGACGACTGCTCTTTAAGTTCGCACAGTCAACACGCCATATTCATAAATGGCCGTTTCGTAATAATACTGATTAAAAAAATTATTTTTTTTCCGTGTTCTACAAGTTTACTACAGTCCACAATATTTCGTATTTCGTTCTCCTTTGCAACCTCAAGATACAAACATTTGGCGTCAAACCGCGGCATAACGCGCTCATTTAATTACCATCAACGACCGCCGGATATAAACTTGCAAAGGCGTAAAACCGCCTCGTCGCGGGCTGATTAGATTACCATTTGCAACCGAGTTATAATCAAGACTACATTCAACGATTTCGCCACGAATCCTCGCTAACGAACAATTGTCACAGCTCCGTCTCGCGAGAAGAGTCGCTTATCTCTGGTCTTCGTCGTCATTCCGGTCGTCGCGGTCGTCGTCGGCGGCGTGAAGAGTCCTGTAAAATCCACCCTCGTTCATTCGCCAAGAGATCGCGCAGCTCGCGACGAATAAAACAGAGAGTCCGGATAACCAAGAGCCATCGTCTGTGCTCTGGAGAGGGTGCGCGACGGATCCGTGCAAGCTGCTTCAGCCCGCGGAGGCTCGGAGAGAGAGAGCAGCGCGCAGACCTCGTTTCTAATTAGGCTCCCGCATAATTAGGAAGCCCGGCTCGCGACGGCCGTGCCCACTGCACCGAACGACACGTAAATGCACGTGATATTGCTACCGGCTTATGAACCTACTTGCACGTTTACCTCCCTACTTCGCCTTTTAATGGGCCACTTTGTTGTTGTTTGCTTCTTTTTTTTTTTTTTTTTTTTAACGTCGTTTAATGCCGCATCCCGGTGCGGCGGTCCACGAAACCAGATCTTTGTACGCGTACGGCGAAGGGTGCAGTGAGTACAGTTGGCAAGTTTCGGCGCGGTAGCGAGTGCGCGAGACCGTGAGTTAATGCTAAGAAGTGCATTAATGTACGAGATAAATTGCTGCTCTATGGCGCTCCGCCGACCGAAAAGTCGTACCATATGCATAATGGGAATGAGGGAGCGCACAAACCCGTGCGGTTTCGGAACGTTTTGGGAGAGGCGAGACGCCGGAAGTGTCCGTAAAATTCTCGTTTCCTACCGCTCGCCCACCCACCTCCTGCCAACCTCATTACCGTCGGTCTCATTGAAAACATACATCCAAAATTTCATGCATTATTCCGAGATTTGCTCTCGCGGAATCCCCTCGTGAAGTCTTTCCTCTCCGTCCCATCGTGCACTCGAACTGCAACGTTCGGGCAATCGCAGACTGAAGCTTCGAATCGTTTGGCCTTTCGAAGCACGGTCTGTTGGGACGGAAGGAAAAGATCCGGTTAATAATGTATCTTGAAAGCGGGGATGAAGACATGTATTTAATGCACGACTATCTTGTGGAGTGCTGGACGACATTGTTACACAGAGCAGCTTTCGAAATGGAACTTGAATGTAATCGAGGAATTTTGCATAAGGTTAAAGTGGTTAATATGGCCCTGTTCATGCATAATTGATTACCATCTTGTGGAGTGCTGGACGACATTGTTACACAGAGCAGCTTTCGAAGTGAAACTTTAATGAAATCGAGGAATTTCGCATGGAGTTAAAGTGGTCACTATGGCTCGGTTCCTGCATAATTGATTTATGTGCCAATAGGGGTGGTCCATATTGACCCCTTTTGACCACTTTTGACAGCTGCCCAGTGGATTTTTTTTCTGGATTTCATTTTTTTCAAACATTACATGGGGTAACGAAATAGCACTTTATTACACTCGGTGTGAAAATTGCAATTTTACGTACGCGTGCGTAAAATGCCCGTTTTTTACACCTTGTGAAGTCAAATTTGGGACGGTACTCGTGCGAAAGACTTTTCATTAACTCGCGTGACTGCAACACTCGTCACAACGTTTTATCGCTCTAGTATTGTTAATAATTACTAATGTGATAAAAGTGGGAAAAACCGGACTTTTGACGAAGACTGCGAAGAGCAGCCGACTTCTTAATACTCTTCGTCGAGCTCCACTTTTTCGTACTCACGTCACACACTACACGTACTGTTACTAGATCGCAAGTCCCTCTTTGAGTAACTCTGAGTTTCGCATACTTCGTGAAATATGCTAAAAAGAAACTAGTGTTAAAAAAGTATGCGAAAACGTAACTAGTATGTTTTCTGCATGCCGTACTAAAAAGCGCAACGTTCGCCACTTTCCGTGCACGCGTGGCAAAAATGGAGTACAAGTTAGTGTGCCCAGGCTGGAACTAAGTAGATTACCTCTGTGCACGTCGAGGTATCGCGCAAGGATGTACGCATTCGTGCACCCGTTCAGGTTCAGCTCGCACAGGGCTGTGAAAAGCTCCCAACTTCGTGCGCTCCGTCCAGGTCCGCGTTTTCGTACTCTCATCACATACTACATTTCTTGTAACTAGCGCCCAACTACCTCTTTGAGTGCCTGTAAAGTGTGCAAAAAAGTAACCAGCGTATTTTCCGCATGCCATACTAAAAAGCGCAACTTTCGCCACACTTTAAACGCAGGAGAAGGTTGACTTTCCGTGCAGGCGCTAACAAAATTTTCTGCTATTTAGTCAGCTAACACAGTAGAAAAAAATATCGTAAAATCAGAATGGAATGTTTCGTAAAAATAATTTTGTTAAATGGGTGACAAACTCGTTCGTTCAGGTTTAAGAATACAAACCTGTCCTCTTATTTCTCGTGTCATTAACAATTTTAGTATGTACTCTTGTTTTTAAAACCTCGACCCCAGATGGTGCGATCGGAAAATTAACAAATGAAAAATTGTTCACGTTTGTAGACAATAAAAATAACACAGTAGAAAATAATTCCGTAAAATCGGAATAAATCAATTCGTGACAATAATTTTGTTAAATGAGTGACAAACTCGTTTGTTTAAGATTTAATATACAAACCTGTCTTTTTATTACCCGTGTCATTAACAATTGTAGTTTGTTCTCTTGTTTGTAAAACTTCGATTCCGGGTAGTGCGATCCGAAAATGAACAAATAAAAAATTTTGGACGTTTGTGGACAATAAGTTGTGCCAAAAAGTACAAACTTTTTTTTACTGTGCAGGGTTGAAACTGAGTAGACTACCCATGTGCGAGTAGGTACATCCCGTGTCTGGGCAGACACGTCGAAGTATCGTTGCGAGGATGAACGCATTCGTGCACCCGTTCAGGTTCAGCTCGCACACTACTTGCTGCGTTTCTACTTGCCGCAGTGCAGGATTACAGAACGCGGTATAAAATTTTACCACCGGCGAATGCGGCACGCAACGCAGAATATCGACGTGTATGATTGTTGCGGATGCAACGTGCAACGGTACGAGGCCTGTACTCCAATATATTATTTTCAAAGCTTGCCATCGTGATGCGATGGAAAAAAGTAACCGAATGGGAGAAATAGGATGGTTCGAAAGGTAGACCATTGTTCCCTCTTTGCTACTCGCCGGTTCCTGGCACATGTCAATAGACAAAGCGTCCCCGATGTTCGGGCATTCGTGAACTCTCGTACGCAAGGCTACACCTCCGATTTAACAATCAAATTAGCGATTGAATTTTAGCGGCATTGCCAATTATGACTAGAATCCCGAGAGTGCCGAGCAGGTATTGCGATACGAGTGCGCAATGATTCCGCCCGAATGAGCCACACACTCTATTGTCCCGGGCATTTGATACGGGGTGGTTTCTGGTTTCTGTCACTCATCGATCAGCAAACGAGATTCATAGCAATTATTGAAAAAAAATCATTCAACTAAATTTCAACACGATTTAATTAGCAATAAATTGATTCGTTCCACGACACAAAGCTATGGTGCAGTGTATGGTAAAAGTGGTGAATATAATTGATTTTCGTGCTAATCGGGGTTGACCATATTTCTCACTTTTACTCCGAATTTATAATTATTGAACAAATTAGCGATTGGATTTTAGCGGCATTGCCAATTATGACTAGAATTCCGAGAGTGCCGAGCAGGTATTGCGATTGGAGTGCGTAATGATTCCCCCCCCGACCGAGCACACACCTTATTGCCCCGAGCATTCGATATGGGGTGGTTTGTGGCTGCTGTCACTCATCGATCAGGAAACGAGATTCATACCGATTATTGAAAAGAAAATGGTTCGAATTAATTTCGACAGGGTTCAATTAGCAATAATTTGATTCGTTTCATGAAATAAACCTACGATTAATTAGGGTAAACGTGATGAATATAATAGCTAATATATCAGTGATTTATGTGCCAAGCGGAGTGGACCACATTTCCCACGAAATAAATAATTATTGATTGACCTCATTAGTATATGGAGCAGCGATGATTATATTAATTTCGTTTCATTTCGCAGAGGGTACGGCTCACGAACCCAGAAACTTCATCAGCGACTTTCTTCAGGATCGACCGACTCCGGAAACGGGACCTTACTTCGACACGACGGTCGAGTCGAACACGACGGGGTTGGTTGGGAAAACGGTTCATCTGGTATGCAGAGTGAAAAATCTCGGAAATTTGACGGTATGTTCGTCTCATTAATTGATCATTGGACAAACACATTTGAGAACAGAATAAAAAAATTTCTCGAAGATTAAAATGAAACACCATGACTGTAATTTGTCCGGAAAGATGCCAATGTTGCAATCACGGTAATTTTTTCATAAAATTGACGTGAATTGGTCGCAAATAATTCGTATCGATACGGTAATTTATTCAATTTTTTTTTTTCCTTTATCGGTATAAACGGCAACGTGGGTGATATAATTTGAGCTTAATTTGTAATCGAGTTAAGCGCACAACATTCGCAGATTCGCGGTTCGTTGATAATTAACACAGGGTCGGGCCACGGTCCCGGTTCCGGTGGACAATTTGTTATAATTATTATCTCGGTAATTATCTGTCGGGTGAGTGGGCCCGCGTGAGCGTGCCTCTGACACGCAATATCCGCTTTCGCAGAAGCCATTATTAAAAACTTCATTTGTTTATCGACTGTTGTCTTGTCGACGGATTAATCACCCCGGCGTATTTCCAGTTTACCCAAATTTGTGTCGTTTCCGTTATTATACATAATAACACGACGAATACTATGAAAGCGAATGATGTTCGCATTTATCGGACCTATGGAACGTCTGCATTGCAATAAATGTAACTACTTAATAAATTCAGTCATTAAAATTAAAATTGTGTATTCAATTGAAAATTTTTATTTTCTTTGAGCAAATTTTTGAAATAAATAATACACAGGAAAATCACGCACATCATGAAATCAATAAATGTCAAAAAATCAAATACGGACGCATGTTATTTTTGTAATTTCCTAAGAGCCATTAATAAAAAAGACAAGCTTAGCGATCACACGGTAGCGAAAAGAAAAATTAATAAAAAACAGTTTGTACCCGGGTGGGATATTTTGGGTCCGGCTCAATCCTGAAGCCGTTCGGTATGTACTCGCCTAAGTTCATCTGGCGAATCGGGTCTCTCTTTCGTGCGAGTCTCGTGATTATTAAAGCAAACCGAATTCGCGCAAAAAATTTGTCTCAAATTTGTCTCACGTCAAAATCTTCGAGAAGCAGGACGAACGCGTCAGACTGATATTTTCAAAGTGTGAACACTGTTCAAGCTGATTGTCCTTTTTACGGCACAAGACCTGCGGCGCTTGCGTCAATGCGAAATTCTCCAGTACGCGAGCTTTCAATCCCAAACGTTCATTTATATGCAAAGCGTGCGCGTTGCAAAGTTTACGCGCGCACTTTTCACAGCTCTCTACACGGTCGTACGTTGAACGGGTGAACGGTTCAGCACATTCCGCGTTTATAACCACGATTTACATCCGTGAGGCTGGACCAGAGGCTTTCACAGCTAGATTCAAGATATCAGCGAGGCCATTCGCTCGGCACATCTTTTTCAGGACTGCAATGATACCGCGCCGTGGACGAAGAAAAAAATATCTCTAGCAGCGTACACACTTGCAGAACCTTCCGATATCCGTTTTACCGATTTTTACATTTTCAAGTCGTAAAAAGGGGTTCCAAGTCGTTAAAGTCGTGATTTGCCTTTGACAAAAAATAAAAAACATTTGCGAAACGGTTCTCTCACAGGCAGATCGGATACTTCGTGCCTTAAAAATGCAACTTTTTTTTAGACTCATATCTTCGTCCATTCCTCGCGTTACTCTCGAACTTATACTGTAAAGTGGACCCAAAAAAATATCTCCGAGATTTGGCAGCGCAAACACCTGCAGGCGATTCCTGAATCTGTTTCATTGATTAAAAAATTTGCGGTTGTCAACATTTTTTCAAAGTCGTTAAAATCGCGATTTGACTTTACCAAAGAATAAAAATGAAAAAAAAAAAAAAAAAAACATTTGCGAAGCGGTTCTCTATGTCGGATCGCGTATTTCGTTCGTTAAAAACGCAAATTTATTTGAAAACCCATTTCTTCCAAAATTGCTCGCGTAACTCTCAAAATGGAACGGTAACGTGGACCCGAAAAAAAATCTCCGAGCTTTAGCGGCGTTCACACCTGTACACGCTTCCTAAATCTGTTTTAGCGTTCAAAAAATTTCCGGGTCGTTAAAATTGTTTCAAAGTCGTTAAAATCGCCATTTGACTTTGCCAAAAAATAAAAGTGAAAAAAGAAAAAAAATTGCGAAACGGCTCTCTCACAGGCGGATCGCATATTTCGTTCGTTAAAAATGCAACATTTTAAAATATTTTTTAAAATTCTTTTCTTCGCCCTTTGCCCTCGTTACTCTCGTTATCTGAGAGTGCAAGAGTGGTTACCGTTCGGCGTTTACGACGTACCTCTGCGCGCTGGGCCAATATGCGGCGAGAGGGGTGAAACTAAAGAGAGAACAAAGCTAGGTGGTTGTGGCGATGGCTGCGGTGGTGTAAAAATACGAAGTAATCGGGGCACAATGGATCCTGTTTACGGCCGTAAACCTTCCGGATAAGACATAGAGCGTAAAGTTTTATCGTTCGATCATATGAGCGACGGGGCGTGAGCAGTGATAGCACGCCGCGCACCGTCGCTCCGCGGTATAATGTACTCGGAGTTTGTAGATAGTGAAACGTAGAATTTAATGCGAGCGGAATGCGGCAAACCATTGCGCGAATGTTTCGTTCGGTATCTTAAAAAAAAATATATAAACAAATCTCGAAAATGATTTTTTTAAATTGATTATGATTTTAATGAAGACCTTGCATCTCGCATTTCTATCGGAAGGTTTCTTGGGTGAGGCATCGGGACATCCACCTGTTAACTGTCGGACGTTACACGTACACGAGTGATCAGCGATTCGAGGCGATGCACGCACCTCTCACCGAGGAGTGGACGTTGAGGATAAGATATCCGCAGCGCAAAGACACCGGGTATTACGAGTGTCAGATATCCACGACGCCGCCCATCGGACATCTGGTCTATCTCACCATAGTCGGTAAGATCTGTTTCATACAATTATTTTATTTAGCAGTAGTAGTGATTGTGGATTTATTGGCAATATGCCGGATGGTACCATTTTTTGAGCATAGCATGACGTAACGTGGGTTGACGGGAGAACACATATATACATTGCCAATTGGCTATCGACCGCAGTCCTTCGGCCATCAGTGATTTTATTTATTTATTTTATTTATTTTATTTATTTTATTTATTTTATTTATTTTATTTATTTTATTTATTTTATTTATTTTATTTATTTTATTTATTTTATTTATTTTATTTATTTTATTTATTTTATTTATTTTATTTATTTTATTTATTTTATTTATTTTATTTATTTTATTTATTTTATTTATTTTATTTATTTTATTTATTTTATTTATTTTATTTATTTTATTTATTTTATTTATTTTATTTATTTTATTTATTTTATTTATTTTATTTATTTTATTTATTTTATTTATTTTATTTATTTTATTTATTTTATTTATTTTATTTATTTTATTTATTTTATTTATTTTATTTATTTTATTTATTTTATTTATTTTATTTATTTTATTTATTTTATTTATTTTATTTATTTTATTTGGTAGTAGTGGTAGTGCAAAGATTTTATTGGCCAGAATGTGTACATGATTAATACCCGTATTAATATAATAATAATTATATTAATACGTGTATTTGGAGATTTTTCGTTTGTGTTTTCCTTTGCGCAATGGGCTATCGACCGGAGTCCTTCAGCCCATGTAACTCGTACTTGTTTGTTCATTTTATTTACTTTATTCCCGAGACGTCGTCGAAGCAAAACTTAGAGAGAGGAAAGGAACCTGAACGAGTCAGCTACTGCGACACTGAGCTAACAAATTTCTCTGCAACTAAGGTACACATATTTTCCGGCACGATAAATAATAGCGTACGTGTAAAGGGCGTTTCGCCGAGCTATTTATCAAACGATACGTAAAATTAACGAATATAATTCCATTACAAAAAATCAGCATGTGTCAGACCGTTCGGAACTCCGTTCCCGGACGGTTTAGCTCCGTCACGCAAAGACGTTTACGAGCTCTTTTTCATAATCGGCGATCGTATAGTGTGCAACGAAACGGAGCGAACGAGTAGGGTCGGCGTATAATTGCACCTGCGCCCGAGAGAAAAACTACCGTCTAATCTTCTAAATTTACCATGAAATTTTTTTAACCCTGAGCCGCGGTGGTGAAGGGTGATTGAGCAGCGGCGATTAGAGTCGTGCCGCTGCCGTTCCCGCTGGCTCGCGATTGTCGGCCGGCCGCCGGCACCACCCTCGTCCTGTGCTCTTAAAAATAACCCGGCTTGGTACCCGCGGGTCAGTGATATACAAGAGCGAGGCTGGAAACACTCCGCCACGATAGTTTAATTACAGTGCCGTGCGGTAGCAGCTCGCGGGCGGAAGTATCGTTATCGCGAGGATCCGCAAGCTCTCGGAAAAGCTCAGGCACTGTATAATTACAACGACAAAGGCGAAGAAGCCGATCGCATGAGCGTACGTGTTGCGAAATGTATTTTTGCACTGAAGCAATCGGCTACGCGGTACGCTCGATGTCCTCAACGTACGATATTTTGTCTTGACACCCAGTTAAAAGAAAAGTCACTATGAAATTTTCCAGAAAAAAAATCAGTAAGGGAAACTCTGTATGCAATTTAATGCACAGTTTCATTCCGTAATGTACATAATGAAAGTAAATGCTAAAAAATAAAAGCTTGCCAAAAGCACGTTTTTTTGATCCGCGGAATCGCGAGATTGCATAATAAAAAAATGTTTAATCCCTTATAACTACTTTCATATTTCTATGTAACCCTTCACGTACCGGATCCTTGTTCAACTAGGAGCTGGAATTTGCAACGACGGAACCTTCGAACGATTCGAATAACAAGTTAATGTCCTAAAAAAAAATCTGTATCGTATTTGGGCTTAAAAGAAGGCATAGTCGATTGCAAAAAGTCCTCCGTACTTGAGGGGTCAAAGAAGAACAAGAAAAAAAAACAGTACTACTATCTTCTTTGAACTTAGCTCAGCTATTATTGAATTTCAAATTAAATTTTTTGTTTCTTAACATCAGCTTCGGTGGACTACGCAACTATCATCTCACGCGCTCGATTCTCGGAAGTACTAAAAGTTTCACATTTCATGTACATTATTCGTAAAGTATGTTACGTGTTAATGCGGCAGCGTTCTAACGAGCGAAACTGCGAGCTCGTATCAACAATTCTACGGAGGATAATGCAATTGGGGTGATCCAAAGCGCATAATCATCGGCATTGCTTGTGCCAACAACCCAACAAGCATCTAACCGTACACACATGTGTACCCGCAGTTACCGTTACGCCGATTGAACTCCCGGGTTCGGCCGAACTTTCGAGTTCCGCCGTAACTCTCTCGCCGGTACACGACGTTTCCAGTCGGCAACCAATCTGTCCGCAGCAGAAACGGCCCCGAGACCGAAACTGACGGGACAAAGCCCGGGTTTCCGATAGCCGAACGATTTGCTGTGAACTTGGGCTCGCGGGCCGTGCCGGAAGCAAGCAAGAAATAAAGCAAGCTAACGTAGGACATTTTAAAAGGATCCAGGTGTTGCGAAAAATTGTTATCGCATCGTGGTCCACCGCTACCCCTTTGAGCGCAGCTGGCGCCCGGGTATCGGCGCAATTCCCGCGGTCATATATTATCCCCGATTTATCGTCGAAAATCCGGCCGGCTCTCAACACTATTTTCTCGTTCGGTACTCCGTCTTTTCGTTTTTTTTTTTCATTTTTTTTTATTCCTTCTCCTGCAATCGTCGGCTCCGTTATTACCTATGGGCAGCAGTGCAGAAGTCACCGGACCAGCTGCAGTATTGCCGGAGGGACGCCGAACATATATTTCTTCGAATCGGCTTTGAAGGATTAACGCCCGTTGGTCTTCGCACACTCCTCCGTGGCACCTCCAACGCCGGATGAAATAAAGTTTCGTTAGCTCAATATGGCGCTCCGTATAATTCCCGGCGTTGGCCCGGCGCCAAACTTCTCTCTACTCAGTTTAACTGAAATAAAGGATTCCATATTGAGAATATCCTCCCCCTCCCCCCCCGCCCATGCGCGACCTATTCTCTCACCTTACGGCTATTACGATTGCGCGTTCCCAACGTCTCGGCGGTTTTTCCGATCGTCACAGTTTCCTGGAGTAGAAATTGAAAGCTCCGTCCGCCGCGCTTTGACGTAGCGATATTGGGGCGATACGGCTATCGCGCTGCGAAGCCCGAGCGGGACAGAGGTGAGCGTATCGGCACGGAAACTTCTTTGGGAAGCAGCCGTCGAACCGTGTCCGCACTTCTCCGCCCCCTTTATGAGCGGCGACGATAAATTCTCACGGATTCTCCATCGTGCGACTATCGTCGTCGATAAAGTCCGAACACCCGATTGGATCCGAAAATTCTCGATCGAACGATTGCATCGTCTCTTTCCGTTTTTTTTTTTTTTTTTCTTTCTTTTAGCCAACGCCGAGCCTCGTAAATACGTTAAATGGAAGCTGGCTCAGAGTTTTCCGGACGATTTGGCGCAGCCGCGTTTTCAGCAGGGTGCGACCCGACGATAAGTCTGCACGCTGGGCAACAATTTGCCTCGCCCGTCCGGGTGAAACGCGAAGAGCCGGATCGCCGAGTCGCGTTACACGGAATCGCCGAAACGCACATATTCCGGATGAAATATTGTACGAGTGTTCCTGTTTCGCTGGGCGCGGCAGGAAACCACCCCGGGGAACGCGGAATTGGTACCGGCGGGTGTGTTTGACCCGCGATCGAATTCGCATGCTAATGCCGACTCGCGCGTCACGGTCCGAGCCCAGTCGTGGAACAACGGAGTATCCGCGTCGGTCTGACGTGCAACACCGGCGACGGGAACCCTCGCCGAGCACAAGTTTACTTTGCCTAATTGAAATGCGACCGGCAAGATCCACCCGGTCCTCGCTCGAAGTCGGCAATAACGTAGCTTCGTCTTCGGGACTCGAGACGGTAAGTCCCGGAACGAGAGTGTTCCACAACGCGTCGTTCGCCCGCCAGCTTACAAAATATTCCTTCCGTTCCCTCCATATTTTACTTCTGTTTTGCAAATGTTATTAATCACGCCGGAGGAAAATGAACAGTCCGCGAGATTCTGTATTATTCAATGCCACGGCTACTGCGCTTTCTAAGTAGCTCTTCCTTGGTCTCGCTCGACTCGTCGTCCCCGGAGAATGGTGGATACTCCTCGAGTTGGCTGAACCGTGGAGCCGACTCGCATCGGAAGGTCCCTGGATTATTCCCCCCCCCCCCCCCCCCCCCCTGTTCGGAGGTCCTTTTGTGTTAACGGCTCTTGTTCCGTTATGGAAGAGCGGAGGAGGGCCATTTGCCATCGAGGAAGTCTCGGGCGGTCTCTGGCGAACAAGGGTGCAAGTTGACTATGACTATATCCACGCGCCGGTTATCTTATGGATCTGTGTAGTTCTAGCCAGCACGCATTCGGATCACATTGATTTCCATTGACAATACCGTCCGGTAAACATTGTTCGATGGTCCCATCGGAACTGATAGCGACCGCAGAAGGTAGCCTTAGTACGGGCGCCACAGAGGGCCAGTATTGGCTCAACGCCGGCCAGTATCGGTCCTGTGTGTCATTGCTACCAGGGTGATCAAAGGCCCCAACTCAACCAACGCAAGGGGAATGCAGGCTGCCCTGCGGTATCGTCAATTCGACAAGTTTCCGAACTACCGTGTCGTGTAACAAAGACCTGTGGAACCGTAGGGGAGGGAACTATGCTGGTGTATTCAAGCTTATCCAGGAATGAATTCAGGAATGAATTCAGGAAAAAAGAATCACAAAAAAATTAAGACATTTTTTTTTTATACAGACCCACGGCAGGTTTGAGATAAATAGAGAATATCACATTCAAGTATGGAAGCAGTATTTTACGTTCCATCGAGCTAAGGTCAGTGTTTTACGGATTCCACATAGGGCCAGTATTGTCTCATCGTTGGTCAATATCAGTCCAATGTGTAATTCCTACTAGGGTCATCAAATGCTCCGACTGAGCTAATGTTAGCGGACTGCAGGCAACCCTTGTGACATCGTCAGTTCGACAAGTTTGCAGCTAAGACCTATGGAACGTTAATTCGACAAGTTTGCAACAATGAGCTACGGAACCGCAGATGAGGGAACTGTTCTCAACTGTATTCAAGCCCGACTCTTATCCAGGAATGAATTCAGCAAAATAATGAAAAAAATAAAATAAAAAAACAAAGGCCCGATATGTGGTAGCAGGTTTCCACGGTTGGGATAATAGAAGAGCCTGTCACATTCGAGTGTGGAAGCTGCATTTCACCTTCCATCAAGCTATGCTTTGGCGCGTCTTGGATATCCGAACGCCACCGGCGCTGCCGTTTCTCAGCTCAATTCCAACATTCCTCTGCTTAATCGAAGTACATGCGCAGATCTCTATCTCTCACTCCCTCGGAGTTGCATCTATATACAAATTACGTCGTATACATGTGGCAGCAGCAGCGATGGCCGATGTGTGTCAGTTTCAGATACCGAAAGAGCTCGGGACTTCTCATGCAGGGCTCACAGGCTACCGTCTTCGAGATCTTCCCTCTAACGGAAGTACGATCGTGCCTGCATCTGCGAGACCTCTTTTCGCTCCACTGCCTCCAGGATATTTTTGCATTCCCCGAGCGAACATGACGTCTCACTTTTCCCTACGAATATATATCCTCTTTGGTATGCAGCGCACAGCGGCACCGTGCGATAGAATAAATAATGTGTTATGCTATTTTTTTTTTCGACGCATTCGTGATATTGAAAATATTTACGATGGATCAACGTTATACAATCTCCACTTCCCTGCACGGGGAAACATGGTTAAAATATATTTTTGTGAATGCGAACATATTAAATATTCGGTAAATATATTCTGCACGTAAAAGATATATTTTTTCATATTTTTATATTCCATACTTGTTTGGATGTCATGGGTATTTCATAATATATGTATTTTCTTTTTATTTGCATTTTCCCCCGTTGTCAGGCATCCGCGCCTATACAGGGTCGGCCCGGATCAGTAGCCAGTCCCCTCTTGCGGCCGCATCCGACTTTCCCCTCTGTATCGCATTTGCCATGACATTTCTGCACAGTTTCCCTATGCCATGGGCATAGGGAAACTGCGGAAAACCTATGCCGATACAGCCGGTCTCAGGTTCGATTCCCGACATCGGAGCTACGTCGCGTTTCACCGAGAATGCAAACATGGAGTACAGGTATGTACATCCGTCACTCACACTTAGAGTTACTACGTGCGAGTGACCGATGTATTTATCTGAAGCTTCGTCCCGCCCATATTTTTATTCTCGGCGAAACTACGAAACCGCGAATCGAACCGTCGACCTGCCGATGCTTTGGTCTAGAGGCGAGCACGCTAACCACTAGACCAGACCGGTCTGTATTTCATAATATATAAATTGTATAAAAATTTTCGTGAAAAGTATACTCAATATATGCAAAAATATATCTTCGCAAATACTTTTTTTTATGGGGATTCGTTTGTGAAAAAGCAATTATGAGAAAAAAAAACTTGTTTCTCTGTGCTGTTTCAGAACCAATAACGGAAATTTTAGGAGGTTCGGATCTCTTCATAAACAAAGGAAGCACGATCAATATAACTTGCTTGGTGAAACACGCGCCCGAGCCGCCTAACGTGATGACTTGGAGTCACAATCAGCTGGTAATAAATAATATTTCTATACGTATGTACGTACGTACCTGCACACGAACGTCCCTAGTAGTGAGGATCGCCGGGATTGATTCCGATAGAACACCGCGAACGCTTGACCTGATTTTTTAATTACCGCTTATTCACGCGAGTTAACATCTGAGCCTACAAATATAGTGCAACAAACTTAGATCAAGATTTGACTATTCTGAACACGTTTATATAAAAGTTTTATACGTTTCTAAAAAATTTCACGATAACAACGCCTCCTATGTGAGGAAGCAATCCAAGTTCTTGCGCTCAAAACGCTTCTCCTCGTTAATATCAGTAGGCATATCTTGATATGAATATCAATACCCATATCGTCATAATACTATCAGAACGTCGATTTTGATATTAATATCAATAGGAATATCTTTATATTAATATCAATAGGAATATCTTTATATTAATATCAATAGGAATATCTTTATATTAATATCAATAGGAATATCTTTATATTAATATCAATAGGAACATCTTTATATTAGAATATCAATCAATATGTATATCTTGATATTAATATTAGTATCGCCTTTAATAAATTCAAATCAGTAATTATATTTATCTCTTTTCTCCCGTACGTTTTGCAGGCGATTAATTTCGACTCTCCCAGAGGAGGCATCAGCCTGGTGACGGAAAAGGGACGCATTACCACGAGTCGCTTACTCATACAGAAAGCTATTCAGACGGATTCGGGACTGTACACATGCACGCCGGGCAATGCCAGTCCCAGCAGCGTTCGGGTCCACATACTGAATGGTAAAAAATGATAAGCATTCATTAACAAGTCAATTCAATAATTATCAAGCCAAGGCGAGGCGAGAGGCATAGCGAAGATGGGCATAGCGATTTATTGACTTCCACCCACGTTGGACCCCCTCCACAAAAATGTATGATCCTGAAGATATCTGCATGAGTCAACTTACAACCGCTGTGTTTTGCATCGCACAAATTTCGCACACGGAAGTTCTCTGGCAAAATAAAACCCATTTTATGCAGATATCGTCAGAGATATAACATTCATATCTTCAGGGACATAAAAGTAGCATTCGAGTGACTTTATCGAGGTTTTGTATCTCGCCGGGTTCAACGATCACGAAAATGGAGAACGGCTCATTTTACAGCGCGATCTTCTAGCCTCACATTTTAGCGCTGTAGACGGTGTCAGAACACGAAATTTGTTTCAGAAGAACACCCAGCAGCGATGCATCACGGGAGCGGCGAAAGAACAGCTGCAACTGTGCTTCCGGTCGTTCTGCTTCTTCGAATGGTATTCTAGCTCGTACGTGTGTCGAGAGATCGTCACCGACGGCCAGGCATTGATTGCCGCCACGGGGAATCAACGAAAAAGATTGCATTGCCGCGGGGAAACAAAGTGTCGTTGCAGAAGGCGGCTGACGGAGTGCAGTTGTTCCGGCAGAGCGAGGCCGTTCCACGGCTCTTGGTGCAATCGCCTTGGAAATCGATGACTGCCACAAAAAAGTTTGGTCCTCGAACTCGCTCGCGAAGTTCGGCCCAATGCAACTGGCACGCCGTTACCTCGGGACGATTATTTATTTACGTGTTTCTTTTTATACGAACATTAAAAGTGTACTCTAATTATATTTAAAAAAAAAATATTAACGCGATAATATTTGAGATATTTTATTATATCGTTGGGAAAAGATTAGAAACCGTCGACATGTATTAAAAAATCTATTTAAAAAAAAAAAATCGCTAAATGTGTATAACAATTGATTTTTCGATCAATCGAACGATATCGCGGGAGCGTCCGACGGACGGGCGCGAAAAGAATATCGGGGGATTCTTCGCGCCCGCCACATGTAAATAATTGCGCGAACGTTTTTTGTACATATCACTCGATGTAATTTACGAAACTGATTGATGAGCGATCGCAGCACTTCCGTGAGTAATTTAAAAAAAAAAAATTTAGACTAACAGTGAATGAAGTTTTACGCATTTTATAATGATGTATATCGGACCGATAGACTGTTAGTTCAAACATCGCCCTGTGACATTCGTTTCAGCACATCCAATACAAATTCTTCGATCGGACTTGAATTTGTCACAATAATTCGTTTGTTTATTCCGAAGTTCGTGATAGATCTTATACAGAAGAGAAAACAAAATTATACGAAGATCTAAGACCAAAAATGCAATAAAACATTCGTGTTTAAGCAATAACCACACAAAACATTGATTTCCGTTAGTCTGTTAATTCTTTGTTTCGTAAAAATTCGTTGAACAACCTTCGGAGCATTCGGTGAAACATCACTACGATCAGAGAGTTTGGTTGGGTTGGGTTTGGATTTGGTGGTCTTCGGTGCATGAACGAGCTGGCTTTGCATCTCCGGTCACTTCCGCTTTTGCAAGCGCTATCGAGTGTACCGGGATGCGAGCTTGCGAGGATCGCGAGGAAATCGTCCGATCCATCCGAACCACTCCGAACCAGTTTCGTCGCTCCAAATGTCGAGGCTGACTTTTGACGCGTTATGAGGCTTGTCCAGCCGCGAGAATCAATTTTACTGGAGTTGTTGAGCACCACGGGCCGCGAATGCTCCACGGGCTATGAATAACATTGGTAGAATAACAAAAAAAATGATATTAATTATGACGATTTCGAGCGCTTCACAGTATGTGAGAACGAAGAAAATCTTTAAATTCCATTTTCGCTAGGGCGTTAAATAATTCCCGTTCGGCGTGAAAGGAGGGACCATCTGCAGAGCCCTTTTTTATATTTGGTACGATCACTCAGAATCTAGACTATTCCAGTTACTTTTGCGTCGAATCGTTATTTCACTAGCAAGTAAATAGAGGCGCAGGATTTACCGATCAGCCGCCATTTTCCTATAGACTCAATTCGCAGGAACGAATGTGTACTCGGATATTTTCCTTAGTAGCTGATAAAAA
Organism: Amblyteles armatorius; assembly: GCA_933228735.2. Classification (NCBI taxonomy): domain Eukaryota; kingdom Metazoa; phylum Arthropoda; class Insecta; order Hymenoptera; family Ichneumonidae; genus Amblyteles; species Amblyteles armatorius. The sequence continues at coordinate 11,052,456 of OW121690.1, forward strand.
AATCGCTACCAAAAAATGGACATTTTTCAAACTTCGAAATGTCGAACCATATTGCCGAAACTCGATGACTTTGCACTAAAACAATGTAAGAAGGCATCCGCGAGCGCCGACAAAATTTGACACAAAAAATTATCAAAGAGTCTATTAAATTTCCGACCGCTATGAAACGCTCGCGTTTCATCGATGATTGTGATGCGGCTGGCCGGGCTACCGAGCGTTGAGTGTTGTTGAAAATATTTCAGTGTTTATTTCCGTTACAGTTGTGAATGCGAACGCGAGCGACGAAATTACAGAAGAACGAGCGGTCCTTCATCCGCGACGAAAGCCACTCTGTATGACCGATCGAGATATCTATGAAATTGTAATGGATAGAAAAAAAAAGATATTTAATACTTCTCCGACCTAACCAACGGATTTGACGTGTAATTATCTATACGAATAAACGCAAATAACACAAATGAATATTTAGGTCCTTAATTTCTACGGATGTATCAATAAAGACGTTTGACGAAAAAAGAAGAAAAAAAATCTCCGATTAAATCCCTTGAGTAAACAATTTCCCTCGAAAGATCGCGGAGCTCGCGAGTATCAATTTCCAGGCATAAATTTGAGCAACGTACTTTGCAGAACACCGAGGGTTTCCTCGCGAGCAGAGCTCAATGGGCATCGCGCTCGTCCCTCAGAATCCTTTTTTCCTTCTCCCATTATTTTCTTTTCCCGGAAAACCTCATAATTACGTGTGCCGCGTTGACCCTCGGGCAATCAGTCGAGTCTGGAGACGCGGGAGAGCTGCCGTCAGACAGCGGCGGAAGGAGCGGGAGGGCGCGGAATCACCAGGATGGGCCAATCTCGGTGAGAATTCAGCCTCCGGAACGAATTGCGAAAGGGTGCGAGATGAGAAGAGGCGGCTGTAGTCGTCGCCGGAGTCGCTGCATCGTCTCGAATGGGCCTGCTTTTTCATTAAGCAAAACGCCCCGGGCACTGAAGGATACTCTAATTGTTTTATGGAAGCGCTGGAGCTAAGTGGAACATGCCTTCTTGGCTGGCGACTCCCTGGACGCGCCGAGCTCTGCGACGCCGGTGAGTATCGTCGCGCCCTCAACCCTCTCGAGGCCGAAGGGAACTCCGATCTCCCTCCTGAGAATGCTGTATACATGCGCGTGTGTACACGAAGGGGATGTCGCTCACCGGAAATTCACGTTAAGAAGAAACAATGAAAAAAAAACCTCTAACGTTTCGAAAGCACTCTTCCTCAGCATTAAGTCCACCACCGAGCTTCCCTCGAACCAAAGAACGTCCCCCTAATTTCCGAGACTCCAAGCTCCACTTTCAAGATATATTTTTTTTTTTTTTCATTATCAAAGAGTCTTCCGTCAACCGCAACTCTACCGTGTTCTACTTTCAGCGATCCTTTCGAGCTCTCGATGAGGTTAATAATTTAATTGGAAAGTGCTCGAGACTGTGTGTCTATTTGGCCTTCGGGCAGTCGGGAGTTAATTAATTGTGCAAAGTGCCCGGCGAGGCGGAATACAAATTAGAAATGAGGGACTCGACTGCTTGATCAATTTTCCTTTCGCCAATCATCCATCAAACATTTTCTTTATTTTAATTATGTTTTTTATCGGCGAAGGTTATTTCGGATGCGGGTTAAATACGTTTGTTGGAATGGCAAGGGTAGTTCTGTCGGGTCACCGGTTAAGGTGCGGACTATGAGCGGAGCACTGCGTCTTGGTTAGTTGCTCGCTGTGTACCGCTTGCTGCCGACGATAAGGGAAATTTGTCGCGGTCCTCCTCCCGGGTACCCTTAAGCATGCACTCCGAGAACGGGTTAGTGTACGAGCGCGCACTTGCGGAGGGAGGTCGGTGTCGTGCACGAAAGAAGCCAAGAAGAAGGTGCCCGAGCCATTACTTCGGTTTCATTGCCGGGAAGGCGCCCGCGACAAGAAGCTCCACTAATTTTAAGCACTCCGCACCGCGGACCGGTCTGCGTCTTCGAGATCCACCCAGTAAACCTTCTGCCAGAACGTAATGCTCTCTCCGCCTCTCGGAAGAAACACACTTTTGTTGCTCGGAAGAGAAATTCAACCATTATTATCCTCTCGAAAGCGCCAGATTTTTAAAACATTTTATTAAAGAAAAAGTTAAAAACACGGTTATATTTTTGCTTTTTATTTCTTAGTAAAACCCGTTTCTGCAGGCCTCTTGAAACTAACGGTGTTAACCCAGTAAACCTTCTGATGCCACGTAATGCTCTTCGCCTCTCGGAAGAAACAGACTTTTGGTGCTCGGAAAATAAATTGAAGCATTATTATTATACTCTCCGAAGCTCCAGATTTTTTTTGCATGTGAAACAAATCAGAGATTCTTTATTTTTGGTTTTACAATCTTAGAACCCCTTTTTCACCAGCCTCCCAAAATTAACGGTGGTCACCCACTGAATCTTCTACTACAATATAATGCTCTCCGCCCGTCCGAAGAAACGGGCTTTCCCTGCTAGAAAGAAAGCTGCAACAAAGCTGCACATTTTTTAAACATGATTAAAAAAAAGAAAAATAATCAAAAACATTTTTGTTTTTCCAATCTTCAAACCGCCTTTTTCCGCCAGCCTCCCAAAACTAACGGTGTATACTTCGGCGACAACAAAGTTTCGATCGAGTTGTAATCCTCTGCCGGAGAATTATAGTTCAAGTGTGCCGTCTCTCCGCCGTCTGAATGGGTGGGCTCGGAGGACGGAATAAAGGTACGGAGGGTCGTAAACGAGGGGCTAATTTTCTGCTACGCGAAAGCCCCGAAGTAACGGCAAGTGAAATCTACCCCCTTGCAATTATCAGCGGCACAGATGGCGGAGATATTGTTATGGAGGATTCAAATTAAGATCCTTAGTCGGCCCCACCCCTCCCGAGGACCCCTGTCGTCTCTTCCACCCGTGAGCACAGATTAGATTGGGGAAGTTTATCGTAGTAATAGGTAGTTAAGAAGCATTCGGGTTCACGCCCCCCCGTGCCAATTTATATTCAGCGTTCGCAGGCCAGGTACTCCTCTTAACGCCGATAACAAACTGATTGCGAGCGGCAGCGATCCATCGATAGCGGCTGTTGATGACTGCGAATACTACACTGAGAGAAGGATCTAGTAAAAATGACCTAATCGCTTGAGAGATATTACCGTATCACATAGTAGTAGGGCGCTAGGGCGCCACCTATGGTAGGAAGTACCGGATTTATAAAAAAAATTCTTAGATATTATGGTAAAGATTCTTGGATAATCTGAGACTTTCTGCCATAGGTGGCGGCCTGACGCCCTACTACTACGTGCTGTCGTAATTTTTCTTAGATGATTGGTAATTTGTACTAGATCCTTCTCTCAGTGTAGACATTTTATTTTTTTTAAGTTGGGTCTCTTATCGCACGGCCGATGGTCGGATTACCTGTCGCACCGACAAATGCGGGAGCAAAGCTGTCGTCGCCGAGCGGAGCGAGAAACAGCGAGCTCACACCAGGAAGCGGCTTCGGCGTAGGCCAAGGGGTGAGTTTCGGACTCGGCGGAAGGGTTGAACGGGTCACGGGCTGCGTTAGGCCTTATCGGGCATTATGCATACAGAGATAAGGGACGACCGGATAGTGGACAGGGAACGACCAAGAGGTGAGGACTGACCTGCGGAAGGGGGAATTTCACATTAACCGAAGGA